>JAGTTD010000005.1:5387354-6664854 GCA_018398585.1 Simmondsia chinensis
ACTAAGAAATACCTATCAAAAATTTATCACTTAAGTACCTTAAGGCTCCATTTGTTTCGGGGGAAAACCACATTCTAGGAAGTGGTTTTCCCCTTTTCCTTTATTTGGCACATCATTAGCATAAGGAAAAGGTTTTCCGACGGAAAACCTTTTCCCTCAAATGAGGGAAATTGACTTCACTTTCAAAATGGGGGAAGTCGTGATTTTAAGTGGCTCAGAAACCTTGGCAGCTATCATCATGCAAATCAAGATCAAATCAAAACAAACCAGGCTGTATTGTAGACATTTAACGTCAATAACGGACAAGAATTAGACTAAATAATTAAAAGCAGTTTGGACACTACTTTATTATTGTTGCAAAAGAACAACTTTAATTAAGTTGAATTGTTAAATTATATTATAGAAGGAAATGATCTACGTAATATTTTATTTTCTTACTTCATACATGTTGTATTATTACTTATGTTGTCCTACAAAAAGATATAAAATAATTGGTGAATTTTTTTTTAAAACATACACGAAGACATCACAATGAAGAATTAAGTTTTCCTTTGAAACAAACAACAGAAAACCCCACTCGGAATTTATATTTCCTTGGAAAACCTTTTACGAAGAAAAATTAATTCTTAGATTCTACTTTTCCGTCAAAACAAACGGAGCCTAAGTCCAAATTAGTAGAATTTTTGTCAAAATCTGGCTAATTTTCATAAAGAAATATGAAATTAATAGTACGATAATATATATGACTCATATCAATATTTTTGCCAAAAGTTCATTGAATAACGAAGAATTAACCAAATTTGATGGAAAATACATATACATATTCAAAATTATATTTATGCAACATTTTTAGGTAAAAAATTTCATATTTCAATGAAGAATGCCTTTATATTGTCAAAAATATGTTCTACTATATTTTGCAACAAAAATATGTAGGCTTTCAGCAAAAATTACCTAATTGCTATAACTTTTAAACTTTAATACTTGAGGATAATTTTTTTTGAATTTTAGGATATCCCATTGTAGTACATTGGAATGTCAGCTACCTAAATGATAAAAGATCACGTCCAGTATACCAAAGTCATAAATTTACTATAGTTTATACATATGATATACAATTATTATGCTGTACAAATTAATTAATGTAATATGTAAGAATGGCTCATATTATATTTGCTATGTCCAGGGTACCAACAAGCAAGCACCGGATCCTATTAGAACTCCGAAGTTAAGTGTACTTGGGCGAAGTAGTATCAAGATGGGTGACCTCCTGGGTAGCCCTTGTGTTGCACCCCTCAAGTTGGGGGATCTCGGAAATAACCTCCTTAGGCGAGAGCCCTTGAGGCATCGGGAATGTTGCTCTTTTTTTTTTTTTTTTCCTTAGCTAGTTTTTCAACCACCATCCATTTCTTTACTTTATTATAAGAGGTTGTAATTAGTGTTCGGCTAGAACCATTCATATTTTGGTTAAGTCTGGCCTATAAACACCTATTGTAGAATGTTAGAAAAATAACACCAGATAGAGAGAAACACATTAGTTTAAGCTTTTACATCTTCTCCCTTTTTAATTAAGCGTTGTATCATTTTGCTTAGTTTATTCTCATTGTCACATTATATTGAGAATTTTGTTGAGAGAATTTTCTGACCTCTTTATATCTTTAAGACATTAATCATTACATATTCTTCCTTTATTTAAACTGGATAAGATATATCAATTTCTGTGTTTACAATCTTTCCGTTTCATATTACATCTTTGGGCTTGGGTTATATTCAATGTCAGTATTAAAGACGTTCCCCAAACCATTCAAATTGGTATCAGAGTCTACATTTTTGTGTAAAAAATAGAAAGGCATCCTTTATTGAAATATGATATTTTTTACCCAAAAATGCAGCATATATATATATATATGTACTTTCCATAAAATTTGGTTAATTTTTCGTTATTCACTGAACTTTTGGTAAAAATATTAATATGAGTCATATATATTATCATACAATCAATTTTGTATTTCTTTGTGAAACTAGCCAGATTCCAACAAAAATTTTACTAATTTCAACGTAAGGTACTTTGGTGATAAATTTTTTGAAACTTCAAGTACTTAGGTGATAAATTTTTGAAACCTCAGGTCTTTCTTAGTATATATTGAAATTTTAAAGTATTCAAATGATGAACGCTCGAATTTTAGAGTACCTATATAATAAATTTCTTGAAATATATGATTAAATTATTTTCAATGTATTTATTATACTGTTTGTTAAATTATAGTTTTTATTTTTAATTAGAATTGTACTTTATATTGTGTCACTTTCTTTTAATCGTAATACTTTGGCGGAGTTGTTTTATTAATAAGGAACTCAAAAGTGTTACTTATTTGTTTTTTACTTTAATTTAGTCATAAATACACGTTATTTAACAATGTTTGGGTCAATTGGGTGTGAGAATTTCGAGTTTTGAGTAAGTTAAGATTGTGTTTGGTTGAGGTCGAGCCCCTTTGGGCTTGAGTTTCAAGCGACATCGAATTGAGTTTTAATTGGGTCGGCTCATTCCATGTTTGAGTCATTCCTAATTTTAGGCTATTCGGGTTGGCCATTTTGGGTTTTAAGTTAGCACGGGTCGAGTTTGAGTTAATTTAGGTCATTTTGAGCTTGAAATAACTCGGTTTTTGGTCAATCAGATTGTGTCATTTCAAATTTTTGATTACTTGGATCAAGTTTTTGCAAGAAGCGGGCTCCGTCAGTTATTGCAAGTTTGATGATGTAAGTTTCAGGTCAATATGTCGAGTTACATCGAGTCTCGGATCAACTTAATTTGGTCACATTCTAGGCAGGTAGATTCATTTTTGGATTTCATCTAATCACATCTTGTTATATCATATCGAATGGGATATTTTATTAGCATTTTATGGGTATATAATATTTGGATTCTAATCCTCAATTTGTCCCAATGGTTAAGGTGGCAGTTGCCCGACCTCGAGACACCAGTTCGAATCTGGCATCCCCCTCCCCCAAGCATTACCAATGTAAAAGAAGTATATAATATTTGTATATGAGATCAAAGAAACCAAATCTATCTTCTAACATCGGGAAAATAGACGGGAAACGGATGTGAATGGCTTTTGGTATATATTTATAATAGGAATAAACATAAACATATGTTAAGTTCGAGTGCCCGTGATTGCTGGGTTTTTGTGGTTTGTTTCTTTTTGATCTCTTGGATTTGTCCTTTCTCACTATAAGGACTTGTTCTATCCTTTTTGATCAATAAAATTTTAATTATCAAAAAAAAAAAAATCATATATTTCCCTTCAAAATTGACAGTACAAGATATTGAGAACCATAGTGTAACGCTAGTGTCCAGTCTGATCAGGCTTGCGTAGCAGGACGGGAGGCGACACTAGGACTAAAGCCACATTGTTGCTTGATGAAGGGGGGCAGGAGAGGTGATACAGGCAACAACTTGGACCAACAGTTGTCATCAACTTCAGAAATAACCTTGCAACAAACCGGACCCAATCTAAACTGCATCTTGCCAAATGAGGTTAATATCTCCACCAAACAAGCAGGTGCATTTTGAATAGATTCCAAGCACTTTTGGGGATGGATGTCCTTTTCCGGCCACTGTAGACCGATTGGGGCACCAACTGGTGGTGGGATCGCCAACCCCTTTTGTAACACCAGTGCGGCGCATGAAAGAACCATAAGAATAAAAAGTGGGTTTGAAGCCTTAACCATTATTTTTCTATTACTATTTATTTTGTATGATGTTTTATTAGAAAACGAAGACTACTGATTTTGTTTGTGTATTGCAGGAGGCAAAGTATGAGGATTTTATAGTACGACATAGACATACGTTTTTTTTCCAATTTGGAGGAAACTCCTGCTTAGTTATTATGGTATTTAATTGGATTATTGAATAAATTTTCTATATTAAATAGATGCTTCAGTTACTCTTATGTATTAAACTAAGTTGTAGAAAAATATATGAAAATACAAATACAAGTTTTATTTATATCTTGATTTCGGAATTGGATGTGAACTTGTCTTACTGCCTTGATTGATCGTCTTGGGAATCGCATAAAATAACTAAGTGCGCTATTAAGGTCCTTTACTTTTCAGGTCACCAAGGCCTAGAATTTGAGATTAACTTCAGAGAGAGATTAAGGACTTGTTTGGCATTGTTGTAAAAAAATAGCTTTTTCCTGAAGCACTGTTTGTAAAAACATATTGTTTCAAATAAGCAGTTTGTGTTTGGAGCAACCAGTAAAGAAGCGCTTATTGTAATATTGTGAGTATTTGCCCAATACTTAAAAGGTGCTTTTTTCTATAGGGTTTGTCTAACAAGTGCCCAATGGGCACATGTTAAAGTTCATTAATTGCATCCTAATTATTTTATTTTGTAATAAAAATAAAGAATCTTATTATAATTTTAGGAATTATATGCAATATTCTCCAATTAAATTATCATGCATTAATTATGAGATTAATAATTCATAACATTGTGTTGATAAATCACAAAAAAAGAAGAGTAATTAAGTACAATTAATATACCTATGTTAGAAAAATCTTTTTTTCTTAAAAATTAAATAGAAGACATTAACAAAAGTCTTTTACTGTTGAAAACAATCACCCAAGAACCATTTTAAATATTTAATATGTTTTTGAAATATTTATTTCTTGCATTATTTAAAATATTTTCTAAACATATAAAATATCTTTTAAATATTTAAACTAATTTTAATGTTTTTAAAATATTTTTTCAATATAAATCATGATTTCCTTAAAGTGTCTGAATGACGCAGGCAAAGAGAAAACTAATGAAATAACCTTATCTTCTTCTTCGATCTTGACATCTAGACTTTCCAAGAGGGGTGCAACACGAGGACTTCCCAGGAGGTCACCTATCTTGGTGCTACTCTCGTCCAAGCACGCTTAACTTTGGAGTTCTAATGGGATCCGATGCTTGTGTGTTGGTGCCCTATATATCGCAAATAGAATATGAGCCATTCTTCACATATTACGTTAATTAATTTGTACAACATAATAATTATATATAATACATATAAACCATAGTAAATTTATGACTTTAGTATACTGGACGTGATCTTTTATCATTGAGGTAGCTGACATTCCGATGTACTACAATGGGATATCCTAAAATTCAAATAAAAAATTATCCTCAAGTATCAAAGTTTAAAAGTTATAGCAAGTAGGTAATTTTTGTTGAAATCCGACATATTTTTGTTGCAAAATATAGTAGAACATATTTTCGACAATATAAAGGCATTCTTTATTGAAATATGATATTTTTTTACCCAAAAATGTTGCATAAATATAATTTTAAATATATATATGTATTTTCCGTCAAATTTGGTTAATTCTTCGTTATTCACTGAACTTTTGGTAAAAATATTGATATGAGTCATATGTATTATTGTACTATCAATTTCATATTTCTTTATGAAAATTAGTCAGATTTTGACAAAATTCTACTAATTTGGACTTAAGGTACTTAGGTGATAAATTTTTGAAACCTCAGGTATTCCTTAGTATATAATAAAATGTTAAAGTCTTTTAAATGATGAATGCACAAATTTTAGAATACCTAGTTAAATTTCATAAAATATATGATTAAATATGTTTTCTATGTATTTATTATACTGTTGGTAAAACTATACTTTTTATTTTTAATTAGAATTATACTTTATATTTTGTCGCTTTCTTTTTATTGTAATACTTTGGTGGAGTTGTTTTATTAATAAGGAACTCAAAAGCGTCATTTATTCGTTTTTACTTTAATTTAGTCATAAATACACATCCTTTAATAATATTTGGGTCAATCGGGTGGGGGAATTTCGAGTTTTGAGTAAGTTAAGGTCGTGTTTTGATTTGGTCAAGCCACTTCGGGTACAAGTTATCTTGAGTTTCAGGCCACATCGAGTTGAGTTTTAGTTGGATCGGCTCATTCCATGTTTGAGTCATTCCTAATTTTAGGCTATTCGGGTTGGCCATTTTGGGTTTTAAGTTAGCATGGGTCGAGTTTGAGTTAATTTAGGTCATTTCGAGCTTGAAATAACTTGGCTTTTTGTTCATTCAGGTTGTGTCATTTCAAATTTTTGATTACCGCGTGTTGGATCAAGTTTTTGCAAGAAGCGGGCTCCGTCAGTTATTGCAAGTTTTGAGTGATATAAGTTTCAGGTCAATATGTCGAGTTACATCGAGTCTCGTCATCAACTTAATTTGGTCACATTCTAGGCGGGTAGATTCATTTTTTGATTTCAACTAATCATATCGTGTTATATCATATCGAATGGGATATTTTATTAGCATTTCATGGGTATATAATTAGGGGTGAAAAACAATCGGTCCAAACCTGTGGACCGGACCGGACCAGCCATTTCAATCAAGGATCGGATCGGACCGGACCGACCATATATCTGTCCGGTCTTCGGTCCTAGTATATGGGCTTAATTGGTCTTCGGTCGGGTCCGGTCCAAGACCGGAAGACCCGAAGACCTAACCGAAGACCAATCAACATCAATTACGCATTAAATATTTTGGGTAAATAATTTTAATATATAATTAATATATAATGTATGTATCTAAAAATATTTAAATCTAAAAAAAATAAATATTTATTTTTTACTATTTAATAATTATATAGAAATCCCGTATACCCAACTAGAAATAGGAAAAAATCGCAGAAATGGGCATTTGGGATGGCATCGAGTGGAAGTGGAACTTCACTTGGAGAAGACGATTATTTGTCTATGAGAACGAAATGAAACAACACATGGAAGATATGGTGGGCCCGGTGTTCATTTGTACCGATAAATCAGGTAAAAATTTGTTGGAGGTTCGAAACTAAAGGTCAGTATACGACCAAATCTTGTGTGAGGCACTAATGTTCCGTAAAGCTCATTCGTCTTCAAACATGGTAAAGAGAGTTTGGAAAGGCTATGTCCTTCCTAGAGTGGAACTTCTCACATAGATGGTCCTAATCAAGAAGATAAACACGAGAGACAGACTTGTGAGGCTTGGCATTCTTCATCCTAATCAATCGATTTGCCCTCTGTGCCACTCTGAGGAAGAAACAGTTCAGCACCTGTTTGGTTGGTGTTTGGTTTCATGGCGGCTATGGGAACTGGTGTGCTACGGGTGGAGAATCACTCTTGTGATGGCTGCAGCTATGAAATCTTGGTTTGAGTCATGGCTCAATGTTCCATTTTCGAGTTTTAAACGAAAGGTTTGGGTTACACTCTTCTTTGCGGTTATTTGGACCTTATGGAATTATAGAAACGAAGTCATTTATAAAGCCAAGACCTTATCTATTCAAGAGCTTTTTGATCTCGTTAAAGTTAGACTTTGCGTTTTGGATGTCTGCATGGGTGAGTAGCTCACCTCATCCATTAGAGTACATCGTAGAAAACATCGATTCAATTCAATCTTGGGCGGAGCCGAGCCCACAGAGGCAGTGTGTTAGCTGGAGGCCTCCTAGAGCCGGCTTGCTTAAATGGAACCCCGATGGATCGTCGTTGGGTAAGCCGGGACCTTCTAGTATTGGGGGGATCCTTAGAGACCATTGTGAAAGAGTAGTAGCCATTTTTTCAGTCCAAGCTGGGGTCATGGAATCCAACCAAGCGAAAATTGAAGCTATTTGCTACGCACTTGATATGTCAGTGAGGAAGGAAAATATGAGGAATGTTGAAATCGAGGTAGAATCTGATTCGGCAAATGCAATAGGATGGTCAACGGAATGGAAGCGATCCCGTGGAAACTGAACTTTCTTATGAAGAAGATCACGTTTTACAAGTAATTCTTCCCGATCAATATCTTTCACTCACACACTTCGTGAAGCTAATTCTCATGCTGACTCATTAGCTAAGAGTGGGGTGTTTAGAAGGGGCCCACGTGTGGTTTGCTTAAGTTGTGCGCGTTTGTTGGATGCTCATTGTTTCTTTCTGAGTTTTATGTCCTATGTGACTCATTCGAGCATTCCCTGTATACCTTTCGACTGTCCAAATAAAAGTTTAATTATCAAAAAAAAAAAAAATTGTAAATTATATTATTATCGTTATTTTCTAATTTTTAACTTTCGCATGGAAATATTTTTCTTCTTATAATTGCAATTGTTAGATAAAAATCGGTCCAGTCTTTGATCTCCTGATTTGACATACTTCAGTCCTCAGTCCGGTCCGATCCGGTCTTGGACCAATGTGCACCCCTATATATAATATTTGGATTCCAATCCTCAATTTGTCCCAATGGTTGAGGTGGCAGTTGCCCGACTCCCGAGACACCAGTTCGAATCTGGCATCCCCCTCGCCCCAGCAATACCAATGTAAAAGAAGTATATAATATTTGTATATGAGATCAAAGAAACCAAATCTATCTTCTAACATCGGGAAAATAGACGGTAAACGGATGTGAATGGCTTTTGGTATATATTTATAATAGGAATATAACATAAACATATGTTAAGTTTCGAGAAAGTAAAAAATTCATGATATCATATATTTTCCTATCAAAATTGACAGCACAAGATACTGGGAACTATAATATAACATTGGTTTCCAGCTTGATCAGGCTTTCGTAGCAGGGCGGGAGGCGACACTAGGACTAAAGGCACATTGTTGCTTGATGAAGGGGGGCAGGAGAGGTGATACAGGCAACAACTTGGACCAACAGTTGTCATCAACTTCAGAAATAACCTTGCAACAAACCGGACCCAATCTAAACTGCATCTTGCCAAATGAGGTTAACATCTCCACCAAACAAGCAGGTGCATTTTGAATAGATTCCAAGCACTTTTGGGGATGAGATGTCCTTTTCCCGGCCACTGTAGACCGATTGGGGCACCAACTGGTGGTGGGATCGCCAACCCCTTTTGTAACACCAGTGCGGCGCATGAAAGAACCATAAGAATAAAAAGTGGGTTTGAAGCCTTAACCATTATTTTTCTATTACTATTTATTTTGTATGATGTTTTATTAGAAAACGAAGACTACTGATTTTGTTTGTGTATTGCAGGAGGCAAAGTATGAGGATTTTATAGTACGACATAGACATACGTTTTTTTTTTCCAATTTGGAGGAAACTCCTGCTTAGTTATTATGGTATTTAATTGGATTATTGAATAAATTTTCTATATTAAATAGATGCTTCAGTTACTCTTATGTATTAAACTAAGTTGTAGAAAAATATATGAAAATATAAATACAAGTTTTATTTATATCTTGATTTCGGAATTGGATGTGAACTTGTCTTACTGCCTTGATTGATCGTCTTGGGAATCGCATAAAATAACTAAGTGCGCTATTAAGGTCCTTTACTTTTCAGGTCACCAAGGCCTAGAATTTGAGATTAACTTCAGAGAGAGATTAAGGACTTGTTTGGCATTGTTGTAAAAAAATAGACTTTTTTCCTGAAGCACTGTTTGTAAAAACATATTGTTTCAAATAAGCAGTTTGTGTTTGGAGCAACCAGTAAAGAAGCGCTTATTGTAATATTGTGAGTATTTGCCCAATACTTAAAAGGGTGCTTTTTTCTATAGGGTTTGTCTAACAAAGTGCCCAATGGGCACATGTTAAAGTTCATTAATTGCATCCTAATTATTTTATTTTGTAATAAAAATAAAGAATCTTATTATAATTTTAGGAATTATATGCAATATTCTCCAATTAAATTATCATGCATTAATTATGAGATTAATAATTCATAACATTGTGTTGATAAATCACAAAAAAAGAAGAGTAATTAAGTACAATTAATATACCTATGTTAGAAAAATCTTTTTTTCTTAAAAATTAAATAGAAGACATTAACAAAAGTCTTTTACTGTTGAAAACAATCACCCAAGAACCATTTTAAATATTTAATATGTTTTTGAAATATTTATTTCTTGCATTATTTAAAATATTTTCTAAACATATAAAATATCTTTTAAATATTTAAACTAATTTTAATGTTTTTAAAATATTTTTTCAATATAAATCATGATTTCCTTAAAGTGTCTGAATGACGCAGGCAAAGAGAAAACTAATGAAATAACCTTATCTTCTTCTTCGATCTTGACATCTAGACTTTCCAAGAGGGGTGCAACACGAGGACTTCCCAGGAGGTCACCTATCTTGGTGCTACTCTCGTCCAAGCACGCTTAACTTTGGAGTTCTAATGGGATCCGATGCTTGTGTGTTGGTGCCCTATATATCGCAAATAGAATATGAGCCATTCTTCACATATTACGTTAATTAATTTGTACAACATAATAATTATATATAATACATATAAACCATAGTAAATTTATGACTTTAGTATACTGGACGTGATCTTTTATCATTGAGGTAGCTGACATTCCGATGTACTACAATGGGATATCCTAAAATTCAAATAAAAAATTATCCTCAAGTATCAAAGTTTAAAAGTTATAGCAAGTAGGTAATTTTTGTTGAAATCCGACATATTTTTGTTGCAAAATATAGTAGAACATATTTTCGACAATATAAAGGCATTCTTTATTGAAATATGATATTTTTTTACCCAAAAATGTTGCATAAATATAATTTTAAATATATATATGTATTTTCCGTCAAATTTGGTTAATTCTTCGTTATTCACTGAACTTTTGGTAAAAATATTGATATGAGTCATATGTATTATTGTACTATCAATTTCATATTTCTTTATGAAAATTAGTCAGATTTTGACAAAATTCTACTAATTTGGACTTAAGGTACTTAGGTGATAAATTTTTGAAACCTCAGGTATTCCTTAGTATATAATAAAATGTTAAAGTCTTTTAAATGATGAATGCACAAATTTTAGAATACCTAGTTAAATTTCATAAAATATATGATTAAATATGTTTTCTATGTATTTATTATACTGTTGGTAAAACTATACTTTTTATTTTTAATTAGAATTATACTTTATATTTTGTCGCTTTCTTTTTATTGTAATACTTTGGTGGAGTTGTTTTATTAATAAGGAACTCAAAAGCGTCATTTATTCGTTTTTACTTTAATTTAGTCATAAATACACATCCTTTAATAATATTTGGGTCAATCGGGTGGGGGAATTTCGAGTTTTGAGTAAGTTAAGGTCGTGTTTTGATTTGGTCAAGCCACTTCGGGTACAAGTTATCTTGAGTTTCAGGCCACATCGAGTTGAGTTTTAGTTGGATCGGCTCATTCCATGTTTGAGTCATTCCTAATTTTAGGCTATTCGGGTTGGCCATTTTGGGTTTTAAGTTAGCATGGGTCGAGTTTGAGTTAATTTAGGTCATTTCGAGCTTGAAATAACTTGGTTTTTGTTCAATCAGGTTGTGTCATTTCAAATTTTTGATTACCGCGTGTTGGATCAAGTTTTTGCAAGAAGCGGGCTCCGTCAGTTATTGCAAGTTTGATGATGTAAGTTTCAGGTCAATATGTCGAGTTACATCGAGTCTCGGATCAACTTAATTTGGTCACATTCTAGGCGGGTAGATTCATTTTTTGATTTCAACTAATCATATCGTGTTATATCATATCGAATGGGATATTTTATTAGCATTTCATGGGTATATAATATTTGGATTCCAATCCTCAATTTGTCCCAATGGTTGAGGTGGCAGTTGCCCGACTTCGAGACACCAGTTCGAATCTGGCATCCCCCTCGCCCCAGCAATACCAATGTAAAAGAAGTATATAATATTTGTATATGAGATCAAAGAAACCAAATCTATCTTCTAACATCGGGAAAATAGACGGTAAACGGATGTGAATGGCTTTTGGTATATATTTATAATAGGAATAAACATAAACATATGTTAAGTTTCGAGAAAGTAAAAAATTCATGATATCATATATTTCCTATCAAAATTGACAGCACAAGATACTGGGAACTATAATATAACATTGGTTTCCAGCTTGATCAGGCTTTCGTAGCAGGGCGGGAGGCGACACTAGGACTAAAGGCACATTGTTGCTTGATGAAGGGGGGCAGGAGAGGTGATACAGGCAACAACTTGGACCAACAGTTGTCATCAACTTCAGAAATAACCTTGCAACAAACCGGACCCAATCTAAACTGCATCTTGCCAAATGAGGTTAACATCTCCACCAAACAAGCAGGTGCATTTTGAATAGATTCCAAGCACTTTTGGGGATGGATGTCCTTTTCCGGCCACTGTAGACCGATTGGGGCACCAACTGGTGGTGGGATCGCCAACCCCTTTTGTAACACCAGTGCGGCGCATGAAAGAACCATAAGAATAAAAAGTGGGTTTGAAGCCTTAACCATTATTTTTCTATTACTATTTATTTTGTATGATGTTTTATTAGAAAACGAAGACTACTGATTTTGTTTGTGTATTGCAGGAGGCAAAGTATGAGGATTTTATAGTACGACATAGACATACGTTTTTTTTTCCAATTTGGAGGAAACTCCTGCTTAGTTATTATGGTATTTAATTGGATTATTGAATAAATTTTCTATATTAAATAGATGCTTCAGTTACTCTTATGTATTAAACTAAGTTGTAGAAAAATATATGAAAATATAAATACAAGTTTTATTTATATCTTGATTTCGGAATTGGATGTGAACTTGTCTTACTGCCTTGATTGATCGTCTTGGGAATCGCATAAAATAACTAAGTGCGCTATTAAGGTCCTTTACTTTTCAGGTCACCAAGGCCTAGAATTTGAGATTAACTTCAGAGAGAGATTAAGGACTTGTTTGGCATTGTTGTAAAAAAATAGCTTTTTCCTGAAGCACTGTTTGTAAAAACATATTGTTTCAAATAAGCAGTTTGTGTTTGGAGCAACCAGTAAAGAAGCGCTTATTGTAATATTGTGAGTATTTGCCCAATACTTAAAAGGTGCTTTTTTCTATAGGGTTTGTCTAACAAGTGCCCAATGGGCACATGTTAAAGTTCATTAATTGCATCCTAATTATTTTATTTTGTAATAAAAATAAAGAATCTTATTATAATTTTAGGAATTATATGCAATATTCTCCAATTAAATTATCATGCATTAATTATGAGATTAATAATTCATAACATTGTGTTGATAAATCACAAAAAAAGAAGAGTAATTAAGTACAATTAATATACCTATGTTAGAAAAATCTTTTTTTCTTAAAAATTAAATAGAAGACATTAACAAAAGTCTTTTACTGTTGAAAACAATCACCCAAGAACCATTTTAAATATTTAATATGTTTTTGAAATATTTATTTCTTGCATTATTTAAAATATTTTCTAAACATATAAAATATCTTTTAAATATTTAAACTAATTTTAATGTTTTTAAAATATTTTTTCAATATAAATCATGATTTCCTTAAAGTGTCTGAATGACGCAGGCAAAGAGAAAACTAATGAAATAACCTTATCTTCTTCTTCGATCTTGACATCTAGACTTTCCAAGAGGGGTGCAACACGAGGACTTCCCAGGAGGTCACCTATCTTGGTGCTACTCTCGTCCAAGCACGCTTAACTTTGGAGTTCTAATGGGATCCGATGCTTGTGTGTTGGTGCCCTATATATCGCAAATAGAATATGAGCCATTCTTCACATATTACGTTAATTAATTTGTACAACATAATAATTATATATAATACATATAAACCATAGTAAATTTATGACTTTAGTATACTGGACGTGATCTTTTATCATTGAGGTAGCTGACATTCCGATGTACTACAATGGGATATCCTAAAATTCAAATAAAAAATTATCCTCAAGTATCAAAGTTTAAAAGTTATAGCAAGTAGGTAATTTTTGTTGAAATCCGACATATTTTTGTTGCAAAATATAGTAGAACATATTTTCGACAATATAAAGGCATTCTTTATTGAAATATGATATTTTTTTACCCAAAAATGTTGCATAAATATAATTTTAAATATATATATGTATTTTCCGTCAAATTTGGTTAATTCTTCGTTATTCACTGAACTTTTGGTAAAAATATTGATATGAGTCATATGTATTATTGTACTATCAATTTCATATTTCTTTATGAAAATTAGTCAGATTTTGACAAAATTCTACTAATTTGGACTTAAGGTACTTAGGTGATAAATTTTTGAAACCTCAGGTATTCCTTAGTATATAATAAAATGTTAAAGTCTTTTAAATGATGAATGCACAAATTTTAGAATACCTAGTTAAATTTCATAAAATATATGATTAAATATGTTTTCTATGTATTTATTATACTGTTGGTAAAACTATACTTTTTATTTTTAATTAGAATTTTACTTTATATTTTGTCGCTTTCTTTTTATTGTAATACTTTGGTGGAGTTGTTTTATTAATAAGGAACTCAAAAGCGTCATTTATTCGTTTTTACTTTAATTTAGTCATAAATACACATCCTTTAATAATATTTGGGTCAATCGGGTGGGGGAATTTCGAGTTTTGAGTGAGTTAAGGTCGTGTTTTGATTTGGTCAAGCCACTTCGGGTACAAGTTATCTTGAGTTTCAGGCCACATCGAGTTGAGTTTTAGTTGGATCGGCTCATTCCATGTTTGAGTCATTCCTAATTTTAGGCTATTCGGGTTGGCCATTTTGGGTTTTAAGTTAGCATGGGTCGAGTTTGAGTTAATTTAGGTCATTTCGAGCTTGAAATAACTTGGTTTTTGTTCAATCAGGTTGTGTCATTTCAAATTTTTGATTACCGCGTGTTGGATCAAGTTTTTGCAAGAAGCGGGCTCCGTCAGTTATTGCAAGTTTGATGATGTAAGTTTCAGGTCAATATGTCGAGTTACATCGAGTCTCGGATCAACTTAATTTGGTCACATTCTAGGCGGGTAGATTCATTTTTTGATTTCAACTAATCATATCGTGTTATATCATATCGAATGGGATATTTTATTAGCATTTCATGGGTATATAATATTTGGATTCCAATCCTCAATTTGTCCCAATGGTTGAGGTGGCAGTTGCCCGACTTCGAGACACCAGTTCGAATCTGGCATCCCCCTCGCCCCAGCAATACCAATGTAAAAGAAGTATATAATATTTGTATATGAGATCAAAGAAACCAAATCTATCTTCTAACATCGGGAAAATAGACGGTAAACGGATGTGAATGGCTTTTGGTATATATTTATAATAGGAATAAACATAAACATATGTTAAGTTTCGAGAAAGTAAAAAATTCATGATATCATATATTTCCTATCAAAATTGACAGCACAAGATACTGGGAACTATAATATAACATTGGTTTCCAGCTTGATCAGGCTTTCGTAGCAGGGCGGGAGGCGACACTAGGACTAAAGGCACATTGTTGCTTGATGAAGGGGGGCAGGAGAGGTGATACAGGCAACAACTTGGACCAACAGTTGTCATCAACTTCAGAAATAACCTTGCAACAAACCGGACCCAATCTAAACTGCATCTTGCCAAATGAGGTTAACATCTCCACCAAACAAGCAGGTGCATTTTGAATAGATTCCAAGCACTTTTGGGGATGGATGTCCTTTTCCGGCCACTGTAGACCGATTGGGGCACCAACTGGTGGTGGGATCGCCAACCCCTTTTGTAACACCAGTGCGGCGCATGAAAGAACCATAAGAATAAAAAGTGGGTTTGAAGCCTTAACCATTATTTTTCTATTACTATTTATTTTGTATGATGTTTTATTAGAAAACGAAGACTACTGATTTTGTTTGTGTATTGCAGGAGGCAAAGTATGAGGATTTTATAGTACGACATAGACATACGTTTTTTTTCCAATTTGGAGGAAACTCCTGCTTAGTTATTATGGTATTTAATTGGATTATTGAATAAATTTTCTATATTAAATAGATGCTTCAGTTACTCTTATGTATTAAACTAAGTTGTAGAAAAATATATGAAAATATAAATACAAGTTTTATTTATATCTTGATTTCGGAATTGGATGTGAACTTGTCTTACTGCCTTGATTGATCGTCTTGGGAATCGCATAAAATAACTAAGTGCGCTATTAAGGTCCTTTACTTTTCAGGTCACCAAGGCCTAGAATTTGAGATTAACTTCAGAGAGAGATTAAGGACTTGTTTGGCATTGTTGTAAAAAAATAGCTTTTTCCTGAAGCACTGTTTGTAAAAACATATTGTTTCAAATAAGCAGTTTGTGTTTGGAGCAACCAGTAAAGAAGCGCTTATTGTAATATTGTGAGTATTTGCCCAATACTTAAAAGGTGCTTTTTTCTATAGGGTTTGTCTAACAAGTGCCCAATGGGCACATGTTAAAGTTCATTAATTGCATCCTAATTATTTTATTTTGTAATAAAAATAAAGAATCTTATTATAATTTTAGGAATTATATGCAATATTCTCCAATTAAATTATCATGCATTAATTATGAGATTAATAATTCATAACATTGTGTTGATAAATCACAAAAAAAGAAGAGTAATTAAGTACAATTAATATACCTATGTTAGAAAAATCTTTTTTTCTTAAAAATTAAATAGAAGACATTAACAAAAGTCTTTTACTGTTGAAAACAATCACCCAAGAACCATTTTAAATATTTAATATGTTTTTGAAATATTTATTTCTTGCATTATTTAAAATATTTTCTAAACATATAAAATATCTTTTAAATATTTAAACTAATTTTAATGTTTTTAAAATATTTTTTCAATATAAATCATGATTTCCTTAAAGTGTCTGAATGACGCAGGCAAAGAGAAAACTAATGAAATAACCTTATCTTCTTCTTCGATCTTGACATCTAGACTTTCCAAGAGGGGTGCAACACGAGGACTTCCCAGGAGGTCACCTATCTTGGTGCTACTCTCGTCCAAGCACGCTTAACTTTGGAGTTCTAATGGGATCCGATGCTTGTGTGTTGGTGCCCTATATATCGCAAATAGAATATGAGCCATTCTTCACATATTACGTTAATTAATTTGTACAACATAATAATTATATATAATACATATAAACCATAGTAAATTTATGACTTTAGTATACTGGACGTGATCTTTTATCATTGAGGTAGCTGACATTCCGATGTACTACAATGGGATATCCTAAAATTCAAATAAAAAATTATCCTCAAGTATCAAAGTTTAAAAGTTATAGCAAGTAGGTAATTTTTGTTGAAATCCGACATATTTTTGTTGCAAAATATAGTAGAACATATTTTCGACAATATAAAGGCATTCTTTATTGAAATATGATATTTTTTTACCCAAAAATGTTGCATAAATATAATTTTAAATATATATATGTATTTTCCGTCAAATTTGGTTAATTCTTCGTTATTCACTGAACTTTTGGTAAAAATATTGATATGAGTCATATGTATTATTGTACTATCAATTTCATATTTCTTTATGAAAATTAGTCAGATTTTGACAAAATTCTACTAATTTGGACTTAAGGTACTTAGGTGATAAATTTTTGAAACCTCAGGTATTCCTTAGTATATAATAAAATGTTAAAGTCTTTTAAATGATGAATGCACAAATTTTAGAATACCTAGTTAAATTTCATAAAATATATGATTAAATATGTTTTCTATGTATTTATTATACTGTTGGTAAAACTATACTTTTTATTTTTAATTAGAATTTTACTTTATATTTTGTCGCTTTCTTTTTATTGTAATACTTTGGTGGAGTTGTTTTATTAATAAGGAACTCAAAAGCGTCATTTATTCGTTTTTACTTTAATTTAGTCATAAATACACATCCTTTAATAATATTTGGGTCAATCGGGTGGGGGAATTTCGAGTTTTGAGTAAGTTAAGGTCGTGTTTTGATTTGGTCAAGCCACTTCGGGTACAAGTTATCTTGAGTTTCAGGCCACATCGAGTTGAGTTTTAGTTGGATCGGCTCATTCCATGTTTGAGTCATTCCTAATTTTAGGCTATTCGGGTTGGCCATTTTGGGTTTTAAGTTAGCATGGGTCGAGTTTGAGTTAATTTAGGTCATTTCGAGCTTGAAATAACTTGGTTTTTGTTCAATCAGGTTGTGTCATTTCAAATTTTTGATTACCGCGTGTTGGATCAAGTTTTTGCAAGAAGCGGGCTCCGTCAGTTATTGCAAGTTTGATGATGTAAGTTTCAGGTCAATATGTCGAGTTACATCGAGTCTCGGATCAACTTAATTTGGTCACATTCTAGGCGGGTAGATTCATTTTTTGATTTCAACTAATCATATCGTGTTATATCATATCGAATGGGATATTTTATTAGCATTTCATGGGTATATAATATTTGGATTCCAATCCTCAATTTGTCCCAATGGTTGAGGTGGCAGTTGCCCGACTTCGAGACACCAGTTCGAATCTGGCATCCCCCTCGCCCCAGCAATACCAATGTAAAAGAAGTATATAATATTTGTATATGAGATCAAAGAAACCAAATCTATCTTCTAACATCGGGAAAATAGACGGTAAACGGATGTGAATGGCTTTTGGTATATATTTATAATAGGAATAAACATAAACATATGTTAAGTTTCGAGAAAGTAAAAAATTCATGATATCATATATTTCCTATCAAAATTGACAGCACAAGATACTGGGAACTATAATATAACATTGGTTTCCAGCTTGATCAGGCTTTCGTAGCAGGGCGGGAGGCGACACTAGGACTAAAGGCACATTGTTGCTTGATGAAGGGGGGCAGGAGAGGTGATACAGGCAACAACTTGGACCAACAGTTGTCATCAACTTCAGAAATAACCTTGCAACAAACCGGACCCAATCTAAACTGCATCTTGCCAAATGAGGTTAACATCTCCACCAAACAAGCAGGTGCATTTTGAATAGATTCCAAGCACTTTTGGGGATGGATGTCCTTTTCCGGCCACTGTAGACCGATTGGGGCACCAACTGGTGGTGGGATCGCCAACCCCTTTTGTAACACCAGTGCGGCGCATGAAAGAACCATAAGAATAAAAAGTGGGTTTGAAGCCTTAACCATTATTTTTCTATTACTATTTATTTTGTATGATGTTTTATTAGAAAACGAAGACTACTGATTTTGTTTGTGTATTGCAGGAGGCAAAGTATGAGGATTTTATAGTACGACATAGACATACGTTTTTTTTTCCAATTTGGAGGAAACTCCTGCTTAGTTATTATGGTATTTAATTGGATTATTGAATAAATTTTCTATATTAAATAGATGCTTCAGTTACTCTTATGTATTAAACTAAGTTGTAGAAAAATATATGAAAATATAAATACAAGTTTTATTTATATCTTGATTTCGGAATTGGATGTGAACTTGTCTTACTGCCTTGATTGATCGTCTTGGGAATCGCATAAAATAACTAAGTGCGCTATTAAGGTCCTTTACTTTTCAGGTCACCAAGGCCTAGAATTTGAGATTAACTTCAGAGAGAGATTAAGGACTTGTTTGGCATTGTTGTAAAAAAATAGCTTTTTCCTGAAGCACTGTTTGTAAAAACATATTGTTTCAAATAAGCAGTTTGTGTTTGGAGCAACCAGTAAAGAAGCGCTTATTGTAATATTGTGAGTATTTGCCCAATACTTAAAAGGTGCTTTTTTCTATAGGGTTTGTCTAACAAGTGCCCAATGGGCACATGTTAAAGTTCATTAATTGCATCCTAATTATTTTATTTTGTAATAAAAATAAAGAATCTTATTATAATTTTAGGAATTATATGCAATATTCTCCAATTAAATTATCATGCATTAATTATGAGATTAATAATTCATAACATTGTGTTGATAAATCACAAAAAAAGAAGAGTAATTAAGTACAATTAATATACCTATGTTAGAAAAATCTTTTTTTCTTAAAAATTAAATAGAAGACATTAACAAAAGTCTTTTACTGTTGAAAACAATCACCCAAGAACCATTTTAAATATTTAATATGTTTTTGAAATATTTATTTCTTGCATTATTTAAAATATTTTCTAAACATATAAAATATCTTTTAAATATTTAAACTAATTTTAATGTTTTTAAAATATTTTTTCAATATAAATCATGATTTCCTTAAAGTGTCTGAATGACGCAGGCAAAGAGAAAACTAATGAAATAACCTTATCTTCTTCTTCGATCTTGACATCTAGACTTTCCAAGAGGGGTGCAACACGAGGACTTCCCAGGAGGTCACCTATCTTGGTGCTACTCTCGTCCAAGCACGCTTAACTTTGGAGTTCTAATGGGATCCGATGCTTGTGTGTTGGTGCCCTATATATCGCAAATAGAATATGAGCCATTCTTCACATATTACGTTAATTAATTTGTACAACATAATAATTATATATAATACATATAAACCATAGTAAATTTATGACTTTAGTATACTGGACGTGATCTTTTATCATTGAGGTAGCTGACATTCCGATGTACTACAATGGGATATCCTAAAATTCAAATAAAAAATTATCCTCAAGTATCAAAGTTTAAAAGTTATAGCAAGTAGGTAATTTTTGTTGAAATCCGACATATTTTTGTTGCAAAATATAGTAGAACATATTTTCGACAATATAAAGGCATTCTTTATTGAAATATGATATTTTTTTACCCAAAAATGTTGCATAAATATAATTTTAAATATATATATGTATTTTCCGTCAAATTTGGTTAATTCTTCGTTATTCACTGAACTTTTGGTAAAAATATTGATATGAGTCATATGTATTATTGTACTATCAATTTCATATTTCTTTATGAAAATTAGTCAGATTTTGACAAAATTCTACTAATTTGGACTTAAGGTACTTAGGTGATAAATTTTTGAAACCTCAGGTATTCCTTAGTATATAATAAAATGTTAAAGTCTTTTAAATGATGAATGCACAAATTTTAGAATACCTAGTTAAATTTCATAAAATATATGATTAAATATGTTTTCTATGTATTTATTATACTGTTGGTAAAACTATACTTTTTATTTTTAATTAGAATTTTACTTTATATTTTGTCGCTTTCTTTTTATTGTAATACTTTGGTGGAGTTGTTTTATTAATAAGGAACTCAAAAGCGTCATTTATTCGTTTTTACTTTAATTTAGTCATAAATACACATCCTTTAATAATATTTGGGTCAATCGGGTGGGGGAATTTCGAGTTTTGAGTAAGTTAAGGTCGTGTTTTGATTTGGTCAAGCCACTTCGGGTACAAGTTATCTTGAGTTTCAGGCCACATCGAGTTGAGTTTTAGTTGGATCGGCTCATTCCATGTTTGAGTCATTCCTAATTTTAGGCTATTCGGGTTGGCCATTTTGGGTTTTAAGTTAGCATGGGTCGAGTTTGAGTTAATTTAGGTCATTTCGAGCTTGAAATAACTTGGTTTTTGTTCAATCAGGTTGTGTCATTTCAAATTTTTGATTACCGCGTGTTGGATCAAGTTTTTGCAAGAAGCGGGCTCCGTCAGTTATTGCAAGTTTGATGATGTAAGTTTCAGGTCAATATGTCGAGTTACATCGAGTCTCGGATCAACTTAATTTGGTCACATTCTAGGCGGGTAGATTCATTTTTTGATTTCAACTAATCATATCGTGTTATATCATATCGAATGGGATATTTTATTAGCATTTCATGGGTATATAATATTTGGATTCCAATCCTCAATTTGTCCCAATGGTTGAGGTGGCAGTTGCCCGACTTCGAGACACCAGTTCGAATCTGGCATCCCCCTCGCCCCAGCAATACCAATGTAAAAGAAGTATATAATATTTGTATATGAGATCAAAGAAACCAAATCTATCTTCTAACATCGGGAAAATAGACGGTAAACGGATGTGAATGGCTTTTGGTATATATTTATAATAGGAATAAACATAAACATATGTTAAGTTTCGAGAAAGTAAAAAATTCATGATATCATATATTTCCTATCAAAATTGACAGCACAAGATACTGGGAACTATAATATAACATTGGTTTCCAGCTTGATCAGGCTTTCGTAGCAGGGCGGGAGGCGACACTAGGACTAAAGGCACATTGTTGCTTGATGAAGGGGGGCAGGAGAGGTGATACAGGCAACAACTTGGACCAACAGTTGTCATCAACTTCAGAAATAACCTTGCAACAAACCGGACCCAATCTAAACTGCATCTTGCCAAATGAGGTTAACATCTCCACCAAACAAGCAGGTGCATTTTGAATAGATTCCAAGCACTTTTGGGGATGGATGTCCTTTTCCGGCCACTGTAGACCGATTGGGGCACCAACTGGTGGTGGGATCGCCAACCCCTTTTGTAACACCAGTGCGGCGCATGAAAGAACCATAAGAATAAAAAGTGGGTTTGAAGCCTTAACCATTATTTTTCTATTACTATTTATTTTGTATGATGTTTTATTAGAAAACGAAGACTACTGATTTTGTTTGTGTATTGCAGGAGGCAAAGTATGAGGATTTTATAGTACGACATAGACATACGTTTTTTTTCCAATTTGGAGGAAACTCCTGCTTAGTTATTATGGTATTTAATTGGATTATTGAATAAATTTTCTATATTAAATAGATGCTTCAGTTACTCTTATGTATTAAACTAAGTTGTAGAAAAATATATGAAAATATAAATACAAGTTTTATTTATATCTTGATTTCGGAATTGGATGTGAACTTGTCTTACTGCCTTGATTGATCGTCTTGGGAATCGCATAAAATAACTAAGTGCGCTATTAAGGTCCTTTACTTTTCAGGTCATCAAGGCCTAGAATTTGAGATTAACTTCAGAGAGAGATTAAGGACTTATTTGGCATTGTTGTAAAAAAATAGCTTTTTCCTGAAGCACTGTTTGTAAAAACATATTGTTTCAAATAAGCAGTTTGTGTTTGGAGCAACCAGTAAAGAAGCGCTTATTGTAATATTGTGAGTATTTGCCCAATATTTAAAAGGTGCTTTTTTCTATAGGGTTTGTCTAACAAGTGCCCAATGGGCACATGTTAAAGTTCATTAATTGCATCCTAATTATTTTATTTTGTAATAAAAATAAAGAATCTTATTATAATTTTGGGAATTATATGTAATATCCTCCAATTAAATATATTTTCTATGTATTTATTATACTGTTGGTAAAATTATACTTTTTATTTTTAATTAGAATTATACTTTATATTTTGTCGCTTTCTTTTTATTGTAATACTTTGGTGGAGTTGTTTTATTAATAAGGAACTCAAAAGCGTTATGTATTTGTTTTTACTTTAATTTAGTCATAAATACACATCGTTTGATAACATTTGGGTCAATCGGGTGGGAGAATTTCGAGTTTTAAGTAAGTTAAGGTCGTGTTTTGATTTGGTCAAGCCACTTTGTGTACAAGTTATCTTGAGTTTCAAGCCACATTGAGTTGAGTTTTAGTTGGGTCGGCTCATTCCATGTTTGAGTCATTCCTAGTTTTAGGTTATTCGGGTTGGCCATTTCGGGTTTTAAGTTAGCACGGATCAAGTTTGAGTTCATTTAAGTCATTTCCAACTTGCAATAACTTGGCTTTCGGTTAATCAGGTTGTGCCATTTCAAATTTTTGATTACCTCGTGTTGGATCAAGTTTTTGCAAGAAGCAGGCTCCGTCAGTTATTGCGAGTTTGAGTGATATAAGTTTCAAGTCAATATATCGAGTCACATCGAGTCTGGCATCAGCTTAATTTGGTCACATTCTAGGCAGGTAGATTCATTTTGGATTTCATCTAATCACATCTTGTTATATCATATCAAATGGGATATTTTATTAGCATTTTATGTGTATATAATTAGGGGTGAACAACAATCGGTCCAAACTGGTGGACCGGACCGGACCAGCCATTTCGGTCAAGGATCGGACCGGACCGACCATATATCGGTCCAGTCTTTGGTCCTAGTATATGGGCTTAATTGATTTTCGGTCGGGTCCGGTCCAAGACCGGAAAACCCTAAGACCTAGCCGGAGACCAATCAACATCAATTACGCATTAAATATTTTGGGTAAATAATTTTAATATATAATTAATATATAATGTATGTATCTAAAAATATTAAATCTTAAAAAATTTAATATTTATTTTTTACTATTTAATAATTATATAGAAATCCCGTATACCCAACTAGAAAGAGGCAAAAATCGCAGAAATGGGCATTTGGGATGGCATCGAGTGGAAGTGGAACTTCACTTGGAGAAGATGATTATTTCTCTATGAGAACGAAATGAGACAACACATGGAAGATATGGTGGGGCCGGTGTTCATTTTTGCCGATAAATCGGATAAAATTTGTTGGAGGTTCAAAACTAGAGGTCAGTATACGACCAAATCTTGTGTGAGGCACTAATGTTCCGTAAAGCTCATTCGTCTTCAAACGTGGTAAAGGCAGTTTGGAAAGGCTATGTCCCTCCTAGAGTGGAACTTCTCACATAGATGGTCCTAATCAAGAAGATTAACAAGGGAGACAGACTTGTAAGGCTTGGCATTCTTCATCCTAATCAATCGATTTGCCCTCTGTGCGACTATGAGGAGGAAACAGTTTAGCACCTGTTCGGTTGGTGTTTGGTTTCATGGCGGCTATGGGAACTGTTGTGCTACTGGTGGAGAATCACTCTTGTGATGGCTGCAGCTATGAAATCTTGGTTTGAGTCATGGCTCAATGTTCCATTTCCGAGTTTTAAACGAAAGGCTTGGGTTACACTCTTCTTTGCGGTTATTTGGACCTTATGGAATTATAGAAACGAAGTCATTTATAAAGCCAAGACCTTATCTATTCAAGAGCTTTTTGATCTCGTTAAAGTTAGACTTTGCGTTTTGGATGTCTGCATGGGTGAGTAGCTCACCTTATCCATTAGAGTACATCGTAGAAAACATCGATTCAATTCAATCTTGGGCAGAGCCGAGCCCACAGAGGCAGAGTGTTAGCTGGAGGCCTCCTAGAGCCGGCTTGCTTAAATGGAACCCCGATGGATCGTCGTTGGGTAAGCCGGGACCTTCTAGTATTGGGGGGATCCTTAGAGACCATTGTGAAAGAGTAGTAGCCATTTTTTCAGTCCAAGCTGGGGTCATGGAATCCAACCAAGCAAAAATTGAAGCTATTTGCTACGCACTTGATATGTCACTGAGGAAAGAAAATATGAGGAATGTTGAAATCGAGGTAGAATCTGATTCGGCAAATGCAATAGCATGGTCAACGGAATGGAAGCGATCCCGTGGAAACTGAACTTCCTTATGAAGATGATCACGTTTTACAAGCAATTCTTCCGATCAATATCTTTCACTCACACACTTCGTGAAGCTAATTCTCATGCTGACTCATTAGCTAAGAATGGGGTGTTTAGAAATAGCCCACCTGTGGTTTGCTTAAGTTGTGCGCGTTTGTTTGATGCTCATTGTTTCTTCCTGAGTTTTATGTCCTATGTGACTCATTCGAGCATTCCCTTGTATACCTTTCGATTGTCCAAATAAAAGTTTAATTGTCAAAAAAAAAAATTTGTAAATTATATTATTATCGTTATTTTCTAATTTTTAACTTTCGTTGGAAATGTTTTTCTTCTTATAATTGCAATTGTTAGATAAAAATCGGTCCCAATCGGTCCAGTCTTTGGTCTCATGATTTGAAGTACTTCAGTCTTCAGTCCGGTCTGATCCGGTCTTGGACCAATGTGCACCCCTATATATAATATTTGGATTCCAATCCTCGGTTTGTCCCAATGGTTGAGGTGGCAGTTGCCTAATCCCAAGACACCGGTTCCAATCTGGCATCCCCCTCCCCAAGCATTACCAATGTAAAAGAAATATATAATATTTGTATATGAGATCAAAGAAACCAAATCTTTCTTCTAACATCAGGAAAATAGACGGGAAACGGATGTGAATGGCTTTTGGTATAAATTTATAATAGGAATAAACATAAACATATTTTAAGTTCGAGAAAGTAGAAAATTAATGATATCATATATTTCCCTTCAAAATTGACAGCACAAGATACTGAGAACTATAATATAACGTTGGTTTCCAGTTTAATTAGGCTTTCGTAGCAGGACGGGAGGCGACACTAGGTGTAAAGGCACATTGTTGCTTGATGAAGGGGGGCAGGAGAGGTGATACAGGCAACAACTTGGACCAACAGTTGTCATCAACTTCAGAAATAACCTTGCAACAAACCGGACCCAATCTAAACTGCATCTTGCCAAATGAGGTTAATATCTCCACCAAACAAGCAGGTGCATTTTGAATAGATTCCAAACACTTTTGGAGAGAGATGTCCTTTTCCGGCCACTGTAGACCGATTGGGGCACCAACTGGTGGTGGGATCGCCAACCCCTTTTGTAACACCAGAGCGGCGCATGAAAGAACCATAAGAATAAAAAGTGGGTTTGAAGCCTTAACCATTATATCTCTGTTACTATTTATTTTGTATGATGTTTTATCAGAAAAAGAAGGCTATTGATTTTGTTTGTGTGTTGCAAGAGGCAAAGTATGAGGATTTTATAGTACGACATAGACAAATGTTTTTGTTTTCCAATTTGGAGCGAAACTCCTGCTTAGTTATTATGGCATTTAATTGGATTATTGAATAAATTTTCTATATTAAATAGATGCTTCGGTTATTCTTTTGAATTTTCTCCAAGAGTTTTTGAGGAGTAAGTGCTTGTTCTTCGATCATAAACGCACATTATTTCAGTTAAAAGTTTGCTAAAATGTTATTTACCTTAGTGTTGCTTCTAATTCTATTTCAAATAATAACAAGTAATTAGTAAAGGCTTTACCTAAGCTACTGCGTATTAAGCTAATTACTCCTCAAAAACTCTTGGAGAAAATTCATAAGAATAACTTAAGCATCTATTTAATATAGAAAATTTATTCAATAATTTAATTAAATATCATAATAACTAAGCAGGAGTTTCGCTCCAAATTCCGGGGCGGGAGGGGGGGGGTATGTCTATGTCGTACTATAAAATCGTCATACTTTGCCTCTTACAGTGAACAAACAAAATAAGTAGCCTTATTTTTCTGATAAAACACATCATACAAAATAAATAGTAACAGAAAAATAATGGTTAAGGCTGCAAATCAACTTTTTATGGTTATGGTTCTTTCATGCACCGCTCTGATTTTACGAAAAGGATTGGCGATTCAGCCACCAGTTGGTGCCCCAATCGGCCTACAGTGGCCGGAAAAGGACATCCAACTCCAAAAGTGCTTGGCATCTATTCAAAATGCACCTGCTTGTTTGGTGGAGATATTGAACTCATTAGGCAAGATGCAATTTGGACTGGGTCCAGTCTGTTGCAAGGTTATTTCTAAAGTTGACGATAATTGTTGGTCCAAGTTATTGCTTGTATCGCCTCTCCTGCCCCCCTTCATCAAGCAACAATGTGCCTTTAGTCCTAGTGTCGTCTCCCCTCCTACTCCCAAAGCCTAATTAGACTGGAAACCAACACTATACTGTAGTTCTCAGTATCTTGTGCTGTCAATTTTGAAGGAAAATATATGATATTCTGAATCATTTGCTTTCTCAAAATTTACATTTGTTCATGTTTATACATATTATGAATACATACTAAAAGCAATCGACATACTTTTCCGATGTTGGAAGATAGAATTTGGTTTCTTCGATCTCATTTACAAATATGATATACACATATAAAATATCCAATTATGATAAGATGTGATTAGATCAAATCCAAAAATGAATCTACCCTACTTGAATGTAACCAAATTAAGATGTCCTGAGACTCGAAATGACTTGACCTATTGACTTGAAACAGAGATTACTCAAAGATAAAATGACTCGACGCAATCCACTTCCTGCCAAAACGTGACCCAACATAAGGTAACCCAAAATTTAAAATGATACAACCTAATTGACCTAAATCCAAGTTGCTTCAAGCTCCAAATGACCTGAATTAACTCAAATCCGGCATGTGCTAATTTAAATCTCAAAATGACCAACCCGATTAAAACAGAATTTGGGATGACACAAACACAAAATGGGACAATCCAACTGAAAGTCAACACAACGTTGCCCAAAACGAGAGATAACTTGCACCTAAAGAGGCTAGACCTAATCAAAACCCGAGCATATTACTCAAAAATCGAAATTCATGATTTAATTCCAATTTCAATACCCAAACATAGCCTAAAAGAAAAAAAAAAAAAAAAAGAGAAGGAAGTACTCTAAAATTTGGGCATTAATCAGCTAAAAGACCTTAATATTTCAATATATACCATGAAGCATCTACGATTTCAAAATTTTTTTACCTAAGTATCCTACGTCCAAATTAGAAGAATTTTGTAAAAATACTTTCGCAAAGAAATGCGAAGGACCTAAGGTGATACATGATTATGACAATATATACAATTTATGTCAATATTTTTAACAAAATTACAATAGAAATTAACCAAATTTGATGCAAAACATACAACAACAACAATAGACCCAATGCTTCAAGGGCTCCCACCTAAACGGGGTTCGGGGGTGGATGTACGCAGTCTTACCTCTTCAGGGTGTAACCTTGCAGAGAGGCTGTTTCCGAGAACCCCCAACCTTATAGGGTTGGCAATACAAGGACTTCCCAAGAGGTTACCCATCCTAGTAATATTCTCGCCCAGGCACGCTTAACTTCGCAGTTTTAATGGGATTCGGTGCCTTAATGCCTGGTAAATGATCCCTAAATTTGATGCAAAACATATATTAGCATTTTTCAGCAAAATAACATCAAATTCTAACAAGTAATGTATGTATATTGTCAAAATTATGTTATACTATAATATATATATATTGAAATATCAGCTAACTAAATGATGAAGGATCAAGTCTAGGATACCAAAGTCATAAATTTGCTATATTTTATATGTATGATACATAATTATTATCTTGTACAAATTAATTGAAATAATATTATTTTTGTTAACTTAATAATTTTATGCTAAATAGATTAGATATATAATAGAAAGAATATAAAGAAAAAAAGAAGCGTTCACGGTGGGACTCGAACCCACAATCTCCCGCTCCGGAGGCGAGCACCTTATCCATTAGGCCACGCGAACTTTGTTGCATCATGAATCTCTAGTTTTTTATCTATACTTATTTTATTTTTTTTGTTAATTTGTACATTTTTATTTATAATTTTATAGTTAAATTTGCTACCATAGGATAGCCTCTTATCAAGGTAAGACTACATACATCTTATCCTCTCTATACATTGTTTTGGCGGGAGCCTAATTGAGGCACTAAGTTTGTTGTTGACGCCGTATAACGTAGTATACATACCATAAGGATTTATTTAAGATACTAAGTTTTGAAAATAACTTTTATAATTTACGGCCTTTTGTTCTTCAATTACGTAAAAATCATGAAAATAAAAGAGTAGAATCCATAATATATATATATATATATATATATATAAAATTTAACTTTTAATTTTTAGAAAGTTAAAATAAGATAAAGTCAACTAACCTGGCACAAGCATTTTTTTTTTTTTTTTTTTTTGGGATCAACCAAAAGAATATGTTACCAACAAATAATATAAAGGAAGGTTGAACCTAAGAGGATACCAACACTCAAGCACCGGATCCTATTAAAATACCAAAGTTAAGCATGCTTTAGCAAAAATAGTACCAAGATGAATGACCTCCTAGGAAGTCCTTTGCATCCCTCAGGTCAGGGATTCTCGAAACCACCTCTCTTCAGGATAGTACCCTAAAGGGAAAAGATTGCGTACATCCACCCCTCAGACCCTGCTTAAGCAAAAGCCCTTGAGGCACTGAAAATATTACTATTTTTAAAACTAAATTTCTATATTACCCCAACTCAGTTTAGGTATAAATTGCACCAAATGTGTAAATTGGTTCATTAACCTTCAGTTCAAACTTGACTCGCTTCCAGGTCATAGCCTGACCTATTGCTTAGTTCGTCATCCAAGTTTCAGTCTATGATCAATTGCAAGAAAGGGGGAGGGAGAACTTTTTCTAAGATTTGACCGCGTGAAACTTCGAAAATAAAATTTAAATAACAAATAAAAAAAGCAAAATACCATTTTTCCTTTAAAGCAAAAGCAGAAACAAGAACTAAAATTTTTTTCGAACAAACATACCCTACTAAAAGCATTTATTAGAAAGCCATTTCTTAAAAAATAAAAAAATTCAAAAGAAACAGTTTTTTCACAACTTTGTCAAACAGGCAAATAACACAAGAATATCACAAAGCAAAAGGAGGCAAGATGAAGGCAGCTAGAAATGAAATTTAGAAGATGGTTAAACATTACATGTACAGGGAGAAGAAGATGAGTCTCAAACCCGAGTCACCTACCTAAGGGGTTTAAATGAACCGATCCAAGTGCAGCTCGTGCTCTAGGCTTGCGAGTCTAAATAAGACAACTTATTAGTTTAAATATACCCAATCAAGCCAAGTATAAGCCTTAAATAAGCTGAGCTCGGGCCCAAATACGCATAAATCGAGCTTAAATAAACCTAAATCAGACAATCTTAGTTCAAAGCTCACCAACACAGATTTGAGCTCATCCAATCCAAGCCAAGCCCCTATAATGAGCTGAACTCGAGTTTGAAGTTTTCAAGTTTGGCTGCCTTCAAGCCAAGCTGAATCCAGACTGGCCACCTCAAGCCTAACGAACACAGCTCAGCTCATATACACCTACCTGAGTGGGTGAGAAACATAAGAGCTCGACGCAAATTTTACAAGCTATAGACATCCTCCCTGATCCAAATCAGGGCATCAATATTACAAAGAAAGTAGGGCAAGCAAGCTAATTTATCATCTTCACAGAAAAAAGACAAGTCTATCTCAATAGATATAGTTATGCACCTTCAGACAATTGAGTACAACAACCAAAAAAAAAAAAAAAAAAAAAAGAGAAATATTTAAATTGAAAGAATTGAAGAAAAAGGGCACCAAACAAGACCTAATAAAAGAGACCCAAAAAATTGCCAAATGTTCTAGGCTACCATTCTCTCTTATCTCCACTAAATTACCTGTTAGAAAATGACCATTTTTCTCCTCCAGCAAGGCCACTGGAATTGGATCCTCATTGTGGTGCAGTGCACTTATCTTTTTGAATATTTTTCAGCAGCAGTTGCAATGGTACATGACATCTAGCCCGGGTCACGCGTCAGTGTTGATTTTGCAATTTTCCCTTCTGGGGGTTGCTCTCAGAGACGATGGCTCTGGCACAATGGGTTGCGGTTAATAAAGACTCTGCGGCTTGTTGAGTACCTGCAGTTGATCCGGGTATATGGGAGTTCGGTCAGATATTTCCGCCATGAATATCGAGAGTGTATGGAAAATTAAATTGCAGCAACCAACTCTCAGTATTACTACGTTTAGACCCATTGCTATTAGCTTTGTTTTTGTATTCTAACAAAAATTTGTCTTCTTCCTTTGCCAATGAGGCGTTGGTCTATGGTAATTCTGTCGAAGGTGAGACCCTCAGACATGAGGTTTAAGTTTGAATCTCTTTACCCTCGACCCCTCGTGCCTACTGACAAAAGTCGTCTTTTTATTTTTGCGGTGAAGAAAAGAACACTATCAAAACTGAAGCCCAAAGACACGAGATTCTGGGTATAAATCCCCTTACTCGCAACCCCATTTACCTACCGAAAAAGTCCTTTTTAGTGCAACCAAATCACGTTGTTTTCACATGCCAAACTATCTCAAAAGCATCTCCCTCATCCACAATAGGTGCATAATCTCGAATTTACCCATTACTAATATTATATTCTCACAACATCCTTATCTCGTTGCCTAACATGCAGAACCATAAAATATAGCAAGTCTAATGGCAAACTTCTGGAAGATACATAAAGTAGTCAACGTAATTCAAATTGCTGAAAAATAATCAGATTTTATACTTCTCAAGCATAAAGTAGTAGATTACCATGTAAAACTTAAAAGGGAGCCTCAAGTGATTCATCCCAGACTTCTGCACTGCCGTTGGATGCATCTTCAACATCTTCTTCCATTGAGAGCCTAATATACTCTCTGTGTGCAAACCGATCCCAATCTGTCAACATCGGATTCTCCCGTTCCTGTCAATATACCACAGCATGATTCAGGCTAAAGCTGGCTAAAAGAACGAAGTCACTACAATACTCCCTCTCCATAGAAAAGATGAACATATTTCTCTCATGAAAGATTTTTAGATTTTTAGCTAACAATGTTTTTTTCTTTAAGATTTTGTTTTCTTCGATTTAGGAGATCAATTTAACCATATAAATATGTATATGAATCATATTTGATCCATTTGAAGTCAATTTGAGATTGAGGATGTAAGATCAAAACGGAAAATGTTCTCCTCCTATGGAAGACAATCACATTTCCTTTCTTTGAGAGGAAGTCATGTTCTCCTTGATGGGGGATAAGATTTTCTCTCTATGCTATTTTTACTAAGTATTCACAAAAGAGAATTACTAAAATAGAATTAAAGCTATTTCTATCAAACCAAACAAAGACTATGTATTGTACCTGACGAATAAGGAATGGGTCACGAGTTTCAAAAGCCATGAATTTATTGAGGTTGAAGAGGACATTGAAGACACTTCCTGAAAGTTTACTAGATTTCATGTCGCGTAACGTGACATAGCTCTCATTCTGCAAAATGAAACCATCAAGCATTAAGATTTAAACTACTAAACATATCCAGGATTCATAGGTTTTGCGGATCATTAAGCATGAGGAACTCAATCAAATGATATGAGGAAAAGTATAAACTACACAATCTTAGAGCACTAAATCCAACCTCTAAGGGCATATCACGTATCAAAACCACAACGGTCTACAGATTTTCACAAAAAATGTTTCAAGGATAAAAAAGGCTGAGCATATTAGGTAACAGGCCATATGACTCCAAATCAGCTATGCAAGAGTGAACTCCAATCTCTGTCTTATTTCTTGCTTCTCTCTGATAATCCATATACATATAAGAACTTTTATTCCCAGAACTATTATAGTTGCCCCATATAAATACAGTAAGATCCAGGAGAAGATTCTCTGGGCCCATTTCGAACACATCAGCAACAAACACAACAATAGAACAAATTGCCTCACGAGCCCTGGAACCTCACATCTTAAGGCACCAAATTGTCTTCCGATAAGGGGAAAATAAGCGCCAAGTTCTAAATTAGCAAAATCAAACAGCATAAACAAGAAAAAGAAGCCATATTTTACATCCCAAAAGACTGGAGTTCCATTGGCCCTAAACTTAATGTGTTTTTAGTGCCATAAATACAGTGGCATGAGAATGAAGAGTTGCGTGATTAAGGCAGTAGAGGAAAATTACTCATAGTTCTTTCCATGGAAAGCAGGCAATATTATATAACATTCATACAGTCATCATATCAGACAACATTCCAAGCGTGGAAGTCCAAAGACAAAACTGTTAAGAGTCTAACACGAATGCGAAATGGATTTCAAAACACAGCAAAAACCACAAATAAAAGGCCACAATGGAGTAGAAGATAAACCTCGGGTCCGATCATGTCAATAATCTGACACAAGATATCCTCAAAAAGAACAGGCTCTTGAGCCATGCACTCCATTCGATGCAACTGCTCCTCGTAAAAGAACTGCATCTCATTCCTTGTGATAACTCCATTCCCATCCAAGTCGATGCATCTGAACCTGGGGAAGACAGAGAAGTCGGTCCAAAATATACAAATAAATAAATAACAGAATGTGAAACAACAGCATGTGCTTAATGTCACTTGCAAAGATGCTATATGAGTATTGTAAATCATATTTCCGTTGTTACTTTGCATTATTATATGGGATCAAAATTTTCCACAAATTTAAACATTGCACAAAGGACTAGTTCTTATTTCTTTCTAAGTGCATCAGAAATCAGATTTACACCAATCAGATTAAGAATCTTTGTTCAGATAATAAATAAGCACTTCTGTTTCTAAAGGCCACTCATCACATATTGACAATTTGACTATAGTTTCATACGATGCGTAACAGGCTGCTTTCGGATCTATCATATCACAATTGTATCACAAAGCTCATTAAACTCATGTCTAACCTCATCGTTTTCGAGGTGTATCTCAGGCAAATATAACACGCACTAGTAAGCAGCAGTGCAATTTAGAAACATCTATGGATCAGTAATCATTCTCACAGAGATTCGTGCATGCTAAATGTAGCTGTAGAACGAATAGATCACTGGACATACCAATATTCTAAACTGGGTTCTGATGATTTGTCTTCTTCCGCGAGGATGAAGTATACAAAATCTTCATATCCCATCTTACCTTCGACACTACTGGTGAACTTCCTGGGAACCTGACAAAAAATTTATAAACGGGCACAAAATTGCCTGGATTAAGCATTAACAAGAGACTTAGGCGCTGCTCAGCCAGAGGTACAAGAACAGCTCCAGGACATATACCTGAGAAAATATCCTATCCACAATCCTGTAGGTAAGTGCATGGTTCCCATATCTGATTAAGTTCTCTTTATCTATCAAGAAGTCATGATCTGTATCCAGCTCCCAGAACTTGCAATATATCACATAGAAGTGCTCATAGGAGAAGTACCTATATTGGAAAGAGATCAGAGAGAAGAAAAAATCAAAAAAAGTGTGTACAGCAGTGGACAGAAAACAGGAGAAAGAAGAGATGGTAGCACTACAATCACAATGCTAAAGACTTGCACGAGGTTTTCAACGCATGTTACAAAATTCCTTTCGAAACAATGGTGGGAAAAGACGCCTCAACAACAAGAAGCCGATGCGGGCTTATTTGGACCACATTTTCATCTCAATTTTCTGCCCTGTTAACTTCTCGCCCTCGCAAGAAGGAATAAAGAGGCACAGCAAAGCCAAGACATAAGTAGAAACCGTTGAACTGTTACAAAACTACACTGTAGCCTATAAAAACAAACAGAACACCAGCAAACTTTTTTAAACACCAAAAAGACACTACCATATAAGATATATGTCACATTCCCACTGAACCAAAACAGCAGATGTCATGTCAAATCATTTTACTCAACAATCAGATATGAAAATGGTAGGTGGTTGAAAATTGGGAACTGAGTTGAACTCTACCTCAAAACTTTATTAATGTCCTCTTCTTCGTCTGCATGCTGCATAGCAGCAATTAAATTTCCACGTTTCAGCTCCCTTAGGGTTAGCTGCCCGTTTCCAGCTCTATTGATGTAGTAAAAAATTCTGTATATTACGGTCTCAGCTGTTTATTGCATAAAAATCAAGTATTAATACACATAAGAGAAAAAGCAAAAAGCTGCGACTGGGTAGAAGCCAGCACAATCCTAGAAATGTAAACCGAACTTCAGTGGGCCAGTAGGGCCTTAGATCAGCTTTTGACCTTAGAACTCTTATCTTTGCAAAACATAATTAGATATGCTGTATAGTGTAACTCTAACGCACACAAAGCCATTGATCATGAACTTTCATATTACGGTGTCAAGAAACAGTAACAAGATATAATAGAAGGGTTTAGAGGACTTTTGACCCTATACTCTATTACTGTAGGTGGAAAAGAAACAAGAATATAGGACTCTATTTTTCGCTAGAAATAATGCCAGCAAACAAGTCTGCCAACTCTAATGAACTTGAGTAGCAATAACCTCATAGATTCTACAACTCAAGGAGCAACAACAACAACAACAATGGCCCAGTGCCTCAGAGAGGCTCCCACCAAGGTAAGGTATGGGAGGGTAAGATGTACGCAATATTACCCTTATAAGGTGCTAACCTATGTAGAGGTTGTTCCGAAAGGGCCCCCAATCCTAAAAAAAACCCTACTCCATCAAATGAAAACAAACATGTCTAGTGCAAACAAACACTATTCAAGTCAAATAAAGTAGCAAACACTAACAAACATGCAAGCCTAAGAGCAATGTCTAATGCAAACAATTGGATCGGCCACATGTATTTTTAACTGCCATTATGCTCTATCTAAGATCATCTCTTCAGTCAGGTTCAAGTGGGCCATGTCATGTTTAATCGTCTCCAACTAGCTTTTCCTTAGCCTGCCTCTTCCTCTCTTCCAATGTGTATTACGTAGTTGTTCATATTTCCCAGCAGGGCCGTAGTCGGTCTCCTCCTAACATGCCCGAACCATTGCAGATATCGCTTCTGCAATTTATCTTCAATAATAGGAGCCACGTCTAATTTGTTTCAAATAACCCCATTTCCGATCATGTCCTTCCTACTGTGTCCACACGTTCATTACAAAATGCCCAATTCCACCACCTTCAACTTCTGGGTATGATGTCGTTTAGCTAGCCAACATTCAACACTATATAACATAGTCAATCTTACTACCATCTTAATATATTTTCCTTTCAATTTTTGAGGAAACTTTTTATCACACAATATCGTTGTAGCCCTTCCACTTAAACAATCCCACTTTAATCCAATTATTAACATCGTCATCAACTCCGCTATCTTGTTGCACCATGAAGCCCAAATATCAAAAACTTTCTTTTTTTGATATGTATTCTATCCCGATCTCCACATCTTCTACGCTTGGTTTGGTTATGATACAAAACTTAAATTCTATATGCTCAGTTTTTTATCTACCGAGTTGAAAACCTTTTGATTCTAAAACACGTCTTCAAAGTTCCAGCTTGTCATTCACTCCTTCTCTTGATTCGTTCAAAAGAACTATATCATCTCAAGATCATATAGTAAGAAAAATTGCCATGACAGCAATATTACCAAAAAAATGTTACAAGTGAAACATATACAAAAAAAGCAATAAATGAGAGATGCACACGCCAAACCTCTGGAATTTACTATAACTCAGATTAGAACGTTGCCATCATGCAAAAGAATAAGTATCCCTAATCGCAAAATATTCGGGTGAGGAACACACCATATCTCTCCTGGAACTCTGGAGTACTTTGTAAGAACTCCAATCCTGGATGAGTGGCCAAAAGTTCACGAAGAACAGGCTTAAAGTCCTCCTGTAGGAAGAAAAAACTATTATTAAACAACAATATTGAAAGCAACAGAAACAGAAAATGTAGAGAATACTTGAATTTACAAAAATATAAAGATAAATCATATTCATACTCTGAAATTTAATATATTAATTTTTTTTAGTGCATAAGCCTTGCAAAATAATTTTTAGTCCATAAGTTACATGTATTTAACAAAGTAGTCAAAATGCGTAAGGGCATAAGCCCCTCATCCAACTCTTCTTTATTAGTAGTGTCACCACATCCTAATTCATGTGTAGGATAAGGGAAATAGCGAGGGAATTGTGCAATTCCCAAGAAATAATGGCAAGTTTTACACCTTTTTACATCGCCATTTTGGACTATTTTATTTAATACATGTAATTTCTAATCTCAAAATTCATTCACATTCACAATGTCTATGAGCTAAACAATTAATATATGAAACCTCAAGGTACTAATTTGTAATTTACCCGAAATATAATCCCCAAATATTGCATGCTAGTTTCTTTTCATAAATATCGTTCTTTTTAGGTTTTTGCCCTTTAGAAACAGCATTTCTATAGGGTAACCCCCTATAGGGCTAAGGCTACATACATCTTACCCTCACAGGCCTTGTGGCGGAAGCCTCTTTGAGGCACTGGGCGGTAGTGGTGGTTGTATAGTCCCAAATAAAACGCAGAAAGGAGAGACAAGGAAATAGGACATCCATTGCACCTGCGTAAGACATTTGCGATTGGGATGCTTCATAATTGTAAATATTTGACTTGCTGTGTCCATGATCAACATGTTTCCATTGACCCAGTAGTCAACAAACGCATCCCTACAAATATACCAACCATTTAAATCAAATAAGGTCACGAAGGGCAAAAATCAAAGGGTTGGTTGTCAAAAAGTTATATGTGAAGGAATTCAACATCATCAACAGGAAGAAAAATAGTTACAAAGTGGTAAGCATGCACCTCAATGCACTCCACACACACAAACCCCAGGAGGCGAAGAACCATCAGGCTTAAAAAAGCAGCATTCTATCATCAACGAGAAAGATTGAACCATGGAAGAAAGATAAAGAGAAGTATGATATGGCATTGTCGCACTTTTTGCCCTTCTCCAAGCAGCGTGTCATATAGAGTTCATATCCTTAGCAAATAATGGTTTTCTAATTTTGACAGTTCTTTTCTAATTTAATTTCTTATCTCCCTTTGCATTTTTTGGCAGGATATAGGACTGTCCTACAGCAATGGACATCTCAGTGCAATGTGATCCCAGTTCTTTCCCCAAGAGATCACGATAGATTTAACTCCTCACAGCCAAGGATTGCTTGCTTACAGGTTTTTTCTTGTTGTAGCACCGTGAATACCTCAGTACCAAGATATAAGAGAGACAATTAACCAACTTCCACAAAAGCAGTTAAAACCATTTATCACACAAAGGTCCCAGGAACAACACAAAGTCCTCAGAAGATACGATCACTTCCTATTACTCAAAAGGAAATTGTACAATTTCCCTCAATAGTCAATAAACGTTAAAACACAACCAAAGAGGACACAGACCAAATTTTCCTGTTCTCCTTGCAGATGGACTGTTCCTCCAAAGCCACCATACCCCTGAACCACTCAGGCTACTCCCGGGAAAGAACAGCACATAAGAAAAGCAAATTCCTCCAAAAATGTCACCGCAAAAGCAGGTGTTGGAAACATACAACACCAATCACTAGGATCAGTCCAACCACACTCCAACAGGCTTCCTCAAAAGTCTAATTTTCTAAACATTTGAGATTGTTCATCCTTACCCACTAGAACCGGGAAGAATAGCATCCACAATTGACTACTACCCTCACAAATAGAGCTCTGCCCGAAAAAGCCATAGGAACACACTCTACATCAAGTGACTAAAGCAACACACCTAGTGCCCTAAGGGCTCTCGCCTAAGCAGGGTCTGAGGGGGGCGGATGTACGCAGCCTTCCCCCTTCAGGGTATCCCTGAAAAGTGGCTGTTTCCGAGTGCCCCCAACCTGAGAGTGAGGACTTCTGAAGAGGTCACCCATCCTGGTACTCTACATCAAGTGACTGCTGGTAAATATTTCCAGATTAGAAAAAAATGTTTTACATGATAATCTATAATGCCTGAAGGCTCATTAGCTCCCTCATATTCCATAGAAGTGAAAAAATGCACTTCCCAAGCTTTTGATGAAGCCACACAAGTGAATGGAATCGGTATTATCTTCATAATGATGCAAGTCCATAATCTAATTCAGAAGATGCCATTGACAGAATCACACAACAGCTGTCTTTGATTTCAACTCCAATTTGGAATAGATAAACTCCTGAAGAATGCCACAGAAGACTACTAGCATCTCTAGAATCAAGAGACCATAGGACGAACAAATGAATCCACCACCACAGCCAGAACATATCTACCTCATTCAACAGCCACAACTGGGGGGGAAAGATGTTTTCCTACAGCTTTTTGCATCGAAATTCGGATAGCATTATTGTCAAACCCAGGACACACACAAATTTTCCATATCTAGAGTGCCGAGATTCTCTTTGCCCTTGCGTAAACAAAAAGCACACTTGCAACTTTCCTTACAGAGGACAAGTTGGTACTAAAATGAATACTATGTAACACCAGCATTACAAGGACAGGAATGCAAAACCAGTAAATACCAACGTATCCTTCCAATCAACAAAGGAGGGGTACTACAAAGTTATAACATCATTGTCATTATGTGTACAATTAGTAGTATCAAACAGACTGATGAATATTGATTCTTATGATGTGCATAAGTAGGTGCATTGAAGATATACTAACTGAAATAGTATACCTGGTCACAAATCCTGTGCCATTGACATCAATCTTTTGGAAAAGGACAGCGGAGAAAAAAGTTGGCAACTTGCAAATTTCCCTGGTGACAACTCTAAACTCTGCTCACAAGGCAAGCAAAAATATGTCAACAAGCATGTACAAACTATTCAAATCAAAGATAGATGGTAAAAATGTCACCATTCATTTGCAATCCCTCTTTGTGACCATAAAAGAACTGATTTATTCTGAACAAGCATCGTTCTTTGAGTTCCCTGGGTGCTGGACGACCATTCTGAAAGTAGAACTGCAAATGCAGGCATCAATGTCAAAATCACCCGCAATATCAAATAATTGGCCAAACTAGTCGTAAATAAGACCATAAAATGACTGATGACAACACCAAAATCATTATAGAACATATTGCCACCAGACACGGCCAAGTAGTAGAAGAGATCAAACCTGAGGTATCAGCTCTTTTACTGGCTCACTCACTACTTTGAGAGGGCTTCCAAAGGAAGAGGGGCCTGCCCTTTGTTTCATAACACGAGGAGAGCCAGATGAACTTCTTGGTGAAAGGGGAGGTGCACTCCCAGCAGGAAACATGGAAGGTATCGAATTGGTTGCAGCTGCATTTGTGCCAGATGCATTTCCCGGGACATTCAAAGGATTGCCTGCCTTTGCATCATTGACCAATGACTTCACCTGCATTCAGAGGAAATACCCTTCTATTGATTTGGATTTGTTTAAAGCCTGATCAAAAGGGAGAAGGGGCAAGCGAGGACTTGAGGGGACATGCAAAACCAACAGACCAAAACAAACCGCAGTGGTATTTCTGAATGGGCAAGGCCGCCAAGAAAAGAAGCAAATCAAGAGAGACCATTAGCCACTTTAAGAGAGAAATAATTGCATAATTAAAAAGAAAATGAAATGAATCTCATTGCGACAGAAGAAATTTTGTTTAGAAAATTGCAACACATTCACATGAGCAGAACCTTGGCAGGTAATTCGATAGGAGTTCCCAAAAATACAGTATCTTTCCTACAAAAGACATGAACATTACTGCATGGTAGGTGCCAGAGGGGAAAAGATATTGGAAACACAGAGGATGTAGAAATTCAAAGCAAGAGAAAAGCAACATCATGTTAATTGAGAAAGCAAAATGAGACAATAGCATTCTCTTTCTGGATCAAGGCCAAATTAGAGGTCCAAAGAATAAATTGTTCCTGTGGCAGGAAAAGCACCACCATTTATCTTGACACATAAACGCAAATGCTTTCTTTCCTAGCACTTTTAGTAGGTAGTTTAATCGCAATGCCTTGCCTCCTCAATACTTGACCAAATCCCTTTTTTCTCCCCAACAATTGTACCTACTTTCTCATTTCGACAATCAGCATACAGTCAAGAACAGAAAATCCCAAAACCCCTTACTTCTATGCAGAAACACACAGTAGAGGTGAAAATATGAAGCCATTGTCCAACCAATGCATAATTAATATGATAAAAGATAAGAACTACCGATCAGAAACCACAGGCATGGCATAGATACAATCATGCCACCCAAATTTCATCCTCATTGTCACCAACTCCCAGAAAGCTGCACCAATCAAGCAATAACATGAATCTGGCATCCTCCACCAAGGTGTCTAAGATATCTTCTACCATCTACAAAGCAATGTAAAACTTTTTTCGTGGAAATGTCCAATACAGAACTCAAGAAAAAACCACGAATGCCTGAAAAGGTGACTCTCCTTTTGGTCCCTTTTTCACTAGAGCAATTCTCTGATGACTCCATATTGATACAAAATCATCTCAAATAATCGCCAAATATAACCAACTCAAACTGTACAACAAATGACTCCAGGAAAAGGTAGACAGAAGATATGGACCAATAAGTCCATTTATAAACCAACTAGCAACTATAAATTAACAACCCACCACAAATCGTCCATGCAAGAGCTTGGCTGACACTATGATCCTGAATTTTCCCAGATGGATTCATGCTTAATCAGTGATAAGTTACACATCTGATAGGATTTCTGTTTTATGCAACTAGTCAGAGGTTCTTTGACCATGTCACTTCTAACTGCATGCTTCTGTTAAAGCACGACACATGTGGCTAAAGTAAATACCACTAAACAGTGCCATGAGTTATGCTTTCCTTTGACCATGGAATAGAGCACGTATCAAGGTAACACCTATCACGCTTGGTTACCAAGAGAGAAGATACACACCGTGTTTAGTTTGCACACTTATATGCATTATAATAATTACATCAGGATGGATGCCCAAGACCATATAGGAATTTAGAGTACCACAGAAACTGCAAAACCCAAAAAAGTTAATTTCTTGGTTTCTTTTTTTCTCAAGACGCTCCTCACTATTAAGTTCTCCACTTTTGTCCCCTGTACAAACGCGACAATCCTACACCAAAATGCTCTTCTTTCCTGATTCAACACAGTCTAGATAAAACAATTCCTGATATATAGAGACTCATCTATCTGAATTCTAAACAATGCTGGGTTCTTGTCCAACCATACACAATTCTTCTTAGCTCCTTTTCTAGCACTCCTGGAATACCTAGACAAATCTCGATATAATTCAAGCAATGGCAATGTGGAAAATGAAAACAAACAAGAAAATTTAGGCCTTGTTTGGTTAACACAGTAATTATTTGGTTGCGATGGAAAATAGAACTTCCTAGGGAAGCTAGATAAAAATCGAAGAATTAGAACTTACCTAGAGGGACTAGGTAAGTTACTTCCTGAGTTCTAAATGAATCAAAAATTGCGAAGGAATTTCCACTTCCCATATTCCACCAATTTCTGGATAACCAAACAAGAGCGGCAAATACCCATTTCCTATGAATTCCAATCTCTTGGACTTACTTCCTGCTAACAGAACAAGGCCTATATGACACACAACAGAAGTAATAACAAAACGCCAATACAATCATCTCCAAAAGAAGTTTCCTTGAACAAAATCATACCAATCGACTTGTCTCGGGAAGCGAAAGCCACTGTTCAAAGAGCTCCTGAGCAATGTAAGGATTCGATTTAAAAGCCAAAGGAGAAACCTCAGGAAGCTGCAACAACTCAGCGTCCAAGGACACCAAATCTCCATTGAAATCCATCTCCATCAAAATCCCAATACAATCAACTCAAACCCTCGCATCAATAAGAAACCCTAATACGAAAAAGCTCACACCTTTCTCAAATTCACAGCTCACCCGGAAAACCCAATGAACGGAGCATCAAATTAGTCACACAAAACAGTGAAAATCAATCACAAACCAGATTACAAGTAATTATACTCGTTGGTAAATTTCCAGATCTTCGATTAAGACAATCGGGTGATGAATCTCGATGGAGTAAAGGATAGAAAGAGAGAGATCGGAGAGGATTGAGAGAGAAGAGATTGAGAGATTTGGGGTCTCGGAATCGGAGCCCTCAAGAGAGAGAGAGAGATGAAATGGAAGTGGCTGAAGAGGAGCGACACGTCTCTCTGCAGAGCTTTTGCAAGCGCATGTCTACATACACACTGTCCTTTTCTCCTTTTTCTTCCTAATAATTATTAGGTTATTTGCGTCAAAAATTTCTATACTTTATTTATTATTTTAATTTAGTCTTTTTATAATTTAAAATATATTAATTTATTTTTTAGAGAAAAAATTATGTTAAGTTTTTAATAAAATTTTTGGTAGTTCGACCATAAATTGGGTTAAATTGAGTAAACAGGTGAATTTATAATAAGTTACTTGCATATAACATAATTTTACTACTCAAAATTATATTATCAACATATCTTAAATTTGACCAAGGGAGTAAATTGACATATTTTGAATTGTTTAGGAACCAAATTGACACAATTAAAAGTACAAGGACTGAATTAACACAATGGGCAAAGTACCTGGACTTTGGGCATAAACAACCCTAATTATTATTTGTTTTAGGTCCACTGAGGTTTGAATATTTATTGCTTAGGTATCCTGATATTTTAATATATACAATAAAATATCTTAAAGTTTGAATATTTTATCATCTAGATGCTCTATATTGGAATTTGATAAATTTTTGTAAAAATCTAATCAATTTTATAAAAAAATGTTGGTATAATATATAATTATGATAATATATATAAGTTAGTGCCAATATTTTCATAAAAATGCAGCGAACTGTAATAAAATATTCACCAAATATTGATGTGGACCATCTAAAAGTCGCCATAATTATGCATCATTTTCGCATTTTTTGACAAAAAATTATCAAATTGTAGTTAGAATAGTTATATATTGTTGAAATCATATCAATTTTAGTATTTTCTAATGAAAATATATCGAATTTTTGACTAAAGGGTGCCTAATTGTTAATATTTTGAAACTTCAAGGTACTTAAGTGATAAATTGTGTAAAACTCGGGGTATCTCATTATATATATTGAAACGTCAAGGTACCTAAGTCATAAATACTCAAACCTCAAGATACCTAAGTAATAATTTTCTTCATTATTATTGTTTTAATAATAGGGATACTATCACTTGGATATTGTCACCTAAGTACCCATACTTCAATATATACAATGAGATACTTTGAAGTTTTAATATTTTATCACCTAGGTATCCTATGTTGAAATTTGATGAATTTTTGTAAGAGATGAACTAAATTTATACAGAAAATGCTGATGTATTACATGGTTACGATAATATATGCCAATTATTTTGGCAATAATTCAGCAAATAACCGATAAAAAATTCATTGAACGTATATGTAAACTACTTATATATTGTCTAATTTATGTGTAATGTTATCATTTTTAGCAAAAAATATTATATTCTAATAAAGATGCTAATATATTTTCGAAATTATGTTTCATTTTAGCATATCCAATGAAAATTTATCGAATTTCGACAAAAGTATACCTAATTAATATAATATTAAAATCTTAAGATACCTAATTAATAAAATGTTCAAATCCTAAGGTATCCTATATTGAAACATCAGAGTACCTAAGTGAATAACCAAACCTTAGAGTACCTAAGTGATAAAAACAACATTCTCAGTACCCCAATGGCTCTTGCATAAGCAGGGTCTGGGGGATCCTGAAGAGAGGCTGTTTTTGAAAACCCCCAACCTGAGGGGTGCAACACGAAGACTTCTCAGGAGGTCACCCATCTTGGTACTACTCTCACCCAAGTATGCTTAACTTCGAGTTCTAATGGAATTCGATGCTTGCGTGTTGGTACCCTCTTAGGTTAGAGTACCTTAAGTGATAATTTTCCTTAATAATAATGGCATTTATTTTAGAATGTTATTATTGTCGGAATAAAAAATATTATTTTTAATGGTGTTCATACGTTTTTATAAAGAAGCTCTGATATTATAATTATAGATATATTCTGGTATAAACTCATAGTTTGAGCAATACATATAATAAAATTAAAAAATACGAAAATGTCTTTAATTTTAAGTTATAGTTCCGGAGGTTTTATAAAACAGCTAAATGAAATAGTAATTTAATAAATTTACTTTATATTGAAATTTGAAAAATAAGTAAGTATTTTTTGCTATAAATATTGAATTTTTTTAGATACAATTTTTATAGTCAATATCGAATATTATTAAATATCCTAAAAAATTAAAAATTATGTAAAAATTCTATATGTATATACATACATTCACATATATACGATGTATGTATATGTATATTTATTGTTAATTTTGCATGTATAACACATGACTACTTGCGTGTCAAATACCATGGAATATTGATGACTCATGTGCAACATGCTTTCTGTATATAAATGTTGGTGCAGAAAAAACTTGAGTAAGGAAAAAAAAAACGTGAAAGAGAGAAAGATTGAGAATGAAAACAGAGAATAGAGAAGATCGGGAAATATTTGAATGGAAGAAAAATTTATCTGATTGTTGAGTTCTGAAATAAAATACTTACTATTTTTTTAAATATATTTAAGTTTGTATTTTTATTTTCGTTCTTTTAAGTATAATATGTTTCTAGATTTATAATATTATTTGATTTATACCCTGGTGTTGACCTAATTGGCTAGGTCAACCAAAGATGAAGTTCATAATGTCAAATCAATCATTGAAGGGAAAAGAGGCAACGTTAACTTAGACAAGATCTAGTGATAAAATTATTAGGATTGAGATCTTTCAATAAATTAATTTAATATTTAAATCTTATCTTATCTATCCATAAAAAATACAGACAAAAAAAAAAAACTTTTTTATTACGATAAGAACATTACACACTTTTTTTAATAGGGAGCAACAATTTGGAGAAATAGAGGATTCGAATTCGATAGGTAGCTAAAGAGAACTGCTATTTTAACCACTAAGTCGATCCAAACAAGTTTACTAAGACAACATTTATTGCATAAGAACGTGGTATTAAAACATGAAGTATTTAGATTACAGTAAATCCAAACTTATCTCTATTAAGTATCATAAATTACAAACATTACTTAAACAAAAACAACCCCACGACGAGATCGGATTCAAGTAAGAGCTGCCAAGTTTAGATAAGTTGAGAAATTCTTAAAAACATTATAATCAACGAGATCCTAATTTAGTCTCTGCATATTCTCAAAGTTAAGACCCGAAAACAAAAGGATATAGAGTCTAAGACTGAGTTCCTCTCAACCAAAGAGGAAAATATTTACATTTATTGCAGGGAGGATGTTTTCCACGATATTCTCACGTTATGTCTCACTTCAACTTCAACATATCCAAGTACGAACCTCATACAAATTTATAAAAAGAAACTATTTTCTTTAATTAGAAAGAAATTTTTTAGAAACAAAATATTTTTGATGGGGGTACAAAATTTTTCATAAAGAATATATATATATTTTTGATCAAAAAAAAAAACCTCATCTGACAGAGAAACGATCACATGATTATGAAATCTCAAACTCTAAGAAGTGAAAATCAAATTCTGAAGAATTCATAGGACAAAATGCTCTTACATTTCCCACCATTTTATTTTACACAAATTCAAAACACAAATACAACATGAAATTCACAATGTTTATCAGTTTCATGAGCTCGAATTCGAGATACAGACAACAAATGCATCAGTGTACATGAACCTGGGTTTAACAAGCTGCCATTTCTGCTTGAAACAGCTGCAAAAAGCTTGAATCTTGAAAAAAATACTCTCTTGATTCAGCCAAAAGAATAGGGAAAATAATCTCCTTCCACTCTTCTTGGGTTCCGGGATGCGGCAAAACTGTCACTTCCTCTTCTGCCTGCCAATGGTCAGCAACTCAAAGCTTCGAACAGAGTCGTCAAGAATGCCTTTATTGGTTGGTCCACGAGATGGGGTTCCAAGCCTGCTGGGCTCAGACCCATGTTTCATTCGTTGGCTTGAAGAGAGGCGGCCCGAGACAGAGATTAGCCGGCCTGAGCGTTCACTGGGTCCACCGGAAGAGCTGGGCCTGCCGGTTGAAGCAACAGCCCTCCTTGATGTGCTGCTCTGTCGGATTGAGGAATTGGTGCCTCTTACTGAATCGGGTTGCTGAGAGATGAAAGAAATCTTGAAATGATCATAATGGTTGCAAGTGTAGAATCAGGCGGTCAGCAAGTCGCGGTTTTCAAGGGAATACAAGTTACTTTGAAGCTTTTGCAAACGTTTGAATGAATAGTCATAAAATCACGAATTGGTATGCTCCTTTGCAGTCTTTAACATATAAAGTACCATGTATAAATATGTTTTCAAATAAATATGATTATAGAAGCACTGTAGTATAACAATGGCCAATCACAAAACGGACATCTCAAAATCCACAAAGCAATGGCTGGGTAAAACGACAAACAATGAAAAAGAGAAAGAACAGAATAATGTCAGGATGGAGAAACGCCTAATGTAGAGCCTGTTTGATATCGTTTTGGGTTTGCAGTCTTTGGTTTTCCAGAAACTAAAGACCATATTTCAGGGACCATTTTTCAAGTTTTTGGCTTTTCTTCTCTAGTTTTTCCCCCTAACTACAGTGAAAATTGAAAATAAGCCAAAAACCAAAACGGAAACATTTTCAAAACTTGATTTCTAGTTAAACCAAGCATTGCAAAGAAAACACAATACCCAACAGGCCCGTAACTTACCAGTTCTTTTGACGTCTCCGTTGCCTTGTGTCTTGATGAATCACCTTGCAGTCCATACCCAGAGACATTTCTTCGCGTAAACGCCTCCACAGCCCCGGAAAATCTTTCGCGGATCTCCTTCCCTACAATCACATGCAGCTTTATCAACTATCAAGCAAAGTATTTCTTACATGGTCATGGCCTTGTTTGGTTGGTAAGAATCAGGTAAGGGAACTAAAAATCAACAGGAAGTGGGTGGTGTCAAAATTCCCCTTAAATGGCTATTTTCCCCATAAATGGAAGAATTTAGTTATCTTGAGGGCGGTAGTTTAAGTTCTAGCTCCTCAGAAGTCGTATTGGATTGTGAACGGTGAACCAATGGCGGAAATCTGGTTTACTTGAAAGTTCACACAGGAAATGAAAAAAGATTTTCTATTGGAACTTACCCCCTATGCGAAACAAACAAGGCCCGCATTAATCAAAAACTAGACTAGGCTTGTTTGGTATTGTTTTTTATTTGTAGTTTTTGCTTCTTTAGAAACTAATAACGCGATTTCAGAAACGATTTGTTTCTTGTTTTCTATTCCCTATTTTCAATTTCCACTCAAAATGGAAAGAAACTAAAAAACAAAAAGAAAACCAAGAACAAGAAAAAGTTATTTTTATTTTTTTTTGGGACAAAGAAAAAGTCGTTCCTAAAACAATGGTTTTTTAGTTTCTTAACAATCCGAAACTATTTAACAAAAAAGGATGTCAAACAAGACCTAAGTAACTTGAGCACAAGATTTCGATAGAGCAAAACATATTTCCTGTGAAAAAACTTCAATAACAAAAACTTCTTATCATATTACTATGTCTCTGAGTGGCAAGCAAAAATAAAAATTTCTGGTGAAAAAAGTAGAAAATTTCAGTAATTTAAGTGTTCTGGGAACTCAGACTGGGAAATAATCTGAATGGAGCTCCAAAGGAAACAAACCTGAAGGCCTACCTGTTTTATCCGTTCGCTCAGCAGAAGGTCCAGCATTTCCGCTCACTTTTCCACCAGGTGGCTGAAATGCATCATACAAGATTAGAGAAGAAATAAAATAAATTCCAAGCATCAATATGACAAAACAAATAGCTAACCTTTAGTCTTGAACTCGCCCCGATCTGAGGGTACTTCAGTATAGTCCAGTCAAAAACATAGTCAAAGTGGTAGCCTGTGTATGTCAACAATGTAACATAACATGTTAAAGCACCCTGCAAAATCTTCCTAAAGAAACAGCTCCAATAAATGTAGAGTTAGTTACTCCGTTGGTTCTTAGTACTTACAACTTCGTTCAAATTGGTCTCTCACCATTTTTCTTGTTTAAAATAGTCCCTTATGTTTTATTTTAGAACAAAATTGATCCCTCATCGGTTCAACTCTTACCTAACATCGATTACTAGAGAGGGACCAACTTTGTCATAAATAAATCGCTAGGGCTTCTTTTGAACAAAAGGGAAGATGAACGACTAATTTGAACAGGCGTACAAAAATTAAGGACTACTTTGAACAAAAAGAGGGACCATTATGATCAAACTTGCTAATATCAGGGAACTGGGTAAATAACTCAATATATGTATGAAAACATAGCCGCAAGAGTGGCCCCACTCCAGTTTCCACAGGCAAAGTATAATAGCCTAATACCTTCTCGAGCAAATAAGTCTCGGAAAAGCCTCTTCAAGTATGAATAATCCGGCTTGTCTTCAAAGCGGAGTGAGCGACAGTAATGAAAATAAGAAGTGAACTCTGTTGGGTAAGACTTGCAAAGCACCTGCCAGCAAATTCAATGTTACACTACATTCTGGGTAGATGTGAATCTGCACCTCATGGGCATGTGGCAGTAAATGAGTTTTAAAACAGAACAAGAAAACTGACCCATTAGTTTAAAATGAAATCCCAGAAGGCTCATGCTAAGGAGGGATTCCAGAACAAAACACGAAATAATTTAACATAATAATAACACAACAACGAAAGAAAAAGCCTTGTCCCACTAGGTGGAGTCAGCCACACAGATTATGAACTGAGTTCCGTCTGGTTGAAATAAATCATTATCATTCTGATGTGCTGAATGCCAAAGGCCTAAAATACTGGGAGTACGAGTCTTGAGATTCATATAAGGCAAGCAAAGGGCACATAGAAGGACTCAATAAAAAGGAACATTCATCAGCATACAGCTAAAGAATATGCATCACGAACCTCAATTGGAGTCATCATCTTCTTCTCACTAATCCTGTCATATTTTTGCTTCTTAGTCTCTGCTTTTAACCCCTGCCACGGGAGGCTGATGCACAGCAGTTCAGGAAAAAGAACGCAAAGAAACATTTAGACATGTGCTATCAACGAATGAGAAGAATTATAGGAAAAAAAGGTGCGATGTTAAACCTTCCCCTTAAGAAATACATAAGCATGTAACCAACAGATTCTAAATCATCCCTTCTGCTTTGCTCTGCAATAAAGAGAGGAATCAGATTTACATCACAAGAACATTTCTGAAAGGACTGAACAGTAAAGGGAAGATGAACTGCATTTCACTACCTACACCAAGGTGAGTATTAACGCTGGCATAGCGAGCTGTGCCTGTGAGATTCTTGTTCTCCCTGTAAAGTGGTAAAAACGAAGTAAGCAGCCAATTCCAAGTGCAGAAATGTCCTCAGCAGTCAATATCGTACACTGTGACGGAAAAACAAGGACCAAATTGCAGCTTGAACTGCATGTTCTTTCAATATTTCAGATGTAATTGTGAGGACAAATTGGTGCAATCTGTCATTGCCCTCACGCCACTGCACCATCTCAGTATAATTATACAAGAATTACCAGAATCAGATAATATTCCAAACAAAACACAATTTTTTATTCAACATACAAAATAGCGGCAAACAAAAAAGATATAAGAAATCACTGGATACTCATCATCCATACATTACAAAAACAAAGAACATTAGGTGCTAATGCTACCTGACAATGCACTCTGCAATGTAGGGTCAAACACATGGCAAACATCATAAGGAAATTCTGTTTCATATCCGCCAGCAGAATAATATTTAATTCATTTTGGCAAGAGCAATAACATAGGCAATTCTATACAAGCCACCATGCACTTCAGTGAAATGAGAAGCATTTGATCATCATTGTAACCTGAAGTTCCATGAGTTTCAAGTAAAGCCTGCCAGCTTGCCCAAACCAAAATTTAAAGGGCCCTCGCAAATCCTTAGCAAATACCTCTTCCCAACTCTGTCTAGATCTAGCATTCCAACTACTACCAAAGGCCTCATAAAATCATTTTTTTTTTTCTCGCTAACACATGTTGCTCCAAGCATAAGCACCCAAGGTCAGAACATCTTTAAATGCCCTTTATGCATATCTCTGCAATGGTAAACCCAAGCATATACAAATAATTTTCTAATTGCTGTTTTTGTGATAGGTAAAAAGATTCTGCAAGCATATATAAATGTATAAGCTATGATAGCGAAGGCTTTTGAGCTTCCACGGTGCCATCAGTTTTCTGATAAAATCATAACTCCCCACAGAAGCCAACAACATCATTGAAAAGTTGCAAAAGGAAAGAGAAAAAAAAATAGAAGGGTAAATGACAAATAACTCCTGACTTGTCACTCAAAAACGGAAAACCTCTCTCACCAATAAATCAAACCGTTAACCTCCTTACTTTTCGAAAACCCTTCAACTCACCCTCCATCCGTTGCTTAAAATGCTAATTTTATTTTTTTGGGATACTTTTTCCTTCTAAGATAAAGGGATAAAATGATTAATTTTCTTTTACTTCTCTGATTTTTATTCAAAATTGTGAAATATTTTTAACTTTCATTGTCAAATTTCACTTTAATTTGTAAAATCAAATAAAAAAATTGTTTTAGGATGGAAGTGCTGACACAAAAGATAATGAAATAAGTTGTTATTAGACATAAAGACAATGAAGAAATATTTACATATATGCAAGGGTTAAAATTTAAAAAAACCAAAACCTAAAAATTATGAAGATCCCTTATAATATGAAATTAATCATTTTACCCTCATTGTAGAAAGGTAAAATAGTCAATAAAATAAAATTAAGGGCATAAATAAGGCATTGGTGGGTAAATTGAAGACTTTATGGACAATGAAAGGTAAATTGTTTGATTTTATTTGCCATTTTCAGATCAAAAGTCAGGAGGTTTTTGGTAATTTACCAAAAAGAAAAATAAAATAAAAAGGCAAGGGGTGGAAATCTGAAGTCTGGTACTATCCATTCATATGCATCAAAAGGAAATATCAATGCATTAAAGAAGCAAACAATAAAATCCCAAATGATCACCAAGAAATTAATAAATTAAACGCATTCAGAATGATACAGGAATAGTAGAAATTAATCTGATGTCTAACTTCGCTATGAACTATAGCAGTTTTAATTAATATGATATGTCGGTTTCTTATTCAAGTAAAGACATAGATATATCATACCTGTAAGGTATGTGTTTATGGGTCTGAAGATCCCTGTACTTCTTTGCAAGCCCATAATCAATGATATAAACCTAAAATAGACAAAAGAGATTCACAAAACTAATACAATATGTTTCCCTTTCTCTTCAAAAGGGATTGTAATTTAGAATCTATAAAATCAGCAGAAAGAATCTTAACATCAGACACAGATTCAATTATGTCAAAAACATGAAAAGATGGGGATTATTGTTTTAACGTATAGAGGGATAATATGGGACGAATATAAATCCACTTGGTTTCAGACTTGATATAACTCAAAGTCATTATTCCCTTTGGTTTGCACAACTAAAAATTATTCTAAAGGTCTACAAGAAGATCAAAAGATATCGAATTCTATCAAAGATTATGTACAAATGGGGCATACAGTCAAAATGGACGGATGGAGTGAGATATATGAGTGCTCCGTAGCGTTCTACAATCCCTTCTCAAAGCAAATAAAGGAGGAAAAAAAAAAGTATCAATGTGTCCACCACCACAACAATAAACCTAGCATGTGAAAAGGTTCCCGCCAAGGTGAGGTCTAGGAAGGGCGAAATGTAACGCAACCTTATCTATACAGGATGGATCAATGTGTCCACCACATTATACCTTTTTCTTTCCAACTCAATGTCAACTCCTACCTTACACAACATTGACATTACAACTGCTACCCATCAGCAATTTGCTTTGAGTCGTCAAAAGGGGCAACTAACAGCACTATTTAAACCAGGCCACCATTTCATTAGTAAGTACAAAGTACAACTATCTCACTTATCAACAAGTGATTACTTCTTTCACATTTCAAGTTCTGTAAAGAACCAGCAGAGTCCTTTCTCTGTCAGGTTTTGTGGTTATATCACTCAATTGAGGTGTCTCGTGACCATATAAATGCATCCACAATGTTTTACAATTGAACAGCAGGAAGAAGCAATCTACAACTAAAGCGAATGTAACCTACAAACAGGGCTCACACAGCCGGTGACAAAAACCAAGGGACGAAGATAATTGATTCTAACCAACAGATCAAGGGCAAGAGGTTCAATTGCAACTCTCTCTTTCATGTGGCAGCGTAGCTTCCACTTAAACGAAGTTTAATGCTTAAAAGGAATCCGCAAGTAAGCAGATGGGTATTGACAAAGTTTTATTTGATTTAACATCACAACATCTTACAAAAGAATTGATAGCCGGAGATACACCCATTTTCTTCATCCCTCAATCATGTTGCATCGATTATTTTTTCAAGCATTCTGCCTCTACCTAATGTCTCTACCAAACACGACATGAGATTGTAAGTCGCCAAAACCTTGTGGCAAACTTAGCCTTTCTTGGAAAACATTCGCTCAACGATCTATGGGAGTAACTAAGCTTTAGCAAATTGGTATTGTCCAACATATTACCGTGGGGACTAACCTACAAAGTGTTTAACTTTCGAAAGAGAGAGACATTCCAGAATAGCTACTCTGCTCATTTGACAGACTAAAAGTACAGGATCTAAAATTAATAATGAGTAAATTATGTGTGATCACGGGGGCAAAGAGTGAGAGAGAGAGAGAGAGAGAACATAAATGAGGAGAATATTGTGATGAGACTGATAACAACAAGAACAAGCACCTGATTTGCTTTGCGCCCCAAGCCCATCAAAAAGTTGTCAGGTTTGATATCCCGATGAAGGAAACTCCTTGAATGCATGTATTCAACTCTGCTGATCTATGTAAGACGAGAAGGAAAAATTGAAGAAATAAGCAACTTGGAGATAGGAACATGAAGGAAATTTGAATGCCGCAAGAGCAACTCATATGCACGTACCAACTGATCTGCAAGCATCAGTACTGTTTTCAAAGTGAACTTCCGATTACAATAATTGAAGAGGTCTTCAAGGCTCGGTCCAAGTAGGTCAATAACCATGACATTGTACTCACCCTCAATTCCAAACCATTTTAAGTGAGGAATCCCAGCTTTCAAAAAGAAAATAGACAAATAAGTAATACTGAAATAAGATCTCTTTCAAGGTCAATTGTTCTTTGAGATTTATTTTCCTTAAAAACACAAATGAAAGAGAGAACTTACATCCTCCTTGTAGAAGCGAGTATAATTTTGATTCATAGTGAAGCTGAGGATGACGTGTCTTGACCGACTCCTGAGAATTGCAAACACAAACAAGGATGAACCTGCAGCTCATATATCATAAGAAAACCACTCAAACAAAGAAAGTACAGAGATTAATACATGAAGATACATGAGCATCATAACTCCTTTTCTTATTTTCATGGTGAAAGAGGAAAAATAACAAAAATAATGGTATTATTTGTATTAATCGAAAACTAATCACCAAGAAACGAAGACCCTTTGAGAAGTACACTACAAGGTTTCACAAATTGCCTTGACATTTTAAGAGCAGTGAGGTTACCCGTGTATGCTAGGGGATGGTAGGGAACCTTAAAGACATTATGTAGGAACACCTTCATTTCCCATTGAAGCTAGAGTCTAATGAGCTGTTCCTCCTTTCTTTCCATTCTAACCTCTTTCTCTTAATCCATTCGTATAAAGAAGAAGCTAAGGATGATTTGCAGCATTCACGAAAAATAGAAGAAAGCCTCCACTCCCTGGGTCAACTTCTTCCTTGTTATATGCTCCAAGTACTCCGAGAATCATATACCTTCTCTCTTCATCATACCACGTTCCAAGCATTGCTTGGCCAAAGAATTATTGTTCCAAAGAGACTCACATTTGCAGATGACATCATCTTAATCCACATAATCTATGAGGTCAGATATGATTTCATAGTGTCAAATTCATGTCTCACTTGACACATTGCAGCCCTCATATGGCAAACTATAATTCCCCTGATCAGCCTACTACATCTAAAACAAATGATAACAGTTTGAAACAATTATTCTGCAAGCAGCCAACTGCGACTCTGCCCAAACTGTAGTAGCTACCAACCACCATATCGCTTGGAGTAAAAACTCTAATAATTTTTTTCTAAAATGGTCGAGTCCGGACATTTAAGTGATGAGATCTACCTTCCATTTCTCTCTTGATCTCTCCAAGCATAATATAATTATTTTTATCACTTAGGAACTTGTCATTAACAATGCCTACTTAGAAACAAGCAAAACTCATATTATAGTACAAGCTAAGAAGGAGATGATGCATACCAACTTGACAGCAACTTCCTCTCCATTTTGCACATTGATACCTAAATCAATTGACAAACAAATATCAACATACCACCAATGTAAGGACAAACAAATCACAAATGAAGCAACAACAAACAATAACCGCGCACCTAGATGAAGTTCACCAAATGAACCACTCCCAATCTTACGCCCAAGCTTATATTTTGCACCGACAATTCGATCCATCACTTAAAAAGGCTAATATCCAGTATCGCATATAAACCCAACTTTAATTTTTTTCACCCTCGGGTTCAAATCCTTATTTGCCTATCCATTTCAGCCTTTTCAGTGATCAATTGCCAAATAATACATTGCAAATCAATCAATCATCCTCAAACAATCACAAAGGGGAAATCAAATCCATCACAAACCCTTATCTCCCATTTACAACATACAATCACCAAAATTATGCACTAAAGATCACGCCTTTATCTCACAACCACCGATCTAATGTCTCAAATCAATGACCCAAATCTCAGATCATCAACCCACATTACCCCAAATAATCAAATGCCTCAAATTGAAAGAGGGGTGATTCAAAAACCAAAAAAAAAAAAAAACAAATTTATCAGCATCAATGCTGAAAATTGGTTCAAAAATCGTCAAAGAAACAATTGGATACAGAGAGAGAATGAGAGCAACATGGAAGAGAGGATGATTAATCGATGAATTTGAGACAACCCCACTTGAGAATTTCAACAAAGATTTATTTTTATTTTTCCTTTTCTTCCTCCTTTTTGTTATTCCCGGTTGCCCTCTTCTTGTTCTTCTCTCCACCGCCTGTTCCTCCACCGTGGTATCTCTCTCTCTCTCTCTCCGTCTCTTTCTCTCTCTATGATGAATTGAATTGCTGGTGGTGGAAAGGGGTAAATGAATGAAGGGAAACGGTGGGAGAGAGTGGAGAGAGAGAGAGACACAGAGAGAGAGATGAGGTGATCGTGTTTTGGGGTGTGGTGGACGAGGGAGATGGCACGTGTGAATGGATGTCGGTAATATGGGAAGGGTGACGTTAATCATTTTTGCAAATTTGGTCGGAGAATGTCATTATCACGTAAAATTATTATTATTAAAAAAGATTACAGTTTTTAATCGGGGTACGCATGGGTCGGATATTCTATTCAAAATGTATCTCTGTTTGGATATTCAAAATACTAAAATCGTCAAAACTATTACTCATAATGTAATTTAAAAAATCGGGTACCCAAATCAATCAAGTACCCTAAAAGATCGGTTTGGATCACATGGGGTCGGGTTCCTGCCAATTTAATTAAAGTTTCTTATAAATTCAATTTTACAAAAGACATAAACAATTATTTACTAATATACTATTAAGTCATTTGTGAATATACTATAAAATTATTATAACACCATTCAATTTTATCTTCATAATTTAAAATTAAAAGCTTTACAAATGCGTAAAAGTTCAAGGATTTTATACAGAGAGATAGAGCATAGCAAAAAACAAAAAAAAAGCATTGGTATTCTACTACTCAACTATTCAACTATTACTAATAGCTGGCGAAACTTTAAAATTTTTTAATATAAAAATAGGGTAAGCTTTGTTGAAAAAAGAAAGAAAAAAATACATAGTTTGAAAAATATTTGTTGGGATTTAAAATTGAACCTGCAACCTTAATATTTAATGAAGATAACATAATCAACATTCTAAATAAATTATAAATATTTATTTAGGACAATATATAAAAAATCAATATCAAGTCGGATCGGGTACTCAAAAATTTTCCAAAATGACAATTGTAACCAAACTTGTATCCATAGTTCAACGGGTTGGGTATATCCTAACTAGATCTTTGCGGGTCGGTTACCCTAATGTTTCGGTTTTATTTTTGAGTTTTCGGTTACAGGTACTTTTGCTCACCCTTAATTTTTAAAGCAATTTTATGATTGGCAATAATAATTTTTATTATGATAATAATAACTCCCATTTGGTTATTGGGGCGAGAAAATTTATTGCTTAAGTTGATGTTTGAATATTTATCTCCTGAATACTCTAATATTTAATATATGCAATGAGATACTATGCAGTTTAAATATTTCATCATCTAAGTACTCTATGTTGGAATTTGATGAATTTTTGTAAGAATATGATCAATTTTTTGCAAAAACTACTGATGCAACACAATTATGATAATATATATAAATCATGTCAATTTTTGTAACTACAGGTGGTGGATTATCCCCCCACCTAAACTAGCTTATGTATTAGATTGTGATCGCGGTTATAGTGGTTGGGCCTACGGCCGTTTTGATTGATCAAAAAAATATATAAATCGTGTTAATATTTTCATCAAAAATTTCACTGATATTAATATAAACTACCAAATTTTGTCGAAACTATGTGTCATGTTAGCATTTTCTGACAAAAAATTAACAAATCCTAACGAACATACAAATATATTATCTGAACCATGTTTAATTTTAGCATTTCCAAAGAAAATTTATCGAACTTTTTTTGTCAAAAATTTATCCAATTTTGACACAAAGATATTAAATTGATGAAATTATAAAATTTCGGGATATCTAAATGATAAAATATTTAAACATCAAGGCACCCCACTGTATGTATTATAATGTTAGGGTACATAACTAATAAATAGTTAAATCTCAGGGCATATAAGTGATAATTTTCGTAGGAGCAAGTTTTTTTTTAATAGAGGTGAGAAGATCCTGTTATGTTTTGTTTAACACATAAAATTAGAATTGAATTGTAAAAGTATAATTGTAATTGATGAAATTTATTCATTTGTCTGGCCGAATAAGTAATTGAAATTCGAATTATAATTTCACAATTAATAGCCCCGAGTTTTGATTGAATCGAATTAGATCATTGCAAATCTCAAGTCAATTAGGGTTGGATTTAGTTGGATTGGATCATTTTATATTCAAATTATTTCGAGTTTCAGTAGGATCGAATTGCATTGCTCGAGTCGTTTTGGAATTCGAGTTAGAACAGATCGGGTTTAAGTTGGATAGGGTGATTTTAGGATCGAGAGGTCAATCAAGTTGCATCGTTTCAAGTTCCAAGTTACCTGGGCTGGATCAAATTTAGCCCGAATTGAATTGTGTCACATCATGTTTTGTTTTAGGCTGCATTTCATTTTATTTTTCAATAATTTAAAACTTTGAAAAATCCTTAGAGTATCTAGGTGATATATACTGGAACCTCATGGTACCTAATAGGAGCCCCCATTACCGGTTAATTGTACTGTTTAACTTATCGGTTTAGTAACCATTTAAGAAATTTGTGAAAATTCAATAACCGTTACCACCCGTTTAAAATCAGTTAACTAGAATTTCGGTTTCGGTTAGTTCTGTCTGGTTTGTCGGTTAACCACTTATTGAAAAAGAAATTCAAGTATTCTTCTCGCCCATTTAAATCTTAAAATTTTGCTACTTCTATGCGCTCAAAGAACAGACAAATCAACTAACCACTTAGGTTTAGATTGTCAATTAGATATCTAAGTGTACACAATCAGATTGGCATAGGCTATGAATTTAAAAGGTTGAAACTATATTGAATTGAACTCAACAACAACAACAGACCCAATGCCTCAAGGGCTCCCGCATAAACACGGTCTGGGAGGGGTGGGATATATACAGCCTTATCCCTTCAAGGTGTTACCCTAACGGGAGGCTGTTTCCGAATATTTACCCAATAGTCTATAACTTATAATACACAACTCGAATACTCTAGGTTTCGGTTCAATTTTTTCGGTCTCGGGTTTTGGTTAAAAGGCATGTCTAAGCTTCTTTTATGCAAAAAATTGATTTTTCCTCGAAAAATTACTTTTTTCAAAATTAACTATGTTTGACTTGAAAAAAAAAGTGTTTTGATTAGAAATACAAACTATTTTTTTACTTTTGGCAGAAGCAAAAACTACACATTTTACAAAAATATTCCTAATAAAAATATTTTGTTTATATAAGCACTTTTACTAAAAGTGCTTTTGAAAAAAATAATTTTTTCATAACATAGTCAAATAGGCCATAAATTCCCCCAAAAAAAGCAAAAAAGCATCATACTCCATTATCTTTGAAGCGGATAACAAAATCCTTATCGATGCTGTTAATAGTGAGGGAACGTCACTTTGGGAGATCCAAGTCATAGTGGATGATATATGCTCCTTTTCATGTTCTTTTAGTAATGTTTCTTTTGTTTGGTGTTCTAGAAATTGTAATAGAATTGTCCATTTTGTGTGTAAGTGGCACTGCTCAGGTATTTGTTCGCATGATTGGTGGGTAAACATTCCCCCATCTCTTTCTCGGATTGCAATGAATCATAGTTGGCTTGAGGGCGTCTTCGTGCTCAAAAAAAAAAAAAAAAAAAACAAATTTTGTTTTTTAAACATTGATAATGCCCGGGGGAAGGAGATGCCAGACAATGTTACTCGGACTCGGGAAGAAGGGTCGGGTACGAGTGTGGATCTGAAGGTCAGACGCTTGGATTATAAAATTCTAAGATACGAGGATCTGGTCAACAAGTGTTCTGACTTTTTTATTGGGTACGGGTACGACTCGGACTCAAGCTCTACTCATTTATTAATTTACCTGTGTATTTCAAATACTAATGAAAATATAATTTTAAATTGAATCTTATTTTATCATTTATAACAATATTTAATTAGTTTTTCAAAATATCAAGCTTTTAATTCATTGAATGAAAATTTAATATTATAATATTAAAAATTCTATTTACTAGAAATGTAAATTTTTTTTTAAAGCATGTGTAGCTTTCCAAGACATGGGGAAGGGAGACGTGTCATATGGGGAAGAGAAATAATAATAGCTGTCAATTAAATCTGTAATAAATAATGTCATTAAAGTGCCTTTTTACTCAAAAAGTAAATAATGTCACTTCTTTTTTTTTTTCAATTTCGTTTTGAACAAGTCAGAGTCGGATCGAAGGGTCGGACACGTATCCCGGGTCGTGTCGTGTCGACCTGGGTACGTCTGGTAAAATCAAGGATCCGGGTATCATAGATACCAGACTAAAACCCACGTCCGAAAGTTGGCCAACTGCCATCCCAACCATCAGAACGAACCGAGACCGGCTCGTACTAACAAAATAAAAGCTAGGAAAATACTTCACGAGCCAAACAGCCCAAATGGCCCACCTCCCCATGCCAAGCTACAGAAGTCAGCCAATTGTAAGGCACTTCCCATATCCACATGCACTCTTATCCATACCAAGCATGATGTATTTCAACATCCAATAAAGCTCTTCCTTTCTGATTCCTGATGCAGACACTTCATTCAAAATCTCCCGATCTTCGTTTTGGTTTTATCGGATGTCTCCCAAGCAACTGTATTCAAATTCCCAAGAGCAGCAGAATTTAGAACTTGGAGTTGATAATGATGAAGATCTGATGCGTCTTAATAGGTAAATACACCAAAAAGATCATTTTTTACGTCAGTAAGGAGATTATAAGGTTTCCTCTAAGAAGGACAGTCACCAGAAAGTCCGTTTCAATTTTGTCGGATGCCTCTAGAGTGAGCATTTGCATTCAAAGTCTTAAGAGCATCAGAATTTAGTATCTCAAGTTGATGATGAGGATGCATCTTAATAGGTAAATACTCTAAAAACAGTCATTTTTTTTTCATCAGCAAGGAGATTACAAGGTTTCCAATAAGGACAATGAAGAAGGGAGATTAGCGAGCTTCAAACTCAGTAAATACACGAAAATAGACGTGTTTTAACCATCAAGTCAACTGAAGGAAGCTCGCCAAAAGATTCAATTATCCAAATGACCATATACTCTGCAGAAACCTTCCCTCAGTTTTTACCCTATAATGCTCAGCTCAAGCCTGCCACAAGTTCTAATCCGACCTTCATAATCTGTAAAAGAACAAGCCCAAGTGAGAATTTCACCAAAAGCATACATCAATCCAAGGTTTTTAATGGCGCAACGAGATTGCAAGTCCTCAATTCGCTCGATATCAAAGAGACCCAGTTGATGAAATTGCTCAAAAAGTCCTACAAAGAAGGGAAATACAATGATGCACTTTATTTCCTCAAATGTATGGTTAGTAGGGGATCCAAGCCTGACTTGGTTTTATGCACAAAGCTCATCCAAGCGTTCTTTGAGTCTAAAGATGTCGATGGAGCGGTTGAGGTGATGAAAATCTTAGAAGCGTATGGCGAGCCTGACTTGTTTGTTTACAACGCAATGATTAGTGGGTTCTGTAAGGCGAATAGGATTGAATCTGCAAACCGGGTGATTAATAGGATGAAGGATCGAGGATTTTCTCCTGATATTGTAACATACAATATAATGATAGGGAGTTTGTGTAGTAGGGGGAAGCTTGATTTGGCATTGAAAATGTTGGAAAAATTGTTAGCAGATGACTGTCAGCCTACTGTGGTTACTTACACGATCTTGATAGAAGCGACTATAGAAAAAGGAGGGATCAGTCAAGCGATGAAACTCTTTGATGAAATGCAATCAAAAGGGCTTCAACCCGATATGTATGTTTATAATACAATCATCAGAGGCATGTGCAAAGAGGGAATGTCAGAACAAGCTTTCGCCTTTACTCGGAGCCTCCCCTCGAAAGGGTGCCACCCGGATGTCATATCGTATAATATTCTCTTACGAGCGTTGCTTGATCGAGGAAAATGGCGAGAAGGTGAGGAATTAATGGAGGAAATGCTATCTAGAGGCTTTGAACCGAATGTCGTTACCTACAGCATACTAATAACTGCATTTTGTAGAGAAGGAAAAGTGGAAGATGGCCTAAAAATGATGAAAATTATGATGGAAAAGGGGCTAAAACCGGATAATTATAGCTATGATCCACTGATTTCTGCATTTTGTAGAGAGGGGAAATTGGATTTGGCCATTGGGGTACTGGATCTTATGATATCTAATGGGTGCTTGCCAGATATTGTCAATTACAACACAGTATTGGCTGCTCTATGTAAGAATGGGAAGGCTGATCAAGCGTTTGAGATGCTCGATAAGATTAACGAACTGGGTTGTCATCCTAACGCGAGCTCATACAACTGTTTGATCAGTGCATTGTGGAGCAGCGGGGATCGATCTAGAGCTATAAGGATTGTCTCCAAGATGGTAGATAAAGGGATTGAACCGGATGAAATAACTTACAATGCGGTGCTATCTTGTTTGTGCAGAGACAGGATGGTGGAAGAAGCTAAGCAGGTACAAAAATCAGAAATTATTCAACGGAAGCATAAAACACATGGAAACAAGTAACACAAAAATTTATATAGAAACATTCTATCAACTAGAGCAAAAGACCACAAATTTCAAACGGGTGCCTAATCCACTATAATATTCTGAAATTACAATATCTAATTGTAACTCCAAAACCCCATCCAAACTACAAACTCTCCCACAACTTAACTTTTAAACGGAAAAGTTGCAAGCCTTCACAATTAAAGCACTTGAGCATGACTCCCTTCATATTCGAGTGAACCACCCTCAACAACATCAAACAAAAAACCCGAAAAGAAACACTCACAAACTAATTTCCCATACTCTTTACGTACCCAGGGCATCCCTGGCACTACAAACACTCACACACCCCTTACAACTTTCTCCCTTTTTTTGTTTTTTTTTTTTTTTTTTTCATATACTAACTTTGAGGTAATAATACATAACAGGTGCTAAGGGACATGGAGGGCTGTGGATTTAAACCGTCAGTCATCAGCTATAACATGATGCTGCTTTGTCTGTGCAAAGAACACAGGATAAGCGACGCGGTCGAGTTGCTAGAGGAGATGGTGGAGAAGGGGTGTCAACCAAATGAAACTACTTATATTCTGTTGATTGAAGGGATTGGATTTGCAGGGTGGCGTGTTGAGTCTATGGAATTGGCAAATTCACTGCTACATATTGAAGCTATTTCCCATGATTCTTTCAAAAGATTGAGAAAGACTTTTGGAGTGCTTGATGAACATAAAGAATTTGTGCACTCTGGTAACTAGTTGTGGCTGCTTGGAACCATGTAAGTATGAGATGAAACCTTGTAAATGAAGCCTTTTTATCAACTCTGATATTCGGTTTGCCTTGGTGCAAGGGATACCTATGGATTATTGTTGTGTCGTGTCTTGAATTGAATTTTAGTCTAGATTTAGAAACGGAGGTTTGTGGTCAATATAAATACTCATTAAGGGTTAAGTGTGGGTGGAAAATACTTGTAACCTCCATTCGTCAGATCTAGAGAAGCTTTTTTCCATCGCCCGTGGTTTTTTCGTCATTTTAGGTTTTTCCCTGCAAATTTCAATGTCATTATCTCTATCTCTATCTCTATTCTCTTCTCGGGTTTGTTTTGATACTTAAATAGAACCAAGTTTTGAAGAATTTTGCCATATAATTACAGATTCAATTCAAGTCTTGAAAGCAACATCTCCACATAAATTAGGGGCAAGGTTGCACATATTTTTACCCTCTCCAGACCCACTCTGAAAAAACCTCTTGCATTGACCACCTTGTTTTCTACCATACATCAGCTTTTATAATCAGAGAAATAACAATCCATGTATAATACCTAATAACATATATGTACAGTTATGATACAAATAACTCATGTATCACATAGTAATGTAACACCAAGTCAATTATTTTGAGATATACTTGAGTTGACTTAGACACCTCGTTAATGGAAAAGGGCCTACTAATCAAAATTTACTTTGAACCCCTTAAAATCGGGAAACCCCCACAAAAAAACAATAAATAAATATGCAAATGGGTGAAGCAAGGTCATATCTTCATGATAAGTAAAAGGGTTCTTTACATTTTAATATATCGACATTTTTTGAAATAATAAAAAAGGATCCTGACATTTTTGAATTATTTAAAAGGCCCCTAAGTTTTTGTTGTATCAATAAAAAGGCCCCTCTCCAGCGTGATGACATTATTCTCTATCGACAGAGTTGACGTGGCAATTAATTTTTATTAATGCTACAATAAAATGACATAAAGTACACTTCAATCCCCTTATTATTACTTTATAAGCACAAAATTTGAGATATTGTGTTATGTAAAAGCTATCTATTTTAGCTTAACTTATTTTAAAATATGGTTATTAAAGGTGTTTTTGTCATTTTACTGTAGCATCAATAAAAACACACTTGTCTCATAAGCTCTGTCAACTAAAAGTGACATCATCACGTCAGAGAGAAGCCTTTTTATTAATGTGACAAAAACTTGGAGGCCTTTTTATTAATATAACAAAAACTTAGGACCCTTTTTAATAATTCAAAAAGGTCATGGTCTTTTTTATTGTTTCAAAAAACGTTGAGGTACTAAAATGTAAATAATCCTAAGTAATATCTAATAAGAGAACCAAAAAGATTGAGAAAATCAGTCATTTGTAACTATTGATGAAGGATTCCTCAAAAAGTTAAGGATTCGTAATCCTTTTTAGAAATAGAAGTAAGACAACGTTAATCAAAAACCAAAACACGACTTCATATGCAAACAAAAAGTCAACTCGAGCTAGAACAGGATGATCTTGAGGTCAGGCAGAAGGACCTTGAGGATGACCAAGATTAACAGCAAAACAACAAAAGATATAAACAACATAAAGGAGCGATCAAACCAAATTGCTGCTAGTGGAGAACTCCACTGCTTTAAGTCGTTTATGCACCCCGCCCACCACAGTAGTGTAATCCAGGGAGATGTGCTAAAGCACGCTTCGACTTACTTAGCAATGGAGAGGAGAAACTAACTTAGAGAGTATATGGGAGTGGATGCGAAGTTTTAAGTAGTTCTATTGTTAATCAACCTACCGAAAGGCTCTATCTATAAGTAAAATTCTACCCGTTGAGGGAGGGATCAAGGCCGGAAAATTCGGCCTTAAAACGGGCTGAGATTGAGGCCATTTGCTTTGCTTTGAAAGTCTCTTCTACAAAGGATTGGCTTGTCGAAAGTAACTTGATTATTGAATCTGATTCCCTGAATACATTACGTTGGTGCAATAGTGTGACGAAGGTCCTTGGTAGATGAACTTCACTATGAATAAGATTTCAAGCTTAAGAATGAAGTTTAAATAGGTATCATAATCATATATTATAACAACATTTTTTTTGCATTAAGTTGTGTTGGAAACATGATACAAGCTAACCTTTAGTTTTTTTGGAGGTTGTGTCCCAATTGGAAAAATAGTGTGGATGATCCCTTACTTAACGGTTACATTTAGTTTACAGAAAATATTTTTCAAGACCGGTTACTAGCCGTTTACCCGTAACGGTTTAACGTCATTAAAATTGTGACCGTTGAAAATTTATTAATAATATAGCCGTTACAATTTATTACGTTCATTATTAACCGTTACAATTTTAATATGCTAAACCACGTTATATAATACTTTCTCTCTCTGTGAAATTGTTGAGGTTTTGCAATTATGGACCCACAAAAAGGCTCTGAAAAGGGTCGACAATAGTGTCCCCAAACGTCTCCTCTTGGGCCTCCTTCTTCGACCCCATCTGAGAGAATCGAGCTCATGCATGCCGTTCGCAGTTCTCTTTCCTCTCTATAGAATCTTCTCTCTTACCCTTTTCTCTCTCTCCTCAAATTTTGGGCAAAGTTCAAGACACTCCTACCCGACAATTAACGAGTGCACGTTAAGAGTTGGATCGCGTTAATCCTGGAGGATGGCCGCCGGTTATACTGTGTGCACCGGAACAGCGGCGAAATCGTCTTTTAGGACAATGGTTATTACCACGGCGTGGTATCATCGTTTTGTAAGATCTTTCTAATGCTCTTTCTTTCAGTATTATTTGATTGTTGTGTTCGGGTATTTTCGCTAAATCTTCTGCTGTTTTCGCTGCGTTTTGTCGCTGTCTTTCACTGCTAATTTTTATTGCAGTATTACGCTGAAATTTTACTAGAAATTTCTCTGTAATTTTCGCTGTGATTTATGCTGTTTTTGCGCTGTTTTTTTCCTGCTAATATTTTACAGTATTTTACTATAATTTAATATAGCAACATTTTACTGACTTTAACTGTGATCTCCTTTGCGATATAGCGGTTTTAGCAGTTTATTTCAACAATCTAAAAGACGATTTGGAATGACTAAGTGCTAGATTTGGAAAAGGATATGTGATGCTTTATACATAGATATTCTGCCATTGAAACTCAACATATGTTAGATAAATTATTAATCATTTAATCTTTAAATTGGATTGAAATTGTTGATACCCACTTTGGGTTAGCTGTGAGAAATGATAATTTTTGAGTTCTTTTTGGTCAGGATTGTTGGGTTTTTTGTTGATTGAGTTAAAGATATGATTCCGTTAGTTTTAGATATGGGTCAGGTGAGAAATAATGAGGTTTTAGTCAATAATAATTTGAACTAGGATAGTTCAATTCCTAGGATAAGAAGTGATAGTTTAATAGGGTTGCGCATTGAAGATATTCGACAAAATGCCTCAGAGGAATCCTAGGAATCATTATCGATTAAGAATGGTTTGAAGATTTGAGTAGTTATGGAAAAAAAAACAAGTGGGCTGCTATGGTGGTGGTTGATGTTGTTGTCTGCAAACAAAAGCTGAAGAATGTCGTGGGGTAAATATTGCCCATAAAATTTTTATATGACTATAATGTTAACAGAGAGTTATATATGGTTGTAAGCTTCTTAGCTTATTTTATTGCCAATGAGGTCTTTGTTTAACCATGGTTGAGGCCCTGTGGGATAAGAAGTCTATGGTTCATATGCCTCTGTTAATTGCCTTAGTAGTTTAATAGTGTAGTGTTCCTTTGATGCTCATATATGGTATCACTTCCACTACTCAAAAGTCCTTGCTAGAAGTTTGAATCTTTGTGTTATCAAACCACGTGACTAAAGTGAGCTTCCTTCTGTAAAAAGTATTAACTTACATATAACTGATCTTCTCAAGATATTTATGTGACTAGAAGCCTGCAAGGATAGGCTGCATGATTCCTAAAGTTATGCTTGTTAAATTGTATACCTGGATTTAGAGCCATCTTGTTGACATAAACAAGGGATTGGTACTTACAGACATATAAGTAGATAACTGTACTCATGGTTTTTGAATTATTTTACACTCTTTCAGTAAATCAACGAGCACATAAATCGATCAAAACTATGTACATAATGACGATAAAAAACTATGCACAGAATAAGAAGGGCCTATCCCAAGCATGTCACCAAGCTTGTAAACATTTGAAAAAGAAAAGTGGAGCAGGTTGGTTGTGAACTTGAGCCTTGAACCTAGATTTGCCAACTCTTAGGTTAAGCGTGTCTAGTTGCACAATCTTGAAATCCTTGTGTGGATAGAGCATGGTATGTTTAAATTTTAACCATGAGATTAACCTTGTATGTTATAGTTGGTTTTCTTGCACATTTGGAGTGATCTAAGTGAAATAGTTGATTCTTGTAAAGGGCTAATAGGACTTGTAAGATCTTGTGAAAATCCATGTGTTATTTTGTGTATTAGTCTGCATGTTGATGTGTCTCATGTATTTTCCATGACTATGTTTGAAGCAAGTTGGTACATGTTATCACATGTTGCTTAAAGTGATAATAAACATGTTGTTTATGGAATGTTTTCAAGCTGAATATGTTGCTACTTGATATGTAGATGTTGTATGTCATTATCCATATTACCTTTTACGGGTTTTGGGCTGTATGTTGTATACATACTGCAGATTATGACGTTTAGCTGCTAAATGTTGCTGTCCATACTGGTGTTATGCTGTTTTTGGACTGTTTCACTGAATTTTAGCCAAGAGTTGGGAAAAACCTGGTATGTTGTGAGTCATATGAGGACTTGTATTGTTTTGGAGACTTGTATGCACTTTAGGGTCATTGTTTCATGCTTCTTTTCTAGTTTTTGGGAAAAGGTAAGGTATTGGTCATATGAGAACTTTGAATGATCCTAGGCTTGGTGTTTAGTTTGTGTCTAAATACCGTATTTGGGTTATTATCATATGTTGTATGCTCATGTTGGTTATTGGATGACGTACTATATAACCTTAGTGTGCACTTGATGAGGAGAAAAACGTGGCAGTGCCACAAGCTAAACATACTAAGGTGATTGATAGCATTATGTTTTGATGAATACGACAACACTTGTCTTATTATATCATATGTCAATGGTGGATCTAGTCTTACATATATGGATCCAAATAATAAATATTGAAGTGCTCTAATTAAATTGTTGAGGTACTAGTGAAGTACTATGAATGGGGTCTATATTGTAATAGACTCCTTATTGTGTTAGATGTCTGATATCAATGAGAGATATTTTACTAATTACAATGTATTTAGGCTCATTAATGAGCTATATTTTGTGACACCTCTCTGAAACCTGCATTGTTTAGTTGTCTTTAAAGATTGAGTTGGCAGGTAGAAAAATTGAATGGCTTAGGAATGTAGTGTGATACATTCCTTTGTGGGGGTTGTAAGAGCACCCGAGAGCCTATGAGGTATGTTGTCTGATCATAATCCTTTCTGATTATTGTGTTTTCACTAATGTTTGCTAGTTATAGCTAGTTTATGGAAGTTGATTATGATGAAAATATTCTTTTGGTGACTGTCCAAAGTCAGTGTGAATAGCTTAATGATGCTAACACTTGGACTTGAGAGCCTTGCGGAGGCTTGAGTTGACTTAATTTGAATTGTAAAAGGCACCTTGTAAATTATGGCCTCTTATACCTCCTTTTCTTGAGATCACCAAATATTTGATATAATATTGATAGTACACGGACTACCCTTAATGATAATAATGCATGTACTCTAAGTACAATGAAAATGGATACATGGTCTTTTGAGACCTAAACTGGTGAGGATCCAATTGATTTGAGATGATAATGTTTCACAATTGTGATGATATGTGGATTGACAAGTTTGCGGTATATGTTTTTCGTGCCAACTGTATGTACGATATACGTACGATGTGTACTATTTGAGTACTTGGGTGGAGATATAATTTTATTGATATGATATTGGCTTCACTATTGTGTTATACTGACTTTTGTCAAAGTTGACAGGCGATGGAGCTAGTCGTTTAACAGCTTGTTGTATATACCTCAATGTGGGGGTAAGAGCAACTTGGCGATGAAGCTAGTTGTTTAACAGCTCGTTGCAGATACCTCAATGTGGGGGTAAAAGCAAATTGTGATTGATGTTGGCAGTGGTCAATTCTGAAGTACCGCTTTGTTGCAATACAGTGTGGAATACCATGCATGATGGTTGAGCATGATGCTTTAATCTAACCTATAGCCTGTGACGGGTGGTGTTTTCACTGCACACTTGATGGGTTTGGAAAGAGGAGACATGTTCGTCTCAAGCATAAGATCATAAACGATCTACTCAAAAGAAAGTGATATCACTAAATTGTGTAAAGTCTGAAAAGAACCTTGTGGATCCATTGATTGTGGAAACGTCGAGGGGGACGAGACTAAAGTCTATACATGAATAAACTGTGATGTATCCAACCTAGTCTTAACAGGTTCAATGTGAAAAGCTATAGTTTCATTCAAGGAATGCACTGTGTTTTATTTTGTCCCTCCCTATGGCATGATAGTGCGGAGACGGGTCCATAGTCATATGTTTGGTGGTGTAAGTGAGGCTTGCACTTGATGGACACTGTCTGTATGTTACCAGGGGTGAGGTTGAGCTTTAGCTCTTAATGGACCTATATCCATATGTTTGGTGGTGTGCGGTAACACACACTTGATGGGATCCACTACACTAGGTGACGATTCAAGTCGCGAGACATCGGCACTGAAAAACTGAACTTCCTTTGCCCAATCTATTATTCTTTGTTCTCTTCTGCTTGTATCTTTTTGTGGGGGATTGTTGAAAAAATGATACAAGCTAATCTTTAATTTTTTTGGAGGTTGTGTCCCAATTGGAAAAATAGTGTGGGTGATCCCTTACTTAACGGGTACATTTAGTTTACGAAAAATATTTTTCAAGACCGGTTACTAGCCGTTTACCTGTAACGGTTTAACGTCATTAAAATTGTGACCGTTGGGAATTTATTAACAATATAGCCGTTGCAATTTATTACGTTCATTATTAACCGTTACAATTTTAATATGCTAAACCACGTTATAGAATACTTTCTCTCTCTGTGAAATTGTTGAGGTTTTGCAATTATAGACCCACAAAAAGGCTCTGAAAAAGGGTCAACAATAGTGTCACCAAACGTCTCCTCTTGGGCCTCCTTCTCCGACCCCATCTGAGAGAATCGAGCTCATGCACGCCATTCGCAGTTCTCTTTCCTCTCTATAGAATCTTCTCTCTTACCCTTTTCTCTCTCTCCTCAAATTTTGGGCAAAGTTCAAGACACTCCTACCCGGCAATTAACGAGTGCACGTTAAGAGTCGGATCGCGTTAATCCTGGAGGACGGCCGCCGGTTATACTGTGTGCACCGGAGCAGCAGCGAAATCGTCTTTTAGGACAGTGGTTATTACCACAGTGCGGTATCATCGTTTTGTAAGATCTTTCTAATGCTCTTTCTTTCAGTATTATTTGATTGTTGTGTTCGGGTATTTTCGCTAAATCTTCTGCTGTTTTCGCTGCGTTTTGTCGCTGTCTTTCACTGCTAATTTTTATTGCAGTATTACGCTGAAATTTTACTAGAAATTTCTCTGTAATTTTCGCTGTGATTTATGCTGTTTTTGAGCTGTTTTTTTCCTGCTATATTATAGAAAGATTTTACTGTAATCTTCATTGAATTATTTCACTGCATTTTCCAGCAGTATTTTACCGCAATATTTTATAGTATTTTACTATAATTTAATATGGCAACATTTTACTGACTTTAACTGTGATCTCCTTTGCGATATAGCGGTTTTGGCAGTTTATTTCAACAAGTTGGTCAACCAAAATTAATCAAATTCTGACATAAGGTACATGTGTGATAAAGTATTCAAATCTCATAGCATCTCATTATATATATTGAGATATCGAGGTATCAAGGCGATAAATGCTTAATAATTGGGTTCGAGGCTAGAATTGGAGCTTGTAGTTCAAATTTTTGTTGTTTGGATTGCCTGTTGGAATTGAAATTTCAATTCAACTGTTCAGTTTCATTGAATTGGATTTTTAATTGAAAATCATGCATTCTAATCCTTGTGTAAGAGTAGGTGAAATGCAATTTTACAATAATTTTACCAATCTAAAACCCAAATGACATATCTTGATTAACCCAAACCAAAGATGACTTAATGCTGTTAACATAACCTAGATTTGACCCGAATTTTAAAATCACTCAGCTCAAATGACTTGAACGTGAAATGACTCAAATCAACATAACTAAAAGTTTGAAGTGGTCCAACCCGATTAACCTGAAATCCGAAACAACTCAATTTCAAAAACGAAACTATCCGACTTGAATGTGACTTATCCAAGTTGAGCTTAAAGTCAAAATGTCGTGACCAAATTAACCCGTAACCTAACACGATTTGAACCCAAAATGACCTCGACCCATCTCACTCCCAGCTTAAAATTTGACCTAACCCGAGACAACCCAAAAATTGAATTGATGCAACCATATTTGACCAAAAACCGAGCCCTAAGTCAAACCGTATATGGACGGGGATCAATCAAAGATCCGAGATGACTTGAACACATAATAATCGGATGTGACTAAAACTCAGCCCAATTTGGGTCGAAACTCGACTTGACCTGACTAATTGAAGATCTTAGATGACATGAACACATAATAATCGAATGTGACTAAAACTCAATCCGATTTGATTTGAAACTCAAATGTCTTGAACTAGCGGCGGATCCACATCGAAGCCAGGTTGGGCTCAAGCCTACCATGATTTTAGATAATTATATTATGAATAAACAAAAATCACTCTTAGACCTTTGGCCTGGTGGTCACCTGCCTCAAATGTGAAATGTCGGACGCATGATTGATTCCCAATCACTTTTATTTTGGGAGATTTTTCACTACACAAATAAATTTCTCGGACTCCTTTTTGTATATACTATTAAATATTATATATTTTAGGCAAAGATTAAAAATAAATAACTTTGTTATATGCCAATGGCCTCACTAGTTTTTGTACTTCAAAATTTTTAGTTTGCACACAAATTACTTCAAATTTTTTTCTAACCTTTTTAACTCTATAATTTAGATGATATAAGTTGTATATTTATACTTTTATATCTCTACATCAATTCTTGTTCAAGTTTATTTGTAATATTTTACTTGTAAAAAAAATATTTAATATTTGGCATGTAATGGTTAAAAACTAGATATAAACATTTTTTAAATAATTATAAAACTATTTATTGGACTCTCACAAGTCACAAGTTTAGATTTACCGTTTCAAATTATCTTTCTTTCATTATGCATATCAGAAAAGTATGTTATTAATTGAGAAATTTTATAAAAATATTTTAAATGACGATAAGACCCCAACATAAATGTGAATTGAATTTCAAAAGCTATTTCTTTTTAATATATATGTGCTTTTTGTACGATTGAATGCCTTAAATAAAATTGTCTCAAAACTTTCTTATATTTAGGAGTGATAGCTAAAATTTGACTTGGAATGAAAATATAGAACAAATATACGACTAATCAATTGAATAGAGTGAAAAGTGAAAGTTATTTGTAATCCAAGCTCGCCCTCAATCAAAATTCTAGATCCACCACTGTCTTGAACTCAAGTGATACGATCCAACCAAAATCCCACCCTAAATGATTTGAAATGTTCCAACTTGATTGACTGAAAACCTGTGATAATTTGAATTATTATGCAATTACAATTTTGACTTTTAATTTATTTAATTAACTAAATAATCTAGAATGAGAATTAAAATTACAATTCCACAATTTAATTTCAATTTTACGAGCTGATTCATCTCTGCAGATAATGGCATTTTATTTTGGGTTATTTATATTTTAGTACCCTAACATTTTTGAAAATAATAAAAAAGGAACTTAACATTTTTGGATTATTAAAAAGGCTCCTATATTTTTGTCATATTAATAACAAGACCCATAAATTTTTGTCAAATTAATAAAAAAGTCCATATTCGATATGATAATGTCATCTTTAGTCGATAAATCTGGTGTAATAGCTGCGGTTTTATCAATAGTACAGAAAAATGACAAAAATACTCTATCATAGTCATATTTTAAAACAAGTTAAGTAAAAATAGATAGCTTCTACATAATATAATATTGCGAATTCCGTACTTATAAAGTAAGAATAAAGGTGTTGAAGGGTACTTTATGTCATTTTTTTGTAACATTAATAAAAAGAGACGTCATTATGTGAGAGGCCTTTTTATTAATATGATAAAAAGTTAAAATTTTTTTAATTTTAAAAAAATTAGGATCGTTTTTATTATTTCAAAAAACATTCGTAAGTAAAATGTAAATAGGAAACTAGTCACTAGCAGATCCATTGTAGGGGAAGCCACCACTTGCACACCTCTCTACTCCAGTATCTGAAAACCCCCAGTCGCCCCAATTTCATCGGATTTGATCTGACTGTTTTTCTTACTACAAATTAGGGTTTCTTTTCTCCATCATATTCAATCTTTCATTTTCTCCAGTTGTCTAATACTCAGTATAATCGAAAGTTTAAGATGCAAGGGGATTCCAATGATTTAGGTCGTTTTCAATCCATCATGCGTACAATCGAACTTGCCTGCAGTTCGATTCAGGTTGAAGTTTTTCTCAATTCTCTGTCTCAATCTGATTAGTTTTGTCATAGGGATTTATAATGTTGTTATGGTTGTTTTGAAAATGGAAGAAAGGAAGGAAATTGTCAAGGAACTAACTTTTTGGAAAGCTTAAACTGATGGGTAAATGCTAAAGAATGGTTTTATACTCTAACAATGCCGCTCTTACGAATGTCCATTGGGCAGGCGTGTGTATGAAATAGATTAATATTTAAAGTAGTGATTTTTGAGATTCAAACTCACGATCAATTGGTCAATGAGGCTCTGATATTATGTCGAAGAACAACTTTTTCAGAAGTTTAAATTGATGGGTGAAGACCCATGATTAGTTTTATACTCTAACAGAAATTCCGACGGATGTTATGTTGTGGCTTATGTGAACAGATGCATGCGAATCCAGCTGCTGCTGAAGAAACCATTTTATCACTTAGTCAATCTCCTCAGCCATACCAGGCTTGTAAATACATTCTCGGTGAGTGCTAGGTGTTCCCATCTCTGAAATAACTAGAAACATTAAAAAGATACCTTATGTTATGTTGCACAAAAAAAAAATAAATTAATGACGTGTATGGTACATGACGATAGTATTTTAATAGATAGTTTAATTTAAATAATAAATTAGGATTATAATGGTCCCTCTTCCCCAAGTATAAAAAGAGGAATTATGTTTGTATGGATGAATTTCAAATAAAAAAAAGGTATGTATGGGATGGTACAGTATGAATGACAATTGAAAAGCAAATCTCTTCTCCCCAGCATTGTCTCTATTTCTCCCCTTTTCGCTCTATTAAAATCTCATAAAACTTAGCTCTATCATGTCCCCAAAAAAGGAAGGCTGTAGATTTGTAGGGACGTTTGTTTATTGTTGTCATAGTTGTACTGTGATATTGCATGTAAGGATTGGGTAGTGGTATAGTGGGAAATTGTCGCATAGAATATAAATTAGTAATTGAACTGAAACCACTGGCAGCTTATTGAAAATGTGCTATCTTCTCCTTCGATGATATGTGGAATAACTCATTGAGCCATGCGTTCCCTTTAACTAGTCTTAGAAGCTCTTTGAGAAGCTATTGGGAGTAAAGATGAACATTGGGGGGTGATGCGTTGTCATACCGGAGGGAGGGGCCTTTGTACCACATTGCCTCAAGATCTTGAGTTTTAAGCTCGTGCAAGACTTGAAATGACATCAGATAAGAACTAGGCCTTGGCATATCCGAGTTGCAACCTGTTTAGGCTGTTCCATGAATTGATTTGCCTCACTGTCCAAACCCTTGCAAAGAATGTGCACAGAGTCGCAAGCATACTGTCATAGTATGTACAGTCCGAGGGACAAGCACAAAACTTACATGGGTGTGGGAAACGAGCTAAAGAAATCTTACCAATGTAACCATAATGTTCCAAGATTCGCGGGGGATGCCATCATCAAGATAAAGAGAAGCAGCTCTTGTTAGCACTGAATCAGATACAAGAGGTGGATAGATTTTTGTGGTTGGTCTCCCTTGCGAGAGCATGGAGGAATTGCTTGGCTTTGGCAGTAGGAAACATACCAATACTCTGGCAATACAGTGTTTGGGCCAAATATTGGGACTGGGAAAATGGATGCAAATGTAGTACATTGAAGCATGCAGATCAATTATAGTTCCTCTGGATTGTCACCTTGTCAACTCAATAGCTGACCTTGTTAGGTGCTTGCTGGGCATGCCAAGCTGGTAGCTTATAGAAACGTTTAACTTCCATGTCAAGTTGAAGTAGGGAACATGTAGGAAGCTCCAGCAAGCATGACTTGTAATAGAATCCCAAGCGTGCAAAAAAGTTATGAAGTGCTAGGAAAAGCGAGTATATATAATGCAAAAGTGTCAGCCTGTCAGGTGGTAACATTTTGGTTTGCTGCTGTCTTGAATATGGTTCATTGCAGTTGACATTAGAGTTTGGGCTAGGGCTAGTTGAATTTTGTCCACTAAGGAGGGTAAACGTTTGTCATGTTCTGTGACTGTACGACGTTATAATGAAAGTGGTGCTTCTTTTTCTCTTTCATTTTGTTTGCAATGCTGTTCCACTGAAGGAAAGATATGAGCCTGGCACCTATGTTTTCACATATTGGAGTGATTTGTCATGTCCTCTTGGGTGGCTTTTCTCTGACTTGCCTGCAAAGCTTCAGTTGGAGCCCATTTAAGACTAGGTGGCAGCTGCGAGCTTACTAGGCTTGGGGCCATTTTGGTGTAGATATAACCATTTTTACTTGTGGATGCTGCTGCTCAAGTATGACTCTCGCGGTATACTCTGCCTAGGTTCCAGAGCTTTACATTGGGGCTTGAAGTCTCCTTGTTGCTTCTTTGTCTAGACTCAAATGATTTGTGCTCGTACTCTCTATTCATTATTTTCACAGTTTCTACCAATTTAATTTCACAAATAGAGCCTTTTTTTTGGGGTTTTTTTTTTTTTTTTTTTTGGGGGGGGGTTGAGACTGCTGTAGCTGAGTCTAAGCCTGTATTGCTTCAACATGCCCGCCCTTTTACCCCTCTTTAGATTTGATGCCGTGCGTCATCAGCCTAAGGTGGGTGGTCAAATGATTGAAGTGTCTTAAACGTGAAAATTATGAAAATCATTCTGTTTGGTGGTTGTATGAGTATGGAGCTTTCTATACATTGCATGACAGTATGTTTTGTTGTTCTTCTCGTAAGTTCTTTAAGTTTTCTGCGGCTGCTTTATTACCTTCATGTAAACCTGGAAGCACCTGAATATTCCCTGAGAAATGGCAGCCAAAGACGTTTCTTTTTCCTTTTCATCTTGAAGGACATTGTGTTTTGTGTTTTGTGTTTACAGTACTCGATATGCTCAATTCATTTTCTTTTCTCTCTTCAGAGAATTCGGAAGTCGCAATTGCAAGATTTCAGGCTGCTTCTGCAATTCGTGATGCAGCCCTCAGAGAATGGGGAGTTCTCACATCTGAAGACAAGAGAAACTTGATTAGGTGAAACTTTTATTTAAACTTGATTATCTATGTCTATATCTATTATTTCAGTGTGGTACTTTTGAGCACAAAGTAGCTGCCTATTCTTATGGAGATATTGATAAAGCTTTAGTTAATTTGGGAGGAAGGATCCGCAGTTATTCCTTTGTTTTTACTTTTAAGAGTTGAGCTTGAGGAGATAGGTTTTGGTGTAGGTCTTGAGTGTGTTACTGATGTACCCTTTCTGATCTTGCTATGAAGTTTGTCTTCTTACGTCTCTAGAGTAAGCGTTAAATTCCCCTCATGCTCTTGCTGCTGAGCAATCGGCTGTCATGATCCTTCTTTTTCACTTGATTGTATGTTTGCTGCTATTGATTTCTTCTTAACAAAGGTAGAAATATTGGATAAGTAGCTTGAAAATATATGCAGAGTAGTCTAAAGGAGTTTTTCGATGCTCTTGCGATTGGCTTCGATTTCATAATATGATACTGTTACCTAAGAGAAATTCTGTAGGTATCAAAATACAAAGCAATTGGTCCTGGAAGTAAACAATCTATCTGTTTGCTACCTCGGCAAAAGAGAAGAACATACAAAGAAAATGTTTCACATGTTGTCATTTGCCATTCTGACTTCTACTTGAAAAAAGAGGAAGACTTGGGCATTCATAGACTGTTTGAGTTGTCATCTTCTCTGTTCGGTTCATCTTGGTTGGGCTACTTCTTTTGTAGCTATCAAATCATGGAGTACCATGATTTCTGTATCAAAGAAATGGGCTTGCCTGTCATTGGAAAAATCCAGAAATGGGCTTGCCAAAACCACTCGCTTAATGCATATCATGGGCCTGAAAACGGAGGAATTCTTTCTGCAGGAGGGACTTTTGAATTACATGACGGTTCATTCTATACCATTGAGAGTCCTGAGAGAAGCCCCAGTGCCACTTATGTGGCATCATTTTTGGATAGTTGCTTATTGCTCTCCCCAGACTTGTCGCTTACTAAGCTTTGAGGGGTGTACCTTGTGACTGGAAAGAACACAATATATATGAACTCTGTGGCTACCTCAATTTTTATAATCTCTAGATCTGGATGTGGTGGATAAGCCAAAGAGGAAGACTAGAGAAAGGCTATGCAATTGTTTGTCCTCCTTTATTTGTAGGGAGTCAGTGCCACTCTTGAGAGAAAGAGAGGGGTCCACTTTGGAAAAATTATATATATGCATTGTTTTTAAAAACTTTGCTTCTGGAGCACATTTTCGTGCATCAGTTACACAAAACTTCAGGGTTACTCACATTTTCATTGGATAAATAAAGTCGAATTGTTAGCAAAAAATAAAGTCAAATCATTGGTCTTATTGTTTCTCCTAATAGTTATTTGTCTTTATTTCTCTGCTAGCTTCTGCTTGTGCTTCGTCATGCAACATTCTAGTTCTCCAGAGGGTTTTGTTCAGGCCAAGGTTTCTTCTGTTGCTGCTCAATTGATGAAGAGGGGCTGGTAAGTTATTTCGAGTGTTATTTTGTTGACTTTGGTTCCTGTATTTATTTTTCTTTTTGCTGGAAAAACTGTTTTCATTCTTAAGAAGGTGGATTCTTGGAGGATTCAGAACGTGACACAAGCTAGTTGTCCTATGCGTGTCACTTTGTGGTGTACTATGAACTCGTGTGATGGGTGTGCTTGTTTCTGAAGAACTGCTCTTCCTTTCTAAAAGAATTTATTGAAAAGAGAAAATGGAGATTTGCATCTCCAATGGAGAATGGGGAAAAACATCCTAATTCGTCTTGGGCTTGGAAAACAAGATACGTGATACGTTCTCCATTTTTCCTTGTCAGTTGGGCATTTTTATACCCATGTTCCAGTTATTTGCGTTTGTTATTATCTTCCCCCCTCTCAGTATCCCTCTCGAGTGCAAGTCCAGGGCAGCTTCTATGCCTTCTTTTTCTTTGTCGAGGACGAGGACTGGTTGAGAAAGCCTCCCGAAAGATGCCTTTGATGTGGCCTAGGCTGTGGTTACTGCACGGAAAATCTGTAGTGTTCTGTTTGCACTGGAAAATACTTGGAACGAATTAGACAAGATGGTAATACAGCCTTGCCAATTACAAAAGGAAAACTTGCAAAACAAGTGATCTGCAATTCCCAAGTTCTAGTGTAGAGGGGAGAACTGAAAACCAGTATCTTCATAGATAATTTTGAGAATTTGGTTGTTTCGAAAACAATTTTCTTAGAAAATTTTGGGCTTGTCCGATATCGTTTTTTTGTAGTTTGTGGCTCTTTAAAAACTAAAAGCCAGGCTTTGAAAACAATTATTTTTGGTTTTTGGTTTTTAACATTCAGTCAAATTAGGAAAACACTGAAAAAAAAAAAACAAAAAGTCAGAGAAAAAACTTTTCGAGAATATGGTCTTTAGTTTCCTAAAAATCCAAAACTACAAATAGAAAATGATACCAAACATGCCCTTAGCTTTTTGGCTATGTTTGGAACTAGGAAAATTTAAGGAAAAAGAAAATGGGGGGAAAGAAAATGAAAGGGAAAAAAAGGAGGATTTTCATTTTCTTTTCTTTATATGAAGGTAGAGGATAGTTTGAGAAAAAGAAAAGGTGATTTGAATTCCATAAAAGAAGAAGAGAGAGTCATGGAATAGTGTTGTTAAAAATGATAAGTTATGTGGTAATATTGAGGATAAAAGAATTAGTTTGACAATTTAGGGTATTTAATTAGCATTTCATACTGACCGGTTAGATCATGCAATTGCTATTCAATGCAGTGCATGGGACCTTTATCAATTTTTGGTCCGTTCTGGTCTTGCTTGTAGTAATAAACATAATTTAAATGTTCAAAAGTCTAGGCTGAGTCGAAAAATTAGGTATCTATATGTTATTGATGTCCAATCCTCACCCCTCAATATGAATCTTTGTTGGTTTTCACTCTGGTTTGATTTCAGTTTAAATAATAAACATATTTAAATGATAAATTATGTCTTTGAATAGGATTGAAAAATTTGGCCTAGACTGGATTACGCCTTTTGTCGTCTTCTTTGGTCCTCGGTGTTTGTTTTGGACCTTTATCAATTTTCAGTTTGGACTAGATCGGGAAACTCAATCTAAGACCAAACTAGACGTATTAGTTATTGATTGTTATGGTCCTCAATCCGTGATTTGGACCTATATTTTGCTCAGCATAGCCTGAAATGGAAATTTGGTCCAAGATAGGATTAGACATGACCCATTATTGTTAAGTTCATTTCTTAGTCCTTGATTTGGGTCTTTTATCAGTTTTCATTTCGTTCCAGCTCGAATTTGGGGTAATGGATATATTTAAAATATTAACATACTACTCTAAGCAAGATTGGAAAGCTCGATCAGACACTGGATGGTTTTATTCATTCAAGTTCTTATTTGACATCCCTGTTAAAATTTCACCAGGCCTTTCAGGTCAGACCCACGGAGTTGGAATATATGAGATTCTCATATAACCCGAAGTGGGATTCCATTCTAAAATCAATTACTATTAGGTGGAATAACCCACTAGGCTTATATATTGTTTTCTTCTCTCTCACAACTCCTATATGGAATTTTACTACACTCACATATGAAGTCCCTACTTAGGCCTAGTATAATTTTCTTCAAACTTTCCTCTCATTTTTAAGAGGAAAGTAAAATGATCAAAATCAATTAAAATTTTCATAACATTTTACTTCATTTTTTTTCCATTACATTTTTCATAACTTCCAAACATAAGAATATTTCTGTCTTTTTTCTTTCCATAAAAGTTTCCAGATTCCATATTGAGTATTTGGGAAAGGTAACTGTAAAATTTCTCCAAATGAACAGGCACTAGTACTAGCCTCACATGCCCAGGATATAGTATTGAATCATGGTCATCTTAGCATGGAATTGCTTGTTCTCATGTTATAAAATCTGTCTTGTTCAATTTCTCCATAGAACGGCGCCTAGGACAAACTTCTGAGTCATTCAACTGAACTAAGTCTAGCTTCTCGTATTTGTTGTTCAGATTTCTGTATTTCTTCACTAACTTGTAGAGTGTTGTGCGCAGGCTAGATTTTGCCGCTGTTGAGAAGGAGGCATTTCTTATTGAGGTGACAAGATTGTTTTTCGTAGCTGATTCAATGAATTTGTTTAAACTTAAGCATGGACAAGCATGGAAACCCTGTATATTTTGTAATTTCTTCTGTATTAACTTTACCATTTCACTTGTCTTTTCAGTTGTTTGCAGATGTTGCTATTACCGGTCTCATTTTCTTTGTAATTCTGGAAATAATATTTGTATAAATGGTGCATATGTCTGTAAGACTGCAGAGTTAGTGCTGTAATGGTTTGCTACGAAATTCATCTAAAATTTTCTTTGACACGTCTCTGTCAATTTTTATGTATTTGTATGTGCCAGTTGAAAAGTTAACGCAAGGAAAGGGAAGTGAAAGAAAAGAAAAGAAATGGATCACAAGAAAGAGCAGAAAATAAAAACTTCAGTTGCAGTCTTTTTGTCTTGAATTGTGGATTTTCTTATTGCTTCCCCTTGTAATTCTTTTCACATTTTTGTCAGCCAAATACCCTGGTTCCGTTACATTATCTGATTTGATTTTGGAAATCTGCGGTTTCTTTGGAGATTAAGGGTTTCTGTGGTCTATCGGCCTTGATAGGATTATCTACTGATTCAAGGTGAGGGAGTCGAATAAAGGCTTGTCCCATGTATTTCTGTCATGCATTTGCAGCCTAATGACAGTGATAGGCATCTTTCATTTTGGTGTTCTTCTTTCAATCATTTTGTAGTCACGCTCCTGAATCCTGGGTGATGAAAGACTGTTCAGTTGAAGAATGTTTGAAGTGTTGCAATAGAATTTCACGTGGATAATTAGACCTGGCAAACTATGACTTGGCCTAATAAGCAAATCCATTTAACTCACAACTTGGCCGGACCCTAACATGAGAATTTTCAAACAATCCAATCCTGAAATGTTCTATAACAAACTCGTGAGTGATCTCAAACCCGACTAATTTGGCATAACGCTATGAAAAATATCCAGTTGTGCCGCTATACTGATCCCAGCTAAGCCAAGACTTGAAATGACCCAAGAAGAGGATGAGCTCAACCCAAAATGACCCACCTAGAACCAACTAACCTGATGTTGATCCAAACACTAAAATGAATCTGATCTTAATTCCAAAATTCCCACGTTCTACGTACCGTATGTTATTGCGGGTACTAGGGATTATGATAAGGACATCCTGTAAGTGTTAGCTTTAATTGGTGGTTGTGGTATGGCGTTTTGGTTCGAGACTGTTCCTACTGTCTTTAGTTTTCCAGCCTAGCTATGGTTGCAGGTGATTTAATTATCTTTCCTATGTTGTAGTACGATTGGGGAAGGTCAAAATTTGTTGATCTGGATTCTGTATTGTCTTCTTTATGGATGTAAATATCTATGTTTTCTCTTAGGCAACATGTTCATTATTTTCAGCACTAGGTTTTCTTCCTCCAAATAAGCCACTGATAGAAGAAAGTGACAATATTTGGTGTTAAGAGTGTCATTGGTCATTTTATGAATTGACTAGCTTATCGAGTTGAGTAATTTTTATTTCTAAAATCTCTCTCTCTCTCTCTCTCTCTCTCTCTGTCCCTGTATATGAAAGCACCACAGATGTGTATGCCTATCTTAAAGGGTTTGTATCTCTGTCATGTGCTGGCCCATTCCCCATTTATGCCGTGTTTCTTTACCATAAATGAGATGTCCTACGTTACTCGGAAATGTGGTCAATGATGCTCAAATATTGAGTTACTCTTATCTTTCTCATGTAGCATATATGAACACCATGTATGGGTTTGTATCTCTGTTATGTGTTGGCTAATTGCCCATTGTGCTGTATTTCTGTTCCATGAAGTGACATGTTCTCTCAAGATCAGGTCAATGATACTCAAATTTTTAGTTAGTGTGTATTCCCCTTATTAAGTCAATGCCATCATCCCTCGAGTTTTTGTTATCTGTCTTTTTGCTGATTTGCAGGTGAAGCAGGCAATTATTGGCAGTCTTGGTGTGGATGTGCAATTCATTGGCATAAATTTCCTTGAGTCTCTGGTACTTAGCTGCCATCGAATTTGTTTCTTCGATTCTGATTGTTGGCTATGTTTCCACCTTTAACGTATTCCCCCTCTCCCCCCTAAAAGAAAGGAAGATCTTATAACTGGAGCATGTCACTTATTTGTTTTCTTCCAGGTGTCTGAATTTTCGCCCTCAACTTCATCTGCCATGGGTCTTCCTAGGGAATTCCATGAGCAGTGCAGGATGTCACTTGAGTTGGACTATCTGAAGGTTGTCTCCTTTGTCGTTGATTTTGTTAGTGATCTTTCGCTTGTTGTGTGTGCATGCTTGCATATGTGTGTCTACTTGAGGGGGCAGTGTTCTGTGGACACTTGGCTGCTTTCTCATGAGTTTGGATTGTTTCTTTGTGCTACGAATGCGTGCATATGCTTGAGGGAGTTGTATATTTGATGATATCTCTGTAATACACCGTTTGGTCTTAGATATTCTACAGTTGGGCACAAGAAGCTGCTGTAGGCGTTACAAACAGGATAATTGAATCTGATTCCGAGGTTCCCGAAGCTAAAGTTTGCACTGCTTCGCTGCGCCTAATGCTTCAAATATTGAACTGGGATTTTCGGTATAGCTCTAACGACGGAGCAAAAACAAGTGTAGATGTTTTCTCAGCAGGAGGTAGACAGGATTCTGGTTCACCTAGGAGGTCTGAATGCGTTTTAGCTCAGGTCAAAAATTATGGTCATTGTAAATTATTTCAGTTGGCCAAGTAATCGACTTTCACATGTATGCATATGCCTCACTGTGTTCATGTGCTTTGCCATATTTCTGAAGATAGATCGCCTTACTCTCACTCTAAAGTTTATTAGTGGAAGCCACTCAAAGTTCTGGCCTGGGTGTACCTTGTTTCCATTCATGTATATACATACAAATAATTTAGGGGTTTCAAGAAGAGTTTTTGCTGTGCTCAGAAAAGGGAAAAGTTTTTGCTATACTCCTCCTGATGAGGTGTTTCACCAATAAAGGGTCTACAGTGCAGGATAAAGCCACTTCTAATGCATTAAGGAGAAACAGGCTTTGATTTCAAATGAGTATCTGAGAGGGAATGATGGGTCCGCCCTGAGACTGAAATTACTCAGTTTCCCATATTCGTTCTCTATCTGAGAGAGAACAAATGAGTATCCTGGCCTATGGCTTGAGTTTGTAGTGAGGCACCCCAAAATAATTTTCACTCTTTAGAACAAATGAATTTCCCCTTACAATTATGCGCTGACAAATTTTCAATACTTGGGTCTAACTGTAGCCTGGCCCGTTATGGCGGGATATATTGATCTCAAGTGGTCATGTTGGGTGGCTATTGAATCTATATGGGGCCCTGAGGCAGAAATTTTTTCTCAAAGGCTACTGGCTTGATTGTCCTATAGCAGTTGCTGCTCGAAAGCTTATTGTGCAGTTCTGCTCCCTGACGGGAAATATTTTCCCCCCTGGTATGTGATTATGATACTTATTTTACAAGGGATATGCTGTTGTGGGTAGAGCTATGTTTTGCAATGACTTTGTTTCCTGGATTTATTCCCCTTTTATGCTCTGTCATTCACCAGCACGTTGATAACTTGACACGGTGGAAATATAATGTTTTCAGTTGCAGATTATGTCATGCTCTTGGTGACCATGTCACTGATCAAATGTTATTTCTGTTCTTCAGTTTATGATCCTGCAGAAATTGCATCATCTATACTAAACAGGGTGGCTGCATAATGGAAGTTTTTATTTCTAAAGAACAATCAGTTTAGCTCAGGATTGCTTATCTCTTATTAAGTATAAGCTGTATTGCACCTGCATCCTGTTGCACAGCATGCTAAAAAAGCATAAAATGAACGTTGAACTCATGGCTTTTGGTTTACCGGTTATTTTTCTCCTGTGGCTTATACTTGTACGCTGTTGGATTAATGGTTCTGTAATTTCACAACTCAAATCAAATGGGCATGAAGGGACACATCTAGATAAGCTTCTAGCAATCACTCTGCATCACGAATTTCAATCTCTTTCGGAGTGTTTATAAGAAATAGCCAAAAGTTTATTTGTGGCTGCATCTAAGGAAGTTTCTCTTCCATCTAGAAAAGCTCTTATTGTGTAAGAAGCTTTTCTTCCACCTAGAAAAGCTGTTATGGTGCTCTGGACTTTTCATCCTGGCTTTGTTTTTTGATTTTTATGTATGAGACACTGAAACAAGTAATATTTTGCCTCATTTAATTTTCTGTGATGTAGATAACCATCAAATGCAAGAGCAGCACCTTGTACAATTGCTGTCTGGTATTATGCAATGGGTTTACCCCCCAGATGATATATCAAAAGCAATTGAATGTGGCAGAAGTGAAAGGTTCTATGCTAGTTCTATTTCTATTTTTACTTTTTCTGTTGATGTTCCACTTCTTTTAAATTTTGTTGGGCAATGATCATGATTCATGGTGTTACTAACTGTAATTTGTAACTGGGGAGAAAGGGAAAGAGGAGAAAAAGAAAGGGGGGGGGGGGGGAGGAACGTATTATACCTGATTTCCCGCATGAAATACTTACGTTTGTTTCTCTTTCAGTGAGATGCTTGATGGTTGCCGTGCATTGTTAGCTGTAGCTACTGTAACTTGCCCTGTTACATTTGATCAGATCTTGAAATCCATATGGTATGCCACAAAATTTTGTCTGTTTATGGATTTCTTTATATCTCCGTGTTAATCAGCTAGATGCTGAACTCTATCTGTGATGAGGTTCTTAACGTATGGTTCTAATGTTTTGCTTTTTTTCCTTTTGCATTGGTTTCCAGTCCTTTTGGAACAATTAGCCTGCTGTCTTCCTTGATGAGTGAAGTTGTGAAAGTTCTTATGGATAGTAACCCTGAAGAGGAGACATGGAGTTGGGTAGCACGTGATATCTTATTAGATACATGGACAGCTCTTCTTGCGGTATGGATGGGTGTCTTTAATGTCCTGTTATATGCAGTTTTTTCACATTTATTGCTTGTTTCTTCAAGTGGACAAGTGAATCTCCCCACATTAAACGGCTGTGCTGAATCTTAGTTATAACTTATTAAAAAGCAGCTTTAAAAGCTTGTCAGATTGGATGGCAGGCTGAAGGTTGGAAATGCTAGCCTCCAGTTTCTTTGAATGCTGCAGCTTCGCCGAAAATTTGAATAAACTGCATGGAGTTCAATGAACAATTTATAGTTCTGTGAAAATTCAGATCTCTCTCTGCAGCTCTGACCCCACCTCACAAAAAGGGAAAATAATGGATTAAATAGTGGTTGATCTGTTAAGAATATATTTAGTTAGCTTTAGACGACATAGAATCGGCATTTTTTGTCTTATGCATTTTTCATTGTATTTGCAGCCCACTGAGAATAGCAGTGGGAATCCAACGCTTCCACCAGATGGGATAAATGCTGCCGCTGGTCTTTTTGCGTTGATCGTGGAGTGTGAGCTAAGGGGTAAACTGCATTCTGCTAAGACCATGATCTTGTGTTTGCATTTTCAGGAGGATTATATATTTTCTTGTTCTTTATCATTTATTTCGTGAGTTATGATTTAAGTGTTTCTTCAGCTGCCTCTGCAACAGCATTCAGTGAAGATGATGGCCTTGAGACTTCTATATTTGGTGTGTAGCTAAGCTGTCAAAATCAAAGCTCATATGTCATTAGCTTCCATCTTCACGAAGAGCATCTTTCTTCTAGTTCTTGATTGATATTCTGTTCTCAATCGACCTGGCAGCAATGGATGAAAGGCTGAGCTCATATGCTCAAATTGCAAGGGCATCTATTGAGCATTCAGTTCCTCTGCTGACAAGACTATTTTTGGATCGCTTTGCATGTCTTCAGCAGGTGCTTTATTATGTTTATATACTTATTTTGTCTTCCTCCAATCTCTTTAGGCAAAATGTTTGGAGGCTCTATTGATACAACCTTAATCAATTTGCAGATAGATTTGAGAGCTTTCTTATCTTAGGTTATATGTGCGTTTTCCTTTTAATTTGAGGACATCTTAACATATTTGTACATTTTTTTTCTTTAATACAATTTTCATTTCTTATTAAAAAAAAAAAAGATGGTAAAAATAGTTAGATGAAATATTAAAGAAAACATAAGTTTTTTGGTAAATGGATGGCATGTGGAGAGAATTCAAAGGACTCTTCCTACTTATCTTCTCAAGACTATGTTAGGGATTCCTATCCCAAATTGTGCAGTTGAGAATAGAAGATGTTGGGGATTTATTGGGTCGGGTGAATTTAGTGTAAGTCGGCTACTTGGTTGATGCACAATTAGGAATATTTGGGATTCATCTGAAGATTAAAGTATTCATTTGGCAAGCGCTTAATGATAGCTTGGGTACTAGTGAAGTGGTGCGTAAAAGGGGCATAAGTAGTCAAACCCGGTGCCTTAGCTGTAGGGGAGGCCCTGAAGATTTTCATCATTTTTTTATCTCAATTGTCCTCGCTCAAGGAATCTGGTCGATTGCCTGGGATATTGGTTGGCTGAAGAAGTTGCCTTGCCAAACTCAGTTTGTTAACAAGCTCCGTAAATGCAAAGGGTTGAGAAGCAGTAAGGGCCGTGAAGAGCTCATGCACTTCATTTTGCTTTGTTGGTAAATCGGGAAAGACAAACAATTTGGTGGTTTTGAGGTGACCAATCTAATCCCTGGAAACTGGTCTTTCTTGCCAAACATATAGACATGTAATGGTCTATTGGTAATAAGATGTTCGAAGAAGCGGGTCCTAAAGGGGAAAAGATGGGACATTGTAGAGCTAGTAGAGAAAAAGTGGATATCTTGGGCTCCTCCTCCGGGGAGTTGGATTAAGGTGAATTTTGACAGCTCAAAGTGAGGGGATTCTTCTGCTGCTAGATTTGTTATCTGTGAACACAGTGGGAAGATGCTCATAGCTGGATAGAGAGAGGTAGGTAATGCTTCTATTGCTGGGGCAGAGACGGTAGCGGCTAGAGATGCCCTATTCTATGCTAAGCGTTTGGGTGCTCATAGTATTATCTTGGAGGACGACAACGAGGTGGTTATCAAAGCAATCACTAGATTATATTCGACTCCTGCGAACATTATCACTATTGTTGAAGATATCCGTTTATTGAGCCACCAGGGTGGTGAAGTCTCTTTCATTTATTGTTATAGGGAAGCTAATAGGCGGCAGGCTGAATGGTGAATTTGGTTCATGAGGGTTCTGGTATTTCTGTGTGGGATTGTATCCCAAACAGAGCCTTCCTCTCCTTTATCTGGGCTGATGCCTTCCTTGGGGTTACCTCTCAAAAGAGAGCAATTTTGAGAAGCCTTGTCTTTACCGTTTAAAAAAATGATAATAATATTTCACTGTATGTAGTTCATTCTTCATGATTTTTCTCAAGGGTTGCCCTTTTGGCTGCAGGGAAGAGGAGTATCTGATCCTACTGCAAGTTTGGAAGAAATTCACTCACTTTTGCTTATATGTGGACACGTTATTGCTGATGAAGGAGAAGGAGAATTGCCGCTGGTGGGTACTTTGTTTTCTTTCTATGTTGATTTCTGGCGTTTGTAAGGTGCTCTTGGGGCATATTCGTTTAGACATATGATTGTCCATGTATTGCTTCATTGGAACTGTGTAAATTTCTTGAAACATGTGCTCCTCCCCGACGAAAAGAAAGAGGAAAAAAGAGGGGGGGGGGGGGGGGGGGGGGTTAATAATTGCTATATTTTCCTTGCTCCTAATCCCTGACCTACAAGCTCTATGCCAGGTTTTATGTACTCAGAAGCAGATAATTTTGTAGCCCAAGCAATAAAGATCAAACATATTTCCAAAGATCTTTGGAAACTGTATTTAGGGTTCTACTTGTCTTTAAGTAATACATTGACATTTGAACGCATTACAGTATAGGGAAACGGAACTATGATTGTAAACTGTCAGCCTACCACGCTTCCTGTTTGTGTTTTTTTAATTAAAAATAGTGGCTTTATTACTGAGACAAGAAGGTGCAAGCTAGAGGACCAGGCATGCCCTATGGCAATATAAAGCAGAATGCTACCTATCAGAACATTTTGCCTCAATCCTGCTGAAGTTTGGTTGAAGTCAGCACTTTCAAAAGACCATGCCAGAGCCCAAAGGGAGGCAAAGTTGCTTTGCTGGTGACTGAACAGAGAAATATGCCCTTCGAAGATCCTATTGCGCTTGAATCTTGACCCAAATGCGCCAAATTACGCAAAAGAGTGGAGATTGTTGGAAGATCTTTCCCTCATCCCTTCTTCTGAAACCAATAATTCTCCGCTAAGGGAACAGCTCCAAGGTAGAGGAGCAGACCCAACTTTCCCCAACAACGTAAATAGTTGTCTCCCAGATACACCAAGTGTAGTAGCATTAAAGAAACAAATGTGCATTAGTCATATTCATAATGAAGCACACATTTGTTGTGGAAAAGGGTCTTGTCTGGCCTTCTCTGCAACATTAGTGTTATTCTTTTAAGCAGTGTAGTCAGATTAAAGGCCCTTATTACATTGGAAACCCTGGCTCTTGATATAAAATGGCATACGAAAATACCAATGAATGAGCAGCAGCAATAAGATGATCAATATTAGAGTTACGAATAAAAATACCATACTGCTTATTCTCCATATCTGCGCCACCCAGTGTTCATATTAATTTGGAGAACTATAAGAGTCAAGGAGATAAATCAATTCAGTAATTTTGAGCACCTCGGATTAAACTTGAAGCACTTGTCATCTGCCTTGCCAAACAAAGGCCTTCAGAGATCTTTCATACGTAAAAGCAATTGTTACTCTCAATTATTCACTATATTTTCCAGCATATCATTTGGCTTTTGTTTTTCCTTTCTTTCTATCCATGCGTTGATTCTAATTGTGTGATTTTGTGTGGCATCCAGGTTCCAGAGGCTATACAAACACATTTTTTGGACACTGTTGAACCTGATAAACATCCTGTTGTTGTACTTTCCTGGTATATCTTTGGTTTCTTTTACTAGCATTTCTAATCCACCGCAAAACATTTCACAATAAATTGTTTATAGGCAATGTGGCAGACATACTCCAAATGCATTATATAAGATGTTATGCTATTTAGATGGAGAAAAATAAATTACTATGTTCAAGTTCAAGAACAAAATTCTATTTCTATCATACAAGGATGTACCAAAACAAGATATGAAAAGCAGTCAGAAAACAATTCCTTCCAGTCACAATGATTATGTTATAATGGAAATTCCTTGAAGTTTCTTTATGAACTGTACTGGGATTCTTAATGCACCATCCTGCCTTAAATTAGTAAGCCAAAAGGGATCAGTCTACAAATCCTCTCAGAATATCAGAATTTTATAAAATGCTGGACTCTTGTCGACATAATTTGAGATCAATTAGCGTCAAATTTTAACATATCTATTTTTTTGAAAAAAAACTAGGCCATCTGTACAGAATTTGTCCAAACTCTAGTAGGGTCTACGTACTTTGGTCAGACTGGTGGTTTCTCTTGACAACTCTTTCATCTTTGCTGATCATCTGTACATGTGTCGCTTTCTGTTGATGCAGCTCTATTTTACATTTTGCTGAGAGTAGTGTTGATGATGGAATTAGGGCATCAATTTTCAGTCCTCGACTTCTGGAGGTATATGATTCAAAACATACCTATTCTACTTTTATTCAGGATCTCTGTATATGCATTTACTTGTTTTTGTTATATGTGTTCGGTAGCAGTTGACATATGGGACCTCAACAGTGAAGCTTTTTTCCCCTCTTCCTTTTTAGTCAAAATGATCCCCATGTTGTGGGAACATACTTTTCTTTTAATTCTTTGAAGATGTCGAAAGCGTTTCATACACCTTTGGAATTGGTAATGAGAGAAAAATATTTTTGTCCAACCGCAAATTGTCTTTGCATCAACAGCTTCATCGTGTTTGCAGGCAGTCATATGGTTCCTTTCTAGATGGTCCCGGACTTATCTAATACCGCCTGAAAGTAGTGGAGACAGCAGCCAAAGTTTGGTTCAAGATCAGTTTCTACAATCTAGAAAGGTTTTATTTGATTTCTTTGCCGGTCATCATCAAGGGAAAATGGTGCTTGATGTCGTTGTTAGGATATCCATGACAGCACTGGTATCATACCCTGGGGAAAAGGATTTGCAGGTATTGAAATGAATTTCTTTCTTTTCCTTAACATCTATGTAATTGAGTTCTACTATCCTCTGATATTGTATACATCAAGTTTTCGAAGATAACTATTTTTGGAATTCAGAGTTCCATTCAAGGTTGTCTCTGATGGCTTTTTCTGATTGCTTGGCATATTTTCATACATAGATGGGAGCAAAATTCTTAGGGATGTATATCCCGAAGCCAATTTTAGAGGCCCATTGAATGTGATTTACTTGTTCAAATTCGTAATTCTAAAAATATAATGAAATTGGAGGCATAGTCATTTTCTCATGATTGCATGTAGTACCTGAGTTTCAGATGAAGTAAAGAGCTTGAATAGTTTAAACTGTGATATCCTTTGCTATTAGGAGACTTCAACTTTGCTAAGTGCTCTTTTTCCATTTACAATTCATTTGGTAGAGACGTTTATGTGCAAGAATACTTCAAGTTTACCTGCCTTGCTGTTTGTTGGACTGTGGCACTCTGAGTTACTGAATCCAATGTTAGTGCATGGGGACTGTTTGAACGGCAGCTGCATTGTTATTGTTATATGTTTGTCATATTGGATTTGCTTGAACTTTTTGAGCTGCAAAAGCTATTCAGTAAACCTTGAAGATGGCTTTTTAAGGTTGCCAGAGAATGGTTGAGCTATTTGATGACAAGAGACATGTTTATTTATCCTATTATGTAATTTAGTTCAATTTTATGGAGCTTAGGAAACCTTATGTTGCCAGGAATTTGAAAAAATAATTCTGAAAACTAGTTTTACCCTTTCAACTGGAAAATTGTCTTAATCTTTTCAACTGTGTATCTGAACCATGGAGGTTCTGGTGACTCTTTTTTTGTCTGAATCCAGTATGTTGGTGATACTATGATAATTTGGAAGCTGCTAAAGTCTTGTCTTTTAACTGCTAATAAAGTAGAAATTTTAAATGTTTTGTTTGTTTACTCCCATATTTTCACTCTCATTACAGGGAAAAGTCCCTGAAATGTTTTTCTTTTTTCTTGACAGGAACTTACCTGTCTTCATCTACTCCATGGACTTGCTCGACGTAGGGATATCTGCGCTTACCTTGTGTATCTCGTGAGTTATGTGGTTGAAGCAGCAATCATTTGATTTTATTGGACCCTCTTTCTATTATACTTTTCCAGAAAGTCTTGTGAATCATATGCACTCCTCTTTGGCATGGTCTACTATTTTCTATGTAGGAGTTTATGTAGGATGCATGCTTTTAAGATTGCCACTGAGACGAGAGTTAGGGGTACAAAGTCACTGAACTGTTGGTTTGAAGGTGAACTCCGTTATCAAAATGCCTGTTGACTTGATGAGTATTTCTGATCCATGCCTCGGCATGTGGTATAGTTGTACTGGCCTGGTCTCTAGGTTGGTGAAATTGTCCTGGCGTCAAGTGCTCAGTGGCATGTTCGATAAAAAAGATGCATAGTGGCATGCTACTCAGAGAACAGTACTTGGCGATTGCTTTAGAGATAGAAGGAATAGTCCTCCCTGCCCGATTATTTGTATTTTCTCTCTCCTCTTCTGTACTCATACTTTTCTTAAAATTTTGATTGACTTTCTCAAATTCTTTCAAAATCCAATTCCCTCTTTGTGTCTCCTCGAAACTTTTTGGAATGCTCTATATTTCTTCGTGAAGAGACTAAGCTGTTCTGTCTTTCCTGCAGGATTCATGGCGTAATTTGGCAAATTCTTTTTCTAATGACAGAACTCTGTTCTCATTGAGTGCTCGTCACCAAGTAAGTGCTTTGACATTCTTTCCAGTTATTAGTGTCACTCTTCTTTCTGTTGTATAATGGCCGGAATCTCCACTTTATGTTTCAGCGATCCCTTGCTCAGACTCTTGTTCTTTCAGCTACTGGGATGAAAAGTACCGAGGCATCAAATCAGTAAGCCCATTTTCTTTTCTTTTTGTTTCTTTCCAAAGTTAATACATCCTGGATGGAAAGGCTGATGGACGTGTACAATCATGAAGGTATGTTAGAGATCTGATGAAGCATATGGCAGCTTATCTTGTGGATTTGTCTTGCAAGAAAGATCTTAAAACTGTTGCTGAACAGCCAGATACCATCGCAGTGGTGGGTCAAAAAGTGTTAATTATTATTTCCATTTCCTACAGAAGTCTTCTATCTTCCCACCTTTTCTTTTGATTGGTTTGATATGGATGTCAAATATCTGTAGGTCAGTTGCTTATTAGAGAGACTTCGTGGAGCTGCAAGTGCCTCAGAACCCCGAACACAGAAGGCAATATATGAGATGGGATTTTCTGTCACGAGCCCTGTTCTGGTTCTTCTTGAAGTTTATAAGGATGAGGTATTGAATGAATTGTCCGTGCTTGCATGGTCTCAATGGGAGTTGATCAAAATTCTTTACTGAAATGTTCAAAAAAAAAAAAAAAAAAAAAATCTTTACCGAAGACATTGCATACGTTCATTCTTGTTGAGGAATTTTGAATAGATGCATCTGACCTGTCTTTATGGGTAGAACTCCCCGACGTACAACTGGTGGTAGGGGTGTACATGGGTCCAGGAATGGACCGGACTGAACTACTTCAAATGATGAGAGTGATGAAACTGAGAATCGGACCAGTTAAAACCAGGTCGGTTCGGTCCAAGACTGGTTAGAAATCGGCCTGAACGTGACCGGATTGATGTGGACCAATTTTTCATTTAACAAGTGTAATTATAAGAAAAAAAAGTGTTTCCATACAGAAGTAAAAACCTAAAAATGATATTATATGCACAGTATATATATAATTTAAAAATAATTTTACAAGATATATATATATATATATATATGTCACGACCCTAGCCGTGACAAGGCCCTACGCAGCAACCAAGAACGCCAAGGACAGAGGCTCGAGTGTCCAAGGCTCACAGCCGGATTCACGTCCAGTTCGTGTCACGACCCTAGCCGTGACAAGGTCAAGAGAGGCTAGCAGCCGAGCCAAGACAGTACCAAGGTTCACTGTCGGGTCCGTGTCGTGGGCCGCATGTCATGGGCACAAGTGGATGTCAAGGACCGGGAGGCTCAGCAAGACCCTAACCTAGATCACAGCCAGGGCCATGTCAGGGCCAGTCAGATCCGCGCCCGCCTAGTCCAGGACCGTGCCAACGCATGTCATGACAAGGTCAGGACCGTGCCAACGCATGTCATGACAAGGGCAGGCCGTGCCCAGACCGAGCCAGCGATACAGCCAGCAGGACCAAGGCCGTGCTTCTTAGCCGGTGGTGCCGGTAACCGGTAGCACAGCTCCAATACACGCCCAAAGGCGGTACCCAGCTCTAGAAGCTTCCCAACCATCTTTCCCGCTCTTATTTGAATTCAAATACTTTCCCGCCTTTTATGTTTCCCGCCAATATTATTGTATTTTCAGATTTAGGATTATTCTAGAAGAATCTAGATGATACTTAGCAATTACTATAAATACAAGAGTAATATCAATGTAATAATCATCCAATTAAACATGAATGAAATTTAGAGTTCAACTCTTAACTCTCCCATCTAATACTTTCTTTATTCTCTCTCTCATCTAAAATCTATCTCAATTCTTTCTCATCTAAGTCTAATTCACCTTCTTTCTCATCCCAAATTCTCTAAAATCCTATCAATTCTCAATATCAATCAAATCTCGAGCCACTAACTCGAGGTCACGAATCGAGGATCGTGACAAAGTGGTATCAGAGCCATCTTAGATCGGAGGCTCGTTATTAAAAAAAAAAAAAAAAAAAAAAATTTTTCCGCTGCACCTTTCGTTCATCCTGAGATCAAAGGATCTCATCACCAAAAAAACAAAAAAAATCGCTGTAGAAAATCCAGAACCGAGCAAGTTCAGCTTCGGTTAGAACAGAACCAAGCTGTGAGTACTGCACAGACAGGGAACCAGCAAACTGGACAGTGTCATGACCTGGATTCAGCCAAAGGACTTAACGGTCGAGTAAATTCAGTTGGAGCTAGGTCCGAAACCAACTCCACTTGACCCGATCGGCCTGAAATCAGTTGCTGCTGTACAGATCAGGTCTGATTCTGCTTGGATCATCCGATCAGGTATTGTTGAGTGTTTGGAACCAAGACTCGATTGAGATACATCAGATCGGGAGTTGGATTTTGAGATTAAGCTACGTGTGGAGAGGATCCTGACTTCACAATCCTCAACCGGTTCTATTTGGAGCTTGAAGGAGAGCAACGATCAAGAAAGCAACGACAGTGTTTGCTGCTACTTGTATCAATCTGGAAATTAGGTGGTGCTGCTGTACAGAACAGAACAAATCTGATTCTGTTGTTGAAGTATCGTGTTTAACTTGTTAAAATTCAGAATTAGCTGAGCTAGCTCAAATCTGGAGCTAATTTCAGCGATCAGAAAGATCTGAAGTATTGGCACTGCAGAACAGATCAAGTCTGATCTGGTTCTGTTCGGTTCCAGAAATGATCAGCCGAGGAGGAAATTAGTTCGGGCTCGGGTTAGCACCTGCACTGGGAACCGGGAGCTGTCAAGCAGCGAGCTGCTGCAAGCCGGGTGCCTGCACTGGGAGCCTGAGGCTGTCACGCAGCAGCGCAGATTCGGATCTGTGAAATCTATCCGATATTATAAAAAATAAAAAATAAAAATAAATAAAAAAATCTGTGTGAGAAACAATCCTTGTAAGTACTTCATTGTCAAATGCTTCGCATTTGATCAGCTGGAATTTACCGATTGTGTGTTTCAAGGCCTAGCCGCGTGTGATCCGCACAACCCAACCGAGTGTAAAGGACAGCGCAGCAGTGGTGAAGTGTCCAGCAGCAAATTCACTTCGCAAATCAGCTCAGCGATTGCTATAAGGCAATCTGAGGCTGAACGTGAGTGACTGGTGTTTGGCTCCCTCATTCCAAGTCTTCCTCAATACAAAACCATGCATTTAGAACTCAAGACAAAGAGTTCCGGGTGGTAAAATGGCAGCAAGAGATGTCCGGGGAAATACACTCCTTGTCAGGATAGGGAACCTTCTCTATCCCATAACCGAAGTCGTTCTCCACCAGGTCTTCTCGCCTTACGGTTGCCTTGAAGAAATCCGAATCCACTCAACAACTTCCTTAGAAGTTGAAGCTGAAGTGACCTTCACTTCAAGGAGGGATGCTGAAAATGCACAAAAGTGGTTACATGGAAGAAACATATACAACAATTGTAATGTGATGAACATCCAAGTCCAAGTTCCACTTGAAGAATACCGTGGCCTAGAAGTAGCTTATGTTATGGAAGCAATTAGACCAAACCAAGAAGCTTGGCAGCAAGTCAAGACAGAGCTGGACAACATCGCGATCCTTGTTCAAAAGCAGATCGAGCTCGACAAAAAAATGAAGTCCTCCGTGGATGCCTTGATAGCAACCGCTCAAGAATTTAATGACGAAGCTAGAACAACGAGTTCAAAGATTGAGAGGAAAATTGCCACGACAGCTCAAGAATGGAGTTATGTTGCTGAGGATAAATCAGGAGAAAAATCCGTAAGCATAACCGAACCAAATCCAGCTGCAACGAACGTGTCACGGGAGGTTCCTCAGCCAGGCCTAAGCACTACCGTATCAAGAGAGCCACAACAGCTAGTTGACAACTCACGCAGTAAAGAGAGTGCGCAGGACAGTACACTTGGCCCTTGTCAAGAGCTGTCTGCTCTAGCTATGAAGAAACAGTCAGCAACGCAGCATAAGCGTGGTGTTGGCCATGTACAAAAGACGGGTGTTAAGCGGAAGCGGCCACTACCGCAGCTGGTTAGCACTGTCAAGATAACAGCCCAGCATCCAGGTCCGCAACAAATGAAAATAACATCATGTCAAGACCATCGCACTTGGACTAGAGGTGCACGAAGAGTCTTCAGAGAGGAAGCGCAAGCATGGGTGCACTTCCCGTGTACGGGGATTGGCACACTCAAGAAGAAGACGCAAGCAAGGGAACACTTCGCTTGGACCGGGTTTGGCACAAGAAGTGCCACTCGCATCAACCTACCTAGTTTCCACTTAATTGTAAGGGAAGGGATTGGGTAGGAAGCTAATTGTATAGAAAAGTACTTAGTAGTAGTAGAAATGATGTAATAGAACTAAGTACTTAGCCTATGATACTAGTAGTACATGTATTAGGAAAAAAATATATATATATATTGTAAGAGCTAGAAAGATAATAACGTCCTTGAGGACAAGGACAAATTGAAGGGGAAGGGATTGTCACGACCCTAGCCGTGACAAGGCCCTACGTAGCAACCAAGAACGCCAAGGACAGAGGTTCGAGTGTCAAGGTCGGGTGTCCAAGGCTCACAGCCGGATTCATGTCCAGTTCGTGTCACGACCCTAGCCGTGACAAGGTCAAGAGAGGCTAGCAGCCGAGCCAAGACAGTACCAAGGTTCACTGCCGGGTCCGTGTCGTGGGCTGCATGTCACGGGCACAAGTGGATGTCAAGGACCGGGAGGCTCAGCAAGACCCTGACCTAGATCACAGCCAGGGCCATGTTAGGGCCAGTCAGATCCGCGCCCGCCTAGTCCAGGACCGTGCCAACGCATGTCATGACAAGGGCAGGCCGTGCCCAGACCGAGCCAGTGATACAGCCAGCAGGACCAAGGCCGTGCTTCTTAGCCGGTGGTGCCGGTAACCGGTAGCACAGCTCCAATACACGCCCAAAGGCGGTACCCAGCTCTAGAAGCTTCCCAACCACCTTTCCCGCTCTTATTTGAATTCAAATACTTTCCCGCCTTTTATGTTTCCCGCCAATATTATTGTATTTTCAGATTTAGGATTATTCTAGAAGGATCTAGATGATACTTAGCAATTACTATAAATACAAGAGTAATATCAATGTAATAATCATCCAATTAAACATGAATGAAATTAAGAGTTGAACTCTTAACTCTCCCATCTAATACTTTCTTTATTTTCTTCTCATCTAAACTCTATTTCTCTTCTCATCTAAAATCTATCTCAATTCTTTCTCATCTAAGTCTAATTTACCTTCTTTCTCATCCCAAATTCTCTAAAATCCTATCAATTCTCAATATCAATCAAATCTCGAGCCACTAACTCGAGGTCACGAATCAAGGATTGTGACAATATATATATATATATATATATATATATATATATATATATAATAATTAAATAATAAAAATAAATATTTTATTTCCTAAGCATTTAATATTTTTAGATACATATAGTATATTAATTATATATTAAAATTATATACCCAAAATATTTAATGTGAAACCAATGTTAATCGGTCTTTGGTCTAGTCTTTCGGTTTTCCAGGCTTGCACCAGACCTAACCGAAGACCGATTAAGGCCATGTTCTAGGACCGAAGACCGGACTGATATATGCTTGGTCTGGTCCGGTATATCGGTCCGGACCGATTTTTGTTGACCCCTAACTAGTGGAAGGGAGAGGAATTGGAGAGATTTAGAAGAAAAGGGAGAGGAATCTAGACAGAAGAAGAAATTCACTTGCATTTTTTAGCAAGCTTATTCAGTGTAACAGAACTTAATTTTAGGGTTAGAATTTACAGGTTTAAACTGAGAGCAATATTAGAAATTCAATATCGTGGACAATAATTCAATTTGGGAACTAGGGTTAGAGAACTAATTCTATAAGCTACTAGGGACATATTAATTTTGAACTACTAAAAATTTATACATCAAATTATATTTGCCGTATTATTCATGGGCATGGCGGGGACAGTATGACTGTATCTGTCATCAAGCTAGCCTAGACTAGTGAAGGTGTAGGTTTTAGTTTTCTTGGTTTGTATATGTCGTGACTTGTGAGATAGCCTTTAGTTATCTTCTGTTTCAAATAATTCAAGCCCTGTTCAAGTTGCCTGGTTACGGGCTTAGTATGAATTTGCAACTTCTGAGTATTATCCATCCCAATTGGCGTTCTTTCACAATTTCAGATGCACGACAACCTTGATGATCTGTTTCCCTATTTTTGGATGTTTCGGTTTAATATTTACCCATTAAAAGTTCTCTAACCATTCCAAGCTATGTAGAACTTTTCGTTAAGAGCCTCCCCTCAGATAATAATCATCTTCCGACTTTTGTCACCATCATCATACAATCCATAAGTGCCACTTCTCACGTCAGATATTCAATCTCCTTCTTTTAGCCATATCATCCTTCCCTCAGCTAATGATCATCTTCCAACTTTGGTCTTTATGAGCTATATAGAATATGTACTGACTTTCACCATCATCATACAATCCACAACTGCCACTTCTCACATCGGATATTCAATATCCTCTTAGCCATATCCTCCTACATTTGTGGGACCACATCAAATCTCTTTTTAACCTCTGTTCTTGTCTCTCGTGGTCTACCAATCCCTCTTCTGCTACCCATGCCTCAGTCAACTTGCTCTTTCTGATTAGTTCACTGAAAACCATAATTTTATTCTCTAGGGAGCTACCTTCTTACTTTGCAATTTTATGGTAAATTTTTTGTCTAAAGATTCTGACCAGAATGTTGAGGATATTGGAGGGAGATGACTTATACTAGATTTTCATTGCTGAGTATTATATGTTTCTGCGGTTCCATGTTTTTGTGACCCTGCTGACTGTTGCAAGTTTCTGTACTGTCATATCTCTTGAGGTGACAGTTTGTTAATGCTGATTGCTTCCTGTTATCTAGTCTTCAGTTGTCTATTTGCTACTCAAGTTTGTTGCTCAATGGGTGGATGGCCAAATTGTCTACCTCGAAGCTCAAGAAACCATAGCGCTGATTAACTTCTTCATGCGTTTGCTGGAGCTGTATTCCTCCCATAATATGGGCAAGGTGATTGAAATTACGTGTTTACAGTCCATTTCTGAATGAGGCAGCAATTTCGATAAATACTTATATCGTTTGTCTTTAGTTCCTGTGTATATATTTTATATCTGTGGTCTTTACTGTGCCTTCAATTTTCTTCTGTTGCTTTTTCTTAGATGGAATGGCATCTCTGGAGTAAAAAACACTTCAAACTTCAAATGACCCTATGTGCTCAACATAGATGAAATTTGACATTTTTGCCCCTTTTCAATTTTATGTGACTTCCAAGATTTTGTTTGCCATTTGCAATTTGATTCCTTGACATCTCACCATTAATAAATGAAACATAATTCTACCTGTCACTATAGCTTGTCCTTTTTACCCTTCTATTGGATCATTTAAACAATTTTGTTTTCATGAAAATTCAAATTGGATTGCATCCCTTTTGTTCTTTTGCATGGTTTCCATAGTTTGACATGAAACGGTGCTAGAATCTTTTCCCCTTGCCTGTTTCATTTTGTTGTTCTTTGCACAGTTCACGCTGCTTATCATCTAGAATGGTATAAAAGGAAAGTTTTTGGTTAAAAAGGACTTTTGACCGCGGAATGAAAATGAGCAGCATTGAATGCTATGATTAACTAGATTCAAATGCAAACGTCACTGAAACTTATAACCAATACGGCCCAGACGAAGGGAATGCAAGGTTTCTTGTTGCTGATATTGCATGACTAAGCTGTTATTGGTTCAAAACTGAATTAGTCTTGACTGTGCTCTGTCGTGGTTCTGTTAATACAAGACATTTTGAACGTAGACGAAGTATGGGCAAACTTTCCAGTGCACATTATAGCTATACCCAGGTTGTATACGTTATCTAAAGAGGATTCTCCTAACTGTAGCAAGAGCATCAAATCTTAAGCATTTCTTCTTACAAGTCCTGATGCAGCATACAAAAGGATTTAATTGTTTTAGAAGATATGATATTCTAAAGTGTATCTTATTAGATTTTGGTTAGGTAATTTTAGGATCATAGTTTAATCTCCTAGATATCTTTATTTTAGTTTATAGGATATTTGAGTAATCTTTATTTTTGTCAATGAGATATTTTAAATATCTTTGTTTTGCGATAGTTATCAAAAAATAAATGAATAAAAATTGTTTTGGGAAGTAATTTCCTAGTTGATTTAGTATTTATGTCTTTGGTTATGCAATATTATCTAAGGATTAGTTTTTGTCTTTTAATATAGTTTTGTAATTCATTATTTTTGGGATAAATTATAGAAAACTCTCCTATCTTGTGCTTCAAAAATAGAAAACCCCTTCACAAATAAAATCACTCACTAAACCCCCTAATTTTTGAAAAATTTTCACTTTGCCCCCAAACAATTTTTTTTTGACCATTTTGCCCCTCAAAATAAAATGGTTAAGTGTTTGATTTTATTTTTAGGTAGGGATTTTATATTTTAAAAAAAATAAGGATTTTTTGTTTAATTTTTTAAAAAGGGAGTTTTTCTATATGTATAAAAATTATTATTTTAATCAATTATAGTAGTAATATTATAATATCAACAAATTTTATCTCATATTTTTTTTATGAAACTTTTGAAAATATTTTTTATCTTCTGAACTTATAATATTTACTATAATTAATTAAAACAATTATATTTTTATAAATATAGAAATTTTCTTTAATTTCTTTGTTAAAAGCATAAAATTTCTAATTTTTGTCTAATAATATAAAACTCCCTTTTAAAAACAAATTTAAACATTGGGGGAAAAATGGTTAAAAATAAGTTGCATGGGGGTTAAGTGATAAACTTTTAAAAGTGAGGGGGTTTAGTGAGTGAGAGGGGTTTTCTGTTATTGAAGCAAAAGTCAGGGGGGTTTTCTGTAATTTACCCTTATTTTTAATTTTAGATAAATATTATTGAGTTCTGATTTTAGGTAGCCAGTGGTGCTACGTAAAGTCCTTTCCTTATCTACTTTCCTGAAAGGTTTCACATTTCATATGTAACATTGGAGAAGCCAGAGCCAAAGCTGTGAACTTTATAAATGGAGACCGTATTGCTGCAATGACCTCAATCCTTGTGTACTGGGGTGCTGGCCCGTTTGTAATTGTGTGGATTTCCTTTTTAGTTCTTTGCCTCAACTAACGTAATAGAAATCTGAAAAGTACCAGACAGGCTTGTTGACGCAGCTACAGATGTAGCTACTTCTAGATGATGCCAGAGCAACAGATGGTTACAGCTTGTTTACCTGTAAAGTAACTAGTTGCCCGCCATTACAAAAAATCCTTAAATTGAATATATTCTATTATTAAATTGAATATATTCTATTATGGAAATAGTCACGTTACGGTGCATGTGTTTTCTGTGGATGCAAAGTAATCTGTAGAAGATATCTGAGTAGATACCAGGATTACACGAAAATCTGCCCCTAGCTTCACTACCTTTATGTATGGAAGTGTTAATTATAAAGTTTCAGCTAGTCTATGATGTTCGTCTTATTTTAGTCATTATTGCTGTATTTTCTCTTGAGATTGTGAGTTCTCCTAGAAAAAATGAAGCATGGGAAAGAGAAACGATGTATCAATTATGATAAAGTTCCGGTTGCTTTTCTTGCTCTCGACCACTTGCTTGTTGGTGTTGCATTTGTACATGTATAATCTATTTTGCATTTTTCTTTAAACAAACGTTTCTTCCAATTCCTTGCAGAAGGATTCAGAAAATACTGGATTCCTGCAAACCTTTTGCATGTTGATTACAGCTTTAGCAACTTTCACCTTTTATTTGAGCTATTAACTACAAGCCTTTCCTTGTTCGAACCTTGCCCTTAACTTTAAGGCTATGTCATCCCATTAATTGAAAACTGTTATATGTGCAGTTAGTATGTGTTTCTTTTTTTCCCCACTTTTGAATCCTCAAAATATTCGAGAAGTTGAAAAAATAATGTAAATGGCCGATTCTTCCTGATATAGTCCATTCTCATTTTTTTTTTCTTTTGGACAGTTTGAAAATCCAAATTTTTTTGTCTTCCTGATTCTGTTTTGGTTATATTTCCTTTTAAGTTTACTACTGATGGTCATTGTTTCCTTTGTATTAGATTTCATTGAGTCATTCAAGCGCTTTAATGAATGAGGCAAAGGATGAGAAATACAAGGATTTACGAGCTCTGCTTCAACTTCTTTCAAGTCTTTGTTCGAAAGATCTGGTACGATCTCTTCTGGTGGTTCTAAAATCAAGATATTAACTTTTGTTAATAAATTACTAGATATGTCTAGATTAAAAATGATGGTTGTTTTCAGGTTGACTTTGCATCTGACTCCATTGAGTCACATGGCGTTAGTATTGCTCAGGTAAATATAACATATGCTCGTTCTTTTTTCACCTATACATGTCTTAGAGGTAAGTTTCTAATCTGTTGGAACGACCTCGCAGGTCGTTTACTTTGGTCTACACATAATTACGCCTCTGATATCCACGGATCTTCTAAAATACCCAAAGCTATGTCATGATGTAAGTTCTATTTTGGTCATATGAATACAAGCTCCAGAAGTGATTTTGATTATGACCCAGCGTAAATGTCATATGCAGTACTTCTCACTGCTGTCCCATATGCTGGAGGTTTATCCTGAAATGGTTGGTCAATTAAATGCTGATGCTTTTGCCCACGTACTGGCAACTCTTGATTTTGGCCTTCGCCATCAGGTTAAGTCCTTTTCTCTTTATTCAAGTTCATTTGAAAATGCATGGCTTTTTGATGTTCAACACACATACTGATAAGCATAGAATCAAATGAAGGCCATTACATAACATTTGTTTCATAACAAAGCTTGAGCTAGTTTTTATGTGATGCGATTGAGTATTACGTAACCATACTTTTGTGCACCCTTGATATTGAAAACGGATTGTATTTGATTTATTGAACATATTTATAATATATTTACATCTTCGAAAACTGTCAAAGCCATATCAACAGGAATGGTTTTATGGCCGTTCATTTAAATTCTCACGAACATGAGGCTTTATATCAACTTACATTCCCTCAAAAACTCAACACGAACATCATTACGTGTTACATAATGTTTGCAACACTTCACTTCAGTGACACAATCACTAACTACAATTTGATTCCACATTTAAAAGTGACTCATTTGCTTATACATCTCTTTCGAAATACTCATGTACCTCGAAATATTTGCTTACATTCTACTTTGGTTCTTGTCATTGTAGGATGTAGATGTTGTTGACAAGTGCCTGAGATCGTTGAACGCTCTCGCTTCATACCACTATAAGGAGACGGTTGCTGGTAAGATGGGGCTGGGCTCACATGCTTCTGGATTTACAGATTCAGATGGGAAGTTTCAGGAAGGCGTTTTGAGCCGCTTTCTCCCTTCGTTGCTCCAATTGCTACTGTTTGAAGATTATAGGTAGCACTAATTTTCTTTCTGAAATGAATTTAAGGTGCTGATTGCCAAATTAAGTCCTGAAATATTTCCTTCTACAGGAGAAATTGCATTTTAATCCCTTTTTCGTTTTACAATGGTATGGAGGTAGAACAGTGTCCTAAGTAAGGCCACCAATGTTTTGGGGGAGGGGGAGATGGGCTTATGAACCCACGACCTCATGCTTAGGAGGTGGGTGTCCTAACCACTATAGTAAACCCAACAGTTTGTGTTTTGATCTTCTTCGCTTTAGTTTTATTTGCCATTTCATTATCACATTCTTACTACTGTGTTTTATGAAATGTTAGCACTGACCTGGTCAGTGCAGCTGCAGATGCTCTTCTTCCATTGATTCTTTGCGAGCAAGGTCTATATCAGGTATTTCGTCTGAACTTATCGTACTTTCTTGGTTTTTGAAATCTCCAAAAATGGATTGCGCTATTACAAACATGCATCCTGTTACTTGATTGAAAGCAAACCGTAAAGAACATTGAAGATGTTATAGGATCAATGTGTACCTCTGATTAGTTTTAGGTTCCGTTTGGTTCAAGGAACTTTATTAGTATGCTCACATGTACGGTCTTTAATAGCGACCAGTTCTATATATGACTTTTGCAGCGATTGGGGAATGAACTAATAGAGAGACAGCCAAATCCGACACTAAAACAAAGACTAGTAAGCGCGCTGCATTCGCTAACGAGCTCGAACCAGCTTTCTTCAACACTTGATCGAATCAATTACCAGAGATTCCGTAAGAATTTGCTCCATTTTCTTGTTGAAGTTCGTGGCTTCCTCCGTACTGTTTAATTCTTAAACTCATTTCATTTTTTGTGAACAAGAAGTGTGGAAAATTTTGATGAATTGGGGTCATTGTTTGTGTGAACTTGATGGAAAATGAAACCAGAGTCTCTCTCATGCAGTACAGAAGTGATTGTAACAGACATGATATTTTGTTTGATTTCGTGTTCTAATTATCTTTATTTAATTGGATAATTTATTTACTTTTATTTCAGATAAGTTGTTTCCTAGTCAATGTACTATTTAGCTCCTTAATTGTTTAATGGAATTGGTTCTGGCCTATACATATAGGTTTGTATCATTGTTTAAGCTCATCTACGCTTATTCTAGGCTTGTGTTTACTTGTTTAGGCTTGACCTCGGTTTATCTAGACTCGAACTTAGTTCAAGTGGGCATATTTATGCTAATAAATTATAATAAGATAGACTCACATAAGCTCATTTAGACTTGTGAGCCAAGCTCGGGCTCGAAATGAGCAAGCCTTCCAAGGTGTATGATGACAATTTCACCTATCCAATGCAAAATTTTATGGTCGTTTTATGGGTTGTCAAGTTTATTAGATCAAATATTTTATGAGCGAGAGACTTCATCTTTTGGCATTATATGCATCACAACTCTAACCAAACAATCTAATTTATTTATTTTGATGAAATATATTTTTTTCCTCTTAATTTTGTTATCTTTTTGGTATAGTTTGATAACAACTATTAATATAGAAGATGCTTTCCTCATCGAGGGGAACACATTTTTTATGGTAATCTCGTGTTATTTGTCAAAAAGGGGAACTATCTAATATTGAATTTATATTCATTTTGAATAACTACCAAAGAGGGTACCAACACGCCATCACCGGATCTCATTAGAACTCCGAGGTTAAGCGTGCTTGGGCCAGAGTAGTACCAGGATGAGTGACCTCCTGGAAAGTCCTCACCCTTAGGTTGGGGGCACTGGGAAACAGCCTCTTTTCAGGTTAACATCCTGAAGGGGGAAGGCTGTGTACATCCGCCCCCCCAGACCCTACGCAGGCGGGAGCCCTTGAGGCACTAGGTATGTTTTTTTTTTTTTTTTAATCATTTTGAATAACTGTTTTTTTATTAAAATAAAAAAAAAAATCTCGTAAAAGTATTAGAATTATATATGATTAAACTCTAATTATTAGATAAATTGAAAACTCTTTAAATAATTATCCTCCTAAAAATATTTGATTATAAATATATACTCCCATTAGGGAACGAACTCAAATTATACTTCTAATTGGAGAGTTCAAGCAACAACCAATCTACAATTGTATTTCCTACATTATTAACTTTAATTAGTCAAGCATTAACTTCATACAAATTTATAGAATAAAGTCAATTATTTTTAGTGATGCAGTGTAGATAAGAAGAAAATTAGAAACGAAAAGTTCAACAGTTTTCTTTTAAATTCTTATTGCTAAAATAATTAAAAATAAAGGAAAAAAGTTTAACTCTAATTCTCACAACTTGAAAATAGAGAGAAACACATAAAACAAAAAATAAAATTTATAAAAATTGAATGATTAAACCCAATGTTATAAAAAAAAAATGATTAAACCCTAATCAACCTCCCTTTTTAAATAATCTTTCTTAACTAGACTTAAAATAATAAAATAAATACAAATTAAAATAAAATTTCTATATAAAGATCAACAGTGGATATTATGCTCATTTATTAATCCGTGTAGTTTTCTCCCTATCCGTCAATCGTTAAGTTTTCCTACTTGAAGGCAAACTCTTGTCCGAATCCTTCCTTGTGTGCACGTCCCGCCAAACGATTCATCTCGCCAATGCCAACCCGCCATGATCCATTCGCCCCGTAACCCACCAAAAGCTAAGACACGGCTCCATCAAAATTTATAAAAAATATTCCTCATTCAAACAAACAAAGTCTTTTTTTTTAAAAAAACAAAGGCTGAAGTTCATTGACCTATTATGTCATTCATTATTGTCATTGGGTTTACGTGTAAGTGTTTGCTAGGTCGTGGCTGGTTAGCATAGATTATTTTTTGATACTTAAAAAAAAGTATTTTATTACATTTTTCTCAACATTTATCAACATGTAAAAGATTTTTAACATTTTAGTATCCTGATATTTTTAAAAATAATAAAAAGGGTCTTGATCTTTTAGAATTATTAAAAAGGCGCCTAACTTTTTGTCCTATTAATAAAAAGACCCCTCTCCAGGGTGATGACGCTATTTTCTATCGATAGAGCTAATGTGACAACTGTTTTTTATTAATGCTATAATAAAATGACCTAAAGTACACATCAACATCTTTGTTCTTACTTTATAAGTATGAAATTCAAGATGTTATGTTATGTAGAAGCAATCCATTTTCGCTTAATTTGTCTCAAAATATGGTTATTAAAGAATATTTTTGTCATTTTACTGCATCATCGTTAAAAAAGTAGCTATCACGTCAGCTCTATCGGCTAAAAATGATATTATCACTCTGGAGATGGGCCTTTTTATTAATGCGATAAAAACTTATGGGTCTTTTTATCAACAGGGAAAGAACTTAGGGGCTTGGTTAATAATTTAAAAAGCTCAAGGTTCTTTTTATTATTTCTAAAAATATCAGGGTACTAAAATGTAAATAATCCACATGTAAAACTATTCCTTTTAACAATACAAATTTGTGCTTACCTTTAAAATACATCAAATGGAAAAATTAAAATATTCAAAAAATTAAAAAAATATTATTTATAATTTGACAAACAATAAATTTAAAGATAGTAATTAGGAAAAAAAAAGTTAGTTTTAGAAAATTATAAATTCATGAAATGATAAACTAAATATTATAGCATAAAATAGGTATATATATATAAAAGTGATATACTTATCATGAGAGGATAGAGTATTATTTTAGGTCAAAAAGATCTAGAGTTCGATTTTTATTTTGAATATTTGTCTGAGAAATTCTTGACTTAATGGTTCATATAATGATGTGTGGATCATTGTATAGGCCGGGATTTACCGGACAATCGGTTTCGGGAAAAAAAATGATATAATGGAGGCATGTGGGGGAATATTTAAATATTAAATATTAAATAGCGTGAAACGAGAAGCCCAATTTCATGCTCTTCTTTCTATTAACATTTATCTTCTTTTGTGAGGGCACTTTGGTCTTTTCCCACGTGGACTTTAAAATTAATTTCTTTTGAAAATGTTTCTTTTTTGGGTTATTTTCGTCAAAGATTCTTGTACTTTATCTATTATATTAATTTAGTTTTTATACTTTTAATTATGTTAATTAATCCATGTATAATTTAAAATGTGTCAATTTATTTATTTGGTTAAAATGTTAGATGCAAGCAACTTATTATAAATTTATCTGTTTACTCAATTTAATCTAATTTGTGACCGAACTATTAAGAATTTCATTAAAAACTTAACATAAAATTTTTTCTAAGGACCAAATTGACATATTTTAAGTTGTACAGAGACTAATTTGTCACAATTAAAACTACAAGGATTAAATTAAAATAATGGACAAAGTACAATGACCTTTAATATAAGTAACCCTTCTTTTTTAAAAGTTTGTCTTTGTATTGTTGGTTTATTTTTGAAATAAATAAAAAGATAGTTTGGTATCTTTTGGGTAAAAAAGTGTGTCTCTTCATGAAAAATACTGGAAAAACTATAAACATTCCTCTTCATTCTTGAGTTTTTTACTACATTGGCACTATTATAAAAAAATTTACCAAAATGACATAGTTCCAAAAATATTTAACAAAATGATATTATTTACTGTAAATTTATCAACATACGCCGTTTCAAACGGCGTATCCCCATCAAAAATTTTTTTTCCTTTTATATTTGGTGGGAGTACGCCGTTTCAAACGGGCTACCCCCATCAAATTTTTTTTTTTTATATTTAGTGGGAGTACGCGGTTACAAACGGCGCCGCGTACTCGCACCACACCTTTTTTTAATTATTAAAATTATTAAATAATTACTTTTAATTGTGTTTATTTAGTTCATGAACAATTTAAAATGTGTCAATTTATTTCCTTTGATCAAATTTAAGTTATATTAATGTCGTAATTTTGAACGGTAAATAGATTTAATTAAGCAAATAGATGAATTTACATCTAACATAATTTTACCGTTCAAAATTATATCACTAACATAACTTAAATTTGATCAAAGGAACTAAATTGATACAATTAAAAGTACAAAGACTAAATTAACACAATTAAAAAAGTGTAGGAACCTTTAGCGTAAATAACCCTTTAAAATTTTAATAATTTTTTAAATATAATAAATTTTAAAATTTATTTTTTCAAGAAAGTACACTAACTTCTTTATAACATTGTATGTGTCATCTGTTTTTCCCGAGTAATTGTTCTGGTCACTTATTAATTACCCCATGAAAAATTTAAAATGTGTCAATTTAGTTCCTTTGATCAAATTTAAGTTATGTTAGTAAAATAATTTTAAACGGTAAAATTATGTTAGATATAAGTAATTATTATAAATTCATCTATTTACTCAATTTAATCTATTTAATATTCAAAATTACATCACTTACATAACTTAAATTTGATCAAAGGAAATAAGTTGACACATTTTAAATTGTTCATGGATTAAATTGACACAATTAAAAGTATAAAGACCAAATTAACACAATTAGGAAAGTATAGGACCTTTGGCGTAAATAACCCTTTGAAAATTTTTAATTATTTAATAATTTTAATAATTATAAAAAAAAGGTGTGGTGGGAGTACGCTGTAAATATTAAAAAAAAAAAAAAATTTGATGCGGCATACTTCCACTAAATATAAAAAGGAAAAAAAAAAAATTTTGATGGGAGTACGCCATTTGAAACAGCGTATGTTGATAAAGCTATAGTAAATGATGCCATTTTGGTAAATATTTTTAGAACTATTTGGTAATTTTTTTTTTAAATAGTGCCAATTGGGTAAAAAACTCTTCATTCTCATGATTAACATAGATAAAAACATCACTTGAAACAACATCATTCTCTCATTCTTTAGTCTCGATTATCCATCCTCTCTATACTCCGACTCTCTCTTTGTTTTGTATTTCATTGTATCCTCAAATTATTTCGGTATCCGTAAAATAAGCTTTAAAGAAACTGGTTTATTACATGCCTTGAAACCGGTGACTGATTTTGATGTCTATTTTATAGTTTCCCTAACATATATAACAGAATTATAAATACTATATTTCAATCGAATTTAATTTAATCTAACTATATTATACATTTAGGAGTTACTAACTCATTCAATCTCTTTATTTTTTGAAACAATCTCCTAAGAGGTTTCACATCCTGATTTGTAAAAACTAGCCGTTTCCCGTACATTGTACAGTCTATGGATAATGTAATTTTTGAATCTCTTTTTGGTTTTTCCTATCCACTAAAATTCTAAGTAGTTTTACTTATTTGATTAAAATCTTATTTTAAAATTTGTGTTTCGTATACGAAACGTCCCTCTACTTTTCTATTTATGTTAATTTAATCGACTTACAATTTAAATTTTGTCAAGTTAGTCATACGGTAAACATTCTAATTAAGTTGACAAAATAATTTTAAGTAATTTTGTCATAAAAAATGCAAATAACTCAATATAAATCTATAAGTTGACTCAATTTAAACTCAATGTCACCCAAATATTAAAAATATTGTCACCAACGTCATGTCGATTTTACTCATGGATTTAATTTACACAAGGTAAATAGTATAAAAACTAAATTGACATAATTAAAAATTTAAGGATTAAATTAACATGTAAAGAAAAATACATGGACTTTTTTCTCATAAAGAACCCTTAAAATTTTATTTCAGATAATCAGTAAAAATTGGCAATATATAAATATGATTTCTAAAATTTTAAATTCTTTAAATTTTAATTTTAACATATAAACTATCAGAAGTTCTATGGTGGAGAAAAAAAAATTCTATAGGTGCAGAAATATACTCAAAATCACAAAAAATATACTCAAAAACACAAAAAATGTATTCAAAAATCACCCACTTGTGTGTCGACACCCAAGTGGGTGATTTTTGAGTACATTTTTCGCGTTTTTGAGTACATTTTTCGCGTTTTTGAGTACATTTTTTGTGTTTTTGAGTATATTTTTGGTGATTTTGAGTATATTTTTGCACCTACAGAATTTTTTTTCTGTACAATAGAATCGCCCATAAACTATTGGTTTATTTACGCCAAAGGTCTCTGTACTTTATTCATTATGTCAATTTAGTCCTTGCACTTTAATTATGTAAATTTAATCCCTTTACAATTCAAAATATGTCAATTTGGTCCTCAGGAAAAAAATTTATGTTAAGTTTTTAATAAAATTTTTAATGGTTCGGCCGTGAGTTGGGTTAAATTGAGTAAACATATGAATTTATAATAAGTTACTTGCATCTAACATAATTTTGCCATTCAAAATTATGCCATTAACTTAACTTAAATTTAACTAAAAGATTAAATTGACACATTTTGAATTGTACAAGAACTAAACTGACACAATTAAAAGTTAAAGGAGTAAATTGGCATAATGGCTAAAGTACAGGAACTTTTGGTGTAAATAATCCTAAATTATTTGAATACAGGATCGGCATGGATTCTCCCACTCTTAGGTTTTTCAAATGAAATTCTTTAATTATAACTGAATTTAAATTTAAATTTAAATCTAAATCTAACTTTGTATTTCTAATACAATTCAAAATATAGTAATTAAGTGAGCAATAATTTAAATATTAACAAATAAGGTAAGTCCATTATTACCAATTATACCCTTCACATGACCTTATATAAGAGGCTTTTACTATAGAGGAAAAGTATTCATAATTTGAATATTGAGTTCCCCCTCTCTCTTCCCTCTCTATCTCTACTTTTGATCGTAGATTGATTGATTCATTGATTGGATTGATATGGTTCGTAACAACTTCTAGTCATAGTACAACTTAAGTTTCTTCACGGACAAGTAACACGGTAAAAATCTTTAGCTTATATATTATAGCAAGGTTCTCCATTCTTACGAATCATGTTTCGACCCGTCTAAACTTACTTCTCGGTCGTCATTAAATCTTTAGGTCAGTTTCATCTATGTTAATTTTTTTTGTTCATTGTTGATCTATGTTAATTGATTCTGAAGATTTGTTGTTTTTCGGACCCTATAGTCTATATATATATATATATACAAACACTTTAAGGGCATGTTTGATTCGAGGTTAAAATTTTGGAAATGAAAATCTTAGTGAAAATTTTAATGGGGTAACTATTACCCCTTTAAAATTTTTTTTATTCACTTTGTTTGTTACAAGTGGAACATAAACTAGGGCAACGATGGGCAACAAAAGCGATGATGAGTGACAGTATGAGTAGCGAGTAGTGGCGATGAGGAGCGTCAGTAGACGGTGGATGATTGGATGGGCGTCAATGGACAACACTAATAACAATGGGCGGTGGCGAAGTTGGTCGCTGCTTCTGTCTTTAGCAGCTAGGGTTGCATGGTGATTAGAGGTGGCTCGAGCCAGTGGTGGCCAAACATAGGTGACGGAACGGGGCATCAGTGGGTTGGGTCTAACCCACAGTTTTAATTTTTAGTTTTATCTTTATGAGTTTAAAATGAAGGAGAAGAAAAAAAAAAAAAGATATTAGTGAGATTTGCTTGGCTGATGTTTTGGATAAGATTTGTAATATTAGATTAGATAGTGTTAAGAAACTTAAATAAATCTAGTATGCTCTGATACCAATTTGTTTGGAATAAATCTTAATGCGGAAGCGTAAACCCTGGTAACAAGATTCGATTCAAATAATATGACTCACACAAAACAAGAAGTAAACAAGTATGGAGAAAGAAAGAACAAAACAAGAATACACAATATTTACATGGAAACCCTTCTACAATCAAGAGGGGAGAAAACCACGGGGGGAGATGGAGATTCTTTATTAACTGAACGGAAGAATTACAACGACACTTCCCAAACGAGATATATGGAAGAATTACAATCACTCCCTCTGAACTCTCGTAGCACTCGAATATCTTGGAGGCATTACGAAGTCACCTCTTTTTCTTAATGGCGGCTCACCACACTTTGATTGGATCTGAATGGGAGAAACTTCTCACCAAATACCGAAACCCTCAACCCTTATTTATAGAAAATAATTAGGACCGGCGGAAAAACGACTCCCGATCGATCGGCCCCTTTACTGCCAAAATTTCGAATCCTTTCCTTAAATCACCCGATCGATCAGCATTCCCTCCTGATCGATCGGTGACCCCACGGTAGCCCCAGTAAAAATAAAACAAGTAATTTGAGACATAACCTAACAAATCTCCACCTTGGCTCAAATTACATACATAAAAGAATTTCCTCCACCTTCTCCACAAAACCCCCACACACGGGGTTAACTCAACGAAGTACGAAACCTAACCGTGCGAAGCTTGAACTTCCTGTTAGGTAGAAACTGAGTGAACATATCTGAGAGGTTATCAGCAATGCCGATCTTCTTCTCTGAATTGGCTCTTGACACATCAACTGAAACAGCCACCTGCTGCTGAACTATGTTACTGAACTGAACTCCCTCTGGCTTACTCACCTGACCTGAATCACAAACAACTGATGACATCTTCTGTGGAGATAACAATAATGAAGACTCACCAAACGTGACACGTCTTGTCAGGAATTTTTTGAAGAGAAAACCTTTCTGCTTCACATAAAGCCCTTGTTCACATACCAGCAGTCCTCTGGACTGACCACACAAAGAGCCCCCTTACACTGTGCTCAGACAGACACCTATCACCTGAACGATCCAATCTCAAATGTCCTAAATTTGTGATCTCTGGTTCTGTCAACAACAAGGATGATGAAGATACTGCAACAGATCTAACAAATGCGGAACCGACAAGTTCATACAACGTACCTGACCTTCTGCCCTTCATAACTGTCAATGCACCCTCAACGACCTTCAAAACTCCACCTTCAGCTGTGTACCTGTATCCTTTAGATTCAAGAGTACCCAAAGAGATGAGATTTTTCTTCAAATCAGGAACATGACGAACATCGCCCAAAACCCTGATAGTGCCATCGAACATCCTAAAACGAATTGTTCCTATACCCAAAACTTTGCATGGATTATCATTACCCATCAAAGCAACTCCACCTCGAACAGACTCGTATGTGGAAAACCAATCCCGGTTGGGACAGACATGATAGGAGCAACCCGAATCCAAAAACCAACTATCTTTCAAGTTGAACTGAGGTTCAGACACGGACAAAAGAAGATCTTCATTCTGACCACCAACAACACTAGCTGCTATGGATCTCTGGTCAGACCTGTTATCTGCTTCTAATTTTCTCTTAAGCTTATAACATTCTTTCTTAATGTGCCCTTTCTTATGACAGTAGCTACAGGTTAGATCTTGATACCTAGACTTAGACTTGTTTCCATTATGATCATACTCGGTTCTCCCCCTCACAAATAAACCACTACTTAAGTTATACACAGAGTCAGATAATTCCCTATCTACTCGTTCTTTACTCAGTAGGTTTCTCTTAACTTCATCAACAGATATGGTTTGTCTACCCCTATAAATCATGCTTTCGACAAAACCCTTATATGAAGCAGAGAGAGAACATAACAACAACATTGCCTGATCTTCATCCTTAGGAACATCATCCAATTCTTTCAAATCTTGAATAATTGAATTAAATTCACTAACGTGGTTCTTAAGTGACATACCTTCTGACATACGAAACGTGAATAACCGGCGCTTAACTGCGAGTTTGTTGGAGACAGACTTGAAACAGAACATATCCTGCAATTTCTCCCACAACTCCTTAGCGGTCTTCACTTCCAGTACTTCTGTCAAAACGTCATCGGTAAGACACATCTGAATTGCTGTGAGCGCCTTCTCACCCAACTCCTCCCATTGTGCTTCTGTAAGATTCTCTGATTTCTTCTCTTTTCCATCTAAAGCTTTCTTCAAACCATTCTGAGTCAAGAGGCCCTTAACGCGAACCTGCCATAAGTTGAAGCTCCCTTGACCACCAAACTTCTCAATTTCGGATCTAATTGCGGACGTCATATTATCAAATCGAAATAAACAGAGCTCTGATACCAATTTGTTAAGAAACTTAAACAAATCTAGTATGCTCTGATACCAATTTGTTTGGAATAAATCTTAATGCGGAAGCGTAAACCCTGGTAACAAGATTCGATTCAAATAATATGACTCACACAAAATGAGAAGTAAACAAATATGGAGAAAGAAAGAACAAAACAAGAACACACAATATTTACGTGGAAACTCCTCTACAATCGAGAGGGGAGAAAACCACAGGCGGAGATGGAGATTCTTTATTAACTGAACGGAAGAATTACAACGACACTTCCCAAATGAGATATATGGAAGAATTATAATCACTCTCTCTGAACTCTCGTAGTACTCGAATATCTTGGAGGAATTACGAAGTCACCTTTTTTTCTTAATGGCGGCTCACTACACTTTGATTGGATCTGAATGGGAGAAACTTCTCACCAAATACCGAAACCCTAAACCCTTATTTATAGAAAATAATTAGGGCCGGCGGAAAAATGACTCCCGATCGATCGACCCCTTTACTGCCAAAATTCTGAATCCTTTCCTTAAATCACCTGATCGATCGGCATTCCCTCCCGATCGATCGGTGACCCCACAGCAGCCCCAATAAAAATAAAATAAGTAATTTGAGATATAACCTAACAGATAGAGTTTGATTTGTTAATATTTTTGTTTATTTTTAGTTTAAATTTATAGGAAGATTATTTTTATAAAAGGACTAGAAAGCTTGGTTAAATAGAGAGATTTTGACTTTTAAGAGTCGGGCTTTGGGTTGAATTAGATATTATAATTCCAAAATTCAAATAGAGAGTTTGATACTTGATTGGATCGTGGCTTTTTCCCCTCTAGTTAAGAAAGGGTTTCCATATGAATTTCGGTGTTCTTTTGCGCAATTTTCGCTTTCGTTATTTTCTTGTTTGATTTTTTCCAACAAGTGGTACCATAATGTATTTGATCTTAAGGCCTAGAGATTGCGGAGATGTCGAAGATCAGTAGTTTATTCGGAGCTACAAAGTTTACGATTGAATTGTTCGATGGCAAGAACAATGTTACTTTGTGGCAAAATATGATGAAAGATCTTATTGTTAAATAAGGATTGCACAAGGTATTATTTGATAAATGGTCCGAGAAAATAAGTAATGATGATTGTGAGGAGTTGCAAATGAAAATGGTAAGCACAATTTGTCTTGCTTTTGCCTTGGACGTTAAATACACCGTGCTAGATGAAAAAGCCTAAGTCGTTGTGGGAAAAATTAGAAAGTATTTATATGTCAAAATCTCTCATAAATAAGTTGTATATGAAGAGGGATTTATACAGATTGAGGATCGAGGAGGGTAGTGATTTCAGGGATCATCTAAGCAGGTTTAATAAATTGATTTCTCACTTGGCTAGTTTGGATGAAAAGCTAAAGGAGGAAGACAAGGAGTTGATTTTGTTGATTTCTCTCCCTAAATTCTATGAGACTGTCATAACAATATTGCTATTTGGAAAAACGACCTTAAAATTGAATGAAACTACATCAGTCTTGTTGGAAAACGAAAAATTGGTGAAATGTGATGAGCTTATAAATGATGAAGAAGCCGCTTTGGCAGCGAGTTAGGATAGGGGAGGAGTTATAGTCGTGGACATGGCAGTAGAGATTATTCTAGGTAGAATTCTAGACCTAGAAGCGATTATAGTGCCAAAGAATGTTATAATTATTATAAGATGGGTCATATTCAAGTATTTTGCAAGAAATTGAAAGCAAACCTTGAAGAGTTAAAGAAGACTCATGAGAAGAGGCAGATAAGCAAAAGGGAAAAATTTGAAACCTCAACTACTGTAGCTTCCAACGATGGTGGAGACTTTTTCTTAGTTCAAGATAAAAAGATGAGTGAGGATTCACAGATCCTTGATTTGGGTTACTCCCATCACATATGTACGAAGAGGGAGATGTTTGTTTTTTATAAAGAATACGATAGGACAATGATGTTGGCCAACAATGAAAAGGCCAAGATTTGAGGTGTCAGAGACGTTCGATGATGGCAAGTTGAAGACCCTGTCCCAAAAAAATTGATCTCATTAGGAAGGTTTGATGAATTGGGTTATGGCTACTCCGCTTGAGGTGGGAGAATGACAGTCATGAAGGGGCAATTAGTTGTGATGAAAGCGAATAAGAATTGAAAGAATTTTTATGTATTTGAAGAAAGTGAATTAGGGAGGAACAAGAGTGAAAGCTCGATTTCAAAACAAGTCTAATTTGCGGATGTGGGAGAAGCCTCAATTTTGCATTAGTGCACTAATTTTTTTTTTTTTTTTTTTAATGAGTTGGAGGGAGAGAATTGTTAGGTCCAACCTATAGTTTTAGTTTTTTTCTTTTATTTTATGAGTTTAAAATAAAAAGAAGAAAAGAAGAAAAAAGAGATATTAGTGAAATCTAATCGGTTAATGTTTGGATAATATTTAGAAGATTATATTAGATAGGATTTGATTTGTTAATAATTTTCCTTCTTTTTAGTTTGAATTTATTGGTAGGTTGTGTTTTATAAAAGGGTTCAAAAGCTTGGTTAAAAGGAAAGAGAGTTGGAGATTTGGGGGTTGGGTTTGAGGTTCAATTAGAAATTGTAGTTCAAAATTTAAATAGTGAGTTTGATACTTGATTGGATTGTGGTTTTTTTCGCTCTAGTTGAGATAGGATTTCCATGTTAATTTTGACGTTCTTTTGTGCAATTTTTTGTTTTTGCTATTTTCTTGTTTGATTTTTCCCAACATAGTGGACAATGCGACGACAACGATTTTTTTGATAATTAGGGACAAAGTTGCAATACAAAATATGCAACTCGTACAAATGAGCCATGAGTCAACCCCTTATATAGACGGGAAATCAAAAGCGACAAATATATAAAACCATTCTAAAACAAGAAAACATGATTACAAACAAAAGTAGGTGAAGTTAGTGTGCACTAAAAGTCTCAACTACCACCACTGGACAGGACTTGAAGTCAGGGACAAATCAGAAGACAAAAAAAATAAATATACCAAGCTCCTAATCTATCAAAGCAATGTGCTTAATCATAATTGACACATCTCCATCAAATTTCAGCGCCAGCCTTTTCCCGAGCTTCCATGCTTGCTTCGCCACAAAAAGTTTACCAACATCTTTAAACATTATCACTTCTTTTCACCAAATTCCCCTGTTTTCGTTTGCCAAAGGCCTTGGCTGATTTCTTCACGTTGTTCTTGGGTGAAATCCTTTAGAAAATCTTGTAGATCCTGCTTAGCTTGTTCTTTTATCCTGCCCTTCAGCACTCTCCTACCCTTTTTTAACGCACCAAATGAGGGATTTGGCTTCCCCCCATCACTTTCTTCCTTATTTTCCTTGCCTCGCTAAACTCCTCCATAAGCAGCACTAGTCTCGGGATATTTCTGGGTGAACTTTCATTTGCGTGCAAGGGTCTTGCAAAGGCAGGAAGCTCGAAACCCAATGGGTACTTAGGCTCGGAAGGCCCTGAGTCATTACTACTTATGGCATCCCGAGCTTGATTCTCTTGAAAAGATGTCAGATCATGAGGCCCAATTGATTCAGCCAATGATGATGAACAACTGTGTGCGGTGGCAATGAACAGTGATAGACAATAGACGAACAACTAGGGTTTTTATTTGAATACTTTTTTTTTTCAAGAATTTGACATTATGAGCTTTGCAGTACTGCCCCTAGTGCAAAGGTTTTAAACCTATATGTGATCTAAATTTTCACATAAAACCAAACACAGATAAAAGATGGTTAATGGTTAATGTGTTTTATCCTAAACCAAACATGCCCTAAAAATAATACGAAAACAGACTACTTATAAATTTTAATTCTAAAAAAAATAATTCTTCTATATAAGGTACACTCTAAAAAAGTAACATTCCCAGTGCTCCAAAGGTTCCCGCCTAAGCAGGGTTTGAGGGGATGGGGTGGATGTACGCAGCCTTCCCCTTTTAAGGTCGTTTCCGAGAACCCCCAACCTGAGGGGTGCAACATGAGGACTTCCTAAGAAGTCACCCATCTTGGTATGACTCTCACCCAAACACGCTTTACTTCAGAATTTAATGAGATCCCGTACTTACGTGTTGGTACCCTCTTAGGTATACAAGTTACACTCTATCGAACAAAAAAAAAAAAAGAATAACAACATAAAATCTCGATATCGCATTACCAAATTCGTATGAACCAAAATCTGTTGTCATAAAAAGTAAATTCTTAAATAAAATGTAGTCTTGTTTGGTTAACATAGGAATTAAATCCCATTAAAAAGTAATAGTTTCTAGAAGTTTAATTGTTGCATTAAATTTTTAAGAAGTAGGTATGAATTGTTTGATTGTTAATATGCAAAATAAAATCTGTTAGCGAGACCAGTTAGAACCAAAGAAATTAGCAGTTATTTGTGGAGTTAGATAAGTTACTGTCTGCATTTTAAAGAAATTCAAAATTGCAAACAAATTTTGACTTTCTATGTTATATCAATTTCTTATTAACCAAACAAAAAGATAAATACCCATTTTTTTTTATAAATTTCGATTTTTTACGTTTGCTTTCTGATAATCAAACAAGACCCACATATACAGATAAAAGGGGGCAACGGGGTAAATCTTACCCATATTGTCGTAGAAACAAAAAGAAAATTATCAAATAAGTGTAATGGTTTATTTCCATTATCCTTACCCTTAAATAAACTTAAGAGTAAATTACATATTAGTATCTTAAGGTTTTTATAAACTTTTTGAAATAAGTTTTAATCCAAAAATTACACATATTTAATAAAATAATTTAAATAACAGTGTGAAAGAATGTCGAACTTGCCTTTATTTATTAGCACACCCATCATCTACTTGCTAGCTCAATCATCACACGTACTGACCACGGCGTTATAACACAACTGTTGGAAAACAGTTGGATGGAAAATCTATATGAGATTGTTACAATATTATTTCAACAATTTTATTAAATACATGTAATTTTTAGATAAAAATATATCTTAGATTTAATCCAAGTGCATGTTTTTAAAAAAACATAATTATTAATGCAAAAAGTCAATTTGACCCCTTACTTGTCAAAGTGAAAGTCCCTCAAAACCGGTCCATGCAAGTTCATTTATTCTAATAAAAAAAAACCGAGCCAGGGGCGTTCTCGTAATTTCACACCCCAATTGCTTGTTTTACACCTTTCACGTGGAGTACGCACCCCAGGGAGGACATACCCCATCAACCCCCCCCCCCCCCCCCCTTTCTCTCTCTACTTTCTCTCTCTAACTCACCCAAAAATATATAATAAAAATCCATTCTTTTCCTTTTCTTTTTTCTAATATATATAATAAAAATATAACCCACTTTTTAATTTAATGTATTTTTAGTTTTATGTTTTTTTGAGATATATATTCAAATTAGGTATATGAGTGTAGAGTAAAAACTAATAAAAAGTGAAGCGGGTGAGATCCAAATAAGGGTTGGGCTCTTCGTATTTCCTTTCCTTCTCTCTATTATTTTAATTCGAGTTATTTACTGCTTTATTTTAGTTTTAATACGATTAGCAATGCGAAAAGGGGCATAAAAATTAGGCGTACAAGGGCCTCTCTTTAATTTAATGCTCTTATTGATTGATGATTTTTCTCACCGAATTTAAAGGGTAACCAAAATTCTTCTTATTGTGTTAGCTGTTTATACTCAGGGTTTGTAAATCGTAACATACAATTTTTTTTTTAATTATTTTTTTGCTTACCCAATAAAAGAAATAAATCCTTTTTTCCAGAATTACCCTTATCCTGGCCCTGTTTCAATTGGGTTTCTCTCCTTGTGTTCCTCTTTTCAATGGTTAAAGTAACATGGATTTGATGAATTGGATGAATTTTCAGTTTGAAGTTGAGTAGGGTTTGTAATTAATTGATTTGGGGTGGAGAGAGAGAGGGAGGCTAGGGTTTGTGGTTCTAGTCTAAGGGGCTTTTGGGTTTGGGATTAGGGTTAGGGTTAGGGTTAGATCTGACCATTCAAGTTTCTTTTTTTTCATTTTGATCCTTTTTATTTTCTGAGATTAATATTTTATAAAGTGGGTTTTGTATTTTACTGGGGTTAATTTTTTGGGTCTGGGTTCATCAATTTTTTGTTGGATTTATCAACATCTGGGTGTGGTCAATGCAGTTTTGAGCTTGGCTTGGTCAATCTGAAATTCAGAAACTTAGATCAAGATTGTGTAAGTGTAATTAATTTAATAAACATCTTTGTCTGATGAGTAATTTAAATCTTAATTGATGATTTGTTGTTGCTGTTGTTTTAAGCATATCAATGGTGTTTATTTGCTGATGATGATATGATAATTCTTTTGACCTTGATTGGAATTACATGTCTCAATTTTTGTTCTGTTGATTGTGATGTAGACAAGATCATCCAGATCTTGCATGAGAGACGTGAAAAATTTGCTTGATTTGTTCTTGAAGGTTAAATCGAAAGCGTAATTGGTCAATCTGTTAAAGACGCGGACAGTTTAATATGATCAGCTATCAGTTAATTAGGTATCGGAATTAGCTAAGTTAATTGGCATCAGATCAATTTCATAATTTTGATTTTCTGTGTGAGAAGTCCCTTTTCTATCCTTAACAATCTTGGGGTTGAAAAGTATCATCTGCTTGTTGGGGTTACTTGATATGGATCTGCATTGAGAATCACCATTGCTTGCATTATTGCACATTGACGTACAAGATTGGGTGCTATTGATGATTTTTCCGGTTTCTAAAGAGGATCTTTTATTATTGTGACTGATTTCTCGGCTTAAATGAAAGCAACATTGCGAGTGACAGAGAAAATCAAATAAAGGAAAAATGGATTTTTCTTAAGGCTGTTCTGATCCTGGAATCGACAGTAAAGGTAGCGACATAGCAGTTGCACAATTGTTTCTAAATTGGTGATTAAGCAATTTGGCCATTACATAATGGCATTTTTGCAATGGTCTCCTCGATTTGTGTATATTGTACTTTTTCAATTGAAACATGTTTATAAATGTATTTATATGTTAGAAATTTAAATGAATGATGGTATCTACACAAACTGTTTTTAGCTTTCATTGTTCACAATGACTCGTCATGATGACCATGAAAACTGATAAGAATTGCGACTTGATGCACATATGGAACAAGTGATTGTTATTTATTTGATCATTCTTTTAGTCCCATAATACAAAGATAATGTCATTGTTGTGGGTGTTAACCCTGAGGTTGTGTTTTGCTTAATTTTTAAGCTTGTCATTGCTTTCATCTTGTTGATTTGGGACTTATTGTCTATCGTTTTTGTCTTTAGCAATTATGGGCACGGAACTTGTAAGATCTTGCATCAAAGAAGACGATCTTGATTTTCCAGCTATTCCTCCAGGGTTCGAGTCATTCACATCCTTCAAATTGAAGAGGGCGGAGAATTCTGAGAATGAAAATAGCTGTGCAGTTTCTTCGAATCTTTCTGAACAGCCTGTCCCAATACAAGTCGAGCCTGACGATAAGGCTGGAAAGATCTCAAGGTCCCTCAGGCGTAGACCTTGGATAAACTATAGTCAATTTGATGAAGCTTGTGATGATGAGTGCAATTCTGAACAGCTTGACCAAGTGCGTTTCTTTTCTCTCTCTCTCATTTCTTGACAATGACCGTGATTTACAACTACCCTTATGCCTTCTTTGTCTTGAATGTGCAATTTATGTCCTTGGCTTTATGCAGAATTTCCCGGTGAAGCCTAGTCTTCCTAAGGGCGTGATACGGGGCTGCCCAGCGTGTCAGAACTGCCAAAAGGTTGGTTTGAGAACTCCTTTTGTTATTTATCCTCTTGATCAAAGACAGTCACCTATGCGGCATCCATTACTTTCCAGCCAATATGGAGGGTTTAATAAGCTCTGATTGTTCCACAGCCAAAAGTGAAGCTATTGTATCTGTAACTATTGAGAGGAACTAATAGCGCTTAGGAATCTGGGATGACGTATCCTGAAGAGCTGACACGACTTAGTGTTTTGCTGTTTGTGACGTTTAATTTCTCTCTGTGATTATGTCAATAAACATGGACCTTTCGCAGGTTGTTGCAAGATGGCATCCTGAAGCTGCATGTAGACCTGTCCTTGAGGATGTTCCTGTCTTCTACCCGAATGAAGAGGTATTATTCTGTGCAGTTGTTTCACTTACTTCTGTTTATTACTGGTCATTTTAATTGACGTTCCTTCTTCCTACCTTAGCTGTATGGATGTTTGACGTCGTCTGCAGGAATTTGAAGATACATTAACGTATATAGAGAAGATACGCCCCAAGGCGGAACCATATGGAATTTGTCGTATTGTCCCTCCCTCTTCATGGAAACCTCCCTGTCCTTTGAAAGAGAAAGATATATGGGAAAAATCTAAGTTTGCCACTCGTGTTCAAAGGGTGGACAAATTGCAGAATCGAGATGCGTCGAGAAAGATGTCAAATGACAATCTCATGAGAAAGAAAAGGCGAAGATGTTCCAGGATGGGGGTAGAAAATGGAGCTGGAAGTGTAAATATCTTTGAGCATGGGGAAACTGTATTTGGTTTTGAGCCTGGTCCTGAGTTCACTCTCGATTCATTTGAAAGATATGCAGATGATTTTAAAGCCCAATACTTTAGGAGGACCGAGAACTCTACGGGACCTTCAGAAAAGTGGGACCCACCAGTTGAGATTATAGAGAGTGAATATTGGCGAGTCGTGGAGAAACCTACCGAAGAAATTGAGGTATGGCATTATTTTCAGCTTTGAGGCCATTCTAATTATGTGCTTGCAAGTGATTATTTCGTAACTTGTTTATTTATCAGAAAAAGGTTCTTTTATCCTAAGCTTTTCCAGACCCCGCTTTTGCGGGAGCCCTTGAGGCACTGGGAATGTTGTTGTTGTATCCTAAGCTTTTGTTTCATTTGGAATATGCATGGGCATGTGTTGGTTTCACTAATCATACCTGGTCCCTGGACGCTTCTGGCAGGTTCTTTATGGAGCTGACCTGGAAACTGGGATTTTTGGAAGTGGATTCCCGAAAGATTCTGGCCAAGTTTGTGCTTCCTCAGATGAGCAGTATGTTAAGTCAGGCTGGAACCTGAACAATCTGCCCCTGCTTCCTGGTTCTGTTCTTTCCTATGAGAACGCCAGTATATCCGGCGTCCAAGTGCCGTGGTTGTATGTAGGAATGTGCTTCTCTTCCTTCTGCTGGGTAAGTTCAAATGATTGCATTGCAGTTCCCTATATATATTGGTCACCCTTTATTCATATTGCTTCAATGCTTGCTTTTGTTCTGATGCATGACCGGTTTTGTGTAAAATTAATTTGTCACACGATGGTGTAAAAGCAGTGATACACCAGTGAAATCACTTTTCCTGTACTTATTGACATCTTGTAGTCATCATTGCAGAATGCTTGATGGCCTCCTATTATGTTTGTTATCTAAAACAGAAGATTCCATTTGGTTTTTTCCTTAGTTCTGCTTACAGTGAGACAGCATTAGCAAATTTTCATGTATAAGTTGCTTTACAGAATAAACAGAAATCCTATAATATTCATGGATGCTATACGGAATGCATAAGTCATCAAGTTTTTGAGGGCAAGTGGGAAGAAAGTGAAAAATTGTTTATAAAATAAATATGATCTGCTTGCTCCACCACTGTCTTCACATGTTATATGCATGACGTATTTTTGTCTGTATAGCTGTTTCAGTAGATGTTATTGCTGATTGTTTTTACTCTATTCATTTGTCTGGAACAGCATGTAGAAGATCATCACTTATACTCTTTGAATTACATGCATTTTGGCGCTCCAAAAATGTGGTATGGTGTTCCTGGGAAAGATGCCATGAGGTTGGAGGAAGCAATGCGAAAACACTTGCCTGATCTATTTGAAGAGCAGCCTGACCTGCTTCATAAGCTGGTAATGTACTTGTAAAGCACTAAATCACACATCTGGCTGTTGCATATGCATCTTGGTAGTGTACCGATTGCTTGATTAGGGGTCCCTTTTAGCATCATGTAGCAATTGTGAGGCTTTATTAACTTGTATGGTAGATTGAACATATTCAAGTAATGCGTTGTTACGTGTACAATATACATGCATCCTGTATACTTGATATTAGTGTCCTTTCAGCCATATTTGTGACCAAGCACCATTCTGATGAAAGGTTCTCTCATTGTTGAGGACCCCAAGACAAGAGTCTTTTAACTTTGCTTGACAAAAGAAGACTCTATTCTGATGAACATGTGGAAAGAGAGAATATCGTGATGCATATGTGTTAGATTTCTCTGTCACTTCTATACTACAAGCATACGGTGTGCTATTTTTCCCTGTCTGGTATCAGAATTGGCTGGTGTGGCCCGTGACTGGGCTTTAGAAGTCTTTGATTTAATATTTTTCAGCCTTTCGGAAGGCAAATCAGTGCATTTTTAGTATGCCTTCAGACAAGGTGAAGAGGAAAGCCTTGAGCAGTTAAATAAAGATAAATGAAGAAGCTTGGTCATGGTTAATAAATAATACTCATAGCTATGCATACCGCAGCCTATATATGGTGCATAAATGCATAGAAAATATCAACTTCTCCTTTCCTGCTTCCTCTCTTCGCTCTGAGGGGAATGGTTGTGGGTGATGTATGTTGCAGTTGCTGAGTTAATTTGAATATGATTTCCTTTTTGAAACATGTATTGTGTCCAAGAGCAAGCAACAATGACATGATAAATTTGGCAGTGAAGATATGCTTCTGTTCTTGCTGAACCTGAAATTAGATGTTAGTTATAGGAAAAATGATCGGAAACGAAGGTTAATTTTATGAATGCAAAAGGCTAACCCAAAGTTTTAACATATCTGCATTTATAGCCAACCTGCAGGGGATACTCGCAATACTGGTAGATCAATTGTTTGATCGTTTAAATTTGTTGATTCTGTGCAGATCACTCAACTTTCCCCAACCATTCTGAAATCAGAGGGGGTGCCTGTGTACCGTTGCATCCAGAATGCGGGAGAGTTTGTTCTAACTTTTCCTCGCGCATACCATGCTGGCTTCAACTGTGGCTTCAACTGCGCGGAGGCAGTTAATGTAGCTCCCGTTGATTGGTTTCCGTATGGACAAAATGCAGTGGAGCTCTACAGGGAGCAAGGACGTAAGACGACCATTTCGCATGATAAATTGTTGCTTGGAGCTGCAAGAGAAGCAGTTAAAGCTCATTGGGAGATCAATTTGTTAAGGAAGAATACAGTGGAGAACTTGAAGTGGAAAAGTGTGTGTGGGAAGGATGGGGTCTTAGCAAAATCTCTCAAGGTACGACTTTTTTGTATCAATGGTTCGTCGTATTTAGTACATCCATTCTCTTAATAATATCTCTTTTTTGATGGAAAAATGATTTCTTGTATTTATTAGCGCAATCTTAGCTGTAGTTAGAAGTGAAGATGATGGATATTGCGAGCATCATTGCTGGCTTAGTTGGGAGTGAACTGATTCTCTTTTCTTGCCTTCCTTCCTCCGCCCTCCAACCCCGACAAACCCCATTACAAACAATAACAGAATACGAAAGGGGAAGGTTGATAAGTCTCCATTATGTAGCCCTGCCACCACGCAGACAAGAAAAGGAAAAAAAACGAATATAGAAACGGGTGTCTTTATGGGCATCATGTTTGGAATCATCTTAAAACATGTCTACAGTAGGTGACCATTAATGCTAGCATGTAGGTCCTTTAGATTAACTTTATCATAATTTGCTGCAGTCTGCTAAGCTTTGCATCTTTTATCATTTTTCGCTGCGGAATTTTTTCAAACTCATAACTTAGTTATGTCCATATTTCCATCATGAACCGTATTGGAAATTTCAACCAGCTGCCAAGATAGTAATAATGTTATAAGCTGCCGAGGCCTCAAATTCTTGACAATTGACGGCATCTTATTTGATATAAGCTGTATGTTTTAATGGTTAAATGTTGTTGGTTGTAGGCACGCGTTGAGAAGGAACGTGCGAGTAGGGAACATTTTTGCAAATCTTCGAAGACAATGAAGATGGAGAGCAACTTCGATGCAACTCGTGAGAGAGAGTGCTGTCTGTGTTTCTTCGATTTGCACCTTTCTGCTGCTGGTTGCCACTGTTCACCAGATAGATTTTCTTGCTTGAATCATGCAAAGCTGTGGTGCGCGTGTGCTCCAAGTGAGAAATATTTCCTCTTCCGCTATGACATCTCGGAGTTGAATCTCCTTGTTGAAGCTGTTGAGGGGAAATTGAGTGCTATATACAGATGGGCAAAACTCGATCTTGGATTGGCATTAAGTGATTGCCTATCTAAAAATAATAAGGAAGTTGCGGGCCTTATGGATTCGTTTTCTGAGCATCCTGAAGAAAAATCACAATGTAGGACGACATCATTAGCTCCGCTAAATATGAAAAAAGAAGAAGGTATAGAAAATAAACCTGCTGATTTGTCTTCGGACATCAGTAAGATGCCCAATATTCAAACAGATAAGCGCTCTGATGTTGTGCTTGCACTGCAAGCTACAAGAGTCTCACCAATTAAAATTTCTCTGCAATTGAAGCTAAAGAATGGCAAAATAAAGTTCAAGAAAGAGGGGAACAAACTCTCAGCGTCGCTTGTAGACGGTCCAGATCAAAAGGGCGTCTTGTGTGATCAAAGCTCCACCGAGATGGAACCTACATTAGGAAAGTCCTCGCATGGACATAGCGACATCATATGCCTCGATGATGAAGATGATCAGCTACATGAGGTACCTGCTTATCAAACAAAAGGAACAAACTTTCCAGATTGTTCTAGTATTTCCAAGGCGGTAGACTGTTCAGGTCACAAATTGAATCTTTCTGATCTCGCGAATGCAGCACTTGCTGCTGAAGGAAATTTAAGCTTGACTCCTCCTGAAGAGAAAGATACCCATTTATCTTGTTCTGAAACTCCAAAAGATGATAAATGTGATACACCGTCAGCTTCGATTGAACATAATATATCACGTCAACAAGCTTCTACGGATTCAAGTTCAAACATTGATAGAGATGGTCAACGCTCAAATCCTGAGAGCTTGCCGCAAAATATAGCTACAGCTCCCGTTGTACAACTGAGCAATAAGGTTAGGGATGAAACAGTTGTACATAAAGGCGAAGTTGATTTGAGAATATTTCCTGGAAGCCCTTCTTGCAGCCAGAATGGTCTTGAGAAAAATTATCGCCCGAAAGGTCTTCGTATTGCGAAAGTTGTTCGGAGGATCAACTGCTGTGTTGAGCCTCTAGAACTTGGAGTTGTTCTTTCTGGGAATTCATGGAGCAACTGTCAGGCCATCTTCCCTAAGGGTATGTCTCCACTTGGTTGTTTCTTTAGGCTCTATTTCTCTTTCGACAGAAAACATATTCCATCTCAATTCTATTGTTTCTTTTCATAACTTTATAGCAACAATCATAATGACAAAAAATATTTTCCTCCATTAAGCGGAAATTGACTCCTTTGAACAAAAGGGGAAAACATTCCCCTTCGTGAAGGGGAAAACGTTTGCCGTCTTAAACTCACGACATATGCTTCGGATCCACCTCAACTTGGCAAACCGTGGACCTCTTGCAGAGTTATTTCTTTGGGTTGAAAGACAATTTTTAAGAAAAAAAGTAGTTTTATTTGAAAATGCTTTGTTAAGAAAAATTTTCCATATGGAACATGTTTTCGGTTGACCTTTAATGTTTTAATGCATGCATTTTAGGTTACATGTGTTTGTGTCTGCATTGTGTAGGCTTCAAGAGTCGCGTTAGATACATAGACTTTTCAGATCCAACAAACATGTGCTACTATATCTCAGAAATTGTTGATGGAGGATCAAAAGGACCGCTATTTATGGTAATGTTCTTGAATTTGTTGTTATTCTTAGATAGCTATGTAGTACCCCCTCTCATATGCAGTATGTTTCATTCCATCCCAAGAGATGGAAGAACAGCAGATGTGTCATTCTGTCTAGGAAGATACAGAAACCTTCTAACGGAATACAGATATAGTGGAAAAATAGATAAGTAATGAACATTCGATGAAGAGTCCAATATTGCTAAATCCAGTTTCATGATCTGGTCTAGGGATTTCAAGCTGTACTACAATTTTCCACTAATGACACAGAATTTTACAGAAGGAAAAGGAGATTCAAATTCCCTTTTCTCTCTTCTTGCTTGATGCAAGTTGGCTTGCATTTGTTTTTCCCACCTAAACCTTACTAAGAGATGGTCTTAGATAGAGTTGAATGGCGGTTAAAAATACGTATGGCTAGGGATGGCAATAGGGCGCGGCGGGTACGGGGGGTGTCTCCTCCATACCCGTACCCGCCTCATTACCTGCCACGGGTATGAAGTGGATACCTGTACCCGCCCGGGCGGGCACAAACTCATACCCGTACCCGCCCCATTACCCACGGGTATCCAACGGGTATGCATTACCCGCCCCGTACCCTCTCTAATGTGCGTAGAAAACGATTATCTATACCGGGTCATATTAGTTATTTAATACTACTTTTAAAAATTATATATATATATATATATATTTTTATAACATTTCCTCAAAATTCATTGGTAATTAATTGGTAGTTTATTTGCAGGCACTCAATTACTTCAGGTTGGGGGTCCTCGGAAACAGCCTCCTTTCCACTCGGAAGGGGTAAGGCTGCGTACATCACCCCTCCCAGACCCTGCTTTCTGCGGGAGCCGCGAGGCACTAGGACTGTTGTTGTTGATTTTTTTATTACATTGATAAACAATTTGGGTTATTGAATTTAAACACGTATTTTTTTAATTTGAAGGTTAATTATGTACAAAATAAAGCAGGTATGACGGGTATGAGGTGGAGCGGGGTAGGTATGGAGCGGAGCGGGGCGGGTACAAAACTATACCCGTACCCGTATCCACTACCCGCCCCACTTATACCCGTACCTGCCCCAAACGAGGCGGTTATCCGCGGGTAGCGGGTTTTACCCACCCCATTGCCATCCCTACGTATGGCCGACACAGCTGTTAGGAGATAGGAGCAAGACGATGCTAGTTCACAGTGTCAATAGGCTTGTATGTGTGTTGTTGTTGCTGTTATATATATATATATATATCTATATATTGCTTTATTTGACTTGGATTTTGTAAATATTACGTACTTTCTTTTCATGGTTGAGGACCTTTTGGAAACAGGCTGTCTAGAGGGATAGCATTTTGTAGGGGTAAGGATGCATACATCTTTACCCTCCCTAGCCCCTGCTTTAGTATAAGCCTCTTTAAGGCATTGGCTTCTTCTTCTTGTTATTGCTCCAATAATAATCACAAATATCCAAATCTCCGGACCTTTGGTGTATAGTAGTGAAACACTACTGAGGTTGAGACCGTGCAGTAAGAGGTCTATCAAATCCATATCCCTTCTTCCTTTACCCAAAAAGGAAAAAGAATCTCCAAACCTTTTAGCGAATGGATGTGTTAAGCAGCTAATGTGATGGAGCACAACTTGCTTCTTGAAAACAAAATTCAATGACATTTCTTCCAAAAATAAAAATTATGAATTACAAAGTTATATTTATAGACAAAAACTAATCTATTGGATAGCTAAGGAGACGAATAGAAAGTTAACTATGAAAGTACTTCCCTAAAATAAAAAATAAATAAATTGTCATATTAACTAAAATAAAAAGAAATAAAATATTATATTGACTAAAAGAGAATATTCTACTCTAATCCTATCAAATAGTTTAACAAAATCTAATAAATGGCTTCTGCAATCATTAAATCTCTTTCTTTTGTATTGCATCGCAATGACAAAGTGTTAGTACTTCGTTGCGTTTTCTTGCCAATAATTCTGTTGCTGAATCAAGGTTACTGACGCCCATAGTGGAAAAAGGCTCCGGTTTTTGACTTGTTCCTGTTGTTGTTACTGGCTGCATTTGTTGCTTTTTGCAAGACCAGCAATGTTACTTCAACAAATTAACCACAAGATATTATATATCATTAAAGAACCAGTAAAATCACAAGCCGTCTGTTTTCCTCTCATTCATTCATGCTAAGGAATATAAATCAGCTATCCCTTGTCAGACTGCAGCGTTTTTCTTTGATTGATGGGAAGTTAATGTAAAATATTTGTCCGTCTTTTGCAAATTGTTTATGTATTGCCTCAATCCTCAGTAAATAGAATCCAGTGATTTCTTTGTTTAATTGTTTCAAGTCTGATATGATCTGCTGTTCCAGGTTTACCTAGAGCATTGCTCAACCGAAGTCTTTGTTCATGTAACACCTAAAAGATGTTGGGAAATGGTGCGAGAGCGAGTGAACCAGGAAATAACTAAGCAACATAAACTGAGAAAACCGATGCTTCCGCCTCTGCAGCCTCCTGGCAGCTTGGATGGATTTGAAATGTTTGGCTTTACGTCTCCCTCCATTGTTCAGGTAAAACTCCACATTTTACGTTCATCTCTCTTGTCTCTTGTCCCTTGTCTAGTGACTCTCTGAAATGGCAAGCTTCCTATTCTTCTGATGCTTTTGGATGTATATCGTTTAAATTGCCTATCATATTAAGCCTTGTTTCAAAAGGGGTACAACACGAGTACTGAGGTCATATATTCTGGTATTATTCTTACCAGAGCACTCTTATAACTTCAATGATCTGATGGATACGGATTTTAAAGTTGGCACTCTGAGGACCGCATGGATCGGGATCCATGCAACCCTCTTTCTACGGGAGGCCAATGGATTGATCCGGGTTGACCTATGACCCAACCTATGCGTCAGCAGGGACTCATTGAACAGGGTCTGACTCGTCCGTACAATGGGTTGAATTGGTTTGGGATTGGGAAGGAAAAATCTCTGGCCCAGTTCAATCTGAGGACGTGTATCGCAGGCGGGTTGGCTGCACTGGTTCCTTGGTCTCACTCTGTCGTGGTTTAGCATGCGGGTTGGGTAGAACGGGTTACCCGCTATCCGGCCTATGGTCGATGAGGCAATCCAACTTGGATTGGGTCATTTATATGTTGGGTCGGGTTGTGGGTTGATTTGACCTGTTGGGCACTTCTGCGGAACCTTTATCCGAAATTAGGATCAGCTACAGAGTCACTTTATTGAGCGCGGTATCCATGAAGCTGTCCTAAATCTAGGGATGGCAATGCGGCGGGTACGGGTATAAGTGGGGCGGGTAGTGGGTACGGGTTCGGTGTACCCGCCCCGTACCCGTCACGGGTATGGGGCGGGTATGGGTATAGTTTTGTACCCGCCCCGCTCCACTTCACCTCATACCCGCCATACACGCTTTATTTTGTACATAATTAACCTTCAAATTAAAAATATATGTGTTTAAATTTAATAACCCAAATTGTTTATCAATATTATAAAAAAATATAATTAATTTTTAAAAGTAGTATTAAATAACTAATATGACCTGGTATAGATAATCGTTTTCTACGCACATTAGAGAGGGTAGGGGGCGGGTAATGTATACCTGTTGGATACCGGCAGGAAATGGGGCGGGTACGGGTATCCACTTCATACCCGTGGCGGGTAATGGGGCGGGTAATGGTATAGGATTTGGGTGCCAGGTACGGGTATGGAGAAGACACCCCCCGTAAACGCCCCGTCCCATTGCCATCCCTACCTAAATCTCTGCATTTAGCAGCACTTTTGGAGGTAGCAGATAACTGAAACCAATTTACATTTGTTTCCGTTTTTCGTGCACCTCCCTTTACAATATTTCCACCTCTAAATCTGCGTTTTTTTAGAGGGTAATGAGGTGCTACATTGTTGTAAAAAGGGCTACCAATATCTATTTTTTTGGGGAGGGGGGGTTGAGTTTCGAATCCAAGACCTCAATACTTGTTTAGTGGGTAGCCTAATCACAATACCAAACCCAACAAGTTGCTGGAACAGCCATTACTTATCTCTTTGTCATTCTTGTCAACAGGCTATCGAGGCATTGGATAAGAACTGTGTTTGCACCGAGTACTGGAAGTCTCGACCTCTAGCAAAGATGTCACGGTGCTTTCAGTATCGAGAGGCGCGCCAAAACATCCATTCTATTTCCGAAGAAGCAAATAGAGCGGCTGGAGTTGATGAAGTTCTCAGAAGCCTTTTGAAAAAAGCGAACCCAGAAGAGTTGAAGTCGTTGAACGAACTGCTGAGCCGAGAAAGGCCAGCGGTGGACTCTTCTCTCGTGTCTCGCCTTCTTAATGAAGAGATTCAGAGTCGGCCGAGATGATATGGCTTCCGGTCTCAAGGGGAGAGAGGAGATGAACTTTGAGGCCGGAGGAACCTCAGTTAGATTTGACTTGTAAATTCTTGTCAATTGTTTTTTGTAGGATTCATTTTACTTACAGAGGAGAGCATAGCCCGTGGCAGAGAAGGTGGTAATTTGTCCATTGGAACCACAAATTTTTTTCCTTTTTCGAGTAGACGAGGGTGGGTCTTGGTACAGTCAATGAGATTGCTCATTGTAACTTGGAGCTCGTGAGTTCGAGTGTTGAAAATAGGTAACATCATGTTATATCTAACCCTTCTCAAACCCTGGGCGCTATGGGCACTTTTCAGATGGGAAATAGGGAACTCAAATTTGACCCTTTTTTTTTTAATTTCTTTGTGACCTTTGTTATTTAGTTCTTTTTAACTCATGGGTTGGATCCAAACTCCGAAGTTGGTGTAAGAAAAGATGAAATCCTTTCCCCTTTTAGCTATATCCTGAGTTCGAAGTTTATGGATCTCCTTTTATCGGAGTTATTGTTCCTGTGTAGAGAATTTGTAATCTCTTAATCAATATTGTAATTAAAAGAGTTGAGAGGCGAGTTCCTACATTCGAGATTTTAGTTTCAGTCTCAATTTCAGGCAACTTGTACAGTAGAAGTCTCAATACGGTTATTCCAAGAAAACTAAGAACATACAAGGATCGATACATTCCTAGTACAACACTGATTTATACAAACGTGAAATAATAGCATTCCTACAACAATCTAAGCAGTCTTTTTCCACTGAGCGGAGTCGACTGCACAGATCAAAGTACAGTCACTACCGAACGACGAACTTGATACAAGGAAATGAATAGAGCGGCCTGAGTGGCATAATAGAAAGAATCACAAAGAATGACGCTTACTAATGAAAGTAGGAACATTATAAACCAGCAGAGACTAATCCATGCAGTGTAACTATTCCGATCAAGGCGCCTTGGTTGTCGATCACTGGCAGAAACTGCACCGGTGATGGTGGAGATTCCATCTTCTGCATTGCCTCAACCGCCATTGCGTCAGGTCCAATGATTCTTGGGTTCCTGTTATGAATAAAATTGGAGCATGTATAAGCAAATTTGTAAGTTGAGATGCGCATTTCACATATTTATTGTATTTCCAAGTGAGAATGGTGGGCATAGTAGTTAAAGCTTATCATCCCAGGTGCGAGGTCTTGGGTTTGAGCTCATCATCCCCCCATCCAAATGTGTTGGTGGCCCCTATTTTTTTTTTTTTTTTGACAAGGAGGTACAACATCTTCCTAATAAGGGGGGAGACAAGCTTCGGACCGAAGACCATATATGCTTGTAGATAGATAGCCTAATCACTATACTAAACCTCACAGTTCAAAAGGACAAATATTGATCTTCTTACCATAATAAGACATTATTAATATGAAATGCAAAGACGAGATTAACAGTATATCTAGTTGTGAAAAAAGTTATATGAATGGCAAATGAATAGCAAAAAAGAAACTGGGAGAAGCATCTTGAGTAATCTTAAGCATAAATCAGAAAAGAACATGCAACTGGGACCTATACAAAGACCAAGTATGATGAACCCCATGAGAAGTTTACGAATCATTACGCAAAAATAGAGTACTAGCTTTGATTTTGCAGACCCATAAACCCACATTTGTTACGATGAACAACCATAAAGCTATGTTCTCAATATATCATATCGCATTGTATCATATCTATACCAAAACATTTAACCAATTTGAAAGTGGTAAACATGAGGATGTCTTAGAAGGTCATCCATCCTAATACTATTCTTACCTAAGCAGTCTTTTAATTTTGGAAATTTGATGGGATTCGATGTCAGTGTAGGAACCTTACGAGTTCCGTACATGACTTGAGGATCCATGCAAGAAAATTACAAAATATTACGTTGGCTATCACTCTGCTCAAGGCAGTTTTCTATAAATATGGTCAGGGATGTAAATAAACCAAATGCTCGACGAACTACTCATGTTTGAAATTGATTGGCTCTTGCTCGTGTTCGTTGTAGGAATCGATAAGCTATAAAGCCATGTTTGAACAAGCTCGATAAACTTAACGAGTTGAGTTCAGACAAAGGGGTCCTCATCTCGTTAACTTCCGCAAATAGTTTGATAAGGGCTCAATAAAGGCTTGAAAATGGTTTGATAGTAATCATATTGCTCAATTCGGTAGCAAACTCAACTCAATACCAAACTCGGCCCAATGAAAAGCTTGACCCGACTCGATGACGAGCTTAGTTCAGCTCGATTAGGCTAACAAGTAGATCTGATCCGAGTATCAAACATACTAATATCTTATCCATCTGAGTTTGAACAAAGGTGGAAAAGCTCAATAAAGGCTCGGTTTGAACTCGAGTTTGAACAAAGAGGATGCTTGACTCGACTTGGTTTGTTTACCCCCCCTAAAATACGGTCTTCTAGATTTAAAGGTCTTAGGATTTGGTTTACCTGTTGCACATCTCACCAACTGTGAGCTTAAAAATCCCCTCGCCACTAGCTTTAAGTGTGCGACGCAAGTCACCATCGGTAAACGTGCCAATCAAATGGTAGTTATCATCAATAACAAGAAGACATCCACATCCTTTACTGGTGAGCTCTACTAGCTGCTCCATTATGAGATCTCCTTCCTTACAAACAGGAAGTTCGCTTTGCTTCTTCATAACATCCTTTACCTGCAAGACCCACATACTCAATTCAGTTCAAGAATCTAATACAACTAAAGTAAAAGATAATTAATTAGAAAAAAAAAAAAAAAAAAAAGCTCCCCCACTAATCAATCATAAATAGACAGATTGAATTTGAATTTCAACAGAAGTATCCAGAAAGATGGCATTTATGAACATATTCTTTGCTTCTGCATTACCGGTTCATATTATACGCACTCAAACAAGTTGCTGAATCTCCTCATCAGTATTTAATGATAAAAAAACAGAAACTTTTCTATGCACATAGATAGTCTTCGAGCCCAGATAATTAGTGATCATCAGACAGTTGGAATCTTCAGTGAGACAATACTTTTTACGGTAAGCAGGGTTGGAAGTGAAGGGATTCGAACTTGGAACTCTTTTACTAAGGCCTCAATCTTAATAGTGTTTTACCACTTGATGGCGTTGTCAGCTTCCTCGGGACAATGCACAGAGAGCTCGTTACCGAAGGAGAAGAAATTTTCCTTGTCAGATCCCCTCTTAGTGAGTTTTATAGGCTATATTATTATACTAATTGTCGTTCTTCCAACCATTTATTACAACATTCATTCTCACTACATCTATGTAGTCAAATGAACTGTACCGACATTAAATTTAGATCCTATGTAAAACTCTGATGTTAACTGAGTGCTTGGGCGAGAATAGTAATAGCACAGGTGACCTGCTGAAGTCCTCGTGTTGTACTTTCTTTCAAGGGTGGAAAAGGCTTGATATGGAGATAATTGGAACGATTTGTTTATCTAGCGAAGTGATAGTTGTGTCACATTGCTTTTAGGATGGAGGGAAATTGGAGTGGTGTCGAGAAATTTACTCATTCAACTAGATGAATATCCAATTGGATCCATCCAAAAGTTATAACTTTCATGTCTTTCTTCCAAGAACCACTCAACCAAACAAAATCCAGATGACAACAATTCAATTCATTTAAACATCATCAACCCAGTAAATCAAATCAGCAACCTCTCAAGTCCATCAAGAGCGATAATGGAGTTCCGTTCCATGGTGCCTTATGAATGTAATCAATGACATAAGAAGTATAGGACTGCAGAAGGCAAACATATCGGTGGTCACACATTCAAAGAGGCAAACGACACGGTTGATTGGGTGCGAAGCAAGGCATAAAGATACTCAGGGATAGAATGTACTCCCCCCCTCTCTATCTTTCTCTCAGCTCAGATTATATTATTATCCTGGACTCTACAGGTATTTATACCTTTTTATTAAAAAATCAGCAACCTCAGAGTACCTCATTAACCATCAGATCTTGATTAAAAAAAGCAAAAGCAACCTTCCCAGTGCCCCAAGAGCTCCCGCCTAAGCAAGGTCTGGGGATGAATGTATGCAACCTTCCCCCCTTCAAGGTGCTACCCTGAAACGAGGCTGTTTCCGAGAACTCCCAGCCTGTGGGGTATAACACGAGGACTTTCCAAAATCCAATTGGGAACAACATGACCCCAACAAAAGAAAAGAAAAGAAAAAAAAAAAAAAAAATTAAACAATTCACTATTTGATAGATATATTATCACTCTACGTAAGAGTATAAAAACTAAAAATAAAACATTAAACAACTCACTATTTGATGGATCTATTATCAATCTATGTAAGAGTATAAAAACTATGTCATTCACCGACATAAACTTTTGAAATCTTTGACTTAATATCAAACCCTTGATATCCAAGATCCCATGAGTTTGAACCCCAAAAGCACCAACTTTTAAGCTCAAGGAATGAGATAACACTATCACACTACCCAGAGCGGGACATAACCCTAATCAACCGTTTGGGCTCCAAAATTTAGGGGCTCAAATTTTAAGGGTTATATTTATAATATCAAAGTTTTATGACTAAAATTTTATAATTTTTTGTATTAATATAATGTTACTAAGAAAAATTTTATTTACATTAAGAGCCTCATTTGAAACATTCGCTTTAGGGCACAACAATGTCGGGACCAGCCCTGACCCTACCCGAGCTTCAACCCTAATGGGCAATAACGTGAGATGGCATACTACAGTGTAAAACTATTCATAAACCTTTACGCATCAACTTAAACTTTGAGACAGTTAGCGTTGTACAATCCAAAATCCCACTTCATACCCTAAAAATGAGGCTTTTGCCAATCTTCCCGGCAGGATGATTGGAAGCATACTCCTCTCTCGTCAAATTCCTCGCCCTCATCAACGCAATCGCCACCGTATCCCCAAATACCATCTGAATCGCCGTCGACGTCACCGGCGCCATATCAAACGGGCACAACTCTCTCTCCAACGGCAACACCACATTCATATCACAATACCCCATCAACAAACTCCCCTCATTCGACGTAACCCCGATCAATTTCGCCCCTTTCGCCTTCACACACGGCGCCAATCTGATCAACTCCTCACTATTCCCCGACTTCGAGAACAACACAACGACGTCGTTTCGGGTCACAATCCCAATGTCCCCGTGAAGAGCATCAACAGGAGAGAGAAATCCAGATTTGATCCCGAGGGAAACTAGGGTTTGAGAGATCTTCTGAGCAACAAAACCCGATTTTCCAACGCCGGAGAAGAAGATTGTTCCAGTTGAATTGAGCAGGGTTTGAGTGAAATCTAGGGTTTGAGAGAGATCAAGGTGATTGAAGAAGTAATTGAGGTAATTTTGCTGGGATTTGAAGAGATTTAAGAGGGTAAATTGATCCATTTGGGATGTGGGTAGGGGTTGTTTATGAGGGATCTCTGCATCTGAAGGGAGAGAACCCATTTTTTGAATGAAACTGGTTAGGGATTTGGTTTGCAATGTGAGGATGAAGATGAAGATGATGAACAAAGAGGAGAGGGAGAGAGAGAGAGAGAGAGAGATTGAAGGAGGGAGATTGATGAGGAATAAGCAAGGAAGCATGCAAGTTATGTGGGCTCAGTGCTGAGAGGTTGTCAAAAATGGCTAAAAAATTATTAAAAAAAAATATTATTAAAAATTATCCATTTTAAAAAATATTTATTCAAATAAGCCAACAAATTTAAAATTTTAATTTTTTTTTTTTTTTTGGGTACCTCCTTCTCGGGGTGTTCATCGCTCTAAATCTGGACCGGATAGGACCGAAGAATGAAATAGGCCTCTTTTGAAGACCGAAGGCGGGACTTGATTTATCCGGTTCGATCGATTATCATTTCTTTTTTTCTAATATAAGATCAATTTAGTATATTTTGTCAATTTTGGACGACTTTAAAGATATCTAATAAGAAAAAAGAATAAAAATAAACAATAGAAATTATAGAAATATTAAATGATTATCCGACTTTTTTTGCAATATAGTACAATTTGAAAACAAATTTACAAAAGTGGTATAGTTTGAAAAATATTTAGCAAAATGGGACGATTTACTGTAGATGACTGGTTACACGCCTTTTAACCAAAAGTCGTGCAAAGGAGAAAAATGACAGCCCAGGTGCCGAACCTGATGCACGACGTGCTGTACGTCATGCAACAGGAGATGAGGCCCCCAGGTCGTTGCACGACATGCCGGAGGGCGTGCAACGACCCCCCCCCCCCTCCATTATTTTATGTACAGCTTTCTTGTTGGTCGTTGCACGACCTGCAGGATGGCGTGCAACGACCAACACCTCCATTATTCTTCATGTGCAGCAGTAGAGGAACCAGACTTAATCTAATAAGTAAGGGTCCAAGAATAACTTTATACTCTAACAATTACATTATATATTTTAAACTATTAAGATACATATGTAATAAATGATCAAACATTATAACAGCTAGATAATAATTTCTCAAAATGATGAATCAATTTCAACACACGATCCAAAAGGATTCAAACGAGAGAGAGAGAGAGAGAGTACAGAGGAGTGCATCGTCCACGGTGTCGAGTGTAGAGCCATCCAGACCTTCGCTCACCATGAACCTCCAAGATACTGCAGGTGTTGCACGCCATCGGGAAGGTCGTGCATTGCACGGCGTGCCGCTCGGCGTGCAACAGGTCCGGCACCTGGGCTGTCATTTTTCTCCTTTGCACGACTTTTGGTTTGGCGTGCAACCAGCCATCTACAGTAAATCGTCCCATTTTGCTAAATATTTTTCAAACCATACCACTTTTCTAATTTTTTTTTCAAATTGTACTATATTGCAAAAAAAGTCTGATTATCCTCATATACAACGGCTCATAGCAAGTTATATTTACAAAACCCGACTCCGATGATTTGGCCCCTTAGATTTGATTCATATTTCTCAATTCTCCACTAATAACCAAGGAAATTCTTCATAAATTAATTAGAAATAGTTATGCATATAAGCCGTAATAATATACATTATGCAATAGTTTATCATTAAAAAAAATAAGATAAGTTAATATGGGTGCTTATGAAATATTTTTAAACTAATTTTAGGCCCAAATTTTATAAGTCTAAATAGTCTACTTATAATCTAATAAAAGATATAGGATGCCTAACAACATAATTCGGATTTTCAGTCCGGTCTTAGATTTTCGGGTTTGGATCTGACCGGACCGAAACCCAAAATAAGGTCAACAAGAGGATCAAAGACCAGAGCAAAATTAAATTAATCCGGTCTAATCTTAAACCGAATGACTGATTCGATCTAATTTTTTGGTCCGAACTGTTATTTGATCACCCCAACCTCCTTCCCTACAAGGGAGGGAAAGTAGCAGGGTTTGTCCCACCGCCACTTCCTTTTTATTTTTTTTATTTTTAATAAGTTATTATTTATTAATTAAATTAAATATATTACTTATCTGTCTATTATATTATTATCAAATCTCTTTCTCCTCAAAAGCTTTCAAGTACTAAATTGTCCAATTCTAAAGCCCCACCAAGTCCCTTCTTCAAAAGGTTATGTAAATGTCATATGTCTTGATGAAAGTACATACCTTTCATAATTAAATTTTTAAAATTTGCTGATATGAAGATTATTTGAGTAAATATCTTTTAAATTAGGCCATTTTTGCAATATATTATTTATTTTGGACCATTTTAGGCAACGGCTTTTTTAATACTTGGATACTTTTTATATTGTTGTTAAAAATTCAAATAATTTTATAATTTTAATTGGCTTGAGACATTAAAAATTTAGGATTATTTGCACCAAGGTGTTTTATACTTTTCTTATAGTGTCGATTTATTTCTTGCATTTTTAAAGGTCTCAACTAAGGGTGTAAATGAGCCGAGCCCGGTTGCGAGCCGGCTCCTAATAAAGCTCGAAAAGCTTGGCTCGCTTTGAGCTCGAGCCGACCAGAGCTGGCTCGTAGCTTATCGAGCCGAGCCCGAGTCTAGTGAAGCTCGAGCCCATAGGCTCGCGAGCCTAAACAAGCCTAAGCGAGTCTTTTTTATTATAGTATATTTGCTTAAATATTGCTCAATGAAGCCACATTGGATCCTAAATGAGCTGAGCCCAAGTTTAAACGAGCCCAAACGAGCCTATATTGAGCTTAGATGAACCGAAACGTTACAAACTTAATGCGAAGTTTGCCGAGCTTAGAGCGAGCCGAGTCGAGCCTGAGCTTTTAACAAGCTGAGCTCAAGCCTGAATTTTTAAAGCTCGTTGAACTTCGAGCCCAGCCCGAGCCTAGCTTAATGGTAACAAGCCGAGGCTCGAGCCTGGAAGGCTCGAGCTCGGGTCGGCTCGGCTCAAATACACCCATAGTCTCAACTTATGCCTTGTTTGGCAACCGAGTAAAGGAGGTAAAGAGGGGGTAGATAAGTTAATATCTTATCCCTATTTAGATATGTCAAATTAAGAAGGGGTAAGGGTAACGAGGGGTAAATTAGTTACATTTATTTGGCAATTGGATAAAAGGGCAAAGGTAAAAAGAGTCGTAGTTAAAATTATAGCAAAATTGTCCAAGATTTCTTTAAAAATTGAGATAAAGATTGGTAAAAGGGGTAATGAAAGGAAAGTTCTAACCTCCCATTATTCCCCTTTACCTCTCAAAAGTATTTGCCTAGCAGGAGTAAAAAATTAACCCCTTTAACCCTCTTTATCCCGTTGCCAAATAGGCGGTTAGTTCCTCTGTAATTTCTATTTTGACAATTTAGTCCTTTAAACAAATTCAAGTAAAGTTAATAATATAATTTTTAATGACAGAATCATGTTAGATGCAAATAATCAACTGTAGATCAACCCGTTGACTCAATTTAACTTAATCTATCGCCCAACCATTAAATTTTTTATTAATAAATTAACATAAATTTTACTTTAAAGAGCAAATTTTGACACATTACTATATGGATTAAACTAACACAGTTAAAATTGACATAATGAGTAAAACACATGGACCATTGATGTAAATAACTAAAAATTTTGTGACTTGATTATACTAAAGTCAAAAAAAATTTCTTGGTTTTTTTGGAAAAGTTTTCTTTAAAGCTTTTATTTTTACTTAATTACCATTTTTTTTTTTAAGGAACTAAGTTCAAAAGTTTTCTCAATTTAAATTCTTATAGGTGATTCTCTAAAAAATAATAAAGTTACAGAGGGTATTTAAAAATAACTACTTTTCGGAAGTGATTGTTGTGGAAAAAAAAAAAAAAAACCTCTTTTATCAATTAAATATCCTTTGTCAAAATGATTTTTTCTGGAAATATTAACACGTAATATGATAATATAAAAAAAAATGCTTACATATACATGATTTAGGAAATATTTAACTAGCTTTTATTTAGAAATTGGTGAGTTTTTATAAATTATTGAATATTGTCTGAAAACACTAACTTATCTCATAGAGTCATGTACTACGTCAACATTTCCTTTTAATATTTGAATTATGACAAAAATTCACCATCCGAACATACAGTATATAAATGATAAAACTTTTTGACATCAGCTTACCTTATTTTATATATATATATATATATATATATGACAATGTCATATATCTAAATAATAAAATGCTCACCATACATAGATAATAATCTCTTGTTTTAATTTTATTACACCTACTTTGTTAATTTATAGGTTATATTAGTTAAATTAATGGTATAATTTTGTCTAAATTTTTTTTCCATACCATAAGATTGCAAAGTATATTATGTTTGTACTTGTAATTCTGACTCGACTAGGCTCATGTCATTTACTAATAAATTACAACTAAGTAAAAGAAAGATAATTTAGGACCGTGTCCTTATTAAGTTATGTACTAACGCCTCGTTTGATTGCAACGTGAATTGAATTCCTACGGAAAGTTGTATTTCCCGAAAATTCAATTTCTGTGTCAAAATTCCAGTAAGTAGGTCAAACATATTTGGTTGATAGGATGAAAAGTAAAACTTCCTTTGGAAGGCTGGTTAAAAACGAAGGAATTATACCTTATTTAAAGGGATAGGTAAGTTACTTCCTATGTTTTGAAGAAATTAAAAATTGCTTAACAATTTTCACTTCTTGCATTCTGCCTACTTTGTGCCAACCAAATAAGAGCCAGAATTCATACTTTTTATGAATTTTTACTTCATACATCTACTCCTACGTATTAAACGAGGCCTAAAATTATAAGTAAATTTCCCAAATTATCCTCATTTTTTTCTAGATGGGGGCCAACAGGAGGACCGCTTCCTATAGCCAATCCCCAGTCACCGACACTTGCATTTTATTGTTGGTACTTGTTTGATATCATTTTTTATTTTTTAAATTAAAAAATATATTTAGAATAATTTTTTATATTTTATTTTAAAACTATTTTAGTTTACGTGAAACTGAAAATAGGAAACAAAAAACAGAAAAAAAATATTTTTAAAACTTGATTTTGAGTTTTTAAAAAATTAAAGACTACAACAACAACAACAAAAAGCCTCAATGGGCTCCCGCATAAGTAGGGTTTGGGGGATGGGATGTTTGCAACCTTACCCTGTTAGGGAGGCTATGTCGAATGGCCTCCCAACCTGAGAAGCATGAAGGCATGAAAGTATGAGATCATAAAAGCATAAGAGTAAGGACACGGCACAAGGCAAGCATAACGAAAGTATAAAGAAACGAAAGGCAAATAATATGCAAATAAAACAGCTCTCAGTTATATTAAGTACCCTAAAAACTACAAATAGAAAATATAAAACAATACAAACAAGACTTGAATTAACTGAATTAAACTAAGCATCATTATATTTAAAACTAATTCAATAAGACGCTATATTTGTTATTTAACTCGCAGGTCTTATTGAGTCAAGTTAAGCCTATCTAGTTATCAAGTCAAATTATTTGAGCAACTAATGGGATATTTACTTCATTAGTTCATAATATTTATAAGTTTATTCAACTTAGTCTTCAGTTATTCTTTATTTAAAATAGTCAATAATATTTTTAAATTTTCAATCTAATCCTTTATTTCTTTTTTTTTTGTTTAAAATAGTCCATAATATTTTTAAATTTGTTCAAATTGGTCTCTCATTCTTTTTTTTTTTTCAAAATTAATCTTTTATCTTTTTTAACATTTAACTAATTTTAGTCACTAGATGAGAGGCCACTTTTATCACAAAATAAATATTAGAGGCTCTTTCCAACAAAAGAAAATATAGAAAACTAATTTAATCAAACTTACAAACTAGTTTGAACAAAAGAAAAAAAAAAACACCAGACCTATTTGAACAAACATATAAACATTGGGAACCAACAAAGTAAATAACTCGACCTATTGGGAGATGGATCTCATATCTCATATGCCTACGCTCGGCCATTCTACCTACATTTCTTCAATCAAATCCCCAACTACCAGTTTTGGCTTCTTAGTTTCCGCTGCCTTACCGTGGAACCACGTCGACCTAGATGACGCAGCGGGGACTCAAGGCCCTATATCTACTCTTGTTATCCAGGTTTGGGATGCCAGTAATGATAATAATTCTGAGTCTTCTAGACCCAAGTACCCGGCGGGTTTTGGACCGCCTCCAGTAGTAATGCCCCTTGTCGCCAAGTCAAGTGAGAAAGGGAAGCAGAGAAGGACAAGGGTAGCAGGCCATTAGACTTCTGGCTTTATGTCGTCGAAAAAGAGCCAAAGAACTCAAAAGCGTAAGATGAAACAGTAAGAAAGCGGGACTAGCAGTGATTCATTAAAGTTATGTCTCCAGGGAGCAGTGTGAAGAAATTGACAAATCCTGTAGGAAACAAAAAATGGGAAAGTTGGTAAGGATGGGAGACAATGCCACGAATGTTGGTAAGCTTTCTGATGCAAAGCGTAGGTCAGAGTTTGGAAAAGGCTTGGTTTGGCATATGATGGTGATGAATCGGATATGATTGAGTTTTTTACGAGGATGAAGTAAGGCTTTATTTTAACCAATCCCCCTGCCATTTTCTCCCCAACTCTGTCATGATTCGATGTCTTCCCTTATACAGAGCCTGTCTGACCCAATGCGAATGTAGCCATGTAGTGCCTGTTTTTGTTCCTCTATGCTTGTTTGTTATTTTTGCTTTGATTTCATGTTTTCTTGGTTGTTCTTTTGTTTTGTGTTTTACTTTCCTGATTTATTCGAGTTTTTTTAGGCCTAGCTTGTTTGAGTCGCTTGTTTTGTATCACGACTGTATCGCTAAATATTAAAAAAAAGAAAAAAAAAACTATTAGCTATTAGTCTAGTAGAGCGGAATCGGGCATAAATTCTCCTCAAAAGGGACCACTTTTGTGCCTTATAGGGATGGAACCCAAGTCATGCTGTTAACAGTTGGGAAACTCCGTCACTAGTCTATGTCCCTAAGGGACATTGGGCATATACCATTAAGCTACATTAGTTATTGAGCCGATCCATTTGAGCTACTCCTGTTACATCAAATATTCGACATTTAATGAGATATTTAAATTACTACTATTAGTCATTTTTAAACAACAAAAATAAAAATATAGAAAATAGAATGCCTAATAAAGAGAGAAAATGACATTTTCTAGAAAATAAAACAATATTACTTGCACCTTAAGTCCACGTATATTTTCCATAATATGTAAATTAAATTAATATAATTTTAATCATGTCAATTTAATCTTTCAATGATTTAATTATAGCAAATTCGTCTTTATTTTTCAAATCTTGACAAAATTTAAACTATAAAATAATTAGATTAATATAATTATAAACATGAACCAAATTACTCCAGCAGATAATTGGTGGTTTATTTGCAAGCATTCAATTACTTCGGGTTGGGGGTCCTCGGAAACAGCCTCCTTTCCACCCGGAAGGGGTAAGGCTGCGTACACCACCCTCCCTAGACCCTGCTTTCTGCGGGAGTCGCAAGGCACTAGGACTGTTGTTGTTGTACTCCATCAGATAAAATATATCGTAATAAAATACAATACGGGAATGAATTTATGTATTAAGTTAAAAGTTTGTTGACTTATAAAAAACATTATATATGATTACATTTATATCTATAACGACTTTCAGAATACTGATATAGTGGATGATATATAATTCTGTCAATGTAAGCACTTTTTTTTGATAGTGCTACTCATAATAGTGGTAGAAATACATATATCATATATTATAAGTCAATAATTTGGAAATTAATGTTACAAATTTAGAAAAATATAATTTATGAATACTTAATTTAGGTATAAGCATACTTGTTTTCAACTAGTGATTTGACTTTCATTGGGAAAAAATACGAACACACATGATAAAACATATATTATACGGCTAACATAAGAAACACACATCTTACTATATTATTGATAAAGCAAGCAAAAAAAGCAACCCCAAGGGCTCCCGCCTAAACAGGGTCGTGGGGGGAGGACGAATGTACACAACCTTCCCCCTTTAGGGTATTACCCTTGAAGAGAAGCTGTTTTCAAGTGCTTCCAATCTGAAGGTGAGGACTTCCCAGGAGATTACCTATCCTAGTACTGCTCTCGCCTAAGCATGCTTAATTTCGGAGTTCTAATGGGATGCGATGACGGCGTGTTGGTACCCTCTTTGGTATCTTACTATGTTATTGATAATGATACATAATTTTTTTTTTAAAATGTAAATAAAATAACTGATGATATAAAGGCCAGTGGATTAACGGTAGCACTATCATTTAAGCCCAGAAGCCAGGCCCGGACCGGACTAGCCCAGCCCAGTCCCTTCAAATCTATCTATTATATTATTACAAAACTCACACTCCCCACAAACCCCCCTAAAATTCTCCATTTTAAGAGTCCTACCATTCTATGCCATTTCATCATAACGTGACTTTTCCAAACCAAAAAAAAGAATAATAATAATAAAGCACCCATTAAGAAAAAGACATATGTCTTAATGAAAGAACACATCTTTTAATAAATAGACATGTCTTTGATATGTTACTCAGTAAAGAGACATGTCTTTTAGTGAAAAGACATATCTATTAAAGAAGAGACATATCTATTAATGATAAGACATATATATTAACAAAAAAACTCGACCATTAATGTTTTAATGGAAGTCACCCCTTTTCTCTATAAATAAGATCTTGGTTCTTTGTCTACCATAACATATAAACCTATAAACATGAAAGAAAATTAAAAAGTAGTTAAGATGGAGAAATCAGATTTCTTCGACGTTCATACGCAACAGTCAATCGAGGATTGCTATTAATTAAGATGTTCTTAATCTTAATGTGTGAATATTATAAAGTTCAAAATCTATCAGAATTTTTATTATATGCACTAATTTTTATGCATAATACAATTATAATATGATAATATAAAAAATTAAAAAAATACAAATACCTCCATACATTGCACCGGATAAAACCGTAATTAATGATGGAAAAACTAAGACCTGTTTATAAGTTGTGAAAATTATTATTAATTTGAAAATTAATTTTTTGAAAATCACTAGCTTTAAAATAATTTATTTGGATGATTAGTGCAGGTATTTTGTCTTAAACAATCTTCATTTTTGCCTCTAATTATATTATTTAAAGGAGAAGTACTCTGTTCTACTTCTTTCTAAAAACTTACCCCTTATTATTCTCTTTACTTCAATTTTCTTACCTTCTAATATGGGGTAAAGAGGAGGGCAAATATTTATAAAGATTTTATTTTTGTCCTTATTTTAATTATAATTCTCTTTATGCTTACTCTTTTACCTATAATCATGTTGCACATCCAAAATTTAGGCATCTAATTGATAAGAATTGTAAACTCTAAGGTACTGTGGAAATAAAAAAATTTAAATATTAGAATATATCGATGTGTATATATATATAATTGGTTCTTGTATATATCAACTATTTTTATAAGTCAGTAAGCAGAACAGTAAACAATCAAACATGGCAACGGAATTGATAGAGCGAGGAAAGATCTTACAAAATATTAACCGCGCCGTGGAGCAAGCTACTGTCCTAAAAGACGATTTTGCCACTGCCTAGGGTGCAAACAGAGTTTCTGGCAGTCATTCTCCAGGATTAACGCTTTTCGACCTTTAACGTGCACTTGTTAGAAGCCGGGTGGGATGCCGAGAGAACTTTGCCCAGACTTAGAGAGGAAGTATGAAGCGGAGTGAAGAGAGAGGTTAGAGGAAGAGAAGAGAAAGCCTTTCTATTTTTTGGATAGAAAAAATGGCTGATTAAATTGTAGTATTTATAGCCCTAATTGTAACTGTTGGGAGTAGCCTTGAACTCCCAACGGTTAGCTTTGAAGGGGTGCATCTCGTGGGAACAAGAAGCGGTAATGGAGGTCTTGCTTGGGAGAGACAAGACGCATATTTACGAGGCGCATTGGTAGCCGATGAGAGAAAAGAAAATATTTCCGATAAAATAAAAAATACCCGTTATAACACCCACACCCTCGCCCGAGCACAGCGCTGCAAGCAGGCGGGCGGTGCGCGCGTGTGGTTCCCATCATTCTCTCACCCATTGCTTAGTTCAAGTACTCCTTATTACAAAGTCATATATATAGACTACCCCATCCTTCACTAAATTTTCCATGTGGGATATAAGTTTCAATTACTCATTGTGGTTAGGCTTTGTTACATTTTCAACAACTATGACATAATAATACTTAGAAAACTAAGATAAAAATTAAGTAATATTGTGTCAATAACTATTCTGCCCCACCCGTAGCCACTCGTGGATGTATCGTGCCCTAGAAGCTGAGGCTTTCCTATACACGTGTTCCCCATTCGTGATGCTTGGCTTGGACGCATGACGTTCTCTCGTGTGCCCATATTGTGTTTTTGTGAAATCTAGACCATTGATGCAATGATGTTGAATGGTAGAGATTATGCCACGCAAGGCATGACGGGTATTGAGGAGGTTTGGAATTTAAGGGTTGACGTTTTAGGGTTTCTTACAATTAACTTCATCTTTCCTTGTGGTTTTCTCCTAACACACTCTCTCGCCTTTTCAAGCAGCTGTCCTCGAAAAGACGTTTTGCCTTTCTCCATCCTTCTTTGAGCTTTGACCATAGAGGCATTGTAAGATTCTTGTGTATGTATATATGCTGTATTTTTAGGGTTTGAACCACGTAAAAATATGATGTTCTTGTTTTTCTTTTTCGATATTTACATTGTATTCTTTAATTTGCACTTATATTTTTTCATAACATTGTTTGTTAGTTCCTTATCTCATTATTTTCTTGAGCCATTTTGAATCAATACACACACACATACACATACATATATGTGTGCGCGCATGCGCGTGTGATAAGTTTTCAAATCTCATTACCCAAAAAAAAAAAAAATCTCGTTATATTAAGTGAAGAATATTTATTTGCATAACTTCATAGCAATTACTATAGATGATACAAACCCGACTTCCCAGATACCACCAAACCCTCAGACCTAGCTACAACCAAGGTAGCTCAATGCATGATGCCATCTGCCTCTCGCATCCGCCTTATCGCCAACAGCTGCTTGCACCCGTTAACACATGAGCATATCCAGCTTTCCTTATACCACGTTAGCTTAGATATTTTACTATATATTTTTGCTTCATCTTCTATAAATAAAGGGGTTAGTTATTTTACGGTTCATGCTTATTGTGTGTGAACTTTCTCTCTGTCCCCCTTAAAAGCTCTCTTCTATGTCTTCTCCCCCTTCTTCCATGTAAATCCTCCATTAAAGAGTTTATACTTACACTTTACATAAATATATACAGAGGGGCAGTCAATTACAGCCCCATAGCCTTAACTTGTGCATTTATTGAGTGTTGATTGAGCTTGATTCCATTGTTTTGAGCTAGATCGGTATCAATTGGTATCATAGCAGCTCAATCCTCGGCACCGATTATCGTTTTCTTTGAGCAGCTCATCAGCATTGATTGTAGAACAGATCATCTTCATCGACTGATTTTCTCAAGTTTAGCTCAACCATCTTCGATCCATTCCGGTACAGATTGCTACCATGGTAGAGGGAACTCGTCTTAGGCAGCAATGAGGGAAATGGAGGAAGCTAACGAGCGCCGCTTTGTATCCATCGAGCACACCATGGAACGGATTACTGAAGTTGCGGATGCCTTGTCAATTCAGTGCACGGGACTTGTCCACCATGGAACGGAGGAAGCTAACGAGAGCCACTTTGTATCCATCGAGCACACCATGGAACGTATTAGTGAAGTTGTGGATGCCTTGCCAATTTAGTACACTACTCGTCCATCTAATCACCCATACACCACCTCCTCTAATGCCAACTCTTGAATCGGCACCACCACCACCACCATGTGATGAGGCCCTGCCTTCCAGGCGCCAGCATTTGCTCGAGGTAACTACCAAGCTCCCACCCAATTTACTAAAATTAATTTTTCGAGATTTAGTGGTAAGGGTGTCGATAGTTGGTTATAAAGATGTGAGAGATACTTTGTGCTTGATGGAACCCCGAATGAGTTAAAAGTGATATTAGCTAGTGTATCAATGGAGGATGATGCACAGGAATGGCACAATTCGTTTGAAAAATCGTGGTCTCGAGGTGTTTATATTCCATGGGAGGTTTATGCCCCTCAAATTCGATCTCGAATCGGGAAAACCGCCAATGATCCATTGATTGAGTTAATGCGACTTCGGCAAGTAGGTGATGTTGATGACTTTTTGAGTAGATTTGAAGCACTAGTGAATCAATGTGGGTTGATTGAGGAGCAAATGATTCACATTCTTCTGGGTGGATTGCGCGAAGAGATTTCGGGTCATATGCTTATGTTTAAACCTCAATCTATACGTGATGTGGTTACACTTGCTACGCAGCAAGAACGTAACCGTGCTCATATGGACCGTATAACCGGTAAGAACCCAATGAAAACAACACCATTACTTCCATCACCGGGTCCACCTTGTGTGACACCTGCCCTCCCACACCTTAGACTGCCCGCCCATTTATTACCCGCACTAGGGAACACGCCTAGACCCCCTCCTTGAGGTCAATTAAGCTTGGCACCGGCCAAATTGGACGACCTTCGTGCTCGCAACTTATGTTTTTATTGCCGGGAACGCTTCACCCCGTGTCATCAATGCGCCATGCACAATCGCGCTCGTGTGTTCTGGCTTGAGGCGGATGATGAAGATTAGGATACCGCCAATACTCTCCTGCCAGATCTTGATCCAAATCCGATTACTGATCCACACATCTCAATCCATGCTTTGGAAGGGGTCCCACATTGTCAGACAATGCGTGTTCAAGGTCACCATTTGAGTATTCTCATTGATAGCGGCATCACTCATAACTTTCTGGATGCCAACTTCGCAAGACTTATTGATTGTCCCATCGATGCCGCCAATCGGCCCTCAGTCACTATCACGGACAGCAAACCGATAGTTTGTATGGGCATCTGCCATAACTTTAGTTGGTACCTTCAAGACGCCGCCTTCCAGTCCGATATGTTACTCATTCAGTTATCAAGCTGTGATATGGTACTCGGCATCCAGCGGCTCCGTACTTTGGGGATGTCCTTTGGAACTTTTAAGATCTCTACATGTCTTTCGGCCTTCAAGGTCGTCATTACACTCTTCAGGGGATCCACCCACATCCGTTGAAGGCCATCACCGAGAACATGCTCTCATCGCTTCTCACGTCGTTCACTTCCTTTTTTCCATCTCAGTTATGGCACCGTCCAGCTCGCCACTTTGTTTCTCGGCAACAACGACTCCGCCAATGGAGGACACCCCGCCTGATCTGCAGGACTTACATAACGAGTATGCGGATGTTTTCCGCCTCTTCTGGACTCCCTCCCTCATGCCAGTTCTTCGATCACCGCATTTCGCTTAAGGAAGATAGTAACCCTGTCAATATTTCGCTGTCCTGGTATCCCCTTTTCAAAAAGACATCAACGACTCTCTGATCAAGGAAATGTTACTCGCCGAGATCATCCAGAATAGCAATTACACTTTCGCTTCACCGGTGGTCCTTGTCAAGAGGAAAGAAGGTTCTTGACGCCTATGTGCGGATTACAGAACCCTTAACAAAATGACTATTAAGAATAAATTTCTGATACTAATCAATGAGGAACTCTTAGATGAGCTTGGCGGAGCTGCTTTCTTCTCCAAGATAGATCTTAAGTTGGGTTATTGGCAAATCCGAATGTCCGCTGATGATATTCCGAAGATCGCTTTCCGCATCCACTCTTATCCTTATGAGTTTATCGTGATGCCATTTGGATTGTCAAACACTCAGTCAACTTTTTAGAGTTTGATGAATGACTTATTTCGTCCTTTCAATTCGTCCTCGTCTTCTTCGATGATATCCTTATCTACCCACAACATTGCCCGCTCACTTGCACCACATCCGTAAGGTCCTTGGCGTTCTGCACAATAATCATCTTACCGCTAATCGTGCCAAGTGCACGTTTAGCGCACACTGCTTTTGAATACTTAGGCCATTTCATCTCGAAGGATGGGGTCATTGCCGATCCAAAGAAACTTGAAGCTATCGCCAATTGGCCTTGTCCCCAATCTTTGAAACAACTCTGTGGTTTCTTGGGTCTTTCGGGCTACTACCGCCGCTTTATCACTCAATATGGCGTCATTGCTAGGCCCTTGACTGACCTCCTAAAGAAGGGCAACTTCTTCTGGACTCCACAGGCTGAACTAGCCCTTGATCGCTTGAAGCACACACTGACGTCCACACTTGTTCTCGCTCTTCCAGACTTCTCACAGCCTTTCATCATTGAGATGGATGCGTCTGGCCTTCGTGCAAGGCGGCAAGCCCTTAGCTTATATCAGTCGTACTCTCGCACTCCGCCATCAGGGTCTCTCGATATATGAGCGAGAATTGCTTGCTGTTGTCTTCACTTTCGAGAAGTGGGGGCAATATGTTACAGGTCATCACTTCATTATTCAGACTGATCAACAAAGCCTTAAGTTTCTTCTCGAGTAGTGGTTGTCCATTTCCCTGCAACATTTGTGGCTTTCCCGCCTAATTGGCTTCGACTATGATATTGTGTACAAGAAAGGCTCCGAAAACTGGGCCGCCGATGTCCTCTCCCAACTTTCCGGTTCCGGAGATCTCCACATACCCTTATCATCCATCTCTTCTGACTTTTTCGACCGCTTAAAGGCGTCATGGTCTGCTGACCCTGTTTTGTAGTGTATCGTCGCTAATAAGTTGGATGAACCACTATCCCATCCGAGCTACTCTTGGCGCCAGGGTCAACTACGCTACAACGGTCGACTCGTTGTTGGTTATGACACTAACCTATGCCAAGCTATCTTATTATGGCTTCATGACTCAGCCCAAGGTGGCCATTCGGGTGTAGACGCAACTTACCGTCACATCCACCCATTGTTCGATCGAAAGGGCCTCCGCCATGATATCCAAGCTTACATCTGCCAATGTTCCATTTGCCAATGCAACAAGTACAACACTTTCACTCCAACTGGTCTTCTCCAGCCACTCCCGATCCCTACTTGGGTACGGAACAGTATTTCCTTGGACTTTATAGAAGGTCTATCCCCATTGGAGGACCGGTCAGTTATTCTTGTCATTGTGGACCATCTGACTAAGTGCACCCACTTCCTGTCTCTTGCTCAGCCCTATACCACGATTGGCATCGCCAACCTCTTCTTGGATCATATCTATCGTCATTACGATCTTCCCGAGACTATCATCAGTGATTGTGATCCTATCTTCACCAACCTCTTCTGGTGCGAACTTTTTTCTCGGCTAGGCACTCACTTCAATCTTTCATCATCTTACCACCCGCAGTCTGATGGCCAGACCGAAGTATTCAACCGCTGTTTGGAAACATACTTATGCTGCATGATCAGTGAGTAGGCCCGACTTTGGACTCATTGGTTACCCTTGGCGGAATGGTGGTACAATACTACATTCCAATCCTCAGCGCAATCCACGCCTCATGAGCTGCTTTATGGCCAACCTCCACCAATTCACCTTCCTTACTTGCCAGGCAAATCACCCATTGGCGGCGTTGATTGCACTCTGTCTGGCTAAGAAGAAACTATAGCTAGCCTTTGTCATCACTTGTTTCGTGCTTAGAATCACATGAAACAACAAGTTGACCACCATCACGTTGATCGTGAATTTCAATTTGGCAACTATGTCTGGCTCAAGCTCCAATCCTACCGGTAGCATAGCGTTGAAACTCGGCTTTTCCACAAACTTGCCCCCAAGTTTTACGGGCCTTTCCAGATACTTGATCGGGTTGGAGCCGTTGCTTACCACCTAGACTTACCAACACACACCGCCATCCATCACACGGTGCATCTTTCGCTCTTAAAGCGCTGTTTCTATGTTCCCGCTTCCAGCATTCCCTTACCAAATGTTTGGCCCCCAGTTGCAGCCTCTCCCCAGCCACTTGCCATCTTGGACCACTACATTGTCAAACGTCGACGCATTGCCACCACCCAGGTCTTAGTTCAGTGGGTGGGCCAATCCCTCGAGGATGAGGATCTTCTCAAGGGGACGACATTGACACAAACCCGAGTTCCCAGATACCGCCAAACCCTCAGACCCACCTACCGCGAAGACAGCTAAATGCATGACACCATCTGCCTCTCGCATCCGCCTTACCGCCAATAACTGCTTGCATCCATTAACACATCAGCATATCCAGCTTTCCTTATGCCACGTCAGCTTAGATATTTTATTGGATATTTTTGCTTCATCTTTTATAAATTGAGGGGGGTAGTTATTTTAGGGTTCATACTTATTGTGTGTGTGAACTTTCTCTCTCTCCCTCAAAAGCTCTCTTTTATGTCTTCTTCCCCTTTTTCCATGTAAATCCTCCATTAAGGAGTTTATACTTATACTCTATATTAAATATATACAAAGGGGTAGCCAATTACTGCCCCGTGGCCCTAAATTCTGTATTGATTGAGTGTTGATTAAGTTTGATTCCAATGTTTTGAGCTAGATTGGTATCAATAGATGTGGGGAGTATTTTTCTCAATTGATGCAAAATTGACTTCCCTCGGCGGAAGGGAAAACTTTTTCTTCAATTGAGGCAAAAATATTTTTTTGCAGTAATGTCTCATAATAGGTCCCACTTCAACTTGGCTAAGCACGAATCGCATATATATTTATTTCAAGCTTAAAAATAAAGAAAAAAATTTAGCAAAAATAATTTTTGGTTGAAAAAAATTACTTTTCAATTTTTTTTTCTTTTTTGAGAAGTTATTACTTTGATATCCTTATATTTGACTATTTTATGATCTAAGTACCATAATATTTTAAAATATATAATGAAATAACTTAAAGTTTGAAAATTTTATTACTTAGACTCAAATTTTAAATTTTTAATCAATCAAGTACCATTATTCCAAAATTGCCTAGATTTTCATTGATTAATGCTTAAATAAAACATGCTTCCAATAATATATAAGTATATACATTATAATTTAATATTTTTTATCAAAAATATATACATATATATATATATATATATATATATAGTTTACATTCAAATCTACTTAATTTTTTACTCTAATTTGTTGAATTTGTTTGAAATATTGGCATAACATATATATATATAGATATTTTTTGTTCAAAATTAGATTCATATAAAAATTTATTAAAGTTTAACTTAGGATACTGTGATAATAAAATATTTATATATATATAAAAATATTAAAGTACTAACTAAATGATAAAGAGAAAAGGAAGGAAAGAGAGGGACAGAAAACAGAGGCAAGTGGGGGGAGGAGAGAGAGGAAGGAGATCTGAATTGGGTGGTGGAATCGGGTCGAATCGTGTCCTGTCATTTCCCTGCTGTCCTCATTGAAGAGAGAGAAACAGCCGCAGTAGAGAGAGAAACCATCTCTAGAGAGAGAAAGTCTCGATCACAGCAGCAGCGGTTATGGACTACCAGTAGATCCATCCCGACTCTGAATTCTAGATTAGATTGCACCGTCGCCTTTCATTCTCTCTCCTCTTCCTCCGATTTTCTCTCTCTACTTCATAAGCAGCAGCAGAAGAAGGAGAAGAATAAGAGTCAAAAGTTTGACCTATAGCTGAATGGAAAAGCGAGGAAATTTGACGCTCGAGCCGATTTTCTGTTGCTTTTTAGGTTTTTGATGCTCATTCGAAGGTAATTTTCTCTGTTTTGTCTCAATAGATGCATCGGATTGTAGTAATAGAAGTTAGGGTTTGAGTTGTGCGTGATATCGGATTTTTCGATGCGAAGGTGAGAAAGGAGAAATTGTGCGGAAATTAATTTCTCTTTTGATCAATCCGTGGTTTGGATTGTGTAGATTGATGTTTTGCTCTTTGTTAGGTTTAGATTTTTAGTTTTAAGTATGATTCTTGTCCATAATCTGACTGATCTGCGTGTTTGGTTTCTGTTTAATTGTTTTTCAGTTTGGAACTTGCGATTGGCACTGTATCATCCAGTGGAAATTAGGTCAAAATTTTGAACTTTGCAGCTTTGGTCAGAAATTAAAGTGATTTTACTGTAAGTTGAGCGTATGAACAGTCTCAAACCCTAGAAATCCTAATATAGTGGCAGTTGGGAAAGCCAAGTTTGGATCTGTGAGTGATTTGATTGATTGAATTACTGGTGAGGTATGGATGGGACTATAGCATAGGAGTTAAATCTGAGGAGAAAGGAGGAGAGGGGGAGAGAAAGAGGTCCAATGGAGGATTTGTCTAAGTATTCGCACAGCCCGGCTCATGTGGCTGTTCTTCGCCGTGATTATGCGGGGTTGAAGCGTTTGATTGCGTCACTTCCTAGATTGGCCAAGGCCGGTGAGGTCACCACTGAGGAAGAGTCCCTCGCTGCTGAGTTTCAGGCCGATGAGTTCTCTGCTGTGATAGATAGGCGTGATGTTCCTGGTCGGGACACGCCATTGCACCTCGCAGTGCATCTTAGGGATCCGATATCTGCTGAGATATTGATGTCTTGCGGTGCTGATTGGAGTTTGCAGAATGAGAATGGCTGGAATGCTCTCCAGGAGGCTGTTTGTACCCGGGAGGAGCAGATTGCTATGATAATAGCGCGGCATTACCAACCTCTTGCTTGGGCCAAATGGTGCCGTCGTCTCCCTCGTATTGTTGCGTCTGCAGCTAGGATTCGTGATTTCTATATGGAGATATCGTTTCACTTTGAAAGTTCAGTCATTCCTTTCATAGGCCGGATTGCCCCATCAGATACTTATCGAATTTGGAAACGTGGCTCTAATCTTCGTGCTGATATGACCCTTGCTGGCTTTGATGGTTTTCGCATCCAACGGTCTGATCAGACATTTCTTTTCCTTGGAGAAGGATATTCTTCGGTAGATGAGAGTGTGTCCGTCCCTCCAGGTTCTTTGATTGTACTTGCTCATAAGGAGAAAGAAATCACAAATGCGTTGGAGGGAGCTGGTATTCAACCCTCAGAAGCTGAAGTTGCACATGAGGTAAAACTGATGTCTCAGACAAACACATACAGGCCTGGGATCGATGTTACTCAGGCTGAGCTTGTTCCCCATTTGAATTGGAGGCGGCAGGAGAGGACAGAAACGGTTGGAAATTGGAAGGCTAAGGTCTATGACATGCTTCACGTGATGGTAAGCGTGAAATCTAGGAGAGTTCCTGGCGCAATGACAGATGAGGAGCTTTTTGCTGCTGATGAGGAAGACAGGCTTGCAAACAGCGAGCATGATGATTTTGAGGATGTATTGACTGCTGAAGAAAGGAAACAATTGGATTCTGCCCTTAGTATGAGGAATTCAGAGAGTTTCTGTGAAGACGAGGACAATGTGGACGACTGCCATGAAAATGGTTCTAACGCTGCCCTCGAAAATGGTGAGTCTAATGGAGTTGTGAAAGAGAAGAAGGGTTGGTTTGGTTGGAATAGAAGGGGTTCTAAGAGTGCAGCTGATGATGGTGAGGATCCGAAAATCATCAAGAAGTTCTCCAGACCTGAAGGAGGCCACCCAAAACCCGCTGAAACCCAAAAGGACGATGCGGGTGATAATAGAAAGGGAAAGGATAAAAGCATCAAGAAGAAAAAGAAGAAAGTGACAGTTAGCGAGTCCAAGCATGAGAGCGAGTACAAGAAGGGTTTGAGACCTGTTTTATGCTTGACTCCGGATTTTCCTTTGAAGACTGAGGAGCTTTTGCCTTTGCTAGACATATTGGCCAATAAAGTTAAGGCAGTAAGAAGACTTAGGGAGCTCTTAACTACTAAGCTACCTCCTGGGACCTTCCCTGTTAAGGTATTGTTTTTACATTTATATGTTTCTTTTTCACTCTTGTTCTCAGTATCACGCCTGACCTGATGAGTGCTATTTTGGAGTGCAAATTTGAATCTGGTCTATTCTGGCTGAAACTTTTGATCTTCATGACTGTTAAACTTCTTTTTTAAATCAGTTTAAAACTGGGAAAATGAATATCTTTGGTTACATAAGCTCGGGGAAAGGGTATTTGAACATAGGACCTATTGTCCTAAACTTCAATCTTCTCATGTTTATACCAGTAAACTGATGCCTTATTTGGCTGGGAAACGGTTACGCTTGTTATCAGTCTCTAATTCTAGGTAATTTCCACCCATGTTATGTAGTATAAAGAAACCCTTATTAGCTTGGGAGAAGCGTTTGGATCTGCTAATAGATCTCGGAATTAAACTGTTGAAGTTTTGATGCAATTTAATAAGACCTGGTGTGCTCTGAACTGTTGTGAAAATTGTTGTGTTTGCTAAGATTATGGTCAGGTTTCGCTGCATTTTGTCGTTCTTCTGCATATGATAACCTCAACATGCATCTTATCATTCTTCTACACATGATAACCTCAACAAGGACCCGTTAGCTCACCGTCGTACTCTGTTACTATGTGTATTAAGTGTTTGCAAAATTTAACTAGGGAGTGTACAAAGTTATCAATAGAAAGCATTCCCGGTGGTGTTTGCTAAAGAAATAGTCGATAATAGTAAACTCTACAACTAGTATTTCACTTGCAGCACTTCTTGAGACGTCCTTGAAGTTTATGTTACTGTTTTTCGGTGATGAGAATCTCATATTGCATGTATTTTTATGTTTTTGATGTGATAAAACCGAGTGTGGTCATTGTCATTTCATTTCTCAATTTGGGGCCTGCTGTTTAGCAGTTATGTACTATGCCTGTCTGGCTCCTTGAGTTGTTGCATCATCATGTTCCACTTGTGATGGTCAAACAACCTCAATTTATTCTGATGTTTCTTTCTTCTCCCAATATTATTATTTGCTGGTTTATCAATACTGCTGATGTTACAATAAATGAACTATGGTCGGTCAAATTCTATTAATGTATAATATACCTACATGGTTAATCTCTCAAGCCTCATTCTGTTGCGAGTAGAGATTATGGAAGTAGTGGTGATACTTCATACAGTATGTAGAACACGAACCACTATGTTTAACCCTGGGTAGCCTTGGCATCCTGATATTTGCCGCATCCCACTGTATCGTCAAAATACTTTGGAAACATGAGACCTCGTTCTCTCTCTCCATGTGCACTGTATTTTGCTTATTTTGTTAATTTAGTCCTTGCGTAATTGAGGTTGTTTCAATCAAGTCCAATGTTGAGAATAATGTCAATTTGCGGTAAAAATTTTAACATTAGTTAGCACTTATATATGTTCTCCACATGGAAGGTGTGTTTAGAAAGAGGTCAACATTTACAAGAGTGAATGTGATGTTACAATTTCAACCAAAAATTAACATTAAATTTAACGTTGGGTTTGATTGAAACGATTTAAATGGAAGTAAAGGGACTAGATTGATAACCTTACACACACACGCACACACAAAACTGCAGCCACATTTTAGAATAAACTATGTCTTACTGTGAACTGGATATGACCTCTTAAAACACTTTTCATTTAGCCTATGTTTTGTGAAGTTATTTTCCTTGCAAAAATTTTCTAGTCAATATTTCAATGAATAATAAAATTCCCTTCAAAATTTGCTTGTGTTTGGTTATGGAAAACAATTTTGCAGTATGACTAAACATGGGATTGGGATTTGGCTTATTAAAGACCGAAGCAGGTTTGGGGATGTGAGATAACAATGGTAGAATCGATGAAAATGACTTTGTTTTTCCCCCAAGAAAAAATAAAACAATCTCTCCTTAGTTAAGGTGTTTGAGTCATTTTTGTTACATATATTCATATAAGCAAATTATAGAAATTGGATGAAAAGGATATTCCCTCGATGACACCATGCATCTGATGCATATTTTCTTGTTCATGGCTTCGTTAGATTTTGCTAATGCCGCTTTTTAAGTTTTTGGTTTGGGAGAAATTGGGCTGGATTCTTTTAGTATGCATTCGCGGCTATAATATAATGTCTCCCTCCAAATTTTTGCAGCGTTTATCAGTATGCATTCACATAATACATCATTATACTGTATGGAACATAACGATGGGAAGATACCATTCGATTTTGTCGCTATCTCACTAGTTTTCTAACTTCTCCTTGCAGGTCGCCATCCCAATAGTCCCGACAATCAGGGTGGTTGTCACATTCACAAAGTTCGAGGAGCTTTCACCTGCAGAGGAATTCTCGACCCCACTTTCCAGCCCAGTACACTTCCACGATGCCAAGTCCAAAGAACCGGAAACTTCCACATCATGGATATCGTGGATGAGGGGGAGCCGTGGTGCACAGTCAAGTGACAGTGATAGCCATCAATACAAAGACGATCCCGATCCTTTCCATATACCATCAGATTACACGTGGGTCGACGCTAATGAAAAGAAACGTCGAGTGAAAGCCAAACGAGCCAAGACCAAAAAACACCGCAAACCCACCGCATCCCGAACCGGTGATGCCGGTCCGCAGGCGAGCCAGGACGGAGAATAATTCCAGAATTCTAGAAATCCACGTTGCGAGATCTGTGATTCAGATTCAAACTTCAAGGTTGAGGCTACATACCTAGACTCGGGTATGTGTTTAGAGGTTAGGCTCAATTACTTTCTACGTTCCTTTTTTGTTGTTTTCAGTGTTGCTGGCCTAATTTGAAGTATCCAAGTGTCAATACCAGCATCCAAGCATTCTTATCGAACAAGTACTTTTGGATGGAACAGAGAGTCGAGATAATCGTCGTAAAGGTAAGGCTCTTATGCACAACATCTAACGTTATTGTCTTGATGGGGTTGCGTAATTGTGGTGGTTGTGTTTGATTTCATGTGAAAATGGAGAGAAGCAGAGTGGTCTCCATGTTGTCGTGATAGATTTTTTTTTTTTTTTTAAATGATGATGATGTTATGGTGATCAGGTTATGATATGTATCTATTTTTATTATAAAAATTCATGTTAATTTTATACATTATTATTAGTGGTTGCTTTTGTTTTCTGCCGTGTTATTTGGTGCTTGCCATTCATGTGATCAAGCTCATACATGGTGATGTCTACGGCTTTTACTTTACAGCTAATGCCAAGCACTTTCTTGGGCAAATTATACAATTTTTTTTTGGTAACGAGGAACTGAGTTGTCCCAGCCAATCCCAGCCCATGAGGAAGCCCACAGTTCCCGTGAGTAGGTACTTCTTGAGTATGTTCTCAGCGTGAATTGAACTCCTGACTCCTGGGCGATGACCGCATGGGTAGGAGACGCTACCAACTGAGACGCGCTCATGATGGTCAGCAAATTATACATGATAAGTTTTCTTTTTTTTTTTAATACAAATGTTTTTCGGAAATAGCCTCTTCTCAAAATAGCACTCTCTAGAAATAAGGTTGTATACATCTTATCGATCGTATGGTGACGATGACGATCACAAATATGCTTGGATGTTTCAAGAGCCTTTTCAATTATTAATCGATCTGATATTAAGTGATTAGATTCAGTTGAATTGGAGAAGGCTAGGGTTTGAAAAACTATCACATGTGAGGTTTATAAGAATTTCATATGTGAGTTTAGTAACAAAGTTACCTACACCTACGTGCATAGTAGGGTGCAGTGTTTAAATTGATGTCGTGTCACTTTTAGTGTGATGAGTCGCATCTTTATTATTATATAACATAGAGTTGTGACAAAGAAGTCGGTATGCGAACCTAATAGGCTACTTCATATAATGCGAATTAAATTCGAGAGGGTTTCAATGTTTATAAGTTCATTCTACATAGTAGACCGAGTTCCATTGTCGGGGTAACCGCTTGATCCCACTGAACACGATTTATATTCTTATTCTATATACTTTGATCGTTGTGTTAATTTAATTCTTGAACTTTTAGTCTAATTTTAAAATTAGTGTTAATTTATGAATGACATTGTAACGTTAAGTAGTATTTGTGTATCTTTTCTTTTTCTAATTGAAATTGACATTAATTAGTCAAAAATTAGGTTAATTTAAAAACTAGACTTAATTATTTTAATTTTAATTTATATGAGAAGTAAATTGACATGATCAAAAATTCAGCTATTACACACAGAATAGACAAAATGCATGGACTAATCATGCAAATAATTTTCAATTTTATTATATAAACACGTTTAATCTTTTTGAGGTTAAAAATAAGAGTACATTTAGTTGACAAAAAAGATATTTTTATATTTTTTTCACAGCTAAATGAAAAGATAAAAATTGTTCAATAATTAAGTAGAAAAAGGTTTTACAGAAAGTATTTTAAAAATACTATTTTAAATCTATACATCTATGATGAAATGCTTCTCAGGTTGGGTGTCCTCGGAAACAGTCTCCCTTTATGGTAGCATTCTAAAGGGGGAAGGACACTCACCCCCTAGACCCTGCGTATGCGGAAGCTCCTGTGGCACTGGGACTGCTGTTGTTGACGTTTTCTATTGTAATGGACAACCAAGATTTGTTGGACATTAAAAAAAAAGAATTTACTGAGCAAATCTTGGCCATTTATTACAATGGAGGGTCAGGATTCGCTCCTCTCACGCTTTCACTCTCTCGTAAGAATATATATATAAGTTGATTTAATTGTGAGGTCAAGTCTTCCTATTCATAATTATTTAAAATTTGAGTTTTACTAGATCTATCTTTTTGCTACTAATAATTTTAATTACTAAGTTTTTCTAATACATAAAGAATTTTTAAAAGTCAAATAATAAACTAAATCCTATCAAAAACTAGCTAGCCAAATGAAAATTAAAATTTCGCATCGCTGTCCATACTTTCAATCTCTTATTGATGGAAAATCGCTGCTCAAGTCATACGTATTAAAACTATCTTATATATTTTACATTGATCATTCTTTATTCTCTTATGTTATCATTTCAAGAAAAAAGTTATTGTTTGTTAAAAATTATCGTTAGTAATTTGTTCTTATCAATAGTACTTTTTATTTGCTTTAGAAATTCATTAATAACTTTTTCGCATATCAATTGGAGTTTTTACAATTTATGTATTTTTATTCGGTTATCGGGTTAACCGACTTTACGAACTGAATTACTAAAAAGCCGTTTAACAGGTCATTTAGGTAACAGTAACAGTTAGAAATTTTTTAGCATTTTAGTTGTGATTAACTAAACCGAAATACTTTTCGGTACGGCTAACCGAACTATGAACACGCTGACCACCTCCTAACCACCACTACCCCGTGGTTGCCTACACTCGGAGCATTTGCTCATCAGAATGGAAAAGTTTTCCTTCCCTCTTGGTGAGAGGATGCCAATTTCTATTCAAGAAACAAAACATTTTCTTGTCGTTGAAGGTTCTCGAAAACAGCCTCTCTTCAGGGTAGCCCCCTGAAGGGGGAAGACTGCGTACATCTACCCTCCCCAGACCTTGCTTATGCGGGAGCCCTTGGAGGCACTGGGTTTGTTGTTGTTGTTGTAAACATAACATTTTCTTCTTTAAGTTAATTGTTAGTAATGAAACGCATACAAAAACCTTAAAAATACGACGAAAAAGGACTTCCCTCGTACCAAACAGAGCAAACGTTTCAGAAGCTTCCGGAGTTAAAATAAAGCATATATACAGCAATTTCGACTAAACACTAACATCCTACCACCATCTTTTTTTGCTAAGAACACCATGAAACCTTTCACTCACACTGTCGCATCAAACCCCGAAACTCTTGGTTTTCATGTCATGTTATATCCGGGTTGCCCCACTGGATAATCACTAGCATTGATCCGGGTCACCCATTTTTGGACGCTTCATGGGAGGAGGACTAGACCCGTGATTATCAGGACAATGATCTTCACTAGTTCTTGTTTGCTGTGCTGTTAGCTTCCCTTTTGAATTATGAGAACCCTCATTGGGTTCTAGGGTTGAAACACTGGTACTTGATAGTGCTCTAGATTGGTCCAACTCGGATGGGTCAGACTTGTCGTTAGCAGAGGGGCGAGTACCAGAGGATGACGTGGCTTGCAACTTCTCCTTCTCCATCTTGCGTTGTTGCTCGAACATCTCTAGAAGGCGCTTCCCTTGTGCTTCCATTTCCAGCTGCAACTTTCTTTGTATCTGCAAATAAGTGTTAGAGCAGCGGAGGAATGGTTAAGGGAAAATTAAAATGGCTTGTATATCAGGTTCTTTTTTATTAGCAAGAAAACAATTTTTCTTCCGAATAATCTCTCTCAAAATGTTCTAAATATTATTATCTTAAAAAGTTCTCGTTTATGTAGCTCAGAAAATAATTACATACAATAAATTCATATGAAGTTTGCATTTGACCGAATTCAGGTTGAATTGAGATATAATACATAAGAATATAACGCAAAAGGTTTTCACTTATGGGAAGGAAACTGACTTTCCCTCTCCTTGAGGAGACAAATTCACCTCTATGAAAGAAAACACTTTCAGTTTAGGTAATTATCGCTACTCGCATATTTAAGAGAACGATAAAAATGAGACGAAAGATTGTGCCCCCCAAACAAACTGAGCCAATGGCGGGTCCTTCAAAGAACATTGTTTAGCTAATGCATTCATATCTCATAAATGAAACCAGATAGAGCAGGTGGAGTCGGCTACATGGATTCGACAAGGAGGACCCATAATGAAAAGACCCCATAAAGTTTTATTTCTTTTGGCTACCTAACACAAACCCTCCTCTCAGTTGAGTCGGTTACATATGCATCTCTATGAAGCGAAGTTCCATGAGAATCAAGCATTAGCACCAGACTGAAATCTGGCAATTCATTTGAGTTCGATAAGTCCAAGTCAAAACGACAAAAGCGTTTCAAGGTAAAGAAAGATCATTCGGATATGCCATATGTTCCTCTACATTGTCTAATTTCGTTACATTGGCAAGGCCAGGTGAGGGGGGAATGCCCATAGTGGGGAATCAAACCCAGATGGCTTCTCTGTCCTCCCGAGTTCCCAACCACTAGGCCATTGTCCTTCAAGGACTCATTTACATTGTCTAATAAAAATGCGTCTTTCATGCTATTGAAAACAAATGAGTTTTTTCCTTAGGACCAATGCAGGGGTGATTTTGGGGGTTTTTTTTCTTTCTTGTTTTTTTTTTTATGAGGGCAAATTACAACAGGAGAGGGCAAGAAGATTTGAACTCGGGCCATTTCCAAGTCAGGAGTAGTTACCACTACGCCAACCTCTGAAACCTCACAATAATTGGTGCGATAAAGGCTAGTTCACTTTGCAAAAGTTTTTCAATTTTCTAAAAACAAATTCAAATCCTTAAGTTTTCTTGGAAAAAATGCAGTCAAAAAGACCCATATTTCCAATTTTTTTTTTATAGAAAACATGGTTCTCCAATTTTCTTCTACTTTGTACTAAAAATTAGAAAACACTATTCCCTTGTTTTTTAAGTTTCCCTTCATAGTTCAAAATTGCAGTTTTCCGCTTTCGCACTTGAACAAACAAATATAGAAACAACAACAACAACAACAACAGTCCCAGTGCCACAAGGGCTCCCGCTTGCGCAAGGTCTGGGAGGGGTAGGATGTACGCAGCTTTAACCCATTAGGGTGGGCCCCTGATGAGAGACTGTTTCTGGGGATGGTGTCGGACTTGAACAAACAAATATAGAAAATTAAGAAAAGTTTCCGTGGAACCAAATAAATCCTAAAATCATAACATAAGCAGAACTAAAACTGCCATCCCCATACCTCGAGCTGTTCATGAAGTTTCTTTTGAACTTCCATTTGCAGTTTCAGCGCTTCAGTAATGCCCACATTCCTGTCATTACAAAGGAAGACACTGTCCTCGTTAGTAACAAAGACTCGCACAGCTTTTTTCAAGTTCGAGATAAGCCAGCAACAAATTCTTTTTCCCTTTCTATGAGGGTAAGAAAAGGCTAAGAGCCCTTCCCAGGAACGGAACAACCTAAATCATTTTATATGGAAGAGGAAGTGATGAGGGTCGAAGTCAGTCTACTTTCAAGTTGGAGCATGGTAGTTATGCCAACCTCTGGAACCTCGATAAGCGAGTAAAATGGTAGAAGGAGACCTCCTATCGATCAATGGAACTTAGAGACTGATTGATAAGGCAGAGAAACCCATGTTGGGGCAAGGTGACAAAGGAAGCAGTAGAACACAAAAAATTTTAATCAAAATATAACATCCAAGAATTTTGTTTCACGGTGGAAATTTAAAACTCATGGAATCAAATAAATGTTGTTGCGTGATGTATCTTAAGCTATGTGTCACGCAATGTGTATTGTCTATTATATACTAAAACATTTCTATATATTTATGTACCTATTCAAAACAATAAACAATATAAAAGCATCGTACAGCTGTTCCTCCAAAATTTTCCAAACACAATGGGTAAAGAGTAAGCTTACGATCTACTTAAAACCCTTAAAAAATTTGTCATCACATAAAATCTGCCCCATTTGCTAATGAAAGAGAATCACTCCCATAGATGTACATGTTTCCCTTAAAGAAAATTGACTTACGTTTTCAAGTCCAAAGAAGCCACCAGATCAAGTGAGCTACTTTTCCTATCTGAAGTTACTGCAAGAGAACATTGGTGAAAAGATACATCAAGCAATTACATATGGCAGTTTCATCGTCCTGTTGAGGGTTCCTTTAGGAAGCAATAGACCTAGGGATTATGGATGTAAATAAGCCAAGCAAGCTTATTATATAAAAGCTCAAAAGGCGTCGGCTTGTTTTGAGCTCCAGCTGGGTCGAGCCGACTCCTTCAAATGAAGGAGTTGAGCTTGAGCCTAAAAATGCTCAAGCTAAGAAGCTTACCAGTCTAAATGAGCATATCTCAACATCAATTATGGGTCTAAATTAGCCAAGCTCAAGCCTAATCAAGCACGAACCTAGTCTAGATTGAGCTTATATGAGCCTAGTGGAGCTCGCTGAATTAGTTTCATGCTCGACCAAGCCCAGGCCAGCACGAGACCACTGCCAGGGGACCAGCACAACAAACCTTCCCTTTTGCATGATGATATTCAAAGAGATTAGTGAAGAGGATCAGACAACTTTGACACAGGACATCCAAACGAACTGAGCGCTACCTTCCGATGGTTCCGGTCTGACCCTTGCTGTCCTGTATTTCTGAAATGTACAAAAGAAAAAAGTTCTTGAGCTGTTGGAACAAATGTAAGCGATGAGTGTATCAATAGAAAATCATACTTGCAGGTGGCTTTTCACATGGTAAATGGTTAAGCCTTCGACATTCATGAGCCTCAAGACACCCTTTGGAGTAGCTCCTACAATGTAAGTTCAAGTCAAAATAGAAGCAAACCCATGATTGATAAATGCATTTCATCCAGTTAAATTTCAAATGAAGGCTCAAACGCATGCATACTTTCACTACCACCAAGCTGATTGACAGCATCTACAAAGGCTTCATGAAGTTCTGGTGTCCAGCGCATTCGTGGCTTATTTGTTTGTGCAGAGGATGCTGGATTAGCAACGGCAGACACCTCGTTAGATGGCAAAGGATGCTGCTGCTGGACTTGGGCCTGTTGTGCTGGCAAGTTGGAGGACGACTGCAGCACCTGCAAGTGAGAATCAGAAACCGAAGGTGATGAGCATAATATAACCTGTAAGATCAGAAAACAACACCCTGGAGTAACTGAGAAATCACATGCTAAATTCAAAATTTTTGTTATCACTGCCCAAGTAGACAAAAGGAACAAATCCCTCAGGATAAAAGCTACAAATGAGTTACAAACGAGATTAGTTGGCTGGGCCCAATAACTTCTGTAATTCGGAAGAGAGGCATTATCAGCCTGGTTCTTCAATAGTCAATTACATATTCAGCAGACAACCAAGCAAAGACATCTATTACTGTGGTGTTTAAATGCTCAGAGCCTTGACATAGTAAGCTTTCTGACACAGTCGAGAAAGAACTTTGTATAACACAGGATGTGGAAACAAACCCTTGGTTGCTGGTCTGGAATGTCAGAATCAGCAAAGAAATCATTCCAGTTTGTCTCTGCAGGATCATCATTGTAAAATTCCTTCTCTATCAACTCCTTCCACTCATTTTGCTTGCCCTGCCCCTCAGGTGACATCACAACATCGCTACCTTCTACGTGACCGTTAGAAATTGGTCCATGGTCCGGAAAATCAAGTAAACTTTGAAGATGACCCGAGCTCCATGAATTTTCATCTTCTTCTTTGGAATAGTTGAGAAACCTAGTTGATTGAAATTCTCGAGATGACTGGGAAATGAAAGGAGAATTGTGAAGAGGTCGCTCATGAGGAGAGAAAGATGAAAAATGTAGATCTGGTGGGAACCCGGAAATGAAGGTTGAATTGTGTGATGGTCCGCTGTAAGATGCCACAGGAAGAGCCTGCATTTGCAAGGGATTTGTAGTCATGTCCCTTGCTAAGGCAATATCCAATGGTTCTGGTGATTTTCGATGCTCTTCTTCCGAGGATGGCACAACAGGTGAAGACAGATATGGCCCAGAAACACGCATATTATTTCCACATTTTCCATTTGATTTCTGCATTGGTAACGTGGGCCGCATATTCACCCCAGTCCATAAATCATGAACACCACACCTGAGGGATTTATGCTTAGGTAAATCTATCTCGAGTCACTACTGTGCCCCCTTCAAATTCAATGGAATTCAAAGGCCTAACTGGCTGACTTTCGTAATTTCCGTTCAACAACAATATCAGGATTGACAAGTTCCAGAATCTACAAGATGGAAAGGGAAAAACATATCAGTTAACGTAAAGAATGAAACTAATATTATCCAACAATACATTTAACACGGGAAAACAGTAAATGAAATTTATTAACTTCAAGTACAAAAAGATAAGCCCATATTTCTGCTTAATACACCATATACTACTTGAAAAAATTAATTGCTATTGACAAGCCACAAACACAAGAAGGAAATCTATTATGAAGATTCCAAAAGAGTAGCATTCTGTGTGCAAAATCAGAAAACGAAGGACAGGGTTTGATTTCACAGCAATGAACGCACTAAATACTTCCTTAGGTGCTGAGCAGCAAAGACTATCTTAGCGGCAAGTGTAGCTCATAAAAAGTTTCTTAGTCTTCTATCTCTATTTTCCATACTGGAAATGAAAAATTGGAGAACACTCAGAAGATTCTAGAATGTACGGAAAACCCCCTTCTCAATCACAAAAGGACGAAAACTTGAAAACTACGGTCATGTTTGGTATCATCTTTTGTTCGTAGATTTTGTTTTTGGATTTCAGTTTTAATTCAAACTAGGAAAAGAACTAAAAACAAAAAAAATTCAAAAACTAGAAAAACATCATTTTTAAAGCCTAAGTCTTAGTTTCTGAAAATTAAAAGCTTCAAACATGCAACGATATCAAACAAACCCTACAACAACAACAAACACAATGCCACAAGGGTTCCTGCCAAAGCAGGGTCTGTTGGGGGGTGAGATGAACACAGCTTTACCCCTTCAGAAAGCTACCCTTAAAGGAGGCTAGAGCAGCAATAAAGCATGTAAGCAACGAGCAACAATAAAGCACGGATGCAAGCAACAATAAGGCAGCAACATTCGCAAACATGTAACCTTAGAGGCGTTATGAACTAGCTTCGTTGTGCTCCTCTATCCTAAACTGCTATGTTGGCTACATGTATTTTAACCCGCCACTCCTATCTAAGGCCAAATTCTCCTCATTTAGGTTTAATTGGGTGAAATCGTGTCTAATCGTCTTCATCCAACTTCTTTGAACAGGCCCTACATTTAACAATAAATGAAAATTGTGCACCTTTTTTTGTTGGGGCGAGTAATGTTTCTAAATTACAACCCACAATTTAGAAGAAATAAACAGCAGCATTATTTCTTCAGCTTCTACTTATCCACCTAATTCACAATCGCACAAAAGTGGGGCCCCTACTTATCATCTTAAAACCCTCTAATAACCAGAAAAATATTGTAATTCCCAATCATAACTCAACCACATCAAAACTTGCAAAATCACAACATAAATTCAAACGAAATTCACAGGAAAAGTAAATCAATTGAACACTATGGCAGTATTCAGCATCCTATCAAACCCAAACCTAATTCAATTTCAAACAGAGGCCTTATTTGGTCACCGGGAAGTAAGTATAGGAAATCTAATCTCACGAGAAGTGGACATTTGCCCTCTTGTTTGGTTACCAGGAGACTGACAGAACTTAAGAAGCAGAAATTCCTTAGCAATTTCTAATTTCCTTTAAAACACAAGAAGTAACTTACTTAACTCCATTACAGAAGTTCTAATTCCTTATTTTTCACCAAATCCCCTGGGAAGTTCTATTTCTCATCTCGCAACCAAAACACTTTTGTACCTTCTTCCTCAAAACTTAACCTAGAAATTGAATTCCTGATAAATAAAACTTCCCTTAGAACCTCAATTCTTGCGTTAACCAAACAAAGCCTTCATTTTTACCTCCCCCTCCACCCCAAGGAAACAACCAAACAATATGTGCCGACTTCACAGATCAAATTCATGAGAAATACAACTCCTCATGGGAATTCAATTCAATTCATGTGTTAACCAAACAAGCCTACAAAAACGGAACTAATTCCAAAAAAATCCGTTACAGCATTCAGATAACAAAAAAATCATACCAGAAAATCCTCCAGAAACAAAAGTTTAAGGAATCAATGGAGATTGACATAGAAATAGAGAATTAGACCTAGAAAAAGGCTGAAATCAAAATCAACATCAAAAAAATTCAAACAAAAGAATCGAACTAAATACGGAAACATAAATAGATGGATAAATTACGTAGAATGTCACGGCGCCTCCAGATTACGTGCGTTTTTGAGTTCTGACTTCAACAATTTTCAATCTTTTTCTGTACAAAACACACACAACAAACAGACTTTGAGAGAGAGAGAGGGAGAGAGCCGCCCTCTTGGCCCTCTAAAATTTGGAAACTTTCATTTTGATGATAAATTATTTAATTTAATTTATTACATTATAATATTACAATAATACAGCATAAAATTAAACCATTACGTTTATATTTTAATACTTATATATATTGGCCTCTAAAATTTAGAAAGGGTGAATTATATATGAGTATCTTAAAGTTTGGCATATTAATTTTTTGATTCAAAGAATAGGGGTGGATTTCAGCCGGGCCGGGCCCGAGCCTGCCAGGCTCGAGGCGAGGCTAGTTGGTTTTAAGCTTGGCTGGAAGCTCGCGGAGCTTTGAAAATTCGGGTTCAAGCTCGGCTCGGCTTGGCTCGATCTAAGCTCAGTGAGCTTCAAATTAGGCTTACATTTAGGCTTATTTAAGCTCAATATAGGCTTGTTTAAGCTTGGACTTGGCTCATTTAGGCTCCTATATGGATTCATTGGGCAATATTTAAGCAACTATATTATATTAAAAAAATCTCGTTTAGGCTCGCGAGCCTACGAGCTCGAGCTTCAATAGGCTCGGGCTCGGCTCGATAAGCTAAACGAGCTGGCTCAGCTCGACTTGGCTCAAGCTCAAAGGGAGCCGAGCTTTTCGAGCTTTATGACGAGCCGACTCGGCTCATTTACATCCCTACCAAAGAGCGATATACATTTAATAAAATAACCCAAAGAGCGATGTGTAAGAGTGTATAACAAGCCCCGCTTTCATTCTTTTATATCATTATTTGGATATTTTATTAAATACTTGTAAATTTTTGGATTTATTTCACAAAATTTTATTGACTAAAAAATTAATTAATACACTAAATATTAGATATTAATAGGTAATTTACCCATTTGGAAATTTTCTTAATGCTAAGAAATTATGACAATGTTATAACCAAGTCAAAATTATTATTGACATAGCAAGATCGTTATTTTCAAATTATTTTGTGGCTTTTTATTTTTTGTAAGTAATGTCGTTACTTTAATAATAATAATTTTTGTTCCGGTAATATTAAGTCCCTATATAATAATATTACAATAACAAAGCATAAAATTGAATCATTACATTTATAATTTAATAGTTATATAATATTTATTAAGGGCTCCACATGTAAGTTCAGTGGAATGACAAGTACCCGACTTTCCAGCACCCGCCAAGTCTCCAGATCGCCTGAAGCCAAGGCCACAACTCGCGTACCCAAATGTTGCCTACTCCGGTATTCTTGTCTTTTAGGCACAACCAAGCCATCTTCTCTCTGCCACCTCATCACTAGATATTTTACTAAATATTTAGTATTTTCATCTATAAATAGGAGATTCTAGGTCGGTTATTGTTGTTGTTGTTATATCTATAAATAGGAGAAGTTAGTTATCTTAGGGTTCGTGGTATGTTGATGTAACCTTTCTTCTTCTCTATCAAAATCTCTTTCTATGTCTTCTCCCCTTTCTGTTATGTAATTCCTTCATTTTTTGAGTTTATACTCGTATTTACACATAAATATATACAATGGGCCAGGCAATTACGGCCCCGTAGGCCCAATTGAGTGTTGACTGTGTTTTTCGTTGAGTATTGATTCCATTGATTGAGCTCGATAGATCTATGTTCGTATCATAGTTATAAGAGGAAATAAATTAATATATAAGCCTAGTAAGTTACTCTACTTAATGTCATTTGGTTTTAAGATGGAATCAACTTATATATGGATCTCATATGTGTTAACTCCGTGAGCTAGTATGCCCAATGAAATTTAACAATCTTCATTATATATTTAAACATTGTTCGGTGAACACGAGAAATAAGTTCTTAGAAGAAGTTGTATTTCCCATCTCCGTTTACGGGATGGTTTAGGCCTCGCCGCTTCGAGGCCCGATATGTACTACAGCTTTGCCGTTAATTATCGAAAAAAAGGAAGTCGAGATGGAAAGATGGAAAATATAACTACTCAAGAATTAGAACTTGCTTAGCCTCCTGTAAGTAAGTTAATTCTTATATCAACAACCACAACAACAAGCACAATATCTCAAGGGCTTCCGCATATGCAGGATCTAAGAGGAGTGGGACGTACCCAGCCTTACCCTTTTAGAGTATTTGTCCGAGGACTCCCGACGTGGACAGCATATAAGCATAAGTTAATTCTTATATAATAACGGAATTTAAATTTCCTTCGTATTTGCTAACTTTTTGGTACCGAAACAAGAAAGCAAATATCTAATTCCAATAAATCCAAATCCATGCGTTCAAACAACCCCTTCAATTACAGTTATTTATGCTAATAGATTATGTACTTATCCCTTGTATTAATTTGATTATTGTATTTTAATTATATTAATCAATTTAGATCCACGATAAAATTAGAATTACGATTATAGAATAACGTTTAACAGTGAACTATGTTAGATATAAGTAACTAATATAAATCCACTCGTTAAGTCAATTTAACTCACTCAAGATCCGATCAACAAAAATTCATTATTACTTAACATTAATTTTAATTTCTATTTAAATAACATAATATATATTATATAAAAATTAAGCTAAGTTAATATGAACAATAATATATGAAATGTATAAATATTAGTGAGTTGGGAGCATCAGTGCTAAATTTGTTGGGCTACAAGGGAGAGACAACAAGACTATTTAGGTTTGATTTAAATCTGAGCCGTCGATGAGTGGAAAGATTTGTCGTTTTGCCTGCACTGATTCACATTGGACGGCTGTGATTTATTCAAAAATTTTGTATACAGTTTGCATTATTTAAGTGGCCAACAATAAAAGTTATGTGGAGTCCACGTGAAAGAGTATAGCTTTTAATATATAAAATAAAGTATTATGGATTTATAAATTCTATCACTTGAATATCATAAAATATAAAAATTTTAATAATTAAATATTTTTGAGTAAATTGCATATTAGTATTTAAGATTTGGTGTATTAATTTTTAATACATAATTTTTCTAAAATAATTTTATAGTTCAACAAGTTACATGTATTTAATAAAATAATCCAAATAATGATACATAACGATGCATAACAAGCCCGCTTTCAATTTTTTATATCATTATTTAAAATATTTTATTAAACACATGTAAATTTTTAGACTAAAAATTAATATACTATACATCAAGGTATTAATATGTAATTTACCCAATATCTTTTACTGAAATTAGATAGGTTTTAATTTAAAACCAAAGAAGGCACCAACACGCCGTCATCGGATCCCATTAGAACTCCGAAGTTAAGCGTGCTTGGATGAGAGTATTACCAGGATGTGTGACCTCCTGGGAAGTCCTCACCCTCAGGTTGGGGGCACTGGGAAACAATCTCTTTACAGTTTAACACCCTGAAGGGGGAAGGCTGCGTACCCCCCAAGACCGTGCGTAGGCGGGAGCCTTGAGGCATTGGGTATGTTCCTTGGATAGGTTTTAATTTAAAAGCACTTATATGGAACATAATTCAATAGACTCGGAGAATTTTTATTATAATGTGATGAATTTTTTGGTAAAAACACTAATTACAAATGTATCTCAAACATATTATCATAATTATATATTACATTAATGCTTTTAATAAAATTTACCCAATTCTATCAAAAATTTTCAAACCACATGGTACTTTATTGTGTGTCTTAAATATTAGAGTATGCAACTGATAAGTATTTAACCAAAGAGGGCACCAACACGCCGTCACCGGATCCCATTAGAACTTCGAAGTTAAGCGTGCTTGGACGAGAATAGTATCAGGATGGGTGACCTCTTGGGAAGTCCTCACCTTCAGGTTGGGAGCACTGGGAAACAACCTCTCTTCGAGTTAACACCATAAAGGAGGGAGGCTGGGTACATCCACCCTCCAGATCCTGCATGGGTGGGAGCCCTTGAGGCACTTGGTATGTTCCTTTTTTAACTGATAAGTATTTAAATTTTGTAACATGTTTAAGTGATGATTTTTCTTGTTTTTATTAATAATAGAGTATGCTCAAGCATGATTTAATATAAAGCAAAAAAAAAAAATTATTATTATCAGAACATAAATTATTATTAATAGAGTGATTATAAGACTTATAAAATATAAAAATCATAAAATTATTTTAAAAATAATAATTATATTCTGATAAAAATAGTTTTATACTGACAATAATATTAAGAAAAAGGAGTTAGATTAAATTGAGGCTAGATATTTTCCTTATCCTTTTCTTTTGTAGGTCCCTTTCGCTTAGTAATTTTATGATTGCTTTCAACGACGCAATCATTATTCAAATTGTACCACTTCTACTACTTCAATCGTGTTTTATTTTTTAAACATACGATAAGAAAATTACATAGATAGTATTAAAAAGCAGTGTTCCTTAAATTTTTTAATCCAACTCTTTATAATGAAAGCAGGATTCGATTTCAAGTCTCGAACAACACTTCCCACTAAACCATCAATATTGTGTTAAAGTATACTATATACCACTAATAGAAATACTGTGATGTTCTAGATGTTAGCGTAATGGTACTGTGTAGGAGGATTTTTGACATTTGGGAGATTACGATGTTGTATTACTGACTTAGGTTGTTAAAACTGGTACTCCAGCTGAGTATTGCCATAATAAGTAGGTCGTGTTGGGACCTACTATGCAGTCTTGGTGACAGCTTTTGGTCTAATAAGAACCTCAGGGCCAATGGTAAGGCTACGATGTGAGAAGTTTAGGAAATATTTGTCTTTCGTGTTTTTGTTTTCTATTTTCAGTTTTTTCAAGTTTGAGGGAAAATAAAAAAAAATTTCACACCTTAAATAACAAAATTACTTTTAAAACTTAATTTTAATCTTGTAAAGCTTAAAAATATAGACAAAAATCATAACAAACAGGCTTAAATTTTCAAAATGATCTTATCATTCTCATTCCTACGTTTGGTATATTATTTTTTTGTTTTTTTTGAACATAAAAGCCCGAGGGCAAGAAACTAGGTTAAAAAATCGGTCAAAGTTTACAAGGGAAATCAAAGGTGGAGGGGGGGCCGCCCACCAGTGATGAGTACAACGACGACTCAAGTGACAACGAGCAACGAAATGGGCCACCCTATTACATGATCTAGGTGACCAACGAAAAAGACAAGAAATAAAACAAGCAGAAGAGGCTACCATGAAAATATCCTCAATAATAGCACTACAATCCCACGTAATGGGAGAAGAACGAGAAATAAAGTTAATAGCAACCAAACAATCAGACTCAATGATAACATTCTTCCAACCATAGGAGGATGCAAGGGAGCAAGCGGCTCTTATTGCAAGACGTTCGGCGATAAGCGGAGAAGAAGCTGAAACGTTGGCGCACCATCCTCCCACAATCAAGCCCGAAAGAGATCGAGCTACAACCGCTAGGGCAGCTGAGGAGTGGGAGTCAAGAGCAGCGTTGGTGTTGATTTTGATCCAGTTATCCGGTGGTGGAGCCCAATGAGAGGGAGAAGCTGGAGGTGGAGTTGCTGGAGCTGCAGCAGCAGCCGGGAGGGGACCAGCAGCAGCCAAGAGAGGGTCAGCAGCAGGGGTGTGGCCAATGGCTGCGGAATTAGAAGCACAGAAAGCAGTTGACGTAGGCGAGATGACGGTTGATTCAAAAATAAGCTTGCATCGTCCTTTTCATATTTCCCAACAAAGGAGGGTGATCCTGGATAAAGAGTCAGCATTAAAAACGTTGCTAGAGCAAATTGAATCCCACCAATGATGGAAGCCATTGAACCCTTGCTCGGAAGGGCGGAAGCCAGGGGGGGAGACAAACCAACAAGCTTTTGCCCATGGGCAAAGAATGAGGGTATGCTCGGTAGACTCGATGATACCATCACAACGAGGACAAAAGGGATGGAGTTTGAGATTTCTCTTCCAAAGGTTTTCTGAGGTTGCTAGAGCATTAGAGGAGGCTCTCCACATGAAGTGTTTTATTTTTGGTGGGATGGGGAGAGACCAAAGTATACGAAGGCTAGAAGGGGAGCAAATGGAGGAACTTGTGGAAGTGGATGAATGATTGATAGGATTTTGAAGAAGAGACCACAGCTTATAGCCTGATTTGACGGAGTAGGTACCGTGTTTGTTGTGGTGCCAAATGAGAGAATCATCCCTGTATGGATTTCCGATTGGGATTGAAAGGATTGCCTCGGAAACACGATTGGGGAAAAGGTGTAAAAGAGAGTCGGCTTTCCATTTACGGGCACTTGGGATAATAAGATCTGAGCCCTTTGAGGGGACCTCGTTTCCCGCCGGTTTGGGCCCAACCGAAAAAGAGGGGAGCTGAGAGACCCATTGATCGTCCCAAATGTTAATGCAAGAACCACTGTTAACCTTAAGGATGGAAGAATTTTGGAAGTAGACACCTTTAAGAATTTTGACCCAAAAAGCGTTTAGATTTTGGAGGGCCCTCCAAACTTGTTTTGCAAGAAGAGCATTATTGATCCCTTGAAAATCGCAAAAACCAAGACCTCCAAAAATTTTGGGACGAGAAATGAAATTCCAACTTTTCCAATGGATACCTTTGTCCTCAATCGCACCTCCTTTCCACCAAAAAGGGGCAAGGGAGCAATTAAGCTTTTTAACGACACCAAGTGGAATTTTGTAGCATGACATGACATAAGAGGGAATGGCCGATACCACGGATTTAAGAAGAATTTCACGACCCGCGTGGGAAAGAAGTTTTGATTTCCATCCTTGCATTTTGTTACGGATTTTGTCAAAAAGAAAGTTAAGAGCGCATTTTTTTGATCGACCCCAAAGGATTTGAGTACCGAGGTACCTGTCATTCTCATCCATTTCAGTCACACCAAGAATCTCCATACATTCTTCTCTTACCCAAGAAGGGGTATTGGAGGAGAAGAAAGCATGGGATTTATGGAGGTTAATTTCTTGGCCCGAAGCCGCACAATATGAAAATGAGGTTAAAATAGTCACTCTTAATTTGGCATGTATTAGTGAGAGTGAGTATAAACAAATAATTTACCAATTACCATCCCATAGATTTTGGTATAATAATAATAATAATAATAATAATAATAACAACTATTATTATTATTATTTAATTTTATTATTTGAGAGTAATTAAATAAAATTAAAATTAAAATTAAAAAAAATTATGAGCCCCAAATTTTTTTTCTATTTATATTACCATATTTTTAAACTCAATCCCCCCTAAATATGAAAATATAGAAGTAATTCCCACTCCCGCAAACGAAACAGCCAAAACCCCCCTCATTTCTGCAAACCAATAACCCCCATATTCTCGTGTTGCACCCCGCAGGTTGGGTGTTTTCGGAAACAGCCTCCGTTTAGGGTAGCACCCTGAAGAGGGAAGACTACGTACATTCACTCCCTCGACTCTGCTTAGGCGGTATCAAGACTTTCCCAAAAGCTTAAGTTGATGGGTAAAGGCCCAAGAATAGTTTTATACTCTAATATGCCCCTCACATTGTACTTAAATTGTTTTAATATTGAAAGTGGGGGCTGTTGAGATTCGAATTTGTGATCTCTTGGTCAACAAGGCTCTGATACCATATCAAGGAACCACCTTTCTCAAAAGCTTAAGCTGATGGGTGAAAGCTGGAGAATAATTTTATACTCTAACAGGCGAGAACCCTTAAAACACTGAGAATGTTGCTTTAATAAGGCCCTTGTTTGACACCCCATCCCTAATACAATGATAATTGCACGTAATTGAAGAGGATAAGTTCAACATTGCATGGAAATGGATGTACGTATTCTCCAATTCATTGCTTACCCACATTATAGACAATAATTAATTACACATAATATAAAATTAAAGGTATCAATGTTAGAGTATAAAACTAATCTTAAACCTTTACTCACTGGTTTTAGTTTTTGAGAAACTTTTCCTTCACGTGGTATTATAGCCTTGTTAACTAAGATGTTACGAGTTCGACTTCCAACAACCCCCACTTTAAATATTAACAGAATTTAAGCACAAGATATAAAGTAGACTTATGAATTATCTACGCTTCAAGCCCAAAGTGCATGTTAGGAGTATAAAATCAATCCTGAATCTTTACCCATTAGTTTAAGCTTTTAAGAAAATTAATTTCTTCACAGTCAGCTAACTTAACTAATAGAGTCTTTGAAAGGTGGTGTCTGAGATCTAGAATCGAATTCTGACTTTGTCATGGGGAGATGGGTCGGGTGAAAGGGGATTCACATAGGGCCGGCACTCATGAGGTTCATGTAATTTCTTACTGTAGGTAAAAATTTTAAAAATATATATAGTATAAAATCATTAAATTACATAAAAGTAATATTAAGCAAATTATTTTTATTAAATTAATAATATTTTTTTGAAAAAAATAATAAATTAATAATATTTTTGTGGGTGTCATTTTCAGTTAATTTCCAAAATAAGCAAAGCCAGAAAGAAATTAGGAGAAATTGTCAAGGCAACACCTACGTGATGTATCACGTTAACTTCGTGATTAGCTGCTTGACCAAATTAATAATATTTTTATACTCGTTTAAGTATAAAATTATTTTTAAACTTTCATTCATTAGTTTAAATTTTTGACAAAGTTGTTCTTGTTAGAATATAAAATCTATCATGAACCTTTATTCATCAGCTTAAACTTTTGGAACAGGTGATTTCTTGACAGTTCTTTGTCAATGATACTAAAGCCTTATTGGCCAAGAGGTCCAAAAATATAAGGTTCAGGTGGATCTGTTAAAATATAAAATTATTTATTAACCTTTACCAATCAACTTAACATTTTGACAAAGTTGATTTTTTGACGAGACCTGCTATTTTAAAAGATTAAAATAAGAGGCAAACACATATATAAAAATTATTTTATACTATAATATTATCTTTGTGTGAAAATGTTCATTAGATTTGAAGGTCTATCATGCACATGTCCACCTCATTGAGTCATGGTCATGTGCTAAAATAATATTAATATTAGAGTTATTTGTAACAAAGGTCCATGTACTTTGCTCGTTGTGTTAATTTAGTCCTTGTACTTTTAATTGTATCAATTTATTTCCTCTACTATTTAAATTGTGTCAATTTAGTCCAATTATCAAATTGAAGTAAAGTTAATGACGCAATTTTTAATGATATAATAATTTTAGATGCAAATAATTCACTACTAATTCATAACTCATTTTAACCTAACCCATAGCTGAACTATTAAAAAATTTCATCAAAAACTTACATAAATTTCACTCTAGGGACCAAATTGATGCAATACAAATAGCAGAGGGACTAAATTGATACAACGGACAAAGTATAGGGATCTTTGGTGTAAATAACCCTTAATATTAAAAGGAGGAATTGTTGAGATTTGAACATATGTTAAGAAAACGATTAGCCCAAAAGTTTAAGCTATGACATGGAGTCAATATGAAATTTCAATTCCTTTACCCCCATCCAAAAAATTAGAACTCTTATTTTTAATTGAAACCCAATTCAATAGAACCGGACATTGAATTTGCGATTCCAGTTCCAATTATTGGACCAAACAGTAGCATTACAATTTTTTAATTCAACTTCAATCCTAATTTTAAGCTCGAATTTCATACGCCAAGCAAGATCTCAATTATTTTTCCATTTTATAGAATCGATGCAGTGTGGACTAGGGTTCATTTACCAAGCACTAAAACACCGGATCCCATTAGAACTCCGAAGTTAAGCGTGCTTGAGCGAGAGTAGTACCAGGATGGATGATCTTCTGTGAAGTCTTCGTGTTGCTAACCCCATAAGGTTGGGAATCTTTGAAAATAGCATCTCAGTAGGGTTATACTCTGGAGGGGTAAGACTGGGTACAACAAAGTTGATGCAGTGTGGACTGATTACTAAATTTTTGGGCCAAGTTTCAGTTGGGCTGCAATTTGGGTTTTTTATTGACTCATCTTTTGGGCTTTTGGGTTTGAGGAATGCGACCAAGAAAAGGTGTTGAGAACTGCTAAGAAATTAACTGTTTTAAAAGCTTAAATTAATAGATAAAGGTTTAAAATTAATTTTATACTCTACTATATTTATATCCTCTCATGTAAATGCATATTGTGATTGAAGAGTGAATATTGCCCAGGCCCCTTAAGGATGCACATCTGTCCAAGACTGGATCGAAGACTGAACTTCATCAAATCATGAGATTGAGGACTGGACCAATTAAAACTAGGTTGGTCTGCCAGTTCGGATTGGACCGGACTGGTTTGGACTGAATTTTCATTTAGCAAATGTAATTATAAGTAGAAAAATATTTCCATATGAAAGTTAAGAATTTTGGAAAATAACGATAGTGATATAGTTTGAACAATATATAGATAATTTAGGGATAATTATAAAGGTTATTTATATAATCATAAATAGTAAAAAAGTTAATATTTAATTTTCTAAAATTTAATATTTTTAGATACATATAGTATATATTAATTATACAACTAAATTATGTATACAAAATATTTAATGTGAAATTAACGTCGATCGGTCCGCGGTCTAATCATCGGATTTTCCGATCTTGGACTAGACAGGACCGAAGACCGTTTAAACACATATACTAGGATTGAAGATCGAACCGATATATGGTCAGTCTGATTTGGTCCTTAACCAAAATAGTCAGTCCAAACCGATTTTTGTTTACCCTCAGCCCTCCCTTCCTCTCTCCCTCCCTCTTGGACTCGAATTCGAACTACAACAGCCTTTTCCTTCGGTTGTATTCTAAATATAAGATATTATCAAATATTTAGAGAGTTGGAATCTTGGTTTTATTAAATATCAATATTTGGACGTAAAAAATTATTTCATTGCAACAAATAGACTATTAAATATGAAATATATAACTTTTAGATTAAAAAATTATTTTATCAAATATCGAGATATTAAAGTATTCCAAAAAGAAATCGCATGAATAAAGGTGTTCGTTACCAACTCTATCAAGCTTCACTTGAAGAAGGCGAAGTCTCAAAGTCAAGGAAATATACGATGATTGTTCGCATAGGGCGAGAAGATGGTAGGGTTGCCTTTTCCCTTGATCAGGCGTCTTTGTCTTGAAGTTAGAAGTGTCGGTAGCCTAGTTCCAGATGTTCCGTTCATGTGATTGGTGCTTTTGTTATTGCTTGCTTTGTTGTGGTTCGATTTTAATTGACTATTTTGTTAGTTTATGGTGGTTTTGTTTCGTGTAGGTGGTGATGGTCTTCTCTTGTTTCAAATCGTTAAACCTTATCCTTTACTTTTGTGTCTTTAGGGCTTGTTCCATAACCATCAAAGCAATATATTTCTTTGATAATTAAGAGGATAAGATTCTCGAGAGTACATAGAGTCTATAGTATTAGAATGTTTAATACCAAGATAGTACCAACAAATAAGCATTGGATCCCATTAGAACTCTACAGTTAAACATGCTTGGGCAAGAGTAGTACCAAGATGGGCGACTTTTTGAGAAGTCCTCGTGTTACACCCCTCAAGTTGGGGGTTCTTGGAAACAACCTGTCTTCAGGGTAGTACCCTAAAAGGGGAAGGCTGCATACATCCACCCTCCCAAACTCTGCTTTGGCGAGAGCCCTTGGGGCACTGGGAATATTGAGTATTAGGGTCTTTAATACCAAGATAGTACCAATAAACAAGCACCGGATCCCATTAGAACTCCGCAGTTAAACGTGCTTCGGCGAGAGTAGTACCAAGATGGGTGACTTCCTGGGAAGTTCTCGTGTTGCACCCCTCAGGTTCGAAACAACCTCTCTTCAGGGTAGTACCCTGAAAGAGGAAGGCTGCATACATCCACCCCCCAAACCCTGCTTTGGCAAGAGCCCTTGGGGTACTGGGAATATTGAGCATTAGGATCTTTAATATTAGGGTAGTCTAATAGTGAGTATAGTGGGCCCCATTTAAAGAGGGATTATTCTATAAATAGAGGGGTCATTATAAGTTACCAACTCTAATATTAGAGGGATTTGAACCATTGATTGATCATGGTCATGTCGATGACGTGGACCTATATGTTAATTTGGCTCAAGATATCGCGGAAACCTCAAAGACAGAAGAAAGAAGAAGAAGAAGTGAGAGGCCGGGGCGCCGGGAACCTAATGGTGGTGCTTCTAAAAGGGATCGCAAGGCTCTCAAGCGCTGAAAAAAAAGATTAAGAGAAACAGAACCTTCAAGTGTTCTTTAAAGATATGTCTCCTGGTAACAGTGGGAAGAGAAGGCCTGAGAAAGTAACCAAGGCCAAAGGAAAGAAAAAGACTTGAAACAAGAACAAGAAATGCTTCACAGCTGAGCAACTGCTCAAGGGGAAACGCTCTTTGGAGACCGGAAAGTTGCTTGGGTTGAGTTTTCATGGGGATGAATCCCTTATGATTGAGCGCTTTGCTAAAATGGACTAAGGTTTGGATTCGTTTGTGCTGTTCTCCCTTAGATCTTTGTTTCTGGACTCTTCTTCCTTCTCTTTCCAGCTCCGTTTTCTGGTCCAGATCTGTTGCGCCTTTTTCTCCAGCTTTTGGTTTTACTTCTTGTCCGTGCTTTTCTTTGTTGCCCCTGGGTCTCCTTTTTCGAGTTGTGTTGTTTTGTTGGTTTTGTTTGTCTTTTGCCCTGTTTGTTTCTGTTGCCCCTCCCCCGTTTGTCTTTTCTCTGTTTTGTTTTGCTTGTTCCTTCTCCGTCTTTTGGAGTTGTTTGGGCTCGCTTTGTCGAGGCCTGGTGTTGTCCTTCGGCTTTGCCGATATTTATCCGAAAAAAAAGAGAGGTCATTGTAATCCAAATAATTCAATCAATAAAAATGTCATCTCTTATATTTCTGTTTATCTCTCTTTATTTTTAGTATTGTAATACTTTTTTTTAATTTATAGTTTACTTAGACTTAGGTTTGTATCGGGAAATGAGAGACAATGTGATGACAAGCATGGGGAAAAGCCATCATATAGGCAAAGTGTGCGTGTGTGTGTTAATGGGCATGGCAAATAGCACGCCACCGAAACAACCTAAGAGTCACTCCACCCACCACGTGCCCTCTTATCATTGGTTATTCAACTCCATGCCTTAGTTTTTAACTTCAGCTGCTTTGATTTTGTATCATTTTAGAGTCATACCATGGTGTCGGATTTAGAAAATTGTTCAGGATATGTTAGCCGTAAATAATTTAGGTAAAAATATTAGATTCAAAGACTTTGAAATTTGTCCATATAATAGATCAAGAAAATAGAATTATTGGACAGTTACAGGCAAAAATCATCAAGCACTACATGAGTACAGCCACCACCGGAAAGGATGAATTAAGAATAGGGGAAAGAGCCAATGTACTAAAGTTAGAAATGAAATTGATAGGGAGTTAGGTCAACCAACCTTAATTTTTCATTGCAATATGCTTAACTACAACCGATTCATTACTATCAAAATTTAGTCCAAGCTTTTTCCCGAACTTCCACGGACGCTCCGCAGCGAGAAGCTTGTCAACATCTTTAACACTTTCACCTTTCTTCGCCAACTTCTTCTTTTTTTGCTTACCATGAGGGTTGGCTGATCTATTCATGCTACTCCCAAGTAAGATATCCTTCAGGAATTCTTACAAGTTCTGCTTTACTTGCGTTTTAGACTTGTGCTTTTGTGCTCTCTAACTCTTCTTTCACGAATCAAAGTTAATCGCCTGACGATCCACCACCACCTTCCTTCTTCTCTCCCCCGCCTTGCTGGACTTCACCATATGTGACACCTGGACACTTTTTAAAGGACTCTTATCAATGTGCAGAGGCCTACCGAGGACAGAGGGCTCGAAACCTGGCAAATATTAGGCTCTGATACTAATAATACGAACCTAAACTGAAGTAAACTAAAAACTAAAGGAAATCATTAAAATACTGAAAATAAAAAGACATATAGAGAAAATATAAAGATGGCATTAATTTTCATTGATTGCCTTGGATTACAATGGCTGCTTCTATTTATAGAATATTCTCTCTCTAGGTGAGACCCACTATACTATCTATTAGGTTATCCTATTATTACTATAAATCCAAATACCTAATTTGGATACATAGGCAAAGGGGATGTTTGTTAGTGCCACTTACCACCAATCGACAACATCCCGTTCTCCAATCATAAGAGTCACTCCACCCACCACGTGCCCTCTTATCATTGGTTGCTTTTATCTCACTCACTTATAAGTTTAGTAAGAATCAAGCATTGGAGTTATGACAGATAAGGGTACGACATATATATAAGTCTAGAGATCAATTAGTTTTTAAGATTGAACCCTATTTTTGGCTTAACTGTTTCATATATGTTAATTCTGTAGATCGGACTTGAATCTTAACATTTCTTAGGGCCATTTCAAGTTCTTGATGACCAATAGAATCTGAAAATGAAAAGATACAATATAATCTAGTATTGTAAATCACTAAGAAAACACACACTGCCCATCATAAGGGTGTCTCAGTTGTTGGCGTCTCCTACCCATGCGTAGCGGTGCAGATGTCACGACCCGAGGGAGTCAACGAGCTATTTTCGCTTTTGATTTTTGTAACAACTATGTAATGTAAAATGTAAAATTAGTTAAAGTATAAAATAGTTTAGAATTTTTTTGAATGTGGCCGGTTGGAGGGAAGAATTAGGGAGGCAAAGGGTAAATTTAAAATTGTAATCATGTAATTACATTAATTAAGTGGGGCTATATCCTAGGGTCTAAGCTTAGGGGCAGCCGGCCCTCTCCCTCCATTTTTTTGTCTATTTAAACTCATGTAATGTGTGGCTTTTGGATCATCAATCAACAACAAATAATTGAATCTTTCCATCTCTTTCTCTTCTCTCAAACCGTCTCCCCCCTCTTTCCCTCTAACTCTAACTTCTCTTCTTCTCTAACTCTCCTCCAAGTCTCTCTCTCTTCTATTTCTTCTCTAATTCTCCTCTAATTCTCCTTCTCTTTTAAAATCTATCCAAGTCACGGACTTAGATTCGTGACAATGTGGTATCAGAGCCATCTTCTGATCCGAAGAGGGCTTATCCTATCCTTATTTTTCCCCTATTCGGTTAAAACCGAATCAAAAAAAAAAAAAAACTGGCTATTACAAGAAGCATGTCATCAACCGGTCACACCGAAACCAACGAATGGGTCGACGCCGTTGACGGAAGGTTGGTCCGCTTGGAGGAAAGGATGGACCGACTAGAGGAGCAACAAAACCAAAACAACACCGAAATGATGGCCACCATGACAAACATGGGGGCAGACATGGCGGAGATGAAGGCGGACATTAGGGCCCTAACCGATGCCGTTGATCGGTTAGTAAGGGCCCAAGAAAAGAGGCCCGAAGTAGAGACCGTGGCACCAACCGTGGGTGCCCGTGACAACGCCGTGCCCGGAGGGTCCGGCACGTACCCAAGAGCCGGAGATGGGATCCTCCCTCCACCAACACACTCCTCGAAGCTTAGAAATAACCGTGTCTCACCTTGGGTCATGGATGAAGGAGAATTTAGCCGGAGCCATGGCAGCAACCGCACCTTGTCCTCCCACACACCAAAGCTCGAGATTCCAAAATTCGAAGGTACGAACCGAATCCGTAAGTGCCTTAAATATTTTCGTTGGTATCAAGTGCCCGAACATGAATGGGTGGAATATGCTTCGAGCCATCTTCATGAACATGGGGACATTTGGTTCCATGGGCTTGAGCTTAGACACCCACACATGACGTGGCCATTTTTTATGGATGAATTGTGTAAACGTTTTGGAGACCGATCGCTCCAAGACATAGTAGAAGAGTTTAGCAAGACGTCTCAAAGCGGGCCGGTCGAAGATTATATTTTGAAGTTTGAAGAGTTGAAGAGTTGGATGCTAATTCATCACCCGACATTGAGCGAGGCATACTTTGTCTCGAGCTTTATTAGTGGGCTTAAGTCCGCCATCCGAGCATCCGTCAAGGAAAGCCGTCCGATCGACCTTAGCATGGCCTTTGAACAGGCCAAACTCCAAGAAGTTGCTGTAACCGAGATCAAAACCGCTGCCAAACCTGTTGCCCGACCCAATTTCAGCACACGGCAGGTTCCCAGCAGCCGGCCAGCACCCTCGGCAGCGCCCCAGGGCTCGACCCAATCCCAGGGGTCCATGTCCAAGCCTGGCAGCACCCGGTCCAGCAGCAACAGCCACGCAGGGTCCAGCGCACCTAGACGAGAGCAGGGCCAATGTTATAAGTGCCATGAAAAATACTTTCCGGGGCACGTTTGTAAGAAGGCCTTGCAAAGTATGGAAGGTGAAGAGGTTGAAGATGAAGCACAAGAAGAGGAAGTTGCGGTTGAAGAGCAAACCAAAGGAGAAGATAACGGGGCTTTGGAGATTTCTCTAAATGCACTTCTAGGACGAGTCACGCACAATACCTTGAGATTGAAGGGCCAGATTAAGAAACGGGAGGTAAATATCTTGATCGATAGCGGGTCTACTAATAGTTTTCTTGATGCTAGTGTGGTCCGGGAGCTTCAGCTCGAAACCGTGCCCACCATCGTCATGACCGTGACGGTGGCTAACGGGGAGAGCCTCGTTAGTTATCACAAGTGCCCGGGTGTGAGGTGGAAAGTCCAAGGCTCAACGTTTGTCGATGACTTAAGGGTGTTGGAACTCCGAGGTAGTGACATGGTCCTCGGGGTTGATTGGCTCCAACGATATGGGCCCGTAACATTTGACTTCACCAACCTCAAGTTCGCTTGCTTCAAGGAGGGTAAGACAGTCCGGTTGCAAGGCACGTCCGAGAAGGCCTCCTTACAATCAATTTCGGGTAAAGGCCTCACCAAGCTCTTCAAGAAGGCCGGACATGTGATGGGTCACCTCTTTATGGCTACCGCCGTGGAGGTTCCCAATTCCATCATCCATCCGGAAATGGAACGCATCCTCGACCGCTATCAAGACGTTTTTGAGGAACCAAAGACCCTTCCTCCCCCTCATTCACATGATCAACGCATTCCCACCTTGCCCGAGGCCAAGCCTGTGAACATAAGGCCCTACCGTTATCCTCATGCGCAAAAGAACGAGATTGAGAGACAAGTCAAGGAGATGTTAGAAGCCTCCATCATTCAACTGAGCTGAAGCCCGTTTGCTTCTCCGGTGCTCTTAGTACGAAAGAAGGATGGGTCTTACCGCTTTTGCGTAGACTACCGGCAACTCAACAACATGACCATCAAAGATAAATTTTCGATACCGGTCATTGATGATTTACTCGATGAACTTAAAGGCTCTTCCATCTTCTCTAAGATCGATCTCCGCGCCGGTTATCATCAAATATGGGTATGTAAAGAAGATCAACATAAGACCGCCTTTCGGACTCACCAAGGGCATTATGAGTTCCGTGTCATGCCTTTCGGACTCACTAACGCCCCCGCCTCTTTCCAAGCCCTGATGAATGAAGTCTTTGAGCCATATCTACGCAAGTTTGTGCTCGTATTCTTTGACGACATCTTGGTCTATAGCCCGAGCCTCGCTGCACATCTTAGGCACTTGACCGAAGTGCTTGAGACCCTTCGTATGCATCGCCTCTATGCCAAGCGGAGCAAGTGTACTTTCGGCCAAGACCGAGTTGAGTATTTGGGACACGTAATCTCCAGGGAAGGGGTCGCAACTGACGAAGTCAAGATCGAGGCCATGAAGAAGTGGCCAAGATCGAAGAATGTCAAGAGCCTCCGTGGGTTCTTAGGGCTCACCGGGTACTATCGGAAATTCATTCGTGGGTATGGAACCTTGACCAAGCCGTTGACCAACCTCCTCAAGAAGGGGGAATTTCATTGGAATGAAGAAGCCGAGCAAGCATTCGAGGCCTTGAAGGAGGCCATGACGACCGCCCCGGTCCTTGCACTTCCCAACTTCTCCAAGCCTTTTGTCCTTGAAACCGATGCTTGCGGGATTGGGATAGGTGCGGTCCTATCACAAGAAGGCCGCCTCTTTACCTACCTCAGTAAGGCCCTTAGCCCATGCCATTTGGGACTTTCGGTCTACAAAAAGGAACTCCTTGCAATACTTATGGCAGTCGAGAAATGGAGGCATTATTTGATGGACCACCATTTCATCATCAAAACCGATCATGCAAGCCTCCGCCACCTACTTGAGCAAAGAATCACCACGCAATTACAGCTCAAGGGAATGTCAAAAATGATGGGCCTACATTATAGCATCCTTTACCGCAAGGGAACCGAAAACCGAGCTGCCGATGCACCCTCAAGACGGGATGAAGACGAAGCTACCGCCACCTGTGCCCTCATGACCACTTCGGTCCCCCTTTGGATGCAAGAGCTCTCTCAAAGCTATGAGAATGAGGCCCCTACCGTCTAGCTAATCGAGCAACTTGTCCTTGACCCTACGAGCAACAAGCCTTATTCTTTTGAAGGAGGTCTTCTTCGATACAAGGGGAGACTCTATGTAGGGAAGGATGGAGGAATGAGAGAAAAGGTCCTACAAGCACTTCATGACTCTCCAACGGGGGGTCACTCCGGATCCTTTGGCACCTTAATGAGGGTCAAACACATGTTCTATTGGCCCAACCTAAAGAAGAGTGTCCGAGAATGGGTAGAGAAGTGTGATACTTGTCAACGCATGAAGCACGAAAATGTGGCCTACCCGGGACTCCTACAACCTCTACCCGTGCCCCACCAAGCATGGGAAAGTATCAGTATGGACTTCACCGAGGGGTTTCCCGAGTCCGGGGCAAGGATGTCATTATGGTGGTTGTGGACCGACTTACCAAGTATGCTCACTTCATCGCCTTGACTCACCCGTACACCGCAAGCAAGGTAGCCCAACTGTTCTTGGATCAGGTCTCCCTACTTCATGGGTTGCCCAAGGATATTATTTCAGACCGAGATGCATCCTTCCAGAGCGTCTTTTGGAAGGAGCTCATGCGCCTAGCTGGGGTCGAGCTGAAAATGAGTAGTGCCTATCATCCACAATCCGACGGGCAAACCGAACGGGTCAATCAGTGCCTTGAGAGTTATCTTCGAGTCATGGCCCTCCATAAGCCGAAACAGTGGTCTCAATGGCTTCCTCTGGCAGAGTTCTGGTACAACACCCACTATCACTCATCGTTGAAGGGGACACCATTCCATGCTCTCTACGGTTATGAACCAAGATTCCTCGCCCTTGACGTTCCTTGTGTCTTTACATCCGGGGATGTGGAGGACTTTGTCAACGAAAGGCAGAACTTAATTGGTCTATTGAAAGAGAACTTGAAAGAAGCCCAACACCGCTGCAAACAACAAGCCGACCATCGGAGGACCGAGAGAGTATTCGAAGTGGGTGACTGGGTATATCTGAAGCTACAACCGTATCGGCAAACCTCCGTCGCATTACGAAGAAACTTAAAGTTGGCCGCTCGTTACTATGGACCGTACCGAATTGAAGCCCGGGTCGGGGAAGTGGCTTGCAAACTCGAACTTCCCGAAGGTTCCAAAATTCATCCAGTATTCCATGTTTCTCGATTGAAGAAGAAGGTAGGAGACAACATACGCATCACTTCGAACCTTCCTCAAATTAACCAGAATGACGAAACCGACGTTGCTCCACAAGCCGTTCTCAATCAACGGACCATAACCCGCAACAAAAGAAGAATCAAGCAAGTTCAAGTCCAATGGAAAAACATGGGAGAAGACGCCGTCACTTGGGAAGATTGGACCTTCATTCGCAAACGATTTCCGAACTTCAATCCTTGAGGACAAGGATTAATTAAAGGGAAGGGGATTGTCACGACTCGAGGGAGTCAACGAGCTATTTTCACTTTTGATTTTTGTAACAACTATGTAATGTAAAATGTAAAATTAGTTAAAGTATGAAATAGTTTAGAATTTTTTTGAATGTGGCCGGTTGGAGGGAAGAATTAGGGAGGCAAAGGGTAAATTTAAAATTGTAATCATGTAATTACATTAATTAAGTGGGGCTATATCCTAGGGTCTAGGCTTAGGGACAGCCGGCCCTCTCCCTCCATTTTTTTGTCTATTTAAACTCATGTAATGTGTGGCTTTTGGATCATCAATCAACAACAAACAATTGAATCTTTCCCTCTCTTTCTCTTCTCTCAAACCGTCTCCCCCCTCTTTCCCTCTAACTCTAACTTCTCTTCTTCTCTAACTCTCCTCCAAGTCTCTCTCTCTTCTAATTCTCCTTCTCTTTTAAAATCTATCCAAGTCACGGACTTAGGTTCGTGACAGCACATCGGTCTAAGACCGGACTGGACAGAAGACCGAAGTACGTCAAATCATGAGACCGAGGACCAGACCGATTAGAACCAGGTCGGTCTGGTCCAAGACCGATTTCAAACCTATCATGGACTGGATCAGACCGATTTGGACCAATTTTTATCTAGAAAGTGCAATTATAAAAAAAAGAAAAACATTATCATATGAAAGTTAAAGATTAGAAAATAAAGATAATAATATAATTTACACTATATATATGTAATTTAAGGTTAATTATACGGAATATTTATATAATTATTAAATAATAAAAAATAAATATTTAATTTAATAAGATTTAATTTTTTTTAGATACATACATTATATATTAATTATATATTAAAGTTATTTACCCAAAATATTTAACGAGTAATTGATGTTGATCGGTCTTCGGTTCAGTCTTCGGGTTTTCCAGTCTTGGACCGGACCAGACCGAAGACCTATTAAGCCCATATACTAGGATCGAAGACTGGACCGATATATGGTCCGTCCAGTCTGGTCCTTGACAGAAATGGCCGGTCCAGTCCGGTCCATCGGTCCGAACCGATTTTTCGTTCATCCCTAACCCATGCGGTCATTGCTTAAGGGTCAGAAGTTCAATTTTTGCTGAAGATATATTCATGACTTACCTACTCATGAGATTTGTGGACCTCCTTATATGACAAGGTTGAATGGGGCAATCCAGTCCCTCGTTACCAAAACTAAGCAAACACTTCAATCCCTGTATCTCTCTGCAATGCTTTATCTCTCATCTCCCAAATTCTCCATCTATTATGTACTTTTCTCTTTATTTTTATCCTTAACTTTTCTTCCAAAGTCACTTCAAATTAGATACAATCATAACCAATGATATCACGAGTCGTATAAGAGATGATACTATTTTGACTTTATTTTGAAAAGTCATTAATTTAGTTGCGCTTTTATTTATCTTGTTAAATTATGCTGGATTTGGGTGGGGTCTAAGAAATATAGGATCAAAAAATCGTTTGGATATCGGTCCGGTCTCTAAAATATATATGATCAACATATAAATCTAAGTGAGGTTTGTTCTTCAAAACCAGTTGCCACTAAATATAAAAGCCAAGAAAACTTATAAGCCGTGATCTTCTTCAGTAAAAATCTGATGCAGTATTCCTTTAAGCCGGAGAAACTTTGGCCTAATGCTATATTAATAAGACATGAACGTGTTGTACAATTACTAAGGAAAACCTAAACGTGTAACATGACATGACACAATCTGATTTAACATAAAATTGACACGATTTATTATTTTTAAACAAATTAACTAATTAACATGTTTTTTTTTTTTTTGCATTTTCGACGTGTTTTAAGGATACAATTTTGACACAATTAACTTATTAATTTATAAAAATAAATAATCACACTACTTAAAACATCCAAGTAAACTTCAAGAACAAATCGACTGTACCATGTGATGTCCAGAGCTGACAAAATCCGATACGACATGATTACATGTTGGAGTTTTTGAAGCCTCGTTTCAATAGTCGAGTTAAATTTAGGGTTGATAGTTTAATCTACTTTGAACACATTTAACCGGTCAATATAATCATATTAAAGTGTTTTAATAATATACTTGTTCTATTTTATACTTTTTTTTATAGCTTGTATCTACATAATCTAATTCAAACTATATTTAATAATTATTTTAAACACGATCCATGTATTGCACAAAAAACAACTAGTATAATACAAACATAATATTTGGATCCATCAAGGGGCTTGGGCAAGATCTGCTGCATTTGTTTTTAACAAACGTATCATGCATTTTGTTATATTAAGTAACTTTTTATATATACAAACAAAAATAATTTAAAAATTACTAAATATAATAAAATATATAATATATTAATTAAAAATAAATACACCAGATTCATGCCCGATAAAGGCTAGTCAAACCTCCGTGAAGACCACAGCCCGAAAATTAACAGAACAAAACTAATAAAACAGAAATAACTTCATCACTCTATCTAGCTACTCACGCGCATTTCCGCATCGTGGGCTCCACGATCTATTTTCTACTGGTAGTTTGAAGTACACGCGCAAGAGTTAATCTTTACGTACTATTTGAAGCGGGGCCCACGCTCATGCCCTCCTGGTGGCCGCCCAGCCTTGGAATACATTAACCAACTTTTAATATTTTATTTATATATTTATTTATTTAATTTAATATATTTTCCGGATAAAAAAAATAATATATTATTTAGTTGCAAAAAAATTGTATAAATAAGATTTTTAATAAGATATTTGTTTTGTTCTTTTTAATATTGTAAATTTATTTCAATTTATATCTACTCTTTTTGTTTGTTTAAAACAATCTCTAATATTTGTAAATATATTAAATTAATTATTCATTTCTTTTTGTTAAAAAACTGATTGTTTCAAAAATTTAAGCTGAAAGTGAAGATATAATATTAGTTAATATTGTAACGCTTTGGTTTATCTCTATCATTTGTTTCTAGAACTAGGGTCCGCAGATATAATTTCTTTTCAGGGTAGCATCATGAAAGAGTAAAGCTGCGTCCATTTTATTTCCAGACCTTATTTGGGTGGGAGCCCTTGAGGGACTGAGTTTATTGTTATTATTGTACTCTTTTTTTTTTTTTTAACAGAGTTATTATTATTCTCTAACACTTTGATTTAAAATAATCTCTATATATTTAATAAAAAATTGATCTCTCATTACTTTTATTTAACTTAGTATTGTTATTAAATAAGGGACTGATTTTATTATAACATAAAGCATAAATTAAATTTATAAAAAAATTGATTTAAATAAATTTACAAATATTCAAGACTAATTAAATAATAAAAGCAAAAAATAAATTTAACTAAATTTATATATATTAAATACTAATTGAATAAATAACTTTTTAATATTACTTTTTCAGCTTTTTGTAAGGGGGGAGGCCAGCTTTGTTTGAAGTTGTAATGTCTGTGCCTTCATTTTCACTCCAATTTTTAATAATTATTTTCCTTCAAACGAAAACAAACACAAAAATAATAAATAAAATTAATTTTTATAAACAAAAATTGAAGAGCACGAGATGTCTGTAATAATGTGATGTCTGCTAAACAATAGTCCTCTTAATTTGTTTGCTTTGGGATGATGCTCTTCTTGTGTTGTCTCTTTTACCTTCATCCCACAAGAAACCAACATTTAAACACCAAAAATCATATCAATCTTCAATACCCACATCACCAAAATCAAAATAAGTCCAAATTAAAGCCCAAATTTTGCATCAAGAGCTCATAAATTTTGTGGGTTTGGCTTTAGATTTGAGCAATTTGAGCGATTTTCGGACCCTGCTTTGGTGGGAGTTTCTTTGAGTTACTGGGTGGTGGTGGTTGTTGTGGCATTGGATTTGAGGGATTTGAGCAAGTTTCACTTTTGTGGTTGATGGTGACTAATGGGTGGATTTTGATTCTTTACATATATTTGCACATGCATTTTGCTGGTCCACATTTTCGAATCTAAGCTGCAATTTCTGTGAGTATTCTTCTCTTTCCTTTCTTATTGTTTCCTCATTTTCGGTTACTTGGACTTTCCATATGGGTCTTGCAAATATGTGTGTGTGTTAAGAGGATAAAATCATACCGACATCAGCTTAAGTTTTTGAGATAATTAGTTATGTAATATGGTTGGTATCAGAGTCTTGTTGACTAAGAGGTCACGAGTTTGAATCCCAAGGCTCCTGTTCCAATATTTGCATAATTTGAACATAAGGTACGAAGTTGGCCCTTGCAATATCCACACATCAAGCCTAATAGATATTTGCGTGAGGGGCATGTTAGAATACAATATCAATCTTGGACCTTCACCCATTAACTTAAACTTTTGGGATAGTTAGGTCTGGGAGAAAGTAGATTAATATAAAAGTCTAGATGGCTGCTCTATCTAATGTTAATTAGTTTTGAAATTGAAACCCCGAAGTTATATGTGAAACTCATATATACAAGTGGGTTGGCTTTAGGATTCGGTGAACCCTTGTGCCCCATTCACCAAAAAGGTGGGAAGAAAATGGAATAATGTGGGTTAGTACTTTGCTTTTATGTTGTGGATTTTGTAATCTAAATGTAAATTGCTTAGTGCAGGTATTTGGGTTGCTGGGGTTCTTGCAATCTCTCTCTTCCTGATATTCCTTCACTTGTGATTGTTTGGTTTTTCAGCCATGAGATTAGGTGGGTATGGCACTTCTTCCTCTTTGGCGCTTTGAATAGTGTATTCTATGTGTCTGTTGTAATTATGGAGAGACCAGTTGCTTGTATTTGTAGTTGGATTTGTTGAGATTTTCACGTATGAGTATAGTTAAAAAGGCTTATGTTCGAATTGTGAGAAAGAAGAAATCACCACATCAGCCTAATGGATTACTCTACCAGTGTGATTGGTTTTAGAATGGAACCTCACTTGGGCTTATATGTCTGAACTTCACATTTCTAACTTCAAGGGTCAGGCCTAAGTTCGATGAAATTTCAAATGGTATTAGTGTATAGGAGATTCTTGACCCTAATTAGTCCTTTCTCTTATCACCCATCGCCATGACCGGCAAATCCAAGAAGAAGGATCCCTCTCCCATGGCAAAATCAAGGGTTTCAGGAGCATCTAAGTAAAAGAGAAACCATCAGCGTATAAACTTAGTAGACTACTCCATCTAAACATCAATTGGTTTAGAATAGAATCTCACTTGGATTAATATATGGGCCTCACGTATTTTGACTCCGGTGAGTTAGTTCTGAGTCCCAGTGAAAGTTCGTACGTTTGCATTCTAGACTACAAGATTGGAGCAGTTGGGGAATGAGATATTGTATGGAATGTCTAATGTAGATGGAGATTTATGCTTTTGGAAAGTATGCTAGTTTTGTTGGCCTTATTTCCAATTTGGTTGAGAAAATCGCTGCATCTTTGTATTGTTTCAAAATTAGGCAACTTTAAACCTAGCTAATGCAGCATTAGCAATGTGAAGATGTGCAAATATCCTGAAACTTCGGACTTATAGTAGGCCTGCTTGAAGAATTTATGAATCCCGTTCATAATAAGACTATCTAGGTTGGGGATTGTCCATGTTCTATTTTTGAAAAAGTTTAACCGAGCTTGGACATTTGTGTTAGAATCACACTTTGCTTAGTAGTGTTGGTCTGGTCTAACTTATATGCTGAGGACATCTCTCCACGAGTAAGTCTATTTTCTATAGAGGATGAGTTGAGTCCAGTATTCTTTAATAATTTGACATGGATTTTTGCTTGCTTGAAGTGCCTTTCCATGGATATGACAGAGGAAGCTCTTTCATTTCAAATGCGATGATAACATCATTCTCTTAGGATAATTATTTTGTGTTTCTTGTGTAGAGCTTGGTTTTATTCTGTAATAGGCCCAGGTCCGTCTAAGGGTGCTTTCAGGCATACTTGTGGCTATATATATATATTCTCGCTTAGGGTTTGAAGATGTAATATGAGAGACAAAATAGTTTCTTTTATAACATTCCCAAAAAATAGTAAAAATCCCTGCAACTTCATAGATGTAGGCACAATTGGTTAAACCACGTTTTATTTTCTTTTTTTCATCAAATTTTTTGTTGTTTTTGTTCTGTTTTCCTAACAAATTATGCCTTTTCTATCTGATACTGCAAGTCATATCTTGTTCTTGCAAGCTTACTCTGCCATTGTCTTCCCCTTCCCGTTTTCTTCAATTGTTGACCATCAATCATGAGAAATCGATATTATACTGGATTTGGACTGGACATTTGTTGGCTTATTTAATCAAAGCATGTTGATTCATGTATAATTTCTATGATTAACATCACTCAGGCTTTCAACAGAATGATCTGGACTCATCTGCTGGGCGTAGTCTGTCTGGAAGTTTCAGAAAGACTGGTTCTGGTCCGTATCCATCTCTCACTTTAACTGTTTCTCATGGTAGCTTTCATATGAAGAAGTATAATGTTCAAAATGTGCTCTTTTTGTAGCGTCGCATTCTTTGGATGTCGTTTGTGGGCGATAAGTAGATTCATGTGTACGGTGTTGCATTCTTGCTCATATTCCCCTACCTCAATCTAATGGGAGATCATTTTTGCATTTTTAGAATGATGATCATTTCATGTTTCATATGAGATTTTCAATCAGAATTGTTAGAGTATAAAACTATTCTTGTGCTTTCGCCCATCAGCTTAAGCTTTTAGGAAAGTTGGTTCCTTGACATGGTATCAGAGCCTTGAGGTCACAAGAGGTCATGAGTTCAAATCTCAACAGCCCCCACTTTCAATATTAAAACAATTTAAGCACAAGGTATCCACGCTTCAAGCCCAGTTGGCATTCGGGTGAAGTGGCATGTCAGAGTATAAAATTATTCCTAGGCCTTCACCCATCAGCTTAAGCTTTTGGGAAAGATGGTTCTTTGACGTAAGCGTGGATAGTGCAAAGGTCCACCTCATACTTTGTGCTTAAATTTTTTTAATATTGAAAGTGGGGGCTGTTAAGATTTGAACTCGTGACCTCTTGGTCAACAAGGCTCTGATACCATGTCAAGGAACCATCTTTCCCAAAAGTTTAAGCTTTTGGGATAGTTGGTTCCTTAATAATGTAATTCTATACAAAAGAAGTAATGTATGTCACTTTTACTCCTTGTTTATGACGCATTCTGCACATTCTTACGGGAAAATCCTGAAATGTTGATGTTTCATGCACGGAAACCCGATTCATCGTTTTGAAGTCAGTTCATGTATCATACTTAAGGCAAATTTGATTCAAATTTGAATGATCTAGATAAGAAAATAATCATCAAATGATTTGTTGGCCAATTATAAAAGAATGATTCAATCATGTGGAGCTGTCGGAGTGCATTTTCTTGATATTGTTCATTTGAGTACTCAATTTTCTTGGTTATTTCTTAGTATTGACTTTGTATTAGTCCGTTATGCTTTAACAGTTCAATTAACAACATTTCATTGATTTTCTTTGTATGTCTAATATATTGTAATGTAAACACTCCCCTCACACTCCAAATCTTAGAAACGTTTATAAATGCCCACTCTCCTGCTCCCGCTTCCCTTCAGGCAACTATGTTTCTGCATTCATACTTGATCCTATCCTGTTATTCCATGATCTTTTGGACCTTAAAGTCTGTTATTTTTCCCCGAATCGCTTATGCATGCACAAGGCACTAATAAATCTACTGGGTTCATGTTATTTTTCTTGAGAAACCTATCTGTGCAGTAGTAGTAACAAATCTGCAATTTCTGTTGAAATTAAAGAGAGGGATAGGAAATTTGAAGAATAGGTAGGTTAGAAGGAGATTTAGTAGAACCTAAGCATTTTGGGAAGTAATACACAAGAAGAATTTATGATTAATTAGACTCTTTTCTACTTAGCTTTTTATTCTCTTTTAGTTTTAGTCAAATTTAGATTGGTCAAAAGTAATTTAGTTTAGAGCTTCTAATTAGACTAGGATGATAGTTCTTGAGATTTTTAGTTTCTTTATCTTAGTTAGATTAGGATTAGAACTTCTTTATCTTTTTGGATTCAAGGTTTCATTTACCAGGTACTAAGGCACCAGTACTCATTAGAACTCCGAAGTTGAGCGTACTTAGGCAAGAGTAGTACCAAGGTAGGTGACTTTCTGGGAAGTCCTCGTGTTGCCAACCCTGTAAGGTTGGGGGTCCTCGGAAACAGCCTCTCGGCAGGGTTACACCCTGAAGGAGTAAGGCTGTGTACATCTAAGGAATCTTAACAAATCTGATATGCTCTGATACCAATTTGTGCGGAAAAACTGGAACAAATCGATATACTTTGATACCAATTTGTTAGGGAAATCTTGATGCGGAAGCGTAAACCCTAATCACTTGATTCGATTCAAATAATATGACTCACACGAACGAGAAGTAAACAACTATATGGAGAAAGAAAGAACAAACACGAACACACAATACTTATGTGGAAACCCCTCTACAATCGAGAGGGGAGAAAACCACGGGCGGAGATGCAGATTCTTTATTAATACTGAACGGAAGAATTACAACGACACTTCCTCTGAACGAGATCTATGAAAGAATTACAATCACTTTCTCTAAACTCTCGTAGCACTCAAAATCTGAATTAGAGGAATTACAAAATCACCTCTCTCTCTCTCAATGGCGGCGCCTCACACTTTAATTGGATACTTAATGATGTAAACCCTACGTCCCTATTTATAGACCCGTGTCTGGGAGGTCCCGATCGATCGGGAAACACCCGATCGATCGGCCCTCTTACGGCCCAAAAATCCCGAAACTTTCCTTAAATCACCCGATCGATCGGGCTTTCCTCCCGATCTATCGGTGACCCCATGGCAACCCCATAAACTTAAAACAAGTAATTTGAGACATAAACCTAACAAATCTCCACCTTGGCTCAACTTACATGCATAAAAGAATTTTCTCCGCCTTCTCCACTAAACACCCCACACACGGGGTTATCTCAACAAAGCACAAAACCTAACTGAGTCTGAGCGAAGCTTGAACTTCCTGCTAGCTTAGCAACTGAGTGAACATATCTGAGAGGTTGTCAGCAATGCCAATCTTCTTCTTCTCTGAATTGGCTCTTGACACATTATCTGAAACAACCACCTGCTGCTGAACTGTGTTACTCAACTGAACTCCCTCTGGCTTACACACCTAACCTGAATCACAAACTACTGATGACATCTTCTGTGGAGACAATAACGAAGACTCACCAAACATGACACGTCTACTCGTCAGGAATTGCTTGAAGCGAAAACCTTTCTGCTTCCCATAAAGCCCTTGTTCACAGACTATCAGTCTTGTAGACTGACCACACAAAGAGCCCCTCACACTGTGCTCAGACAGACCCCTATCACCTAAATGATCCAATCTCAAGCGTCCTGAATTTGTGATCTCTGGTTCTGTCAATAAGAAGGATGATAAAGATGCTGCAACAGATTTAACAACTGTGAAACCGACAAGTTCATACAGAGTACCTACCCTTTTGCCTTTCATGACTGTCAAAGCACCCTTAACTACCTTCAAAACTCCACCTTTGGCTGTGTACCTGTACCCTTTAGACTCGAGAGTACCTAAAGTGATGAGATTCTTCTTCAAATCAGGAACATGCCGAACATCGCTCAGAACCTTGATAGTGCCATCGAACATCCTAAACCTTGATAACGCGAACCTGCCATAAGCTAAAGCTCCCTTGACCACCAAACTTCTCAACTTTGGACCTAATTGAGGACATCATAGTATCAAATCGAAATAAACAGGGCTCTAATACCAATTTCTGAGGAATCTTGACTAATCTGATATGCTCTGATACAATTTGTGCGGAAAAACTGGAACAAATCGATATAATTGGTTAGGGAAATCTTGATGCGGAAGCTTAAACCCTAATCACTTGATTCGATTCAAATAATATGACTCACACAAACGAAAAATAAACAAATATATGGAGAAAGAAAGAACAAACGCGAAAACACAATATTTACGTGGAAACCCCTCTACAATCGAGAGGGTAGAAAACCACGGGCGGAGATGGAGATTCTTTATTGATACTGAACGGAAGAATTACAACGACACTTCCTCTAAACGAGATCTATGAAAGAATTACAATCACTTTCTCTAAACTCTCGTAGCACTCAAAATCTGATTTAGAGGAATTACAAAATCACCTCTCTCTCTCTCAATGGCGGCGCCTCACACTTTAATTGGATACTTAATGACGTAAACCCTACGTCCCTATTTATAGACCCGTGTCTGGGAGGTCCTGATCGATCGGGAAACACCCGATCGATCGGCCCTCTTACGGCCCAAAAATCCCGAAACTTTCCTTAAATCACCCGATCGATCAAGCTTTCCTCCCGATCGATCGGTGACCCCACGGCAACCCCATAAACTTAAAACAAGTAATTTGAGACATAAACCTAATAGTACATCCACCCCTCCTAGACCCCGCTTATGCGGGAGCCCTTGAGGCACTAGGTTTGTTGTTGTTGTTGTATACTTTTGGAGATATTTTTGGATAAAATTGAATCCAAATTTCTGATTGAGTTAGAAATTTTTAGGTTTTCTTTTGTGCCAAATCAGAAGGGATGGACTAAAGAGACAGTGAGGCTGCCTTTAGTTATCTAGGCAGCTTTTTGCTAGCTCGAAATCCAAATTTTAGAACTACAAATGCAGCCTAAGAGGGAGAACATTCAGAGCCAAAAATTTGACATCATTCCACAGGCAACATAGTCTCTGAGTGTGAACTTTAGTTAGAGTATTTTCTCTTCTGACGGGCGTTTGCTTGTGCTCGGGAATCAAAGCAAAGATTCCTTGCACTTGTTGTCTGTTAAACCTCGTGGTCTCGGTGGAGTACCAAATTCAGTTTTTGATTTGGCAGTGGCATTGGTGAATCTGAACATGTGATAGAGATTGCTGTACTAAAAGAGGAGCTCAATGTGTAAGGCTCAACCAAATGGATAGTGGGTGACTTGCAGTATGTAGCTTTGCCCTGCTTTGGTGGAGAGTGTTAAGGAACCAACTTTTCTAAAAGCTTAAGCTAATAGGTAAAGACCCAGGACTGATTTTGTACTCTAACATGCCCCTTAGGCGAATGCTCATTGGGCTTAAAGCGTGGATAGTACACAAGTCTATCCCATGTTTTGTGCTTAAGTTATGTCAATATTGAAAGTGGAGTTGGGATTCGAACTTGTGACTTCTTGGTCAAGAAAATTCTGATACCATGTCAACCAACTTGTCCTAAAGCTTAAACTGATGGGTGAAGACCCATTAATGGTTTTGTACTCTAACAGAGAGCTGTTACAAGACTTAAACCCGTGACTTTTGGGTGATAGAGAAACAACCTCATTGATTACACCAAAACCACTTTTAAGATTTATGCAAAGAAAAAAAAAATAAAATCTGTAGTTATATTAGTTTGGTTGGCTAACGTTCATGAGATGTACTTATCAAGTCATGTAAACAGAAGTAGATTTGTGCATAAACTCATTGAGGACGTCGTGCAGGTCTTGTACAAAATGATTTATCTCCTGGGCAAAGCTTGGATGGAAGTTTTAGGAAATCTAGAACTGGTTAGTATATATTCTTCTTCCGATTGCTTCTCGGTACAAATTTTCTTTCGCATGGTTTCATGGAGATATCTTGGGATGCGCCTAACAGTTGATATGCTCCAGGCTTCCATCAAAGTGATCAGGACATGTCCTCAGCGCCAAGTTTGGACGGAAGTTTCAGAAAGTCCAAAACTGGTATTTTTGCTCTTTCATTTTATTTCTGCTCATTGATAACATCAAAATTAGCATACTTGTATCTTATCGTATTGATAAGTAACGAATGAGTGAATTGGGTATCATGAGATCTAAAGTACTTGTTTCTTTGGGACGTACCCATTGTAGATCATTGAATTTAGTTTAGAATGGTTGTGTCTTGTATTAAATTTCCAAACCGGATAGAGGACAATGGTTTGAAACACTTAACAAATTATGAGATGATCACCTCCTCTCTATGTTTGCTTCCCATTATCTGTCGAGGAAACATCAAACCTTTTGTTTCCCATCTTCAAGGAACCAACTATATCAAAGGTTAAGCTAACAAGAATGTACAAAAATGATTTTATATTCTAACACTGCCCTCTCACATGAATGCCCATTGAAGTTGAAGCGTGAACAGTGCACAGACTCACGTTATATGTTGTGCTGGAGTGAACGGTGTTGAGATTTAAACTTATGACCTCTTGTTGAGCAAGGCTTTGATGTCATATCAAGAGCCAATCCAAAAGGTTAAGCTAACGGAAAACGGCCCATGAATGGTTTTATACTCTGATACCCGTTATGAAAGCTTTCAAATCTTTCTTGTAAAAGTTGAAGTCTCTCCAATATTCTATTTCTCTTGCTACGCATGTTTATATGTTGTGTCATATTGCAGGCCTTTGTAAAGCAACTTCTGGTTCCACCAAGTTTGTTCCTATATCCAAACAAGCATACAAGGCGCTCAAATACTATGCCAAGAATCTTCTTGACATAGAACTCTTCACTCGAGGACTTGAAGATTGGATTCTCAAAAACTCACTTACAGATTCTAACAATGGCGACAATCATTCGTTCAACTCCCTATTCCAGATCGATGAGCTGCAAGAACTTGACTTTGCGTTGGAGGGGACTTTGTTTCAGCAACTCTTTCGTATGCCTTGCTCGTTTTATAGCAACACCGATCTAAAAGAAGAATATTTCACGTTGGAAGACTTCATTCACGCCATGGCATCAGGCTTGTGGCGTACCTTCTGGCATAAGAGTAAGCCATCGCCGTTCTTTGTGGCTTCTGCTCGTAATCCTCGGTCAAGATTCTATCCTGTAGAGAAAGCCATAGCGAGGGGAAAGCTCAGAGAACTTTCTGGTGCAGCATTGATATTGAGTATAGAGGATGACCCACATGTTCAATGGGACCGAATAGTGCAGTTTGCGCTATTCAAACCAGACATAATGCTGGGAAATAAGCAAGGGATTTCGTCCACTGCTCTATGTGAAGCGGTATTCTATGGATTCCACATACTTATTTCTAGAAGGTTGAGCAAGCACTGTAGTATCAACAGCGATTCTGTCTTTGTACTAGTCTTGGATTCGAAATTTGGCGCAGTTGTTAAATTTAGTGGCAATCTTCACCAGCTTGAGCTTGACTCGGATGATCCATATGAGGCAGTCGCAGAATGGATCAAGGTTCACTCCGAAATCAGCGTTTCGCCTGTTGAAAGGATATGGAATAAGCTAGGAAATGCAAACTGGGGAGACTTGGGAACTCTACAGCTAATGCAAGCAACATTTTATTCGATTGTTCAGTGCGTCGGTCCAGCAAGAAAGTCCATTGCTTCTGTTGCTTCAGATCACAGCTTTCGACTTCAAAAACGCAGAATCGAACGCAATCTTACAGAAAACGAAGACAGATTCCTCCCCTCAGAGCAACACTATACTGAGCAACATGGAGAAATTGTACTTGAAAACAACGGTCATTATCAAGCGTTTAGAAACCAAGCATCGCGTCTAATCCTCCACCGGGGAGACATAATACAGGTAGATGATCAGCAGCAAGGTGAGAGGAGTTTCCGGGTCCAGGACACCTTAATAAATGGGAGTAATTCGATCTGCTACACTGCTGTCTCGTTAGAGAATCCTACTCAACTATACACGTTATATGTAGGTGCTCATCCATCTAGGCTTGAACCCTCATGGGAAGACATGGGTCTATGGTACCAAGTTCAAAGACAGACGAAGGTCCTCAACGTCTTAAGACAGGCGGGAATCTCTAGCCGATACCTTCCTGAGATCGTGTCCTCAGGGAGAATCTTGCATCTTGGCCCGTGCCAGAAGCAGAGTCCAATGGAGAGATGCGATCATCCATGGTGCGGAACACCAGTGCTCCTCACATTGCCAGTTGGGGACTCTCTTTCTTCGGTTTTAGCTCATGATGGCTTACTTTCCTCTGAAGAACTAGTCCGTTGCTGCAGGGATTGCTTAGCCGCATTGAGAAGCGCGAGACTCGCCAATGTCCAACATGGTGACATCTCTCCTGACACCATCATACGCGTTGGAGATCCGCACATAAACTCAAGTAGTACCATATTCTACGTTCTGATCTCATGGGGCCGTGCAGTTTTGGAGGAGAGAGACAGTCCAACTGTGAACCTCTCGTTCTCATCATCTCACGCACTCCAACACGGGAAACTGTGCCCATCTTCTGACGTCGAGAGCCTCGTGTACCTCATATACTACCTATGCGGAGGGAGCATGCAAGAACAGCAAGACTCCATTGAATCTGCATTGAATTGGAGGCAAAAGTGCTGGGCAAAGAGGCTAATCCAAAGGCAGCTAGGAGAGGTCTCAACAATTTTAAAGGCATTCGCTGATTACGTGGATAGTCTCTGTGGGACCCCGTACCCAGTGGACTACGACGGGTGGCTCAAGAGGCTTGACAAGGCGCTGAACGAGGCGTCTGACAGAGGGAAGTTCGTTGAGGAAATGGCGGTCGCAATGAGGTTTGGAGATGTTGCTGGATCTTCTGGGGGATCTGAAGTTAGTGGAGCTTAAGTTTGTTGATTGAATGATGATTTTGAATGAATTTTTCCACTTGTTTTTTTTTTTTTTTTTGTGGGGGGGGGGGGGGGGGGGGGGGGGGGGGTGTGTTTGGGTGTAAAAGGGTTGAGGATTTGTTGAAAATTGAATTGTTGTTCATCTGGTATGGAAAAAACTTTGAAATGCAGGTGTACATCTGGGAAAGATTTATCTGTGCAGGGTTTGTTTGAATTTATCTGTTATAATGTAAAATCATTTGGGTACCTTTTATCTATCAAATTAAACTTTTGGATAGTCCATTTTATGATATAGTACCAGAGTTTTGTTGACCGAGATGTCGTGCCTTCGAATCCGAACTCTTAGTAGATATGAAACTGTATATTTACTGGTCTTTTTTCCTTCTTGAACTCTACCTTGGATTATATGTTTAACTTCTATATATTGATGGATATGCAATTTTGTTAGGATATGTCTCAAATTACTTGTTTATGTTATGAGGGAAGCCGCAAGTGCGCCGATCGATCGGGGTACTCAACCGATCAATCGGGCACTTCGTTGATCAAGGACGCCTACAAAAAGGGAGCCGATTGATCGGGTGTGACCGATCGATCAGGGGCTGCGCAATGCGTGCCCTAGCCGTTTGCTATAAATAGACCTTCAGGATTTCAGTTTTAGTATCCAATTCAAAGCGAGCACCACCGTCATCAAAGAGAGAGAGAGAGAAGTGATTGTAATTCTTCTATTTTCAAATTAATAAAAGTTTCCATCTCCCCCCGTAGTTTTCTCCCCTCTCGATTGAAGAGGGGTTTCCACGTAAATCTCTGTGTTCTTCGTTTGTTCTCCTTTATCCCTGTTGATTACTTCTCTTGTATGTTCTAGTATTTGAATCGAATTCAGTTCTAGGGCATTAAGTTCCGCATTAAGGAGGTATTAATTTCCTAACAAATTGATATCTGAGTATATCAAGTTTTGTTCAAGATTTTCCTTCACAAATTGGTATCATTATATATCAGATTTGTCCAGATTACCTTAACAATTGGTATCAGGGCTTTATAATTGGTATCAGAGCCTCGTTTATTTCGATTTGGTAATATGACGTCTACAGTTAATTCTGGAATTGAGAAGTTTGGTGGTCAAGAGAGTTTCAGTTTATGGCAGGTTCGCGTTAAGGGCCTCTTGACTCAGAATGGCTTGAAGAAGCTTTAGAAGGAAAAGAAAAGAAACCTGAGAGTTTATCCGAAACACAGTGGAAGGAGTTAGACGAAAGGGCTCTTACGACAATTCAGATGTGTCTTACCGATGACATTTTAACAGAAGTTCTGGAAGTGAAGACCACTAAGGAGTTGTGGAAGAAATTGTAGGATATGTTCTGTTTCAAGTCCGTCTCCAACAAACTCGCAGTTAAGCGTCGGTTGTTCACGTTTCACATGTCAGAAGGTACGTCACTTAAGAATTATGTTAATGAATTTAATTCATTAATTCAAGAATTAAAGGAGCTTGATAATGCTCCTAAGAATGAAGATCATGCTATGTTACTGTTATATTCACTCTCTACTTCATATAAAGGCTTTGTAGACAGCATGATTTATGGTAGTAGGTCAACTATCAAAGTTGATGAGGTTAAGAAAAACCTACTGAGTAAAGAAAAAGTAGATAAGGAGTTGTCAGACTCCGTTTAGAACTCAGGTAGTGGTTTATTTGTGAGAGAAAGAATTGAGAATAAAGAATCTGATCATGGTGGAAACAAGTTTAGGTTGAAGTTTAGACATCAAGACCTATCTTGTAACTACTGTCATAAGAAAGGGCACATTAAGAGAGACTGTTACAAGCTTAAGAGAAAACTCAAAGCAGATAACAAGTCTGACCAAAGATCCGCAGCAGCTAGTGTTGTAATTGAAGATGAGAACAATGGTGATATATTGTCTGTGTCTGAACCTAAGTCCAGTTTTAGAAAAAGTTGGATTTTGTATTCAAGTTGCTCCTATCATGTTTGTCCCAATAAAGATTGGATTTCCATGTACGATTTAATTCAAGGTGGAGTTGCTTTAATGGGCAATAATGCTACATGCAAAGTTTTGGGTATAGGAACAATTCGTATTAAGATGTTCGATGGCACTATCAGGACTTTGAGCAATGTTCGTCACAATCCTAATTTGAAGAAGAATCTCATCTCTTAGGTACACTTGAGTCTTATGGGTACAAGTACACAGCTGAAGGTGGAGTTATGAAGGTCGTTAAGGGTGCTTTAGTTGTGATTAAGGGCAGAAGGTTAGGAACATTATATGAACTTGTCGGTTCCACAGTTGCAAGATCGGTTAAGATATCTTCATCATCATTGTTGACAGAACCAGGTATCACAAAATCAAGGCATTTGAGATTGGATCATTCAGGTGATAAAGGACTGTCTGAGCACAGTAAAAGGGGCTCGTTGTGTGGTCAATCTACAGGACTGAAATCTTGTGAACACGACATTTATGGGAAGCAGAAAAGAATTTGCTTTAAGCAATTCCTGACAAGTAGAGATGTCATGTTTGATGAGTCTTCATTGCTATCCCCACAAAAGATGTCACCAGTTAGTTGTGATTCAGGTCAGGTAAATAAGCCAGAGGAATTTCAGTTTCATTTAAGTAACACAGTTCAGCAGCAGGTGGCTGTTTCAGAAGATGTGTCAAGAGCCAATTCAGAGAAGAAGAAGATTGGCATTACTGATAACCTCTAAAATACGTTTACTTCAGTGCTACCTAGCAGAAAGTTCTAGCATTGCTCAGACTCGATTAGATTTTCTGTTTTGTTAAGATAACCCCGTGTGTGGGATGTTTTGTGGAGAAGGTGTAGAAATTATTTTATGTGTGTAATTTGAGCCAAGGTGAAAATTTGTTAGGATATGTCTCAAATTACTTGTTTATGTTATGAGGGAATCCACAAGCGTGCTGATCGATCGGGCACTTCATTGATCAAGGACGCCTGCAGAAAGGGAGCCGATTGATCGGGAGTGGCCGATCGTTCGGGGGCCGTGCAATGCGTGCCCTAGCCGTTTGTTATAAATAGACCTTTAGGGTTTCAGTTTTAGAGTATCCAATTCAAAGCAAGCGCCGCCGTCATCAGAGAGAGAGAGAGAGAGAGAGAGAGAGAGAGAGAGAGAGAAGTGATTATAATTCTTCTATTCTCAAATCAATAAAAGTCTCCATCTTCGCCCGTGGTTTTCTCCCCTCTCGATTGAAGAGGGGTTTCCATGTAAATCTTTGTATTTTTCGTTTGTTCTCTTTTACCCCTGTTGATTACTTCTCTTGTGTGTTCTAGTATTTGAATCGAATCTAGTTCTGGGGCGTTAAGTTCCGCATTAAGGAGGCATTAATTTCCTAACAAATTGATATCCGAGTATATCAAGTCTGTTCAAGATTTTTCCTCACAAATTGGTATCATAGTACATCAGATTTGTCCAGATTAACTCAACAAATTTTGATGTTCAAATTGTCTTAATATTTTCCTTTTTAATCTTAATATTCACAAATTTGATATTCGGGTTGTCTTATTATTTTCCTTTCATAATCTTAACACCAACAATCTATACTCTCAATATCGATATAATTTAATCACAAGACACGAGGTGGACTTATGCATTATTCTGTCTAATGGGCATTCACGTGAGGGACAATGGCGGAGTATAAAATCATTTCTAAATTTTACTTATCAGCTTAACCATTTGAATAATCCAGAATTAATCCATTGCACGTTGTGCCTTTCGGAACTTGTACTTCCAATTATCGGAAAAAAATACAAAATCAATACAATGTATCTCTGGTATGTTTTATAATACATTAAGCAGCAAGTGTTTTGGCTCTAGAAATTCCATTTATCTTTACTTAAAAAGATCTGCAATTATTATATAGAAGTATGAAAATTTTTTTTGGATCTGCCATTGATAAGCTAGTATTGTTGTATCGGCATATTGTCACGAGTTTCTAATTACAAGGATATCTAAAATGGGATAAGTCACTTGAAAAAAGCACTTTTTCAGTATTAAGGAATGTTTGGCCTGAAACGGAAAATCCTTTGAAATACAAATAGAAACCTTTTTTTTTTTTTTCTACTTTTAACCAGAAATAGAAAAATAGTGCTTCTCTTTTAAAATAATAACAGATCCAGAGAAACAAAAACTTAAAATGTTTTGCACAAGAATGTCCTTATTGGAAGCATATTTTAAAAGCATATTGTAAACTTACACGTGATTCTAGTTATAAAAGGTGTTATGTTGTAGTTATAATTAAAAGAGATTGACATATGAGCGTTGTTTACAAAATTTACAGTACATCCTTGGAAGTTATTACTGTTCTTCTTTATGGTAACCTGGTGCCTTTTGGAATGGTATTACTTACCTATAAAACTAAGTTATTAAGTGTTCTATAGATGATATAATTTCAAGTCCATTGGTTACTTCTAAAACTTTCGGTTACTTTTTCTAATAGGATATTGGAGACTTGAATCTGGAACCTTTTTATTCTATGACCTGAATTTTAATTGCGTTGTTTTACCACAACACTATAAGATATATTATTAATGAACTATGAAAAGCCTCGTATCGATCTTTTGAACCTTTTTTGAATTTGGTTTAATAAGATATATGTAACTAGATACACAAATCATAGTCTTATTGAGTCAGGTTGAGCTTGTTTTTTAGCGAAGCTTGCTATGGAATCGAACTATTCGAGCTACAATCAAGTAACTATTAATCCATTATCGAGTTTTTTTTTTTTTTTGATAATTAGCGACAAAATCGCAGAACAAGTAGGCCACTCAACAAAGGCAGACCTGAAGCCACTCGAGCAAGAGCGGGGGAAATAAGAGACAACCAAAAGAACAACAAAAACAAGGAAAACAAACGCACCACAAACCCGAACATACAAAAACAATGAAACCAAGAAAACCTAACCAAAATAGCAGGAACATGGAGCAAACCGAAGCACAGGAGCTTGCTCGAAACTAGGACACACACAACTGAAAACTGAACGCAAGGCACCTAAACCTATTATCGAGCTAATAATGAAATAACGAACTAGTTCTTAATGAGCCATTAACAAGTCCTTAACAAGCTCTTTGAGCTCTTAACCATCCTTTTCTAAATTGTTTGTGAATGTTAATGAAACAAACATCCCCCGTTTGAACTCCACTCGATACCATCAAGTCCCAAAATGAAAAAAATGAACGCTAACCAAATTGGAATGCAAGTAGTTTGCCAACCATTTGGTTTGTTTACAACTCTACTGGGCCTCACATATATACCTCATATTTCAACTGTTACGCTGCATTTGGTTCGATGGAAAATATTTTTTGTAGAAAATTTTTCTTAACGAAATATTTTGAATTAAAAATATCTTTTCAAAAGCTTTATCCTTCTAGCTAAAGAAAAATGATTTTATTCTTTAAATTTATATAAGATTCACACTTATCTACGTTGAGGTTAAAATGAATCGCATGCAGCAAAATTAATACGGAAAATGTTTTCCCCTTATGAAATAAAATATTCCCTATATTTATAATTATTAATAAAAGATCATGTAGAAAATTAATAAAATTTTTAAAAACATATTTTTTTCGTAAAAACGAATAGAGTGTTAGATCAAACTTTATAGTAAGCAAACTCAAGCATACAAAATTTAAATAACTCTAAAATTATAAAGGGTTATTTACTTGAAAGATCCCTGTAATTTTCTCATTGTATCAATTTGATCCTCGTACTTTTAATTGTATCAATTTTTTGTCGCTAAAATTTATAATGTGCCAATTTAGTCATTTGGTCAAATTTAAGTTCAATTATTGACATAATTTTTAATGGAAAAATCATATTAGATGCAAGTAATTCACTACAAATTCATCCATTTACTCAATTTAACCCTGTATATGACCAAACTTTTAAATATTTCACTAAAAACTTACCATAAATTTTACTCTAAGGATTAAACCGACACATTTTTAATTGTATAGGGACTAAATTGATATAATTAAAAGTATAATGATTAAATTGACATAATAAATAAAATGTATAGACCTTTGGCGTTAATAACTCAATTATAAAATATCTGAAGAGAAAATTTAGGAATGTTAAATTTAAATAAAAAAAAAAAAAGAAAAGTCAGAAACCAAAACCTTTGACTCACATGCCCATACTAGTCATTGTGTGTAGGTTGACCTTTTTGGCCCGACCCACGCACCATAATTATATATTATATTAGTAATATTTTAATTACTTAAATTATATTTAATTCAATTTCTTACTTACATAATGATATTTATTACATTTAAAAAATATTAATTTAATATTTTTAAAAATAAAATGGTTTTTCTGTAATTATAATAAATATATATGTAACGTTTTTCATGTCATATTATTCTAGATGCATCAAATAGTAACATGCACCTATCTTAGGTCACATCAAATAAAATATATTTGTTTACTTTTATAACCCTCCATATTATATTATTCTTGATGCATCAAAATAAAAAATTATTTTTATATAACAAACAATCATACCCATGCTAAATTAAGAGAAAAATATATTTCTTTTTAAAAATATTTATTTTTTAAATTTTACAGCTAAAAATAGATTCCTATTAAGTTTTTATTTGGTTTAATATAAAGTTATTGTCTGAGCGTTCTAAGTGTTGATAGTTTGCTCCTAACCCGTTGATGTTCTTAGTATTTTGGCCTTGTTCTGGTGTGTTTTTGCTTCGTATAGGTAGTACAATTTTATTGTTATTTTTATTCTGTGTCTTCTAACTCTGTCATGTACTTTTTATGCATCTAGGGCTTGTAATATGATTATCAAAACAAATATAAAGTTATAGTCCAGTAAATTTTTGGTACAAAGAAAAAAAAAATATTTTTTTTCATCAATAGAGGCTTATTTTTTGCATATAAAGAAATATTTAATTTTACTATTTATTTATATAAATGATGAATCTCAAGGAAAATAGACGACAAAGGGTGGAGTTAGGTGAAGCAGGCATGTGTTCTTGTCAGGCCTCTTGGAAGAAATTCAATCCCACCCTACTAAAATAATTACAATAAAATTAAATATATAAATAAAATAATAAATTATATATTAGTACCTTTAAAGTTTAGTATATTAGTTTTTTAGTTTACAGACTTTATGAAATAATTTTTTAGTCCAAAAATTATGTGTATTTCATCAAATATGAAATGATGACAGCGGGGTCTGTTTTGCACTCTTACAAATTACTATTTGGATTATTTTATCAAATATGTATAACTTTTTAGAGTAAAAAATTATTTAACAAAGTTTGTCGACTAAAAAATTTGTACACTAAATTATAGGGTATTTATATATAATTTATCCTAAAAAAAAATATACATATACAAATGGACCTCATTAACATGCATAAAGTATTTTTTATTTTTTTGGTTGCTTTCTTCTTGAAGAATTTTTTTTTTTCCTATAATGTAAACACAACAAATTAAGTGGTACAAAGGACTGTAGGTAGATACAAAATATTAATTTTGATGGAAAAGTCTAAATATTGGAACTGTTAAGATTAATTTTGATGGCTCAAAGAGAGAAAAGTCGGTTGAATATGGTACTTTAGCAAATGCAGGTTGGAAGATTTATCGTTGGAAGGACTAGACGACTTGAAATTGCTTCTAATGTAGTGGTCGAGATGATAGCAATTACGGATGGTATTCTAAAAGTTGTTGCATTGGTTATATATATTTGTAATTAGGTGGAAGGAGATAACGAGGTTATGATTAATGCCGTCAATGAGAAGTTCCAGTCTCCTTGAAAAATTTAGAAGATTATTCGGGAAATTTTAGTGATGAAAAATGCAAGTAGAAGTATTACATCTGGTCATTGCTTTAGAAAAGTGAGCATGGTTGTCGTTTTTGTGATGTTTGACACTTTTTGAAGTGTACATATGCGGTCGTAAGTGTTATTTTTCTGGGTGTCCAAACCAATATTCGTTGGTGTAGGTGTCATTATTGATTGTACAAGACAAGATGGTTCGAGATTATCCTCCGATTATTCAGGTGTTCAATCTTTACAAGCTAGTTACATATCACTTATCCCTACTTTCGTTCTTTATATTTTTTATTTTCATTTTTTTAAATATTTAGGGGTAATAATGGACTATGTACACTGTGCTAATTCCACTATAGATGCGTATGAAAACAAGAACATAATGGCTTCCCTCCCCCTGATTGATGGCAAGACACCATGCATCGCTAGGGGGTCTATAAGAGTTGAGCCAAGCCTAAACTCGTTTGGCTCAAGGTCAGCTTAGGTTCAACAATCAAAGCTTGCTGCACATGGAAACTTTAAGAATGGGCTCGACTCATCATAAGCTCTGGTTCCACACCATTTAGCTTGGTTGAGCTTACACCTATCTTGACAAGCTCTGAGCTAAACTCACCTTATTTCAATTCATTTGGACTCGATCAAGGATCATTAAGCTTGAGATCCCACAAGTTTGAGCTGCACTAAGCTCGACCTCAGCTCAGCTTGACTCTAGCTCCAAACAAGCCCAATCTTTCAAGCTTTATAACGAGACCTCGTATAATCCGCTCAACTCATTTACACCCATATGCACAACTATTTCATGACAAACCATCTTGTTATTCGCTTATAACACCCTACCATCTCTTAACAAGCTTTTCAATCTAACCTAACCATACAATCTGGTTCCAGACACAAAAGAGGAACTTATACCTAATCCCCATATCATTTTTGCCAAAAAATTGATTCCTTTATTTTGACAAAGAACTTCCTTTATAGCTCCAAATCACCGTTTAAAATAATTACAAATTTAAAATAGTTCATGATCGAGTTTCAATATATGAAAAGTCATTACACCATACATCAGTCTATAAGAGGTCTATTATTCGACTCTTAAACTACTCTATAAAAAAAAATTTTAAAAAAAATTTGAATTTCTATAACCATGAATAATATATTTTAAATATTTTGGTCTATTTCTTCTAGAAGGTCTTCACTATTTACACTTAAAACAACTAGTATTGTAGTTAGGTAAAGCAGGTGGCAGTACCCTCCTGTTAATAAAATAAAATATTCTATTTTTAAATTTTAATAATATAAAATTTTCTTCTAATATATGAAATTGAATAAGAAAATTTCTAATGTTCAAAAAAAAAAAAGAACAGGAAAATTTCTAAATTTAAGGTTTTGTTGTAATTCTTTATTTATAGTTTTTTCTGATAATTGAAGTCAAAATTCATACAAAAAAAAAAAACGAGACAGAATTTCTTATTTATAGTTTTTAATTTTTTAAAAAACCCAAGCATTGAGTTTTGAAATTAATTTTTAATATAATTTTTTTGTTTTTAGTTCTTTGAGCTATACCTTTAAACAAAAAAAAATTAAAAATATGATTTTTAATTCCAAAAAAAGAAAAAGACTGTGAACAGAAAAAATACTAAAGGGACCCTAAATGATAAAGCAATTAATAAGGATTTAAAATATAATGAAGTAGGTAATTTTATCCCTCCTTTGGAATTGCCTTTGCTGACTTGTATCATGTATTTTATTTTTAATAATTTAATAGGAAACATATTTGAAAAAAATGACACAATTTTAATAATATATAAGGACATAATTTTAAAAAAAAAGGAAAGGCGACATATTTGAAAAAATGAACGGGAATGACATTTATTTGAAAAAAAAAAGGAGATCTACTTTATTATATGTAATTGAAATGATGATATAAAAGTTGAAAACTAATATGAAAACTAAAAAGATAATGCAACGAATTCAATGATTTAGTAATTGCAATGGCAAATGACATGGCACTGCTGGTGAAGTGATTAATCGCATATGCTTATGCTTTGTTTAAAATATATTGTCCTTTATGTTTTTTTTTCAAAACACATTACTATTTTAGGTATATAATAAACAGTGTATCCTTTTTTTCTTTCTTTTATCAAGCATATTGTCATTTCCAATTTAGGTCAAAAGATCTGGAGTTCGATTCCCTCTTGAACTTCTTCTTGAAGAATATTTGACTTAACTAGCTCTTGTAGCATATAGGTTGCCGCATGGGTTGGGGTATACCAAGACCAGGTTCCTCATTAGTACATGTTGTTGCCTTTTTCATTTGGTGTTATATTGATTGTTCGATTGCAATGTAAATTAAATTAATTAATAGGGCAAATTCATGATTAGATCAAACTGAGCTAGATTGAATAATAGACCAATTAACCAAGTATGTTTGACCATGGACCAGATTAGAGTCAAATCGAGTTGTATCAAAGGCTAGTACAAACCCTGAAAGTTATACGAGGAATAGACCGACGACAATTTTACTCTTTAAGATTAGATGTTACGTACATGTCAAAATGAAAAAAAGAAAGAAGATTTAATTTATGATCCCAATTGTCTACAAAATCCATTGACATTATCATTTTGTTGTGATTGTCCTTGTCATTGGCATACAATTGCAACTCTTTTTTTCAAACCCTAGATTGCAACATAGACACATTGCTCCTTGACTAAGCATCGGTGTCGCGATTGATTCCCCAAATAATTGGTATGTGCACCGTTCTGATTCGTGTTCACGTTGGTGTGGGTCTTCGACTTTCATCTGGAGCGAAGAGATTATCTTTGATGGGATAGGAAGACTAATTGTGAGCTCCAGATTGATATCCGTACAATTTTGTTCTTCTCCAGTCACCACGCTACTATTGTTAGAATCCTCCTCGTTGCTAAATGTCCTAATAATTGGATCGCTACCTAGCCTGGAGAACTCGGGGCCGAATTGTAATGTGGAGGCTTGTAGATTGACTGATTGGAAACAAATGTTGGTGCTCGGAGGCTCGTTCGTGTAGGCATCGAGGTTGGTGGAGTTAATAATGTTTGCGTTGTTTACAACGGTGGTTGTGGTGGTCGTAATGGTGGAGGATGTAGGGTTGAGGGGGCGGTGCGATTGTGGGTCGATTCCACGACTAAGGAGCTTTCTCTTGATGTGTGTATTCCAATAATTCTTTATCTCATTGTCTGTCCTTCCTGGTAAACGTGCAGCAATAAGTGACCATCTGAGAATCAATAGCACGAAAACTCGTTACAACAAGACAAACACGTACTATACCAACACCCATCACAACATAGTAATTTTTAGCATAAAATACTGATATGGAATATTGTGTACGTACTTATTTCCAAGCAAGCTATGGAGGTTGATGATAACTTCGTCTTCTTCGTCGGTGAAGTTTCCTCTTTTAAGATCAGGTCTGAGGTAATTTATCCATCTTAATCTGCAACTTTTGCCGCATCTTTGAAGACCTACACAATTTTGTCCATCCCACAACATCAAATGACTATGACTACGACTACAAATCTTTAAATAATGGTAAAAAGAATCATCCCATAGAACTAAGCTTTACAATTACACTTCCATTAAGACATTGTTTTTGAGATTGGAATATGTTACTTTTTATAATTTATGTTTAGAATTAGTATAGGATCCATAAATATGAATAAAACTCATTGGTTAGATTTCAAATAACGATGTACAAAAATAGGAAAACATACTAAATTAGGTACAAGAGATGAAGAAGTATCGAATTCAAATATAACTATGGATGGAGACGATTACTCAGCAGTTGATGACTCAAAATGTCTTATTTGATACGCTCCAAAAACTTCACCCTTTGTAATTTCTGAATCAAAGAGGATTATATTGTATCCCTCCATGACTAACACTATGATCGTGAAATTTCACCGGGCCTTTTAGACTCGACCCACAGAGTTAACATACGAGGTCCACATATAAGTCCAAACAGGGTTCCATTCTAACACCAATTGACATTAGATGAAGTAGCCTATGAGTTTCTGTGTTGGTCTGTTCTTTTCTACAATTCCTACGTAAACTTCACCTTTGACCCATACGTAGAGTTCTTGGCAAAAGTACGACCCAAAATTAGAAAATTAAAAAAAGAAAAACTAATTTTTCAACAAAATAAAATAGAAAAAAATGAGAAAAATACCTGCAGCCTTAGGAAGAGACCTCCAACAACCTTCACCATGAGCCTTAATGTATTTGATGAGTTTCTCATCCTCTTCTTTCGTCCACGCTCCTTTGTTCGTGTGTTCTTTCTCGCAACACGGGGATCTCCCCATTCGATCGATCGATCGATTTTACCTTTATCGATCTCGTTTACTATAATTGATCGATAAAGTTATAGTTACAGTTACAGTCTGAACTGAAATATACATATAAATTTTGGTAGGAGAAAGTTAGAGAGATATGGCAGGAAAAGAGAGGTTGTGGGGGAATGGGATCACACCCATATATCATATATCCATAGAATATAAAATATTTTTAAATATTATTTTTGGGTATTATTTTTTTTTAAAAAATATAAAAAAAAGAGGGAAATTTTTGAAGAAGTAAATAGAAATTTGACTAAGTAGGTAGAGAAGAAAAAGAAGAGTGGTTGGAAAAAAAGTTTTAAGGGGATGGATTTGGTAGGTAGCTCTTACTTTTCATGTAGTTGGGAGTTAATACTAACCCCCTTCTATATTTGTTATTTTTAATTCATATATATTTAATAAAATAATTTAAATAATTATATAAAAGAATATAAAATTTACTGTTATTTATTAATAAATTAACTATTAATTCGGTAATCATTCTATATATAAACTGTAATATTGTGATACTACTTACATTAACTTTTATACTATAATATTATTTCAAAAAATTATAAAACTAAAGTAATTAACACACCAAGTACCACAGTAACAGTATGCAATATAATCTTTTTTATATTTGAAATATTATTTTTGTAATCTAATAATATTTTTATAAATTATTTAGTGTATAAATTTAATATATTTAATTGGGTAATAGTAAACATTTAATATAAATAAATATTTATTTCCTACTTTTCCTCCTGGTTTCATGCACTCCTATTATTATTTTAGTAACAGGAAAATTGAGTGTGATGTGGACTCGTGTACCTAAACTTGTTTGAAGATTATTTCTAAGTAGTAACAGAGCGGCAAATTGGACTATAAATTTTGATAATTTGTTTCTTTTATGGCTTAAATTCGGCTTGGAACGAGGGTTGATATATTCCCAAGCAATTATTTAGAGCCCCAAATTTTAGATATTATAATTTTTAAAGTTAACAATTATTAATATTAATAGGTTTTAATAGATATATTATTATAAGGGTCTCATTTAAAACTTTTGCTTGGGCCTCCAAATTGTTAGGACCGGCCCTGATTTGAAGCTCGGTAAGCCCAAACAAGCATAGGCTTATGCGAAGCTTGAGTTTGGCATGTCATAAGATTGAACTGGTTCAACTCGTTGAGACAATCTGTCAGATTTTAGAGACCTGAAACAAGTTTAACTAAGGGGCTTGTAACCAAAGTGTCCAAGTCGACTTAAACACACACTTTTAATAATCTATAATTTAATTTATAGTTACCAACTAATATATTTCTTGGCCTTTTACATACATATGCATTTAAAAAGTATAAAACATTCGGTTCATGAATACTGATTTATAATAAAAAACAGATTAAGAATATAACTAATTTTCAAAAGAAGGGGCCTTCACAAGTTGGGGGCCCAAACAATTGCTTCAATTACCTGGGATTTTGACCGAGCAAGTTATAACAAAACTGTTATTATGGAAATACTTTCGGAAAAAAATTGCTTGGGTGTTTAATCTAAAAGAAACAATCTACGTTTTGATTTTGCTTCTAATTTTAAGGATACAGTGCCTTTTTTAGAAAACAAAAACTTTTGTTTAGAAAAAGAAACTTGACCAAACAGACCCCAATTATCGATATGCTAAATATATAAACTTAAATTAAATAAATAATAATATAATGAAAAGGATTAATTAGGGTTAAATTGGAAGCAATCAGCACCTCAATTTTGGGTTTAGTATAAATTAAATTAAATTAGTTTCTAGAAGGTCAAATAATTATCTAAAAGTCATTTTCAAGGCTTTTTGAAAATGGAGGACACGTGTAGGGTCAAGATTAATGGATGAATAGTAAAAAAAGAGGGGGGGGGGGGGGGGGGGGGGGGGGGGGGGTCACCTCAGTTTGGTTGGAATTCACCGTTCCATGATTTATACGGCTTTGATGGTGATCCCTTCGCGTCACGTTTGGGCCCCACATAAATTATTATAATTTATTTTATTTAATTTTGAAAGGTTTATTTACCGGGCACTAATGCAACCGGATCCCATTAGAACTCCGAAGTTAAGCGTGCTTGGGCAAGAGTAGTACCAGGATGGGTGACCTCCTGGAAAGTCCTTATATTGCTAATTCTATAAGGTTGGGGGTCCTCGGAAACAACCTCTCAGCAGGATTATACCTTGAAGGGGTAAGGCTGCGTACATCTACCCCTCCCAGACTCCGCTTATGTGGGAGCCCTTGAGGCACTACGCCTGTGGTTGTCGTTGTAGTTGTAATTTATTTAATTTTGAGAAATAGTTTTATAATTTTTGAAAAAAGGGGGGTTTGTATGAGGTTAATTATTGAGTCTGACTCCGCAAATGCAATGTCATGGTGTTCGTTGGAGAAAGAAGCACCTTGGAGACTGAAGTTCTGGCATTTCGTTTACATGAAACGAGAGGCAAATAGTCAGGCAGATGCTTTCACGAGAAAAGTGAATCAAATGTTTACACTGCTCGTAGTATGGTTTAATTGCTAGAGAGGTGTTTTTACGACGTGGGAGAAAAGTGGTCTTATGCATCAGATGCATTACAATACTCTGTATCCTGTTGATTGATGAATAATATTTATGATTACTTATCAAAAAAAAAAAAAAAGGTCTGCATTTTATTGTTTTTTCTTTTATAGTTGTAAGTCATACAATATTTGAGCTAATTAGAGTCATCAGCACATGTTTTCGATGGGGATGAATCAATCATAGTTTAGCAGTTTGCAGAGTTATAATAAGAAAATTAGTGTAGTACCAGAATCTAGTTGTAGTTCTACAGAAAAATTCGGCATTAAATCTTGTCAGCGGTTGCCTTGCAGTGTTTTGGAATTACACCTCGAGTTCTTGGAGATTTCCATTTTTTGCCTCTGCTTGATTCGGAGATCGTTGTTGGTATGTGCCGTCTTCAGTTTGTTTGGAGTTTCGCCTCGCTTTGCTCAGTTTTATCATGCCTTGTTTAGACGCCTTGGGCTTTTCTCTTGTTTTTGTGACCGTTAACAATGCTGGTTTAATCTTACATTGTTCCTTGACGTACACTTTTCGTTATCATTTTCGGGGGTTGCTTTTACTATTTTTTTATACAAGTTTTATGCATATTGGTTCAAGCCTTGCTATAATCAATTTTAGCTTGATAAGCTTAAAGAGCCAAGTTCCTACTGCAGGTGCTTGGCTCGTTAACGTTCATAAAAAAATTTATGAAGGCTCTTTTAGAACTTGTTAGCATTCAATATTAGCCTGAAATGGTTCAATAATAACTTAATAGTAACTCAAATAGCTCGGCTTGGCAATGAGCTCTACTTGATAAATTCATAGCTCGTTTTGGCTCCATAACGAGCTCAGCTCAATTCAATAATGAGTATGTCAAGTTTGATTAGGCAAACGAGCCAAGTCAAGCTGAGTATCCTTCTCATTAAAATCTTATCAAATTGAGCCGAATAAATGTTTAAAAGTTCAATAAGAGCTCATATCGAACTCCAATTTGATAATGCTTGTCAAGCTTAAGTTCAAATAAGGAAATACTCAGCTCAGCATCAAAGGATGAATTAATACACATATTGTTGCAGCGCGTAGATGGAAATTAACATGAAACGGGAAGGTTTAATAGCTGTCCGTTAATTCCCCTTGCTAAAACAATAGGAAATAAAGAGAAAAATAATTTAACATAATTCTCACACTCCCAGAAAAACACATAAACAATAATAAAAATCTCTAAGCTATTGAACGAATGAATAAAATCCTAAGTCTTCTTCTTATTTAAAAAGATGAGCTAATTCATCTAAACTAAAAAACTTAAAAATTAAAAGATAAATACAAAAATAACTCTTAATTATCTAAAATAACTAATAATTATCTCTTAATCTAATATTAAGTATCTTATTTCTAGATAAACTCCTCAAGCAACGTTTCCATGGAACTCGCCAATGCCCATCAGGCCAAGTTACCTGCCAATTACACCAGAGCTATCTTATGAATCCACTCCTATAGTTATCCCGCCAAACTTACAATCCCGTCAAGACCCCTTCACCCTGCAATCCGCCAAAGGCTGAAACGAAAACTGTTGCATCACACATCCTATAAAAAAAAATGCAAAATTTAACAATATAATAGTACTAAAGTAACAAGAATAATTCAGAAATTATTTATAAAATAATAAGAATAAAAAAATATAATTAGATAATTAAGGAAAAAGTGTTATAATTAGGTGAAATTGTGATAGCAAAATCCTGCAAACTATGACCACTTTTTCTTTATGCTGCTACATACTCTCAGCTGGTACTACTAGTTGGAAGTGGGTAAACCTGTACTCCCTTTCTTTACTTTTGGCCCCACCCTTTTATTTACTCCATTGTAAATTATCCTACGATACGGTATGATACGAACACGACATTAAGATGGTAGGTTTGGATCATGAGTTCTGTAGTAGGGATAAATTTGGACTGACTCGCTTAACCAGCTTAGGTGATCTGGATGAATGTAGGTATGGGTTGAGTTGACCTAACTGTAAGAATTCTTTAAGGATCTAAATATTAGGGTTAGAGATTGTAAACATACCATATACAGAAGTCACTATTGTAGTCAACTGAAATATGGTTTGATCCGCAAGACAATCACAAACAAACAAGAACACGTCTCTAGATCGCGCTTAGAACTTGGTCTTTCTCTCGCTCTCTAATTCTTTACGATGACTATACCAATGGGGCAAGCCATTCTCTTAGCTTTATTTTATAGCTAGGGTTTTTTAGGAGGAGAAACGGGACCAAGCCTTGGGTAAGGAGCTGTATACGCTCCCCATCAAAGCCCGTCTTTAATTAAACCCAACACCTTACATACCAAACTATTAATTATATAATAAGTTGAGACGAACCTAGGCACATACTCTAAGGATCATTTTATCAAGTGGACTTCGTCGGTTCAACATCCAACTAGTTTTATAAAATAAGAAGATAACCCAATCAATAGAAGTCCACTTTATGGAATAATTCCAACATTAACTTCATCTGTTTATGCAGTTTAGATTATTTAAATGGTATATTATTGCTATTGTATATATTTTATAGCCTACATTGACATAACATAATTTGCCATATATTTGATTATCTTAATTAGTTAATTTATTTTAATAATTATAAATATGCTGTGTATTTAGAGTGACTATCACAAGTAACAATGCATTATTAAACAGCATGTTTATAAGTGGTTCGCCAACTAAAATATATAAAAAAAGTCACTCGTATTATTAAACAGGTAACTAATAGGTTATCTATTTATAGGTTGGCCAAGGGTTAACGGGTTATTAAAACATTTTATAAAACAATTAGATTTTAGTTGAATTTTCTCTAAAATCCATCGGAGAACAAGAAAATAAACACAATACAACACGACATAACAAGAAAATGAATACAACACAAACCTTGCCTTACTGGCCATTTTATAAAACAATCAGATTTCAGTTGAATTTTCTCTAGTAATAGGGTTCATTTACCAGGCACTAATGCACCGGATCTCATTAGAACTCCGAAGGTAAGCGTGCTTGGGCGAGAGTAGTACCAGGATGGGTGACCTCCTGGGAAGTCCTCGTATTGCTAACCCTATAAGGTTGGAGGTCCTCGGAAACAGCCTCTCGGCAGGGTTATACCTTGAAGGGGTAATGCTACATACATTCACCCCCCAGACCCCGCTTAGGCAGGAGCCCTTGAAGTACTGGGTCTGTTGTTGTTGTTGTAGTTAAAAAGTAATAATATAATCTTTACATGTTTTTGTTGATCAAAAAAAAAATCTTTACATGTTTTTAAAATTATATAATAGTATGTGTTAATTTCTCATTTGCTAACATTGAAATTTTAAAATAAAAAATAGATGTATTAGTATAAAATGATAAAAATATTCATCTCATAATATCAATAATTCATTATTATACAAAAATGAGGCAACAAAAAACAAGTTAGGGACAATGATTAACATTTACCTTTAATTTACACCAAAACATCATTTAGTTGTTTTATATTACCATATGATAAAACAACACCTTAAGGTTTCTCCTCATATATATATATATATATATATATATATATATATGGTGATGTTCTTATGAGAGAGTGAGAGCGTGAGAGGGGCGAATTCTGGCTCTCCATTATAATGGACGGCTAAGATTTGTTCGACATTAAAAAAATAACAATTTACGGCCAAAATTTATTGAGTATTAAAAAAAATACCAATTTTCTTCCCCTGCCCCTTATTTCTTTTTGCCCCACGAAAGGGTATAAGCCGTAAATTGTTATTTTTTTTTTAATATTCAATAAATCTTGACCGTCCATTACAATAGAGGGTCAGGATTCGTCCCTCTCAAGCTCCCACCTTTTCATAAGAACCCCACCCTATATATATATATAATTTAAAGAAATATACAATTTGTTAGGGAAATAAAAGATAGGAAAGTCCTCATCCTCAGGTTGGGGGCACTGGGAGTGTGAAAGGGGCGAGTCCTATTTCTCCATTATAATGGACGGCAAGGGGTAAGGAAGGAAAATTTTTTTTTTTTTCAATACTTAACAAATCTTGTTTCGCCCCTCTCACCTTCTCATAAAAAATTTGTTTTCAAGTCTTGGATATCACATATCAAAGACTATCAGTTGAGCTAGTTAACTCCTTCGATCCATCCAATCTATTGTATTAACACATCAGGGTAGCTTTTAAATCAGTTGCTTCTATATTATCACATTTATCGAGTATCTTTGTACACATATAACCATCTCTTTCATTTCATACACGCAAACTACATCGTTTCAACACATTTTAGCTAATCTTTTAATTTATTATGGAAATTTTTTATTTTTATTTTTATTTTATTCAAGTATCATCCTATGTTGATTCAAATGCCTGAACTTCTAGAAACTTAAAAAAAAAAAAAAGAAGAAATAATTAGTTAATGGTAGGTAAACAACCTTTTTTTTTCTTTTTTCTTTTTGCCATCTTTTCCCATGTTGATATTATCATCATTATCCCACCCCCTCTTTGTAAGTTTGGGACCAAAAGTAGGTCCACATTAATTTCCATTATTATATAATTTTTTTTTCTGTTATTTATATTTTAGTACTGTGAAAATAATAAAAAAGATTATCTACTAGGGTCTTGTCTTAGTGGTAAGAAACAAGTAAGGGAATAGAGTGTTGCTTTAGAGCAAAAGGTATGGAGTTCGATCCCCCCCCCCCCCTAAACCTCTTCTTGAGGAATCCTTGACTTAACTGGCTTCTGTGGTGTGTGGGTTGCTGCATGGATCAGAGTTTACGGAGTGGGTAACCGAGTTCCTCTTTAGCAAGAAAATAATAAAAAGATTTGACCTTTTAGATTTTTTTTTAGTAACTTAATTTTCTTAATACGTGATGACATCATATTCTGTGGAGAAAGTTGACATAACATGTCACTTTAAATATTCATTACAATATAGTGACAAAAATATTTCTCTTGGCCCTTTAAAAAAAAAAAAGAAAAACATTCATTTCCAACCATTAATGCATTTTCACTGAGGATATACGCATAACTTACCTGCTTATGGGGATTGTGGGCCTCCTCATGATCTGGGGTTGGCTAAGGCAAACTAGTCCCTCTTTACCCCCCCAAAAAAAAATGTTAACGTCCTTTCACTTGGTATTTAAAGTGACTTGCAACATCAAGAGGGACATTTTCGTAAATATATTATAATGGGTATTTATATTGACCTGCCATGTCGGCTTTCTCCCCAGAATATAATGTCATCACAACGGAGAGAATCCTATTAATTATTACACGGCCTTTTTATTATTTTCACAAACATATAATTACTAAAATGTAAAAAAGTTCGTTTTCTAACTTTCTGTTTGACAACTGAATAATGGGATAAAAAGGAACAAGGATAATGCCGTACCGAGGAAAACTTTAGCTCCTTTTGGCATTTTTTTTTTGGAGATAAGGGGTGTGCGATAAAAATTAAATAAATTTTGAAAAATTTTATCCATATTTTAATTATAACTCTATTTATCGTTGCTTTTTTATTCAATTGTCAAATAAAGATACTTTTTATTAAGTATACATAAATAAGAGTTCGATGATCGTTTACCTTTCACCCCTTTATCCTGTTGTTATCAAAAAGTTATTATCGGTTAATTATGTTGTTTAACTAATGAGTTGAGTAGCGGTTTATCAAATTAAAGTGCAATAAAGGCAATCTGGATATCCATTTTTTTTTTAAAGTTCTTCGTATCATTATTTGAGTTATTTATCAATCCAAAGGCATGTCTATTATTGTTGTTTTATTGTTGTTTACGGGGCAAATATTGCTTTATCTGACTTTGTTTTATATTGTTCTTTCTATTTCTGTTTCTTTTTATGGTTCAGGATCCTTCGGAGATAGCCTTCCTACAAAGTAGCACTTTGTAAAAGTAACACTACATACATCTTATCCTCCCTAGACTCTGTCGTAACATGAGCCTCTATAAGGCACTGAGTTGTTATATTTGTCCATCTAAAAATGTTAGTAATTGGGCACAGAGATCATGAATTTTTTTGAGCATTATGGAGGGTCCATGCAAACATTCTTATCCACAAAACTCGAGCCACTCTCTAGTTATTATATTATATTATATAGAAAAAGTGTTGGAATTCAAACTCGACCCACTCTCTAGTTAGAGCAGTTACTTTTTTTTTTTTTTTTTTCGAAAGGTAAGTAAAGTATTAAGTTTCTTTCCTTAGGGAGGATAGGAAGGATATGTCTAAGGTATCGTCGTAAATGAGTCAGGGTAAGGCTAGGGAGAAATCGGTGAGTGAATGAGAGAACCGCGTGCCTAAACAAATCAGCTAAAGGTGTACAAAACCGAAGCTAAGTCCAAACTTGTTAAGCTTGAGGTTTTGCTAGTCTGCAATTAGCTCAATGCTGGCTCGGAAAGTTCAAGTTCAAGCTGGGTTCGCATAGGCTTGGGTCCGCTCCGCTTAGTTGAGCTTGATTCCACCTTGGCTCATTTAGACTCAAACTAGATTCAACTAGGCATATTTAAGCCAATAAATTGTATTAAGTTAGGCTCATTTAGGCTACCGGCCTAAGAGCTTGAGCTTCATTATGCTCGAAATTAGGTTGGTAAGTTAAACAAGATGAGTCTTGTGCGCTTATGACAAGCCAACACGGCTCATTTACTCCCCCTATAATCAATTGCCCTATTTGCCTCTCGAGCGCAATGAATGATGTGGACATGCTGACATATTCGAGTAAGGCCTCTAATTTTATGCAGTCCTTTAACTGCACTAACTGCAACATCATTATCTCCTTCCAACCAAATGCCGTTAGGAAAGGATAGTTCCCACTACACCAACCTCTAAAACTGTAAACACTTTGCAAAATGTATGAAATTTTAAACCGGCACATTTTTCAACAACATAATGTTAAATACACATAATTTATGTATTTAATTATATTCGCAATCTTACATTATGGCAAGATTTACTGACTTAGGAAAATTTTTGTTTATCCAACTATATTTTCACATATCATTAGATATCAAAGTACATAAATTATAAATGTGACATTTTCCTTTCAATATTAGGGGTGTGTTTGACACCAATCAATAAAATAGATACAAAATCCAAAAAGAACTCAATTTTAAGTTCATATTTGAGCTGTTAAAGTTGGTACAACGATTAAACTACCCACCCTCTATGTGATAGGTCATGCTTGAAGGCTCATCTCCGATCCTAAAAATGTCGGTGTGCCTGATTCGGGAAAAGTATCATATCCTCGCCACTATAAAAACAGTACTTGAAGATAGATGAAGTATGATACGACATTAAAATTATCAGGATGCTTCAAATTTAACCAATGTTGTTTGCAAGTGTCTGAATTAGAAAATTTGGAACAGTCTTGTGGGCTAGGAATGAGCCCGGGAAACCACAAACGTGCACATTGCTTGCCCAACCAAGCCAAGTGATGCTATGTGGCCTTTCTGTAACCCGATGTGTTTATTTTTGTCGTTATAGCCTTGTAACAACCAAGAAAATTTCCGTAATTGTCCTTAATAAAAGAGGAGAATTGGGTAAGTCTCGTTCACTGAGCCACCAATGCAGCCAAGTATCTTTGAATCACTGCAATATGGAAGCTACATAGTCTCGCCCAAAGCTTTCCTCTCCTTATCCAAGCTAATAATTAGGGTTTCCTTTCAAACAAGGATTATCATGAAGAACCTTGTATTTACCGTTTAAAAAGAAAATTGGGAATAAACGAATCTGTAAACCTAGGAAGATATCAAAATATCAACTAGGGTAATCTCGTAGATGCTATCGAAGCTATGAACATGGAAAACCAACTTGCTTGCCATGGCCGGAAGAGTAGTGTTAATCAAGTCAAATTTGGAAGCAATTTCGGCCCATACTATACAACGTGTGAGAATCCTAGAAAAGGAGCGTACCAACGTAATAGTACGAGTAGCAACTTCTTCCAGAAGAAAGATGACACGACAAATGAAATGAACTTCACCGCTCAGGAGAAAACATACAAAACCTAAAGGAACACAAGTACTAGGGCTCCGTAACATGGAAGCAGTAAATAAACTTTCCTATACAAGCTAAGCTAGAACGTCCTAATGCAACCGCACAAGAGCTCGGTTAAGGTGGTCGCGGCCAAGTATCATAAAAAGGATGATTTCCTAGTACATTAAGTCTGTGGGTCGGGCCGAAAGGCCCGATGAAAATTTAACATGGTATCAGAGCGGGTTGTTGATCCCGATCTCGTGTTTGTCGCACCTTGTCCTCATGAAGAGGAGGTGCATTTGTGTTTGGCGTGCCAAGGGCCTCTCCAGTATATTGGATCCAATTGGATCGGAGAAAGTGAGGGGTACGTTTGTCACAGACTCACATGTGAGGAGGAGTGTTGAAGATTCCACATGTGAGTCTTGTAGAATCCCACGTCGGAGTTGAGAGAAAGAAAAGATCACCTTATAAGCCTAATGGGTTACTCCACCTATTGCTAATTGGTTTTAGGATGGAACCCCACTTGAGCTTATATGTGGATCTCTTGTGTTCCAATTCTGTGGGTCGGGCCTGGAAATTTAACACATCTTATTATAACATTTGGTTTCCACAAGAAAAGAAACATAACTGACCCTTTTACAATGATCCAACAATGTTTCTTACCCTTCTATACAAACTTGCACAGTAACACACTAACAATGGATCCTAGACACAATAACAATGGTTACGCTCGACTATTTTCTAACATTTATAAATTTTGGGAAATTATCCCTTCGTTATCCTAAGGTCCGACCATTTATCACATGGGTCTCCTAACATTTCAAAATATTATTAAGTATCTTCAGGTTTATAAATTTTATCAATAGGTACCTTGAGATTTTAAAATTTTATAAAATTAGGTAGCCTGGGGTCTTATAATTTTATCAATCAAGTACTCTTTTGTCAAAATTTGATAGATTTTTCCCAAAAGATGCTAACATTCACGTGATTTTAGTCATATATAGGTAGTTTACATTAAATTCAGACTTTTATGGTACTTCGTTGAATTCTTTCTACAAACATTGACATGGCTTATATATTATCATAATCATGTACTAAATTAGCATTTCCATACAAAATTGACCAGATTCTTATGAAATTTATCAAATTTTGGCAGAGGGTACACGTGATAAAATATTGAAACCTCAAGATACCTCGTTATAGATATTGAAATGTCATGATACCTAGGTAATAATTAGTCAAACCTCAGAGCACCTAAGTGATAGTTCCCCTTATATCTTTGGCCTATTCTAAACCATCCTCATCCGACACGGATACTTAAAAGCAAGACAGAGAGTTAAAGTAACTACAAATAGAAGAAAACAATATAGAAAAACAAATATACTAACAGACAGTAAACTCTCCACTTTCACGTACCTCCTTTACAGTCTTCTCATACACATCCTCTTCTTCTTCCTCCTCTGGCTCGACCGCTTCGTTGTCATCTTCGTTCTCCGTTCCCCATCCAAAACCGGGGATGGATCTTGATGACGGAGGCGGGTTTCTAGCCTCACTCATGATTTTCATTATCTCCTCGACGTGTTGGAGAGAGAAAGTCGGGTTGTCCTTCTGGTAGTCGATGGCTTGGACCGGCTCTGTCAGTTCCTTTGGCAGGTTTTTCAAGAACCATGGGTGGCTCTTGATCTCTTTTATTGTGATCCTCTGCCATGGAAAGAATTGTGAGGTAGTTTACGGGTCAGTTTGGTTTAACGGAAAATGTTTTGCTTACAGAAATTTTTTCTTCACAAAATATTTTCAAATGAAAACACTTCTATTGTTAAAAGTTTGTCTTTTATGCTAAAGAAACTTGTTTTATTTTATGAATTTGTATAAGGTTCATGTTTAGTCAAGTTTACGGTGAAGTAAAACGTGTTTCCATCTAAAATTGAAATAGACAGAAACTAAATCAAAATAGTAAAATATTGAAATTAAAGCGGGTAGAGAGAAAAGATAGAAACAACGTTTGATTTCATTGCTTAATTTGCTAATACAATCCCCAAAATCGGGCCCGATCGTCTTCCTCTTGGGTTATCATATTAACAAACGGAGACTAAGAAATGGTTTTATGGTGGCCGAAGGTGGACCAAATGTTACCATGGAATCGAATTAAAGTCATAATGTAACAAACTGAGACAACTGTTACGTGAAAGACTATTACATAGTAGTAATGACCTTCATAATGCATTCATATTGTATGTCATTTATTAAAACAAATTTACAAATGTCTAATTGTTAGAAACTATAGAAAGCGTACAGAAGCCAATGATTATGATGGATATTTCATTCAAATTTTGCAAACTATATGTTTAAAAGCACCTTGTATTGCCTTATAAAATCCAACCAAATCGCCATTATTCATTGCACAACATACACAACACCCATTTCTGCCATTTGATTCTATGAACTTATATTGCTCTCGATGCTCGTAGGCTATTGTCGAGGTCTTATACTTGATGCATACAAATTTTTTTTGGTAAGTACTTGATGCATACAAAGCTAGAGAGCTTAGGACACATTTTATCTAGAACAATGAAATGAATCAAGAAATTACAAGGTTTAGCAAATTATTTGTTACGCTGTATGCATGAGCTGTTGGGTTCGGGATAGTGGTTAGACTACCTAACCCCAAAGCACAAGGTCTTGGGTTCGAAGCTTCTATCCCCCTCCCCCGATATTGGTGGCCCTTATTAGGACAATGTTGTACCTCCTTACCTTCTAAAAGATTTAATTATACGCATTTGCATTGCACAAGCTAGCTTCTTTCACTTTTTTGGAGTCTCCTAATGACAGCATAATGTAAATCTGATGAGCTGCATTTTGAAGCTCTTATGACCTCAAGCAACAGGAAGCAGTTTGCATGGGCCCCGCTTGATAAGAGCCCACTAAAGATCAGTTATATTATCAATTTGCTAATTACTTCTACTGCATATACTAATTCATAATTAGAAAAATAATGCTATATCCATGATACATTATAAACACATATGTCTATATGTAATATAAAAGACCTATATATTAGCTAATATTATAACACAAAGTGGACTATTTGAGGTGTACTCAATTTGATCTCGACACCTCGATTATCAAAACAAACCCCAATAGTGAAACTTGCTTTGGGCCCAGAAAATCTTGGGATCGACATTCAAATCATCTTTTGAATTACATAACAGAATCACAACAAACGGGGAAGGATTTAAATTTGTGTTCAACAGAGGCTCCAATATCACCATGTAGACGAATCATCCAAGTATTTTCTATAAACCTTCAGTTCAAGACCCAAGTAGTGCAAACTGCTGTTTCGAGCCTCCAAAATTTAGGGGCCCTTGAATTATAAGGTCCTTAGTTTGGCAGAGATCTAAATTTCCATTTTGTAGTTTATTTTAATTAATATTTATGTTACTAAAGAAAATGTTGATGTATACAAGGGTCTCCATTCTAAACATTCGCTTCAAGCCCTAAGACTCTGAGGAGCTACCTTCCACCCCCGTTGTAAAAGAGAAAGAAGTTCCCTTTAGGAACATGGATCAATAAAGCTAAGATATGCCACAAGTGAACCAAGAAACTACAAATCAGAAATCTGAATGTAAGGAACAAGTCATGTAGTCTTCAACAACTTGTGCAATAATTGCACCTCATCTCCATTAGTTAAGAATACACAGAGTTCTGGTATAGCATCTTTGTTCAGTAGTTCCATAACAGGGTTTTTCAAACGTTTTCTAGGATCAGAAAGCATGAATACTAACATAGACATTGGCAGAAAGTCAAGCAGGATTCAAATAAGGACATACCCTAGTGGGGCTAGCAGTGAAAATTCGAGAAAGCAAATGTCGGCAATCCTGAGATAGGTGAACATAGTCTGGGATTTTGTATTGAACAGCCATAATCCTCTGCAAATTGGATAAACGGCAGTAATTCTTTTGTCAGAACAATTACTTGATGATTATATAAAATGAGAAAATTTTAGAAGAATTGGAGGAGAAAGTGGTAACATTACGCTAATTGTTTTCCTGAAGTTCTTTGGATCCTCTGGGTCCTCAAAGGGGTAGGCTCCCACCAGCATAACATAAAGAGTCACTCCACAGGACCAAACATCTGCCAGCTGAACATCAAAAGGAACTTCATTAATGCTGAAAAATGAGGATTAATCAAGGAATTTCATCAATTATTAGAGTGTTTGTTGCATAGTTGCAGGAAGCACTTAAAATCCTAATGCTTCATGCTCATAAACACGATTCGACATTTTGAAGTTAGATTCGTGTTTCAAACATCTATCAAAATCAATGGAAACCTGATTCAAACAATTATTGAATCATTTCCATAAAAAAATACTTATCAAATGATCTCGCTAATTATATCACTCGGTTCAATGAAAGATTGAATTATGTGGATATAATACTCTCAATTTTCTTGATCTTATTCATTAGAGTACTCAGTTTTCTAGTTATTGTTTAGCATTGACTTTGTTTTGATATATTATGCTTTAACAATTCAAATAACATTCTGTAATTTTTTTCTCGAATATGTGATATTCACTAATATCAAAGCTCCCAACCCTAGAAATTTCTACGACTGCCTGCTCCCCTACTTCCTCTCCTGCTTCGTGCAACTAGAGTTTGCTGGTTGAAAGTATCATACTGAACATACTATTAGATAGTCATCCATGCTTTGGCAGGCTCCATAAATGGCACTATATTTGGAGAAAAAGTAAAACAACTTGTCCGAGGGTGCCGTTAGTGGCGACTTTCAACAAAGTTAAATTGTAATACCCCATTATAATTTGATATCCGATGTCCAAATGTCGATGCCCGGGACCAGAGCCTAATATCGCAGCCAAGCCTTCCCACCAATAAGCTCATATCTTGGGAGAAATTAGCGTGGAGGGTGGCCAACGTTCTATCCGTAGAAATGTATCTACACCTGATTAAGACCTATATTGACTGCGTATCATTGAAGTAACTGCAGTAACATGAGTCAAATTTCCTCATCTTGCTTTGAAATGTGCAGCAAGCCTACTCTATGCCACATGATCACATGGAGGCCAAACAAAATAAGTGGCTAAATGGAAATTTGTCAACTTAGCTAATATATTAATCCCTTTTGGTTGACTATCATGTGCAGTCCTTAACGAAAGTAGCAGAGTCCTCAACATGAAGCAAAGTCAACCCTTCCTTACATCCAAGGAAAGATGGGCTTTTTCCTAAAACAGGATCAATTTTTATTTTGTTTTTATATAATATGCTTTCAACTTAACCGGTTAGTGTTGGCCATATAAGACATGGGTTTAAATAGTTGTCATTGTAAAGTTGGATGAGCTCACCTTGCCATCATATTCTCGGCGTGAGAGTACTTCTGGTGCAATGTATGCTGGAGTCCCCACCGTTGATTTTGGCCTTGAATGCAGAAGAGATGACTATACACCAAAGTCACAATAAACAAATCACTAAACGGCGGTTTGGTATGGTTTTTTGTTTGCAATTTTGGGTTTTCAAAAACTGAAAACCATATTTTGGAAAGGAACTTTTCTTATTTTTGGTTTTTGCTTTCAATTTCTTCCTAATTGGAGCGAAAATTGAAAAAAGCTGAACAAAAAAAAGATAAAAATCGTTTCAAAACCCAGTTTTTAGCTTCTAGAAAATCAAAAACTGTGAACAGAAAATGATAGCACATAAGCCGTAATTGATTAACAACAGGAACCCTTTATTCAAAGTAGCATTTCCTTTACGATTCACATGGTCATGCAAGCATTTGATATTTGAAAAGCCAAATTTTGGAGCTTAAATTTGTGACGTCCGAGAAAAAATTGTAGGACATGATATATTTCTACTGACCTTAGAGTAACCAAAGTCACAGATCTTCAGGCGGGGTGCTGCACTTCCATCCAACAATGTGTTCTCTAATTTCAGATCTCTGTGGCATATTTGCTACATCACAAAATGAACATCTTAATTGGAGGCCTACTTTTCCACAGCATTTAAGTGGTAGTAAGGGAGACAGATGCTATTATAATTTATGTACCATGGAGTGGCAATAGCAAACACCTGAGATCAGCTGCTGGAAGAAATATCTAGCCTGCACAAGTCAAAAAACAAATAAAAAACAAATACAACTCCTAACGCACATAAAATGAGTTTAGCAAGTATTGGATAGATGGATGCAGAATTGGGCTTCATACAGCAGCTATCGCCTTTTCTGTTTCAATTCCTAGAATTTCTTTAGCCGAAAAATACAATTGCAAAGCTACTAGATTATGGCTAGCATTATGCTCTTAGCATAGAAAACTAGAGAGATTTCAGCTTGTACAAGACAGATCAATGTGAATTTATGCAGGATTTTCCCATGTGATTGAATAGAAACTTGATCAATTAGCCGTCGCTTTTACGCAAATTCATCGTACAACACTCATTGTTTTTACGCTTTCTAAAGGGCCATAAAAATGCACATCATAATTGTTCACTAAATAGTGGCACCCATCACCTTTTTCACTCCCTTTCGTGAATGATTAGCAATAGAAACCTAAGAATAAAGACTTTTTCTTTACGGTGGAGAAATTGTCTTCCTCTCAAGAAGAGAGGCGGAGACATTTTTCTCTACCAAAGAAAAATATTTTCTGCCCTAGTCATACATCTTCTATCGCACCTCAATCACAAATAAACCAAATGAGAACCACATGAAAATTTAGGGCCTACTTAGTATGATTTTCTGTTTGAAGTTCTTAGTTTTTGAGAAATTAAAACTACGTTTGAGAAAATCTTTTTTTCTAGTTTTTTCGTTTTTTGTTTTTAGAGTTTTCTAAATTTTGATGAAAATTGAAAAGAAAACCAAAAAAAAGAAAAAAATCAATTTCAAAACTTAATTTTTAGTTTCTTAGATTAAAAGAAAAAAAATGCAAACAAAAACTACAACAAAGAAGCCCTTATATAATAAAATCGCTATTGTAAACCGAAGAAAACAAATTTTCAAGAAAAAAATATTTTAGTTCAAATTGTTTGTGGAGAAATATTTTCAAAAGGAAAATGTCTCCACTCCAATGAAATGTAACATTAGGAGATGGAGAAGAAAACATTATGATAAAGATCATGAGCCAAAGAAGAGAGAATGAGAGGGACAGTATGTACCTCGTGTTCACTGAAACGACCAGCTGTGCAAATGCGATCGAAGAGCTCACCACCAGCAGCATACTCCATCACAATTCCTAGATGCGTCGGTGTCAGCACCACCTATACTTCACATTCAGTTAGTATATAAAACTATTACTGAACCTTCACTTAATAGCTTAAACACTTAAGATAGATATTTGTTCAGTGCAGTACCAGAGTTTCTTTCACCAAAAGGTCTCAAATTTGAATCCAAACAATCATTAGTATCAATACAAAGCAAGAATTTTACAAGCAGGATAGCATTGTATATTATATTTTGGTATATTTAATATAGTTTAATTCCGTGACCAAACAAATGTCAAAACAGATTTACAGTTTTCTGATAAAACTATAACTAAATAAATCTTCACTTCATACCTTAAACTCTTAAGATAGATAGTTCCTTAATGCTGTGTTCGAGTTTCTTTTCACCGAAAGGTATCAAATTCCGATTAAATTTCATTAACGTTAATATAAAACAAGACATTTTCCAACAAAATAACATTGTTTATTATACTTTGGCATGTTTAATGCAGTTAACTGTCGTGATCAAACAAATCTCGTATAGATTCACAATTTTCCAAAATGTAAACACCGTTCATGCATCGAACGCAAACAAACTAACATAATTTAACTAGAAGGCAAGTCATGAGTCCCTGAATTATCCATATTCTAAGCTGTAACTTTTTAAGACAGTGGATTCCTTAGAAACCCACACCATTACGCAAAAAACCTAACTTGCAACTTCCAATTCAATGAAAACTCCAAGTCTCTTAATTCGAAAAGAAAGGAAGATCAATTAAACAACAAAACATTACCTCCTTGAATCGAATGATGTTAGGATGACGTAGAGACCGATGATTGATAATCTCTCTCGCCACATTCTCATCAATCTACCAAATCTCACAAAATTAGAACATCAGCGAACACAATCAATCAAAAATCACATACACAATATCAAAACCAAAACTCAATCAATTGAAGAAATCAAAATTCAAAAATCAAAGACCTTGTGACCGCGCTCGATGAATTTCATTGCAACAAGCTCTTTCGTATGCTTGTCACGCATGAGCCTGGCAACGCCGAAATTGCCGGATCCTAAATCCTTCACAATCTCGTACTTCTCCATTGATTTTCTTCAAAAATTCGATCTGCAACTGAAATTCCTATCAATCAAGGTTTGAAACTGAAGTGAACTGCGAACTACGATCATCGTCGCCCTGCAGATATATATGAAGAGAGAGAGAGAGAGAGCACGTGGAGAAGTACATGGGAATCCATGCCATGAGCCGACCATCTTCCTTCACTCCAACGTCAGTTACTCCCTCCCCTCCCTCACTCACTCTTGTCCTTTCTCATTAAAGTGTGGGTCCTTCTTATTATTTTGAATTATTTATATTAAAGATTTCTGTATTTTATCTATCATATTAATTTAATTTTAATATTTTTAATTATATTAATTTAATTTTTATATTATTCTTATTGTATCAATTTGATCCTTATAGTATACTTTATGTTAAAATTTTAATAAAATTTGTAATAATTCGGCTATGGATTCACTTAAATTGAATCAATGGGTGGATTTATAGTGAGTTATTTACCTCTAACGTGATTGTGCCATTGAAAATTGTTTCTATAACTTAACTAAAATTCGACCAAGGGAATAATATGAATGGTATAGGGAATAAATTGACACAATCAAAAGTACAAAGATTAAATTGACACAATAAAAAAAAGTACAACGACCATTGGTGTAAATGACCCCTTTTTTTACCCTTAAATTTTAAGTACGGTTTTAAAAATTGACCTTAGTTAATTTATAATAATTTACGTTACAAAGTTTTATGTTTTATTTGTTATATTAATTTAATTTTTGTACTTTTAATTTTATCCATTTAATTCATAAACTAATAATATTGTGTCAATTTGATCCATATAGTAAACTCTTATGTTATATTATTGATAAAATTTCCAATCGATCGATCATGACTTAGTTGAATTCATTCAACATGTGGATTTATAATAGATTACTTGCATTTAATATGATTATTTTATTAAGAAAATTAAATAATTTACACCTTAATGTGACACTTTTGACATCCGTTAGTTTTTCTAAAGTGTCATTTGAAAAATTATTTTTTTGAATTTATAAATTAATTTTCTAGCTATTTAAAGCATTTTCTAATATATTTACAAATTTTTTAGAAATATGAAATATTTTTAAAAATTTTAAAATTTAAACTCCAAATTTTTAATTAGTTTCTACGTTTTCTAAAATGTCAAGTCAACAAAACTTAATCAATGTTAACAGTGTCACATTACCAAGTGACATTGAAAACTTTTAAAACATTTAGATGTGACGTTGAAAAAATAAAAAAAATAGGTAATTTTTTTAAAATTACATCTAAAATTTCGGTAATTTTTAGTTAAAAAACCCCCTCTTTTTTTTACATAAATACACTTTTAAAAACAACTATCATAATTTTTTAATTTTTAAAAAATCACCTTCACGAGTCTAATTTTTCAGTTAATTACGTACACTAACACAATAAGTATTCTATATGGGTTAAACATGTGATTTGGTTAGGTTATATATAAATTGGAAAAAATATAATTTATGTCAGTTTTAACTTAGTTGGTATAGTAATATACTTTTAAAGTGGCTCTATGGGTAGGTTCAAATCTCTTTAGACATAGGCATGCACAGAGACTCAAACTTGCAGATAGAAACCGTTTAATATTTCTTTGCGAAGTGACTTAACACGAACATGAATTTCTCTCTCTTTTTATATTTAAGAAAATGTAAAATTACACGTGCGGTCGCCATGGGAAACTAACGCGTTAAATATAGGTGGTGATTGATGAAAATTTTAAATTTTTGAAGATAGATTTTTTGAAAAATTAGAATATTATGGTGATTAAATAAAAAATGATTACTTTTAAATGTGATCTTCTAGAAAAAAAAAAAAAAAGGTTAGAATTTTAATTGTGTTTGATAAATTTTAAATTAGCATCTTAAATAAATTTTAAAATTATAAAATTTTTTTAAATGTTATAAAATTTAGAGTTTAGCTTTTTATCTATTAAATTAATAGTATATATTCTTTTATTATTTTCAAAAAAGTTTTAATATAAATGTATTATTCCTTTATTTTTGTAGTATATAAACTATTTTATTTTTCTAAAAGTATTAAATTACTTTTATAGGTACAATTATAACTAAATTTAAAAATATTAAGAATTAATTAGTTTAAACAAAAGTTATTTTTACGATTATTAGTATTTTAATTGTTTGGTTGATCAAAAATATTTTAATTATTAGAATTCACGTAATATAAGTTAATCCATACTTTGACAAAAAGAAATGTTACTCCATATAACTATGATACCTAATGTATAAATGTGAGGTCAAATTAATAAAACTAAAAAGAAGTTAACCTATGCTATTTTATTAAGTTCATAATTTTAAATATAAATTTATGTATATATAACTTACATTAAAACTCTAGCCGCAACAACTAATTTTACCAAAATATTACAAAAACAACAAACAAACAATCTCAGTGCCTCAAGGGCTCCCACTTATGTAGGGTCGGGGGATAGGATGTACGTAGCTTTACCTCATCAGGTTAAGACCCCGAAGATAGACTGTTTCCGAGGACCCCTAACCTGATATTTAGATATTGACTATACCAAAATATTATATCTACTTATTTATTTATCAGCCAACAGCTAACAGCTAGGGGTGTTCATCAGTCCAAACCCGGACCGGACCAGATTGAACTGAACCAAAGACCGAAATTGGCCTGTTTTGAAGACCGAAGACCGGACTGGTTAATTCATGGACCGGACAGATTTGGACCGATTATGATTTCTTTATTTTTAATATAAGTTAAATTTAACATATTTTGTCAAATTTGGTCAACTTTAAAGGCAATTAATAGGAAAAAAAAAATAAATAATAGAAATAATAGAAAATATATAAATACACATGATCACTCACAAATACCATGACTCATCATAACAACTTGTATTTACCAAACTCGACCCTGGCAATGTAGCCCCTTGATTTGATTCTCATATTTCTCGACTCTTCAGTAATAACCAACGAAATTCTTTATAAATTAACTTGAAATAATTTTATATATATATATATATAAGTCGTAGCAATATATAAAATGCAAAAATAAGATAATTTAATATAGGTGTTTATAGGTTATTTTAAACTAATTTAAGCCCAAATATTATTAGTCTAAAATAGTTTTCTTATAATCTAATAAAATATATAGAGGCCCAACATCATCATTCGAATTTTCGGTCTGGTCTCGGATTTTTCGGGTTTAGACCGGACCGGACCGAAACCCGAAATTAGGTCAACTTGAGGACCGAGGACCGGACCGAGTTTTTCAGTCCGGATCGATATCTAAACACCCCTACTAACAGCTGGTCAATCAACTATCATTAACAGTTAATGACTATTCGCTAATAGTCAGCCAACAATAGCTAACGGCTAACAATATCATAAATTTTTTAAAAATTTTTGTCTTAATCCATTTTCTATATTCAAAATGGATTATTTACTTTTTTCAGTTCTCGGTATTCACGACTTTGGTTAAATTCAATCATGGATCTCTTATTTTTCTTCGAAATAGTATTTAATTTTATGTTTGTAAATTTAAGGATTATTTACACCAAATGTCCATGTACTTTGTCTATTATATCAATTTAGTCCTTGTATTTTTAATTGTATCAATTTAATCCCTGTACAATTCAAAATGTGTCAATTTAGTCCTTAGAGAAAATTTAATGTTAAATTTTTAGTAAAATTTTTAATTATTCGGCCGCAAGTTGGGTTAAATTGAATAAATATATGAATTTATAATAAATTCTTTACATCTAACATAATTTTGTCATTCAAAATTACATCAATAACTTAACATGAAATTTTCTCTAAGGACTAAATTGACACATTTTGAGTTGTATAAGGACTTAATTGATACAATTAAGAGTACAAGGACTAAATTGAAATAATGAGCAAAGTATAGGGACCTTTAGCAGTGTGGCAGATCTTGTAGTCGATGTCGATATGAATGATGGTATTGGCTGTGTTCCAGCTTCGCTGAGTCCCATGTTTCGGCAAATTTAGCGCTCCAATGCTTCAATTTCCAGTCGTTTTGGTAGATCTTTTAGTCGATCTCGAGTCTGTCGTCGTCGTGCGTTAGTCTTGTTTTGAGGCACGTGTTTTGCCTAGTTTAGTTTGTCCTCCTGTTTATTGTCTTTTTGTTTTCTCTTTTGGTCCCCGTTCTTTATGGGTGGACTCAGGTCTCGCTTAGTCGAGTGACCTGTGTTATTTGGGACTTTGTCGCTAATTATTGAAAAAAAAGGGACACTTTTGCATAAATAATGCTAAATTTTATTTAAATTCATATCTTATATATATTTTTTATTATAAATAGCTCAATCATATGTTTTAGTTTAGAATAAAATAAACATTCAAATTTATAATAAGTTTGTTATAAAATAAATGGTAAATTACAGAAAATTTTTCTGATTTTTGCTTCAAAAACAGAAAAATTCTCTCACAAATAAAATCACTCATTAAACCCCATCACTTTTAAAAAATTATAACTTTTCCCCTAAACAACTTTTTTGGGCCATTTTGCCCCTCAAAATAAAATAATTAAGTATTTAATTTTATTTTTAGGTAGAATTTATATTTTGAAAAAAACTAAGAATTTTTTTCATACTTATAAAAAAATGAGTTTTTTATATTTACAAAAAATATTATTTTATTTAATTATATAGTAGTAATATTATAATATCAATAAAATATTATATTTTATTTTATAATATCTTTTATAAAAAATTTTAAAATATTTTTTATCTTCTAAACTTGTAGTATTATTACTATAATTAATTAAAATAATTATATTTTTTATAAATATAAAATTTTCTTAATTCTATTGTGAAAAATATAAAATTTTTCTAATTTTTGCCTAATAATATGAAATTCTTTTCTAAAAATATAATTAAATATTTAACCCCTTCACTTTTGAGGGACAAAATAGTCAAAAAAAAATTTTTTGGAGTTAAGTGATAAATTTTCAAAAGTAAGAAAATTTTGCTACTGCTTTTATTTGTAAGAAAATTTTTTATTTTTAAAACAAAAGATAGAAAAATTTTCTGTAATTTATCAAAAAAATAAATAAAAATATGAAAAGTAAAAGAGAGGATAAGAAGATTGTGGGTGGTTGAGACCTATAAAGTCGCCGGGCGCGGAGCCCCGACAACGCGGTCTTTGCACCACCTCCCTTTGACTTTTCATGCCCCACATGGTCATGCCAATTAGGATTCAATCCTATAAAAATAAGAAATATTATTATTATAAGTATTGATAATATTATTGTAAGAGTCAAATTATTATTATTAAAAAAAATTATTATTTTTAAGATAATTTTATAATTATTATTATTTGTAAATTACATTATTACTCTAGTAATAACAGTTTTTGTTCAGATAATAACTAATCCCATTATTATTTAGATATCTTAATATTTGAATTTTATATATATCGGGTTTCCACCTACATAAGCAAATTGTTGATAAAAATCTAAAATGGCATTTTATTTTGACCCAGTCTTTTTTTTTTCCTCCTTACAATTCAGAAAAGATAAGAAAATTTTAGAATAGCAAACATCTTCTAGAATTTCTGTTCTATTCGAACCCATAGCTGATAATAGAATTAGAATAGATATTTATAGGAGAAAATTGAGTTATTTGAGTACTGGAGGACTGACAGGGCGAACTGCTAGTTTTGGGATGCGAGATATTCATCCTAGTCACTACGGTCGTATTTGCCCAATTGACACGTCGGAAGGAATCAATGTTGGACTTATTTGGTCCTTAGCAATTCATGCGAGGATTGGCCCTTGACGGTCTCTAGAAAGCCCATTTTATGAAATTTTTGAGAGATTAAAAAAGATACAGATGCTTTGTTTATCACCACCTAGGAATGAATAATATATGATAGTAGCAGGAAATTCTAGACACTCTAAGATCCTTTTTCAAACCTGCTCCTATTTCGAGTCTAGAGATAGATAAATAGACAAATCCCATTGCATTGATCGAGGGCGTTTGTAGTGACTGAGGGGTTGAAGTTCTATTAATATTATATTAATAACAAAACGACTTTCTCTTGGATAAAGAGGGAAACAAAAACAAATAATAAAAGGGGGCCAATTGTTCCTCGTTGTCCCCATATAATTATAGGGTAAGAGCCCATTCGACAAAATATAGAATTTAGTAAAAGCTCACTTGAAATATGGATCTAGGAACGACCTATTTACTATGTTTGTAGACAAGTCAAGGTTTGAAAAAGATCTTTGATAAGTTTCAAGGGAAACAAAATACATACATATATATATATAATGAGATATTTTGAAGTTGAATATTTTATCACTTGTATAACCTAAGTCGGAATTCGATATTTTTTAAGAAAATCTATCCAAATGCTATATAAACAATATTGGTATAATACCTTATTATGATTATATATATAAGTCATATCAACATTTTGAACAAAAACTTAGTAGATCATACTGGATTTTAATGCAAGATACGTAAATATTGTCAAAATTACCCTATTAGCATTTTGGCTAAAAATCATCAAACTATAATGGAAGATACTCATATATTATTCAAATCATGTTCTAACATTTTTGAATGAAAGTCTATCGAATTCTAGAAGAAGGATAAGTAATTGATAAAATTTTAAAACTGTAGAGCATCTCGTTATATATATTAAAATATCAAAGAATCTATGTAGTAAATGATTAAATCTTAAAATACCTAAGTGATTATTTCCCTCAGTATTATACCATTTTGAGGTTAATGTATTTTGAAAGCATATTATATTTTGGAAAATGATAATTAAAAAGAGATAATATTTATTATTATATATAAATAAAATGATATATATATATAAGGTGTCATATTTTTATGTTAAGAACTCCATAGGTAATTCAAATGTAAATTCCATGTAAAAGTTGTAGGAAAGAAGAGACCAACATGTAAGTCTAGTTAATTACTCCATCTAATACCAATTAGTTTTACGATAAAACTCACTTAAACTTATATGTGAATCATATATATGCTCAACTCTGTAAGACAGGTCTAAAAACCCGATAAAATTTAAACTCTTAAAAGAAGAAGAACATTTACAACCTCCCCAATGATATATGATTCCTCATGTCATATGTCACTTTGTATTTCCTATACTTATATAACCTTTTTGGCATCCATGATTCGCCACATCATCATATTACAATTAACATAACATCATTTTGATTACTTTTTATGAAGGCGATGCCTTGTTTTCAATTAAAAAAATAAGTTGTCTTACTCCTTTTTCCAAATATGTTACCCACTTTTATTCTTTTTCTCAAAATATGCTTGCACTTCTAGTGTATAGATATAATAAATATTACAGTTATTTATACCAAAGGTCCTTGTACTCTGCCTATTATCTTAATTCTGTCATTCTACTTTTAATTATATCTAGTGAGGCCCTTTTACAATTGATATTGTGTTAATTTGGTACTCTGGGTGCTGACGTGGTGTGGCAGTGGCCATCTCTAGTGGTGGTTGTGGTGAGCCTGGTGATCGTGGTGATGGGCATGGAGTTGCACTGATGGAAAGGTTCAACGTTCAGGTAGTGGGTCTATGGGGGGTTGAGTGGTTTTAGCATTCGCAGTGGTAAAACCTAATGAAGGTGGTGTTGGGCATAGGTCGGTCGATTTTGGAGTCTTAAAGTCGCGCCTCTAGGGTTCCGAGTGCTTGGTGGCGGTAGGTGTTGGCACATGACGTCATTTTTATAGTTCAATGTGGTATAGTTATAGGCAGTGGGACCGAGCATAGGCCAATCTACGAGTGTGCGGGTGGTGGTGCGCGTTGAAGTGGGTCCTATATTAGGGGCCGTGATGGGGGTGTGATGAGTGGATGGTTGTCGTCGTAGGTTGAGGTGGAGATGGTTGTTGACTAGTACAAGCTAGTTGTCATGTCGCTTGTGGTTCAGAGGCCAGTGGAGGTAGCATAGGTTGGAGGTGCGGTGATCCGCTTTTTGGTGGGTACAAGAGAGATGTGTTTACCCATTCAATGCTGGCTATCTTTTTGTTTCAGAGGCAGGGCTACTAGCCCACAGAGGAAGGGTGCTCTTTATTATCTCTTTTCTGACAACGACATGGTCGTTTCAAGTTGTGTGTTACGTATGGCAAGGTATTTTGGTGTTTTAAGGGTTTTGGGTGTTTTCGAGTGACAATAAGGTGGTTGAAGTGCACTACTTTGGCGGTATGACGTTTCAAAACCATAAAAAAGAGTAGTAAGTGAAGATTTAAGCTCTGGTGAAGTGCCCTTATCTGAGTATTCTAGTGCTACTCAAGGTGGGGAAGAGAGAAGGTAGTGGGGCGGTTGATCTCAAACAGGGTTTTAACTAGAAATGGCTGGGGCCGGAGAAGTGTAGAAAGAAAGCAATCCAAGAGAGATCTTCAAGAGTTTTTGAAGGATATGAGCAGTGAGAAGAGGGTTGTTCAGCCTAAAGGCAAGTAAAAGAAAAACAGTTTGATGGGGAGGGATCATATTAAGGCCCACAATGGAGCTACACCGAATTACGATGATGAAGAAGACGTCCCATTCTGTCCGCTGAGCGAGCGTGGACATTTGGCAAAAAGCTTGAACTACATTGTTAAGCATATCACAGAGTTAGAAAAGGGCAATAAGTGTAGCATTAGGATCTAGTCGCAGCTGTGTAGAAAAGGCCGACTTATATTATTGTCAGACAGGCACCTCCCTCCCACTATACGGGAGATTGATCTCCTTTTAGACGTCTCTTTTGATTCTTATGCATTGATTCATGTACTGAGTTTGTTTATCCTTTTACTCATATTGACTGTTGATCTGTCATCAGAGATTACGGCATTTCTAATATGAAACATCATGAAAGGAAACGTTTTCTCAATAACATGACGCTAGCACGTACCTCGATTAGAAATCTACTAACGACATTACGATAAAGCTGCTATTTCCAAGATGATCAGTCTTCAAAGTCTACATCTGCTATTCTGTATGAAGTATAAAATCAAAAAAGGCGTAGAATCTACGCAAATTGTAAATTATACATACGTACGTACACCATACGAAAAAGCTACCGATTATACAAGGAACTTCTGTCAAGAGTAAACCAAGCACGGGGCTTCCCCCCCCTCCTCTTTTACATAATCATATTATATGAATAAATAATAGGAAATTTAAGAGGAAAAAAATAATAATTTTTAGTGAAATAATGGCAAAATGCCCCACTGATGCAAAAAGCCTTCCCCAGTAGTTACCTCAAGGACGAGTAAAACAAGCACTGCCAGCATCGCCGCCCTCCCATTCCAAGTTTCTGCACTTTTAGTCCATCCCCATTCCCACATCGTCACTGGCGGTGGAAGCTCCCGCCTCTGCGAATCATAAGCCGCCAGTAGATCCTCCACACTCCCGAGTGGAACCAAGGACTGCGGTTGATACAGCCCGAATGTTAGAAAAGCTAATCCCATATGGTGGAACAAATGAGAGAATACCAGAATATATACGAAAGGAGTTACTCTGCTCACTGTCGATTAGTTTTAGGATGGAACCTCCTTTGATGTGTATTAGCAGCATAATTAAACAAACTCTTGCCTTGGTTAACCACCACCATTGGAATATCATAGACAATGGCTCTATTTGGTTTAACAAAAACACATTTTCCTTCCAAATTCTGAATATTTCCAGCTAAATGAATTTTTTCAGAATTTTCTTGGAATCAATTTGATTAATATAAATTTGTCTGAGATTTGTGTTTAACTCGAAGTTCACATGAGATTATAGAAAGAATAGACATTCAGTTAAATATTGTCGTTAGGCTCGAACCTGACCCAAGAAATAGACAGTCAAGAGCAACATTATCAGGCCAAGTGGGGTTTGATAGTGCTTATATATTGATCTCTTTTACATCACAACTTAGACGCAGGGCTTACTAAATTCACATGTGGGATCTTTAACATACTTAATACGGAATAGTAACAACGGCCAACTGTATAACTTCTGTATTTGTCGCAACTCTTGCGACTTTCCTGTTGTCAGCAAGATTAAAGAAAGAAGATAACTGCTGTTTTCGAAAGGTCCAATTCTAAGTTCAGGAAGAATGTCATCTGTCAAGTTGAGGACACAACGAACAGAAATACAGAAAGCACAGAAGACGAATTTTGATAATATTCGAAGCAAATTGATCTAAAAGGATGATAGGAAGCAGTTCGAGTAAGTATTTGTCTGTACCTGTCGAGCTTCATGATTCGAGACTGCCATTGCTCCTACATACGGGAGGCTTTCAATAACAGCATCTGCCAGATCTGAAATAAAGGTCGGCTCACATCCAAGTGCAGGGACGCGGCCCCAGTTTTGTATTCCTGATTTTAAAGCCAATTCCTTGTATTCCACATCGATTTCTTCTAAGGTTTCGATATGTTCACTTACAAAACTGCAATGGGATATCATGTGTCAAAAACAAATCACCACTTCTGTTGACCAGATAAAACCAATGTCGGATCACATAAGTCAACATCCATCTCTCATGAAGAAGGAAAAATATGCATTATTAACTTCATATACTTCATTTTCGGATAGCAACCTCGTATACTTCATGTGAAACTTGCATAAATTTAGAGCTAGCATGAAGGGCTGATGCGGCACATGAAAGTCTTATGAGAGCTATTTAGACTTAATTATGAGAGTTGGACAAGGGTATGTGGCTAGAGGTCAGACCCAGCTATTTTCTAAGATATATCTATATTTTTTGTTGAATTTGAAGTGTTAATACGTCAATACCAATATCTAAATACCCTAATCCAACATGGATAATATAAGGCAAAATGGAGAGGCAGACTAACTACAATGGGGAATGCATATAACATTTTCGAAAGACCACCAACCGATGAAATAGCACAGTAGAAGCGTTCATACCTGATGGGCACAGCAAGAAGACTTTTCACACCTTTCTGTCCAAGCTCAACAATGGTATCATCGGTGTAAGGCTTCAACCATTCTACAGGTCCAACTCTACTCTGTAAAGAGATTCACACACCCAACATCATCACTGGATAGAAGTTCATATCAAGAAAGTTTCCAACTTTAAGTATTACCAACTCTGGAGCATATAAGTAATCGGGAATTAATATGTGGTAGTACTAGAATGGTATATAGTAGCACTAAATATAATTGCATCACTATAAAGTTAACATGAGAAGTGAAACGAGCAAACCATCTGTAATCAGTACCTGATAAGCAAGGGTAAATGCATTGTTGACATTTCTTTTCTCAAGTTCTTCCATTATCAGATCCACACATTCCTCCATCTCAGCCTTATATGGGTCACCAGCTTCTTCCACATAAGCTAATGGCACTCCATGAGCACTGAAGAATATCATGACCTGTAATGCACATACGTAAACTAAAATTGCAAGAATAATTAAATGAAAATGATTCTTAAACTTGATCTGAGCTAGAAATTATTATAATACAGCCTCATGGGTATGTCCCTCGATTAAAGTTGCTACATATGGCAAAAGAATTAATTTTATATAAAGCTATATGATTATTTAAAATCTGGTTTCAAATGTACATAAACTAGTAAGACTCCCTCAGGTGCATGGATCGACAACTGAGATTCAGGCTCTATTTGATTGGACGAAAAACTTTTCTCCTATAAAGATTGTCAACTAACAATTATGTTTTCTTTTTTCTTTTTTTGATAGAATACTTTATTTCTTTTGTTTGATTTTGGGATAACAATTTCATTATATAAATTTGTATATAAATCAGTTTGATACATCTGAAGTCGATTTGAGACTAAAGGCGTACAATCAAGACAGAAAAGGTTATCCCACTTGTGAAAGAAAATCCCATTCCTTTCTTTGAAAAGAAGTCAACTTATTGGTAACATTTTCCCTCTAGGTCATTTTTACAAGCTATACACAAAAACAGGAGAGAAAACTCTTTCTGCCTGGTTAAACGAAGCCTCAAAGGAAACATCGAAATCAATTTCCCGGAATTATATCAAGGCATAAATAGGCAATTACCTCTTCAGGACTGGTAAATTTTTTCAGCTCCTTTTCAATTAAATCAGCCATGGCCTTAACATATCCTCCACGCTGATACCAGGAAGGAATTACCGTATGTTGCATGTTGACTAGGTATTCATCTTCCCTACATGCCAAGATTTATGTTTCTTCAAGCTGCTAGTTTGAAAGTATTCATGTAGAACAACTGTTTGCTAGCGGAAAATACCGAAATATACTCTCCAATAGTCGCAGGCTTGAACCACTGGTTGATATTGAGAATTGTGGATAAAGAGGAAGCACCACAAGCTTTGTAATACCATCTCTTTTTATCTGCAAATTGCAGGACACGTAAAGATAAACAGCCATCAATATCTAGTATTCGTGTAAAAAGCCACCTTGACTTAACTCAAGAAAAACACCAAGATAACCAGAAGAGATAAATCAGCTTGTTCATAAAGTTCAGAAATAGCACAAATAATATATGATAACGTTCATGCAAATTATAAGCAATACAAATTCAAGCTCCCATTTGTTAATGGAAAACATTTTCTCAATTCTATTGTTTGCTTGCATCATTTCATAGCAACAACTATAAATACAAAAAATATTTTCCTCCATTGAGCAAAAATTCACCTCCCTCAACGAAAGGGGAAAACATTTTCCTCCATGGAGGAGGGTCAACGTTTTTCATTATAATCTCACGTCGTATATTTTACTTCTACCTCAACTTAGTCAATCATGAACCTCACACAAATTTATAGAATGAAATCATTTTCTTTAGTTAGAAAGACACAACTTTAAGAACAAAATAATTTTAATTGAAAATATTTTGTGAATAAAACTTTTTCACAAGGAAAATGCTTTCCATTGAAACGAATGGAGCCAGAGTTATGCTCAGTCCTTTGTGCTGTGGAAAACATCTAGTAGATCAGTATATCATTCAGGATACTAATTCCTGAGTTCAGACAAATGTCCTACATATGAAGAACAGAAAAACATCAAAAAGTACAAAATCAACTATAATTCACATCCATCTCAGGATCAAGAAGTAAAAGCAACCAACATACAGAGACCACATCTAGTAATAAGCATTGGGCAATACACCTAAAAAGTCGATAAAATATTTTTCCTCGTCTTGCTGATTGGTAATTCATTTTACAATTAAGGACATTGCATACGGTACTTATTTCATATTTGATCATTTGTATCAGGGAGTAAGGTGCGAACAAGGGAGTAGGTAAGTAGAGAACTTGAGAACTTAGTTACAAATATATATGCTGAAATCAGACAAATCTAGAAGAATGAAAAAATAATGTCACCTCTTCAATAGCTTCTTCAGTGAATGGATGCCAGTAACGCATACCGACATATACTTTTGCAGGAACATTCTTTGCAAAAAGGGCCTTCCTCAGTTCTTCAGCCTGAATATAACAACACAATGGCAGACACAACAAATTAGCATAACAATATGAATCCCCTAAAAAGCAAAATACACAAACATAATGAAATTTATTTTATATTCAGTTAGTACCTTCAATAGAAAGGCAGAGACAAAAGAGAAAAAACAACAAGTTACATAGGATTTATGCATCAAAAACTGCGGATAACTATCCTTGCCTGTGCATCCGTTATTTGCCGAAGTGGAGAACCTCCACCAATTGAGGCATAGCCTTCTTTGCTCTTGGGAGCTCTCAGAACTGATATAAGTTGAGCCAAGGGTTTTTGAAGGAACCGGAACAATCGTGGCAAGCGAATAATATCCTGTCCACTTCCGATTGTCAGAAACTAGCAGAATGAATGCAATACTGCAATCATTTCAATATTCAAGAAATGACCAAAAGAAAGATGCATTTTAAGAAGGGATACTCATCAAATCATAACACCATAGGCATTAGTTCGAGTTATAGTATTCAATGGACAAAGATATGAGTCCAATAGCATAAATTGATTTGAGCAGAACTCGAGACCTGAACAAGAAGCAGAAGAAAAGCTAAATACCGGATCAGCAAAAAGATTAAACAAGAAGGGCTGCACGTCATCCAAAGTCTCTGGGCCTCCAAGGTTCAGCAACAATACTCCTATCCTCTCTTCGCCAACAAGTGGGGTTGTGGACACATCAGGGCTGCTAGTAGTCAATAGTGCTCCCACTGGCAACGAATACTTTTTGGGTGATTGTCCAAACACGGATTGTGCTTTAGTCAAATAACTTCCAGCTGTCAACTTTCTGGATCTACTAGAATCTTTACAAGCTTCCATTTGAACTCCAAAGCAACGACATGTCCTTTGAGAGGCATATGTAGCCGGTGGCAGCAGCCTATCACCAAAAAAATCAGTCCTCGGACAATCAAATCCACAAAGCAAAATCAAAGAAGCACAATTGCATGTCACTGAAGTTTCTGGAATGCACGTATTCCTTATCTTCACAGAATAGTCATCAATGAAAGTTTCTCACTGAGTTCCGAGAGGTGAGAAGGCTAAATCTAGTAAAACCGATTATAACACGAAAGAAACCGCACTGAAGCATTGAGATAGCACATTTGATGATTGTTTGAGTCCCAGACACAACAAAGCCAAAACATGGATGATGAAGGATCAAAAGAAAATGCACATCAATGCAATCGAAGGGAGCCAAACAGGAATCTCAAGTCATCAGTTGTCTATTAGGCAAGTCTAGTTTTAATGATAACACTTTCCCATACCTGGTCTTTTATTATACTAGAATGTCAAATTATTGCCAGCAATTTTTTAACAGGGGCTCTCCACAGAAAATTTAAGCCCTTTACTTCACCATTGTTCGGATGGTAAGAGAGAAAAGTGAAGGGATGTGGATGAGCATTAAACCTCACAGTAGAGAATGAAATCTCCTCAAATCCAAAAAGAAAAACAGTGAACTGATTATTCACTATAAATCTGTAATTTGCCTCTAACAGTAAAAGATAAAAAGCTATAATCGATATCAACTTGCTACACAGAAAATAACATACGGTATATTCCTTGCCCTCTCCTGCATTTCAGTCATACAAAAGGCGCACAAAACTAAGACGAATCGATTCTCCAATAGGGTTAGTCCTCAATTTCACTAAACAAGCTGCAAAACCCAAATGCTAATATTTGTTGGTTGGTGCACCAAATTCTGGTATCATCTTGCCATGCTTGTTCAATACTCGTGCTTCTAAATTCAAGTGCTCAACACATGTCCAACTTACGACACCATGTGCTACATAATTTAACCGACTTAAGACCCAACTTGGTCACCGAAGTGTAAATTCGGAAAATTTTATCACCTAACTCTAAATAAAAACCATATTTGATCACCTAAGTGATTTAAAAATAATAAAGTTCATCACCCAAGTAAAAAATAATCTGACTTGACCAAAGAATAATAGAAGGTCAACTGACTCCAAAAAGACTTGAAGTATAAAATAGTGTCTAGTACGCCAAACAAACAAGATTATGACCTAGTAACAACTCAAAGTGGGAAGCATCTTAAGCCTAAAGGGTCAACTACTCACTATATTTTAATCATTTCACCATAGCCACTATGCAAATAAAATCAAAATAACAAATAAATCCGAAGCAACTTGCAAATCTATTTAAATATTCCACTTTAATTAATCGATTATCAACACATCAACCAAAGAAAGAGATAAAAAAAAAAAGGTAATATTATTGTCATGGTAAAATTGTTAATACCAAAGTAAATTTGTGAAATTACGTGGTCATTATTCACTGTAAATCACATTATTGCTCCGTTAATAACATTTTTTTTTGTCCTGCGAATAACAACATCCTGAAAAACACTGTTTATAGACACTGAAATCCGAGCTCACACCTATAGTACTCCTTAATTACGATCAATCAACAACAGGACATGATATCAACACTTCTTATGAAGAGAGAGAGAGAATCGAGAATTTTATAGTTGAATATTGCGGCCACAAGGGATCAAAATTAGGGAAAAATAAAAAAAGATGAAGAACTAATTTTATTATAAAATAAAATAATATATTAATTAACCATTTTAAATAAAAGAAAGAATTTTTTATCAAAAAAATAAATAAAAGAAAGGATGAGATAGTAATTTAAAAGAAATTACAAACATTAAGGACAGTTTCAAACAGTAAGAAAATATGATAGCGCCAATTTGAACAAACTTAAGAACACAAGGCACCGACGGCGCAAATAACTCATAACCAACACTATTTCTAGACAGTGAAATCCGAGCTCACACCTACAATACACCTTAATTACGATCAATCAACAACAAAACACGACAACACTACTTCTAATCATGACAGAGAGCGAAAAATGAGAAATTTACAATCGAATTTTGCGTCCACGAGAAGTAGAGTGAATCAACGAAGAAGGAGGTTGAATCCGGGCGTTCATGTTCCCAAAACAAACCCTAATTTACTCCAAATTTTACAAACCGTAGCAGAATCCGATCACCACACAGTTCTCATCCACAGCAACAGCAAAATCTAGGGAAAGAACAGAACTTTACAAAAGGAATCTGAGAGTGATTCGCAGAGGAAAGAGGAGAGAGAGAAAGGGACTTGAGAGAAGAGCAAAAAAGCAAGGTAAAAGAGGTTATCTAATCCCTAGAAATTGGAAGCTCTCCATTGCCTCTTGTTTTACCCATTCAATCTTGACCTACTCTTCTTAAATATTTGGAAATGGAAAGAGAGAGAAATTTTTTATTTTTTGTTGGACCTCTTGGTTTTTTGCGTTCTTGTATGGTGGACAATTTGATATACTAGCGTAACCGTGTATGATACACGGAGAGTATTTATATTTAAAAAAAATTTAATATGTTATATTGATAATATTTTTATTATTTTAAATTTATTAACTCCTTATTAGGTTTTATAGGAAAGTTAAATAGTTAATACATAAGATTGCTTGAATTAGTAAATAAAGGGATTTGAGGTGTGTAAAACTTTGCAATAATATACGTAAAAATTTTTTGTACAGTTGTTATTATCGAACAAAAATTATTATTATTTGAATAATAATATAATTTATAAAATAAAAATTATAAAATTGTATTAAAGATTATGATGTTATTTTGGTAATAATATTACCCTGTTTTTATTTTGGGGTGTTTATATTTTAGTACCCTATTTTTTTGATATAATTAAAAAGACCCTAACTACTTTGAATTAATAAAAAGGTCCCTAAATTTTTGTCGTATTAATAGAAAAGCCCCTCTTCGGTGTGATAACATCATTTTTCGTTGATAGTATTGATGTAACAACTGTATTTTTATTAATGTTACTGTAAAATGACAAAAATATCATTGACTACTCTTATTTTTGCTTTATAAATACAAAATTTGAGATATTCTATTAGGTGAAAATTATTTAATTTTGCTCAATTTGTTTAAAAATATGATTATTATATAATATATTTGTCATTTTACTGTAAAATTAATGAGAAAGCAGTTGCCACGTTATTTATGTCGATGAAAAATGACTTTATCCCACCAAATATGGGCATTTTTATTAATATAATAAAAATTTATGGGTCTTTTTATTAATTCAAAAAGATCAATATTCTTTTTGTTATTTCTAAAAATATCAATGTACTAAATATAAATAACCCTTTTATTTTTCAAAAATTGTGGGTTTTTACTTTTGTTTTTCATTTAAAATAAAAATACGAGTTTTCTACTTTTTTTTTTTTTTTAAGTAGAAAAAATAGCATCTTTTTTGTATAAAATTACATTTCTTTTTGGGGTGAATACCTTCAAATCATGAAACAAGTGTTTTTCCAACAAAATAGACTTGGCTAAAAAGGCTCAAAGACCGAGGAATGGAATAAAATATTTTGAAGGGATATAATATTAACTTATTTTCTAATAAACTAGTCTAAAGGCATAACATATTATATCATCCTACGTATAATATATGTTATCTAATTAGCACTACTTAATTCATTTCTTACTCCTAATTTAATATAAAACCTGAATTAATATTTAAGTTATGACTTAGGATAATGAACTATTATAAGAGCTAACCCATCTTATCACCATGGATTATCTCAATAACACTAGCAAACTCCTTTATCACTCATAATTAAGTATTAGTTTGTGTAAAATATTGTGCTTAGGGTTGCGTACAATCTCAATCCTGACCTTGCGTGAAAACTAATTATGTTATGCTTTATGCTACAAGCTCATAGACGAATACTAATAATTTGGATATCTTAACATGGCTATAAGCACATACAAAGAAAATCAAACAACAATCATAAATTTCTTAAAAAGGTGATTATATAGCGTAACAAAACTATTGTCAATAGCATAATATAAATTTGAGATACATATGACTACCCGTCCTTCATCCCTAAACTAAAAGAGTTTACTCCTCCATAGGAGTTTTATACATCATAAAATCTAAAACAAAGGAAACAATGAATAAAACTTGAAAGAGAAGACTCCCTCAATTGACGTTGACGTTGACGTTGTGTCATGTACTTAGCTAGAATATTCAATATACTTGTATTCTTTGTATTGTTAAGAGTTGGTTAGATGGTTAATTGGTTGTTGGTTGGATGGTTAATTGGTTGTAGATTGTATTTGGTTGTTAATTGGTTGTATTGGTAGCAATACCCTGCTGATTATACTGATTTGGGTATCCAATAATAAAATCATCTTCTCTTTCTTACTTTCCCAATTTCTCTTCTGATCTCCATCTCTCCTCCTCTTCCTCTCTCGTTCTCCTTCCTCTTCTTGAATTTCATGGCTGATTCAAGCCCCTTCTCTCTTCTTTTCACTCAATAATCAGGCCAAACCCTGACAATTGGTATCAGAGTTCGATCTTGAGCAAAAAATCCTTAACAAAACAAGCATAAAACCTAGATATGCGCTGGCTGGAGGTAGACGAAGACCCACCATGGTAGCAATTGAAGGTCAGATACAAGATCTCGAGCAGCAAATGGTGGAATCACACCAGAAGTCCGAAGTTCGTCACCAACAGCTTATCGAGGTCATGCGACAAAACAACTCGCAGATGCTAACCCTACTTCAGCAATTGGTGGCTAATACATCACATGCAGCGAACTCAGTAAAGGATCCAGAGGTAGAAGTTCATGTGCCGGAGTCCAGAGCCCACATAGAGCAGATGAATGCTCGGAAACCACCAATCTTGGGTGCGTGCCTTGAAACAAGTGGCAACAGTAACTCTGAGGGTTCTTATAGAGGTAACAGCTGCCAACCAAAGCCCAAGATGGACTTTCCCGTCTTTTCCGGAACTAACCCAAGGAGTTGGGTCAGGCGCTGCCAGAGATATTTCAACTTCTACCGTGTTGCAGATGATCAGAAGCTGGGAATAGCAGCAGCTTACGTAGATGACAAGACTGATCTCTGGCTGGATGGGTTGATAGCAGATAAAGGTAGCATTGGATGGCAAGAGTTATGTGAAGAGCTCTACACACGGTTTGAGGATCACGGTGAGACTGACATTGTCAGCCAGTTCAACAAGTTGAAGCAGACCGGCTCGATTATTGAGTACCAGGAGCGCTTTGAAGAACTGAGGTCTCATATGCTAGCCACTGATAGTTCCTTCAGTGAGGGCTATTTTCTTTCATCTTACATTTTTGGTTTTGACAAGGAAATTCAACCATTAGTCAAGGCTCTCCAACCTAGCTCCCTGATAGAAGCATTCACTAAAGCCCGCCTACTCTCTCAATCCTCAGAAAACATCCTACAAAAAGCCAAGAACCTCCTCAAATCCAATGCAAACCCTATGTCCACCACATCCCATAACTCCCAAAAATATGGCCATTCAGGTAGCCGATACACCCAAAATTGGGCCAAACAACAACCCTCCAGAAACCCAAGCTTATGCTATAAATGCAATAAGCGGTACTACCCAGGGCATCGATGTGATAATCAGACCCTGCACAGTCTTGAGGCAGCTGAACTACTTGACCCCGGACCTGACTTAGAGCATTCTTCAGTAACAGAGACTGAAGAGGAGCTGAGCGTAGACACTGGTGAGGAAGGTGCCGAGGAAGTTTATGTCCATGCTCTCACAGGAAGTTCCTCTTCCAACGCCATTAAAATCCTGGGCCATCTGCATAAAAGGTCAGCCGTTATATTGATTGATAGTGGGAGTACGCACAGTTTCTTGGATCCAAGGATGGCTAGAGAAGCGGGATTCACCGTGGAGGATGCTGCACCATTGGTTATCATAGTAGCTAATGGGCAAACAATGTTGAGGAAACAGCAGTGCTTGGCCAATTGGCAGATGCAGGGCCACAGTTTCTCTTACCGGATCAGATTGATGAAGATCGAAGGCTGTGACATGCTACTGGGGGTTGACTGGATGAAGCAATACAGCCTAGTATCACTGGATTTCAACCAACTTAAGATTAGTTTCACCAAGGAAGGCAAGGTGGTTGAGTTGACTGGTATGAAGGAGAGTGGTACGCTGAAACTCCTCACTGACCAGAAGCTCTAAGGACTCTGCCAGAAGAAAGAGGAGTATTTCGTAGCTACCCTATTGCTGGTACAAGGCAAGGAAGCTCATGAGGTAAATAATTCACCCACTCCTTGTCTCATTCAATCATTGTTAGATGAATACAGTGATGTGTTTCTTGAACCCAAGTCACTGCCACCCCCTAGGTCTCATGACCACCATATACCTTTGAAGCCTGATGCTAAGCCAGTTAGCATTAGGCCGTATAGATATCATTACCTACAGAAAGATGAGATAGAAAGGCAGCTGAAGGAAATGTTGGAAGCCTCTATATACAGCCTAGTTGTTCCCCATTTGCATCTCCTGTACTGCTGGTAAAGAAGAAGGATGGGACCATGAGGTTCTGTGTAGACTATAGGGAGCTCAATGGCAACACCATAAAAAATAAATTCCCTATTCCTCATATAGACAACCTCTTGGATGAGCTTCAAGGGGTATCAATTTTCTCCAAACTTGGCCTCAGATCTGGATATTTCCAGGTAAGGGTTCATGAGTCTAATATACACAAAACTGCACTTATAACCCACCATGGCCACTTTGAGTTTAGGGTCATGCCTTTTGGGCTCACCAATGCCCCAGCAACTTTTCAATCCTTGATGAATGATGTCTTTGGGCCCTATCTGAGAAAATATGTCCTAGTATTCTTTGATGACATCTTAGTTTACAGCACTTCCCTTGAGTCTCATGTTGAACACTTGAGAGTAGTGCTTCAACATCTCAGGAAGCATAAACTCTTTGCAAAACATTCGAAATGTAGCTTTGCTCAGCCCCAAATCGAGTACTTAGGCCACATTATATCTGCCTCTGGTGTAGCTACAGATCACACTAAGGTAGAAGCTATGACTTCTTGGCCCACCCCTCGAAATGTTAAAGAAGTGAGGTCTTTTCTGGGTCTCACTGGTTATTACCGAAAATTTGTAAGGAATTATGGTAGTATTACCAAGTCACTAACTGACCAGCTCAAAAAGTGTGGGTTCAGATGGACACAAGAGGCTGAATCAGCATTTCAAAGCCTAAAGGCTGCCGTGGCAGCAGCACCAGTCCTAGTCTTACCAGATTTTTCATTGCCTTTTGTCCTTGGGACTGATGCAAGTGACAAGGGTATGGGGGCAGTACTTATGCAGCACGGCAGGCTCCTTGCCTTCCTGAGTAAAGCTCTTAGCCCTAAGAATGTAGGGCTGTCAGCTTATGAGAAGGAATTCATGGCCATTCTACTAGCTGTCTCCAAATGGAGACATTACCTTGAGCTGGGCAGCTTTAGGATAAAGACTGATCAGCAAGCCTTAAAGCACCTGCTAGAATAGAGAATAACCACAGCTATACAAAGGAAAGGCATGTCTAAGCTTTTGGGTTTAGACTACACCATCCTTTACAAAAAGGGGAAAGAAAACAAGGCAGCAGATGCCTTATCCAGAAGGTTTTCAGATTCATGTATGTCCATTTCTGTGTCTGTTGTTCACCCCACTTGGGTGAATGAGCTTGTCAAGAGTTATGAGAATGATACTTTATGTACACGGCTGATAGTTTAGCTGCTCATCTCCCCTAATAGCCATCCTGATTATGTTTTAAAAAATGGAGTGCTAAGGTTTCATGGCAGGTTATATGTTGGCCAAAGTCAAGATATGAGAACCCAGCTTATTTCTTCTATCCACTCTTCCCCTGTTGGTGGTCATTCTGGCGTGAATGCCACATATCAAAGGTTGAAGAAGCTATTTTATTGGCCTCAGTTAAAAGCTGATGTCAAAAGAATTGTAGCTGAATGTGATACATGCCAAAGAAGCAAATCAGAGCATGTTGCCAATCCTGGGTTGCTGCAGCCCCTACCAGTTCCAAGGCAATGTTGGTCTCACATTGCTATGGACTTCATAGAAAGACTTCCCCTTTCAGAAGGCAAAGACACCATCCTTGTGGTGGTTCACTGGTTAACAAAGTATTCTCACTTCATGTCTTTATCTCATCCTTTTACCGCCACTCGTGTGGCAAGAATATTCATGGACAATGTCCATAAGTTACATGGTCTGCCAGAAAGCATCGTTTCTGACAGAGATAAAGTCTTCCTTAGCTTATTTTGGCAGGAGCTCTTCAAGCTATTAGGCAGCTCCCTTGATATGAGTACATCGTATCACCCTCAATCAGATGGACAGTCTGAGAGGGTGAATCAATGCTTGGAGACTTACTTGCGTTGATTTTGTTTGGATAAGCCCAAACATTGGAATAAATGGCTTTCTCTTGCTGAACTATGGTGTAACACCAGCCACCACAGCAGCATACAGCTCACCCCATTTGAAGCCTTATATGGCTATGAAGCTCCTTAGCTGCACATGGACGCCATTCCAGGCCTCAAACCTGCAATAGCCTCAGTAGAAGACTGGTTTAAGGAAAGAAATTCCACCCTGCAGCAGCTTAAGTGCAGACTTGAGCAAGCCAGATCCAAAATGAAATATTTTCCTGATAAAAGGAGGTCTGAAAGGGTGCTACAGCTAGGGGATTGGGTGTACCTTAAGCTGCAGCCCTACAGACAGACCTCTGCTGCCATTAGGAAGAGTCTCAAGTTCTCATCCAAGTATTATGGTCCCTTCTTGGTGTTACAAAGGATAGGCCAGGTTGCTTACAAGCTTTAGCTACCACAGGGATGCCTCATCCACCCTGTATTCCACATTTCCCAGCTGAAAAAGAAGATTGCCACACAAGCATTGGTCACTCAACAGCTGCCAAAGACATCTCTCAAGGGTGAATTGAAAGTAGCACTAGAGAAGGTGATGGCTAGGAGGATTGTGCAACGCCATATCCAAGCTTCTACTCAATGGCTTATCAAGTGGCTGAACCTCAGCAATGAAGAGGCCACATGGGAGGACTGTAATGCCATCCGAGCTCAGTTTCCTGAATTTTTAGCTCATCCTTAAGGACAAGGATGTGATTAGGGGAGGATATTGTCATGTACCTAGCTAGAATATTCAATATACTTGTATTCTTTGTATTGTTAAGAGTTGGTTAGATGGTTAATTGGTTGTTGGTTAGATGGTTAATTGGTTGTAGATTGTATTTGGTTGTTAATTGGTTGCATTGGTATTAATACCCTGCTCATTGTACTGATTTGGGTATCCAATAATAAAATCATCTTCTCTCTCTTACTTTCCTAATTTCTCTTCTGATCTCCCTCTCTCCTCCTCTTCTCCTCTTCCTCTCTCGATCTCCTTCCTCTTCTTGAATTTCATGGCTGATTCAAGCCCCTTCTCGCTTCTTTTCACGCAATAATCAAGCCAGACCCTGACACGTTGATCCTTGCTTTGGTTCCCCCTGCGCTTCCGCGTTTGAGAACCTTTAGAACTTGTAGCGGCTTTGGGAATGAGAGGAGAAGCCACAGGTCCGATCAATCGGCTGGGCTTCTATTATCGGCCTAGTTTCCTGATCGATCGGTAGCTCTGTTGCAAACCCCGCCCTACTACGGGCCATTGACCGATTGGTACTTCATGTCGACTGATCATTTAGTACCCAAAACTCTACAAGATCTATTTAATTAGGATAGGATTGGTCCTTCTTGTCAACACGTGGTCGAGTTTCTTAAAGTGGTTTTCAATTATGTCTCAATTACGCATGATTATGCCATTTTTCAACATTTGTTTTGCTCCGTTGCACTCTAAGCCAAAATGTGCCTAAATTATAACAAAACACACATGTAAAAGCTGAATATGTTACAAGAATGAGAAATAAAATATGTAAACGTAAAGTACATCACAGACCACCTAAAAATTACTATAATTATGTATCATTTTCACATTTTTGACAAAATATCATCAATTCTAATAAAATTACTTATAAATTATTGAAATAATGCTCAATTCTAGCATTTTCTAAGAAAAATCTATCAAATTTTTAACAAAAGAGTACCTGATTATTTTTTTTTTTTTAGAACAGTACAAACGCCTTTAGTAAGGCAGGGGAAGGGGGATGCCGAGCCTCGAACACTAGATCCCGGGGTAGCAGTCTGCGTACCCAACCATTGGGCTAGGAGGGCTTTTGGCAGAGTACCTGATTGATAAACTTTTAAAACTGCATGATATCTAAGTGATAAAATAACTAAAACTCAGAATATCTCATTATATATATTAAAATATTGGACTACGTAATTAATAAATGCTCAAACCTTTATAAATTTTTTTTTATTTTGGACAAAGGAAGCTCGAAGGCGATCTATAAACTTCGATCAAAGGCAAAAGAGTTCAAAATCAAGGGAGGGGGAAAAGAAACTCAATTATGGAAACAATTACCTAACCTTATGCATCAATGCCACTTCATGGACAGGCACATTAGCCAAATGAGAAAACCAAGAAAAACTAAAAACGCGAAAAGCACATAACATAAGTTTAATATCTTCAACGAAAGGCGAGATGTCCCAAGGCGCTCGAGAGTCCGACGATAAGGCTTTAATCACGTCCAAACAGTCGGATTCAAAGATAACCTCCTCAAAACCAAGATGAACAGCTAAAGACACAGCAGCACGAACCGCAGCATGCTCAGCAACCTGAGCAGAAAAAGAAAACACCGACCCACACCAACAGGAGACCACACAGGCCTCAGCATTCCGAACTACAACAGCCAAACCAGCAACAGAGGTGGACGACACCCAGCTAGCATCCACGTTCAATTTAACAGCACCGATGGGAGGCGGGGACCAAACAGACGGAGGGCCCCCTGGAGCAGGAGATGCCCGAGACTTATCACAAGCATCGGCATCCATAAACTTGAGCGATTCAACACGCGCACGATCAACCACCCAATTCGGGTCATCACTCCTATGATCAAAAATAAACCTGCATCGAGATTTCCAGATCCACCAACACAAGAAAATAATCTTAGATATAAGATCAGGATCATCATAAAAGGAGTTAATAACAAACTCCCACCACCGAGGAAAACCTGGAAAACCAACCGAACTAACACGAAAACCAATTTCAAATGCGAACCGAACTGCTCTAGCAAACAGACATAAGAAAATAATATGGTCAGCCGTCTCTATTTCGAGATCACAACGAGGGCATACCGAGGAAAACCCAGGAACCCTTTTAGCAACATTAGCCTTAGTAGGCAGAGCATTGGAAAGAAGCCTCCAAAGGAATATACGGACACACGGCGGGACTGAAGCCCGCCACAACCGGCTAAGACACTTCTTCTCCCGGAAGGTAGAGGAGGAAGCATTAATACTTTTATCAAATGGCAAAGTGGAGAGGTACCATTGAGCATAACCCTGACGAACTCTATAAACCCCTTTAGTGTCCCATTTCCATATCAGTTTATCAGAGACCCGACCATCCGATAAAGGAATACATCTAATCTTCTCAACCTCTTCTCTAGAAAAGACCTGCCGCAATGCCGACAGGTTCCACGAGTGAGACCCGGGGCACACAAAATCAGCCACACGTTGACCCAAAGGACCCTGACCTCTCGTTCTCCCATCACCCTCCCGATACTCTGGAATCCACCTATCTTTCCATACTTTCACAGATTGCCGGTTCCTAACATTCCAAAAAAGACCCTTCTTCAATAATTTCCTTCCCTGTAAAAGACTCCTCCACAACTAGGACGGTCGAGAGCCCATTCTGGCCAAAAGGAAATCACCATCCGGAAAATAGAGGCCCCTAATAACCCTAACCCAAAGGGAGTTAGGCTCCTCCACCACTCTCCACGCCTGATTAGCAAGTAGAGACAAATTCATTCCCTCTATATCCCGAAAACCCATACCCCCCATACCTTTAGGTCTAGCAAGACGCTTCCAGCCCACCCAGTGAATATGCTTCGCATCATCCGCTTCCCCCTTCCACCAAAACTTAGCCAAAAGACTATTTATCTTACGAGCAAGCGTAGTAGGCATTTTAAAGCAATGAAAAAGGTACAGAGGGATGGATGAGAGAACCGCTTTGATAAGAACTGCCCTCCCTGCATGCGATAAAAGAGAGGATTTCCACCCCTGAATCTTACTGCGAATTCTATCCACAATATGGCCCAAGCATCGTTGTTTATCTCTCCCCCATCCGGGTTAAGATCAGGCACCCCAAGAACCTCCATACACTGATCCCGGACTTCCCGAGGGTTATTGGAGGAAAAGAAAATAAAAGACTTATCAAAATTCACACTCTGCCCAGAAGCTCCACAAAAGACCTCAATCACCCTTTTAACTTCCCTAACCACCTCAACCCTTGCCTCACAGAACAAAAGGCAATCATCAGCAAAAAAGAGGTGCGTCAGGGGAAGAGCGTGGGGCGAAATACGGAAAGGCCTCCACCGACCCACACGCACCGACTCCGAAATAAGGGATCCAAAAAGCTCCACCAATAGAATAAACAGATAAGGGGAAATAAGGTCCCCTTGTCTCAGACCTCGTGAAATGCGAAATGAATCAAGACGGGTACCATTAACAACCGGGCTAACCGAGACTGATGACACACATGACATAATTCACTGGACAAACCGATTAGCAAAACCTAGCCTAAGGAGCAATAACTTCAGACATTCCTAGTTGACTTGGTCATAAGCCTTAGAAAGATCAATCTTAATGGCCATGGACATAGTTTTCCCTTGTTTCTTACGCTTTAGGGCATGAAACACCTCGTGTGCAACAATGATATTATCTTGGATACGACGGCCCACAACAAAGGCCCCTTGGTGAGGGGATATAACAGATGGGAGTAAAGGTTTTAGCCTATTTGATAAAACTTTCGAGATAATTTTGTACATGAAGTTAAATAAGCTGATAGGCCTAAACTGGGAAACCGTCTCAGGGTTTTGAATTTTAGGAATAAGGGTAATATTAGTTTGATTTAAAGAAGCTGGTAGCACACCAGACTAAAAAAAAGCAACAAAAGCATCACAAACATCCACACCCACAATATGCCAAAATTCCTTATAAAAAAACTTGAAAAGCCATCCGGACCAGGAGCTTTAAGGCTTCCAAGTTGATCGACCGAGGATCGAACTTCAGCAAGGAACACAGGACAAGCAGCCGGCGATTAATCTCCTCTGTGATTACCGAAGGGCACAGATCCAATGTCTCTGGGATATTAATACCCACCCTACTGGCAAATATCGAACGAAAGTGGGCCAAGACCAAGCTTTGAATAACTTTTTCAACGTCGACCCAGTTCCCTGTAGTGTCACAGAGTCTCGTAATACGATTTCGACATCTTCTCGTAAGCGTCGAAGCATGGAAAAAACGATTGTTTTTATCTCCCAATTTGAACCAAGTAATGCGCGAGCGTTGTTGCCAATACCGTTCTTCCTCCTTCCCAATAGTACTAAGATGACGAAGCAGCTCCTTCTCCTCAGCAATGTCAGATGGAGAAGAAAAGCGACTCTGAAGAACTTCAAGCCTATCAGTAATCCTACTCATCTCTACCTTAGCATCTCGACGCAAAGTCTTACTCCGCCTCATCAACTCAGAACGGCATATCCCAAGGTTCCTATTAATTCAGGAGAAAGGGGGCCTATCGCGATCTAACGTCCAACCCCTAGTCACAATCTCCGAGAAATCCTGATGATCTAACCACTTAGATTCAAATCTAAAGGCATACTTCGGTCTAGTGGATTCACCATTCAAGAACATAAGGAGAGGGGAGTGATCTGAATCAGCTGCCGGAAGGAGCCGAATCGTAACATGAGGGAACATCCCCATCCATGACACATTAACCGCTACTTTATCCAATCTCTCCCGTACCAACCTCGACCCATCTTGACGATTAGACCAAGAATAACGGCAACCCTTCAACTTGAGCTCTATAAGACCCCACTCATCATAATAAGTTTGAAGCAGAGAGAGTTGAGAAGAGGAAGGGGGAATTACCCCCATCTTATCAGCACCACTGGTATAGGCATTAAAGTCACCCACAATAGCAAACGGCATTGGATCTTTATGCGAAAAGGAACCCAAAGATTGCCAAAAGTCTCGCTTCCTCCCTCTATCTGGTTCCCCGTGAACGAAAATCTGCAGCCACTCCCTACCCGAAGCCTGCTCTACGATTTTAGCTAGAATAAATCTATAAGATGAAGATAGGACATCCACCCTCACCGAAGAATCCCAAAATAAAGCAAGCCCACCACTCAAACCCACCGGATTCACAAAAAAAGATTGCACAAACCGTAACTAAACAAACAAACGAGACATAACATCCTGTTGCTGCTTCGTCTCCATCAGAAACAGAATTCCTGGCCGAAACCGGGATAAAAGCCCCTTAATGGCTCAAATTGTCGGGGCCTGGCCGCAACCCCGACAATTTCAACAAAGAAGACTCATTGGGAACGACGCTGTTGTTCTGGGACAACCGCCGCAAACCCATCAATATCAGCATCAACCATACCCGATCCATCAACAATATGAAGCCTGGCCGAGTTCTCCAGGCCCACAGAATCCGAGGCAGGAAGAACAGGATCTTGCTCGACAACATGTCCTGACATCGGGCGCGCAATTCTTTTAAAGTTTCGGAACCGTCGTAGGACATCCTTCTTTCTATCAATATTACAGCCAATCTGAAAGTTCTGTAGCACAAAGTTATTATCGAAAAGATCGTTAAATACCGTCTGAATAGACCCGTCCTCATTCTTCGACCAAGAGGAGCACATGACCCAATTTCCATATTTGTCTTGCTTTACACTCGCCGCAAGAACATCTTCAGCAGCCCTTCGAGATTTCTTACACAAGGATCACAAGTGAGATCAGAAGCCGCACGTTTCAGTCCTGAATGATAATGTGGGGTCCCGGGGAGGGGATCAGAGCTTCTATTATCGTCCATACCCGGATTCTGATGCAGCGTTATTAAGGTTCCGGCGCGAACCACATCTACCAAACCGCAGGCTGAAACGGGGGGCATAATTCCCTCCAACGACGAATGCAGAGCAGAGATAATGTTCCGGTCAACACAAACACTCGGCAAGGATCCATCACAATGAGCTCTCCTCACAGAGACACGAGTTTCCCTTTGAACCAATTCATCAGTCTGACCCACTGTGCATTCCCTATCGCAATCATCTGGTCCGAACCCGACTTTTGCTGCATTATTCACAAGTGCTCTCAAAGACCCATCAAATATATATCTGTCTTTCAACGACCCTCGCATGGGACATCTCCGGTTAATATGACCCAGACGACCACATTTATAACAGAAATCTGGTAATCGTTCATACTTAAAATCAATCCATAAATCCTCCTTGCCTAATCTCTCCAGCCAGAAGCCACGCAAGAGAGGGGCACCGGTGTTAATACGCACTCGAACCCTGCAGAATTTACACCAAAGGGTACGAGCATCCACATCCTGATCCACTCTCACAAATTCAGGAAACATACTAGCAACTCTAATAGCATTACTCTTGGTCATAAGGTTAAGAGGGAGTCCATGGAATTGGACCCAGAATTTAGGTAGAGAGACGTCAATTTCATTAATATTAATATCCCCCGACCAATCCTTCAAAACCAGGTGAGAGCCATTAACCGACCCGGGGCTCTCATCCCATATTCTACATTTATCCTCCTGTCGAGAAAATAAGAACATGAAAATGTTACCTCCCATCTCATGAATTTGAAGGTGCTCCTGTAGCGCCCATGCTTTCCACAGAACGGCACAAAGAGGGCCAATGCGAACCGGAGAATCAGAAATAATTTTCCCAATCAGTAAAGATTCCTGAAGGGCTAAATTAACTGTCTCATCTTCAACAAGTTGGAGTTTTGTAACCCACTCCAGAAGATCTTCCGTTTCATCCACAATTTGCTTTCCCTTGGATAGGTGTGACGCCATAATCGACAAAGCCAGAATCCAGGGAGTAACAAGAAATAGCCAACGACAAAATTAAGGAAGGTCAGAGGCCAGAGGCGACGTCAAGAAGGCAGTCAATGGCGGCTGGCACAGAAAATTAGGGTTGAGAGCACAGGGGCTCCAGAGAGACTCCACGAGGGAGGAGAATCAAAATAACCTTTATAATATTTAAGTAATAATTTTCGGAATTTTAATCAATAGTTCAAAGTTATCATCAATAGCCAAAGCCCTCCTGGCCCAATGGTTGGATAGGCGTGCTGCCACCCCGGGATCCAGTGTTCGAGGCTCGGCATCCCCCTTTCCCTTTCTTACTAAAAAAGTTTGTACTGTTCAAAAAAAAAAAAAAAAAAGTTATCATCAATATTATCCTTTTTTTTCTTAATACATCGTGTTAAAAAGAAATTTTTTAATAGTGTGGGAGTAGGAGGTATGACGTGGCAGACAAATTCGATGACGTTGATTGCTGCACCCTTTCGTCAGTCTTCCCTCCATTTCTCTCTCTCTCTCTCTGCTCCCAATGGCGATCCTCCTTCGCAGATCGATCAAGCCATTCTTGAACTCCGCCATTGCCGCCGCTTCTTCACGATCCACCACCATCCTTGGATCAACCGCGATCGACGGCGGAGATGATGCCCGGTGGATGTCCACCACCTCATCTGCGCCGTTCAATTTGGGGGGAGGGGCTTCTTACATGAGAGGCGTGATGTTTACGCAGCCCAATCAGCCTCTCACCATCGAGGATTTTCATATGCCTCGCCCTAAGGCCAACGAAGTTCTCGTCAAGACTAAGGGTAATGTTTTACTCTTTCTTTTTTTTTTTTTTGAATTTTTTAAATATAGATAAATATAAATGTAATGTTTTCTGAATACATCGTTTGCGGAATTGGATTTGGCATGCCACCTCGAGAACTGGGTAAAATTAACTGAGAGGGCTACCGAGTCCTTTAGTTTTCCACGTTTCCAAATTCTAGAGTCAAAGTGGTGATTCTAGAGAGAGAGTTGAATACAGGGAAGAGTGTTTACAATTAGACGAATGAGTACTGAGAGAGAAGTACAAAATCGAGTCTTTCAGTTAAGAACTCTACATGTGAGCCGAATATGAATCCCACGTGGGAGTTGTAAGAAAAAAGAAACTAACATGTAAGTTTAGTGGGTTACTCCACTTAATACCTATTAGTTTTAGAATTGAATTCCAATTTGGCTTATATGTGGATTTCATATGTGTGTCAACTCCGTGGATCAGGCCTAAAAGGCGTGATGAAATTTAACATGTTTATTGCATCGTAGCAGCTTAGGGAGTGTGCTGGTTTAAATTGATTGATCAAAATCGATGAGCTGAAGTCTGAATATTACATTCAGAGGTACAATTGGATGGAGCATATATTATGGCTGTCTCCATTTGAAAAACAATTCATCATCTTTTTCAATTTCTTACTGTGAAAATTTAATATGTACCGTAATTAGATATTTGGGTATGTAGTATTAGGGTAGCCCAATAGATAGTATAGCGTGTCCCGCCTAGAGAGGGCTTATTCTATAAATAGGGGTAGTGTTGTATTACAAAGAATGAATGAAATCAAGTCATCTTTTATATTATCTCTCTTATCCTTTTACTTTTAGTATTTTATTACTTTCCTTTGGTTTCAATATATTGTTACATACCAAAGGAGGGTCCATCCCAAAACCAATTGGTAATGAGTGGAGTAACTTCTTAGGTATATAATTTGGTGTTTCCAAAGCGATGCCACCGATGTGGGACTCATCTTTTTTGCTCAAAACATTTTTGACTATATCAAAATTCACTCGGCTGTTGGGATATTATTGCCTTAAAACTAAATATTGTTAAGGTATCGCTGATATTTGATTAGGATTTGATTTGGGTGAGATTTTGAAAAGATAATCTAGTTACCTAATTAGATGCAAATTTGATTTAGATTTAGATTAGGTAACTTGATTACAAAAGGGGTTATGATGGTTTAGTAGAGTGAATAAAAAGAGGGTAAAGATGTGAGGGGTTAAAATGATATGTAAAGGGTGCTTAGAGGCAGCTGGGTGGGGGGAGAGAGTGAGATTCGGTTTTGAGTGCTTTCATAGAGCGTCGTATGAGAGTTTGCAGCTTCCTTTGTCCAAGGCTAAATTGAGGAGGGTTGGTGGCTCACTGTACACCAACTACATTTGAGGAGTGGCACTCCGACCCCAGGGTTAATATGGTGCCCATCTCGGTAGTGTATTCTAGGGGGATAGAATGGAGCACGTTTCAACTTGCTCAATAATGAAGAGAAGAAAACTAACTTTGGAAGGGAGGAAGTATGGGAGTTGAGAAGGCTCTATGTATTTTCATATACATTTATCACTGACTTACCTCCCCAAAAAAAAAAGGCTTTATGTATTTCTATGTATTAATCAACCCATTGGAAGGCTCTATTTATAAGTGAAAAATTACCCGTTTGGAACGATCAATGCCGGAAAATTCAGCCTCGAAACGGAAGGAGTGGATGGTTATGGAAAGAGCAAATCTAGGGAAAGTGGAGATATGGAAGGAGTGGGTGATTACCTAGTTAAAGATCATATCTTGAGTTCGAACCTAGAGTAACGGCTAAAGATTGATACTTCGAGCTCGAGCTTGCTGCCTCAAACTTGGCCAAGGATAAACAAATGGGCCTGAGCTTGCTGCCTCGTTAGGTTTTCTCCACCCGGTTAGCTGAATGTGGCCTTCAATAACTCCAGCTTAAGGAAGAGGGATCTCAAATGCAGGTTCCATACCCTAAATGGAAGGGCCTTCTAGTACGAGAGAGCACTGGACCATATCGATTGAAGAGAGTAGGAAGAAGCCAGAGTAAAAAGTAAATAGAATCTTCCATCTTTACTAGGCTAGCTTGGGTCACTTGAAATCTCTTCTGTAGGCTACTAGTCTAGAAGTAACACTGGAAAGTGGGAAAAGGGAATAGCTTAGATCATTGCCTCAGATGGAGACCCTACTAGAAGACCCATTATCGACTAGAGAGAACCATGCCAAAAACGTTGCATTCTGAGCACTATATGCGCCTAGTGCTCTCTTCTTTGGTCCTTTCTCTTTTCATTTGGTTCCAGTTTCTGTTTTTAGTTTTCTGATTTGAGAAATCGTAAACCAAGTAGTAGAAATAATTTCATTGTTTTTATTGTGTATTCTTAGTATTTGAAAACCTTAGGTAAAAGAACAGAAAACTAAAAATTAGGAAATAAAAAAAAGAAAAAGTTATTTTCACTATTCAGATTTTGACTCCAAAAACCAAAGACTAAAAAGAGAAAATGATACTAAACGAGCCCTAGATTTCGCTTGTTGGAGAGGTATTGGTTATTGGATTTGATAAATTACCGCCAGTAGTTGATGAATGTGCAAAACAATTTAGTCTGCTGTAAACGTTATTGGTAAGGAAAATTGTAAGAATATTATGCCAAGGTGATGCACTGTGATGAGAATCATCAATATTGCTTTAAGTTTTTTTCGTAAGGGACGGGAAAGAATTGACATTATAATAAATTTTCAAATGACTGTGCCAGTGTGCTTTTTATATGTTCTACCAAGCTAATGACCCTTAAGAGAATGGGGTGGCTGCGTAAAATCCATACCCTGGTCTTCGGGAAAAAGCATGGTTTTGTATGTGTTGTACTGCACTTTGGCTTGGATGTTTTAAGTAATACTGGAAGAGACTTGTTTCTGCACTTGTTTCTTGGATTTCTTAGCTGTCTATTCTCCACGTATTCTTTAGACAATGAATTATACCTTGGCAAAGAGAGTAAAAGTAAATACATCAATTAATCAAGGAGTATTTTTTGAAACTATTGGTACGAAATTCCTTCTTTCCTTTTTTTCTGTTTCTTTTTACAAATTCCTGAGGTTCATGTGGGATTATGATAACTTTAAATCAAAAAAATAGATTCTTTTGATTGTTTGAGAACATTTGACTTGCAGCCGTTTGCTTTCTCGTTACATTTTTTTATGTTCATGGAGCAACGGAAGATCCCTATAGTCATGCATTGGACTGAAGAAACAAATAATGCTTAACTGCCCATGTCAAGCTGTATATGGTTGATTTAGCCCTAAGATGCTTCTATGGACGAGATCAACATATCCAACAATGAGTGGAACAGCACGCGGATGCATTGAGAATCATTGCATCCATAGCTACTAGATCTATGGCCCGTTTTAATGATCACTCGATGCTTGGTGCAGCCTGTGGAGTGTGCCACTCCGACCTGCATGTGATAAAAGGTGAAATTCCCTTTGCGAGCCCTTGTGTGGTAGGCCATGAGATAACTGGCGAAGTCGTGGAACATGGCCCATTCACCGACAACAAAATCATTCAAAGGTCTAGTCCACTTGTTCTCTAAATGAATTCATTAGTGTATTTGCTATACCTTTACATGCTCTAATTTGATTCTAAATAATATTATTCTGGTGTTGCTGATGATTCCAAAATGATCTTCATAATAGAGCTGACATAGCTGCAATGTATATTGAATGTGACAGATTACCTGTTGGATCTCATGTTGTTGGAGCTTTTATCATGCCATGTGGGAGCTGTTCATTTTGCACGAAAGTAAGTGTGTTTGCTTTTGATTTCCCCTATCTCATTATGTTTTCTTACTTCCTATATATGATGGTCCTTGTGCAACAGGGTCAGGATGATCTATGTGAGGATTTCTTTGCTTATAATCGAGCTCAAGGAACGCTCTATGACGGCGAAACACGACTGTTCCTTAGAAGCAATGGTGGTTATCTCTTCCGGGATATAATTGATATGGGCATTCTATTAACTTGCTCTTACATTTTAGTAAAGCCTTTGATATATTGTCTATATGCTTAATACATGTTTGCTAGTGATCTGAAGCTTTGATTGGTAACTTGGTTTAGTTAGATGCGAAGTAGAGTTCACCGTTGTAATCTCTTTAGGATATTCTTTTTCTTTTTCTTTTTGGTGGTGGACTGGGCGAGGAGGACTATAACTCTGAGTCATCATAAGAAAAGAAGAGTCAAAAAATAGATGTTCTTGCTGCTCCTTTAATCTCATTTGTTGACAACACAATTGCATGACATGACACGAATTCAGTTACGAACTTTTAGAATATTTCCCAGAATAGCACTACTAAAAACAATTGTCTGCTCGGGATATTTTGCTCCAGAAAAGGATGAAAAGACTTTCAAACAGAGGAGTTTAGCTAGCTGATAGTGGATTGCTGAATCACTCCTGTTACATTTTTATGACTGCCATTTTCATTTGTTGGTCCTCTTGATGACAAAGAGAGTTGTAAAATAAGCCAAATAAGCCCCCTCAAATCAATTGTATGGCTTAATAAGTGACTGTAAAAGTATGGTGATGCTATTGTTTTTTGTGTTTGAAATGTCTGATGGTTTTGAGATAATGACTTTCAAGGAAGTCAGGAGTGTATTCCTTTCCTTTCTCTCATGTCACCATATCTATTATCTCTTTCACTTTCTCTAAGAGAAAAGGGTACCATGTCAATGGAAAAAAAAAAATCAATTATCTTTTCATGTAAGTAGGCCGTTGAACAATCAATGACTATTGAAATGCCATCACCCCGACTATTACCTTTTGTTATTTAATTGGTGTGGTAACTGCTATGTGGACCTCAATTGCCTGAGACGTGTAATAGTGGAATTAGGAACGATTGTGCAATTAGGAACCAAGGGAAAAATCTGAGTTGATTTGCTTCTTCTATTCCAGTTGCAATTAATCAACTGTTTTTTTAAATATTTTGAGTTCTCTTCCACATCTCAGGGAAACCGGTGTACATGTACAGTATGGGAGGCCTTGCCGAATACTGCGTTATACCAGCACATGGAGTGTCTACACTGCCAGATTCATTGCCTTACACCGAATCTGCAATCCTAGGATGTGCAGTTTTTACAGCATACGGTGCCATGGTTCATGCAGCTGGAGTGCGTGGTGGGGATTCCATTGCAGTCATTGGCATTGGAGGTGTCGGTTCTAGGTATGTGTTAAAATCTCGTAGCCATTTCACTAAATCTGTGAGCTTCAATTAATCACTTTTATTTGCATCTGAAGCTTCCTATACATCATAAGCAATTGCTCTACTTGATATAGGTAATTCATTTCTTGCTCTTATGGCATAAACTCCAAAATTTTGACAAGCAAGAAGAAAATTTAATCATCAAAGTCCTTACAAGTCACCATATTCACTATGGCTACAGAATACAATCAAGATCAACTAGAACCAATGCATAATAGTTAGCTCACTGATCATTCGACTCGTGCTCTTTCATCAAGGAAACCTCCAGTCTCCAAGCTCCCTTTGGTATGATCAACCTAATTTTCTCGAGAGAATAAAATCAAGAAAATTCAATTCTTTAACTTGGTCCGCTCAACCGTTGATTGCACCTGTGAAATCATGTATGCTAGGCAGGCAGCAACATGTTTGTTCCACTAATTCCCTCAAGTTGGTAAAGTAATTGAGACAGCTGTGCAGATTTGCCTTTATGAACATCTGAATTTTGGTTGCATTACCATGTTGGCAGCATGAATATGGATAATTGATGAAGTTCATATATTGATGCATCACAAAATGTGTTTTTGATCTACTTAAAGAGGTTGCCCATGCAAAGTTTCAGACAAATCATATCAGCAATTTCATACTCAACCAAGCCAATTAAGACATCCACCATTTGTGATTTTCTGAGATGTAAATACAATAATATCACTTAATCTGCTCTTCATCTTATAATCTTGACCTTCACTAGAAGGTTGTCAATTTTACTTCATAGCAGAGCGACACTTCTCCTAGATACCCCATTGGCGAAAGAAAAGGGAATAATGAACGGTATAAGTCATGCTTTGTAGTTTTTCACTTAAATTTGGCTCAAAAGTAGAAATGGTGAAATATGTTGAAATATTTGCTGTTCCTTTGCGTGAGAAACCTATAACTTAATGCTGAAACAGATTGGGAGACGGTCTATTTTCTATTTTAATCTAGTTGTTTGTTATATCATGTTTTTCTACATCATTTTGACTATAAATACACCTCAGTTGTTTGCAGATAGCATGTGCATTTGGTGCCTCTCCTGTTATCGCAGTGGATATTAGTGATGAAAAGCTGCAAAAAGCTGAGGGTGTTGGGGCAACTCACACTGTAAATGCACTAAAAGAAGATGCAGTAGGAAAGGTTAAGGTATTACATTTCCTTCTTTTATGTTTTTCTCTTTCTGAAATTTGCATACTTATTTCCCCTCTCTCTATTTTAATGGTTTTGTTGAAAAGGATAAAACAACAATCGGTTTTAAATGGGCTTTATAAGATTAAATTGAATTCAGATGAGTCTATTAAAAGATACAAAGCTAGGTTAGTGGTAAAAGATTGTTTGCTCAACAGGAAGGAATAGATTTTCACACATTCATGCATTCATTCTGATCGAGTTCTTGAATTGCATTTTTCATTTTTATCTTTCCTGGTTCCCCCATTTCCTTTTGCTTTTCTTCTGTTTTCTTTTTCCATGAGGGAGGGTGGGACGGGTGGTTGGCACACAAGAGACGCCACGTTTGGGGACCTCCCCTTCAATCTTTTTTCTTTAAAGAGAATGTTAGATCACCCCATCATTTGGAGGCAAGGATAAGGGGAGCCCAAAGTGTGGGGTGGGCTCTAAGCTCAAGACATTTTTGTTCTGGAAAAGATGTCCTACCACTAGGCTCTCTTCTTATTTATAGCGTAACAGTAAGTTTGTACATAATTTCTTTTTATAGAGGCAAGATGAATCCTTAGGTATCCTAAGCGAAGAAGGGGTCTGCCAAAGGCATTAGAAGGAAGTATTAACTGTAATTAGCCAGACGCCGAAGGATTCAATCATACTGTTGTTCTCTAGAAGTTGGTCCCTGTCTTTACAAACCAGTCAACTGTCATATTAGCCTCTTGATTAACATGGAGGATCATGGCTTGATTACAACTGTCAGTCCTTGATTTGATCATCAATTATTCCTTGGATCTTCCTTGTGACATTATAAATCTCTTTCATAATTGTATCATGATTCATAAGCTTTTTGTCAAATTGTTTGGACAGGAAATTACCGAAGGATTAGGCGTTGACATTGCTGTGGAAGCATTAGGAAAACCACAAACTTTCAAGCAATGCACACAAAGCGTACGTGATGGAGGAAAAGCTGTCATGATTGGACTCGCTGATTCGAGTGCCAGAGGGGAGGTTGATATAAATCGCCTTGTTCGTAGACAGGTACACATGCCTTGTACTTCTTATTCTCTTCAACTAGTTATAGTATTCTTCCATGTCTGCGTGGTGTTTGAACTGGGAAGTTATTCGCCGTTTTCAAAATATTTTCTGTCAAAAACGGTCTTTTTCTTGATTGGAAATAATTTTTCTCCTTCCTCAAGGTTTTTTTTTTTTTTTTTTTTTTTTTCCCGATAGATAGTGAACAAGTGCAATACAAAAACCCGGCATTTCTTGAAGTTATATTTGTTACTCGTTTATGGAATATAATAATAGGAAAGGGGAAACGTTGACTTCATGCCAATGAAACACAACCGAGGTGGGTGCACATGATCATTTTTTTCCCTAAATTGTGACTTGGAAGTCACTTGGTTGAAGTCTCGGAAATAGTTTCTCCATAAAAGTGGAGTCAAATTGCGTATATCTAACCCTTTGTGTAATGGATACTTTTCTGTTTACTAGCACCGTGCCAGACTTCACTAGTTCAAGTCTCGGAAACAATCTCCCCACTAGGCTTCCCTTTTTACTAGCATTGCTGTGGCAGGTTCCGATGTCTTCTTTTCCCCAAGAGTTGTGAAGGTTAATCTATTTTGCCTGTGGCTCCATCAGATTGTTTTATTTATAGGGTGCTGTTATTGGCAGGGCAAAAAGTAGTATTATTAGAGCGATTATGTGACTTAGAATGAATAATAGTCACAAATTTTTAAAAAGTTGTTCTCACATTAATATTTTGCGGTGTAAATGAGCCAAGCACCCTCTTATTTGAACTCGAGTTCAATAAGGCTTATCGAGCTCGAGTTCGAGCCGAGCTCTTATCGAGTATTTCTAACCCTTGTTCGAACTCGGTTCAATAAGAATATAGTGTGTTCAATACTCGGCTCGGCTCGGCTTGTTAGGCTTATCAAGTCGAGCTCGTTATCGAGTTCGAGTTGAGTTCATTATCGAGCCCAATCGAGTTTGAAACCGAGCCAAGCTTGCAATCGAGTCGAGCCCATTAATGAGCTGAGCTTTTTAAGTTATTATCGAGCCATTTTTGAACCAATGCCAACTGTTATCGAGCTTATAATGAGTCCTTGACGAGCTCATATCGAGCCTCTTAACGAGCTTTTATCAGGTCCTTATCAAACTGTTCATGAACATTAGCGAGCCGAGCACTCCCCTGTTGGAGCTCGGCTCGTTAAGCTTATCGAGCCTACTCGAATCGAGCCCTCCTAATGAACACGAACTAGCCCTAATCGATTTCGAACACGAGTAGTTCATGCAACGCTCTGTTCGTTTACATCCTTATTTTTGCCTTGACAATAACATTACCCGTTTTTATATTGGTAATAAGATTATAAACGTCCTTAGCATGGACCACAACTTCGAGAAAAGGGAGTTTATAAGCTTCAAAGTTGCAATGTAACTAAAAAAATACAGAAATTTTAACCACCAAACCAACCTAAGAAGCTCTCAAACAGACACTATCTCTACTAATGCTACCATGAACAGGTAAAGATAATTGGGTCATACGGAGGGAGAGCTAGACAGGATCTTCCCAAAATAGTGAAGCTGGCAGAATCTGGTACATTCAATCTGACATCTGCTGTTTCGAGAATCTACAACTTCGAGGAGGTGGCCCAAGCATACCAAGATCTCAACCGAGGAAGTATCATCGGTCGTGCTGTCATTGACATAGCATAGCCTTCATTCCAAGCATGAACGTCCTCCTTTGAAGTCGACGATTTGGAGAGAGGCCTTTCCTTGTTTATGAGAGCACTGCAATGTCGGTGACTGCCCGATGAATTGTGTTCACTGTATGGCTAGCCAGATTATGATTTTTTTGTTTTTTTTGGAGAAAAGGATGTTAAGTTCTTAGTGATTTTCTGTGTTTAGTTTCAAATGGCTACATAAAGAGGGTACCAACTCACAAGCACCGGATCCCGTTAAAACTCCGAAGCTAAGCGTGTTTGGGCGAGAGTAGTACCAGGATGGGTGACCTCCTGGGAAATCCTCACCCCTCAGGTTGAGGATACTCGAAAACAACCTCTTTTCAGGATAGCATCTTGAAGAGGAAAGACTGCGTATATTCCCCTTCCCCTGACCTTACTTAGGCCGGGAGCCCTTGGGGCATTGGGAATGATGCTTTGCTTATTTCAAATGGGTACATGTGGTCTCTAATGTAGGAGATGGTGGCCGAGATACAACATTGTTGCAGAGTAATTGTAAGCAATGCTTGTGCTGAATGTAAACCGGAAGTTCACTTTGTTAAAGGTTTTATTTGGTCCAATAAAAAAGATTTTCCTTATATAGAAAATTTTTCATAAAATATTTTCAGTTAAAAATAGTTTTTGTTATAAATTGTTGTTTTTCTAGTTAAGGAAAAATGGTTTCATTTTATAAATTTGTATGAGATTTACATTTGATAAGTTGAGGTTCAAGTAAGGTGTATGATGTGAGATTAGTGAAAATAACGTTTTTACCTTTGTAAAAGAAAATACTTTCCTCTTTCATTAACGAGAGAAGTCAATTTTCTCTTAATAGAAGAAAATATTTTTGTATAGTTGCTACGAGACGAAAAAAGTATTCTATCAAAACAAACGGAGTCTAAGTTTATTGTTTAACTTTGCTGTAATTTTGTGGGGTATTTAGGTTCACATCATGCCTAACATGGATCCAAATATACATACCAATTGTTACTTAAAGATTTTGAACTACATTTTGATTGAACTCTTATAATATCCATTAAGGATTGATTGAAATATTTTATTATTTAATCTTTATTTGAGAACTTTTTTTCATTATATTTATATGATTTTCTTATGTACCTAATTAGTAATGATAGCTTGACGAAAAATCTTTTCCTCCATGGAGTAGAAATTAACTTCCTCCGGTAAAAGAAGAGATTCCATTCTAATCTTACATATCCAACCTTGCATCCACTTCCAGTAGCTCAAATTGAATTCTATAATATATAATAATGTTGGTTTTTTAAACCGGCGAAATATTAATTTTGAAGAAGAAAATATTTTTAAGTAAAAATCCTTTAAAAAGAAATATTTTACCAAATAAAAGATGTTTCATATTCAACTTACATATGTATATAGATACCAAAAGCTATCAAAGTGGTATTAAATTAATAATTTTATGTTGTTAATTCAACTTTTTAAAGAAATTAATGCATAAACCAGCATGTACAACAGCTAACAGTATTTCATATAATTTATCCGTAACTTAAACACGTTATGCAAATTCCATCATATAGCGTACCTGAATTAGTTGGCTAAAGTTTTCAGTTCCCTTTTCTTTTTGACATGTAAGCGAGTTGGACCTCGACCTTCAGGTTAGGGGTCCGCAGAAACAACCTTTCTTCTACTCGGAAGGGGGAAGGCTGTATACATCCACCCCCCAAACCCTGCTCGTGCGGGAGCCTCTGTGGCACTGGGATTGTTGTTGTTGTTGTAAGCGAGTAAATTTAAACCCAGAGCTTTGATAGTATTTTAACCACTAAATCAAATTCTCATTAGTAAGTTCCGTGGTTTACGTGACATTATTAGTTAAATCGAATCAAATTTCAATTTAAACAAATTTGACACCATGGCAAAAAGAATCATTAGCAACTGTCATTGAAAATCTAGAGTGTGATTTACAAAAATTTGTTGCTCTCTCAGAGTAACATGTATGCAATCTCATAAAAATGTAAAAAAGAAGTCATTAGAGAGCCCTCCAATAGGTTTAAAAGCTAATACCAATGTATTTTCCTTCTCCTAGGAGTTATTTACTCCGTTCGTCACTGATGTTTTTAAATTTAGTCAAATTAGTTTCTCATCTTTTCTTTTATTTAAAATAGTCCCTGATGTTTGTTATATTGTTTAAATTGATCCTTCATCTTTTATTTTGTTCAAAATAGTCTCTAATATTTTATTTTATGACAAAACTAGTCGTCCACTTATTACTAGAATTGGGTAAAAACTAAAAATATGATGGACCAACTTTGTCATAAAATAAAACAGAAGGAACTATGAGGGACTAATGCGAACAAACATAAAAAACATTAGAGACTATTTTGAACAACATAAAAGATGAAGAAGCAGTTTGAACAAATTCAAAAATATCAGGGACCAATGGAGTAAATAACTCCTCCCAGCTACAAAAATTTAAGGGTTTTTTTTTCTTTTTTTTCTTTTTGATGGGTAAATGATGAAAAATTTAATTGAAAATGCCCACAACTCACCAGGTCTCTACCCTTTCAAGGTTCCTTCCATTTGTTACAGTATTTGAGGAATGCCTTGGCTGGATTATCCCTTGGAGGAGCTCGAGCCCGAGTCGACCTACGAACACCACCTTCTTCCACTGCAATTCTTTGTGCTATGTCCTTCGATCTCTTGTGCATTTCCGCACTGCACATAGTGTTCAAGAGTCCACATGTTAGTTTAGTAACAAGTCACGTATTAGAATTAATTATAATAAAGAGAGATCAACAAATAAGACAGTTAGCTGCAAGCTCGTGTGTTTTCTAAGACACAAGCACATGCACATAGCATTATATATCATATATTGATGTATGTGTAATTTCTGTTATGGTTGATTTACATAAAATCATAATTGTTGTGACGCAACACAAAGGGCTCGACTAAAGTGGGATAGAGGGAGTGACAAATGTACATAACCACCGCGCTAGTGGGAAGACTGTTTCCGAGACTTGAATCTGCAAACTCCAAGTTATAATACAATGGCCATTTTATTGTACGAAGGCCCATCCTCCGTCCCCCACAAAGGCACGACATAGCGCAAACTTTATAAATATATAGGTGAAAAATTCCAGCTAGAGTTTGGTTAATGAAATCAAAGAGAATTGAGACAGCAGGAGCAGATTAACATAATATAGCCTAATTCATGATTGCATCTAGAAACATCCCGGCCTAAAAGTCCTTAAACGTAGGGACAAAAAGCAAAATAGTTAAAGACTTCAAACAGAACGATGACCAAGAAACGTAGATCATAATTTCTTTTTTTTTTTTTGTCTTTTTTACATTCCTAAGGAGTATAATAACTTTCACTCAAGAGGGAAACCAACAATTCAGGGAGGAGGTGGCGAGTTCTGAACTGAAGACTTCTAGCTTGGGAGATTGGGTGTCAAACCACTACACTAACACTTTTAGCTCAAGAAACCCGGATCATAATTCCTGCTGAATCATGATGAATTATGAGCTAACTGGAAAATTAACAACGTTGACATCCAAGACATGGCATTTTGAGCACCGTCCAAGACATGGCTTAAATTCAATCTCATACTGTTTGGGTAAAATAAGTTTCATTCACTATAGTAAATAACAATAAAATCAAGTCAATTTATTTCTTTTACTAAGTACTTCATTTTTGTTGAGATAAGATTTCAATTTATGCAATAATATCCAGCACATTGGTGATGCCATGGCTTGTCCATCTACATTATAAATTCTCCATTGTATTGCCGAAAATTTTGTGATGAATACGAAGAACATCATCACCATAATCCTCTTGATAACACTCCATTCTATGCCTTCTTCTTCGGTTTGGTTTGGACATAAAGACCGTTTTAAAGTAAAAGATCATGAGCTAGTTATTACGTGACTGGCAGTATCTAAATAAAGTTATAAATCCATTCATGTTGACTATGAAGGAGTATTTAAAAATTGATTAGTGTATTGTTACAACAACAAAAACAACCACCCAACCCCTCACAGAGGCTCCTACCACAGTAGGGTCTAGAGGGTAAAAATTACACAGCACTACCCCTACAGGATACCTTGAAGGAAGGCTGCTTTCAAAGGCCCCCCAATCTTAAAAAGAAAAGAAAAGGAAGGAACAATATAAAAAAGATTCATATAATGCTATACTAGGCATGAAAGAAACAATAACAATAATTGACATGCATCTATGTGCTTCTATCTCCTAACCCGTATTTTTAACTACCACTGAGCTGTATGATTATTGTATGGTTATTCACTCTAATTTTGGCAAACACAAAACTTAAAAGCGACTTATATTCCTTTAAAAAGCCAATGCAATTGTCACGAGCTGTTAGGTAACATCCACAACATTGTGACTAAAAAATAACAAATTCCCTTCACTTTCTTTTTCTTTTGGTTTTTTTTTTTTTTTTTTTTTTTTGGGGTGATCAGAATAAATAATCAAACTGCATAAATATGACACAAAATTGATGGATAATGTAAAGAAACCACAGAATACTCACCGTATTCTAGGATAATACTTCTCCAGCTGCTTTTTGAGAGCACTTTCTCTCTCCCCTTTGGTATTCAGAGAATCCATCAGTGAATCAAGCTGCACATTAGTCAGATGCATTCCATCAACTTACAAACCAAGATGAATCTTCTCGAAGTTCTTGTCAGATGAAATGCAGAAGTACCTCTTCCACGCTACTGTAGTAGCCCCATTGCTTAGAGTCAGAACTCTCAATGAATACTCGTCCATCACGTCGGAAGAACCAATACCTGCTATGGTCTCTGTCTTTACCCAATGAATTGGTACGAATGCACCGTTTCTCCATCTCCCGGGCAAGGAATTCTTTCTGTGCCAAAAGAAATTAACATTAGAGAGAGTGTATCGAGTCAATGCACAGCACACCTTGATACTTGAAAACTAAACTCAATTTAACTTCTTCCGAAACTGAAAACTAATGAATTACAAAGCCATATCTATAGAAAAGCTAAACCCTAAGATAATATTATTGGATAAAAATAAAGGAAGATAAATGCTAAATCTAATAGGAAACTACTTTCCCAAATATAAGTTCAGATAAAAACTAAACCAACTAACATTGTGTTACATCATTGAGCTTAGGCATTTATTTCTACACGATTAGAGGATCGTCCCAAGGAATAAACAAAGACATGAGTAAGGGGAATCGGGTGCTTACCCTCTCTTCCTTGCTCTTTTCCAGTTCTTCCAATAGCTTCTTTGTCTTTTTACGTGATGCAGAGCCCGGATGCTCACTCTCACTGTTTAAAATTAAAGTCAATAATCGTACTCTATGAACCACTCCATAACCAAACATTCACGCAGTTAAGTCAAGAAATCAAACCCGTTTTCCAAAGAATGATTATTTTCGGCAATATTTCCATTTTGTAAATTTTGACCCTTGTTTGATGCAATACGGGACCCATTTTCAACTGGAGCTGTATTATGTTCTGGGAGCATGCCATTGGATTCGGCCTCACCCTTCAAGCGTTCCTTTGCCTCCCGCTTCTTCTTACCCTCTTCTATTGCTTCCCCCCTTTTAGAGGCTGCGAGTGCCTGGCGTTCTTCAAGAACGTCATCCAACTTCTTCCTCACAAGATCTGATTCGAGTGCTTGATTAAGTAGTTCCCTTAAGATACTTAGTTTAACAGGAACCTCAAGAAGCCCATAATGGCCACGCCTTATTGTACTTAAATGAGTTGATAGTTCAGGGATAGAAATCATTTCCAGAAAATCACACAAATACTCTGCCCAGCTGATTGGCATGATCTGGCATCATATAAGAAGAAAGTTATTTGGGCATGTAGAAGTATAAAACCTTGTCAGAAAAGTTTAATGGAACCAATATCTATATTTGAATCAATCTTTTTGTCTCAAAAAATCAAAAGAATTTCAATATCAGATAGATGTTTGACCTTTGGCTTCCGCTTTCTGTTCTGGATTGCCTTATAATATTCTCCTCCATCTTTTATAAGCAAACTGAGAAGAGCTGAATGGGTTTCCACTATAACAGAAACATTGCTGCTTTTGTGGCAGAGCGCCTTTCCAAAATCTTCAAGAGAGAAAGGTGACAGGTGTAATAGCCTTCCAAAAGAAGAACAAAAATCCCAAACCATCAAGAGGTCCCCAACACAATCCATCGGGACATCGAAGTCTCTTGATGGCAAAGGGCGATCGGTTAAAGGAGGATCATCAGCACTAGGCTGCACCAGTAGGTCGTCAATTGGATATTGGATTGTCTTTTTCTCTGCAAAATAAGCAATGAACATAGAAGTTATAATCAGTTTGACCATAGACTAAAGAAATTACTCAAAAAGCGACTAAAAGCAAAGCAAGCCACCAAAATGGGAAAGGCAGTTCGAGGAGCACTCTACACTACAATATAATTAACAAAGTATAAAAGATGGAGTTGTGCAAACGTGTTTACTATTATAAGCTGCACCTACCGTCATGAGCATCGCCATTGCATAGCTTGTTCCTTTTATCCTTGCCATCTTTCTCTTCATGCTGTTCCTCAATAGTAAAAAAAAAATTACAAAAGAAACACGACGCTTAAGTTCATCCAAACTGCAAACGGAAAACAGAGAAGAAAATTTATTATTATTACCATAATGTTAGTCATTCATACCTCATTTTTCTTCCTTTTCTTGTTGCTGACAACATGTCCATTCTCAAATACAAGTTTTTCCTTCAACTCCTCCGGAGGATCAACAGGGATTCCAAATTTTGCTGCCAGATTATTATGAACTACCCAGGGAAGACTTCGATATGTAGATTCCCTGATAAAAGATTTCAACTCCTCCCTGGTGAATGGAAGCTTTTTCCGAATCAGATCTCCTTCACTTACAACTGAATTTCCAGTTAATTGATCATCTTTGTCAAGCCAAGCAACCTCATACTGGGGCTTTTCCGTCTCTTCCTCCAGAACTTTCAGTATCCTACATGGATGTGCATAACCATCTTTCTTTCCATATAGTTCCAGACCTGCAACCAATTGATCCTGCAGGTTTGCTCTAATTGTGTGCACCAAGTCACTTAGTGGAAGCATGCCTGCCGAGAAAAAAAGGATTACCCAGAGTAAATCAGACGGTGTGATTCAATATAAACACAGCCAGTTTTGAGCATCAGATATGTACAGATGAAGACAGCAATTCATGATTCAACCTTAAAACAGCGGAAAGAGGGGGGTGACATAATCAGCATAGCTTAATGCATAAAATGTCCTCTGCAATTTGTGTTAAAATAGCTAGCTTCATGAGCGTATCAAACCCTGTTCTAGAAACTCCACAACTACAACTGTCATCACAATTGCAAAGGTTATCTAAAACCATGATTCCAAGTCCTTTATTACCACCCTACTGTATCATTACAGCAAAGTAACTGCAATGGCAATTATTAGAAGTCCTTCAATCATAAGTAAAATTCAAAAAAGCCAAATTAAATCCTAGAGTATTTGAAGATGAAAAGGAAAGGTTTTTATTAGAGAAATAAAGGAAAAGTGGGACAAGGAGTCCCCAAAGCAAAACAGAAAAGATGAAAAACAAAGAAAATGAGCACCCCTGAAAGCTTCTCAAAGCAGTAGCACTAAGGGAAGGCATAATGGTTACTTTATATCCAAATACCGTTACGAGGAAAAGCTTTCCCCTTGAAGATCCCACAGTTGCACTCAACCCTGGTGCTCCAATTATCGGAGGAAACAACATTATACAAGAGAATGCAACTAAAAGATTTCTCAACAAAGATCCTATAGCAGTTGAGAAGAAAAGGCTTCAAATCTAGGTCATACTCAATGAAATCCAAATGGGTTATCCATCATATGAAAAAAGGAGCTGGAAAAACAAACAATGCAAGAAGAGGCTTTCATTAGTTTCATCGCTTACATATCATCGGCCCGCAAACATCTGCAGATTATTACTCATAAGGTCTCATTAAAGGCGAACATCCAGCCACTGATTCTCATACAAATGAAAAGTCTCTTAAACTACATCCCCAGTGTCATGCACTTCAAATACTGTCTCCCTACTTCACTACAAGCAACAGCTCCTTTATCAGCAAATCCACAAAATGCTTTATAACAATAATGTCGTGAAACATCCACTTGCTTTTAGCTACTACATATGATGAACCTTTACCCCTAATGTTAGTTAAAAACTCAGGTCTGTAAGCATACAGAGAAACTCAGTTGCTAAGAGGTCAGGATAACGACAGGAGGTAAAAGAAAACAAAGTTGAAACACAAAGGAAGCTGAAGTTCCAAAGCACTTCCTCTCTCCAAGATATCCACTGGGGTAAGAAACAAGATTCAATGAATGAATCCCAGTGATTCTCGCTGGACTCCCATCACTTGAAAAACAAAGTTTTATCTATTTCATCCAAATGTAGTCCTTCCACATCTTATCAGTTTCTGACATAAATACACAGGTAGGAGTCTTTACCTACGACATAATCAGTATGGCATAGTTGGCCAAGTACAACATCCAAGTTTCTTGCAGAATTGATGTGCAAAACAAATAGGATTCTAAAATATGATTCATCGGAACCCTTAAGTTGTCATCTTGAGATCCAAACAAGCAGGATCGTGCTAAACAAAGGTACATCTATGACAAACATCTTCCTTTCCATATTATGTCAGCATGGATGCACAAGATACATCTCAAATGCAACTGCACATAAGATATTTCAGAATCTTATATCTTTTGTTGTTGCCACAGCTACTCCCACTTCCTCTCCAATCACTTCATCTCACTAGTATAGCCACATATCTACCACAGGGTACTCATATCCATCACCAAAATTCTACAATATCCGCACTTTGTTTCCTGACATTTCATTTCGTCAAGTTATAGGAAAGAATAAAAAAATTACAAATTGAGCAAAGCGAGTGATAAGATGAGGAAATTTAAAGCTATTTCAACCATAAAAGCTAATAGACTAAGGGTCTGTTTGCGATTGCTTATTCCAGAAAAATAAGTGCTTTTTTTCTGGAAAAAGCGCTTTTCTAGAATCTGGAGGGTGTTTGGCAAATATCAAAAAGCGCTTTTTTTTAAAAGCAGAGTTGTTTTTCTGCTTATAAGCAGAAGCAAAAATTTGGTGCTTCTTGTTATAAGTAGAAGCAGAATCAAAAACTTAAAATTTTTATGACAAAAATACCTCTACTCAAACATTAAAATTACATCATACCCTATCATCTTTCAAAACCTTAACCCTCTACCCAACCAATTTGGTCCTTTTCAGTAATTTGACCAAAAAAAAAAGCACTTTTCTTAAATACTGGCCAAACACTAACAATAATAAAATAAGCGCTTCTGACTGGTTGAGCCAAACACAAACTGCTTCTTCAAAACAACACTTTTCACATAAGTGCTTTTACAGAAAGTGCTTTTAAAATAAGTAGTTTTTTCACAACAATCCCAAACAAGCCCTAAGATTAGAGTTATGCTTTCAAAAGCAGACTCTAGTCATAGCTCCAAATGCACACCGGGTTTATAAACCGCTTCAATTTCTGTTTGAAATTAAGACACGCAAGTCTAAATTCTCATCAAGAAATGTCAGTGGATACAGACAAGAAAAGGAAACAGCTAACCATCTCATTTATTGTAAAGTTATTAGATAGTGGAAGCTAAATCTGAGAACTTCAATAGAATCTGATTTTGGCTAAAACTTTGATAGAATCTGATTTTGGCTAACTCCACTTCAATTAAAGTATTGACAACTGAACATTATAGTATTCCAAGATCGTCCACAAACCAGCACCTCATTGCTCCAACAGCCAAAATCAGTCATCCTATGATTTGAAGCAATAGCCTCTCTCTCAGTCCCTCCATCTGCAGTCATGGTCATTTCGACAACCTCACAACTATTTGAAAACTCTAATGAAGCTTCTTTTCTCACAAAAATTTCCCTCCACCAAACATGTATTCGTTACTTTCTTTTATTTTTCAATCTTGAATAAATCCCTGCTAAATGCATATTGTGCTGCTCATGTATACCATCTATATATTCCATGTAATTTCCCCAATCTGCATACTAAGCTTAAACTTGACAGGAAAAATGACAGTAAATAATATCTCATATGAATAAGCAGCGTGAATTTTATGATCCAAACTACAATGCACCCATATCAGTCCACATATATCAGTGCTAAATCCATATGAATTTATAACTTCATAAGTTTCTCAAATCGTAAGGATTTAAGATCATTTTTACATAATTAAATCCATACAAATGAATCCCATCCGTAACAGCTTCAAGCTTCTATATAACTCTATTGCAAATGTTCATGCACTAATAGTCTTCTCAGCAGATATGTGACAAGCTTATGCCAGTTTTGTTAAGCCCCCCACCTCCAAACAAGAAAAAAGAAAAAAGGAGAACACAATGCCAATACATACCAATACCTCCCTATACAGATAAAAGCACAAGAAAGCAGCTAAAATAACGGTAAGTACCAATATATATAAACAGAAGAGGATATCAAGAATAAATATGCACATTGGTGTTTGCAGGAGAGATACTTACTATATTGGACAACACGAAGCACAACTTCAATAAGATCTTCAGGAAACTGCTGGACCTTCTCAGAAGCATGCTGCTCTGAGACTAATGCCTCCTCATAAGTGAAGTTAGTTTTTCCTGTGACTTTACAAGTCCAAACTCTTGTGCGGTACAAGTTGATCCGCTTCAAATATTCTCTAATTATAGTCAAGGAATTCATAAAACTTAAACTACACAAAAGATATTCGATTTCGACAATAGCTTAAAATGAGGATACTGATAATCCCGAAATATCTCCCTTGTGAAACGGACTTGAAACACAGGTTCATTTGGATCCAAATCCTGAGGCGGTTCCAATAGCTTGAATGGCTTTCGCTTAAGTAGCGGCATTTTTCAGCTATTCTAGCACAACAACAATCAATTTCCAGTACTGCAAGGACACCCAACAACCAAGGTATCAATGAATACACAAACCCTAGATAGTTGTCAAAATAGTGAAACACAGTGCAAAATAAGGCAAATCAATCAGGACTATGCATTGCCCATTAGAATATTTACTTTGAGCATTTCCAAATCACTTTGCAGATGAACAAAAGAAGCCCAATATTGAGACAAGGCAGAGTAAGCAATCCACAGGCAACTCAAAAACCCTAGAGTTCAAAACCTATAATCCAAGAGAATCATATAGACATCAACTACCCAACAACAGATTAACCACGAGCAACATTACCCAAGCAAGATTAAATCAACAGGGTCGCAACAAAACATATAACATCTAAAACAATCGAAACCCTATATCACACAGACATCAATAAAAATCAAGGTCGTTTCCTATTCTTCTTCCTCATCTCTTTACTTTTAGTCAATTTATTGCTTTTTAGTAAATTTTTGTCTATTAGCACATCTGTTTGTAACACATGTCACAAGTAACACAATCAAAACCCTAAATCACATAAAGACATCAATAAAAATCAATGTCATTCCCTATTCTTCTTCCTCATCTCATTACTTCCACTCAATTGACCACCTTTTTAGTTAATTTCTGTCTATTACAATTTCGATTTGTAACACAGGGCACCAACAAAACATGCCCCATGTAAAACAATCAAAACCCTAATCACATCAAGAGCCGAATAAGTAACAAACACAGAAAACAACATAAAACGAACACAAAATCAGCTAATACAATCCGATCATATAGAACAAACATCAAATTCAACAAGCACAGAGTCACATTAACCAAACTATCACTTTCGAAACCTAACAGACTAAATGGGTCGACAAAAAAGCAAAATTCCTTCATTCCCGCCATTCGCTAAAGCTCGTATGAAACAAATAACTACAGAGAATGCAGAATCGAAGAAAAACAACAGAAAAGAGAAGAGAGAGAGAGATTACATAACGAAGAGGCGTGCGGGTGATCAAGAAGAGAGTAGAGAGAGAGAGAGAGAGAGAGAGAGAAGAGAGAGCGCTTCTGGGGGAACTCTCCGTTGGTGTATTTTTGAGCAGAGGAAGTGGCTCGCGCTCTGTTTTCATCCCTCGTTTTGGGAGTACATATATTTATAGGCTTCTTTTTTCATTTTTTATAAATATTAATATAATCATATATTAGAGTTTTTCCTATGGTATATAGTTAAATTTTAAATAATTATCTTTATATATTGTAATTGATAAATTGTATTGTTCATATAAATAAAAAAAATAACTGTTTATGTAATGACTTACGTACATGTAAATCAAAAAGAAGAGAGTTGATATTATCAAAAATTAGGTCTCTTATATATATATATATATATATAGAGTGAAATGATAGCCTGAAAGTTTAAGTATAAGAGAGTTAAATCTTTTGAAAAGGAGAACTTCCAGTTAATATATAGTATAGATTACTTGGCATTGTTTTCTATTTATAATTTTTAGTTTTTACACATAAAAATTGTCATTTGAAAATAGTTATACTTGTTCTTAATTTTTTCTTTATAATTTTTTTAGTTTGGGTGATAAATAATATAAAACTAGAAGTTAAAAAAATTGTTTTTAGAATATAATTTTTAATTTCCCAAAAACTAAAACTGAAAATAGAAATTAATATTAAATAGGCTCTAAGAAATTTCTTATCATACAACACAAACTAATGAGGCATAAATTTTTTTATGGAAGTAAGAGAAGTCGTTAGGCAAGTCGCCTAGGAATGGCCTTATCCAACGCATCTGACGCATTAAATGAGGAAATCCACCTGTGAACAGCGAGGACCACTACACCACAAAGTTAATTCGATGACCAAACTTAGCCTGTTAGTATTCATGTTTGCTTCACGATAACAATGATTAAACTTAACATTGTGCGTCATTTGGACTATTATCTGGATATCCTTCAGCACCTTTAGAATATTCCATGGAATATGAAACCCCTTCGATTGCATTATTACTATTTCCATATCACCTTCCACCTAAATGTTTCTAAACCTAACCGCTCAAAGAATGTCATCTTTAGCAGCCGCCGCTTATGCTACAATAATTGGGCTTTCCCTAGCCGTCTTGCTCTTGTTGCTACGAATCTACCTGCACTATCCTTGATGATATAGCTGGCTGCTATTGGTTTACTATTTCAGGAACCATCAAAGTTAGCTTTAACACTACCTAGATTCAGGCTCTTCCATCTAACTCGGCCATGCCTTCTCCGCCTTTTACTCCCACTCTAACTCATACTTAATGCCCTCAACATTAATCTCATCTGCTTTGTTTCAAACATACCATTCACAAATCATCCGTTTTGCTAGGATAAGGGCTAAGCTAGGTGGTTTGGCTTACCACTAAAGACCTTATCATTTCAATCCTTTCATATAATCTAAGACACCACTGGTGTTCTTCTTATATAGTTCGTCTGCATCGTCCAGATGACAATTGTGGTGCTTTCAACTTCAATTTTCTATTCTTGCAGAATTGTTGAGGGAATTGAAAAGTGAAGTAGTGGTTTCAAAGCACTCTATTATGCCATCTTCTATGGGAGCTTTCTCTTCTATGTTTTAGAAAGCTTAACTTCTGAAAAGCTCACCCCAATTCCACTTGAAGTCATCCTAATATCTTGGTGAACGTTGTTATTCCTTTAGACATTACTAATTCGTACTTCGCATGACTGATGCCTTATCGATGGAGGTATATAACCCTTCAATTCCCTTGTGGTATTAGGCTCTACTCCAATAACAAGGTACATCGGGTTCCTTTTGGGGGGCCCCATTCTCATGATTGGCGGTTCCTTTGAGAAATTGTCCCTGATTCTTTTGAAGAAAGGCACCTTAGGGAATAAGGTGGCAATTCCCCATCTATTTTAATAACATTTGGGCATAGAAGTGGTACATCACCCTTTTTCAACCCTTCCATGTTATGGATGTCATTTTTCTTAAGGCAGAACCAAAATGAAGAACTTGTTGGAAGCTTCTTCCCTCATTGACACCTCTCTTATTCTACCTTTGGATTGTCTGCATCTTATTGAAAACCTTAAAAGACGCAATCTTGACTACGGGAGCATACCTTTTTGAGATTTATTTCTAGTAGTAATACTATTAGTAGTACACATTGTAGTTACATGTGAAAATGGGTCATGTCCCTCAGACGTTATCAATCATTACATGTATCAATGGCCACGTTTTAATTTTTTTTCACACGATCTTCATGGTTGAGACACATAGTCAACTCTTCAAATTGGGTAAGTTGGATGGTTTATTTTCCTTTTTCTATTCAAGAAATATTGAAAATGGTGCACTTGCTATTAGGGTTTAGCTCAGTCATATGCCACCTATATAGTTCATCCTCCATCTCTTGCTGATCAAAAGGAACCGCAAAACTCGCGGTTTAACCACTCTCTCAAACAGTTGATTGCTAAGCTTTATATACAAACTCAAGCATATGTTCTATCACCAACCTATAAAAAGCTTGTTGTTAATTGCTTTTTTGACTCCCCCTTTTTTAAGTCCAAAGGCATAAATCACATTGATCTAGATTGAATTTTGAAAATGCCCTTCCTCCTATTTGGTCTTCTTCAGGGAAAACCAACTTTCTAGACAATGGCATCTTAAACTACGTTCCTGAAGATAACACAGTTCTTGTTCGAGTGGGTGTATGAATTGTGCCATTTATAACACAGTGTTTTGGTTTCAAGCACCTTATCTTTTCCTTTTAGGTTTTGTCTCTTACTTTACCTTGAGCCAATCGTACTCATGACGAGTCCAACAAGTAATTGCTAACTCTTGAGTTTGTTAGACTCCTAGCTTTCATGTCCTTTTTCACTAAAGGGTTACAAACCATAGGTGGCCTTTTGAGATACTCAACCACATTAATTTTATAAAGAGATTCATCCTCTTCTTCTACGACCTCATAGACATAGGTCTCGTATGCACTATTCTTCTTCTAATTTTCTTCTTTCAAGACCCCCTCATATCTAGCAACACATTCTACTAATTGTCCAGTTGAAGAAGACTAGTGAAGTTCATACCTACAAATTTCTTCCTGTACTCTACGTCTAGGCCACTCAAGGTCAACTTAACATACTCCACCTCTGGTGGAGCTACCATGCACCTCAATCCGGCGCTCTTGAATCGCTAATGAAGCACTCCATTGACTCTCTTGACTTTTGTCTTATTCGAGCCCAATTAGACATGGATGCTCCTGCTTCCATCCTTGGGAACTAGGCTTGGAATTGCCTAGCAAACTCGTCTCCAATTCAATTGAAATTGGGTGGTAAACTAATGTGATGTGACCACCATAATGAAGTTGCAGTTAAAGAACTCGTTAAGAGCCTAGTCTTAAGGAATTGATTGTCCGCGGCTTCCCTACACCGACAATCGAACCTCGCTAAGTGTTTAATGGCATACACATTTACTTCCCTGTAGAAGAAGATAAATTCAAGTATCTTGAATCCCCTGAAAAAAGGATAATGTCGATCTATGTAATATGGGTAGAGCTTACTGTGAACAAGCCTATTCACTTCTGTATGCCAGGTCCATACATTTGCTAAATTATGGTCTTGAAGGGCTAGATTTGCATGTATTCTCGATTTTGTCCTTCATGAATTGGATTCTCCTTTTGAAAATGACCAAGAACAGCCATCAAGATCTATGCACTTATCCTCATGGACATTTTCGCAGCCACCACTATCGTTGCTCTTGAGAGGCTCAAGCATTCTCGAGCTGGTGATCGGGATTTTTGGCTCGAGAATAGCAATTCCTTGACTGCTTCACCCTCATGGGTGGTTGTTCTTCTAGCCCTAGCGATTTCTAGGTCTTCCATTGTGGTTGCCAAAAAGCTTCGTTTTCCTAGTTGTTGGTCTTTAACTGCTGCATTATTTGAGGAAACAATCTCAAAAAAAGACTAACCATGACTAGGCAGTAAATTAAGTCCGAACCGCACATAATTGACCTCACCCAATCACTTATTATGTATTTGTTGGTGTTTTCATTGTATCCAACTTCAATTTGTATTTAGCGTGGATCCTACCAATGATCAAATTAAGGAGACTCAAGACTTTAATGTTTACATATATTTATATGAGAAAATTAAAAGATATGGATCCAACTCAAGCGACACTTGGGGCAGAGCAACAGAAGCACTCCTATGACCATATTTTTCTCTCTTCACATGCATAAGGACATTTGTTTTCACATTGGTAATGTCTGAGGGAGGGGGATGTCAGATTGGAACCCGAATCTCAAGGTTGGCTAACTGCCACCCCAACTATTGGGGCAAAACGGAGATCAGCCACATACATAAGCACATACAGATATACATTTATACACAGAATAATGGAATCTATTAAAAGAGTCTATTGGCTCACCTTGCCCAACCATATTGCCAGTCAGCGACCAAAAGAGGCAATAATAACAAACTTAGTGCCTTAAAAGCTCCCGCCAAGGCAGGGTCCCGGGGGGGGGGGGGGGTGAAATGTCCGTAGCCTTACCCCTATAGAGTCCTACCTTGAAAGAAGGCAGTTTCCGAGAGCCTCCAATAATATTATTAAAATCAAAGTCAAAGTCAAGTCAAATAACAGTACTAGACATGCAAGTTGTAATAAAGTATCAGCAATAACAAACATGAAAGAAGCAGATAATTAAACTTTCACAATGAAACATTGCACTTGCTCCCAACAATTCTTTTTTCCAGAACTTCTAACCACCACCAAAAAGAAAAACCACCTATTAAAACCTTGATACATATTGCCTTTGTTAGGCAAAATACCCTAGGCTCTATGAGCGGTTTAGACACCAAAACCAAATCTAAACAAGAAATGAAAAGAAACGAGAGAACGAAAAACAAAGGCATAAGAGTTTACGTAGAAAAACCTCAAATGGGGAAAATTCTATGAGCGCAAGGATGAAAAGAGAAAAGAAGAGAAAACACTAGAAATCATGGGTATAATGACCTGACCAGAAAAATGAGGTCCATGTTGTGGGAAGTGAAAGGCCTGGTCTCTCTGCTTCACCACAAACCTCTGATTTTTAATCCATACTATAACATTCGAGACACAATACAATAGCCATTAACAAAATTAGACCACGATACAATATTGATTAATGAGTACCACCAAACTTATACCAATCCTCACTTTTTTTTTTCCCCCAATAAATAACAACAAATTCACGATATAACAGACCTTCGTACAAAGGAACATGATTCAACCCGTAGGAAATGGGGAACAAAACAAAGGCAAGAAAAAAAAATTAGAACTGACCAGGGAAACAGGATTACAAGACAAAACGCAGGCGAACAACCAACAGCGACTATAAGACCATGACCACCACTAGACAGTATGGACCAGCAAAAAGGGAAAGATCCAATGTATTGAAACTGGGGCTGAAGTTAATAGGGAAACAGATTGATTAATACCCTAACTCGTCATGGCAATGGACTCAATCACAGCCGATTCATCACCATCAAAGTTTAGGCCAAGCTTTTTCCCAGTCTCCACGCACGTCTTGCACCAAGAAGCTTATCAGCATCTATAACCCTTTTACCATCCTCACATTTTACTATCTCATTAAATTATCTAGCTTCAAAGGCTAGCCAATTGTCTCTCAACAAACAACTTTGTCTTGCTTCGGCAATTCCATGTAATCATTCATTGCACGTGCTACCAGTTTTCGGAGAAGGATCCCTTGTTTGGTTAACATAGGAATTAAATTCATACGAGAAGTTGTATTTCCCAGAAATTCAGTTCCTGTATCAACTTTCCAAAAAATATGTATTTATATTTGGTTGTCAATATAGTAAATAAAACTTACCTAGCCCCCACTAAATAAGTTAATTCTTAAGTAACAAAGGAATTAAAATTTACCAAAAATTAGAACTTCTCGTATTCTATGAATTAACCACCACTTTCCTTGAATTTCAAATTCTTGTCCTACTTCCTAGAAAACAAACAACACGTATGTGTGGCTAAGCTTATTCTCTAAACAATAATAGATCTAGCATCTATGAACGAATGTTTATTAGACAAGGCAAGAACTTGTTTCATTAGGATTTTAGGGCGTTGTAAGGAAAACTGGAGCACAAGTCTCCAGGCTTAGCGAGTTTTGATCCGAGCTTCAGCCAAGGAAAACAACCATAAAACCTTACTGGTATCTTAGAATTTGATTTGTACTGCTGTGATTCATCGCTGCAAGATTTTTCTTTTGTTTGTTTCTTGGATGTCCCTTAGAGACCTCAAATATTGTGGAGAGATCGTTGATTAGATCAAAGAGCATTCCGCTGCATCAAAAATGCCAATAATATCAATGAGCAAAATATTCTCATCATAATTCACAAAAAAGTAGAAGGGAATTTTAACAGCAACAACAACATATATATAACACAACAGATTTCCACTAAGAACATGTTTGGCCAAGCTTCTTTTCTAAGGAAAAAAAAAAAACCTTCTTTTTCAAGGAAAAGAACTTTTCCATGATTTATTGTATTTGAGCTAGAAAGAAAAGTGTTTTAAATAAAAGTAGAAGCTGTTTTTTGAATAACCAAAAGTACTTTAACAAATTTTTTAGATAAAAGTACCCCTATTGAAAGTACTTTTCACATAAGTGCTTATGAAAAAAAATAGTTTTTGGCACTTTAACAAACAAGCATAGTGATACACCTAAATAGATCTATTGGTCCGGCAAATATTTCCATTACACTAACACAATATTGATGTCACAGCCAGCAAAGCGATGCCTAACACAATATTGTTGTTCTCATGCTTTCAGGCTCTATGCTTCCATAATGACACGCTCCCCAGGTTGGGGGTCCTCGGAAACAGGCTCCCTTCAGGGTAGCACCCTAAAGGGAAAAGGCTGTGTATATCCACACCCCAGACCCTGCTTATGCGGGAGCCCTTGTGGCACTGGGATTGTTGTTGTTGTTGTTACACTAACACAATATTGATGTCACAGCCAGAAGAGCGATGCCTAACACCTCATTAGTTTAAAACACTCACTCATTGTGAAATAAAGATACATTCCATCCATTTGGCATCAATTACAAATAAAGCATGAATCAGTCAGTCATTATCAACTTATAAGCACCAGTCTCTACAACATCGTCACAGAAAGACCCACCAAGGCCACCAACAAACCAAAGTAGCAGTGAGAAAGCTACGCAATACGCGTTCCCCAAAAACTCTCCAGAAATGATGAGCTCAGTGAAATCTTCAAGATATAAATCATCATTATTCATGAGCAATTTATTGTGTTGGGATTCAAAGCAAATTTGCTGTTATTCTTCCATTTTCGTGTTCTACCTCCTCCACTTCTTCACTTTGTCTACTTCCTCTTCCTCTTCTTCTCGTGCTTTTCCTTCCTCCTTTTGCTCTTCCACTTTATCTGTTGCTTTCTTGACTTCTTTGTACGTTACTAATTGGGGAGGAAGGTAGTATTTACGATCTGATGACTGTAATTAAGTTCATAAGTGGGAACAAGGGAGAAAGTCGGGCAATTGTATCATGATAAGCCCTTAAGTCTAACGAACGGATATACAACTTACCTTAAGTCTAAAAGCACAACAGGCACATCATATAGGATATATCTGGAATAAAATCAGATGTCAAACAAATCCCCAGAGATGATATGGTTGGGAAGAGTTATCCTTGTTATATAACCCATGCTTATAAGACTCGATCCAAACAAGCTCTAGAGACCATAGGCATGAAAGTAGACGCATGGGCATGGATAAAGTGTCACATCTTTTTTTACATAGTCTACATTTTTTTTTTTTTTTTTTGTTGTCTCCTCCCTCTCCCCCTTCATCCTCCTCTCTCCCTGTCTGAAGTCATATTGATAGATCAATTTAATGGGGGTGAGGTTTTTTTGGCAGTGATAGCTAGGGTATTTGCAGGAGTTTATAATAAGGGATAGACACATACTACATGGTGGCAATGGCAGGGAAGGCAGTAGAATCAGCACGTAAGCGGCAGCACTATGACAGAGGCTACAGTGGCTCTACAACAACGGTCCAGAACTAACACTCTGATACCAAATTAGTATAGTACAACATGCTACCTAAAAAGTAAACTCAATAATATTACTTCAAAACCAAATATAATGTATTACAAAGCTATATTTATAAGCAAAATACTAATAACTAAAATAATATTGGATAACTAAGTAGATAAATACTACAATTTCCCTGTATCATAATCTTCACCAAATATACTATAATATAATTAGAATATGATATCCCTTGAAATTATTAAATCCCACCTTGCGTGCTACATGACTAGAAGCCAAGTTGAACATCCTTAGTAGCTCCAAGCAAAGAGTTAATTGTAAACAGATTTAACTATCAAAGCTGTTGTCCCACAGCAAAGTACAAGCATAAAATGAGTATGAATATGAAGGCATCAAGACCATTCCAGTTGATCGCAAATTCTAGGACAAGATATAAAAGTTTAGGAAGATAGCGATATATAAAAAAATAATGATTATATAGGGTAGAACTGCAGTCCACCTATTCCTAAAAATGTTATATATAGGCCCATGGCATACTAGTTTATTGCGGGTTTATATATAGGTATTAGGGTTGTGTATGCTGAATAAGGTTAAGAATTGAGACAATATGTAATCTTTCTCGGGATATATAGAGTCAAATAATTGTGCTCCCCTCCGTGGACATAGACTTCGGCCTTACAACATAAATCTAATGTTCCTTGTTTTCGCTGCTTTCCTTGTTGTGTGATTGCTATTTCAATTTAGGGTTGTGAGGAGTGTGGGTGGTCCTAATATAAGAAGCATTGAGACTTCTCATCAATTTTGACAAACGTGTTGATGATCTAGATATGGTTCTTCGGTTTTGTGAAAATGAAATTTGAAAAGAGATACCCTTATTGGTGCCCAAGTAGGATACTGTCCACATAATTTGCTTTAAAATCGACCTACAGGTATAGTATCTGAAAGGTCAAAAAGATGAAGGCAGTATATACCTGAAAGACTTGAAAGAAGTCAATGGGCAGGCTCACTTGTTACTGCAGGATGGGCATCTGCTATGCTCGGCCCTATCAGATGTGATTTCAATGCAGATAGAAAGCTCTTCATTTTCTTCCTCGTCTTCCAAGGACTTCATATGTATTGCCTCTGTGTGAGATGCAGAACCACGCTGCAGTGTGCAAAAAGCGGATGGAATGAGAGATGCAAATTGTGCCAAGCCAGCACAGTCATCCTTTGCGAGCGCTGGCTCACTCGAGCCAACTACAGCTTGCTCATTTAGCTAAGCAAGCTAAGCCCAAGTCCTGGTAGAGCTTTGGCTTATTAGAGGCTTTGAGACCCTTAATGAACCTATTTTACCCAAAATACTATGCTAAGATTTGAATCTAAATGTGCCTAGATGAGCAAGCTCAATCCTCGAGAAGCCAAGCTTGAACCTAAAAAAACCTTAAATGAGCTCATATCAAAATGAAATACGCTCAACAAGCCAGGCTCGCCTCAAATATTACTAAAATTTAGGTTCATGCTAAACTAAGTTGAGCCAAAACAAACCTAAATGGGCCTAATCAGGCAATTCTTGGCTCAAAGCTCACCAAGTCAAGGAAAACTTAAGCTCAAGTCTAGATGCTCAGTGAGTTATGATCCGAGCTCAAACCAAGCAATATTAAGGCTTGGCTCATTTACATCCCTAGACGAAACACTAAGTAATGTCAAATGCCCTAGGGGATCTGTGGAGACGTGGGAGAAAATGGACAGCATTTCAAGCAGATCAAGTTCTTATAATCAAAGACAAATTTGAACCTTATCTAAGATCACAAAACATCTCAAGTTCAAATATATATATGTATATATATGGGGCATGTGACTCTTTGAGAGGGTGAGAGATAAGAAGAGTAAATTATGACCACTAGATCTAAATCAATGGCACAGATTTCAAAATTACTTTTACATCTCTCACTAGAGTCAATGGCCTAAATTCCCTTGATTTAGAGCTAATAGTCATAATTTCCTTATTCTCATCTTTCACCCTCTTATAAGAGTCATGCCCTATATATATATATATATATATTTCATAAAGCTAGAATGGCAAACCATAAAAAAAATGCTAGCCCAGTCAGTTGAGGGGTGACAAAGTACTCTTTTACTTGAGGGATAGGTCCCAAGTTCAAACCCTCAAGCTAGAATGGAAACCATCAAAGGTTCTTGATTGTCATTGTTTTGCCCTCTGGTGTGGGGCTAGGGTTAAGCTTTAGCTCAGCCCCTTTCCAGAGGGCCAAAGGTCAAGAACCCTAAGGTAGGGCCCTACCCGTTATAGGCCCCCTTCTAGGCATTGGGGCTACCTCAAAGGTCAAGGATCTTAAGTAACACATTCGAAATTGTCATCAACACTGCTCCATATCAAATAGGGTCCTACAACTTTTTGTCCTATGGCCTGCACCATGGCAGTGTTTTACCACTAAGACCAATGCGGGTTTCATTAGCTTAAGATATCATGCTCATTAATGTTGATGAAGTTCAAAGAAATGGGAACCTTATTTTAAGTCATCCGAAACAACCATAAAACCTTATGGTATAATAACTACCTCACGATATGATTTGCTGCTGTTTTGGTTCACTGAAGAGTTCTCTTCTGTTTGTTTCCCGGCTGTCCTTGAAAAGACCTCAAATGCTGTGGGGAGATCGTTGATCATATTAAAGAGTCTTTCCCTACAGAAAGAATGCCAGTAACATCAATGAGAGAACACAATATTCTCATCATAAATTCACAAAAAAGTAGACGGGAATTCCATGGCATGATAACACCATTATCAAATAAAATAGAAATTTGTAGCGTAAAGAACAGCAAAAGATAGCAAAAAGGAATTTTCACTTCCATACTTCTTCCATTCCTAATCAATGAGTGAAAATAAGGCTCCTCACGAGACAAGCATCCCTATCAGTCTCCCTTTTCTTTAATTGTCCTTCAACCCATAAACAAAGTTAGTTTAGCTTTTAACCGTCCATCTTTTAATTTGCATATCTTCAATTTTTGCCTAAACCGCTTGACCACATGAAATGCGTATTTGCTCCATGCATCTCCACATATTTGAACCACTATATTGACCATAGGTCACAGATGACCACATGCTGATAACAAACTGATTGCTCACCAAGAACTTAATTTTCCTTTTCTAAGACCTTTACACACATCTTCATTGTCTTTAACATAAATAAATAACTATGCAGCATTGAAGATGATTCACATGCCAAATGATGAGAAAGACTCAACAACAAACTTCCCCAAAATAAAGATAATTAAATTATCCTATTAACTAAAATAAATATCAATAAGAGAATATGTTATCCTATTAACTAAAATAAATATAAATAAGAGAATATATTCCAATCTTCACCAAATCTACTAAAATATAATTCAAAATATCAACAACAACAACAACAAACCCAATGCCTCAAGGGCTTCCGCCTTGGCAGGGCCTGGGGTGGTGGGATATACGCAGCTTTACCCCTTTAGGGTAACACCTTAAAAGGGAGCCTGTGTCCGGGACCCCTAACCTGAGAAGCATAAAAGCATCTAAACTTAGGAGCATACAAGCAAAAACACGGCACAGAGCAAGCAAATAGAAAGTAAAAAGCAGCAAAAGGCATTAGGCATTAAAAGGCATTAAAACAGCTCCCGCCATATAACTCAAAATATCATCCCTCAGAATCATTAAATCCCACCTTGCATTCTACATCACTAAGCCACATTGAACATCCCCAGTAGCTTCAAACAAACAGTTAATTGCGTTGAACAGATTTAACTATCGGAGCTTTTGTACCACGGCAACGTACAAGCACAAAATGAGTAAGAATATGATGGCATTAAGACCATTCAAGTTAATCGCAAATTCTAAGACAAGATATACAAGTTTAAGAAGAAGCAATATATAACAAAAAACAACGATTGTTATAGGGTATAATTGCAGTCCGCCTCTTCCTAAAAATGTTTTACAAAGGCTTCAAAACTAAAAAGCAAGTGAAGCCAATTTCCTACCTTTCATCCTTGTCAAATTTGAGAGCATCCCCAAAACAAAATGCCACAGAAAGGAGCCACACGTCACTGTGCAGAGAAACCAAAGTCAACCAGTGCTCCTTTTGCATGCCATCTCTGGCAAAGTTTATCCCCAGTGTTGGCTCTGGAAGCTGGGAAGGCACCTCTTCAACAGGTAAACTGACTTCCCATTGTTCATCAGGTAATCCATAGAGGCATAGGTTTTGGTCTTCTGTTAGAAAGAATAGAGAGACATCATGAGTTGTCGATTTTGAGGACCTATGGGTAGACAACAACACCTTCCAATTTTAGAAAACCTAAACGTAGGGGTGTATTTGAGCCAAGCCAAGCCCGAGGTCATCATGCTTGAGGCTCGGCTCGTTTATATGTAACTCAACTCAGGCTCGGCCTGAAGCTCCCTGAACTCGAAAATTTCAAGCTCAAGCTCGGCTCGGTGAGCTCTAAACTAATCTTGCGATTTTTAGGCTAAGCTCAATCTAGGCTTCTTTGGGCTCCTTGAGGGCTCGGCTTATTTAGGCTCAAACTTCACTTAGTTGGACATTTAAGCTAATGAATTATATTAAAATAGGCATGCTTAAGCTTGTTTAGGCTCGCAAGCCTACGAGCTCAAGCTTCATTAGGCACGGGAGCTCAAACCAAACCGAGTTTTTCGAGGTTTATTAGGAGGGCTTGACAGCCAGGTCAACTCATTTACACTCCTATCTAAACACACAACTAATGTGATTTTACGAGACAAAATACTATGCCACTCGTCCATGCACAACAACTTTCTTGCTAGTTCAACAACTAGAGGATACAAACAGGAAATTCAGAGATAATAGAAACAGCTGATAAAGGCCTTTATGCAACTGAGAATATCCAAAAGCATTGACAGATGATAAAGCTCATAAAACTTCATCTCAATCAAGCCCTTGAACTTTGAACAAGATTGTACTAAGAAGCATAAGAAAACGGTAAGATACCGCATCCAAGCACATTAAACTATAGTGAGGAAATATTTATCTACAGTGCATTTAGAAACTCAATAGATCAATTACGCATAAGGCCATAGACACCCATGTCCGCATGTCACTAAAGGATGAAGTGAATATATCTCATGAAGAGTCTAGGAGAAGAATGCAACAAACAGAAACTGCAAAAAGCATGCAAATAGCAATAGCTAGGTATGACTTGCTCAAATGAACTAAGTTCCAGACATTAGTTAATGCTAATAATCAACTAATCATACTCCATGGGCATATCCTCACCATACAACTCTTTAAGTATGTTAGACATCAATACCGGTAAACATATGAACTACATGGTCACCTTATATAATTTAGGTCTTCTAACTTAATACCCTAAAGGTGGTCATTTCTCACTTAACCACCACAACTTTCATATTTTTCAGAAACTCACCTCCAACTTCTAAAGTTTTTAAATCAACTAGCTATGGTAAATGCCGTTAGTTGACATGTGCTTTGCGCATAGCCTAGAAAATTTGTTTTATATTTTCGGAGTTGCAATAATGCTCAAGATATCCAGACAATCTAGAAACAGCTATGAACATACTCTCTCTCCACCCAGAACCGAATCCCCACTCAGTGCACAACAATTTCTCTACATTTTTTTGCTTTTAGGCTTAGAAATTCTAGGGGTTTTTTTTTTTTCAACATAAATGTAGTTCTAAAAAAAATTTATATAAAAATGACAAAATCATATTTAATTTCAGACAAGTCTCAACTTAGAAGAATATGATTCAAGAAACAGAAAGCTAACCTTAAATTAACAAAAAGCATTTATAAGTTAGAAAATAAATTCGCAGACAAGGCATCATCTGAAATAAAATTCAAATCTATAATTCCAAAAAAAAATGTTTCATCTATATCATCACTAGATCATACTTTTACAAAAATAAGAAAGGAAAAAATTATGGCAAATAATATATATCCTAAATAACAACAATAATAACAGCTTTTCCAGTGCCACAAGGGCTCCCGCTGAGGCAAGGTCAGGGGGATGAAATGTACGCAACCTTACCCCTTCAGAGTGTTACCCTAAAGAGAGATTGTGTCCGAGTGCCTCCAACTCTGAAAAGCAAGAAGCAAATGAAACAATAAATCAACAGTCAAACATCGAGCAACAAATCACAAGTAACGCAAAGCAAAGCACTAAGCACCCAAAAAAAGGGCAACAGGCCCCAAGCAACCACAATAATGGACTCGCTCCGTTGTGCTCCCCTATCCTAAGTTGCTACGTCTGCTACCCCCTATTCTAGCTCACCACGCTGTTCTTTCTAAGGCCATCTGCTCATTAGGTTTAGGTGGATGAGGTCGTGTCTAATCATCTTCATCCAGCTCTTCTTAGGCCTGCCTCTACTTCTCCTACCGTGCATAATAAGGAGTTGTTCATATCTCCCAACGGGTGCAGTGGCTGGTCTCCTCCTAACATGCCCAAATCATCACCAACGCTGCTCCCTCAACTTATCCTCGATGGGGGCCATGCCCAGTTTGTCTCTTATAACATCATTCCTAATCTGGTCCTCCTTAGTATGACCACACATCCATTGCAATATCCTCATCTCCGCCACATCATATCGTAAACAACATAATTTTAACAAAAACAGGAAAAATCAAAATTATTAAAAATAGAATTTAAAATTTGTAATTTTAAAAAGATTTCATAAACAACCATTCAATTATACTTATCCTCTACTCAAAAGATTAGATAAAATCTAAAATTTGAATTAGAGCAAGAAGCATTACCAGGATTACACTGCTGATAAAATTTTGCAACATCTGCAACATAAATTAACTGAAACTTCATATTTCAAAATTCAAATGAAAATTAAACCAAAATTGCAACACATTTTAGAGAGAGAAAGAGATAAGAGGTGAACCGGTAGTAAGGGCCTTAATGATTCCAGCTCGTCGGCCCTTGAAATCTTTGAATACTTCTTCAACTCCTGGACCACGCTGCTCATTGTAGGGATAAAAGAGAAATAGATGACACAAATTGCAGCAAAAAAGGAGAAAAACTGAAAACAATTACAGAGAGCCGGGGAGGGATGGAAAAATAGGGAATTGTTTGACTACTGAGATAGGAGAGCATTAATAGATTTCTATTCTAGATATTTTTTATGTATTCTTTAGTTACACAGTTTTGGGCTGGGTTTGTTGTAAACCCCCCAACCAATTTCCAATTTCACATTTGTTTTCCTTGTTTGCTAGTTTTCAGATCGGCTGGCTTGCTTTCATGCCTAGCTCAGTTTTCCTATTTATACCTTGTGTTTGTACATTTCTCTTTACTCTACTCCCTCCCTCCCTCTCTCTTTGTTCTATGCTTATTTTCCCTTATTCTGCAATTTAAATTGATTCACAGAAAATAAATTATCACTATGGTACAAGATCAGCGCAATTCCAACATGTCATTCAGCTTGTCAGCCTTTGTGAGCCAGCTCGCTCAAGCCAATTAGAGGCAGCTTGTTCACGGTGTGTAGAGCTAGTTCATTTAGCTAAGTAAGTGAAGCCCAAGTCCAATTCTCAAAAATCCAAGCTCAAACCAACCTACTCAAACTGAAATACGCTTAACAAGCCAAGCTTGCCCCAAGTCCTGCTAAGCTGGGTTTGCTGAAAAAAGTTGAGTTGAAGCAAACGTAAATGAGCCTAAACAAGCAATTCTTGTCACGTAGCTCAACAAATCAAGGAAAACTTGAGTTCAAGTCTCCGCTCTTGGTGAGTTTCGATCCGAGCTTGAGCCAAGCAATATTATGGTGAGCCAAGCTTTGGCTTGGCTCATTTGCATTCCTTGACAAAATACTGAATGATGCCAAATGCCCTAGCGATCTATGGAAAACTAGGAGAAAATGAATAGCATTTCAAGCAGATAAAAAATGCGTATAATGACTCCTCTAATAAAAAAAAGAGTATGTTGCATTTCCGATACTTAAAATCAGTGACAACTTTGAAGGTCAGCTGAGATCATAAAGATATTTCAAGCTCGTATATATATATATAACACCACGCACATAAACCACAAATTCATAAAGCTAGAATGACAAACCATCAAAGGTGGTAGCTCAGCCAATTGAGGGGTGAGAAGTACTCTTTTCTTGAAGGATAGGTCCCAAGTTCAAATACTCAATACAGGTGGATCGCAAAATCAAAGATTTTACTTGGCAATTCCTACAAGGTTCTTGATGTTTGGCCTTTGGTGGGGCTAGGTTATGCATTAGCTCAGCGGCTTTCAAGAGGGCCAACAAGGTTAAGACCCTAAGGTCAAGGCTACTATAGTTACAAGCAGGGAGGTTAACTTTCGCTGTTTGTCCTCTCTAAATCTCTCAACCCTTTTTGCCCAGCGAAAAAGATAAACAGTATATAGGGGAAATTCTAGCGCACAACCCATTCGAAATTGTCAATAACACTGCTCCAGATATGGTCCTTTATGGTAGGAATATTCAGGGCCCAAGTCCTTTTAGTAGGCAAGTAGGGTTGGAGATTTGATCCTAAGACTTTTTTGTCCCACAGCACCATGGCAGTATTTCACCCCCTAGACCAACACAGGTCTCGTTAGCTTAAGATCATGCTAATTAATGTTGAAGTTCAAAGAAATGGAACCTTATTTTAGGTCATTCAAAACAATCACAAAACCTTATGGAACAATAACTACCTTAGAATTTGATTTGCTGCTGCTGTGATCCATCAATTTCTCTTCTGTTTGTTTCTCGGCAGTCCTTGAAAGCACTTCAAATATTGTGGGGAGATCGTTGATCATAGTAAAGAGTACTTTCCTGCAGCAAAAATGCCAATAACATCTTGAGCAAACGCAGTATTCTCATTTCAATTCACAAGAAAGCAGTAGCGTAGAGAACACCAAAACGTAGCAAAAATGAATACTCATTTCCATACATTTTCTATTCCTAATCAGTGGGCGAAACTATGGATAACAGCAAATTATGACACAACAAATTCCCCAGTAAGGCCACATTCATAGACACATTGAAACACCCCACCACAAGGATGGTGAAAAGAGAAAGAAAACACAAGCCACGAAAATCAATAGATGTTCCACCTCTAATAACACAGCTTCCCCCCTCCCCCTCTCTCAAGTCTCTCACCAATTAATTTAGACGACAACAAATAAGTATAGAGGTACACCTAAATTAATCCATTAGTCCAGCATACATTTCCAGTACACTAACACAATGCTGATGTCACAGCCAACAAAGTGATGCCAAACACTTCATTAGTTTAAAACACTAAACTGATTGTGAAACAAGGGCCTTTGGTCAAACTTATTTTTTTCCTGAAAGAATCACTATTTTTCAAGCTAAGTGTGTTTTCTTAGAAAGAAAAAAAAGTGTTTTTAAATAGAAGCAGAGTCAACTCTGCTTCTAAGCAAAAGCGAGCAAATAGTGTTTCTCCTAGAAAACATAAGCAAAAGCAAAAACGAAAAATTATTCAGATAAAAATACCCCTAATGAAAGCATTTTTTTCATGGCTTGACCAAACGGGCCTCTAGATTTATTCCAATCCATTTGGCATCAATTACAAATAAGGAATGAAAATCTCAGTCCCATCCACTTCAAAATGGCTTTCTTGGAGTTCATCAACCTGTAAGCACCAGTCTGCACATTAACCCATGTCACATAAAGACCCAATAAGGCCACCAACAGACTGTAGCAGCAGTAAGTTACACAATACACGTTTTCCAAAAACACTGCAGAAATGATGAAATCAATGAAATCTTCAAGATAAACATCATCGTTATTTGGGGGTAATTAAACATGTTGGAATACAATGCACACCCTTCTTATTCATCCATTTCGCCGCCATCATCTTCCTCTTCTTGTTTACTTTTTTCTTCCTCCTTTTCCTCTTCCACCTCATCTACTGGTTTCTTGACTTCCTTGTATGGTAGTAGTTGGAGAGGAAGGCAATAATATATAGGATCCGGATCATAAAAAAGCTCATAAGTGGATACAATGAAGGAAGTTAGGGCTGTCGCATCACGATAAACCCCAAAATACACTCTGCACTCGTCTAATGGAAGCACATACAACTTACCCTCCAGTCTAGAAACATGATGGGCAATATCGTATAGGATATATTTGAATAAAATCAGAAGGAAAACAAATTCCCATGGGTGATATATGAATGGAAAGAGTTATCCTTGTGAGTTATTATAGGGCCAATACTTATCAACTCGAGCCAAACCAGCTCTGAGGTTGAAAAGTAACTGGACGTGGGTATCATATATGAAAAAGTAGACATATGAGCATTGGATAAAGTATCACTTTTTTTCACTCCCTCCTCCGTCCAAAGTCATGTTGGTTGATCAATTTGAAGGGGGTGGATTTTTTGGTAGTGACGGTTACGGTTTTGGTAGGAGTTTATAATAAAGGATAAGTACACACTACACCGTCGGAGTGGTAGGAACGCGGTAGTGGTAGTGCATAACTGGTGGCGTTATGGCAAAGGACATAGCGGCTCTGGTAGTCCCGAACTAATACTCTGATACTTAAATTGATGTAGCATAACTTGCTACCCAAAAATTAAATTTAATAATGTTTCTCTAGAACTAAAAATAATCAATTATAAAGCTATATTGATAACAAAATATTAGTCTCTGACATAAATACTGGATAACTAAGTAGATAAAAAATAATTGACTAAGAAACTACTTTCCTAAAAGAAAATAATTAAATTATCTTATTAACTAAATAACGATAACTAAGACAATCTATCCTAATCTTCACAAAATCTAATAAAATATAATTTAAAATATCATATCCCTTAAACTTATTAATCCCAACTTACGTGCTACACCACTTGGTGCCATGTTGATCATCCTTAGTAGCTCTAGGCAAACAGTTTATTGCATTGAACAAATTTTAACTTTCAGAGCTTTTATCCGAGCCATTTCCCAAAACAGCGCAAAAATAAAAAAATATTTCCTAAACTAGCTTTTTTTTAAAAATATTTCCCCAAATAGCACCCATATCATCATTTGACTTTTTTATTTTTTAGTTTTACTTTTTTTTACTTTCTTATTTTATTTTTAATATATATATAATTTTTTTAATTTATAATACTTATATATAATTTTTTTAATTTATAATACTTTCTTAATCACAACAAATAAATTAAATTAAATTAAATTATTTATTAAATATTTAGATTAAATTTGTGTATAAATAATTTTATTTAAAATTTAATAAATAATTAAGTTTAATTTATTTATTATAATACATAAAATATTATAAATTTAAAAAATATAAATGTAGTAAAAAAATAAAAAAATAAAAAATGATAACATGGATGCCATTTAGAGAAATACTTTTTAAAAAAAATTAATTTAGAAAATATTTTTTATTTTTGTGCTATTTTAAAAAATGGCTCCTTTTATCCTACGAGAAAGTACAAGAATAAAATGAGTAAGAATATGACGACAACAATACCATTCCAGGTTAATGGCGCATTCAATGTCCAGATACAAAAGTTCCGGAGGATAACAATATGTAACAAAAAAAATAATGATTTTATAGGGTATAACTGCAGGCCGCCTCTTCCACAAAATGTTTTGCAGAGACTTCAAAACTAAAAAGCAAGGGAAGCTGACGGCTTACCTATCATCCTTGTCAAATCCGACTTTAGCCCCAAAAAAAAAGGCCACAGAACGGAGCCACACATCACTGTGCAAACCAACCAAAGTCAACCATTCCTTCTTTTGCATGGCATCTCTGGCAAAGTTTATGCCCAGTATTGGCTCCGGAAGTTGAGAAGGCACTTGTTGAACAGGTAAATCAACTTCCCATTGTTCATCAGGAAATCCATAGAGGCATAGATTTTCTTTATCTGTCAGAAAGAAACTACAGACCTCATGATTTGTAGATGTTAAGGACCTGAGGGTAGACAACACCAAGTTTCAATTGAACAAAACCTAAACCGTCCATATTTACTATTTTATGAAGAATTCATCCAATCGTAACACCTAGCTTTGAATCAGACAACATATTAGAGTAGACTTTCTTGGTAGTTCAACAACTAGAAGATACAAATAGGAATTTCTATAACACGACTGAAACAGAGCTGATAGTAGCTTTTATGCAACCGAGAATATCCAAAAGCATTGACAGACAGATGAAGCTCATAAAACTTGATCTCAATCAAGCCCTCACACTTTGAACAAGAGTGCACAAAGCAGAAAAAGAAAACGTTAAGGTACCACATCCAAGCAAATTAAACTATAATGAGGAAATATGTATCAACCTCAGTGCATTTAGAGACTCCATGGACCAATTACACGTAAAGTCATAAACACACATGACCAGATGTCACTAAAGGATGAAGCGAATACATCTCATGGAATCTAGGAGAAGAATGCACCAAACAAAAACTACAACAAGCATGCAAATAGCCAAAGCTTACGACTTGTTCAATTAACATTCAACAGATTATGCTCCTTGGACGTTTCCTTTATGTACAACTCTTTTAAGTATGTTAGACATGTGTAATCCTAACCACATAAACTGCGTGGTCACCTTATATAAGTAAGATTTTTACACAAAGCTCCTGAAGTGGTCATTTTTTACTTTCAAACATTTCAAAAAACCACCTCCGAAATTCTAAATATTTTCAATCAACTAGCTAGGGTGACCAGGGTAAACACCATTAAAAGCCATTACTTACCAAAAAAAAAAAAAAAAAACCATTAAAAGCCATTAGTTACCATGTGCTTTGCATGTGAGCGGGACAGTTTGTTTTATATCTTTGGAGTTGCAATGATGAGCAAATCATATACAGACAAGCTGGAAACAGCTATGCACATCCTCTCTCTCCACCCAAGATCAGTCCCCAATGCGTGCGCAGCATTTTCATTATATTTCTTTCCTTAAGCATACAAATTACAGAGTTTTCATTTTAACGTAAATATAATTCTAGAAAAATCAATCTAAAAAATGACAAAATCATATGTAATTTCATACGAGTCCCAATTTAAAAGGGAATACAACTTAAAACAACATAACTTCAAAAACGCAAAGCTAACCTTAAAAATAACAAAAAAAAAGCTAATCAAAGATAAGGGCTCAATCTTAAATCAGTTGAATGCTTTCATGCCACAAGTATGTAATCAATAGGAAAGCAACCCCAGTGAAATTTATTATTTCCTGAGAGCAAATCAAATTTACTGTTATTCCATAAGTCTGATATAAGTGGATATATTCAACTAGATGCTAAGAGACAAATAGCTAGAATTCATTATCTCCTCTTACATTAAAAGATCCCCATCATGCTATCTATTGTACTGATCTCAACTATAATAAAAAAGATGCAACAGCAAGTTATCTCAATGTTATCAAGCATTACCTTAGAGCAGAAACCAAAAACATAAACAAAGAACATGGAGATACGCCAAAAAATATATCCTATTCTATTCAAGTAATCAGGACCAATCATGACCCAAGCAATAGAAGCAATGGCTTGGGATGCCAAAATTAAGGGGCCCTTCAAAAACTTATTTATATTATTAGTTCGCTTATACTACATATGACAAATCAAAATTAGAGTAACAATCTATATATGATATGATATAAACAAATATATATAATATAAATGAGTCATATTTTAGCTAGTAGTATAATACAAAGTGGATTATTTGATGGGTGTTTATGCGCTTCTAGACACCTCGGTTACCCAAATAGCGGTGTAAAGGTGTAAAATAGGCCTTTCATGCAACTCTTCTTGTTCCTATGTGAGATGAGGGGAATAGCGAGCAAATTGTGGGCTTACCAACAAATCACATATAGTTTACCATCATCTAGACTATTTAATAAAATATATATAAACCTATGAGTAATAATATATAATTTACCCCAAAAATAAAACACATATTAAATGCTGAAAATACCGGTGGCATATTTTGTCTCAAAATGCAAATACTTTAAGTTCCAGATGAAGTGATGATGAAAAAAAAACGAAAAGAAAAATAACGATTAATATGAAGGATGAAGCATTACCAGGGTGACACTCCTTATAAAATTCTTCAACATCTGCAAAAGAAAAATTAACTCAAACTAAATATTTTGAAATTCAAACAAAAATTTTTCAAAAACCATCCCTTCCAAAAGTTTAAGCTAATAGGTGAATCGTCCCTTAGGGACATAGCCGAGTGGTTGTGATCGCCGGGTGCTAACGAGGTGACCCGGGATCGAATCCCACAAAGCTCAAAGTGGTGTCCTCTTTAATGAGGATTTTAAGGGGTTTATCCCCTCCCCCCTCCCCATGGCTTTACCATCATTAAAAAAAAAAAAAAAAAAAAAGGTGAATCGCAAGAATAATTTTAACTCTAACATGCCCCTCTCCCCCGAATGCTCATTGGGCTTAAAACATGGATAGTGCACAAATTCATCTAATACCTTATGATTAAATTTTATTAGTATTGAAAGTGAAGCAATTGAGATTTGTTGTAATTTGTTCTATATACGCTAGACTATGATATAAGAATACTAAAAATTAGATCAAATATTAGGTATTAAGACCAAAGAGCAAATCATTAGAATTCTGGATCCCATTAGAACCAAAGAGGACACCAACATGCAGTCACCGGATCCCATTAGAATTTCGATGTTAAGCGTGCTTGGACGAGAGCAGTACCAGGATGGGTGACCTCCTGGGAAGTCCTCACCCTCAGGTTGGGGGCACTAGGAAACAGCCTCTTTTTAGGTTAACACCCTGAAGGGGGAAGGCTGCATACATCCGCCCCCCAGACCCTACGTAGGCGGGAGCCCTTAAGGCGCTGGATATGTTTCTTTTTACCAAAGAGCAAATCATTGAGTATAACCAAACCCAAAACGCAGTGTTCCATAAGGGAAGTTTGATTTGTAAAGGCGAAGGCATATCTGCAAATAACTGGAAGTCCAGGGGCATTTTCATTCTAATTTTGAGTTTTCGGCACGTTTGATCAAAGACTGTTTTACCCATGTTATTCGAGCTCAAATTCAAATTTTCTGCCTAAATTTAAATTTGGTTCCAAATCATCAGTTGAGTTGTTAATGAGTTGTATACTTTTGAATTTGAATTGTTAGCTCTATATAAGGGCCTCAATTGAATGAATAATACAACAAGTAAACACACTACCAATTTCTTCCCTTACTTTGTCTATCTCTCTTGAATTCTCTAACTCCTTCTTACTTCTTCTACTTTATCTCCTTTGTTATTTTGAAAATCTATTAAATTTAGGTTTTATCAGAACGGCAAAGATTGTGCCACGCAGGGTTTGCCACGAATCAAGGGACTTCAGAATATAAGGCTGACGGTTACTGTTTTGAGTATAATTTTGCCATTTTTCTTGTGCATTTCTCTCAGCCTTTCATCTTCCTCCTCCCAATTGCTCTCCAAGGAAACCGTAGTTTAGGTTTTGCGTCTTCCACCTTCTTGAGCACGTTCACATGGCTATGGTGTAAAGATCCTTTACAGTTATTCCTCGTTTGTAAAAATCTTTGACTTAGAAGCTCAGATTCTTGGATGTAATTCATTCCATGTGTTGACATATGATACAAGCCAAAGTGGGATTAGGCGTACAGAAGGACGCCATCTCATTAATCCCCACACATGAGCCGAAGTGGGATTAGTCGTATAAAAGGACGTCACCTCATTAGTTCCCACCCGCCTGGCCTCAAAGGGGACACGTTGTAGCCAAAGAGGTGGTCTTGGGATTAGACTCAGGAATATCTATATCAATACTCCCAATCCTATTTTGACTCATATCAATATATCAGTCTATAATTTATAATCTAATCATTCATAATCGATAGACTCCTCTAGAAATAGGTACTCGTGGATTAAGACCATCTTTTTTTAGTTTGAACCACGTAAAACCTCATAGTCTCGTTTCTTGGCACTTCACTGTATATTCTTTCTTTCTACTGTTATCAGTCCGTCAAAAGTATAGTTCTTTACTTTGTGATTTCATCAAGCCATTATCTCACGCAACAAGATTCAAACACTTGACCTCTCGCTACATTTAACGAAACATCGCAACAATTTAAACTAAAGCCTGAATGCCGATGAACAATTTCATACTCTAACAAAATTAAACCAAAATTGCAACAAATTTGAGAGAGAGAGAGAGAGAAGATGCGAACCAGTAGTGAGAGCCTTAATGATTCCAGCACGTCGGCCCATGAAATTGTGGAAAACTTCATCAATTGTTCGTGGATCGCATTGCACTCCTCCTCTCATTCTAGAGATACAAAGAGCAATTGAGGACTGAAATCTGCAGCAAAAATTGGAGAAAAACTGAAAAATTTAGTGAGAATTTGCAGAAGAGATGAAAAAAAAGAAGGAAACTGTTATGGAAGAGTACTGACAGTTACCAAAATTTTCTTTTTTTTTTTCTTTCTTTTTTGAACAAAGACAGCCGTTGCTCAAAATGGCTCAAAATAAAAAAATATTATCCAAAATAACCTATTTTAAAAAATACTTTTTCAAATGGCCTCTATGTTAGCAATTTTTTTTTTAAAATTTAAATTTTAAACCCTAAACCCCAAAACAAAACAAAAAAAAATTTAAAATTTAAAATTTGATGACGTGGAGATCATTTGGGAAATATTTTTTGAAATGTGTCATTTTGGGTAATATTTTTTTATTTTAGGCTATTTTGGGCAAAGACTCAACATTTAGGCCTTCTTTGTTACGCGGGAAGTGGAAATCTAGGGAAGATGCATATTTGGTTTCTTATTTAGTCGGCAAAAAGTTAACAAAATACAAAAATAAAAATTAAAAAATAGAAATTGTATAATAATTTTTAATTCCTTCAAAATATAAAAATTAACTTATCTAGCCCCCTAAGTAAGTTTCCATTCCTTCCTTTTTAACTAACTTTTCCAATAACTTTTATTTCCCATCCCGATAACCGAATATCTTTTATTCACTTTCTGTAAAGTTGACACAAGAATTAAATTTCCAAGAAGTAAACTTACCTTAGGAATTTAATTCACGTGGCAACCAAACGAAGCCTTAGGGGTAGCAAATATGTCTTGTTGTGTCGAGTCCGTATTATGTTCGTGTTCATGTTATGCGAGGTACTCTCAATCCTTACCCAACCTAATTGTTAAACGGGTAACCCATCGATTACCCATTTAATTATATTAGTGATTTCTTTTAACTACAAACTTGTCCTAATTATAATTGTTAATTATCAAATTAATATTACCTAATATAGTTTAAATTATCTTAACTTTCAAAAATATGTATATAATAACAATAGTATACCACTCAAATTTCTAACATAACTAAATAAACGGATTAATAGTGTCAAAAACGGTGTACTTGGGTCAAACCCAAATTCAATCCAACTACCTAAACGGATTAAACGGGTCAACTTTAATTCAATCCGGCTTCAAAACCCTGACCAAACCCGCTATCTTTGTATTGCGTCAAAATTATCAGATTGAATATCTTTATGATTTTATATTTTAATTTTGTTAGATATTTTCCTTTATTTTTACTCGTTATCTTGTGTTTAAGATTTGATTTATTTTCTTTGAGGTCTAATTTAATCTGATTTTTTGACCAAAAAAATTTAATCTGATTTAGGTATTATATATTTTTATAATTTTGTTCTCTCTTTTCCTTGTTTAGGCTCCGTTTATTTAGATAAAAAACCACATTCTAGAAAGTAATTTTTCCATTTTTCATTGTTTGGCGCGTCTTTTACTTACGGAAAAGACCTTTTCCCTCAAATGAGGAAAAATGACTTCCTTTTCAAAATGGGGGAAGTCATAATTCTAAGTAGCCCAAAAATCTTACCAGTAATCATCATGCAATTCTAGATTGAATCGAAATAAACCAGACTAAACTTTAGACATTTAACGTCACAACATCGTACAAGAATTCGACTAAATAATTAAAAGCAGCTTGGATGTTACTTTATTGCAACAGAATAATTTTAATCAAGTTAAATTGTTATATAATATTATACAAGAAATTATCTAAGTAATATTTTAGCATTTGCTACATAGGTACTATAATATTTCAATAATATACAACGATATACCCTGAAGTTTAAAAATTTTCTCATAAATCAGGTATCTTTTGCCAAAATTTAATATATTTTAAATGAAAACAACAATCTATATGTATTTTATATCACAATGCAATAATTTCTTTTGTCCGAAAATGCTATCATGGACATTTTTTAATAATACATAAGCAATTTTGTTAGAATATGGACAACCTTTTGATAATATGATCATAATTTATACCACATCAGTTTTTTGATAGAAATTAGCCGAATTTAATAAAAATTCACCAGATTTTAACATAGTATATACACAAGTGATCAAATTTCTTATCTCAGGACACCTCATTGTATATATTAAAATGATAGGGTATTTAAATGATAAGTGCCCAAATTTTAAAATACCTAAGAAATAATATTCCTAAGTTATACAGTTTTAATGGTTAACTCTTTTTTTTTTGTTACTTTAAATATGTTATATTATTATTTATGTTGTCCTATAACAAGATATAAAATGATTGGTGAAAAATATTATTTTTTAAAACATACAATAAGACATCACAATAGGGAATTAATTTTTCCTTTGAAACAAACATGTCATGAATGTAAATAAATATAATTAAATGAGTAGAGGAGTACATGGAGTTCACAATATATAGGCAAACATTAAGAATCAAAAGATTAAGAATACCCCTAGGGTTACATAAGTCAAAGGGCAAAAGGGTAAACTGTAAAACCCTAGGAATATTTTAGAATATAGTCTAATAGGCCCCCTCAATCTAAGCGGGGTGATAGCACGTGAAGATTGGGCTTGTGTTGGAAGAAACGATCCGCCGCAAGACCTTTGGTGAGAATATCAGCTACCTGCTTTGTGGTTGGAGTGTAGTGAACTTGAAGATCACCCTTGAGGACTTTCTCCCGAACATAGTGGAAGTCGACATCCACGTGCTTGCTACGGTCATTGGACACCTGGTTAGCAGTAAGGTAGGAGGCGGAAACATTGTCACAGTAGACGATGATGGGTCCTGGGTGGCGGATAGCCAGGTCGCGCATGATGTACCGAAGCCAGTCACTTTCAGCAGCAGCCTGAGCCACAGCCCGATACTCAGATTCAGTCGTACTTTTGGAAACGGTTATCTGCTTTTTGGCTCTCCAGGAAATGAGGTTTGGTCCAAGGTAGACGGCATAACCAGTGGTAGAGCGACGAGTGTCAGGGCAACCACCCCAGTCAGCATCAGCAAAGGCTGTGATAGTGAGAGTGCGAGCAGGTTGTAGGAGAAGACCATGATCAGGAGTGGATTTGAGATACCGGAGAATACGCTTCACAGCCTGCCAGTGGGGAACACGGGGAGCATGCATGAACTGGGAGACCAGGTTGACAGCATAGCATATGTCAGGACGGGTCGTAGTGAGGTACTGCAGGGCACCCACTGCGCTCCTATACTCAGTAGGGTCCTCAAGCAGGGCCCCGTCACTCAAAGAGAGATGTGCTCGGGTGGGTAGGGGGGTTTTGACCGGTTTGGCGTCGCAGAGACCAAGTTAGGTGAGAAGGTCCACAGTGTATTTGTGTTGGGAGAGAAAGAGACCACTAGAATTGCAAGTGGCCTGAATACCAAGAAAGAAGTGTAGCGGGCCAAGATCTTTCATCGAAAACTGGGTCGAGAGGGACTGGATGAGAGACGTGAGGTGCGAGGGGTCAGACCCAGTGAGGATAATGTCATCAACATAGAGGAGGAGACAGGTCAGATGAGAACGTGTTTTATGGATGAATAGTGAAGGATCAGCCCGACAACAGGTGAGGCCAAGGTGAAGGAGGAACGTACTGAACCGTTGGAACCATGCCCGAGGAGCCTGCTTCAACCCATACAATGCTTTCCGAAGGCGACACACGTGATTAGGAAACTTTGGATGTATGAAGCCTTGTGGTTGTTTCATATAAACTTCTTCCTTAAGGTGACCATGTAGGAATGCATTTTTAACGTCCAACTGCTGTATAGACCAGTTGTATGTTACAGCAAGTGTAAGTATAAAGCGTATGGTGGTTGGTTTAACAACAGGGCTAAAAGTCTCCTTATAATCAAGGCCTTCACGTTGATGAAAGCCTTGAGCAACAAGGCGGGCTTTGAACCGTTCAACCGAGCCATCTGCTTTATATTTCACTTTATATTTCCAAGTACTACCTACAAGGTTTTTCGAGTGGTCATGTGGGACAAGATCCCAAGTGTTGTTAAGAAGTAAGGCATTAAATTCATCCGCCCTGGCTTGCTGCCATTGGGGATTTTTAGCGGCCTGCGAGTAACATGTGGGCTCTTGAATTACCGTAATAGATGATAGTGAAAGTGGGTACCGATTTTTACGGATCCCATCCTTAAGCCTAGTACGCATGGGATGCACATTATGAGTAGGGGAAGGCGGTGGGTTAGGCACGGGACTAGGGTCGGACTCGAAATTTGGAATAGATGACGAAGGAGTATCATCACTGGTCACAAGGACCGAAGACCCGAGAGGGGGGGGGGGGGGTTGGCGTCCGATGGCGCGGGCAGGGACTACGCAGGCAGTCGGGCCGGTGTACCGACACTAGCGGGGACGGGAGGCACCGCAGGCACCAGCGGGGTTAGCCCACGGTCAGGAGGTGCTGTGGCGGGTTTGGCCGGAGCCGGAGTCGCGGATGCAACACCCGGGAAAGGGGAAGTGCAAATTACCAACGGTACATTATGGTAAGCATCAGTTTTGGGCACATCAGGGCTAACTAGTTCAGTATAAGGGAATTTGGATTCATCAAAGACTACATGCCTACTAACATATATTCGTTTGTTTAAGACATCAAAACATCGGTAACCTTTATATCGAGCCGCATACCCGAGAAAAATGCATGGAGTGGAACGAGGGGCTAATTTATGAGGGGCATGGGATGTGATGTTGGGGTAACAAACACACCCAAAGACTCTAAAACCATTATAATCCGGGTTGGTATGAAAGAGTTTTTGAAAGGGAGAGAAGTTAGAAAGATTTGGTGTAGGGAGACGATTTATGGTAAAACATGCCGTGCAAAAAGCGTCGTCCCAAAATTCATAGGGAAGTTTTGAGTGAATTAAGAGAGTCCGTGCCATTTCAGATAGATGTCGATGCTTGTGTTCTGCCACCCCATTTTTTTCGGGGGTATCAGGACATGATAGTCGAAAGTGAATTCCAGCATCCCGGCATAGCGCATTCATGCGCCGATGATCGAATTCACCTCCACCATCACTTTGGAAAACTTTAATTTTCAAATTAAATTGGTTTTCAACTAAATTTTTGAAACCGGTGAATATGTCATAAACTTCAAATTTGCGTCGCATCGGATAGAGCCATGTAAAGCGGGAAAAATCATCAACAAATAGAACATAGTATTTAAATGCAGAATTAGAGGAGACAGGCGATTGCCAAACATCAGAATGTATAAGCTGCAAAGGCATGGTAGTGTTATGTAGCACATGTTCAAAAGGCAGTTTTCTAGATTTACCCAGACAACATGAAGAACATTTATCTAGAAACGTAACAGAAGGACAAAAATGTTGTTTACACAAAGTATTGAGAACAGAGTTGCCTTGATGCCCTAGTCGCTGATGCCATAATGCGCCATGAGTGACCCGGGCAAGGAGCCCAATGTCATGTGGTGAGAAGTTATAAAGTGGTCCATTACTGGGTACTTGTAGAAGCGGTGTCCCCGTAGCTCGGTCCTTAACACAAAAAGAGTTTGAGTCAAATTCAACTCGACATTTATTTTCATTTATTTTCACGACATAATTGTTTAATCGACAGAAGGTTGTGAGTTAGATTAGGGACAAGCATAACATTGTTTAAATGAAGGGGTGTTTTAGGTATTGTAGTGGAGCCCACATGTGTTACAGGCAATAAGGCCCCATTCCCAACAAGAACACCTTTATGACCAGAATAAGGAAGTAGGTTATAGAGGATACCTGGGTTCGGCGTCATATGGTTGGAAGCACCTGAGTCAGGATACCAGTTGTAGTCATGTGGTTCCCCCATTGTCATGGCAGCGAAGGATTGGCTAGGGTTCGGGAATGAGGAGTTGTCGAAGCGATGAGAACAGGTAATAGTAGTATGACCAGTTTGTGAACAGATCTGACAAAATTGGGGAGCGGGGCCGAGCACACCAGCATTAGAGTGGAAGGGGGGACTGACCGGAGGTCGAACAGAGTAAGGAACACTAGAGGATGGCACCCCAAGGTGGGACCCGTACGGTGGGCCGGTATGGGGTGGCTTGCCACCACGGCCCCCACGACCCCCTTTCCCCTTCCGACCACGACCACGGCCGCGGCCACCGTTCGTGTGCTGCGGTTGGGGGGGTTGCCCGGAAGCAACCATGGCATGGGCAGGGTCCGGGTTGGTACGGCCATTGTTACGGTTGAGGGCACCTTCCTCATTAAGTAAAGCGGATTTTAACGCATCATAAGAATACAATTTTGAAGTTTGTCGGGTAAAAGTTGCATGCGTATTCAGGGGGTAACCCATGAATAGCAAAGTGTTGAAATTCTCTAGCAGACACAGGCGAGTCAATGGCAGCTAAATCATCTGCAATTGATTTAAGTTCAGAAAGGTAGGCATCCATGGTTTTGCCATCTTTACGTAGGGTTATGAGTTGAGTCTGGAGGTCATACTCCTTAGCCATGGAGTGATCCCTAAAACGCTTAGCCAAGGCATGCCACATGTCTTTTGAAGTTGGATAGCGGACAATATCATTAATAAGGGAGCGGGAGAGAGTGGCAGCTATACAAGATCGGAGACTCTGATCTGTGCGTAGCCATGTAATGTAATCCGGATTAGAATAAGTCGATCCGGTGGGGAGAGTTATTTGAGCAGGGGGACAGGGGTAAGATCCATCAATGAACCCTAATAATTGGTGTGCAAGTAGTAACATGTTAAATTGTTCTTTCCATGGGGGATAATCAGAAGTTGATTCGAGTTTAATTGTTACAATGCTAGTGATATTGGATAAAGGAAGAACAATTGGGGAAGCGGGATGGTTATAGATATTAGGGTTGAAGTAATTTGTATTTAGGTAATTGGGGTTTGGGGAAGAGAGAGGGGCGGCTGATAGCGCCACACCGGCATCCCCACCGACATGGGGGAGGGTCGGGAAGATTGCCGGAGCAGATGCGCCACCGTCGGTTGGCCGGAATCCACCGGATAGTGTGGGTCCGGCGAAGCCAGCACCGAGCGAGGGTGTAGGGAAAGCAGAAAATTGGTTCGACAGTGACGGGATGCCCATATTAAGGGTCGGGTTCGACAATGACCTCCCAAGTGGTGGTAGAGTACCGGAGATGGCGACACCGGCATCCACCGACCGAGAGAAGGAAACACCGGTGGTGGTGGTTCCGACAATAGAGGTGTCGGTCACCACCCCTGGTGGGCTAGGCGCTGCGGTGGTGGGCAGAGCACCGGCATGGGGAGGGCCGGGCACTGCCACCGAGCGGGCGCCGCTGGGTGGGGAGGAGGGGAGGGAGTTTAGGGCATTTGCGTAGGATCGATTTGGATTAGAAGCCATTGCTCAAATAAATTATGAAAAAGTACGAAAGAAAGAAAAGAAAACAATAAAAGATATAACGTACTAGAGAATTCAACACTTCAATTGCATAGAAAAAAAAACCGACAAACAACGAAATGAAAAGAACAGCGGAAGGAAAAAAAGAAAATCAGAGTAATTGCTCTAATACCATGTAAATAAATATAATTGAATGAGTAGAGGAGTAAATGCAGTTCACAATATATAGGCAAACATCAAGAATCAAAAGACTAAGAATACCCCTAGGGTTACATAAGTCAAAGGGCAAAAGGGTAAACTGTAAAACCCTAGGAATATTCTAGAATATAGTCTAATATGGTATATGTCGGATAAGTAGTAATAATTCATGAGTATTAGTCAATTTGTTCAATTCAATTGTATTAGAATGTTCTAGCTAAGGACGGTTATAGTAAGATGGTGAGTTAATTGTTTAGGAGGGATGTCGGTTATGGTAGTTAGTTAGGAGTTAGATATTTTGATTGCTAGATATTTTTTGTTTTTGCCGCCTTATGATTGCTTAATATAAGTAGTATTGATCATTGAATGTAATAGACAAATATCTTTTCTTCTCATCTCAATTCTCTCTATCTTTCTCATCTCTTTCTCTGTTCTTTCTTATCTCATATTATCTCTTCTAGGTTATTATGACCCAAGATCAACTTGGATCATAACAAATTGGTGAAAAATATATATATTTTTTAAAACATACAAGAAGACATCACAATAGTGAATTAAGTTTTCTTTTCAAACAAACAACGAAAAATCCCACTTGAAATTTATATTTCCTTGGAAAACCTTTTTCAAAGAAAATTCAATTCATGGATTCTACTTTTCCGTCAAAACAAATAGAGCCTTAATGTCACAAATAATCACATTTTAAAAATTGTTAGAATATTTTAAACTTCTTAAAACAACTCAACTAAAAAGAATTTAATTAATGACAATACTAAAAAAATCTAAAAAATAAAAATATTAAATCTATCTTTCGACAACAGCACATGGAACAGTTGGTTTTCAATTTCCTATTTTTCGAGGTTAAGGCCTTATTTATTTTGATGGTTTTCATTTTAATTTTATTATTTATTTGTATAATTTGACAATATTGGCAAAAAATTTTAAAAAAATAATAACCATAATTGAAAAACATTTTGTGAAAAAAGTTTTACGTAACTAAAATATTTTCATTAACCAAATGGAACATAAGAGTTCTAAGTGTAATGGGTTTGACTCAAAAACAACTGTCTCTTTGGGATGCCCAATAATAATGTATACTCGCAAGACTTTGGAAGAAAAAAATCCCATTATGAGGGCATCTCAGTTAGTGGCGTCTCCTACGTATGCGGTCATTGCCTAAGGGTCTGGAGTTCGATTCTCACTGAGAATACACTAACGACTTACCTGCTCATGGGAATTATGGGTTGGCTAGGGCAACCCAATCCCTCATTACAAAAAAAATAAATAAATAAATAAAAATCTTTTAGTTCAAAATAATAATGATTTATAAATACTATACTCTGAAATAAATAAAAATTATTCGTGCATTGCATAGGTAATGACTAGTATAATAAAATATTAACTGAAAAATAACTAAAAAATATAAATCTATCTAATCTATTCTAACTAATATATTATTTACAATTTCCTTAGAACACCAAAAACTTAAAATAAAGATAAGTATATTTTTATATTATGATTGGAAAAATCCGTTCCCTACTAATTTAGGGGAAAAAATTTAGATGTGGAATCAAAATGATATTAGCATTTCATACTTAAAAAAGTTAAATTAGAAACAGAGACCACTAAATTATAATTATAATTATTTCGTAGCAAAAAGAGAGAAATTATAATTTTCAATTGGAATAAAGTGAGAATGGAAAGAAAACTTTTGATTAAAAATGTCCCTAAAAAAATAATAAAACTATTGCAATATAAAAAAAGAATCATTTTATATTAGTTTAAAGTCAATAATATTGTTGGGGCAAAAATTACTAATTTTAGGGTAATTTAATATTTTTAAATTAACTCTTGCTTTGCCAATTGCCCTGACAATAAAAATTACCAAGTTTAATAATACGTTAATATTTTCAATATTCTTTTATATACAAATAGATATATTAACTTGATACATATTAAAATTCTCTAAACAAATAATCAAAAATCAAAAAGAAAAGAAATGGAAGTTAATAAACCTTAATTACCGTTGATTGTCATTTTTTGGTTTATTTTTTGTGAGATCTTATTATCACAGTACCAATATGATTTATAAATAATGATAACCACAAAATTGTAGTAACCATAATAATTTTATTCCAACGATAATATTATTTTATTATAATTGAAAAATATTTCAAACTAAATATTTAATTGACCTTTTTATCGAGCATAAATTTGTCCTTATTATTAGGCGCGGCCCCAATTAAGGATAAGTTGAGGGGGCAATATTTGTGTTGGTTTGAGCATGTTACGAGGAAACCAACCACTGCCCTTGTCAGGAAATGCGAATAACTCCATATCCCGCCCGAAAGAAGAGCTGGATAGAAATAACTAGACACAACCATACCCACCTAAACCTAAATGAGGAAATGACCTCTTAGATAGAGCAGCACGGCGAGGTAGAATAAGTGTAGCCGGCATAGCGATTTAGGATAGAAGAGCATAGTGAAGCTAGTCCATAGCACCCCCAAGCCAACATAGTTGGTGTGGTTGCTTTTTGCCTGCGTAACCAATTGCTGCTCTACTGCTTCTCTGTGCTTTGTGATATGCTATATGCACGTAGGCTATTTATGGATCTCATGAGGATGTACGCCACTACTAGTCTACTTATCTTTATCTTCCACTCTATCTATCCCTACCCCTACCCCTACCCCTACCCCTACCCCTGTCACCTTCCCTTTCTCTTCCCTGCTATCTCTATCGCTATTCCTATCCTATTTACCTGTTATATATTTATCTTTATCTTATGTTGATCTGCGCTTGATTGTGGCATGCTTGAGTCGGTTGCTTTGCTTGCAGTGTGCCTGCCGTGAGTTTTGCTGTACTCATGCACTTGATGCTTTTTCTGTTTTTGTGCCAGGCTTTGTCTTTTGCTGCGGACCGATTTCTCAGGCTGGGGGTCCTCGGAAACAGCCTCTCTTTAGGGTAGTCCCTTGGAGGGGGAAGGCTGCGTACATATACCCCTCCCAAACCCCGCTTTTGCGGGAGCCCTTGGAGGCACTGGGTTTGTTGTTGTTGTTGTTGTTGTATATGCATTATGCTCTAATGCTTGACACTTTACTGTTGCATCCGTTGTTCCGTTTGCTTTGCTCTTGTAATTGAGACCAATCGGACATAGCCTCCCTTTAGAGTGACATCCTAAAAGAGTACAGCTGCATACATCTCAACTGTCGATGTATTTTCAAAATGTGTGTTGAATAACATGTAAATATGTTAAATGTTGTTTATATATGTATAAGATGTATTTGAGATTATCCCAATACTTGTTTTAAATGTTTAGAGCTTGTTAGGGGTGTGTGTCAGCACATGGGCCATGTGTGTCGACACACAATCCAACAGAACGATGGGGAAACAGCTGTGTATTGACACACATGGCCTGTGTGTCGACACACAGCCCTTTTACAGAAGTGCACGGAGGCACTCTGTGTGTCGACACATAGATCTGCAGTGAGCCTGTGTGTCGACACACAGCTTCGTCACACAGGTCTGTTTTGACAGTTTGTTCGCGCGGTTTTTTCCTGTTTTGTTGTGTCTCTTTTGGGTTTTCATTTGAGACGTCTCTTTTCATGAATACATATATATATATTGCCCCACACTTTTATGTACAAGATGATGAATCAAATTGAATTATAAACACAAGACAAAAGAGATTAAAAGAAACTTTGTGTTCAAGTATTCTTGGGTGTTCTTGTGTTGTGTTCTTGAGTAACAAACATCAATCTCTACACATCTTTATCAATCTATCCTTTTACACATCCTCGCTTCATTTTTGGTTGTTGTTGCATCCCCAAGGATATTTCATATACCGAAATAAACCTTGAGGAAAGTGATTACATAGCCTCAACACCTGATATCTCGCGGTTACCCGGTTGCAAGTATTTTGCAAGTATTTCACAAATTTGTTCTAACATCAACCCCCCCGACCTGCTTCATTGGGAACGATGTTGTTGTTGTTGTTATAGTCGTTTACCTCATTTTCCATTAATCAAGGAAGTTACCATGGATTACATGGTCGCAAGTATTGCTTTACATCATATACTAGAGTTTTGTAAAAAAGAATTATCCAAAACAACAATGAATTATGAGTAAATTCATTAAATAAATAATAAAATTCCATCGTGCATTGTACGAGGAATAACTACTTAGAATTTTTAATACTTAATAATTTGCCATAAAAGCAAAAATCTCTTATCTTCAAATCAATATTACCGCCATGCAAACAAAGGCATCACTTGGTGTGCAGGGAGTCAATGTGTAAAGTAAAAAATTCATAAAAAATATAGAATCTAGCATTTGTTTAATCGGCAGAAAGTTGACAAAATGCGAAAAAGTAGAAATTGCTTGACAATTTCAATTCCTTCAAAATACAGGAAGTAAATTACATAATCCGCTATATAAATCGTAATTCCTTTGTTTTTAACTAATCTTCCTAAGAAGGTTCCATTTCTCATCCGGACAACCGAACACTTTGTATCTAATTCTTGAAAAGTTGATACAGGAACTGAATTCTCAGGACATACAACTTCACATAGCAATTCAATTCATGTGAAAACCAAACGAGGCCATAAATCACTCCAAAACATTGTCCCTCAAATTTAACCCTTCCTTCCAAAAGACATACACAATTACTATATTTGTATAACATTTATTATTTTAATTGATACTTCGTCGTCTCCAAGCTCAAAACCTTCTTCGTTAAAAACCATAATTTTTGGAATCATTTCAAATAAATATCTCAAATAATGGTACCATTGGAGATGCTTTAACCTTTTTCTTTAAAAGCAAGGAGTATCTTTGGAGAAATTAAATTTTAGGGGTCATATTAATTTTTACTAATAGTTCACGGATATATTTGATGATAAACTTACAAGTTGAGAGGATCACGTCTATAATTAGTAGTTTAGAGGTGTTTTTTCGTTTTTTTTTTATCAAATTAAAAGTTGAGGGCACATTATTTTGACCAATAATTTAAAGGATAACTTCAATTAAGTCAAAAGTTCAAGAGGTCACGTCTTTCTTTCTGCTCCAATAAAGAGAAGTCTCTACTTTTACCGCATACGAGCAAAACCCAAGCTCTGTAATTTTTACAGAGTGACCGTTAAATTTTGAAGCTCCAGTCATAAAAAGGTTTAGAGAGGGTAAGATGTACGCAGCATGACCCGTATAGATGCTACCTTATAGAGATGTTTTCGAATGACCTATAAGAGAAATGACAATTTTCAATACACGAAATTATATAACTGAAGTCTGAAAAAACTTGATCAATCTGATTTAAGGGGGGGAAAAAAATCCTTAGTGAAAACATTTGTTTAGGATCCATTGGGCGAGATGGAAAATTAGATTTTAGGAATACATACTATGCTTTTTTCATTGTTTGTCAAAGATTCGTTGACGGTATAAGTTTTTGATTGCCTTTCTAGAGAAGAGGTATTAACCGATCGCTCGACAGTTCCACTTGGCTAACCGATCGATCCCTTGGACAAATCGATCGGATCTTAATCCGATTGGTTCTTTTCATGCCAATCGTCATGATTTCTGTAAGAGCTCCAAAAATACTTAGTTTGCGTACTCTTCAACGCTTCTCCAATTTGCTCCATCACATTACACTTTCAGCCTGTTAATCACAAAATTCACGTCAGTATGCATATGAAATTGCAAAAATTAACACTGTGCAGTGCCACCGAGAAGTAGCTACCGGCTCAACATTTCAAAGTAGGACCGGTAAGCGAGGAGGCAAGGACGCGCTTCGTGCACGGAAATGATGGCTCCCGCAGCAAGGAAGTCAAGAGCGCATTAAGAACGTAAAGGTCCTTGATAATTGGCACCAAAATTCTGGTTAAAATGACCATCATTACAGCTAACATAAACAGTTCATAAAAGCAACTTGTAAGTGAGAGAGTGAGAGTAAGGTCTGGGCCGTTGATCTAACCAAGGAGCCCCTTCCTCCTCGCGCCATGTCAACCCCTTGATAAGATCCAATGGCCCACATCTCACTTTCACCCAAGTCATGCTTTAGTCGCACTCCTCAAGCTAACAAGACGACTACGTTACTCGAATCCTACATTCCATCCAAAGTACCTGCATCCGTCACTCGGCCTCACACGCTAGGACACACCAAACAAGAACAAAAACATAGAAAATCATTACTCAATAGTCACATCTGCTGTATCAGATACGCATCCATACTTGATCCTCCTACCTGTGCCGCGGAAACATAGCAAAACAGGTTAGAGAGAAGGGATGCTTACCTCGCTGTCCTTAGAAAAGCAATATCCAGCAGGTTCAACGACTCCATTACAGCACTCGAAAACAGCAACTGATAGGGCATCCTGGCAACTGAGATTTTGCCAACATCGAGGTACTCGTAAACTTGTCAAAATAACCCATCAAGCCAACAGATTCAATGATGACTCCAAATTTTAAGGGGAACCAATTTTTCTTCAGCCCCATTAATGTATACAAAACAGGAAGTACCAAAACAAAAGCAGCAGCCCCAAAATGTCTGAACAAACATCATGTCTAATGGCAGAGATAACCAAACACAAAAGCGCGTAATGCAAAAACATGGGAAATTCAAAGCAAAAAATAGTACAAGTGAAGAAAAACACTTGCTAGTAGAACCAATTAGAAGATAATAAAAGACGTTGGTCAATTGGAAGTAAACTTTTTGTAGATTTTAGGAAAGCAAGTAGCAGAGTAGATATTAGTGGTTTTACTTGAATGCGGTGCTTCAAAATTACAGTGAAAGAGAGGGGTTATGTACAAGACACACTCTAAGCTGTAGTTTCTAACTATAGTTTTGGTCGCTTGCATTTGAAAAATCCACCTTTAGGGGCAACATATCCATCTATAAGCAACTTATTTGCAAATGTTCCGTCAAACTCTTTCAAGGAGGAAGATGACGACGTTTGCGTCTTGTAAACTGGAACATCTTGATGTGGCTCTTGCTGCACTACCAAAACTGAAAACCGTGAATCCCAACTAGTGAGGATGTCTCCCAAAGCCCCTAATTCAGGGCATTCACACCAATCCATTAGCCCGGAAGTTGCAGGGCAATCCAAATTGTGGTGTCTTCCCACCACAACCAAATTGACGAAGGGTTCCAGCGACTGGATGATCTTTATGGTATCAGCCCCATCATGCGCGGAGATTGCTTTTAAGGTTATATTGTCTTTGTTCTCAGAAATAGAAAAGAAGTCCTCCATGATCTCCCTATCAAGGGCACTTCCTCCCGCATCGCAATTCATGCTATTAGAATAAAGTTCGATCCATATTACGGTAAGCTTGACGTTTGGATGGTCTGCCATGCGTCGACTATATGCAAGTGCTTCATGATCATCAACACCTCCAATGTAAAGCATGACAACGTTATACAATGACTTGCCATTCACAATAGAAGTATTCCCCTCGGTACAAGCCCTGTCTATAAGGACTCCCACCGAACAAGGGGCCTTGTCCAAGACATACCGATTCACAAGTCTAATGTTGGGAAAAGAAGCAGCAACAGTCCCATCAATGCCCCATTGCTTGTGAAAGGGGACAATGATAATATTCACCCCCTTGTCATGGGCGACGCTACATATGTCCATATGCATGGTGGCAAAGGGTGCAACTGCAGAGAAATGCAGGATCTTCACATTATCTTGGTTCTTCTCAAGGATGTTGAAGGCGCTAACCACTCGTCCAGAATAGCCTCGTTTGATCAACGACTTCTTTAAGTGGTTGTCTGGCACAAGGACGGCTGTTTGGCAGCCAATTAGCTCAGCAAGCCGAAGAACAAATACATAAATTGGGCTTTCTCTGGTAGGGCACGACGCTTCAATAAGGTTGACAGCAGCAGGCACATTGTCTTCCTTATGAATACACACAATCATTTTCAATGGTCCCTTTCTAACAGTTTGTAAGATGGTCCGTCTGTTATAGTTCATATATCTTGCGGACGGGTTATAAAGGAACCGTGCTAACGGTCCACAAATGCCAGTCACAATTACCATCGCAAGTGTGGATAGTGTAAACAGCTCATCAGTCATTATCTGCAGAAGATTGAGAATAAAGTGTTAGAATGCACAACAGCTAACAGGAACTACAAGCTTTTGCATCTTGATACTTCTGGACGTATAGAGGTCAGAATCGCTCAAATTCTTGTTACCACAAAAGGGGGGTGCAAAAAATCAAGGATGCCAAGAGGGAGAATGATTCGCGGGAGAAGAAAAAGGGAGCTGTACCTGGCTATCCTTTGAAAAATTATAAATAGCAAGCTCTAGGATCCCTTTACAACACAAAAGAAGAGACAGTGATACAGCATCCTGGAAGTTCATCTTAGCGACTGAGATAGAAGGCAATAATGTGCCAACGAACTTGCCCAGATAACCCATTAAAATTACTATTCCTCCTGCTGGGGATGATGTTCGCCGTAAGGAGTATAACTTTGTTCTTAGACCGCTTAACGTGCAGAAGATCGGAATCAGCAAACCAGAAGAAATAGTGTCGAACTTTTGCAGCAGCATCAATCCTAATGGTGGCCCATCTGGTAAACATACACCGAACACAAAAGCCCCAAATGCAGCATGCTGGCCTATATACTCGCCACTGAATCCGATGCATAGTACTGTACATATAATGAAGGAAAAATGGCTTTCTTTCATCGGCCTCCCCTCTGGGGTGTGCCCGACAACGAATATTACTAGCGGTCGTAACACAAAAATAATGACGACATAATAACCGATGATAGTTACAGCAGCCTGCAATGCATATCGTCCATTCTTATACGATGCTACGCTTATATTGGATAAGAACAACGTGAAAAACCACCCAAAAACATCGGATACAATAGCAACAGAAGAAGCCAAATGCCCGAGCTCTGAATTGATCAAATTCAAATCCATGAGTTGAGAGGTCGTGCTGACAAACGAAGAACTTGAATTGGCTACTACTAGATAAAGAAGTCCAGCTTGTGCTTCATGTAACAGTCCACTGTGAACTGTTCGAGCCATAACAGAAAAGGTTGTAAAGCCAACAACAGAAGCAACGACGAAGCTTATTATTCCTATAGCAAATACCTTTCTGTCCACTCCTCTTATCACAACCATATTGGCATTTACTCCCAGTCCAAATACTTGAACTAGAAAGCCAAAGTATCCAAAAGTTTTGAGTATTAATGCCCCTCTTGGAGGAAACAATTTGTCACGGAACTCACGTTTGCGGGTTAAAATTGATGGACCAATAATAATTCCTGCCTAAAAGAAGATTGGAAAGAGAATCAGAGCTCGCATATGCCTTAAGGAATAGTAAACAAAGTAAGAGAAGCCAACGATTTTGGCTGGAAATGGAGAAATAAACATGAATGTGATGATTGTACTTTTCATACATAAGCTTCCTTTTGATCCGCTTCCCCTCCATTTGAAAACAAGAAATTCCCCAACCCAATAGTCTCTTTTGGGTTATTTATGTCATACGTCCCTGTATTTTGTTCATTATGTCTAATTGATCATCCACCTCATTTTTTTGGTTTAAAATAGTCCATTATATTTTATTTCATAACAAAATTGGCCCCTTGTCTTTCAACTTTTACCTAGTGTTGATATGGGACTAATGTTGTTACAACATAAAATATGAGGGACCTATCCCGATAAATTTACAAATATCATGGACTAAAACTTTCAATTGCTAGGGAACAACAAAGTAAATAACACTACAATTTGATTGATTTACAAACTCCGGTATTTGTTCGACTAGTCATTTGAATGCTTCTACTCATATGTTCAAGGCGATATTATCATTGGCAACAACAACAACAACGACCCAGTCCCTCACAGGCTCCCGCTAATGCAGGGTCTAGGGGGATATTTGTTAAATTGCTATCGGGCCTTTAGGCCCGACCCACAGAGTTGGAACACAAGAGATCCACATATAAGCCCAAGTGGGGTTCCATCCTAAAACCAATTGGCCATAGGTGGAGTAACCCACTACACTTATAAATTGATCTCTTTACCCTTACCACTCCAATGTGGGATTCAACTACAAGACTCGCATGTGGAGTACTCCTCAACACTCCCCCTCACATGTGAGTCTATTTCAAATGCACCCCTCGCCTTCTCCGATCCAATCGGATCCAACATATTGGAGAGGCCTTCGGAGCACCAAACACAAATGCACCCCTCTTTCTGAGGACATGTGTCACGACCACGAGTTATTTCCGCTTTCGATTTTTTGTAACAATTATGTAATGTAAATGTAAAATTAGTCAAAATATAAAATTGTTGTAATTTTGAATAGGGGGCCGGTTAGGAGGGAAAGAATTAGGAGGCAAAGGGTAGTTTTAAAATATTATGATGTAATTACATTAATGAAATGGGGCTATATCTTAGGGCCTAGCTGTAGGGTGGCCGGCCCTTTCCCTCCAAAAACCCCCCAAGCTTTGCTTATTTAAACAACGTGTAACCTTGCATTTTGGGCATCAATGAACAACATCAAAATTTACTCTTCTCTTTCTCTCTCTCCCTCTAACCATCTCCCTCTCTCTCTCTCCCTCTCCTTCTAATTCTAATTCTAACTTCTTTCTCCCTCTTAACTCTTTCTAAATCTCCCTCTACTTCTATTTTCTTCCCCTAACTCTCCTCTAATTCTCCTTCTCTCAAATTCTATCCGAGTCACGGGCCTAGGTTCGTGACAAAGTGGTATCAGAGCCATCTTCCGATCCGGAGAGGGCTTATCCTATCCTTAAATTTATTTTTTTTTTTCATTCGGTTAAACCGAATCAATCAAAAAAAAAAAAAAAGGCTATAACAAGAAGCATGTCCTCAACCGGTCACACCGATACCAACGAGTGGGTCGACGCCGTTGATGAACGGTTGGTCCGCTTGGAGGAGAGGATGGACCGACTAGAGGAGCAACAAAACCGAAACACCGTCGAGATAAAGGCAGACATGGCGGACGTGAAAGCTGACCTTAGGGCCCTAACCGATGCCGTGGGATGGTTGGTGAAGGCCCAGGAGAAGAGAACTGAAGTGGAGACCGTGGCACCACCCGTAGGTGCCCGTGACAATGCCGCACCGGGAGGGTCAGGCACGTACCCAAGAACGGGTGATGGGATCCTCCCGCCTCCAACACACTCCTCAGAGCTTAGAAATAACCATGTCCCACAGCGGGTCACGAATGAAGGGGACTTTAGCCAAAGCCACGGAAGCAACCGCACCTTGACCTCCCATGCGCCCAAGCTCGAGATCCCAAAGTTTGAAGGTACGAACCCGAGAGCTTGAATCCGTAAGTGCCTTAAATATTTCCGTTGGTATCAAGTGCCCGAAAATGAGTGGGTGGAATATGCTTCAAGCCACCTTCATGAACACGGGGACATTTGGTTCCACGGGCTAGAACTTAGGAACCCTCACATGGCGTGGACCTTTTTCATGGATGAATTGTGCAAATGTTTTGGAGACCGATCACTCCAAGACATAGTGGAAGAGTTTAGCAAGATGTCACAAAACGGGCCGGTTGAAGATTATATTTTGAAATTTGAAGAATTAAAGAGTTGGATGCTTATTCATCACCCGACATTGAGCGAGGCATACTTTGTCTCGAGCTTTATTAGCGGGCTTAAGCCCGCCATTCGAGCATCCGTCAAGGCGAGCCGGCCGACCGAACTTAGCATGGCCTTTGAACAGGCCAAACTCCAAGAAGTTGCTGTAGCTGAGATCAGGAATGCTGCCCGACCTGTCAACCGACCCAGTTTCAGCACCCGGCCTGTCCCCAGCAGCCGGCCAGTGTCCTCAGCAACGCCCCAGGGCTGGGCCCAGTCCCAGGGGTCCGTGTCCAAAACCAGCAGCAGCAGCAACGCAAGTTCCAGCGCACCGAGACGAGAGCCGGGCCAATGTTACAAGTGCCATGAAAAATACTTTCCGGGGCACATTTGTAAGAAGGCCTTACAAAGTATGGAGGGAGAAGAGGTCGAAGATGAAGCCCAAGAAGAGGAAGTTGCGGGTGAAGAACAAACCGAAGGAGAAGACAACGGAGCTATGGAGATTTCTCTAAATGCACTTTCAGGCCGAGTCACGCACAACACCTTGAGATTGAAGGGCCAGATTAAGAAACGAGAGGTAAATATCTTGATCGATAGCGGATCCACTAATAGTTTCCTTGATGCTAATGTGGTCCGGGAGCTTCAGCTCGAAACCGTGCCCACTGTCGTCATGACCGTGACGGTGGCAAACGGGGAGAGCCTCATTAGTTATCAGAAATGCTCGGGCGTGAGGTGGAAAGTCCAAGGCACAACGTTCATTGATGACTTGAGGGTATTGGAACTCCGGGGCAGTGACATGGTCCTTAGGGTTGATTGGCTCCAACGATATGGGCCCGTAACATTTGACTTCACCAACCTCAAGTTCGCTTGCTTCAAGGAGGGTAAGGCAGTCCGGTTACAAGGTACATCCGAGAAAGCCGCCTTACAATCGATTTCGGGTAAAAGCCTCACCAAGCTCTTCAAGAAGGCCGGACATGTGATGGGTCACCTCTTTATGGCTACCGCCATGGAAGTTCCCAAGTCCATCATTCATCCGGAGATAGAACGCATCCTCGACCGCTATCAAGATGTTTTTGAGGAACCGAAGACCCTTCCTCCTCCTCGCTCACATGATCACCGCATTCCCACCTTGCCCGAAGCCAAGCCCGTGAACATAAGGCCCTACCGTTATCCGAACGGGCAAAAGAACGAGATTGAAAGGCAAGTCAAGGAGATGTTGGAAACCTCCATCATCCAACCGAGCCGGCGCCCGTTTGCTTCTCCGGTACTTTTGGTCCGCAAGAAGGATGGGTCATACCGTTTTTGCGTAGACTACCGGCAACTCAACAACATAACCATCAAGGATAAATTTCCGATACCGGTCATTGATGATTTACTCGATGAGCTTAAAGGGTCTTCCATTTTTTCCAAGATTGATCTCCGCGCCGGTTATCATCAAATTCGAGTGTGTAAAGAAGATCAACATAAGACCGCCTTCCGGACTCACCAAGGGCATTATGAGTTCCGTGTCATGCCTTTCGGACCCACTAACGCCCCCGCCTCCTTCCAAGCCTTGATGAATGAAGTCTTCGAGCCACATCTACGCAAGTTTGTGCTCGTATTCTTTGACGACATCTTGGTCTATAGCCCGAGCCTTTCTGCACATCTTAGGCACTTGACCGAAGTGCTTGAGACCCTTCGTATGCACCGCCTCTATGCTAAACGGAGCAAGTGTACTTTCGGCCAAGATCGGGTAGAATACTTGGGACACGTAATCTCAAGAGAAGGGGTCGCAACCGAAGAAGGCAAGATCGAGGCCATGAAGAAGTGGCCAAGACCGAAGAATGTCAAGAGCCTCCGAGGGTTCTTGGGACTCACCAGGTACTACCGGAAGTTCATCCGTGGGTATGGAACCATGAGCAAGCCGTTGACCAACCTCCTCAAGAAGGGGGGATTTCATTGGAATGAGGAAGCCGATCAAGCATTCGAGGCCTTGAAGGAGGCCATGACAACCGCCCCAGTCCTTGCACTTCCCGACATCTCCAAGCCCTTTGTCCTTGAGACCGATGCTTGCGGGGTTGGGATTGGAGCGGTCCTATCACAAGAAGGCCGACCCCTCGCCTACCTCAGTAAGGCCCTTAGCCCACGCAGTTTGGGGCTTTCGGTCTATGAGAAAGAGCTCCTTGCAGTACTCATGGCAGTTGAAAAATGGAGACATTATTTGATGGACCATCATTTCATCATCAAGACCGACCATGCCAGCCTCCGTCACCTACTTGAGCAAAAAATCACCACACAATTACAGCTCAAAGGGATGTCAAAAATGATGGGCCTACATTATAGCATTCTTTACCGCAAGGAAGCCGAAAACCGAGCCGCCGATGCACTCTCAAGACGGGATGAAGACGAAGCTATTGCCACCTACACCCTCATGACCACTTCGGTTCCCCTTTGGATGCAAGAGCTCTCCCAAAGCTATGAAGATGAGGCCCATACCGCCGAGCGAATCGAGCAACTTGTTCTTGACCCAACAAGCAACAAGCCTTACTCCTTCGAAGGGGGTCTTCTCCGATACAAGGGGAGGCTTTATGTGGGAAAGGATGGAGGAATGAGAGAAAAGATCCTACAAGCACTTCATGACTCTCCAACGGGGGGTCACTCAGGATCCTTTGGCACTTTAATGAGGGTCAAACGCATGTTTTATTGGCCCAACCTCAAAAACAGTGTCCGAGAATGGGTAGAGAAGTGTGATACTTGCCAACGCACCAAGCACGAGAATGTGGCTTACCCGGGACTCCTACAACCTCTACCCGTGCCCAACCAAGCATGGGAAAGTATTAGTATGGACTTCATCGAGGGGTTGCCCAAGTCCGGGGGTAAGGATGTCATTATGGTGGTTGTGGACCGACTTACCAAGTATGCTCACTTCATCGCCTTGACTCATCTGTACACCGCAAGCCAGGTAGCCCAACTATTCTTGGATCAGGTCTAACGACTTCATGGGTTGCCCAGGGATATTATTTCAGACCGAGATGCATCCTTCCAGAGCCTCTTTTGGAAGGAGCTCATGCGCCTAGCTGGGGTCGAGCTTAAACTGAGTAGTGCCTATCATCCACAGTCCGACGGACAAACCGAACGGGTCAATCAGTGTCTTGAGAGTTATCTTCGAGCCATGGCCCTCCATAAGCCGAAACAGTGGTCTCAATGGCTTCCTCTGGCAGAGTTCTGGTACAACACCCACTATCACTCATCATTGAAGGGGACTCCGTTCCACGCGCTCTACGGTTATGAACCAAAGTTCCTCGCCCTCGACGTCCCTTGCATCTCTACATCCGGGGATGTGGAGGACTTTGTCAATGAGAGACAGAACTTAATTGGTCTATTAAAGGAGAACTTAAAAGAGGCTCAACACTGCTACAAGCAGCAAGCCGACCAACGGAGGACCGAGAGAGTATTCGAAGTGGGTGACTGGGTGTACCTAAAGCTGCAACCATATCGACAAACCTTCGTCGCATTACGAAGAAACTTAAAGCTGGCCGCTCGATACTATGGACCATACCGAATTGAAGCCCGGACCGGGGAAGTGGCCTACAAAATCGAGCTTCCCGAAGGTTCCAAAAATCATCCAGTCTTCCATATTTCCCGATTGAAGAAAAAGGTAGGAGAGAACATACGCATCACTTCGGACTTTCCGCAGATTGACCAAAAAGACGAAACCGAAGTCACTCCACAAGACGTTCTCAATCAACGGACCATAACCCGCAACAAAAGGAAAATCAAGCAAGTTCAAGTCCGATGGAAAAACATGGGAGAAGACGCCGTCACTTGGGAAGATTGGACCTTCATTCGCAAACAATTTCCGAACTTCAATCCTTGAGGACAAGGATTAATTGAAGGGAAGGGGGATATCACGACCACGAGTTATTTCCGCTTTCGATTTTTTGTAACAATTATGTAATGTAAATGTAAAACTAGTCAAAATATAAAATTGTTGTAGTTTTGAATAGGGGCCGGTTAGGAGGGAAAGAATTAGGAGGCAAAGGGTAGTTTTAAAATATTATGATGTAATTACATTAATGAAATGGGGCTATATCTTAGGGCCTAGCTGTAGGGTGGCCGGCCCTTTCCCTCCAAAAACCCTCCAAGCTTTGCTTATTTAAACAACATGTAACCTTGCATTTTGGGCATCAATGAACAACATCAAAATTTACTCTTCTCTTTCTCTCTCTCCCTCTAACCGTCTCTCTCTCTCTCTCTCTCTCCCTCTCCTTCTAATTCTAATTCTAACTTCTTTCTCCCTCTTAACTCTTTCTAAATCTCCCTCTACTTCTATTCTCTTCCCCTAACTCTCCTCTAATTCTCCTTCTCTCAAATTCTATCCGAGTCACGGGCCTAGGTTCGTGACAACATGGTGCCGACAAACAAGAGTTTGGGATCATCCACCCGCTCTGATACCATGTTAAATTTCTATCGGGCCTTTAGGCCGGACCCACAGAGTTGGAACACAAGAGATCCACATATAAGCCCAAGTGGGGTTCCATCCTAAAACCAATTGGCCATAGGTGGAGTAACCCACTACACTTATAAATTGATCTCTTTACCCTTACCACTCCAATGTGGGATTCAACCACAAGACTCGCATGTGGAGTACTCCTCAACAGGCAATAGGTGGAGTAACCCACTAGGCTTATAAGGTAATCTTTTCTTTCTCTCAACTCCGATGTGGGATTTCACAAGACTCACATGTGGAGTCTTCAACACCCCCCTCACATGTAAGTCTGCGACAAACGTACCCCTCGCCGTGATCATTTGCCAATTCATGAGGATTGGTCCTCTCCTCATCAAGAGGGCTTGCCACTTTCTCATCTTGAGATTCTGCACTTTCCTCGTGAGGGTTTGCCATTTCTTCATCCCAAGGGTCTTCCCTCTCCTTGACACTTCCTCATCTGGTGTTTCTGCCTTTCGCTCATCACTAGGACTCGTTGCTTCCTCCACCTTCCTTCGAGAGTGTAGTTTTCCTTCCATTTCAAGCCACAAATACCTCATACGTTCGAACTTTTCTGATCGTCTCTTACTCCAGTGTGCAAATTCAGCAGGAATATGTTTAGTTGCCAGGTTCAACCAGTGCTCGTGGATTCTCTTTTGCTCTTGTTCCTCGAACATCTCATATGGCTTAACAAGGTAACCATCAAGGTTGCCAAGAACACGATTCAGATTTCTATATTGGATGCTACTTCCAGACTGCTTCATGTTCTTAACGACTTCATACTGCTGCTTGCTGATCTTGACATAAGACATATATTTGGCACCATCACTGCAGTTCCCATTAACCTTTTGTGGGTTTTCTCCTTTCTTAGGTCTTGGCACTACTTTCTGACCATTTGAAGGCCCCACCGGCTTGTCATTTTTTTCCTTTGCAGTATCTTGGCTTTTCTGTAGCTCAACACTCTTCATCACAGTCTGGTTATCATTGTTAGATGCTATCTCATCTCTAACCCAATAATTAGATTCAGATACAGCAGCAGGATTCACTCAGGGATATGTGATTTCAACCCATTAGGGTCAGGTGAAATGTGATTCCCATTATGAATTTTTGACCTCCAAATCTGTGAAATTTCCATTTCTGGATCCTTGGAGTTTGCACATCTCTCTTTCATCTTCTGCAAATTACCAATCATATTGTCATGGTATTCTTGTAGCTCAGAGTAGTATGCCTTCTTATTATCCTTGAAGGACTTTTCATTGTGAACAACTGCATCAGGGTGAAGTTCACCAGATAAAAGTGCAGCAGACCATCTCAGAAAAGGATTTCCGAAGTGAAAGTTGTCACCTGCAAGCAACGCCTGCATTAGTTCCTCCGTCTCCACTCCCCTAGGAAGGAACTGCATAAGATAATTTCTTTCCTTATCTGTTAGAGAATGCCAAACGTCATAAGACAGAACCTCTGTCAGATCTTTCAACTCAAAAACATCCTTAGGAATGGCAAGAACATCTGCCAAAGCATTGCTGCGGTGAAAATTAGAAGCAGAAAATGGAGTCAAGTGTCTCCATGATATTACAACTTGTTGCTCTTTAGCAACAACTCTTCTGTCATTGTCATCCCATTTAAGAGATATATGAGAGTTCAAATTCAAATCATATTGTTGCCGGGATACCAAATTTTTCCTTTTTGTTCTATGTTGCTCCCGTGAGCCATAACCAAAAGCTGGAGATGCATTCAACCGTCTTTTCCGTTGATCAGCAGCCATCCGTAAAATTCTAAAAGGTTCCCAGGAAGAAATTCAGAACATCATGAAAACCTCTTATGCAATAGCATACTCAACCTGCGACAGATGCATCCCTGCCTACAAGTGATTCGTGGATCTAGGGTTTCTTCAGCAACACTCATTCAATTAACCAAAGCGAGACCTTTACTGCAGCTCTTGCCACTTGTGCATCTCTTTCTCCCAGTCGGAACCCAACTATTACTCACCCTTAGGCAGGAGCAACTATAGCACTCATTTTAACTCTTGACTGAGCTTCTTATTTGATGAGATTCACCAAACTGAAGGGTGAGCTTGGAGCATAAGAATCACCAATCAAGTTCAGCTCAAGGCAAACGAATTGCTGAGCACAGCTTAGAGACACCTTATTCACTCCTTCCAATTCTCAGGGCTGGCAAAAAAGGGATCTGCATGAAACTGTAAGCGCTTAATTGCAGATCGAAGGGAACCCAACAATTCACATAATCGTATCAGTAGTACAATTTTGTTACGAGGAGTTAGTAGAGGAGAGAGAGGGAGAGAAGGAAAGCATTAGGCGATTGAATTGGAGAAGAGAAAGAACGAGCAAAAGGATAGAGAGAGAAAGAAGAGAGAGAGAATAAGGGAAAGGCGTTGATGTGTGGTTCCTCCGAACCGTTGAAGATTTTTCTCCCATTTTCTTCGAGGTTTTTGCTCCTGCCTTCCCTTCTTTTGCCTTCTGTTAAATTTCTATCGGGCCTTTAGGCCAGACCCACAGAGTTGGAACACAAGAGATCCACATATAAGACCAAGTGCGGTTCCATCCTAAAACCAATTGGCCATAGGTAGAGTAACCCACTACACTTATAAATTGATCTCTTTACCCTTACCACTCCAATGTGGGATTCAACTACAAGACTCGCATGTGGAGTACTCCTCAACACTCCCCCTCACATGTTAGTCTATTTCAAATGCACCCCTCGCCTTCTCCGATAAAATCGGATCCAACATACTGGAGAGGCCTTCGGAGCACCAAACACAAATGCACCCCTCTTTCTGAGGACATGGTGCCGACAAACAAGAGTTCGGGATCATCCACCCGCTCTGATACCATGTTAAATTTCTATCGGGCCTTTAGGCCCGACCCACAGAGTTGGAACACAAGAGATCCACATATAAGCCCAAGTGGGGTTCCATCCTAAAACCAATTGGCCATAGGTGGAGTAACCCACTACACTTATAAATTGATCTCTTTACCCTTACTACTCCAATGTGGGATTCAACTACAAGACTCGCATGTGGAGTACTCCTCAACAATATTATCATTTGCCATAATTAAAATTAAGAGAGGGAGCTAACCCCCTGTTTGGCAACAGGGTAAAGAGCGTAAGTGTTATACGTAAACCTTTACCCCGTTTCGCAAAAAAATTTTAAGGGTACAAGGGGGTACGTTGCCTCCTTTACCCCCATTTTCTTTACCCCAAATCGTGGATAAAGAGGAGAAGTTAACTTTTAAAATGAAGTGGCAAATATGGTAGCTGCGTGGGTTTCGACTTTGCAAAGTTCTAGCATCTCTAATAAGGGAATTCGTATGCAGGTTCATCGGATAATTCAACATGAATCGCTAAAACATCCGAACTGTGATTAAGAAATGTAGCATTCTCCTTTGCTCTCTAAAAAAATACTTCTAAAAACCCGTATCCCTCTTTATTAAAGATATCCAAACAACAATACAATAATACCTTACCCTCCCCGTCTTTACTCCTTCACCAAATTGCCAAACAAAGCATAAAACTTTACCACAATCTGATAAATTAACAAGTTTCGGCGAAGAGGCCGAACAGCTAACTAGGTAACCGTACAACAAAACATCACAACGCAAAGCAAGTTTTACTCCGAAACAAACAACAAAGATCCTCAATCAAATCCCAATTTTCCTTAAAAAATATTTTCCAAACGAAATCTATCTACTTTTCCTCCTAAACAAACAGATGTTAAATTCATAACCCTAACACAGAGATCTAAAGAATTTACCACAATCTGAGAAATCAACAAGTTCTGGCCAAGAGGACGAAGAGCCAAATAGGTAACCCTAGTAACATAAAAGATGAGAATAAGCTGCACCAAGAAAAGCGGCGTCGCAAACTCCAACGGATCGTCCCCTATAATCATTCCCCTGTACGGCGCGTCATTGTACTGGCACGCCACTCTCGTCGCACCCTCGCGCGTCGACACCAGGCCCGATGTCCACGACGAGTTCTGCGGTGATCTCCATGACATGATTGCGAGAGTTCTAGGTCAATCTGATTGAAATTGATAGATGAATTGGGGATTGCAAACCCTAATTTGGACATGAGAAAGTGTTGGAGGAGAAGAGACGATGATTGGAAATGGAGATCGGAGGGAGACATTGGAGGGAGGAGAGGAGAGAGATTGAAGTGGGCGGTTGGCGAGGGAAGAAAATGGGGGAATTTTCGGAGGAATGTCGGGGCTGTAATTTAGGAGAGGGATGTCGTCGGAGGTGGATTATTTACACCGTTGTTTCTTATATTTTTAGTTTGGATAAATTATAGAAAATTTTTTTTTTTTTTAATTTAAAAATAAAAAAATTTTTTTGTAAATAAAAGTACTCATAAAATTTTTTCACTTTTAAAAATTTATTACTTAATCTCATGTAACTTATTTTTGACCATTTTGTCCCTAATGTTTAATTTTATTTTTAGAAAAAGGTTTTATATTATTAGACAAAAATTAAATATTTTATATTTTTAGCAAAAAAAAAAAGAAAATTTTCTATATTTATAAAAATATAATTATTTTAATTAATTATAGTAATATTATATAAGTTCAGAAGATAAAAGGTATTTTTAAAATATTCAGGAAAAAATATTATGAGATAAAATATAACTTTTTTTTTGTTAAGGGGCAAAATGGTCAAAAAAATTTATTTGGGGGCAAAGTGAAAAATTTTTAAAAGTTAGAGGGTTTAGTGAGTAGTTTTATTTGTGATGGGGTTTTTTTTTGTTATTGAAGCAAAAGTCAGGGAAATTTTCTGTAATTTACTCTTTTAGTTTTGTTTAAATCAATTTTTTTATTTTTTTAAATTAGTTTTTTATTTTTTTTAAAATTTATTAAAATTAGTATTTTTTTTTTATTCAAAATAGTTCTATATATTTTATTTTATAATAAAAGTAGTTTTTTTTTTATCTAATTTTGGCCACAATATAAGGGACTAATTTTGTTATAAGATAAAATATGAGGAACCATTTTTTTAAAAAAATAAGGGACTAATTTGAACAAACTTAAAAAATTAAAGGACCAATTTAACCAAAATTATAAAGATAAGGGACTACTTTTAACAAATTTAAAAAGACAAGGGACCAATAGTATAAATAACTCGTATGAGGTGAGGAGTGGCTTTTCTCTCTCCCTTGCTTTCTCTCTTTCCTTATGGTGTTTAATTGACATGTGAATTGAATTTTTATTTGTGCGTTTTAGAAATTTGATTCTTGTGTCAACTTCCTTGGAAGTAAGTACAAAGTGTTTGATTGTCGGGGTGGAAAATACATCATCTTTAGGGAGACTAGTTATAGAGGAATTAGTACTTACCTAGGGGCTGCGTTGCGAAGAAATTCGAAAATACTAAGTAATTTCTACTTTCCCATTTTTTATCAACTTTCTACGTATCAAAGAAAGTCAAAATTTGTATTTTTTTATAAATTTTTACTTCATGTGTTTGCTTACTACATGCCAAACGAGCCCTATGATGGTGAATTTGAGGTCTTAGGTGAGAGAAGGCTTTTCTTTCTCCCTCCCCTTCTCTTTTTTATTAAGGCGGAAAATGTGTCGAGAGTATGTTTGGTTAATCTTATTTTAACTTATCTTTTTGTATTTTATTTATTTTAGAAAGGTTTATACTTTTTTTACAGTGAATTATTTAGTTATGCAATGTAAAAAATTTTCTTACTGAATAAAGTGTTTGAATACAAGTTTAAAAAAGAAACTTATATGATATAATTTTATAATCCCAAAAATGACTTAACGATATAAATCAACTAATAATAGTAGATAGGAGTGAATCATGATAATGATTATCATGGTAATAAAAGGCGGTGAGCGTAACTACCCATGGAGGTAGAAAGGGGGGTGTTAGGAGCAGGTAGTGATAAAAGTAAAAGTAAGTGTGAATATTTAATGTAGGATATTACCTAACCCCCCCCCAACCCCAACTTTATCTCTTTTATCCAGTTGTCAAATAAAGGTATGTTAGTTTTGATTCAAGCTAATTTAGAAGGTCATGATATTCAATAGAAGGTCAGAAATAGCTGGCCATAACGGTGTAAACAAACCAAATGTTTGATGAACTACTCATGTTCGAAATCGATAAGGGCTCATTCATGTTCATTATGGGGGATTGATAGCTTATCGAACCGAATTCGAACAAAGTGGTGCTCGACTTGCTAATGTTTATGAACAGTTTGATAAGGGCTCGATAAGGCTCGTTAAGAGGCTTGATATGGGCTCGTTATTAGCTCGATAACGGTAGTTAATAGTTCAAAAATAGTTCGATAATGGCTCAATAATGACTTAAAAAGCTCGGCTCGTTAACGAGCTCAACTCGATTGCGACCTTGGCTTGGTTTTAAACTTGATTGGGCTCAATAATGAGTTCAACTCGGCTCGATAAGCCTAACAAGCCGAGTATTGAACACACTAAAATCTTATCGAACCGAGTTGGAACAAGGGTTAGAAATGCTCGATAAGAGTTTGGCTCAAACTCGAGCTCGATAAGCCTTATCGAACACGAGTATGGACAAGGGGGTGTTCAGCTCGGCTCGGCTTATTTACACCCCTAGTTGGCCATCTATATGGTTATGGAAACCTAGACCTTGTCCATAAGATAAAGGCCTGACAACTGTTGCATAGTGCTTTACCCACTTCAAGTTTTTTTGTCATTTGTTTATTCAATGCTGTTTTGTCCATCGATGTTGGTAATATATGGGTGTGCTCCAGGAAGTCCAATAAGCTGGTGTCATATTGGGGTTCACTCAAGAGGTGATTGTAAGAGGTTCATAGTGATAGAAATCTTGTTGAAAAAGATTATATATAATTCCCGCCCTCTTACGGGCTTTGTGGAAGAGTTGTAATGAGACATTCTTCTATGAGTTAACGCCTAGACTAAAAATACAAGTAAAAGACTTGGAGTGGAAGTTGCGTAATCAAGTAGATCAGGGCTACGGTTGTCCTAAGGGAACTAGACAATTGGGTAAACAACATGGCTATGTATGTTGAACATCGCTACATATTGATTGGGTGAAATTGAATTTGAATGGATATAGGATGCGTGACAAGGAGGGGTGTGGTTTCATCATTTGAAACTACCTAGGTCAACAAGAGATGTCCGAATGTCGAGGGTCGGGAATGCTTCAATCTTGGTGGCAGAAGTAATAGCACTTAGGGACATCATTCAAAAGTACATCAATATGGTTTTCTCCAAGTTCACACCGACGGAGATAATCTACTTGTTATCAAGGTGATTTAGGACTTCCAATTGCCCATGACAGATTGTGACCATTATTAAGAATATCTTGGAGATGCTTACAAAATTCGAAATTGCTTGAATTTCTCATGTTTTTAAAGAAGGTAATTAAGTGGCAAGTTTGGTGGAAAATACAAGTATTTCTAGGTGGGGCTAAGGACATCTAAAGGGAACCATTGCAAAATCTCGAGAGGATTGTATATGCTGATTCACTGGGACGAGCTATCAATAGTGTTCTCCTTAACTTTCCAATATATATATATATATATATGGAAACAAAATGTGATATAATATAAAAAATCAAATGGTGGAAAATATTTTCCTATAAAACAAACTTAAAAGATATATAAAATGAAATATAATAATTTATTTATTAGAAAAAGTTTTCCTAATAAGATCAAAAAAATTTGAAAATAAAAGGGACATGAAATGAAAAAAAAACCCTACACAAATAAGCAGAAAAATATATTTTCTTAAAATATGGAGGTTCAAAATATATATTCTTAAAAAAAAAATTCACATTCTTGCAAATAAATTGAATGCAATAAACATATTGTCGGAAGATAAAATAAAACTTGAAAATAATTTATATGAAAAAAATCCAAAATAAAGAAAATAAGATTATGAAATTACTAAACCTTTGAAGCAAATATTCATAGTTTATCTATTTTATATGAATAGAATAGAATCTAAATAAAATATAAATGAAAAAATGAATAATATATATGAAAAAAAAGGTAATTTTCTTCAATTAAGAAATTCTAAAGAAAATTTTAATAATTCCAGAATAAAAAAACTTTCAATTGAACTAATATATTTTGAAATGAAAAGAGATCAAAAATGAAAAAAAAAAAAAAAGAGTGTGTGTGTTGTAGGCAAAAAATTATTTTCTCTAAACGAATTGCGAAACACAAATATTAAAAAAATATTTTTGGAAAAATTTAGTTAAACATTGAAAAAAAAAAACTAAATAAAGACTTATAAATAACTCACAGAAAAATTAAAAGAAAGTATTAAGAATACAAATAAAAAATAATGAATATGTCATTTGACCAGAAAAGAAAAAACAAACATGTCATATAATCTATCTATTTTTAGTAAAATTCCTGCAAATCGTGCAAAAATGATGATGAATATTAACGGATCTAAAGTACTCCTGCTATTTAATGAACACGAGCAAATAAGAATCACACAAATTAAGAAGAAAAAGCGGCACTAATAATATCATTTATCTAAATGCCTCAATTAAGAAATGACTATATTGGCTGACGCAAGTAGTGTATAAATGAATTATGATATAATATTAACAAAATGATATTGTACTTTACATTTTTATGCATTTAATATAATATTTTTGTAAGCAAAGAATTGTTGTAAAAATTTGCAATTTTTCAAAAACATCCTTCGTGCAACGCACGGGTAAAAACTAGATTTAGATAAGAAAGTAGAAGTGGTTTTTCTATTTTTAAAGAACTTTTAATATTGATAATAATATTACCATTAAGATCAATTTGTTCATGATACTCGTGACATATCCATCGATTGAGAGAGACAAATTAAAAGAGTGGGTCAAATTGCTGAATTTGAATGCACTCAATAATTGAGGTTATATGGGGATTTTGTACCCTTTTTATTAACACAACAACACTCGAAAGCCAAAATTACATTAATATCGAATCGTTTAGTACAATAGAATAAAGATCTGGCGGACAAACTCGGCACAAATCATGACTACACTAAAGCTTAACATGCGTATTAGCCACCCAATGGGCCACCCTATTACAAGATCTAGGGGGCCTAACAAAATAAAATGGGAGAAAATTTTGACATAAAAGACCAAATGTCCGATGCAATCGCCTTAACCTTTATAGGAGATAATATCAACCTTTTAAGACTGTCAATATAACAATTTTATAGTTCGACTCGAAAACAATGCGGTCCCACCCTTGGCTAGGGGCAACAAAGCAAGCAGCTCGACATGATAGGCCTCTGCAACGAGTGCGGAATTGGCTAACAAGTCTCTGCACCAGCCACCAACAACCAAGCCAAATGTGTCCTGAGCCACCAAAGCACCCACAGCCTAACAACCTTCTTGACTTCATGCGGCATCCGTATTGATTTTGATGACATTGGCCTCCGGAGGCTCCCACCCCACCACCCGAACAAACTGGCGAGAGGGGTGATCTCCACTTTTTTATGTATATATGTTAATTGTAATAGCGCTTCTCAGGTTGGGGGTTTTCGGAAACAGCCTCTGTTCAGGGTAGCCCCCTGAAGGGGGAAGACTGCGTACATCTACTCCCCAAACTCTACTTATGCGGGAGCCCTTGGAGGCACTGGGTTTGTTGTTGTTGTATGTTAATTGTAATAGCGAATGAGTGGGGGAGGCTAGCAATGAGGTTGGGGGCTCCAAGGAGGTCAGTGATGGTGTTAATGGCCTGAACAGACTAGCAGGAAGGGTGATCTCCAGTTTTTTATGTATAAATGTTAATTGTAACGGCAGATGCAGGGGGGGAGGCTCGCAATGAGGTCGGGGCCTCCAAGGAGGTCGGTGATAAGATTTAATAGTAGTGATACAGACTCGGCTTCCCAGCATCCTCAAAATCCCAACATCATATGACATCAAGGCCCCAGCTCACCTATCTAGGTGCCATCAACTCTAATCTTCCCGTCTTTCAAGCGCAGCCAAGCCGTCTTCTCACTGCCACGCCATCTCTATATATTGTGCTAAATATTTAGTCTCTTCATCTATAAATAGGAGAAGTTAGTTATCTTAGGGTTTATGCTTGTTGATGTAAACCCTTCTTCTTCTCCCTCAAAACTCTCTTTATGTCTTCTGCCCTTTTTCCTATGTAATTCCTTCATTTTTGGAGCTTATATTCGTACTTATATACAAATTATACAACGGGATAGCCGTTTACTCCCCTGTAAACCCAATTGATCGTTAATTGAGTCTTTGATTGAGTGTTGATTCCATTAATTGAGTTTGGGTAGATCTAAGTTCGTATCAAGTAGGCTGCTAACAAACGAGGAAGGATAGTTTTCACTACACCAATCATAATAACATTCGCTTTCTTTGCCACTGGTCCTTTTGGTCTTTTTCCTCCTTTTCTCCCTCTATTGTCCATGGTATACCAGCCAGTGCAAATAAATTGAGTTGAGTAGAAATCGTGTTTATAAAACTTGCTTTTAATAAGTGTCAACGAGTTTCAAATGGAGTGTTAATAAGATTTTTAACCTTTATACCTGTTCATTTCCAAGCGCCATTCAAGGTTTCTATTCATGTCGTATTTGTTTAAGTTATTGTATCGTTGCAACTTTGCCAATCGTGTGTTTTAAGGCTCTATTTGACACATATAGTTGAAATCAAGTTGTAGGAATCTAAATTCTAGTTATAATATGTCACGACCCTAGCCGTGACCTTCTACCGAACAACCCATTTTTTGCTTTTGTTATTTTGTAATATGAAAATGTAAAATTAATTAGTAAAAAAATTTAGTTTAAATTAGTTTGAATTTTAAATTTTGAAATTAGGAGGGAAGGGCCCTCCCCCAAAGCTCTATATAAACTCTTGTAATCATGTATTTTGGCATCATGAATCAAAGTTACAAATTTCAAATTTAACTCTCCCGCTTCCCTCTCCAACCGTCACCCTCTTCTCTCTTCCTTTTACAAAAAATTCTCTTCTTTCTTTAACTTATTCTCTAAAATTCTCTTCTCAATCTCTTCTTTTTTTCATCTAACCTCTAATCTCTCCTCTTAATCTCTATTCTCTTTCTCTCTCTCGATCTTTTCTCAAAATTATCCGAGTCATGAACTTAGGTTTGTGACAAAGTGGTATCAGAGCCATCTTCCAATCGAAGAGGGCATATCCTATCCTTTGCATTTCCATTCATCTCATTTTCAAAAAAAAAAAAAAAAAAAATATTTTCTGGGTACGCAGTTGCTGAAATTCAACAAATTAAAAATTAAAAAAAAAATTTAATTTAAATTTTTTCCTGCTCTCTTTACGGAACCAAAAAAAAAAAAAAGAAAGAAAAGTATTATTTTTTTTTTCCTACTACCTTCTTGCTAAATTAAAAAAAAAAAAAAAAAATAATTCAAGACAAAATGATTCGATGAGATGGCCACATTATTTGTTAAGGTAACCGAAACTCTCTATCCTATCACCGAAGATGCTCTTCATCGAGTTTTCTCTCCATTTGGTTGTATTACAAACATAAAGTATACCTTGGTGACTTCTCTTAGGGTTGAAGTCCAAGTGACTTACACCTCGAGAAAGGATGCCGAGAATGCTTGTAGATGCTTGCATGGGAGGGACATATACACCTATTGTTGTAGAATGGATATTCAAGTCTCCATGCCCCCTAAGGAAATCACAACCATAGTAAGGAAGTTGGATCATCTTGACGACATGTCCCCAACTGGAGGCAACACAGCCATAAAAGAAGGGGTAGAGAAATCGGTTGAGTCGCCCGTTGAGCCACCACCTATTGGGGATTCACCTTGTGAGGAGTTGGTACCACCAATTGAGGCCATCATTGAAGAACTGCCCGAGCTAGAGCCAGAAGAAGCACAAGTGACAATGGAACCTCAAGAACTCCATGGCACTAATGTGACTCTAGAACCACCTGAATCAGGGACCGAACCTTGTCTAGAAGCATCGCTGTTTGGACTTCCAGATCTGAACATCCAAGAAGAGGAGACCAAACAGCCCCAGGATTCGGGTTTTGTGGTCCAAGGACAAGCGTTGCAGCCAACCCTTGAGGAGTCAAGTGCACCAGGGCTATGCGCGACCAAAGCAACGCGAGCCATGGATGCGCGGCACCAGATGGGAAAACCGGACCGAGAGCTACCCTGTCGGGCCCAAGTGTAGCAGCAGCCAGCGCAATGGCAGCATAGTGGCTGCGTGAAGAAAGGGTCAGCGCAGCAGCAGTCTGTTGGTACGCAGAAAATGACTATCCAGGGCGTGAACCAGAGGGCCGAGAAAATGCTAATTTGGGAACGATTTCCAAGAACAGGGATCGGCACGAAGCACTTAAGCCACATTACATCCTTGAGGACAAGGATGTTTTCAAGAGGAAGGGTTTGTCACGACCCTAGCCGTGACCTTCTACCGAACAACCCATTTTTTGCTTTTGTTATTTTGTAATATGAAAATGTAAAATTAATTAGTAAAAAAATTTAGTTTAAATTAGTTTGAATTTTAAATTTTGAAATTAGGAGGGAAGGACCCTCCCCCAAAGCTCTATATAAACTCTTGTAATCATGTATTTTGGCATCATGAATCAAAGTTACGAATTTCAAATTTAACTCTCCCTCTTCCCTCTCCAGCCGTCACCCACTTCTCTCTTTCTTCTACAAAAATTTCTCTTCTTTCTTTAACTTATTCTCTAAAATTCTCTTCTTAATCTCTTCTTTTTTTCATTTAACCTCTAATCTCTCCTCTTAATCTCTATTCTCTTTCTCTCTCTCGATCTTTTCTCAAAATTATCCGAGTCACGAACTTAGGTTTGTGACATAATACAACTGAATTAGAATAGTAATAAAATTGAAAGTTTGCTTTTTAGATAATCTAATAAATAACTTATTATATTGTAATTTTAGGAAGAATTTGAGTCATCTTGATCACGGGTCAATAGCGTTGAATATTTTGGGTTTCTGAGATAATTGTGTTACGTTATTTTGAGATTTGCTTTACTTGCATAGAATCTAAGCTAAGTTTGTTCATTTGGATCCATGTCATACCAATTTTAGGTCAATCAGCTCGCCTTCGATCGCGTCATTTTATATTTGAGTTTTCTTGGGATTCAAGTAAATCGGTTGGGCCATTTCAAGTTTTTTTAAGTTTTTTCAAGTGCCTCTAAGTTGGGTCAAGTCATCTTAGGGTCTCGATCTATTAAATTAGTTCATTTCAATTTTTAGGTCAAATTCAAATGGATTGTTGGTTTTGAATGGAGTTATCTTAGGTTTTCGACTAATTATATTGTGTCATTTTGGATTTAACTAGCAAATTTAATATAAAATTATGATTCTTTTTCTCCGACCTAAAATATCCGACGTAAAGTATCTAAATGTATGATTTTCATTATGACTAACTGTATAAAATCATACTTTAAAATCGTAATTTTAATTCCAATGCCTTGTTTGACTACATAATTAAAATTATGAATTATATTCCGATTCCAAACTCAATTCCAACATCTAATTGTTGAGAATGAAGTTTTATAAAAAAATATTAGCCTTTAAATAAAATAAAGGATAAATTATTGAAAACCTTCCCGACTTTTGCTTCAATGACAGAAAACTCCCATCACAAATAAAATCACCCATTAAACCCCCTCATTTTTAAAAATTTATCACTTTGTCCCTAAAAATAAAATAGTTAAGTATTTAATTTTATTTTTGGGTAGGTTTTTTATATTTTGAGGAAAAATAAGAATTTTTTTATATTTTAAAAAAAAAGGGACATTCTATATTTATAAAAATTATTATTTTAATTAATTATATAGTAGTGATATTATAATATCAACAAAAAATATTATATTTCATCTTATAATATTTTTTATAAAAATTTTAAAAATATTTTGTATCTTTCAACTTATAAAATTATTACTATAATTAATTAAAATAATTATATTTTTATAAATATAGAAAATTCCCTTAAGTCTTTTGTGAAAACATAGACTTTTTTTAATTTTTGCCTAATAATATAAAATCTATTCTAGAAATAAAATTAAAAATTTAATCCCTTCACTTTTGAGGGGCAAAATGGTCAAAAAAATATTACATGGGGATTAAGGGATTAATTTTTAAAAGTAGGGGGATAGTGAGTTCTTTTATTTGTGAAAAAAAATTTCTATTTTTAAAACAAAAGGCAGGGGGTTTTTGTCTCTTAGTTTTTATCAAGTTCAATTGCTATATTGGAGACTTATTTCGTCATAAAAAAGGAATTATTTTAAACAAAAAAGATGAGGAATTAATTTGAGCAAAACTAAAAATATCAAGAACCAGAATATAAAAAAATTATAGGACCAATTTAAACAAATTTAAAAACATTAAAAATCAACCAAGCAAATAATTCACTGTTATTTTTAACATATACGTCGCACTATCTTTTTGTTATTGTTTCAAACAATTTTTCAATCTCCTTTTTTATCCTTTTAACTAAAAAAAATAAATAAAACTTCTATTTTTTTTCAAAATATTTTCTAAAATCAAATACAATACAGAACATTACCGACAATTATTAAGCAAAATCGAATTTAAAGATACTTAGGGCTTACTTTTTATTTACAATTTTTATTTTTCTTTTTAAAAATTTAAAATTAGATTTTAAAAATATATTTTTAATTTCAGATTTTTATTTTTCTAGTCCGCTAAAAAAAAAACAAAAAAAAACAAAAAGTTTCCTATAAGTTAACGTACCATATAGGTACCTTGGGGACACTTTTTATCTTTTTCAATTTCCTATTTTTTGATTTTCCAAAATTAGAAGTCAAGTTTTAAAAAGTTGTTTTTTTATTTCTATTTTAAGTTTTTTACTCAATGGAGCATAAAATTGAAATCACCAGGGTTCTGCCTTGAGTCCCTTCCTGTTCATTCTAGTGATGGATGAGCTCACTAGACATATCAAAGGAGAGGTACCTTGGTTCATGCTCTTTGCAGATTACATAATTCTAGTAGGAGAGTCCCGTGCGGACATAAACGAGAAGCTGGAGCTGTGGAGAGGTACATTAGAATCGACGGGTCTAAGGATTAGCAGATCTAAGACCGAGTATGTGGAATTCAAATTTGATCGCTCCACCACGGACAGCACCGAGGAGGTTAAGATTGGAGCACAAGCCATATCAAGCAAGGAGAACTTCAAATATCTGGGATCCATGATACACCAGAATGATGAAGTCAATGAGGATGTCAGCAACAGGATTAAAGTAGGCTGGCAGAAGTGGAGGATGGCATCCGGGGTGCTGTGTGATAGAAAGTTCCCTCTAAAGTTAAAGGAAAAGTACTATAAGACGGTAGTAAGATCGGCTATGCTATATGGGGCAGAGTGTCGACCAATGAAACAAAATCAAACACAGCGGATGAAGGTGGCAGAGATGAGGATGTTACGCTGGATGTGTGGCCACACAAGAAAGGATAGGATTAGGAATGATGTGATTCGAGGCAAGGTGGGTGTAGCCTTGATAGAGGACAAATTGAGGGAGCAATGCCTAAGATGGTTTGGACATGTCAGCAGAAGACCGACTTCAGCCCCAATCAGGCGGTATGAACAGCTCAACACAACGATAAGCAGAAGAGGGAGGGGCAGACCAAAGAAGAGCTGGCTGGAGACGATTCGTCAAGACCTAACCCACCTAAACCTAAGAGAGGAGATGGCCTTAGATAGGACACGTTGGAGGGCTAGTATTAGAGTAGCGGGGATAGCAGAGTAGAGTAGGGCGGGGAGTGGCAGGTGGTCTAAGTTCCGTAGGCGAGCATAACCTGTAGTGTAACACTCTTAGGCTAGTTTAGACATCGATCTTCTTCCTCTTCTTCTTCTCCTCCTTCTTCTTCCTCTTCTTCTCCTTCCCTTCCTAATTTTTTTTTTTCCCCTTATGTACGATTGATGAATTGATGGTTTATCTGCAGGAACTCAACCACTCCAGGTTGGGGGTCCCCGAAAACAGTCTCCTTTCCTGCTGGAAGGGGTAAGGCTGCGTACATCACCCCCCCCAGACCCCGCGTTATGCGGGAGCCGCAAGGCACTGGGACTATTGTTGTTGTTGTTGGAGCATAAAATTGAAAAATCAAAAATCAAAAAAATTATTTTAAGAATATAATATTTAATTTCTATAGAATAAAAAATTACAGTAAGTTACATATCAATACCTTAAAGCTTGATGTATTAATTTTCAATGCGAAAATTTTGTAAAATAATACTTTTAGTAAAGGGAACTATATATTTAATAAAATATTTCAAATTACAGTATAAAATAGTATAAAATTTGTCATTACTTATCGATAAACTCACCATCCTCTCACTATTATTGTCATCCATCACATATGAACTATAACATTGTGATAGTGTTAATAAAGAAGAGTTGGTGAGACAACTATCTGCATCTTTACAAACAGCTATTTTAAAAAATTATCTAAATTTTATGCGCATTTTCAAAAGACCACATATATATAATTTTTTAATGACATATCTAAACTTTTCAAATTATTCAATATCAAACTTTATATTAACGCTGTTAACATTCGTTAATTTTACTGGCCTAACTTTTAAAAAAAGATAAATAGTTATAAAAATTCAAATCTACAGTTAAAATAATGTTAAACTATTTCAATATTTTAAAATAATATTTTAAATATCTTAAAAATTGATAAATATTTAAATATAATTGGAATATTTTATAAACATATTTCTCTTAAATATCATCTTAGAAAAACTAACGAACATTACTAGCATCATATTAAGATGTGGCAGTAAAAAATTATGTCAAATTTAAATATAATATTAAAAAATTTAGATAAATTTTTAAAATTATACCTAAAATTTCAGTTATTTGTAGTAAAAAAAAAAGAAGACAAATATAGAAAATTGAAAATAAAAAAATAGAGAGGGAAGGAATCGCCCACAACGTTATAGCCTTGCACAAGTGGCCGGCCTTATTACATGCCACCCTCTCTCCCTCTCTCTCTCTGTCTCTCCCCCTCGCTCTCTCTCTTTGCTTTTTGTCTCTCCATTCTCTCTCTCTCTCTCTCTCTCTCTCTCTCTCCCCCCTCCGGTCTCACATTCTTCCCCATTCTTCAAAGCAAACAGTAAACTCCCCACCAAAAAGCTACCAAAATCCCCATTACACCTCATCCCAATTCACAACTACCCATTAAAGCAAAAGCCCCACCCCCCCAAAAAAAAATCCTGCAATACAAGCAAAAGTTCGAGAGAGAAGGGTTCAAAAATATGGTAAAAAATCGACCCATTATCGCCGGAATGTGAGCACCGGCAATGACGAGAACAACCCAACAAGTTGTGTGGAAATCACAAATTCATCACAAAATGCAGGAGAAGAGGACGTTGATTGCTTTTACCAACAAAAAGGAATCTTGTGAAGAAGAAGAAGAAGAGGAGGAGGAAGAGGAAGAGGAAGAGGAAGGGGAGATGATGATTGCGGTGCCGGAAATGAATCTGGGTCACCGGAATCGACCGTCGGCGAGTCTCCGGCGAGTTGCGCCGTCTGTATCCGCCGTAAAAGCCGCCGGGAACCACCTAAAGACGGTTGAGAGGGTGCTCGCAAATGGGGATCTTTATACCGGGACTTTTCTGGGGAATTGCCCTCATGGGTCAGGGAAATATCTATGGTCTGATGGGTGTATGTACGAGGGGGAATGGCGGAAGGGAAAGGCAACCGGCAAAGGCCGGTTTTCATGGCCATCTGGGGCGACGTATGAAGGGGAGTTTAAGGAGGCGAGGATGGATGGGTATGGGACGTTTACCGGAACAGACGGTGACACATATAGGGGAATGTGGGTGAGTGATAAGAAGCATGGGAAAGGGGAGAAGTTGTATGCAAATGGGGATGTGTATGAGGGAGATTGGAAGAACAATATGCAAGAAGGGGAGGGGAAATATGCGTGGAGAAATGGGAATGTGTATGAAGGAGAGTGGAGAAATGGGGTGATTTGTGGTAAAGGGGTTTTGATTTGGGCAAATGGGAATACATATGAAGGGTATTGGGAGAATGGGGAGCCAAAAGGGGCTGGGGTTTTCACAAGGCCTGATGGGAGTACTTATGCTGGGAATTGGGGTAATGGGGGTGAGGGTTTAGAGGGGGTCGAGGGCGGCGACGGTGGTGGTGGCGTGTTGAGTACAGCGAAGAGAAGGGCGTCGGTAGACGGGGGTAGGTCAAGTGTGTCAGAGAGAGGGGTGAATTTCCCAAGAATATGTATATGGGAGGAGGATGAAGAAGCTGGGGGTGATATAACTTGCGATATAATTGATAATGCTGAGGCTTCAAAGTTGTATAGGGATGCTAGTAGGGATTCTATCCATGAGTTTGGGAGGAGTCCTAAACATGGTCAGAATCAGAACCAGAGCCCTAGTCATTTGCAGAATCAGGCTCATAGCCCTAGGCCTTATTGGTCCGGTGGGGGAGGGGATATGGCTAAGAAACCGGGCCAGACGATATCAAAAGGGCATAAGAATTATGAGCTTATGCTTAATTTGCAATTGGGTATCAGGTAAGATTATGATAATTTCTGAAATTATATCAGAATGTGTTGTAATAGTTATATAGTGAAGCATAGAATTCTTTGTGATAATTTCTGACATTATATTTCTTCCGTTATGAGCTTAGAATTGTTGTTTGTTATATAATCAGAATATGATAATTTCTCCCATTATGAGCTTATGCTTAATTTGCAATTGGATATCGGGTAAAATTGTGATAAGTTCTTCCCTTATGTCAGAATATGTTGCAGTTATGTAATGCAAGCTTAGAATTGTTCTCTGTGTGGCATTTTGTTTCATGAATGCATTCATTGTGCTGTTTTATAGATATTGAATTCTGGGTGTTATTTGACTGTTAATATATGGTAGGCATTCTGTTGGGAAGCATGCATCGAAATCCCGCGACATCAAGGCATCTGATTTCGAGCCCAGAGAGAAGTACTGGACTAGGTTTCCTCCAGAAGGATCCAAGTGCACACCCCCACATCAATCATCAGATTTTAAATGGAAAGATTATTGTCCAATGGTCTTCAGGTTAGCTGGTGGCCCTGTTTGGCGAAAATTGATTTAATTAATTTTCGGTTAAAGATTGCTTGGTTATGTTTTCTGACTCTCATTGGCTTCGTCGTGGCTATATGGTGTGGTTGCTGTGTAGACATTTGAGGGAATTGTTTGGAATTGATCCAGCAGATTACATGTTAGCTATTTGCGGAAGTGATGCATTAAGAGAGTTCTCGTCGCCTGGGAAGAGTGGAAGCTTCTTTTATTTAACTCAAGACGACCGATTCATGATCAAAACTGTCAAAAAAGCCGAAGTCAAGGTTGTTCTTCTGTCTTATTAGCTATTATATCTGTTTAATTTGGCAGAAAACTATAGACTGAAAAAAAAAAAGCTTTAGAGTTGATCATATAACCTTGTTTTATCTGTTTCAATAAGGATTCACCGAAGCATAATTCCATAGGTTGTCACAGTGATTGAATACGTGTGTTTCAGGTACTTATCAAAATGCTTCCGAATTACTACCGCCATGTATGCCAGTACAAAAACACGTTAGTGACAAAGTTCTTTGGCGTACACTGCGTTAAACCCATTGGCGGTCAGAAGGTATCTTTTATGGCCTAATGAAAAGATTTCTTTATCTGGGTTTGGATTATTTGCAGTTCACTTGCTGACAATCTAATTTTTGTGGCAATTCTGGTGAAATCTAGACGCGGTTCATTGTCATGGGCAATTTGTTTCATTCGGAGTACCACATTCATAAAAGATTTGACTTGAAAGGCTCTTCCCATGGCCGTTCAATCGATAAACCTAAAGGAGAGATTGATGAAACTACAACACTCAAAGACCTGGATCTCAACTTTGTGTTTCGTCTGCAGAAATCTTGGTTTGAAGAGCTTATTACGTACGTCAAAAGATTAGCTCTGCTTCTTTTTTTTATGGCCTGTTTGGTGTTGTTTTCTATTTGTAGTTTTCAATTTTTTTACAAATTAAAGACCATATTTTAGAAAAGATTTTTTTTATAGTTTTTAGTTTCTTATTTTCAGTTCCTTTTCCTAATGTGACTGTTGAATGCAAAGACGCAAAAACTAGGGGAAAAAAATCTATTTGAAAAACCTAGTTTTAAGTTTTTCAAAACAAAAATTGTAATCAGAAAATAATACCAAACATGCCCTTAACAGATGCCTCGCTTTGACAATTATGTTGTATCTTACGTTTGCAAAATCTTGGCAGACAAGTCGATAGGGACTGTGAGTTCTTGGAAGCTGAGAAAATTATGGATTACAGTCTTTTGATCGGCCTCCACTTCCGCGATGATTGTCCAGTTAACGACAAGGGTACGTGGCCTTCTGTTAAGATAATTTTCGTGCTCAAATCTTCGTTTACTTCTTATTTTTCTTTGCTTCCGATCAACTCTGGAAGTTATAAACATCGAATGAACGAATGAGGGACATTTAGCTGCGTTGTTTTGCTTTCTCCAGGAAGAATAGATACGCAGCAAAACAAAAATTCTCCGCAAGTTCATCACACATTTAAAACAGAACTCACGGACGCTGATGGGATAATGGAAGGAAAGTAAGTTTTCTTATGCCAACTCTACTAATTTTTCCTAGAAAGTCATCTAAATCAACCAGCATCGAATTTTCTTGTTGCATAGCGTACATTGCATGGATGTATGTGATCATTGCACATATATGTGCTTGACATCAATGCATTTAATCTATCCTGAGCCTATTTGCACGTTATAAGTCAGAGTTGATACTCTTTTGTTGCAAATTTCACAGATAAAAAAAGCAACCATGTAATTCTCTATCACTTATTACTTGCTTGTAGTATGCTTTCCTTACAGTCATTCCTGCTGTAAGTGTTGTTAGGATGTAGACATTGCAGCGAATAAGCGACTTTCAATGTAATATCTTCATTTTTCACTTCTCAACATGGAATAGATTGCGGCTCAAGTGGGGTGTTGCAGTCATTATATCATAGGCTGCAGTGATCGTGGCTGTGTTTTTCAAAGGGAATATGGGTTGCTTTTAAGTCAAGTTTGGAAAACTTTGAATGAATGGTCGTTCAATCACTAATCTCTGTAACCCATTTGACTGTTTAAACCATACTGAACATATTTTTTGAATAAATAATATATGCACTATGGAGGCATTACTAAATTATTATTACGTCATGACTAGCTCAAAATTCATTACCTAACAACCACTACGTTACATTTTAATCTAATCTCATGCTTTCTATGCTCAATCCGTTCTAGCGTGGACAAGACCAAGCGATAACGCATCTTGCCAATAGAATTCATCTTATTGGCCAAAAATTAAGGGCCTCTTTGATATAGTTTTTGTTTGCTGTTTTTCGCTCTTGAAAAACTAAAAACTAAAATGAGTTCTTATTTTTAGTTTCTTTTTTTTTTTTAAGTTTTTGCTCAACTAGGGGGGAAAAAAAACTTAAAAGAAAAACCAAAACAAGAAAGAGCTGTCTTCAATGTATGATTTTTTACTTTATCAAGAATCAAAAACTACAAACACGAAACCAACCCTAACAGGCCTTTACAAATTGGTGGTCGGTCATCATTGGAAGTAGCTGTTGTCTGATATCTAGGCTAGGGTGGGGGCACTTTGGTTTACATGAAATATTACTATTTCTGCTGACATTTGAATGGTCAAATGTGTTTTTTTTAACCAAATTAGCATGTAGCTGACAGCCTGGAGCACCACCACTTCCCTCCCTTAAAATAATCCAAAGCCATATCTCAACTATACATACCCGTTGATCCTTTCCAATTGGTTTAACTGTCTGTAACTTGTTCTCCCCCCCCCCCCCTCCCCCCCCGCCCCCCCCCAAGAAAAAACAAAAAAGTTGCCATGTTGATTAGTAGCTGGCACGTCTGCACTTCAATGTATGTGGATCATAAGTGCTTAGATTTGGTCAAATGGTCAACTTTTTCATCCCAAGCATCCTTGTACTTTATCCATTATATCTATTTAGTTCTCGTACTTTTAATTGTTTTGATTTAGTCTTTGTATAATTTATATTGTTTCAATTTAGTCTTATAGTGAAGATTCAAGCTAAGTTAATGACATAATTTTTGACCAGATGATCAGGGGAGATACAAGTAACCTAATATAAAATCTAGTTGTTTACCCTATTTAACCCCATCTATGCTCCAATAGTTCAAAATATGTCATTAATTTCACTTTAATTTCACCATAGGACTAATTTGATAGAATTTAAGATGTATGAGGACTAAATTGACACAATTAAAAGTAAAAGAACTAAATCACTACAATAGACAAAGTACAGAGAGCCGTGATTGGATGAGTATCATTTTGTAACTTCATATGAGGTTGGAAGTTAGCATATTTGATGTTGAACTCGTATGGCAAGAGTATGGGGTTTGAGGTGGGGTGGGAAGGAGTGGTGAGAGGAACTCAATTTCCCTGTAAGAGACTTCCTCATAAATTATTTTTGCTACTCGTTCGTGCGAGTAGACAATATCAACGGGTGAAAAAAGATTTCCTTTTAACCAAACAAAGCTTTAAAGTTTCAAAATATCATACAGTATAATATTCAATTCTCTTTTATTTATGCCCGGATTTTTTGCATGAACATACTTGTGGATGCTCCATGTGCTACATTATAAGCGTCTTCATTTGGAGAAACTATTTCGGTTTTCATGAAAAATTTTCTAAAAACCCACATTTTCCAAGAAAACGAGTCTAGAAAGACCCGTTTCTGCAAAATTCTCAAAAACACGGTTTTTCAGTTTTTGCTTTGTAAAACTTGGAGAACATCTTTCCTTGTTTTCCGAGTTTCTTATTTGACCTAAGCGTTACTTTCCTGTATTTTTATAAAATGTTCAAATGTTCTTCAATTTTTATTTTTCATAGAAAAATACTTGAAAACATACAAAACGTGTATAGTTTCCAGTGCCATAGGTCAAAATCCAGCCATGAAAGCCTATGATTGGAATACTAATTCATTAAGGAACAAAACCCGAGATGTCGATTGGAGAAGTAGTCAAACAATGATAATTTTGCATCAATCTCTTCACGTTCTGATCAAACATTCCATTTTTTTTTTCTAAGTAGTGGTCCTTCATCTACATATTTTAATCAGAACACTCTTTTATAAAATAATTGCAGGAGACCTTTCATCCGTTTAGGTGCAAACATGCCTGCACGAGCTGAGCGGGTATCGAGGACTGAGCCAGACCCACCACCACCGAGTGGAACACCGCGAAGCAATGGTAGCGGAAGACACAGTGGTGGCTGTGGCGGTGGTGATGGTGATGGGGACTTTTTTGATGTAATCCTTTATTTCGGGATCATAGATATACTACAAGACTATGACATTAGCAAAAGGATAGAACATGCATATAAGTCCTTGCAAGTGGATCCCTCATCAATCTCGGCTGTGGATCCCAAGCTCTACTCAAAAAGATTCCGGGATTTCTTGCATCGAGTATTTGTTGAAGACGAGTAGGAAACTGTCTATGTAAGCTGGCTTAAACACCCCGGTTTAACAGAATAAAAAAAGATGAGAATTTGGGATGCGGTTGCAAAATGATTGATCGATCGCACATCCCAACTTGGCCTGACCCAACCTAATCCGCCCAGGAGAGAAATGTGGGTGGGTTAAGATCATCTTCATCGGTGTGAATCCCGAGCGCCATGGCTGGGAAAGTCGAAGCTCGGACGAATGACAACAAGGCCTTTGACGGGTCAGGCTCAAGAGCTGGAGCAATGCAAGGAGAGCTGAAGAGATAAGTGTACATTGTAGGAGAACAAAAGCAATTCATTGAGGATTATAATTTTTGTAATGTATGGTGTGTTTAGAGGATAATTCCTACTAAATCTACATCTTAGATCTATATCGTCTACACCTATTCCATCTAGACCCTCGTCTTTGGTATCTAACTTATGTTTAGATCTGTATCTGTATTATCTGGATTTGGAAATGCCTCTTGGGGACATAACTTGGTGGTAGAGAACGCCGGGGGCTAGAGAAGCCACTCGGGTTCGATCTCCACCGAGCTCATGTTGCTTCCCATTTACCAAGGCCTTGCTAATGTTAAAAAAATTTATCTAGACTGGGGAATACAGATAAGATCTAGATGTAAGATAAGGATCCAGATGAGATATGTGTAGACGATATAGATATGAGATTTAGATCTAGTAGGAATTATCCTCTAATAAGTATTCTAGGGTTCTACATTTTGGGGTTTTTTTTTTTTTTTTTTGTGGGTTTGGTTCTAATAGTTTTAACTTTTTTTTAAGGGTGGTCAAATAATTGTACAGTCAAAGGGGGAATTTGTTTTTGAGGGGCGCCCAATGAATGAAAATATAGAGATTTTTTTGGTTATTTACACTTTGGTACACTTAAAATTAAAATTTTTAATCTATATTTTTGATAACTAGTTTTGTTATTGCATTCACTGATGTTTTACCCCTGTTTGACAATAGGGTAATGGCGGTAAAGGAGGTAGGGGTAATGAGGGATAAATTGTTACTATCGTTTGATAAAACATGAAGAAGGGTAAAGGAGAATAATGGGGGGGTAAAAACTTATTCTCTTTTACCCTCCATTACCCCCTTTTACCCTCATTTTTTTTAACTCCTCATTAGAGGATAAATGGGGTTAAGGTGAATTTTTAAAAAAATTTGGACAATTTTACTCTTATTTTAACTATAACTTTCTTTATCCTTACCATTTTATCCAATTGCAAAACAAGAATAACTCATTTACCCCTTTTTACCTTTAACAAGAATAACTCATTTACCCCTTTCTATCCTTACCCCCTCTTATTTTGACATATTCAAACAAGGGTAGGATCTTATTTATCTTCCCTTTTTACCCTTCTTTACCCTCCCCCTCTTTACCCCTCTCTACCCTCTTATCTAGTTGCCAAACAAGACATTAATGTCAAATTTTTAGGGTCTTCTCTAGCTTCAGGTTGCATATCGATCAAAGACTGGTTCAGATCAAATACCAAATTATCTCAAATCATGAGACCCTGAACCAAATTGACTAAAATCGGGCTATTCAAGATCAATTAGAAACCTAATTGGACCGGATTGACTTAAATTATTTTTCGAACTAGCAAGCATAAGTACAAGAAAAAAAGATTTCAGATTGAAACAAAAAACTTAGAAATAGTGATAATGGTATAATATATACAATTTATACAATTCAAGGATAACGATGGGATTAATTGAGGGAGCACCGCCTGAGATGGTTTAGACATGTTAACAGGAGACCGACCACTGCTCTAGTCAGGAGGTGTGAACAGCTACACACTACGCTAGGCAGAAGAGGGAGGGGCATGCCAAAGAGGAGTTGATTGGAGACGATCCGACACGACCTAACTCACCTAAACCTAAGAGAGGAGATGGCCTTAGATAGGGTGCGATGGAAGGCTAGCATAAAGATAGCGGATGTGGCAGCGTAGAATAGTGCAGCGAGTGAATGGTAGTTTAAGATTTCTAAGCACTCATAACCCCAGGTAGTGCACTTATCTGCTGTTTAGTTGCTTTTCGATTACTCTGCTTTTATTGGCCATGTACTATTGGCTTTATTATGTGCCTGTAGTTGCCTCCTGTAGGGTATATTCATAGTGCTAGTCTTATGAGGGTCCAAAGCTGATGCTTGTGGCATCTATGATCTGCAGGATACCATGTTCGCATGACGACTCGTTTTTCAAGTTGGGGGTCCGCGGAAACAGCCTCTCTTCTACCTGGAAGGGGGAAGGCTGCGTACATCCACCCCCCCAGAACCTGCTCGTGCGGGAGCCTCTATGGCACTGGGACTGTTGTTGTTGTAAGGATAACGATGGGATAAATGTACATAATCACACTCATGAAATTATAAGAAAAATAAATATTTACTTTTTTGAGATTTGATATTTTTTATACCTAGAATATATACTTAGTTATATATGTATAATTATGTACCCAAAATATTTAATACAAAATTAGTGTAAATTGCTTTTTGGTCCGATCTTTGGATTACCTAATCTTGGACTGAGCTAGACCAAGTATCGATTAGGCCTATATACTAGGATCTAAGACCGGATCGATATATTATCGTTATGGTTCGGTCATTGATTGAAATAGCCAGTCCGATCGGACCGATATTTGTACAACCCTAGTTTGGCAAAGCTAAAAATTTGGACATAATCATGATACATAGGGTTGATACCTAATCGGTTAACCTAAAATCGAATATTTTTTTTTGTTTTTTAATATATAAGGTATGAAGTACAAGTCCACAAGCGTTACATAAAGGTCCAGCTATCTCTAAACCATGTAGTTCCCCTTTCCTCTGAGAGAGGTGGGATTCGATCTCAAGTCTTGTCATCTTGGATATGATCCCAGACACTTTACCAGCTTAGGGGTATAAACGAACCAAATGGCGATGAACTACTTGTGTTAAAAATCAATTATGGGTCGTTGCGTTCATTGTGAAAGCTTTATAGTTTATTGAGCCAAGTTCGAACAACAAAGTGCGCTCGACTTGTTAATGTTTGTGAACAATGGGCTCGAGAAGTTGGTACTAACACAAAAACAGTTCGACAATGGCTTGGTAGTGACTTGAACAGCTTAGCTTGTAATAAGCTCAACTCGATTGCAAGCTCGTCTCGCTAACAAGCTTGGCTCAATAACAAGCTTGAATCAACTCAATCAAGTTAGCGAGTCGAGTTGAATATCGAACACAATAAAAGCTTATGGAATCGTACTCGAATAAATGTCCGAAAGCTCAATAAGAGCTCAACTCGAACTCGAGCTTGATAAGCATTATTGTGCTCGAGTTCAAACAACAGCTCACTTGGCTTATTTACATCCTTATGCCAGTTGAGCTAGCTCCCACTTTCAGCCACAACCTAGTAACTCAAATATCAGATGACTAGACTAAACTCAATATATACTTTCTTGAAATAAAAAATGATTCCAACTTTTTGTGAAATTATAATTTAAATCACTAATTTCTTTAACAATCTGAACAATAAAATTTTAACTTGATCGGAATTCTAATTCCATGATAGCTGGAGTGTAACATTATAATTCTACTTTAATTTCAAATGTCACAATCTCCACATAAATAAATTGTTTAAACCCATTTACATGGACCAAGACCAATTGTTCTATATTTTGTGTTTTTATGACCTACATTTTGAGTTTTTAGTGCTTCTTTCTTATTCATCGTGTCGGAACAGATGTTGATTTATCTTCTCGTGTTATTATGACCCATCTAGTATCGGTGAAGGTATCAGTTTCCTTTGGTCTACATTTTGTTTCGATATCGCTTGCGATGATTCTGTATTGTGATTTTTTGTTGCACGCTTTTTATGCTTGTTTGCTTAGGTCTCGCCCTTGCGGGTGTGCCTAAAATGTCTATGTCCATGGAGTTGCAGGGATATTTTATTGCATTGAAGTTTTACAAAGTTCTTTTTTTTTCCTAATTTCACCACACTCTTGCAAACCCTAAACAAGTTTATATAGGCGCACAGGGAAAAGTCCCTAATTATCCGAGAATAAATCACCAAAATGGGCGGGCCTTCACACGGGGAAGAAACCGTAATCACCCCAGATTGAACCGTAATCTGAAACCCTATTGGCCCAAATCCTCCGTTTAATGGATTCAACCTATAACAGTATAAAACATAGCTCCACACTGGAAGCCAACAATTATGACCTATCTAATGCTAGTGAAGGTCGTTAGCTTTCTCTAGTCTATATTCCGTTGTAATATTACCTGTGGTGTTTCTATATTGTCATTTTCCATTGCACGCTTCTTAAGCATGTTGGCTCGGACCTCAATCTTATAAATGTATCTGTTTTTGTGTCACGACCCGCTTGTCGCTAATTATCGAAAAAAATGGACCAAGATCAACTGTCAGATTTTTAAAAAGTAGTTCAAGTAAGTGGGATGTGTCCACTTGGGCCTCTCCCTTTCTCTCTCCACTTAAATTTGAATCCATATCTTGCAGCAGTTTGCTATGACCATTAGTACATGCACAAAAGACTGATAATTATCAAATTATTTAATTTGTTGGACTAAATGATACCGGTTTGATTTGATTTTAGAAAAAAATTATTTAGTTTAAACATGTATTTTAATATATTAAGATCTTTATTATTCTAAAATTGGAGCAGATAGAACTGAAAACTGGTTAAGATTTAAATTGAGTACCTGGAGCTAGATTAGGTAGTGTTCATATGACTCCATCTTCTGAATATAATCAGTAGTTATTTTTGTCCAGTCATAGTTAATGGGGCTGGTCGAGTGGAATAAGAGGGAGCGGCAATTGGTGGAGTTACTCTTGGACAAATTTTTATGTGTTTGGATTCTCTGACTGAAGAATAAAATCTTGGCTTAAGACTTAACCGCATTTTGGGCTATTCGGTAAACGTTTCAATTAAAAAGAGATGGAGGGCGGAGAAGCTTAGGAAGAAAGAGCAGTCCAAGAGAGATTTTGGGGAGCTTTTGATGGATATGAGCGACGAGAAGAGGGTTGTTCATCCCAAAGGCAAGCGAAAGGAAAGGAGTTTAAAGGGGGCGAGATCATGTTAAGGCCAGATTGGCATGAAGAAGAAGTGTCGTTAACATTCTGTCCATTGAGCGAGCTTGGGCGTTCACCAAGTAGCTTGGACTATGTTTGAATGGGGATGACTCGATTATAGTCAGTGTAGCACCAGGATTGAGTCACAATTATGCAGAAAAGGTTGACATTGAATCTCGATGACGATTCCTTATCAGTGTTTTGGAAATGCACCTCGAGTTCATTGGAGAAATGTCAGTTTCTACCTATGTTTGATCTAAGAATTGTTGTTGGTATGCGTCATCTTCAGTGGGTTTGGGGTCTGTTTTGCTTCTCCAAGTTTCATCCTGCATTGTTTAAGTGCCTTGGTCTTCTTCTCAGTTTCTACCTCGTACTCATTTTGAAGTGTCCCGTTATTATTTTTTTTGATACACATTTTTATGCGTGTTGACTCAACCTCACTCTTGCAAGTGCGTCTGTGTTATATCATGACTTATGTTGCTAATTATCAAAAAAAGAGGTTGGATAAAATTCATACCCGTCCCAAATGTGTAAGTGAGATGAGTGGTGAGAATAGATATAGTACATGTAGACAAACCTGCAACAGCTATGGGGCGGTACTGGTACAATGTCTTACTAACCCCATTGCCTCCCCCGCCCGTAACTGCCTAGTTTCATCTGCCCCAACTCATTTTTAATTAATTTAAGAACAAAAAAAGATTTATGTACACAATTTGTCTATTAAATAACGTGAAGAAGTATAATTGATTTGAAAAGGTAATTTTAAATAATTATACATGAACGAATATGGATAAGCTTTGGATATAAGGTGGACAATAGATACCCACTGGGTACTCGCACGTAATGGCGTGAGTATGAATTTATACCTAACTTGAAATCCATTTCATACATGTGGCAAGAAACGGAGTAAGTAAGTGGTGGGGCCTATTCCATACCAGCCTCGACCCTTGGGCCGAGCCCAAACAACCCAAGCAAGCTTGGGGCCCCCAAATTTTTGGATTGTGTCTGTAAAGTCTCAATTGTTAATCTAAAGTTTTATTACCAAAATTTTAATAATTTATTCTATCAGTATTACATTTGTTAATAAAAGTTTTATTATGCATGAATGGGCCCATTTGAAAAATTCTCTTATTAGAACTCGCCCTGCCTAACTTGCTGCCATCCCTATCTGTAAGCATTCATTTTCAATTGAAGAATGAAATAAAGAAGATAAGAATTTATCCTGTAACAATGGGTGTAGTAGTAAAATTACCCACTAATCGCACCCATTTTGGACCGTCAATACTTTTTAATATAAAAAAACTAGAGTTTTTCCATGCAATGTATAATGTGTGATAAATTCTAAATAATTATATTTATATGTTATTATTTTATTAATCTAAATAAATAATAGAGTTTGTCAATGTAATGACTTATATTCATTTAAATTAAGAAAAAAAGAGTTAATTTTATCATAAATTAAACATATTATATTGATATAAATATAGATGGGGAATGGAGGGGAGCTGAAGTGATAACGTAGAAATTTGGAGATTAGAAAATGCAGGTTATTAGAAGAAAAATCTATTTATATTATTATTGCTAAGTTTCTTCCCCTTCCAAATGCCTTCCCACTCCTAATCCAACAATTCTAAAGTATCATTTATTTCAATTACTTAACTACTTACTTTTACAATGTACTCCTTAAGTTTATTAATAACCCAATGAAAACAGTGTTATCAAGAATTTTAATACACGGCAAAACTACTATGCCCGCATATCATATACTAAAAATTAAGATAACGGTATTATTTCTAATTTCAAATAATAGACACAGAAACTAAAATTAATTAACACCCGTGCAACGTACGGGAAGAGACTAGTTTCTAAATAATGTATAGTATAAATATATAAATATACATAAATATATATATATATATATATATATATGTATATAATGGGAATATAAAACAAAATTGGGCAGGTCAAAATGAATGAATGGAGGGAATCAAGGACCGAATCTGAGCATGGTCTGTCATTTTGACGGCTGATTCTGGTGAACATGATGCAATTACAACTTGCCACGTGTCCTAATCTTAGTGGATTAACTTGGATTAAATAAAATAATAATAAAAAAAAGGGAATTATTATGCCAAATTGCAAGCTTGCATGGCTGGACTAAGTGGTCCAGGCCATGCCTAAATCCTCCTCCAATATATTAGATATATTATTAAATAAATGCAAAAATGTATTGGTTATTGATTGGTAGTTTATCTGCAGGTACTCAACTACTTCAGATTGGGGATCTCCGGAAACAGTCTCCTTTTCAGCCGGAAGGGGTAAGGCTGCGTACATCACCCCCCAGACCCTGCTTTCTGCGGGAGCCGCAAAACACTGGGACTGTTGTTGTTATTGTTGTTGTTGTATTAAATAAATGCAAAAATAATGTAACATCATGCACTTTATAATCTAACTTAACGCATTTTTAATTTTTTAAGTGTTTTTTTTTAACCACCACCTATATTTTATACTATCCAATTTTTAATCATTCGGTGTTTTTATTTTTGTATTTAGCTACCTAAAAAAGAGTTCGGTTAGCAAATGGTTACCAATTAACCCTTCCATTAGCTGAAACTGAATATTTGAATCGGTTGATGGAGGGGTTAATTTTTAATGAAATATAACTAATCTCTTACTCTTGTTTGACGAAGGAGTAAAATACAGTAAAAGAATAAGGGTATCATCGCATTAGGGCTGAATCCTTATTCCAATTTGGCAGATATTTTTGAAGGTAATGGGGAGTAAGGTTTTATCCTTTGTTACCCTTTACCTCATTTTCTTTAATCCTCAAATTGGGGGTAAAGAGAGGGAGAGTAACTTTTTAAAAAAATTTAGATAATTTTATCCTTATTTTAACTATGACTTATTTTTATCATTACCCTAATACCAATTGCCAAATAACGATAACTCATTTATCCCTCGTTATCCTTATCCCCCTTTATTAAGCATATACAAATAAAGGTAGAGTAATATTTTACCACACTACCGCGGTTTTTTTCCCCCTCCCTACCCTCCATTTACCCAGTTTTCCGAATCATTAGCATCTATGGTACTAAAAGTAACTCACCCTTTTCACATTTTGTTTTAAAAATAACCACTTAAACTATGTTATGAAAATCAAATCACTCTAGGAATGTAAACGAATCAAACATTTTAGAAATTAATCATATTCGAAATCGATTACAGCTCATTTCTTGCTATAGGGGCTTGATAGCTTATCAAGTCAAGTTCAAGCACGCTTGATAAGCTTAACAAAAAGTCGAGTATAAACAGAGGGTGCTCGGCTTGTTAACGCTCATGAACAATTTAATAAGGACTCGATAATCAGTAGGAGCTTGTTAACAGTCAATATTATAGCTTCACAATGGTTTGATATAGGTTAGCTCGATGGCAAGCTTGACCCAGTAACAAGCTTAAATCGCTTGCTTATGCGAGCAAGCCAAGCCTAGCATTGAATAAACTAAAATCATATCAAATTGAGCTTGAACTTTGGAAGCTCCATAAGGGCTTAAGTTAGTTTAGCTTGAACTAAATACAGTTTCTGATAGGCTTTTTTTTTTTTTTTTAATAAATAAAATTGCTTTGTTTAGCTTTACAAAAATATAAGCAAAAGCAAGTTGAGTATCATAATTATCATTATTTATCCGGTTGAGGTGGCAGACGTCCTTGCTCATTGATTTGGCGTGCGTGCTTGGGCTTGTTTTCTTTCTGTTGTTTCTTTGCTGCGGGGGTTTTTGAGTTTGCTGGCTCCGCTCCTCTTTGGTTTTCTGTGTTTGTTTCTGATCGTTTGTTTTGGGTGTGCTCCAGTTTGCCGTTTTTCGGTTGTGTGTCTGGTTTTTGTCTTTTTTGGGTCCGTTTGCGTCGTTTTTGTTTTGGCTGTGTTGGTCTTCTGTCGGGTTGTTGCCTCTCCTTGTTCCTTTTGTTTCGCTTGAGGCCCTGTTTTCCTTTTTCTTTTGTTTTTTCTTGTTCTTGTTGTCTGGTCGTCTTTCGGCTAGCCTCAGGCCTCGTTTTCAAGCTTGCCTGTCTTGTATCGGGCACTCCGGTGTCACTTATCAAAAAAAAAAAAAGTAAAATATGCGTATAATTGACATATTAATCCGTTTAAAAAAGGCATTAACGTACGATTACCAATAATATAGTAAAATACATGTTTTTTTTTATGTTATCCTTTTAATATATATTCTAAAGCCCGTTTCCGTAATTTTTCTCGAATAAGAAACAAAATATTAGTTGAAAATAATCATACTTATATCTAAATTAAGTATCCATACTCTATATTTTGCAGAATTTATCACTTCAACTTCCAAATTTTTGACTTGTGCATTGTTTTTTATCATGCATCATGCTTCTTACTATTGCTATTATAGGTAACAACACCAAATACAAGTCAAAATGGACGAAATTGCATTTCTTTCCACTCTATTAGTATTTTAAAAGGATTTGTTTATATACATCAATGTAATCATATATAAACCTTTTATAAATCAACGAACTTTTGACCAATGCTTTTATATATAGAGGCAAATAATACACGAACGTATTAAATTCCGTTTAATTCTCATGCCGTATTTTACCTACTATGGAAAGTAGTACTACCAAAACAAAAAAAGAACCAACACATCAACAATATTAGTATACATATATTTCAGCTTTAATTTTTGTTTTTGGGTAATTACATTTCAGTTTTACTCTTTCAGAAAGGTTACCACAGCAGTTCATTAATATATATTCACATAACAATTACAATTCACTTATAAAATGGGGTTATTTACACCAAAGATTCCTATATTTTATCCATTGTGTCAATTCAATCCCTGTAATTTTAATTGTATCATTAAAAATTACGTCCATAACTTAACTTAAATTTAACGAAAAGACTAAATTAACACAATAAAAAGAAGTAAATGACTGATGTAAATAACCTTATAAATATCTAAAGTTAACTTGTTAAAGTATTCACTTTCTCATTATAGATATTTATCCTTCCTAAAAAAATATAACAATCACAGCCAATGCTCGTTCATAGGTGAGCCGTGTTTAATAGTATAATTTCAGAAGTTAAATTGAAGGTGTAAAATTTAGTTGTATTTAGTAACAAAGTTAGAGGTATAAATTATGTGTAATAATATAGTTTACGGAGACTATTTAGTAAAATTAAACGTGCGGAAAATGAGTTAAGTTTAATTATAAACCTGAGTTTTATTAACCATTGTATAGAGATCACAAGTCTAATGGAGTTGCGTTGCATTGCGAATTAGTTTACGTGGTCAAATCAGAGGGATGGAGAGGAAAATGTGAGTATCAAGGAACCAGCTATCCCAAAAGCTTAAGCTTATAGGTGAAAGCCCAAGATTGGCTTTATACTCTAACATGCCCCCTCACGCAAATGCCTATTGGGCTTAAAGTGTAGATATTGCACAGGCCCACCTTATGCTTAAATTGTTTTAATATTGAAAGTGGAGGCTATTGAGATTCGAACTCGCGACCTCGAGGTCATCAAGGCTCTGATACCATGTCAAAGAACCAACTATCCTAAAAGCTTAAGCTTATAGGTGAAGGCCCAAGATTGGTTTTACACTCTAACAGTGAGATCCCGAATTGATAGAGTCTTAGCTAATCAGCTTTGGAATGAGTACGTGAAATCCCAAGCTAGGGTGCTTGTCCCTGGGTACATCAGATGACTCCCTTCTTGTAATTCAGATGTGCAACCGGATGAGAGGAAATAGGCCATTTAAGATGGGCAATTGGCTTTGTGCTATGGGTGGTTTTCGGGATGTTGTTATGTCATGTTGGTCCGGTACTGGATATGAATGATGTGTCAATGCCGCTGCAGTCGGTTTCCGAGCAAGAGGTGTGTGATGTTGTTTTTAGCATTTCTTCTGAGAAAACTCCGGGCTCGGATGGTTTACCGTCGAAATTTTTCTGGAGTAGTTGGGATATAGTAGGACCTTTGGTATGTCATGCGGTTCAAGACTTCTTCTTGAAATGTAAATTGCTTAAGTGTGTCAATGCTACAACAGTGTGTTTGATTCCGAAAATTGATAGGTGACTTTAGATCTATCTCTTGCTGTAACATTGTCTACAAGATTATTTCCGAGTTGTTGGCTAACAGACTGATTAATGTACTTGGGAAGTTGACTGATGTTGCTCGAGGGGCTTTTGTTCGAGGTCGTGTGATCTTTGATAATATACTTTAGCACAAGACATTATTAAACATTATTCTAGGAAACATGTATCACCTCGGTGTTTTCTAAAAGTTGATGTGAGGAAGGTCTATGATTCAGTTGCTTGGGATTTTGTTGAGTCGCTCTCAGGGGTTTGGGATTTCCTAATAAATTCATTTGTTTGGTGATGGAATGTATATCAACTCCTTCTTATTCACTTCAGATTAATGATGGTTTATCAAGTTTCTTCAGGGGTGCGAGAGGTCTCGGTCAGCGAGACCCTATCTCTCCTTACCTCTTCATTGTCTTTATGGAGTATATGTCGCGACAGCTGAAGGGGCTTCAAGATAAAAAAGAGTACAAATTTCAACCCCGTTGTTCGAAGGTGGGTCTTACACATTTTATATTTGTCGATGACCTTCTTATGTCTTCTCGGGGTGATGAGTCTTCAGTTAGGGAGCTCTGGCATGCCTTTCAGGATTTTTTGAAGTGTCCAAAATCGTCTATATACAACAACAACAACAGACCCAGTGTCTCAAAATCGCCTATATGCTTAGCCAGATTTGATGCAGATGTGAAAGCACGTATTGCTTGTGGACTGGGGTCTCAGAGGAGAAGCTCCCTTTGAAATATTTGGGGGCTCCAATTGCAGGTTCGTGACTTCGACCTAATCAGTTTGGTCCCCTTATTAATAAAATCTGGTCGAGAATTTGGTTGTGGCACAATAGGAAGTTGTCTTATGCAGGTACAGTGGAACTCATTAAATCAGTTTTAGTTAGTTTGGCGATCGTATGCTACATCGAGACAAGAGTTTTATATTGTGGATGGCGTGTACGGATAGTCTAAATACTGAATCCAAATTACAAAGAAGAGGAGTCCAGTTGGCCCCGAGATATTGTTTGTGTGTTCAGGATAAGGCGAGCAAATGGAGTGGCATTAAACCCGAGGCTTCATTGAGAAGGGTTCTTGAGTGGTTTAAGACATATATTCGTAACAATCTAAATGCAAGTTGAGTTAGGAGAATTGTATTTGGCAGTAGTGGTATACTTGATATGGGAAGAGAGGACTAATCGGATCTCCAGAAGCGGGTGCAAATCAGTACATGAAGTTTTTATTGATTTTCAAAAGATAATTTGGTCCCGATTAGAATTTTTTTTTTTTTTGGTATCAGCCTGGAAATGATAGAGGCTTCATTTACCAGGCACTAATACACAGGGTCCCATTAGAACTCTGAAGTTAAGCGTTCTTGGAAGGGAATAGTACCAGAATAGGTGACCTCCTGCGAAATCCTTATGTTGTCAACCCTATAAGGTTGGGAGTCCTCAGAAACAGAGGGTTACACCCTGAAAGGATAAGGCTGTGTACATCCACCCCCCAGACCCCTCTTAGGCGGGAACTCTTGAGGCACTGGGTTTGTTATTGTTATTGTTGTTGTTGTAGTCCGGAAATGATAGGATGATCTTATTTGGACAAGCTTGAAATGTTGGGATGATTTTATTTGTAAAGGTGAATAGTAGTGGGGTGGGTATAGAATTGAGTTCTGTTGGTTTTGAACGGTGTCGTTTGTTGGTATTGTAAATTGATAGTTTTGATTTACTAAGAATTAGCACGCTTGTCTTTTAGAAAAAAATAAATTAATTAATTAATAAATTATGAACAACAGTAACTTAAAAATAAATATTTGGGCAAATCGCAATATATTTTTTTCCTTTTTTTCATTTAATATGTTTTTTTTTTGGATAAATATCGACATAGCCGTAGAACAAACAGGCAACAAAGGCAAAAGCATCCAAGCACGACACAACAGACACCAAGCCAGACAAGACGCGCAAAAAATAAGCTCAGACAGGGATCCCAAATGAAGAGGAACCAAACGAACAGCACGGGAAGCAGGAGCAGGACTGATGCCTCAACCACAAACTCATCCAACTCATTTAGCAAGCAGGTCAGCCACCAAATTAAACCCTACAATTTTCTGCATCTCTATTACCCGCTCCGCTTGCATGATCATCCCATCATACTCCGCTTCAAAATATTAGGCCACTATTTAAAAACTTTTTCACCAGTAATCTTTATACATATATTTATTACATCATGGGTTTTACAGAAAATATTATAGTATCAAAAACACTAAAAATGTTAGCACATTAAAAAAATATCGGAATTTAATTTGTCATGTTAAAAACTCAAGTTTTAGTAATTTCAAAATTTTTTCTACACCAAACCTAATTTCGGGTATGTTAAAACAAAACAAAAAATTTGGATCGAATTTGAGTCAGGTTTGGATTGGGTTTAATGTCATCAGAATCTAACCCGATCCAAAACCCATTTGTCAACATTCAAAGTCAAATTCAAATTCATTATAATCCATTTTTTACATCCAAATTCATCATAAATAGATTGGGTTGGATGGACATCCGATGGGTTCAGATCCAATTGCCATCCCTAGGCTACAGAGTGGTCTTGGGAGGTTAGTGGTTGTCATAGAGATACTAGAATGATTTAAAATATTACTCTTGAGAAAGAGAAACTCTTGGATGGATTCCTTTTTCTTATGGTTAAGATGCCAATTGATGAATTGACAATAAACAATAGAAACGCTAAATCGAGACTTACTCTGATACCAATTTGATGAAGATTGGAAGGCAAAAAGAGGGAAACGAGCAAAGCAACCCTGTGCCCACCCACTAATGAGCCAAGTGCTTAAAGAAAATGGAATTTTAAAAAAACACTATCAATCAGACGTGTCAATTACATAAACTACAACAATATTTATAAAAACTAGAGTCCCGCTAGACTAAAATTATCCTAATACTATAATAAGATAATAAAAGGATTTCAGATAAAGTAAAAGTCTAAATGAAATTAAAATCCATCAAGAGTTTCTGCTTTTACGGGCATAATATTTTAAGATTATTTTATGATCTCTGTCAAATTGCACAAAGAGAAGTCGGGGAGGCTGGAGAAGGAAGCCATTGTGATGGGAGAGGATGGCGCCGAAAAATGGTGGTCATGACAAAGGCGGTTGTAAGGAAGGACGAAGACGAGGGTATTTTTATACTTTTAGCAGAAAGATTAAGCATTTCGATCTTCTTGTTAAATAAGACATTTTTATTTTCTTGGGAAGTCACATCGACAAAAAAATAACCAAAGTTTAGGTAACATTGCACACATCATCCATCCTAGACCTCACTTCGATGGAAGTCTCGTGCATGGTACATAACTTGTGACACCATTCCACCATCTCAAGTTAAAAAAAATAAAATAAAATTTTGACGATAACTTATATTATATATATACTTTAATCTAAAGCATGTCGTTACGTCACTATAATTTACAAGAACAACAACAACAATAGTCCCAGTGCCACAGGGGCTCCCACACGAAGCAGGGTCTAGGGGGTGGATGTACGCAGCCTTCCCCCTTCCGGGTGGAAGAGAGGCTGTTTCTGAGGACCCCTATCCTGAAGATCGAGTCGTCATAAGAACATGGTATCCTGGAAACCATGGAAGCCGCAAAGCATCAGCTTAGGACACCGCGTTCAACTAGCAGTATAAAATATATCCCACATACTATAATTTACAAGAACAATTTTCTATAATCCATAAGCACTCCGACCCTTCATTCTACCTAAGGTACCTATTACAAATAAGGATATTTGGATGTTGGTATGATATTTAGACATCAAAATCAAACGAAAGATAGAAAAATGAGTTATTTAAACCAAAAGTCTATATTTTACCCAATGTATCAATTTAGTCCATAGGGTTCATTTACCAGGCACTAATGCACCGGATTCCATTAGAACTCCGAAGTTAAGCGTGCTTGGGCGAGAGTAGTACCAAAATGGGTGACCTCCTGAGAAATCCTCGTGTTGCAAACCTCGGAAACAATCTCTCGGTAACCCTGAAGGGGTAAGGCTGCATACATCACCCCCCGACCCCATTTAGGCAGGAGCCCTTGAGACACTGGGTCTATTTTTGTTGTTGTGTCAACTTAGTCCATATACCTTTAATTAAGTCAATCTAGTCCTTGTATAATTTACATGATGTCAATTTGGTCCTAGAGTAAAATTGATGTTAAGTTGGTGGCATAATTTTTAATTGGTCTAGTCATGCGTTGGTTTAAATAGGGTAAACAGGTGGATTAGCATTGCGCTACTTTCAATAACAAGGATTGTGCCGTAAAAATTACGTCAATAACTTAACTTCAATTTGATCATAGGACCAAATTTGATACAATAAAAAGTAAAAGGACTAAATTGACATCAATTAAAATATAGAAACCTTTGGTGTAAATAACACTAGAAAAATGTTACGAAATAGTCGAATCTAACCTCTTGAAAGATACCGATGCCCAACTCCCATACCAGAGTTCCGATACCATAGGTGAATCCACTGCGCATATATATGCTAAAAACCGAACCGGAGCTTCTCAGCTGGATAAACACCCTTTGAACCGCCACCTTTTCGGCCCTCTTGTGACCCGCGTTTTGATGTGTTAGCATTCTGTGCTTGACTAGGACTTGTACTGCCTTGGTGCACCTGAGTAGGTTGCGTTTGCGTACTCTCTTGCTGTGTCTGAGCAGGCAGTGCACTCTCTTGCTGCACCAGAGCAGCTTGACCGCTCTCTTGTTGTTCCTGACTGGGTTTTATGCTCTCTTGCTGAGCACTAGGTTGTGTGCTCCCTTTTCCCATAGTCCCTCTGACACGTCTCCTGTTGTCCACGGTATGTTAGGGAACGAAATAAAAGAACAGCAAAAATTCAATGAGACACAAGATTTATGTTGTGAGGCCTGTTGTGTTTACATTCATGCAATTGTAGACATCTTTTATTGGAATAGTATATAGGAGAATTCTTCTCCTCTCGCATTGTAGCTCACAAACCCCTAGCTAAGAATTTATAAAGCCGTACAAAACCATAAAGCACCTGAATGATACCCTTAGATGGGCTAGGCCCAAAATAAGCCCCAATTATTTCCTAGGAAAGATTATATATATATGGTATGATTCTTATGAGAGGGTAAGGAATGAGAGAAGAAAATAATTACTTTTACATATCTCATTAAAATCAACGGCCTAAATTTTCTTAGTTTAGATCTAATGGTCATTATTTTTTCCTCTCATCAGTCATGCACTATATTATATATATAATGATTGTATGTCTATAATTCAACCTTCTGCTCGCACAAGACTTAAAAACACCTCGCATTCCTAAAGAAAACGCAAAGCCATTGCCACTAAAAATTCATAGTGAGAATTTATTGGACGCACCTCAGCTGAAGCAAGATAAATGCCACACCAACTAACGCCGTGCCCTTCACAACTGATTTCAGGAGTGTTCTGTGTGGCTTACGTACTGGCGTTTCTGAGTCCGTATCAACCATCACACATTTTGGGTCCTCCTGCGTAGCAGCCAAGACTTTCAATAAGGATTAACTTTTCCGAGCTCTTCACAAATAAATAGGCCATTAGCTTATAAGAAACTTGGGTTGTACTAATTTACCTTATCTAAGTTCTCTGCACATGCAAGATCTTCGTAACTGGGTTCTTTGGCATCTGAGCTCTCAACTCCTGGTTGAGGATCAGTAGGGGAGGAATCATGGTTAGCATCAATGGATTGGCTGGTCATATGCTCAAAGAGGGCACCCTGATACTCGGTTCCATTCTGAACATCATCCCTAACCAAGCTCGTGCTGATACTCGATGCTTTGTTGTCATTTGGACTGTTGGATGAGTTAATTTTTTCAGTTGACAAGGCATCCGAACTGTGAAGATTCTGCGTAAATGCATAATCCTGGGAGCTCTTGAGATTATCAGTGCCAATTGATTCAACAGCCGATACACACGGGGCAAAAGCAGTATTTATATCGAGGTCAAATGAAGAGTAATGCTCTATCTGACATGGCACTTGACTTTCCCTATCTTCAGGAGAATACTCATTGTTCAAATAGTGGTCAGAGTTCGAAGCCAGTGCCTCACATGGAGGAAAGTCTGCATGTTCAGCAGGGATGGATAATTTTTCTGTGGTTGGTGGGTGAAGCTTTTCATTTGGGCCGTTATCCTTAACTTTTTCTTCTGAAGGGCGACAATCAATGCTAGAACTTTGATTATGAACAGCAGATCCGTCACTGTCCGTGCACGTAGATTGGATCTCTCTTGAATGCTCCTTTTGCATACGGTCATTTATAGGGTACTCTAATGCAGATCCATGAGCTGAATCATCTTCTTCAACACATTTATGTTGCAAATTCATGTCTCTTCCTTTAACTGAGGCCGAGTTCACATAATCAGTATCCTCAATCATATCCCATGAGGTCTTCTCATTTGTACCGTTTTGATCATACGCCAATAAGGAACATGTGCGATCATACCTTGAATATCGGTCATTTCTATCTGAATCCTCCACAGCAGTATCTTCCCAATTTTGTTGAGCAGGGATATGATTCAATCCACCATTTTCAGAACCAATCACAGACCTAATTTCCAAAACATTACCGCTGTTTTGTGAACTAAAACAAGGTGAAGAAGCCATATTATCCAGCTTACAGTGAGTATCATCCTCTAAGCGACAAGAATCCACGGACTGAGCTTTTACTAGTGAGATGCATTGATCAAGCAAAATTTCGTCATTTTCTAGGTCTAGCATATCTGAATATGGTAGAGTTTGCTTCCAATTGCGCTTGGGATCATACAGTGAGCAAGGAGATCCAATGGACTCGGACAAATATGGAGGCATGCGGTCACTAGGTACAAATTCATCCTTTTTCTCGTCTCCGGTGCTCGGGAGTAAGGGAGGCGGTGTCAAACAAAAGTCAACATCATGCTGTGAGAAAACAGAACCTACAGACTCGGCCGCAGATGGCGACATGCATTCATTGTGTAAATATTTGTCTTTTTCTCCAATGTCTGAATGTACGACAACCTGGGAGGTGCTATAATCTCCGGCCACAGGTGAATCTAGGATCGTCAGAGATCCAGTGCTGTAGGGAAAGTTCAAAGATGATTCATGTGGTGAATGTGATGCAGCTACGACATAGTTGCTTTCAACTTCATCGGAGCTATCAGAGCTATAACCGTTATCACCAGCAGAGTCTGCACCAGAATTCTGCAATGAAGATTTTGGTATTTAGGAACAAAGAGTCAGAAGAGAATATTGCATATAGTAGGCTCCATTTATTTTGAGGAAAACCCTTTCCATATTAATTCTATTATTTCTTTATATAACTCGGTAGAAACAGTCAAAATATGGAAAAAATTTTCCTCCATTAAGCAGAAATTGACTTCCCCTCATCGAAGGGGGAAATCAGTTTCCTTCATGGAAGCGAAAATGGTTTCCATGGTAATACCATATCATATGCCTCACTTCAACGTTAAGTTGGCCAAGCATGAACCTCATATAAAATTTATAGAATAAAACTATTTTGTTTAGTTAGAAAGACAACAAATTTTAAGAAAAAAAGATGTTTTTAATTGAAGATATTATGTAAAGCCATGGTATTTCTTTCGTTTTCACTCTTTACCCCTCTTCCCCCAAAAGAGGAGGTATCGAAGACCCTGTTTCTTATTAATTTCTATCCATGGTATATTCGTTGAATTATCCTTTTAGTTGTTGGAAGGACATAACATAATAATACCTGCTGGGATCTTGATCTCGAACGTCTGTCCAAATCATGGCTTGTAGAAACTGACAAACTACCCTGTGAAAACTCTAAGCTTTTACGGATGCATTCAACCATATCAGTAGGCATGGCTACTGTACATGTAACACTATCAAAATCAGGAACCTGCATTGTTTAGAATTCGTTAAAGGGAAGAGAAATTTCCAGAATCAAAATCATAGAACGGGATGGTACAAGGCGTAAAAAGTGGAAAGCAAAAGACAACTGCAAATATTTGCATATTCTTACTGTTAAGTTTCTTGACCTTGCTTTTTTCGAAAGGGACCGTATGCAAATGCAAACTTTCCATGTATCTCTTTTCTCGACAACATCTGATGGGGTGAACAAATCAATGCCAGCCAAACCCAGAACTTGGCAAATCTGCAGGCACAAAAACCGAAATATAACAAATGTGGAAAATGATGAGCAAGTTCTTTCATCAGGATAATGCACGTCTCTTCTCTAAGACGGTAGAATATACAAAATACAGTATCACCCAAAACCGTTTACATGGGTGTGTACTCATTTACGAGGCAAATATAGTGATGCAACTAAATTGGGAGCAGAAGTGCGTGAAGACTCCAGACAGCTAAGAGAAGAGGCAACTAGCCATTAAGTTGTGAATTTGCTGCAATATAGCATAATACTTCCCAACATATTATGAAGCAACTGAAAAGTTCCAAATAGTTACACGTCACTATTAATGGCTTTCAGCAGAAGATTAAGAGTGTGAAATACGGCAGGAACAGCCAATGGATCAAGAAAATCAGTAAATCCCTTGTTTCATGGCCTAAAATAAAATTCATCCAAACTCGATTAAGGGAATCACTGATATCCAGACAGCAATAGCTGCCTAGAGAACACAACACAATCCACCAACCTGGCTTGTAAGAAAAAAACAGTGCTGCGTATCACAGCAGATCTCACACGCAAGCACTCATTGAAGTCCTAGCCAACCATTGAGCCTCAGAATGGCAATTGATTTTGTAATTTGGTAATCAACAATAAGTAAAAAAAGGAAATTCTTGTAGAGGGGCAAGCTACCCTGGACAAAAGGGAGTTTACTTGGTTCAGTGATGAGAAAGCAGGGATAAGGGCTACAGTATGGATGGGTTGATTACAAATAACACAACTTCATAAAGATATTAACCTATAGTTCAAACTTATATATACAAATAACCCCTACAAGCCGAAGGCTCCAGCCCTTTGCTACCACCACAGACCTTGTTTCCTGAATCACGACATAAATTCAAGACATAGCACAATATTAACTTACCCTAAGAAATGAGTCAACGTTGTAATAAGGCATATATCTCCTTGTGCTCTTGCTTGAAGCAAGAGATTTCCACTCATGTTCTCTTAAGGGTGTAATGTCTACCCAAGATTTTGGCAACATACTCCATATCACTTCAGACACTTGAAATCTGTAAAACCATACAGAAGAATCACAATAAAATTTACTCAAAAAGAAGGACAACAGGGGCGCATAGATTATGGCTGAATTCATTTATTAATCATATATCAATCATGAAATGATGCTACACATCTGTCCCATCTCTCCCTTAGGACGCATGTGACCAGCACAATATTATTTACTTCCAGCACATATATGCTTTTCCATTTTCTACCGAGAATAATCCACCATTGTCCACGAACAAGTTCCAGACAAGTCATCAGAAATAAAAGAAGAGATTGGGTTTTTCTTAATATAACAGTGACTAACCAGGCTTCTCACAAACAGCAGCAATAGGTGTAATCAAACGTGCTAGTATGAGTATATGATCTACAAAGTCCTATGTTTAGCCAGCCGTTCAAACTGTTGGTCTTCTTATAAGCACAAGTTAAAATATTAATTACTAATGTATTCTAGACACTCGTTGTAAAGCAAGTTCATTCTCTCATCTATAATGTAAGACTAATCGTATAATCTAGTGTATACTAGTATTACATGATTCATAATTATCAGCAATCACATAAGACAAAGACTAAACCATGTGACTTATATCTCTTTGTGACAAATAAGAAACACATGAGAAAGGGTTAATGAAATAACCACGTTCAAGTATAATATTACTGAACCAAAGTGGAGCAAAAATAATCAAAATCTTACAGCAACTCCCCATCAGCAAGTAAATCACCAATACTTATCCCCTCATCAAGTCGGATGTGCAATACTTCCCCCAGCCAATTTCTCGCTTGAGTCTGCATAGCACAACGATGACATTTATGCTCAAAACAAGAGCAATAAATACTTAAGAAACTTGTGGGTGAAAGAAAACAAAATTAAGAAGAGAAAAGCAATTAGTCGATCTCGAAGGAGCTTTATTTACATTTTGGTCTAAGTTCAACATAGCGTGTCAAAAGAGTTCAGTCTTCTTATGCCCTGCTGCTTTAAGACTTGTAAAACTCCTCTGGAGGAGTAGACCATTAGTTTTGGGGTGAAGGATGGTTAGTTGTCTAGATCCCGAATTTATGTTTCATTCACGACAATGACTGTAGTTATGCTATTTTCAGCACCCATGTGGGGAGTTTTATATTTTAGATTGGTCTTCCTTTTATGTGCTTGTAGCTATGATTTGATTTCCCATTTAAAAGCGTTTGTCTTATGCTTGTCGCCTAAATTATAGTGTAAAGGGTTTTCATGGTGGCATCATTCGTTTCCGCTATATGACATTGGGCCTGGCTCTTTAAGAGACAATTAACTAAAATATATTCCATCAAGAAAGTGAAGATCGCCTGTAATTTTGAGGGGCAAAGAAGGGTAATCCTTGAGGCACTAGGTTTGTTGTTATTGTTGTAGAGAAGGGTAATCCAAACAAAGGGTGGATTACCGGGATTGGACGGAGTAAAAACAACAGTATATGCCAGCAATCAACTTACACTAAACGTTGCTTGGTTATAGGTCAGATATTTACCTTTCAAAAAAATTTATTTTCAAAATATTTTCAATGAGAAATATTTTTTCTTAAAGATTTTTGTTTGTCTAAGGAAAAGAATTTCATAATACAAATTTACGTAAGGTTCACATTTGACTAAGTTGAGGTTAGAATGAGGTGGAAGATCTACGATTATAACAAAAAATTTTCCCTTTACTAAAGGAAAAATGTTGAAGTCAACTTTTGTCCTAAAAAAGAAAGACATTTTTCCATTTAGGTAATTCTAATAATAATTCCTATGAAGAAATGATAATATGATTGGAATGAGATGCAAGAAACTTCCCTCACAGCAATCATACTTTCTAATGAAACTTTAAATTTTTTCTTTTTTTTTTTTTTTGTTCTTCAGCGAATATCAAAAATATTGCCGTTTCACAAATTTCGCTCTTTTACTCAGCCATATGTTGACCTAAGTACACCAGTAAAACAATCCATACATAAAAATCTAAATCGTAGACTATTTCAACGCATTTATCCACAGATTCTTCAAACACTTCCATCTCCAGCGTACGAAAACTGAAACACTAAATTTTGCATTTCCTACACAGATGTACATAGAATGAGAAAGAGAGAGAGAGATAAAAATCTATATCCTAACTATATCAACGCGATTATCCACAGATTTTTCAGCAAAAACTTCAATCTCCAGCAGAACAAAACTGAAACGCTAACTTCATCGAATTTACTACACAGATGTATATAATATGAGAGAGAGAGGATATATACATAAATTCATACATAAAAATCTAAATCCTATACTATTTCAACGCGATTATCTACTGATTCTTCAGCAAAAACTTTAATCTCCAGCAGAGCAAAACTGAAACACTAACTTCGTTGAATTTCCTACATACACATAGAATGCGAGAGAGACGAGAAAGAAAGTATTATACCTGCAAGAAGGCATCATCGAGCTCACGGAAGCTCGATTCCGCCGACGATGGCGAGGATTCGCCGGCGACGGTTACTGATTTGAACTCCGGCGACTCTTCCGCCGCCACCACCATGATCAGCGGTGTTTCGCGCCAATAATAAAAAAGGAAGAAAATCAACAGGTAAAGGAGAGAGAAAGACAAATGGAAGAGAGGAGAAGTGGAGGAGCTACAGAGACCGAGTATATACAGATTCGTATGGGGGTGCATTGTGGGGAAGGGGCCCTTGAAAGGTTGAGCCCTTTATCTCTCTCTCTCTTTTGCAGGTTATTTTTATTTAGAGTAAAATATTATAAGATCTCTTAAATTTTATAATTAAGTATAATATATTTTTTGTATTTTTAATTTTAAAAAATAGTTTTTAAAATTTTATAAATTAACACAATATATCCCCTGTATTTTTAATTTCATAAAATAGCCCTTGAATTTTATAAATTAACACAACACACCCGTGCGCTTTCAATTTTATAAAATAGCCCCCTAAATTTTACAAATTAACACAACACGCCCATTATATTTTCAATTTTATAAAATAGTCCGCTCAACTTTGTCATTGCACAAAATACACCCTCTGTACTTTTAATTTTATAAAATAGTCATCTGAACTTTTTTATTACACAAAACTCACTCATGAACTTTATTACTAAACATAACTCACCCTTTATACATTAATAAATTTAAAATTTAAAAAATATATGAAATTTAAAATTTTAAAACAAATTATGAAAAAAATTGATAAATTTTTGAAAAAATATAATAATATTTTTAAACTTTAATAAAAATTAGAATAATAAATTTAAATAAAAAAATCTAACAAATTAAAAATAAGAGATTTTTTAGTTTTATACAAAAGATAGAAAATTATGTTTTCAAATTAAAGGCATGAGCTTTATATTTCTAGATAAAAAATAAAAGAATTTTTAATATTTACAAAAAATAATTATTTAATTAATATTATAAAAAATTATAAATTTAGAAAATAATAAATTTTTTTTAAATTTCCATACAAAAATACTATAAGAGAAAGTATAACAATTTTTTTTAAAAATAAATTCTAAAATAGATTATAAATTTAAAACTAAAAAAATATACAAAATTAAAACTTTGAAAATAAATACTAAAATTTTTTTTAAATATTAAAAATAAAATTTAAAATTATTATTATATTTTTTCATACTTTTTTCAAAAAATATCTTTCATAATTTATTCAAAATTTTCATTTCATACTTTTTTATTTTGAAATTTATGAATGTTTAAGTGGTGTGTTATGTTTAGTAACAAAGTTTAGGAGGTGAGGTGTGTAATAACAAAGTTTAAAAGGCTATTTATGAAATTGAAAGTGAAGGGAGTGTATTGTGTTAATTTATAAAGTTTAAGGGGCTATTTTTTAAATTAAAAGTACAGGGTGTGTGCTGTATTTAATTGCAAAGCTTAGGGGGCAATTTTTCAAAATAGAAAGTGCAAGGGATGTGTTGTAATTAATTACAAAGTTCAGAGATCTTACTATATTTTGCCCTTTATTTTATTTTATTTTATGGTTATTTACTTATTTAATTTTAGTGTTGGTAAGTTTATCAGGATTCATTTACCATACACTAATGTACCGAATCCCATTAGAACTTCGAAATTAAGCGTGTCTGAGCGAGAGTAGTACCAGGATAGGTGATCTCCTGGGAAGTCCTCATGTTGCCAACCCTATAAAGTTGAGGGTCCTCGGAAACAACCTCTCGGCAGGGTTACACTCAAAAGGGGTAAGGCTGCGTACATCCACCCTCCCAGACCCCGTTTAGGCGGGAGCCCTTGGCGCACTAGGTCTGTTGTTGTTGTTGTAGTGTTTGGTAATTTTTAATTTTTTATTTAAAATAATTATTTTTATTCTATTTTATGATAAAATTAATTATTTTGTTTATATGATTTTATTTTATATCAACCGTCGAATTGGATTATTTTAATTACAAAATAAAATTAGTTTGAAAATACGATGAAAAATCAATTTAGATAAACTTACAAATACTAAAGTCTTGCAGAATTCTTAACCAATTTATTCTATGACCTTTCAGCTCTTTTATGTTATTTTGAATATTTATATTGTATGTAATACTTACGTTATATTTTGATATATTTAATTGGTAATGACAAATAACAATCCATACAAATGATGCAACAAACTATCAAGTAGATATTTTGGGGATGAAGTTGTTAGCGTCAATATGCAAATTAAAAAACATCAACTTCTATCGGATCGAATAATATTGACTGAAAACCTTTTATTAACTTCCGTGAATTTCTAGTTTTCCATTTCTTCTTAAAAATTACAATTATGTTTTCATTTATAAGCAACCTGATATGTCGAACGAGTATATGTAAAAATTTAAAGTTTATTTATTTTAAATCTATTTGTCTGTAGCAATAAAAGCCATCCACCTCCTAAGGAGATCAAGGCAGGTCGACAATAGAAGTCATTCACCTCCTAAGGAGATCAATAGAGTACTACAGAGACAGACAAGAAGACCTACACATGGTTTTCACTGACCTGGAGAAGGCATATGATAGAGTGCCGAGAGAGGTCCTATAGAAGGTCTTGGAGAGGAAAGGCATCCCTCAACCCTATATACGAGCTATCAAGGACATATACAAAGATGCACAAACCAATGTACGCACGACAGAAGGAGAGACAGACACTTTCCCCATTACAATTGGAATACACCAAGGACCAGCCTTGAGCCCCCTTTTGTTTATTCTGATTATGGATGAGCTCACTGGGCACATCCAAGGAGACGTGCCTTGGTGCATGCTTTTCGTGGACGATATAGTCTTGGTGGGAGAGCCCAGGGAGGAGGTGAATGAGAAGCTAGAACGCTGGAGATTGGCCTTAGAATAGAAAGGTTTAAGACTTAGTAGATCTAAAACCGAGTATATAGAACTCAAGGTATGTGTATCTACCATGCCAAGTACAGAAGAGGTAAAGATTGGATCAGAGTGCATACCGCAAAAAGCGTGCTTTAAATACTTGGGTTCCATAGTGCAACAAGACCGCGAAGTGGATGCAGATGTTAACAACAGGATTAAAGTCGGCTGGCATAAATGGAGGATGGCCTCGGCGATACTGTGTGATAGGAAGTTCCCGCTCAAGTTAAAGAGAAAATACTATAAGACGGTAATTAGACCAGCTATGTCTTACGGGGCGGAGTGCTGGCCAGTTTAGCACCATCACACGCAGAAGTTGAAGGTAGCAGAAATGAGGATGTTAGGATAGATGTGTGGACACACAAGGAAGGATAGGATCAGGAATGAAGTCATAAGAAGTAAATTAGGCGTGGCCCCAATCGAGGATAAGCTGCGAGAACAACGATTGAGGTGGTTCGGGCATGTTAAGAGGAGACCGAGCACTGCACCTGTTAAGAGATGCGAGCAACTCCATATTACAGACGGGAAGAGACGAAGAGGCCGACCAAAAAAGAGTTGGATGGAAACAATTCGACACGACCTCGCCTATCTCAACATCAGTGAAGAAATGGCCCTAGATAGAGCTCAGTGGAGGAGTAGTATAAGGGTACTAGATATAGTGGGATAAGAACGACAAGCATTTCTAGGCTAGTACTAGTGCCACCAGGCTTCTTAAACCCCTCTCGGTTTTTATGCTTCCATGCTTTTATGCCTTGTTTCTTTCTGTTTATACCTTTTTCATACTTCCATGCTTGTAGTGCTCTCATTATTTTTCATGGCCTTCTCACTTTTTAGGTTGGGCACCTCGGAAACAGCCTCTCATTAGGGTATCCCCCTGATGGGGAAGGTTGCGTACACCATACCCCTCCCAGACCCTGCTAACGCGGGAGCCCTTGGGGCACTGGGTCTGTTATTGTTGTTGTAAATAAAAATCAAGATTATTTAACCAAAAGTATATAAATTTTATTTACTGTGTCAATTTAATCTTTATATGTTTAGTTGTGTTAATTGAGTCCGTGTAAAATATAGCAAATAAATTTTTAATGTTCCGGTTATTTGTTCATTTAAATTGAGTCAATATTTGAGTTTTATTAGGTTATTTGCATTTAAGATAGCTATATCTTTTTGGTAACGAGCCTTGGCCCATGAGGAGGCCTCCAATCCCCATTAACAGGTAAATCATGAGTATATCCTCAGCGAGAATCGAACTCCTGACTCCTGCGCGACGACTGCATAGATAGAAGACACCGTCAACTAATACGTCCTCATAATGGATTAAGATAGCTATGTCGTTAAAAATTATGAAAGTTTAAATTTTACATAAAATAATTGGAAACAAGTAAATGTATCAAAACTGAATTAATATATAATATAGTGGTTAAAGTACAAAAACATTTACATTGGTAAATAACTCTAAAAAGCATAAAAAATAAAATAATATATTTAACATAATAATAATTATTTCTTTTTTTAACACAAATAATAATTATTATTTCTAAAAATAATAATAATAACAAAATAATAATAGCATAATTTTAATGAAAATAAAAAATAGGGAGAGGAAAGAAACAGGAACGTAACGTATGGCAAAGAGTATGAAAAATGCTGCAGACAAGACAAACAATTTATTCTCTGGCCCCTACTATATTCTGGCTACGCTACTGTCACCCGCGGTTGCACGGAAAATGCATGATCTACGTGGACACAGGCCAATAACAGGCTGCCACGATTGCATTGGCCTCGTGACTGTGGGGGTACGGGTGATTTTGCGCCGTGTAACAGTAGTGACGTCATCGTGGTCCAGGGTGGGCTAGGGTTTGGGCTTGGCTGGGCCTCGTGGCCATACCCCATTTCACTGTTTTACTCGTGGTTCTAATGTGCCTCCCATTTGTCTTTCTTATCCAATGGATCATCGGTTTATAGTAGGCCACGTGATGGAGTATAGGTTCGATCTACAAAGTTAATATGTATAAAATAATAAATATCAAAGACGTCTCTAATGTACTTCATTATTAAAGTGACCTTCCAACTTTTAATTTTGTAAAATACACTTTCGAATTATTGGTCAAAATCAATATGATCCTCAACTTTTAATTTTATCAAAGACATCTCTTAAACTATTAATTTAAACCCCCTAACTTCTAATTTCATCAAAGACACCACTGAAACCATTAAATTAAATCAAATTGACCCTAATTTTTAACGTTTTTAAAAGATTAAAATAACTTATTTAAATATCTAGTTTGTATATCTAAAATATGATAAAAAATTATTAAATTCTAAATAATGATATAAAATTATGTTTTAATAAACTAGTTATTTTTATTGTATATATATATATATAGTAAAAAATCAAATATATTATATAATAGTTTTGAAGTGTATGATTCTTGCCATTTGAAAAATGGAATATTACATTTTAATTGGTTTGATTCTTTGTAATAAGTTTCTCTAATTTTGATTGTTGATTCTTTTGTAAAAGTTTCGAAAAACCATTCTTTTTGAATCTTATTTTGATCAGATTCAAATTCATTGCTTAAAAATTCTTTATTTATTATAAAATCTTTTATTAAAATATTTGTTAAAGGTGGTCTCATTTGAGAAGCTATTAGAGAATTTGGATTTGAAAATGATTTAGTTTGAAAAGCTGGTTCAGCAGGAGAAGGGTTAAAACGTATTTCTCTAAATCTGCCCATTACCACATTTCTCATACTTAATTAGGGCGGAACCTGAATCAACCAAAATGAATTCATAAAAATTTTGGGTTCTTTGAATATCATCCGGTAGTCATTGAAAATTATCAAAAAATGTGGATTTGTCTAAATTTTGAATTCCAATCAATGGGAGAGGTTCCCTATGCTTTGTTATAAAAATATGTTGCAATTGAGGTTTTGAAAAATATTGATTTGTTTGAGTCGGTAAAGTATTTTAGAGTCTCTGATTAAGAGATTGGGAATGAGCCGGTGGTCGGACTGAGAGATGATTTGGGGGTCTTGAAGCAATGACAGAGTAGGAAATTGAAGGAAAATCTTCAGTTAAAATTGAGAGAGGGTTTTGAGTTGGAATTTTGATCGAAGAAGATTGAGGATGGATTTTAAGAGTCATTGCATAGTCTTCTGCAGATTGAATCTTTCCTTTAACTTTGTCTTTTGACATTCAACTAGGAAAGTAATTGAATTGAATTATGGTTTTGAAGAAATTATCTTGAGAGAAAGTCTGGTAAAGAATTATTTTTCCCTTTAATAAATTCAATTTGAATTGCCATATTGCAAAAATTTGTTTTGAAACTATATTCTTTACATCATTTTGTAAAGCTTCTTTTGCGGATTTGCAATCAATCCTTATAAGGAAAGTTTTGTTATATAAGTTATCTTGAAATTTTGAGATACATAAAACAATGGATAAAAATTTCTTTTTGATTCTTAAATAATTTTTTTGAGCTCGAAGTCAAAGTCCATAATGAAATCTAATAATTTGTTCAGTACTGGACTTTATTTTTTGTTTGAGTATACCACCATAACTTATATCTGAAGCATCTGTTTCCACTATGAGAAATGCTTTTGGATTTAAAAGGGCTAAACATGGGAGATTTTTGACTTTTTATTTTAATGTTTGAATTATCTTAGTATGGTCCTTTGTCCAGCGAAGAGGATTATTTTGAAGCCTTTGATATAATGGTTGATACAAATTGCGAAGGTTGGGAAAGAAATCAGCAACGTAATTTAAACATCCAAAAATCTTTGTAATTGAGTTTTGTCCTTTAGTCTGTTTGAAAATTTGTCAGCAAATTCTATTGCTTTTGCAATAGGTTTTATGGTTCCTCGAAAAATATTATGCCCTAAAAATCTGACTTTGGTTTGAAATAATTTTATTTTTTGAGCTGAAATGACTAAACCATTTTTTTATTGTGCTAATAAGGATATTTAGATGTTTCAAATGTTGATCAATATTTTATGAGAAAACTAAAATATTATCAATATAAATAATGATAAAATCTGTATATTGAGTGAAAATATAATTCATAATATTTTGAAATTCCGATGGAGCATTTTTGAATCCAAATGGCATCACATTCCACTCGTAGTGTCCGAATGGGACAGTGAATGCTGTTTTATAGCGATCTTTTTTGTCAATTTGAATTTGCCAAAAATCACGTTTTAAAACAAATTTTGAAAATATATTTGCATCATGTAACCTATTTAATAGGTCATTTTGTTTGGAATTATATATCTTATCAATTGAAGAACTTTGTTTAGTGGTTTGTAATTGATGATTCATCTTGGGACTCCTCTTTTTAATTATGCTTATTTGTTGACATAAAATGCAGAATAGCTCTAATGAGATTTTGATGGTCTGATTAATTTTTTTGTCTATAAACATTTGAATTTCGTTTTTGAAACGCTCTAATAATTCCTTGTTCATTTGAATGGGTCTGGCTTTTGTTGGAATATTTCGTTCATTGAAATCTTTTTCATAAGATAATTGAATTATATGCCTTTTTCTTTCCCATAATGCATTAGGAAGATCAGAGCATACTTATTTATTTATTTTGTTGTTTAATTGGATTAGTTTTTCGTTTGACTGGACTATTTGTTTTTCAGTCATTTGATATTCTATTTCTTTTTGAAGATATTAAATGTGATTTTTCTTATTGTTGATCAAGTTTACTAGTTTGAATATTACTGTTGATTGTAAGGGACGTAAATCTCTTTATTGGATTGGGTTTAGGAATTGAAATGTTACTTTGGTATCCATAATCATACTATGAACTCCTTCTTTTATGACTGTAAAATGATATATTTGACTTATGAATGGGGTTCCTAATATGATTTGTGGTTGAAGGTCTCTGACAAGAATGAATGGTGTTTTGAAACAAATGTCATTGTTGCAGATGTAAGAATTCGATAATTTGTATTTTATATTCATATTGTCTCCATTAGCAGTATGAAGGCTTTCGATTGTTTTTTTGTAGTATTTTGAAGGGATGAGTCATTCTTTGATGCAATTAAGATATGCTCCTGAATCAAGTTGTGATTTTTTAGTTTTTTGAAGTATAACAATCTTTTGAAATATGGAGAGTTATTTTGATATACCATTTTTGGTATTCAATTTTTTTTCTATTAATTGAAGGAATTTTTCATTTGATATTGATGTATCAGGAATTTGAATGCCTTCTAGTTGAGTTGAATTAGGATCTTCATTTGAAATATTGTTTTTGATTATAGATAAGCTATTCTTGATTTTAATTCCAGATCCTTTGACTCTAATAGTGATAATTTTGATTTTTCTTCTAAGTCTTTGTATTGCATTGTTATTATTTCGTTTTATAAATTTTTTTATTTGTTGTTTTAAGTTATTGATTTCTTTGTGTAAATCACTAGTTGAAATTTGTCTAATTATATTTGGAGTGGGATATCTCTCAAATATTTTTTCAAGTGAAATTGGTTCTTTATATTTTGAAATTTCTTGTTCTTTGAATATAATTTCTTTTAATTTGATTAGATAATCTCTTCTTAAATCTTGGTCTTGAATTTTTTCAACAATATCCAACAAGGCCTCTTTGTTTACTCTTGTTAATACATTGACTGTTTTGAATTTGCAGGGACATAAATCTTGGGTTAATGCAGATAATGTGCTTTCATCGGCTGTATCTTCTTGAATTTCAAATATATAGTATTCATTGTTTGAGCTTGAATAAGAAATAAATTAATTTATTTTTTAGGTCTTCATCTTTTATTTGATTTATTTTCTCTTTTATTTTGCAATTGTTTTGATAATGACCAGGCTTTTTACATTTGAAACATATTAGAATTTTATTTGATTTTTGTTTTTGTAATATTGGGGCGGTGGTGGTTGTTCATATTTGTATTTTCTTTTTTCTTGCAAGACTTAAAGTCTTGTTGAAATGTTTTCTTTTTGTGTAGTTTTGAAGGGGATTTGAAATCATGAATGCCACATTAAGCACAAAAAGATCTTAGTTCTTTCTTCGCCTGAAATATTTTAAGATTATTGCGAAGCTTTTGTTCCTCACATAAATGTAAAGCTTTCTTTTTAATGAAAGCAAATAATTGACCATAAGTAATGTTATTCCATGGGATTGTTTGAGTTCCACATAATTCTTGAATTTTTGTCATAATTCTATTTACAAATAATTTTGGAAGTCGAGTTATGAATCTTTCTTTCCAAAATGTTTGATTTCCATCTTCTCTTTTGAGTATGTGTGTTAGAAATATGTCTTTGTACTATCGAAAATTTTGTAATGATGGACATCTTAAATTTGTTAAAAATAATTTTGCTAATTCTTTTTCTTCGTCAGCGCTGCCAATAAAGGCTATTGTTATTGACTAAATTAATGTTTCGACATCGTCTTCAACTTCCTCTTCAATGTAAGGAGAGTTGACGTCGTTTTGATCTAATGGTTTGTTTTCAAGGTACGAATGATTGAGTATCATTTCTCTGACAAGAGGTTGCAGTATTTTTGTCCACCATGATTTGAGTTGTCTAGTAAAACCAGCAACAATTAGCCTTGCTGTTGTGTGGCTGGTAATGGCTGAATGGGTCATTGCCATTTGATTTAATGTAATTATTGTTTCATATTATGATTTTCCATCTATATTCCAGTCGTGAATATCTTTTCCATTGAATGACATAGTGGCATGTTGATTTTTTTATTCGAATTGAATATCGGGTGGTGTAATGTGTTGATTCTTCCAGTTGGTTCTTATTCTATTCATTGAAGATTCAGGGTTATCAATATGAATATAGAGAATTATATAAATTGAATAAATAAAAGGGGTTACATATGGGGCCTATATATAGGCAGAGATAAATACAGAAAGGACTAAAATATCCTTGTACATACCATAAGTCAAGGGGTACAAGGGTAAAATACAATGTAAACCCAGGCTAGAGGAGGGTTCTAGAATACTCTAATACGCCCCCTCAATCTGAGCGTGGTGGAAGAACGCGAAGATTAGTTGCCACTGATGAATTAAAGAATTAAAAACTGAAAAAAAAAAGAAATCAACAAAATACGATAAATTAAAAAAAAAGAACAGAAATTAAATAGCGGAAGGAAAAAAAAAAAAGGAAAGGTCAGAGCCTGGGCTCTGATACCATATGAATGTAGAGAATTATATAAATTAAATGAATAAAAGAGGTTACATAGGGGGCCTATATATAGGCAGAGATAAATACAGAAAGGACTAAAATACTCTTGTACATACCATAAGTCAAGGGGTACAAGGGTAAAATACAACGTAAACCCTAGGCTAGAGGAGGGTTCTAGAATACTCGAATAATCAATTGTATTTGTATTAAATTGTTCTTTTGTTTTTTGAATTTCTGTTTCAGTTAAAGACATTGACGTTGTCTCACTAGTGGTGTCATTTTCACCTTTTGAAATGGTTTGAATTGTTGGGTTACTTGTAGGTTTATCAAAAAATTTTAATTTTTAAGTTATTTTTTCTAATACCTCGATGTCAGGATTTTTTGTCTTTTTGGATTTTATTTGTTCTTTATCTTGTTGAGTTAGGTTGAAGGGTTGAAATTGAGGTTGTTAAATTCGTTGAAAGAATGAGTTTATTTGCGATTGTGGAGTTGCAAAGCTTTGTTGAATAGGGTAGCTTTGAGGTATCAGTTGAGGGATCATGTAGCTTTGAGATGTTGGTTGAGGCATTAGTTGGATTATAAGAGGTTGTTCTATTTTCTGTTTGTCCTTGTTGTTTACTATGTTATTATGTATTGAACTTAATTGTTCCGAAATTGCTTTGAGATTTAAAGCTTGAACATTATTTTGTTCGTAAATTTTGTTTATGTCATTAATTGTAGGTGCAGTTTCACCTTCTTTTTCATCTCTTCCCCTGCGGAAAAGAGTAGCTACCATATCTTGATTTTGAACATTGATAATTAAATTTTTTGTTGGAGAATGAATAGTTTGGATTACTTGTCCATCCGTTGTTAGCCATTTGGTTGTAGGGTTTGTATTAACATTTATAAAATCTTGAATAAAAGGATTTGGTATTTGATTTTTTGATGTGTATGATTCTAGCCATTTGAAAAATGGTCAATATAGTCCATGTCAATTTAATCCTTGCATAATTTAAATTGTATCAACTTATGTCTATAGTGGGAATTGAAGTTAAATTAACAACGTTTATATAAAATGCAAATGACTTGATACAAATTTATCCGCCTAACTCAATTTAAACTCACCCGTTATCTGAGCATTAACAATTATTTCTCCAACTCGATGCTAATTTTACTCTAAAGACTAAATTGACACAAAGTAAATAGTACGGTGATTAAAGTAACGCAATTAAAAGTACAAAAACTAAACTGACACAATAGGTAAAGTAAAGGGACATTTCGTGTAAATAACCCTATATTTTTTATGACCCGATGTTGCACAATGAGATGGCAGTTAAATTTTTTTTTTTAGTAAAATTTTAATTATTAAAAAATATATTTCATATACAATAAAAATAATTAGTTTGTAAGAAAATAAATAAATTTATATCATTTTTTAGAATTTAGTAATTTTTTTATCACGATATTGGATATACAAATTAAATTTTTAAATAAGTTATTTTAAATCTTTTAAAAATGTTAAAAGTTGAGGTCAAATTAATTTTAATTAATAGTTTGGGGGTGTCTTTAGTAAAATTAGAAGTTAAAGGGGTCAAATTAATTTTAGTTTAATTTAGGGGTGTATTTGATAAAATTAGAAGTTGGGAAAGTCACATTAATTTTGACAAATAGTTCGGGGGAGTGTTTGATGAAATTAGAAGTTGGGGGGTCACTTTGATATTAACCAATAGTTCTAGAGTCTCTTTGATTTTTATCCTATATAAAATTTAGTGGGGCTACGACTTAAATTGACTATATACTATTAAGGAAGAAAATCCACATGGACTGTATGGATTGCAATGTTATCCCCAAGGAAGGCCTATCCATGTAGCATAGAATACTGTGTGCCGATGTCAAGACAAAGAAAAGGGTCAAGAAACAAGTAAAACTGTATAACCATGTACTTATTGCTAGGATTTGAAGGTAGGCAAGTATCAAACTTCTAAGGGCTGTTTGGTATGAGAGAATGTAGGGGTGGGAGTGGGAATGGGCACCTCATTTCAAACTTTTAGCTATTCGGTATAGGAGAGTGGGAATGGAGAGGGGTATTCTCATTCCTACGTTTTCATAACCCAGGGGTATGAAAACGTGGGAATGATAATGGGATTAAAATTAAAATTCTTATTATTATAATAGTTGTTTGTGTTAGTAGTATTATTATTATTATTATTATTGTTGTTGTTGTTGTTATTGTGATTATTATTTGTTATTTTTTAGTATTATTATTATTATTTTATTGTAATAATAATATTATTATTATATTATGATTATTATTATTGTTGCTGTTGTTGTTCTTCTACTTCTTATTATTATAGTTATTTTTATTTCTATAGTTCTTCTCCTTCTTCTTATTATTACATTAAAATTTATTAGAGAGTATTTTAGTACACTATGTGGTTTATATTCATTCCTACTAGTTCATACAAAACATAAGAATGACTATTTTAACCCATTTCATCTCCTTCCACACATATATGAAACGGAAGAATGGGAATGATTGGATCATTTCCACTTCCCAAAAGCTATTCCCATTTCCTTATTCCAACTCCCATAAATTCATTCTCTCGTGCCAAACGACCTCTTAAGGAAAAGGGTCCAATTTGAGATTGGCTAGGACTTTCAAAGGAATGTAAACCACGTGTCGAATTGAATGACATAGAAGATTAAATGTTCGGTGTGCGAAGTACTAGGCGAATCAAAGGGAAGGGCATCAAACCATCGAGAATCCTAGTGGTGGTGTAAGGAAGTCTAAGAGAAGATTATAGCTAAAAGAGACTGCTTTAAGTATTGGGATCAAAGTGGGGACGAGGACAAAAAATAAAAATATAAACAGTCCCATAATGAAGTAGAGATAACAGTTAGAAAGGCACAAGGCTTTCAAGGACTTATACAAGAGGTTGGATATGGAGGAGGAAGGAAGGGACATCTACAAAATTGCTAAAGCTAGAGAAAGGATGACTAGGGACTTGGATAGAGTAAAGTGCATCAAGGGCAATCAAACACTTTTACACTACTTCATAGGAAGTGAATTCTTAGGAAGTACAACTTTCTATAAAAATTTAATTATTTTACCAATTAAACGAGGCCTAAATTTTGATTTAGACAATCAACTTAATTATTTTTGGGCCAGTTACGTCAAAGATCCCTGTACTTTGTCCGTTGTGTCAATTTAATCATTACACTTTCAACTGTGTCAATTTAGTCCCTGTATAATTCAAAACGTGTCAATTTAGTCATTTGGTCAAATTGAAGCTAAGTTATTAACGTAATTTTGAACTGCAAAAGTTAGATGCAAATAACTTATTATAAATTCATCCGCTTACTAAATTTAACCCAACTTGTGGCCGAACTATTAAAAATTTAACACAAATTTTTTTCTAAGGACTAAATTAACACATTTTGAATTGTACATAGACTAAATTGACACAATTAAAAGTATAAAAATTAAATTAATATAATAGATAAAATATAGGAACATTTAGCGTAAATAATCCATTATTTTTTAAATGACTTGAATGCACAAAACGGCGTCGTTAGTTTTAGTATTGCGAGGGAAAAAACAGAGAGAAAATAAGAGAGGGGTAGACAAAACATGATCTAGAGGGAACAACAAGACTTCACAGCCACTTAGCTATAATGGCTGCTGCTCTTTCTCCCTCTCCTTTCTTACCCGCCAATTCCCGCGATCTCTACCCTCTCAAACCCTTCAGATTTTCTTCTCTCTCTTCCCTTAACACTCACTTTTCGCCTCGTCATGCTGCTCTCCGGCGCAAGCCCACTCCGCCGGTGCTCTGCCAGACCGCCGGCGCGCCGCCTAGAGACGCTGCTGCGGATGTCGCCGTTAAAGTCGGCCAGGATCGTTTGTTGAAGGTATCTTCTCTTATGAATATTATATATTGAACGATGAATATGAGTTACATGTGGACCTTTATATGGGCAAACACCAGGGAATACAAAGACTAAAAGACCCAAGAAGGTTATATAAATCAAAGGGTAAATGTGTAAATAGAGGAAAATCTAGAGTAACCCTAGATTAGGTATATTCTAGAATGCTGGTCTAATAGGCCTCCTTCAAGCTGGGCGGGGTGGTACCACCCGAAGGTTGGTCTTGTGTTGTAGGAAGCGATCAGCAGCTAGGCCCTTGGTCAGAATGTCAGCCACGTAGGAGTATAGTGAACTTGAAGATCACCCTTGAGTACCTTTTCACAAACATAGTGGAAGTCAACATCAACGTGCTTGCTTCGGTCATTGGAGTTTTGATTCACGGCAAGGTAGGAAGCGGAACATTGTCACCGTACACAATTATTGGTCTGGGTGGCGAATGCCGAGGTCGCGCATGAGATAATGGATCCAATCACTTTCTGCAACGGCTTGTGCAATAGCCCTATACTCGGATTCAATGGTGGATTTGGACACAGTTGCTTGTTTCTTGGCCCTCCAGGAGATGATGTTAGGACCAACGTAGACGACATACCCGGTAGTGGAGTGGTGAGTGTCAAGACAGCCACCCCAATTAGAGTCAGCAAAATCAGTAACAGTGAAGGTCCATGCGGGTTGGATGGACAGGCCATGATCAGGAGTGGCTTGAGGTACCAAAGTATGCGTTTTACAGCTTGCCAGTGTGGAGTGAGGGGAGCATGCATGAACTGGGAGACAAGATTGACAGCATAGCATATATCAGGGCAAGTCATAGTAGTTATTGGAGGGCCCCGACGGCACTCCTATATTCGGTAGGATCCTCAAGAAGGTTCCCTTCACTTAGGGAGAGATGTGCTCGGGTTGGGAGAGGAGTCTTAATTGTTTTAGCGTCACAGAGATTATGTTTAGTGAGAAGGTCGATGGTGTACTTGTATTGAGAAAGAAATTGGCCTTGGGAGTCACGTTGGGCTTGGATGCCAAGGAAGAAGTATAGTGGGCCAAGGTCTTTCATTGCAAATTGGGTGGAAAGAGACTGAACGAGGTTATGAAGGTCCAAACTGTCAGTGCCGGTGAGAATAATATCGTCAACATATAGAAGGAGGCATGTGAGGTGCGAGTGGGACTTGTGGATAAACAAAGATGGATCAGCACGACAGCAAATAAAACCAAGGCTAAGTCAGAACGCACTAAATCTTTGGAACCATGCTCGGGGAGCCTGCTTAAGGCCATATAACGCTTTCTTTAGGCGACACACATGATTGGGATATTTGGGATGTATGAAGCCTTTAGGTTGTCTCATATAAACTTCCTCCTTAAGATGACCATGTAGGAATGCATTTTTCACATCCAACTATTGTATCGACCAGTTATATGTGATAGCAAGTGTAAGTATAAAGCGTATGGTGTTAGGTTTTACAATAGGGCTGAAGGTCTCCTTGTAGTCAAGGCCATCACGTTGGTGAAACCCTTGAGCAACAAGGCGAGCCTTAAACCGTTCAACAGAGCCATCGGCTTTGTACTTAACTTTGTACTTCCAAGTGCTACCTACAAGGTTCTTTGATGGGTCATGGGGGACGAGGTCTCAAGTGTTATTGAGAATTAGACTATTAAATTCATCCGCCATGGCTTCTTGCCATTGAGGATTTTTCACTGCCTGTGAGTAACAAATTGGTTCCTGAATTACAGTTATGGAGGAGAGGGAGAGGGGGTACTTGGTTTTACGAATGCCAGCCTTGAGTCTAGTACACATGGGGTGAGTGTTAATTGGGGGGGGGGGGGGGGGGGGGGGGGGGGGGGGGGGGGGGTTCGGTGTCAATGCTTAGGTCCAGAGTGGTGCTAGGGCCGCTAGTGGAAGGACGTGGGTCAATTACGGTTGGGGTGAACCCGAGGACAGGTTGGGCAGCAGTGGGTTGGGGACCAGGCCAGGTGCTGCCGGGCCGAACCCAGGGGGTTTGGGTGCGGTGGTACGGGGAGCCGTGCCGGACCCAGTGGGTTCTTGTGCGGCGGCGTGAGGGGCAGAGTCGAACCCAGTGGGTTTGGGTGCTGCGGTGAGGGGAGCAGCCCCATTGTCTTCAGCGACGGGTGGGGCTATTAGCGACAGGTAGCGACCGGGTTGGCGTGATTCCGGGTGTGATTCGATGATTGACATCGTGGGCACTAGATGTGTTGGGGAGGGGGGATGTGTGAATGACTAGAGGTTGATTGAGAATGACATTCGGGGGAGGGGAACTTGAAGTTGCTAGTTCATGCTAAGGAAATCTAGATTCATCAAAAACAATATGCCGATTTATGTACATCCGTTTGGTTGTAGGGTCAAAACAACGATAACCTTTGTATCGGGCCGCATATCCTAAGAAAACACAAGTTTGAGATCGCGGAACTAATTTATGAGGGGCACAAGATGTGATGTTGGGATAACATGCACATCCAAAGACTCGAAAACGTTTGTAATCGGGATTAATACAAAAAAGTTTTTGAAAGGGAGAAGAGTTAGAGAGAGTTGGCGTAGGGAGACGATTTATAGTAAAACACGCAGTGCAAAAAGCGTTGTCTGAAAATTCGTAAGGAAGTTTTGAATGCATTAATAGAGTCCGTGCCATTTCAGATAAATATCGATGCTTGCGTTCCACCACCCCATTTTGTTCCGGCGTATCAGGACATGATAGACGAAAATGAATTCCAACGTTCCAATAGAATGCATTCATTCGCCGGTGGTCAAATTCACCTCTGCCATCACTTTGCAAGATCTTTATTTTTGAATTAAATTGATTTTCAACAAGGGTTTTGAAATTGGTGAAGATGTTATAAACTTCAGATTTGCGTTGCATCAGGTAGAGCCATGTGAAACGTGAAAAGTTATCAATAAATAAAACATAGTATTTATATGCGGAAGTTGAAAAAATCGGAGATTGCCAAGCATTGGAATGTATTAATTGAAGCGGCATAGTAGAGTTATGAAGTACGCGATCAAATGGATCGATTTATATCTACAGCATGGTGATTTTATTTCAATTCAGGAAGTGCATGGAAATCAACATCTGCCTCCTTTGCTCCAGTGGGTGGAGATTGACTTAGATAGTTCAGCTCAGCCTCATGCTCAGTTATCGCATCTTGAGAATGTAGCTCAAGACCCCGCTAGTGAAGATGATTCTGGGTCCTCGGGGCTTGTGTTTCCTTCAGGTTTTGAGCCCTCTGATTTGAGCAAGTCAGAGCCCTGTATGGAGAGACCCAGTGGAGTTAGGTTGAGAAAAGGAGGAGTGATGACAAAAAGGAAGAGGAAAGCGTTGAAGCACAAGGAAAAAGAGAATGAAAAGCGGGAGCTTCAGGAATTTCTAAAAGATATGTCGCCTACGAACAACATGCTGAAAACGACCAAGGCCTTAGGCAAGCGGAAAAAGGGGAATGAGGCGAAGAAGAAAAGACGGAATAGGGGGAATCGGTACGATAAGATCTCGGAAGCGGAGTATGATGGAATGATCATGCAAGCGGTGCGGGTTATAGAGATGGGGAGAATAGTAGGTTTTAACTTTGATGGTTTCGACCCACCGATGGTGGCAGATTTGCTTGCTAAATGAGGTGGATGGGTTTGTGGTTGAGGCTTCAGTCCTGCTCCCGTTTCCCATGCTGCTCGTTTGGTTCTTCTTTATTTGGGATCCCTGTCTGAGCTTGTTCTTGCGCGTCTTGTTGGGCCTGTGCTTGGTGTCTGTTTGTGTTGTGTTTGGGTGTTTTGTTTTTGGTGCCAGTTTGTTCCTTGTTTGATTTGATCTCTTTTTGTACCCACTTCCGTTTACGGGGTGGCTAAGGCCTTGTCTTTTCAAGTTGCCTGTTTGTACTTCGGCTATGCCAATATTTATCAAAAAAAATACCAACCCTGACTATGTGAATATATAATATTGACATGGTATTAGAGCCTTGCTGACCAAGAGGTCACGAGTTCGAATCTCAGCAGCCCCCACTTTGAATATTAAAAATATTTAAGCACAAGGTCTGAGGTGGGCTTGTGCACTATCCACGTTTCAAGCCCAATTGGCATTCGCATGGGGGCATGTCAGAGTATAAAACTATTCCTGGGCCTTCACCCATCAGCTTAAGCTTTTGGGTGAGATGGTTCCTTGACATATTTGTCTTGTTAAATCATCGTTATTGGTATACAGGTTGTTTGCGTTGGTGAAAATTTATTAATAATTTTGTACTCTTACATGCTTCTTTATACATATACTTATTGGAGTTGAAGCATAGATAATGCATAGACCCATACTCATATCTTGTGCTTGAAATGTATTAATATTTAGAGTGTAGGCTAATTGGGGTTTGAAATTATTACTCACGGTTAATAAGATTCTGATATCATGTTAAGAAGCTAATTATTTCAAAAACTTAAGTTGATTGACGAAGGGGCAGTATTGGTTTTATACTCTAACCATTTGTTCAATGTCATAATAAGATAAAGTTACAATGATGAATAAAGGCTCATGACTAATTTTATACTTTTAACAGTTTGTTCGTTGTGACAATTGGGTTCGTACTGCAGGTGCCGGTTTCGAACATCCGGAATTTTTGCATTATAGCTCACATTGACCATGGGAAATCGACTCTAGCCGATAAGTTGCTTGAGATGACTGGGACTGTGCAAAAGCGGGAAATGAAGGAGCAATTCCTTGATAACATGGATTTGGAGAGAGAACGAGGAATCACTATAAAGTTGCAGGTAATTGTTTCTCGAATTTAGGACATTTTGTTGTATGTTGAGTATAAAATCACCTCTATCTTTCTAGGATAGTTGGTTTTTTAACAGGATATTGGAATTCTTTGACTAGAGGTGTGGATTTCGAATCCCGACTCTGTTGCTGAAAATACAATCTCAGCACAATGCATGAAATGTATCCATACATGATTTGCATGGGGCATGCTAGAGAATAGAGCGTGAAGCTATTCGGGAATCAACTATCCCAAAAGTTTGAGCTGCACTCCAAAAGCCTAAAAATAGTTTAATACTCTAATATCCTATCCCACGAATGCACATTGAGTTTGAAGCATAGATATTGTAGAGCTCATCTCCCACCTTGTGTTGAAATCATTTAACATTGACAAGCGAGCTATTGTTTTTCTATATGATATCAGAGCCTTGTTGATCAACATATTTTGATTTGAATCCCAATATGTCCCACTCTCTGTGAGGATATTATTTTACCTCATGAATAGACATTGATGAAATTTGCTTTTTATATTTGATTAGGATTTGATTTAGTAGAGATTTGGGTGAGATATTTTAGATAGGTTACCTAAATGAGTTTGATTTGAATTGATATTTTAAATCGAATTAGATTTAGGTAACTCTTCTATAATAAGGGCTTAAGGGTTGATGGTTGAAAGTGAGAAGAAAAGAGAGGAAAGATGTGAGGCTTTTGGTCTTGTAAATGGGTGCCAGGGGGGGCACTCGAGTAGGGGGAGAGAGAGATGTTTTGAGTGAGTGGTGTTTTGATGAGAGTTTGTAGCTTCCCTGTTCTAAAGCTATGTTGAGGAGGGTTGATAGCTCACTGTGCAGAAGCTACATTAAGGAGGGTTGATGGCTCACCATGCAAAAGCTACAGTGAGGAGAGTTGGTGACTTGCCATGCAGTAGTTACATTGTGAGTAGGGGGAGAGAGAGATGTTTTGAGTGAGTGGTGTTTTGATGAGAGTTTGTAGCTTCCCTGTTCCAAAGCTATGTTGAGGAGGGTTGATAGCTCATTGTGCAAAAGCTACATTAAGGAGGGTTGATGGCTCACCATGCAAAAGCTACAGTGAGGAGAGTTGGTGACTTGCCATGCAGTAGTTACATTGTGAGAGGATGGTGACTTACTGTGCAATAGTCAAATTGATGATTGTAATATGGGGTTCGGGGTTTCAATTGGAAATTGTAATTCCTGAATTTCATTGTGGATGAGACACTAGTTTGAATCACGTGGTTTTTTCCTTTAAGTTGATAGAGGGTTTTCACGTAAATTTCGGTGTTGATTGTTTCCATGTTTATGTTGTTTTGCACTTCTATTGTGCTTGTTTTGTGATTTTCCCCAACACTCTCAATGTTAAATTTCAACACAAGGTGTGTAGTGGCTCTGTGCAATATCCGTATTCCAAGCTCAATGGGCATTCACGCTGAGGGGCGTATTAGAGTATTAAATCATTGATGGCTCTTCACCTCAGGACTGTTCGTTCCTTGACATAAACCTGTCCTGTTCCCTCATCTAACAATTCAAGTTTATAGGATAGTTGTTTATTTATCATTACCTTACCAATATGCCATCATAATCTGCTTCCACCATGCCATTTCATTTTCATCAGTTTAGACAATGTCTAGGACTCAATGCCTTGCTTAAATTCGTTAAATTTATGTCACAGGCAGCTCGGATGCGTTATGTGCATGAAAATGAACCATACTGTCTGAACCTAATTGATACGCCTGGGCATGTGGACTTCTCTTATGAGGTAAGTGAAAGCAACATGGTGCCTTGATTGCTGTAATTTCTCTAGCTCCAGCTATAGGTATTGCATACCTATGATGTATCCATGGAGTGATTATTGGAAGAATTTGTAGGACAAAAATCTCGTTCTCCAGTTTTCTGTATGAATATAAGATATTGTTGCCATGATCCCTGGGTCTTGTGGTTAAACACTGCAAAAAAGGGAAAATAGAGGTAGTGTTATATAGTGTGTTGTCAATCTATTTTGCATATTTTCTGATTAAAAAAGAAATAAAAAAGTTCCTCGGAGCTGTTTATATATGCTCTATTATTTTAATTTGATGAATACCATACTTATCAACAAAGTTGGACATGTTTGTTTAGGTTTCTCGCTCTCTTGCTGCATGTGAGGGTGCTCTTCTTGTTGTTGATGCTTCTCAGGTAAATGTTTCCCTTCTATGGCAACATTTTGGTTCATGATTGACATTAAGTAGGGCCATAGCGATAAACCATCTTCAAAGGATTACAAAGAGCATGGATAAGTGGGAAATGTAAAGTCATGAAATTTTTGTTTATTGAGAAGTGATGACATGGACTTTTCATTAATATTCTTTTGATAGAAGTATTCTTGCTGATGATATTGTTGGAATAAGGGTTGTGCTTATGGATATGCCTCGTATTGTGAAGGGAGTGGAAGCTCAAACTTTGGCGAATGTTTATCTGGCATTGGAGAACAACTTAGAAATTATCCCTGTAAGTGTACATATACCTTGTGTTTCGTTCCTTTGCTGTGATTTCTTGTCCTTTCCGGACTGCATAACCTCTGAAGCTTTGAAAATCTGAGGATCTTATTGAGAAATGGGAGTGTTGGTAGTATGATTCTTATGGGGAATTGATGCAAGAACCAGATGGGCTTTTCAATGAATCATTTCTTTGATTCTCGTCCTGCTAAAAACATTGAGATCCTTTTGTATTTTAGTTTGTATGTTCTTTTTGTTTGTGTTGTCTAGAATTTGTAGTTGTTCATTGGATGTGACAAGTTTACATTCTTCAGGTTCTGAACAAAATAGACCTCCCTGGTGCTGAACCAGAACGTGTTTCCCAGGAGATCGAGGAGGTTGGTATACAACAATACACTGTAGTTTCTCATATTTCTAATGGCCATGTAGTTGAACCTTGCATTATCCCCCCCCCCCCCCCCAAAAAAAAAAAAAAAAAAAAAAAAAAAAAAAAAAAAAAAAAACAGATACTGTTTCTTTTCTTTCCCTCCACTTCAGGATTCTGGGGGTTTTCTCCTAATTTCTTTTATTTTATCGAGGTTAGTGACCTGGATAATTTTTAGTAAATGTTCTTTATTTGGCTTTATAAATAGGGGTAAGCTTGAATAATTGCTCCGAATTTGGTTGGATCAGTGTATCCGAGATGCTTGCTGCTGGCTTGATGTGCTGCTTTAAGTTTGGTTGGTCCATGTGTAAATATTTATTTGATTCATCTCTTTCTTGTAGGTTGTTGGACTGGATTGTAGCAATGCTATTCTCTGCTCAGCAAAGGTCAGTTTGACAGTATTTATATGTTTGAAGCATTTATGTAATGGGGATTTGTAGGTTGGAGACGGTTAGATATGATCTTGCCCACCTAAACCTAACTGAAGAGATGGCATTAGATAGAGTAAAGTGGCAGTTAAAAATACGTGTGGCTGACCTAGCTGTTAGGAGAGAGGAGCATATTGATGGCAGTCGAAAGTGTCCCTAAGCTTGCATGTCTGTTATTGTTGCCGGTTCATTTAATTTGAGTAGTGCCTGTTTGTATTAGACATGTTTGTTTTCATTTGATGGAGTAGGGTTCTTTTTACGTTTGGGGTCCCTTCGGAAGCAACTTACCCCATAGAGGTAAGACTGGGTACATCTTATCCTCCCAGACCCTACCATAGCGGGAGCCTCTTTGAGGCACTAGATGTTGTTGTCGTTGGTTGCTAATTTACATTTCTCCTGTGTGATGCTAGTTTACAATCCTTATGTGCAACTATGAGTAATGATTATGAAGCATTACTAATGCTTCTTTTCATCTGCCTCTTCTGTTTGTAGGAGGGGATTGGTATTACTGAGATTCTCGATGCCATTGTCCAAAGGATTCCCCCACCTAATGATACCACCTCAAGGCCTCTGAGAGCTCTTATATTTGATAGGTATGGAGATGCCTCTAATATCTACAATATTGCCTGTTACAATGTACCCGGTCCTGTTTCAGTCATTTGTTGTCTCCTTTTATTTTGAATGTATGTTGCTTCTTCTATTGTACTGTTCACAAGTTTTTCAGCTCAAATTTGTCCATATAGACTGCCACTTTGATATTTTGGCGTGTCATCATGTTACTAATTGTGAGAATGTACTATTACAGAAGGGCAATACATATGGCTTATGGTTCATTGTCCTTTAAAGACTAATGCATACCATGTATATCACTGCATGCAGAGATTACACCAGATTCTGGCCTCCGGACGCGTGGATAGTTCTAAGTTCTTCTGCCATAGCTTGATATGGATTTAGCCACCAAACTAGATGCAAACCATTACTTTAAGGACATTAATGTGTGATAAGATAAAAGATCTAGTTATATATAGCACATCTTGGTGTAATTTTATTGAGTCATGAACCTTCATCATGGGGAGGGTTGCCCCTTGTGCAGTGCAGGCCATGTGGCTTCCTTACCAAAAGTAAAAAAAAATAAAAAAAAAGAATTGCACGCCTCAAAAGTAATTATTGACTTAATTTATTGTTGTAGTCAATTAAACTTTGAGGTGACTGCTAATGTACTGAATAGAGGGAGGAGAACTTAGAAAGAAACTTGCTTATGATTCTTATGTGAAGCTGGCTGAATGAAAACGGTCCGTCATCCATTCTCTATAAGTGAATGTGGATTATTTTTTTTTTCTTTTTTTTATATTTATTTCCCATCTGTTTCCATTTGGTCTACTGTTTCATGCAACTGCACTGGCTTGGGCTCTCCATTTGCTGGTGGCTCTGTCTCTGTCTGCATAACAGCCACGGTCATTTATTTGTCTTATACTTTTTTTCCTTTACTCACAGACTTGATTGAGATACTAATGGTTTTAGGTTTTCTCTTCAAACTCATTCTGTCTGAACTATTGTGCAGTTACTATGATCCATACAGGGGAGTTATTGCATATTTTCGAGTTATTGACGGGTCTCTCAAGAAGGGTGACAGGATCTACTTCATGGCCAGTGGAAAGGTGAAGTACTTTATACAAAATTTTCTACCTCACTTGCTCCTTTCTTTCATCCCCATGATAGTAAGATGGTCCAGAGGTTTTTATTCATGTAGTTTTCTTCACCACCTTCTCCATATGAACATAACATTGTCTTTTATGCTCAACACATAGCAGAGATTTTATTGAGAAGACACAAAGGGGTTTTGAACCAGTACTGGACAAGTGTGGAAAGTTGCCTGGGGAGCCAGCCTGTTTGGTAGCAATCTAGAAACCTAAATGAAAATGATGATGAAATATAAACCACTAAAAATAATAAAAATCTTTATTATTCCTCTTTTCTTGAATTTCCACCTTATAGTTTTCCTGGAAATTCACATTAATATGAGATTGAAGTCTGTCATCTTGGTTGTCTTCAAATTAGTCATTGAAATTTGTTTGTTATAGGGCATAAGAACCATTCTCACGTATTCTTCCAATTATTTGGTTTTTTTTTTTCAATGAAACCAACAAACTGGTCTTTGGGAAAGGAAGCAAGCACGTGCTGAATCTGCTTGCCATTTCATCTCTCTCTTTGTGTGTGTGTGTGTGTCTCTCTCTCTCTTTCTCTCTCTTACGCTACTCATCCATATTAAGAGCAGTGATCTTTGCATATGCCAAGTTAAGAAAAGGATCTGTGTAATGTAGACACACATGTAGGTGTTGGGAGTGTGTTTGGGAGGGAGATGCTGCATCCTTTCCCTCTTTATCTGGGACGGAACTCGTAAATTCAGTCAGCGACCCCTGATGACCCCCCCTTCTCCCCATCTCACATGTCTCTTCAAGTATGATAAGTTGTAAAGATTTCTTCTGGTACTTTATGTGTGGTTATTATTTGAACTGTTACCCGTTCTTATAGTGCTATTCTTCACAGACTATAACGACTTGAGTTTTGTTCGCAGGATTTCTTTGCTGATGAAATTGGAGTTTTATCTCCCAATCAGTTGCAAGTTGATGAACTATATGCTGGTGAGGTAGGCTTATTTAATGAATGATGCTTTTGCTTTCGATACGTGTTTTTTTATTTTCCTAAGAATACTTCGTGTCCTGATATGTGCTACGTCTCATGGGAGCGGAGTTCGTTAGTCTTTCATGCCTTTTTGAGTTCCATTGGCCAAGCATAATTCCGATCACAACTTTCCACATGATAAAATTTTCCTAAAAAACTTTTGTCAAATATTCTAGATATTCTCAATGGTTGATCTGAAAATACTACTGGTTATATGGGTGACAAAGGATGAAATAGTACTTTCTGTGAAAAAAATATGGCATCTTACCGAATCTCGTAGTCTCTAAGCAATCCTTATTTCACATAAAGATTGCTCGAGATTTTACAGTTAAGGATCTTTCCTGGAAGAAGTCACTGTAATGCAAAGTGGTGCAACTGTTGCATGAAATCTGTTTGTCATGTTCTGTGGAGAAAATCCGTTCAGGTTATCACATTAACACGCTTCTTCATCTCATGTTTCTCAACAGTGGAGCCATAAAATACTTGTGCAGTTATACTTTCTTTGGCTTCTTGCTTGATTAGTCTAACCTTGCCCTATACATGCGAGGATTTGATTTGTGGTATTAGCTCAGCATATTCGATTATTAGCTTTTTCATCTACTCTTTCTGAACAGTGCATCATTTATACAGCTGTGTTACGCTCTTTGTACTTCTGGCTTGCTTGGTCTAACCTTGCCCTTCACATGTTCATGATTAAATTTTGTGGTGTTAATGTAAGACTCTTGACATTGGGATGCTGCGCACAAGGTGATTTGTGGTATTAGGTCAGCCTATTCGATTATCAGCTTTTTCATCTACTCTTTCTGAACATTGCCCCATTTGTATAGCTGTGTTATACACTTTGTGGCTTCTAGCTTGCTTGGTCTAAACCTTGCCCTTCACATGTTCATGATTAAATTTTGTGGTGTTAATGTAAGACTCTTGACATTGAGATGCCGCGCACAGGGTGATGCCTGGCGTTAGGCGTATCATGCTTCGATCATTGCGCTGACATAGTCACTTGGTGCGCAAACCTCTAGTGCTTAGTTGGATGTTAGTGGCTAGGTTTTGGCTGCGACATGGGATATAGCGGACCTTGACCCATTGACCCAGAGAGGGCATGCGCATTTGAAGCAGCGCATTGACCTAGTTAAGGACCACTAGTCAAGCGCATGATCATGCTCACGTGAGCGCACGATAGTTGCGCATCACTAGTTAAGGATGGACCCTTGACTAAGTGCAGCGCACGCGCTGTGCCGATACGAGATGGAAATCGATCAGGCACAAGTATATGTGCAGTGCGCATCCTTTGTATGGATGAACCGGGCCTAATGGAAATGAGCCTGAGCATGACATCGACGAACCGAGGGCCATGCGCTTGTTGCATAGCGTTGACCCTGCGCGCGGGATGTAGGTCAGGCGCATTACGTGCACAAGCAAGGACAAGGCATGGAAAGCTAAGTCCAAGCGCATAGGATTGGAGCATCGCGCTAGCGTGACAATGGACCTTCACCTAGACGCAGTATGGCACCAACTCAAGATGGACCTTGAGTGTGCCAGAGCGTTGACGTTAACTTAGAGTGGGCCTATGGACACTGTTAGGTTAAGGCCTTGACCACCAGATGGGTCGAAGGCTTGCGCAAGCAATGCGCGGCACCAACATGCAGTGCGCCACTGTGCACAGGCGCGCGTGCCAGGACCTACGCGCTGGGCGCGCTGGATGTTAAGGTGCGCTGGGACGCGCAAGGGATGCTCAAGCGTGCACACATAGTGTGCCATGCTGTGCACCTGAGTGTGCTTGCAGCACACCTACGTAGCAGCCAGCGTCAGGCGCTCGCAGCGTGCAGGTGTGGTGCTAGTAGCGCATAGGGTGTGCGCACATGAACACTTGGGAAGCCTTGCGCGTATGGAAAGGTGCTTCGCATGTGCGGGTCGCGTGACTTGACGTTTATGGAGAATGGGACGTGGTGCTTTGAAGGAAAAACCCTTGACCCTAAATTTGACCAGAGTTCTTGACCAGGAGCTTGACCAAGTAACTGCCGCAGAGTTGAAGGGGAGTTGACTTGGCAGTTTTGGCACCCTTTGACCCGGTAAACTCTCCTTTGGGTGGGAAAAGCAACAAGGAGCGGTTGTTGACTGGGATTTGACCCAGTAACCGTCCCTTGAAGTGGCGCCCCTTAAGGGAAGTGGGAGATCAGGAAGAAACAAGGTGTTGCTAGCTGTCCAGAGCAGTTACCTTGCTGCCAGATCATGGGGAACTGTTGGGAAATGCTATAAAAGGGGCTATTTGGCGAGAAATGAAGGCATTTGGTTTTTGTACTGAGTTCTTAGGCAAAGAAAGAGTCTTGTATACTGTTCTAAGCAAAGTATGAGGGTTTTCCATTGTAATTCAAAGAGTGCTCAATAATGAAAAGTCGTCCCTTGTGTCTTGTGTTCCATACATCGTGTTTATGTTCGTTTATATTTACTTTCGCTATGATTGTGTATAATTTTGTGTGTTTTAGGCTGAGTGAGGTGTAACCTTACCGCCATCACAGGTAGTCAACGAATTATATGTGACATTAGCACATTAACATGCTTCTTCATCTCATGTTTCTCAACAGTGCAACCATAAAATGTTGGAAAAATTAGGGGTTAATGAGCAATCAAAAATGAACTTAAGCTAAAACTTGAAATACATAAATCAAGTTTAGGAAAGGAACATACTAACCTGGAGCTAAATTTATCTCAACAGCACTGACCTCGACCTCAAAGGAAGTTAATCTAGCTTTTAAACGACCAAGCTTATACACAAAAAGGTTAGCCTCAAGATGAACAAAAACGATCATAAGCTTGAACAACACAAAACTTAAGGTCTAGTAAGCAAGTCTCTAAACTGACTAGTATACTTGAATAAACACGTGAATAATGAAAAGGGCATAGAAAGTAATCAAACCGAATAATTACAGTGCCGAGGAGTAAACCTTTGTCCTAAGTCGTTTATGCCCCCGCATTGGTACAGACGGGATCTCTGGCACGCCGACTCCCAGGGTTAACACGGTACCCATCACAGAAGTGTACTCTTGAGTGATGGGTTGGCGTACGCCTCAATTTGCTCAGTAACAAAACAACGAAAGAAAGCTAAGACGGATGAACAACTACCACGTCGTCGGTCATGGCTGCTCGGAGCACCACTCGTCTCTCATTTTTTCTCATGAAAAACTTACATAGTAGAAGAAGAGAGAGAGAGAGATATTAGGTGCATGTAACTACCAGAGAAAAATGGGATATAGGAGAATCACATTTTGATATTTTTTTTTCCTTTTAATAGTAATAATAATTATAGTTATAATTATTATTATATATATATTTTTTTTCCTTTTTTAAAACAAGAATGTACATTATATATGTATATATAGAGAGAAAGGAGGTATACAAAATAACTTTCCCCCTCTTAAACTATCTACGTGGGATACAAAACTTTGTACTTTGAACAAAATTGAAGCACATTACCTCCAAAATCCAACATAAAATACCTGTGCAGTTATACTTTCTGCGGCTTCTTGCTTGATTAGTCTAACCTTACCCTGTACATGCTAGGATTTGATTTTTAGTATTAGCTCAGCGTATTCGATTATCAGCTTTTTCATCTACTATTTCTGAACAGTGCACCATTTATATATCTGTGTTGCACTCTTTGTGGCTTCTGGCTTGCTTGGTCTAACCTTGCCCTTAACATGTTCATGATTAGATTTTGTGGTGTTAATATGTGAAAGACTTCACATGTTAAGGATTTGATTATGTGGTGTTAATATATGTGAGACTTTACATGTTCATTTTTCCCAGTGTAGTTTCATTTATGTTAGACTACGTTCTTCCTTGTTACATTCAGGTGGGATACCTCTCAGCCTCTATAAGATCAGTTGCAGATGCTAGGGTTGGTGATACAATCACTCGCTATGGCAGAAAGGCAGAAGAACCACTCCCTGGTTATCAGGAAGCCACTCCCATGGTTTTCTGTGGCTTGTTTCCGATTGACGCAGACCAGTAATAATCTGTTGTGTTTGTATTTTCTCCCCTTTTGGGTCTCCCCCAATAAGTAATGCATAATTAAGTCTGATGCATTGAAATTAAGCAGGCCTTCTTAATTTCTGTTGCAGGTTTCCTGAGTTACGTGATGCATTGGAGAAACTGCAGCTTAATGATGCTGCATTGAAGGTAATCTCAACCACCAAATCTGCCACATTTGTTGGTTTTGGCTCATTCTCTTGGGGAATGATTAATATTAATCATAAAAACAACTACACCTCTCTAGGGTCCTTTAGGCCTCTCAGACTAAGCTTGCAGGTGATGACCTTGCTTTCAGGGGCCTTTCAGGCGAAGGTGATGAGTCACAGTCCCTGGTCAATCCAGGTTGCACTGGGGGCTTGCCATAGGTCATGGCGCTTTCACATTACTGTGCCTTTGAGGCCAAGTCAATATTTAATGGCACTTGGGCTTTTCTTGAGGGCTGGTGGCTGAAGTAGCTCAGTCCTTTGGGGTTTCCGTGGGCCTTCTAGGCTTACTTTGAAAAGCAATATATCCATGAATTTGTTTTCATTGGATTTGCTTGAACACACTTAGAATATCGTATAATTCTCCTTCCTTTTGTATCTGGTTCTGGTGTCATGCTCTACTTAATTAGTTGTCTGATCCTGCTGGGGCTGACAACTTAAATAACTACCCTGCCTACACCAATTTAAAAGTTAAACTTCAGTATTCCCTGTCATCTTGATCACTATGTTGATTCAATAAACACTGTTGCCTGCTTGGAAAAGGAGAGGAAACACCAACCAGAAATGACAATGTAAAGTTTTAGTAATTTAGGCTCCGTTTGTTTAGGGGGAAAGCTACATTCTAGGAAGTGGTTTTCCCCTTTTCCATTGTTTGGTGCATCTTTTGCTTACGGAAAACCTTTTCCCTCAAATGAAGGAAAATGACTTCCCTTTCAAAATGGGGGAAGTCATGATTCTAAATGGCCCAAAAACCTTCACGGTAGTCATCATGCAAATGTAGATTGAATGGAAATAAACCAGACTAAACTGTAGACATTTAACGTCACAATATCGGACAAGAATTAGATCGAATAATTAAAAGCAACTTGGATGTTACTTTGGTATAGTTGCATGATGCAGTAGCAAAAAGGAGGGAGAATTCAAAAGAAATTGAGGGAGGAAAGGAGAAGATTAAGGGAGAATAGGATATCTTTGTATTAGTAATCAACTTAACTTTCAATACACTTACTTAGATCTATATATAAGCAATAGATTGAGCTAAGCCCACACTTCTCAGCTCTCCCACTTACTCTTAACAACCCTGTCAGAGAAGGAATAAAAAGGGAATGGAATAAAGCTACTACAAGCATATAAAAGAACTTTAACTAACTAACCTAACTAACTCTTCAATTTAATACTACTTTCAAGTGCTGGTAGCTGCTATGGAAATGTTATCCTGCATCATTGCAACAGAACAATTGTAATCAAGTTGAATCGTTATATATTATTATACAAGGAAATTATCTAGGTGTCATAATATTTTAGCATTTATTACATAAGTACTATGATATTTGAGTAATATACAATGATATACCTTGAAGTTTAAAATTTTTCTCATGAATCAGATATCTTTTGCCAAAATTTAGTAGATTTTAAATGAAAATAATAATCTATATGTATCCTCTATCACAATGCGATAGTTTTTTTTATCCGAAAATGCTAACGTGACACACTTTTTTGATAATATATAAGTAATTTTTGTTAGAATGTGGACAATTATTGATAATATGATCATAATTTATACCACATTAGTTTTTTGGCAGAAATTAGCTGAATTTTAATAAAAATTCACCAGATTTTAACACAGTATATACACAAGTGATAAATTTCTTATTTCAGAGCTCCTCATTGTATATATTAAAATGATAGGGTATTTAGATGATAAATGCTCAAATTTTAAAATACCTAAAGAGCAATTTTCCTAACTTATACAGCTTTGATGGTTAATTTTTTTTTTTGGTTTTTGTTACTTCATATATGTTGTATTGTTATCTATGTTGTCCTATAAGAAGATATAAAATGATTGGTGAATTTTTTTTTTAAAAGATACTAGAAGACATCATAATGGGGAATTAAGTTTTCCTTTGAAACAAACGGAGAACCCCACCTAGAATTTATATTTCCTTGGAAAACTTTTTTCGAAGAAAAATCAATTCCTAAATTATACTTTTCCGTCAAAACAAACGGAGCCTTAATGATTGAAGGGAACCATACCTCTGAAAACAAGGTTGTGTCAAGATTCATGTTTGGATCTTCGGGAAAAGTGAACTTCTAAAGATATGTTTGAAGTGAATGATACCATTGTATAAATTACAATGTTTCATGTGCAGTTCTTTCTTTTGAGTCCTGCATAGGAATACTAAATCTTGACTATTTTCTGCGGTTTGTTTGGTCCAAAGACTCTTTTTTAATGTTACAAGATTCTATTTTTGACGTAGATAGGGTACATCATTTTCGCTTTACCTACATTGTTTGGCAGCTAACACAGAATTATTTTATAAAGTGTATGAGTTGATGATAAACTTCTTTTCCGTCTTTCTTTCGTTTCTCTGCGCCCTCTCCCCACCTTTTGCAGTTTGAACCTGAGACTTCGTCTGCCATGGGTTTTGGCTTTAGATGTGGGTTCTTGGGTCTACTCCACATGGAAATTATTCAGGTATGGTATTTCCCGTTTGCTCTTGGAATGTTTCTGTCAGCAATATCTGTTATGGAAAGTTGACAGATTCATGGACAGTTTGTGACTCAATTACGCATTACTTCTTTGCAGGAAAGGCTGGAAAGAGAATATAATTTATCTCTGATAACCACTGCTCCAAGTGTTGTATATAGAGTGAATTGTGCAGATGGTGAAATGGTAAGGTTCTTTTTGTCCTGAATTTGTCATTAAGTTCTGAATGGATTTCATGTGCTTTTGACACATTGCATTCTCTGTTAAATGTGAGGAACCTACTTCTACTTTCTTGATATGGAAATATAAGCACTAAAATAGCAGCCCAGTGCTTCAAAAAGGTTCCCGCCAAGGCAGAGTTTGGGGAGGGTAAGACGTATGCAATTTTACACCTACAAGGTGTTACCCTGCAGAGAGGCTGTTTTTGAGGGGCCTCCAACCGCAAAAAGAAATAAGGAACTATTTTGCAAAATGTAAATATAAGCACAGTGGACTCAAAATGAGGGTGAAATTTTCTCTATAATAGTACCTCTTTTTGATTGCAGTGCAGGCTGATTTCAGAGCTATGATAAGTTTACTCAGTGACTACTAGTCTAGAATATGCAATTTGATGAGTACAAAAGCAAACACCTGATACTAGATTTCTGATGTTCTTTCTTTACTCTTTCCTGTGCCGCTCCTTTAATTTGCTCTTCAAGGTGACAGCAATTATTCATATGCCTAAAGTATCTCTGGAAATCCATCTTAAACATGGCTATGGGAAATTTTAGGGTACTGCCCTCCATTCTGTATATGTGGGGTCGCATTCTCTGTGTTGTGACAGTAATAGGATGTCATTTGGTGTTTTCCTTTTTCTTTTTTCTGATTGTCCCCTGCATAACTTGTAACATTTCAAATGTCATCTACTGTTGCTTGATTCAGGTAGAGTGTTCAAATCCATCTCTACTTCCTGAAGCTGGGAAAAGGAAATCTATTGAAGAGCCATTTGTTAAGGTTCTCTGTTGTTGCTTAAGCTATGTGATTACTATATCAGCCTGTGCAGATTAAATATGATATACCATTCCATTTCATAATTGACAAGGAGTTTATTTAAAATTGAAATGAATGCAGATTGAGATGCTTACACCGAAGGACTATATTGGTCCACTTATGGAGCTAGCTCAAGACAGACGTGGAGACTTTAAAGAAATGAAATTCCTATCTGAGAGTCGAGCATCAATTATCTATGAGATACCACTAGCAGAGGTTTGTTCCAGTTAATCAGCCATGTCTTTTAATAGTTTGGAGTGCAGTGTAAAATTGATCTGCTTTGAATGTGATGTGCGGCTGATTTGCTTGTTTTCTGCTGCACGATTTGTTGTCTACTATTAACCGAATAAGTGTTTGGTGCAGATGGTGGGTGATTTCTTTGACCAGCTTAAGTCCAGAAGTAAAGGTTATGCCAGCATGGAGTACAACTTTGTGGGGTAATGCATGTAATACTTTTGCATGCCAACTTTTCTCAATGTACATAGTTTGGTATGGTAATAGTTATTTTTCAAGTTTGAGTCCAACAACAAAAAACAACAAACCCAGTGCCTCAAGGGCACCCGCCTGAGTAGAGTCTGGGGAGTGAGATGTACGCAGCCTTATCCCTTTAGGGTGCTACCCTATAGAAACTGTGTCAGAAAACCTAAAAATGAAAAAATTTGTATTCAAATGCTAGTTTTTATTTTTCAGAAAAACAAAAAACTGCAACTAGAAAACGTTACCAAATAGACCCTTCGCATTTTACTAAAATTTCATCTTAAACCCCGCATCTTCTTGTTTTTGTTTGCCTGACATTGATTCTATTGTTGTATGGCTCTCTAAACAGATGATAAAATGCTTCAATGACATTATCTCCATTGAATGTTGAAATCTAATTGATCTAATGGAGCTATACAGAAGTAATACTCCTGCAATAGGGTCGTGTTTTTTATTTGCAGATAACTCAATTCGGGTTATGTCACATCTGCAGAGCTTGTGAATTTTTTATTTCAATGATTTGAACTACATGGATTAAGTACTCTTACTATTTGATCTAAATTGATTTAGCATTTTTAACTGCATATTACTCAATAAATTGCTTTGAGAGTCCTTATACAATTAAGGCAAACATGCTGACGTTGCACATTTCACTCAAACTTCCAGGTACCGGGAAAGTGACTTGGTAAAGCTCGATATTCAAATAAATGGTGATCGGGTGGAACCACTAGCTACTATTGTCCACAAAGATAAGGTAATCTTGATTTCAATGGTATCTGTGCTTCAGCTCCTTCTCTGAGAAAGTTTCATATTTAGCAGCTGAATAATGCTTCAATTACTAAAGGGAAATGCTTTGATTTGCACGATAGTTTAATTTGGTTGCATCCCTTGTTTTGGCTTCTTAAGATACATATTTATGGTTTTAGAAGTTAAACGGATTCATTCAGATATGGATAACTTTGATTGACATTTGGGTCTTACATCAGGCGTATTCTGTGGGGCGGGCTCTGACACAAAAGCTGAAGGAACTTATACCTCGTCAGATGTTTAAAATACCTATTCAAGTAAGATCTATATCTCTCTCTCGGTGTCAACAAATATTTGTATTCGCTTTTCAGTAATTTGCACTCTTTTACCCCAACTATTGTGCCCGACCATTGAAGTATGCCGAAATATTTTTGAACTTTTGACTTATTTTCTCGCAGTTATTGTAAGTTACTAGAATTCGGCTTCTAAGCTTGAAGAAAGATATGAATAATTTTCCTGCTAATGTTCTCTGTTTCTCTATTCAGTTTATTTCCTGTTGATCTTTTGTTAGCAAGCTAGAATGTTCTTTTTGTCCTTAAGTTTAGGCCATTAATTGAGGTTGAAGGTGAGTCCTGTTAGTATTTTATCCCAACAAAGTAACTCTTTGATCTTCTTTAAAAAATAAGGGCCCTGCAGAAACTACCTACTATCCTGAAGGGGTAAGGCTGCCTATATCTTATCCTTCCCAAATCGTGCCTTGGCGGGGAGCCTCTTTAGGACATTGGGTGGTGATGGTTGTTGTAAACTAACTCTTCGATCACATTTCTGGAATGTGCTGATCTGCTAATGTTGAAGGTTACGTGGAAAAAGTTAGTCAATATTAATGATGCTGCTTGCTGCTATGTAGGGAAACTTATTACGCAAGCAAACGAAGTGAAATCACATAGATGTTGACACTGCTCGTCAGTACTGCAATTCTTGTACCACTTTAGAACAGAGAGTAGTTAATGGAATTCTATTGATTAGAAATATGTTGAGGATCTGACCTAGCTAGCAGTTCTCGGATTTTAGGTGATATTCTATAGTCAAATCTTTACTATCATAAAGGCACTCTTGCTTTTTGTAGAAAGATCTAACATTGGAGATAACTGCTATTTTGGTTGTCATTGGTATATATGAAAGTGTTCTCTAATTGTTGAAGAACCTACAATTCCAAATTCCTGAGCCAGATCTGGATCTGGAGTTGATTCCCCACCACAAACTGATGGTTTCGATACACGGTCAACTGGTTGCCATTCAAGTTCAATTGATGTCCAAGTCTTCCATAACTTCAGGACAAAATTGATGCTGGGGCAAATAATTTTTTTGTCTCTGAATTTAGGCTCGTAAAGTATTTTACAAACCTTCCTTTAGTCATCATGAGAAAGGGGCAAAAAAAGCTGATGCTTACCGAACCACAAGTTGCTGATATCTTTAGGGCTTTTCTTTAGCTGAAATGAGGTCTTATATTACAGTACGCATTACGTGCCTGTCTAGACTCTAGACTTGGTTAAATCTTTGGGATTTTGTTTCTTGTAGTTTTGACCAACTTGAATTCGTTGTATGGGCAATGTTTTGACAGGCATGCATTGGCGCCAAGGTGATTGCAAGTGAATCTCTTTCTGCAATTAGGAAGGATGTTTTATCCAAATGCTATGGTGAGATGAAGCTTATGGTTTAGCGACCTATTTTATGCAATTCCGTCGTTTACATCCTGAAATTTCTGCATCTTGAGTTCCTCTTCAATGGCAATTATTCTTTCCACTTCTTTTCCCAACTGTGTTTCAATAATTTTTTCTTTTGGTTAGTTACTGTGTTTCAATAATTGCCTCCACAAATTTATTCGTTCTGTTGCTAAGAGGATGCATCTATGTGACTCTGTCTATTCTGGAATGTCTTAAAATGGTAATCTGCTTTTCTGGTATAAATTTATCTTAGTGTTCTTCAAGTTCCATTTTTATTAACATAGAAACCTAAAGATTATACCATGAAGGATGCATGTAGTTCCACTGTCTTGTTCATGTCTTCTGAAATTACTTTGATTTCTTAAATATGGTTTGGGGTTTCCACACCACGAAAATGATTCCACTTTTATTTATTCACTTTTCTTTCATTCAGGTGGCGACATCTCCAGGAAAAAGAAACTTCTGAAGAAGCAGGTGCTCTCTCTGACTGTCTGACATTTATCTCTAGCCACTGATTTGTAAATGTTAACTTCTGATCCTTGCCGACAATACCGGAATTAGAATATAAAATGTCAATGAAAACGAGAGCTCTTTACATTATATCTTTCATTAAAAACAAAGAAAATCCCAAAACTATTTATATGACATTGCATATTTCCTCATCCATTTTCTTCCAGGCTGAAGGAAAAAAGAGAATGAAAGCAATTGGTAAAGTAGATGTACCACAAGAAGCATTCATGGCTGTGTTGAAGCTTGAAAAGGAGGTAGTATGATCACAATCATTGGTTTTCATGGCGGTATTCAAGCTCGAAAAGGAGGTAATATGAATGCAGTCGTTAGCGTCTTGTAAATAGTTACTGATATTGTACAAAACATTTCTGTTGTTATATCATTGACCTAGGCTAGACTTTTGCATTTTACTGTCCCATTTACAATCCTCTTGCTTAGCTTAGCTGAGAAGAAACCACAAATGTCAAAATCGAATTTCCTCCTGTGAATCACAGTTGTTTTGGTGGCCGATTCTTTCAAATAGCTGAAGAACCCTCTCCACACCTTGCATGAACATCCTTCATTCTGTCTACTGATTTGCAAATCCCACTGCAGCTCCAATCAAAAGATGCCACACAGGCGCTGCCTGCCAGAGCTTTCCACTCACAAACTTGGGTTCCACAACACATGTTGTGGTCATTGATGTGCTCGACCTCGAGGCCGATGAACCAGGCCCCAAGGGACACGTCTTCATTAGAATATTTGTGCAGTATAGCCCTGGCAAATAGTTGATGAGTTAGACGGGAGCAGTAGTGTTTTGTCCTTAAGCTATAATTATCTTATGCCCAACATGGAATTGACCAATGGCTGTTACGGTATGTTACCAAACTTGGGTACGAGAGTCGGACATAATTATGTACTCAGAGCTTAGACTCGGCTATTTTCTTATATTTTCTACGTCGTAGTCTAATTTGGAGTGTCCAAGTGTCATTACTAATGTCCAAATACTCTTATTTGACACGGGTACGTTAGGGCGGATAGAACAAGGTTGTCAGAATCGGGATTCTACGTAGGATCGGTGAGGGGTCCTCAGGATCGGGATTGTAGAATCGGATCGAGAATCGTAAGATTCTACTTTAGGTGCAAAACAATAACTTGTATCCAATAAAATCGCATTACAAGCCTCAAATATATAATGAATAACATCAGAAAAGTTCAAAAAACAAAATCAAGCCGAAAATAAACAAAATCAAAATCAAAACAATTACCCAAGTAACTTAATATGCTAGAAGAATAAGAAATTAAACAAAACTTAGTGATTTATCCAAAAAGAAAATGAGATATGTCTGTGTGTGGCCCGTGGGTCGGTGTCAAACCTCGGTGGGTGGCTGGGGCAGTCGGTTGACGTCAGTTGGCCACAACCAATGGTGGCTAGGGCTGCCGGTGAAGATAAGTGAAGAGTGTGATGTGAGAGAATGATTAGGGTTAGATTATAAGAGGGGGAAGGAGAAGGGGAGGACAAAAAATGAGAAAGGGGAAGGAGAGGAAGGGGGGCAAAAAAAAAAAAAAGCTGAAAAAATAACTTGTCGAATCAGTAGAATAGGCGTAGAATCAGTGTCAGACCTCAAATATGTTATTTTTTATTGTTGATTCGGTAGAATCGGTGTAGAATTAGCGATCCTACCGATCCTACCCCGATTCTACTGATCCTACTCGAGTTCGAAGAGAGTCTACTTTGTTAGGATTTTTTACGTGATCCGATTCGGTAGGGTATAGTGGGACTGTAGGATCGACTCGCGATTTTGATAACCATGGGATAGAGTCTGTAGCAACTAGGTAACATGAAAATTAGCTTAACCATTACATCACAACATCCTGTGACAACTGCAGCGCATCACGCTAAAATCCTGTTTTATCAACTTCTCGAAAGTGACTAAGATCATGACTGCGACATTGGCTTAATACTATGATGCCTAGTCCGGTATTACAGTGCTGTAACCATAAGGAGAGGGATCTTACTGGTTGACAGAGATGTAAGTGGCCAGGTCTTTGGAGATAGCGTATATCTGTCCAGTAGCATGGCGGAAGTATTCATTTCCCACATCTCCGAATTTCCAGTACTCTGGTTCATAGTATTTCCGGTTCCTGCACATTGATGCATACTTCATGTTATTTTACTGCTTCACTATTCCTAATAAATGCTCAAAACTATTGGCTGTAGAACCAGTCTTTGCTTTTGTCCAACAACTAAGCTTTTTTTGGCATAGTTGGTTCTTTAGTTGATAAATCCCATGGATATGGAGACCTATGTGTGTTACGACACGCTTACAAACAGTAGGATCCTAAGTTGGATTAGGGAGCACCCAATCGCTAAAAGGGGAAGAACAAGCTACCAAATTTACGTTGTTTAGCGAAGCCTACATCGATGAAGGGTCACTACTTTTATAACTATGTACATACAACTGACACAAACCTAGTGCTTATATTTTTAAGAAGAGTATAGGAGACGGCTCAAGTATGTACACACAATTGACACAAACTTAGTGCTTATATATAGCGCCGACATAAAATCTTAGTGTGTTATATGCTTGAATAGGGTCTGCACAATCCTCCACGACATGGATATATGACCCATTAAGACTAAGCTCCACACATAAATCCAACATTTCCATAAAAAAGGCATACCGGAGTTAGTTCTTGATAGGTATAAAAGCTTTTTGATCGAGTAGTCTTTTGAGTTCAAATCCCATGAGAACCCAATTTAGGTATCAATGTAATTTTGGGTATGAGGTTTCTATGCGTTGAGCTCATTGAACACTTTGTGAAGGGACATATTAGTGTACACCTAGACCTTTGTCGAACAACTTAAACTGAAAGGGTAGTTGGTTCTTGACACAATGAGTGAGATGACCAAATATATTATATATACATGTGTGTGTGTCGAGGAATAGAAAGCATTCATTGGAAACTACTTTTGGTATAGAACGGGGCCGGATTTCATGCACCCAATGTACACTCTAGGCTTCTTGCTGTGCCTCGCCAGTGTGGTAGAGAGCATCCCTGCATGTTGCAACAAGTTAGCAATGTCCTTTTTTTTGTGGTAAAAAAAATCATAATGGCCTTTCACATAAGTTGAAAGGCTTAGGTATATGAGGGATGGCTGACACACCCAGATTGACATGAACATCATCGTCGACCTTTACGTAGAACTCAGAATCCCACTTTTCGATTGCGGTTGAGAAGAATGCTTTCGTCTTGGCTGATAACTCGTGGTAACCCTCGATATGATCCTGCAAGGATTAAACGAAGAATTGAAGCCTCTAACTTTAATAATATTTACTCTTGTTTGGTGGGTAAATGCTAAAAAAGATTAATGGACTAAAACTCATCAAACTCGTCTATATGGATGTGTTGATACGTGTTTGGTTGATGGTACAAAAGTTTTGAGTACGTTTAGCTTACAGCCAAAGGTCTCTGACTTGACTCAACTCATTGAGTTATCTCAAGGACGTGGGCCAGGTTAACTTAGGTCACGTGTTAGACTCGAGTTGATTTAATATGAGCCAATTTTTTTACTTGTATGGTTGTCTTTGAAATAAAATAAATTTGAAGATATTTACAAGAAAAAGGTTGAATGTTTTAAAATTGTGACTCGAGTAAAGGCCAGGTAGACAAGTTAAATGTTACGGGTTTGAATAGTCTCGAGGTGTTGATGTTGGCTTATCATTTACGCCCCTATTCATGTTTCTTTTGAGAGGAATGGTTGAAAACTCAGTCTCTTACCAGTCTGAGGAAATCCTTGTGCTGTTCATTCTCGGCGTCAATTGCTCGGTCCAAAATGCTGTCGGGTGTCGCACTGTGTGAAGCGTGTACAGAACACGTTTAAGTCAGGCCCTGAACTGAAAGATTTGACGTACAGCCAGGCTAGAGAGGACATTCCACTGTACAAGGCTCATACCAAAGTTAAATCACCACGGTAACCCTACTTTTTATAGCCCCCTTTAGAATGATCTTTTATTTCGTTCTGGTACTATATTATGATTTGTTGATACATATTGGCTATGCACAGAGTTTGGTGTTAGTTCATGTAGTCTTGAAACCTGTCTAAGAGTAAGTGACTTTTGAGGGCGTTAGAAGGGTAAAAGAGTTGCAATTAAATGGTAATGTCAGTATAAAGTGATTTCTGGGCATTCGGTTCGTTGTTTTATGGTATTAACCTTGTCGATCGAAAGGTTGCTATTTCAAATCTCAACAATCTCCCTCTTATATGTAATTCAAGTACAAGGTGTGAGGTAGTTCAAACCCAATGAGCATTCGTGGGAGGGGATATGTTACAGTATAAAACCATTTATTGGCCTTCACTCATCAACTTAAGCTTTTGGGATAGTCGGTTCATGACAGTCGGTGTTGTGCAAAGCCAGCTGGGATGGACAATAGGGTTGTAAAGCTTAGTAGTTTGTGATGGTTCATTCTTCCACATGCTAATTGAGGATTCAATACCAGTTTATATAGTCCTAAAGTCCTAGGCACCCTTTGTTCAGTAGCTGGCTTTTAATGGTGAATTCTACCTTTGGTGCGGCGTAATCTAATATAGGAATCGGTGACTGGAGGGGGTTGCATAAAGTGAAGGTGTACCTGTGGCCGATCATGAAGCGGATGATGGCACCCTTCTCACGCTCCCATTGAACGAGCTTTTCCCCTGATTGATAAACGCAATTCAATCTCTTGCAGTTCAAATCACATTCTTAGATTCATATTCGATTATCTGGTTATCTACCTCATCTATAATGGCCCTTGGAAATTAGGCGTTATTCATTATTTTTTATGATTGGAGATTGAAGAAGAATTGAGGGAGAATGGACAATAGAGGGGAGAAGCAGCAGAAGAAGAAGAAACATGGAGAGGGAGAGAAAGAGAGACATGGGTGCAGAAGGGACAGAGAGAGAGCAATTAAAAAAGAAAATCAAAGTGTCTATTTGCCAGTTTGTCTTAGACATGCTCGTTTTTATTGGATGGAGTAGGGTTCTTTTTGGATTGGATACCCTTCAGAAACAGCTTTTTTACAGGATAGCATCCTATAGGGATAAGATTACATATATCTTATCCTACGTATATCTTACCCTCCCGGCTTGGCGGGAGCCTCTTTAAGGCACTGGACTGCTATTGTATATTATGCCTCTAAACGAAACCTACTTATCCTTGTATAGATATAAGGTTCACAACACCATCACGAGCTCTAAACACAAAAGACTTCTGCAAACGAGGAGGTATAAGTAGTTAAATACCAGAAGGCATCCAAGTTTGTCTGACAGAATCACGACGTTTCCTGCTGCTGAATGCAGTGTTAATCCCAATCACCATAAACATCTTCTTCTCATGTCGTTGCTCGACTCTTCTGCTTACTGAGAATGCTTTCAAAATACCAATCTCTTTTCCATGGTTATCAGAACCTCGGCTCGCCACTAGCTTCTCCTGTATGCTGTTGATTTTCTTGTACATTGATCTACATGGGCGTGAAAACTCATTCAGTGAATTTGTGTTTTATCGAGACGATAATTTGACGCCCATCTCAATGTTTCTGAAAAAGAACAAGGGCATCAACTTCATCCTTGGTGACTGATGTGGGTATCAAAAACAAGTAGAAAGAACAAGAAGGGCATTGACTCTATCATTTGTGATTGGAACACCGATGTCTTTGCCATCAGATACATGACATCTAGAGATATGATATTTAATGTCATCATTTTACTTTCTAGTCAGTGTTCAGATTTCATGTTTTCTTAGTAGTTGAATAAAACGACATAATAAAAACAGAAGTCCAGAAACAAGGTAGTTGAACGGGAACCGAGATAGAGTATAAGCTGACACAAGAGAGAGAGAACCTGTGGAAAAGGAGGAGAGCAACGGCAAAACAAGACATGAAGACTACGAAAATCCATGGAAATACAACTCTCCCACTCTTCCTTTGCTTCATTTCTTCTCCTTCTCTTTTTTTTTTTTCTTTTTGTTTTGTGTTCAACTGATAAATCTTTATATACATTCATGAAACACAAATAAGGGGAATTAAATAAAGGAAAAAGAAATATTAAGTCTAAACTCCTCTTCAGCATTTATAGCCATCAATTAAGGGGCTTTATGCACTTTGCCTTTATCTCTCTCTCTCTCTCGCTTAGACGTTACCGTTAACGCTAGTAGAAGAGAAGGTCAATAAGTCTTGACCCAAGAATGTTTTATGTCGTGAGAAAAAAAGTCACGAGAAATAGGTGCTTATGAACTAATTTGCCGTTAACGACAAACTATACCCTAGTCATGGTATTTTTGTACACCCCCTCCTCGTGTGGTGTAGCATTATTCGTCTTGACCTTCCTTCGACGTTTGTTTCCATTAACGGCGGAGAGAAAGAGGGATAGTCAACTTCGTTGACTAGTTTCTTCCCCTTACTATCGTTTTATGTTTTAACTAGTGTTATTCCGTGTCATGCATGGAGGTGCTTGTATTTTCAAAAAATTATTTGTATATATTATCATATTATAATTGTATTAAGTCTTCCTTTTTTCCTTTTTTTTCATCCTTCAATTGTTTCTTTTTCTTTTTTACTATTTTATATGTGGGGCTCTAGAATTGCACAATTTGAGATTTGAGAGCTTTTGAGAAGGGGGACTTGACAATAATATGTAGGACATTTTTTATTTTTCAAAAAAAAAAAAAATGAAGCACTGAATTTTTTTTTTTATTTTACAAAATGCCAAACTAGATTTGGATATGAATAAGAAATTAGATTTAGATTCAAGTGAATCAAATCTGTTGGTGCCGTTAGAAATGATTTTTTTTTTCCCCTTTCTTTTATGTGTGCTCTTTTAACTTTTGACTTTTAAAAAGATTGAGTATAAATTAAAAATAAGAAATAAAAAAAGAAAAAAAAAAATTCACTATCTAAATTCTTATTTTCTTTTTAACAAATCAACCAAAAGGAGTGCCATTTTGGTCCTACTTATTTTTTTTTAATTTAAAATTTCACAGGGCTTTTTTGGCCCAATCCATAGAGTTAGAATAAACAATGTCTGCATATAAATTCAAGTAGGGTGCATTTATCAGGCACTAAGGCACAGAATCTCATTAGAACTTCGAAGTTAAGCGTGCTTAGGCGAGAGTAGTATTAAGATGGGTGATTTCCTAAGAAGTCATCGTATTGTCAACTCTATAAGGTTGGGAGTTGTCGGAAATAGCCTCTCGGTAGGGTTACACCTTGAAGGGGTAAGCCTGCCTACATCCACTCCTCCCGGACCTCGCTTATGCGGGAGCCCTTTGAGGCACTGGGTCTGTTGTTGTTGTTGTTGTTGCTGCTGCTGCATATAAGCTCAAGCGGGTTTCATCCTAAAACCAATTGGCATTAGGTGGAATAAGCCACTAGATTTATGAATTGATCTTTTTTCTTTCACAATTCCTATGTGGTATTTCAATTACTAGGCTCACATGTGGAGTTTTAACATTTCCCCTCACATGTGAGTCTATGACAAACGAAGCACTCGCCTTTTCCGATTCAATTATATCTAGTATTCACTGGAGAAGCCTTTGCCGCAACAAATTCAAATGCATCCCTTTTTATGAGGATATGGTGTGACAAACAAGAGATCAGCATCATCAACCTGCTCTGATATCATGTTAAAATTTCACCGGACTATTTTGGCCCCTACCCATAGAGTTGGAATAAACAAGGTTTACATATAAGCCCAATGTGAGTTCCATCCTAAAACCATTTGGCATTAGATGGAGTAACTCATTAGACTGATAAATTGACCTCTTTTTTCTTATAACTCTTATGCAGGGTTTCAATTACTAGGCTTATATGTGGAGTCTCTTAACAGTTTTAAATTCCATATAGGGAAGTCTGAATCCCTAAGATAAAATGATGCCCTTGGGTTACCATCATTATAACATGTCAATAAAATATTATATTTTTCAAAAAAGTAATTTAATTGTATCGAACCTACATTTTTTGTCTAATAATACAACAATAGCAATAACAACAACAATGGACCCAGTGCCTCAAGGGCTCTCGCATAAGCGGGGTCTGGGAGGAGTGGATGTACGCAGCCTTACCCCTTCAGGGTGTAACCCTACCGAGAGGCTGTTTCCGAGGACCCCTAACCTTATAGGGTTGGCGACACGAGGACTTCCCACGAGGTCACCCATCCTGGTACTAATCTCGCCCAAACACGCTTAACTTTGGAATCTAATGGGCATTAGTGCCTGATAAAATGAACCCTTTTTGTTGTATAATAATGTTAGGGCAAAACATATGGACCAGCTCGATTTGTTTAGAAATGGTGAATCATAACAAGTAAAAATATCAAGTCATATTATAACATATTTGGGTATTTCTTAGTAATAATATTGTTATAAAGTTTTTGAATCTCCTGATAATATCATATTATATTTCAACTGATCATCAGATTGTACAAGAGATACTACCCAAATCCCACATTTGCTAATGCAAACAATGTTATAGGGAGAACTTAGAATTTGTTTTTACGAAAAACGTTTCCATCACACTCCTACAACTACCGTACAAATGATACAGAAAAAATAAATTAACAAGTGATTAAATAGCATTTTACTAGATAGTTTTATTTTGTAATTAGAATTTTAGCTAATGGTCCCCTCCCCGATTTCTATATAAGCATCATCTAGGGTTGTGTGGCAGTTTTGAAAATAATATGAAATGAAATTTCTTTCTCTCCCTATTTTCTCTTCTCTTTCCCTCTTTAAATTCTTTATTTCTACCTCAATTTTAACTACCAATCCTGGTTAAGTTTTGAAGAAGGTGATCCAACCATTTTTCCTGGTTTTAATAGTACTAACAAATTAGTAGTTGTTCTTACTTTAAAGAAAATGTTTTCCTTCACTGAAAGAAAAATGACTTCTGCTCTAGGATAGAGGAACATATTTTCCTTCATGAACTGGAAAATATTTTTTTGCCATACCCTTAAAGTTTCACGTCTCATTCTTATGGTTTAATTTCAACTTGATTGGTATATATATATATATATATATATATATATATATATATATATATAATGAAATTATTTTTTAATTTAAACAAACAAACATAAAAAAAGTATATTTCACTGAAAATATTATGAAAAGTTCAGAAAACAAAATATTATCACTCCAACAGCCTTATTTCATGTAATTTTGCTTGCTACCATAATTAGGATATTAATTTTGAAGCATAAAATTTTGGTTTAAAACTCATTTCTCTTGTCTTATTAAAACACTATTGTACCTTCTCACTATCTAAAAAAAGGCGGGACCTGGATTACTATAATGATCCAGAGAAATGTGTGGTTTCTAAGCCCATTGAGATGACCCACTTGAGGATTCTGTTTCTGCTCTTTTGTGCGCTACCTTCTATTCGTTTCTTGCTAAGAATGAATTCTTGAAGCCTTTCATAGAAAAGAGTTCAATCATAAGCCGACAACCAAAACTTCAATTGAACCTAGCTTCTACTCTTTCTCCTTCTCCTCTTTCGTCGAAGGGAGAATTGGAATTGAAATCTTAGTCATTCCAGCTGGTTGAAGACATAAAGGTTTCTCCTAAATGCAGCCTCTCTTGCACTTTTGCCCCTATCTCTGCCCAGGTTCAAGCTTCCCAAGCTCTATGCTATTGGGGAAATCAATTTATGTTTGAGTCATTTAAATAGGGTTATTTTAAGTTCTAGGTTGCGTTTAAGTTGGGTTGGATGTTTCGGTTTCAAATCATCCCGAGTTTCGAGTTCGTTGAGTTGAATCATTTTATGTTTTTGCTAGTAAAGTTAATATTAAATTATAATTCCTTATACTTACCTCAAGGAATTGGAGTGTTCGATTTTCAGCTAAAACTCAATTTTTATATAATGGAGTATCTTGACAGTAATTACATTCCCTACTTGAATTTCAAGTTCCAATTCCATCCCTGCTGTTGAGGAAAAATATAACAATGTTGCTAGTGTATAAAACTGAGTCACTAGTATAAAATCGAATGCTAAAATATGAGCCCATGACTCTCTACTTTAGCTACGTGTGCTTCTACTTTAAGCTAAGGTTTTTTACTTACTTTTATTGCTTATTTTACTTATTATTAAGCAAAATCTATATGGACTTAAGCACAAGAAGGATCCCCATGGTTAAATCACGGGTCCCTATGTGTTCATCTCACAGGTTATACTTTCAAACATGAAACGTCTCACCTACCTACCCGAACCTATTCAAAATTTATTCTAAAGCACCAACCTGATCGATTAGCCCTTGGACATGTCTAACCACAGCCATTTAAATCTCTTTTTAAAAGAGGTAAAGACAACCTTAAAAGATTCTTAAGGTTACCCTTTTAATAAAAGGAACTCTAAAGTTTCAACTCGAAGAATAGAAATGAGGGCTTTAGAGGGAGCATGATCCCAAGTAGAAATACCAGAAGCCTCATGACTGCATTAGTTAATCAGTTAGCTGAACGATTCACTCTTGTGAAAGCACGATTGTAACGGATTTCTTCAATTGAAGCACTGATAATACTAGGGGTGGCAAATGTGTCATGCCGTGTCATGTTCGTGCTCGTACAATGCTAGAGGTCATAGAAATGGGGTCAACTCGAACCCAACCTGTTTATTAAACGGGTTAGGAACTCCCAATCCTTACCTAACCCAATTATTAAATGGATAACCTGCGGATTACCCAGTGACTTTCCTTTTAAATTGCTAGTTTTTTAACTTACAAACATGTTAATAATGCACTTCATGGTTGATACTACCAATAAATACTTGTTGTATTTATAATTGTTAAAATAAATTATTAAATTAATATTATTAAATATAGTTCAAATTATCTTAAGTACTACATATATATATATATAATGCATTACCTAAATGCCTAACATAACTATATAAACGGATCAGTCGTGTCGAAAATAGGTTACATGGGTCAAATCTAAATTCAACCCGCCTTCAAAAACTCCAACTCAAACCCGTTATCTTTATATTATATCTATAACATACTATTATATCGTGTCAGATTTTATCATATGGATATATTTTACAATAGTAGAGTATCACCAATAATAGCTGCTTAAATCCCATGTATGTGCTTATTCGATAATCGAAGACAGATAAGATGGGAGAAACCATAGTGCTTTACCCTGCCCCCGGCTCCAACCATCTCATCTCCATCATCGACCTAGCCAAGCTTATCCTCCGCCACCACAAACACCTCTCCGCCGCCGTGCTCCTCCCATCTCCGGCGACCCTTGACCCCTCCGTCAGCGCCTACATCCACGCTCTCTCCTCTTCCGACCTCCCCATATCCTTCCATGTTTTCTCTCCTGCTTCAGACCCTCATCAATCCATGTTCAAATCTCTTGAATTCAACTCGCAAAATGTGCTTGAAGAAGTGCAAAAAATCTCTCTTTCTTCGTGGATTTTAGCCCTAATTGCGCAAATCAGTGTCCAAATCCCAAATGATTACAACCCCAGTTTCCCAATTTTCTATTATTTCACTTCTTCTGCTTCAGCTTTGGGTGCTATTTTGTACTTGCCTTGTGCGCACCAAGTGTTTGATAAAAGTTTCAAAGAGTTTGGTGATGAGTTGCTTGATGATCTTCCTGGGTTGCCCCCCATTAAAGCTTCGTTTTTACCTGAGCCCTTGCTTGATCGAGGCCTTCCAGCTTATGATTACTTCCTTAATCTTGCTGTTTGCATGTTGAATTCTAATGGGATTGTTGTGAATACGTTTGAATCTCTAGAACCCAGAGCGTTGAGTGGCATACGCAGTGGGGATTGTGCTCCTAATGGTAATTTGAAATGTCATAGCGTGGTTATGAGCCAAAACGGAAACTTCAAGCTCGAGTTGGGCTATTCCTGGACTCGAGCTTGGCTCGGCTCGAACTCAGCTTAACAAGTTCTGTACTTACCCTCATTTGAGCTTAATTTAGGCTCGTTTAGGCTTGAGCACGACTTATTTAGGCTCAAACTAGGTTAATTGTACACAATTAAGTTGATAAGTTGCATTAAGGTAAGCTCATTTACTGTCCTAAGCTTATGACCTTGAATTTCACTGGGCCAAGGCTCTGCATGGTATGCCAAACGAGTTAGCTTGACTCGGGCTCAAGCTTGAAAGAGCTGAGCTCTTTATGATAAAGCTAACTCGAGGGGGCCTATAAGCCGATTTGACTCGTTTATCCCCATGGGGCATACGAGTTGCCATTTGAGGTCTATATGGAAGCCGAAATCTGGTTTGATCCTCAAAACATTTGGGCCATTATATTTATATATTGATCTCACCTCTTCGAAAGTTTCCATATACTTGATGACTCCGTCTGGATTTCTCAACAGGCAAGACACCTCCAATCTACCCCATTGGCCCAATATTGTTCCTGCTTCAGATCGTGCTATGAGCTATAGGGAGAGAAATGAATCAAGGGATTGTCTTTGTATGGCATGGTTAGATGATCAGCCTAGTAAAAGTGTAGTGTTCTTGTGCTTTGGCAGCAAAAATAAGGCATTTTCAATTGAGCAATTGAAGGAGATTGCTTTTGGTCTAGAGAGAAGTTGTTAGAAAAATTCAGAAAAATACTTGCAAAAACCTTGCAACCGGGTATCCAAAAGACCTCAGGTATTGAGGCGTGTAATCACTTTCCTTAAGGCTTATTTCGGTATACAAAATATTCTCGGGGATAAAACAACTACCAAATATGGAGTGGAGATGTGTATGGGGAGAGATTGATAAAGATGACTAGAGATTGGCCTGATAAAAAACAATACACAATTGAAAACTCACACAAGAACACAAGAACATTTGATGAAGTTCTTCAATTTTCTCTTTTATGATTTTCTCTACAAATTCATGTGTTTTTTCTCATCACAAGAGTGGGGGTATATATCTGTATATCTTGTCAGAGAGACGTCCCAAACGAAGAGCCATAAACACATAAAAGAACCGGGAAGAAACCGCGCAGAAAACCGTCAAAACCGACCTGTGTGTCGACACACAGGTTTCACTCGTGCGCTACTGTAATGGGTTGTGTGTCGACACACAGCTGTCTCCCCTGCGTTCTGTAGGATTTTGTGTCGACACACATGGCCCATGCGTCGACACACACCCCCAACAAGCTCTAATCATTCAAACAAGTATCGGGACAACCTCAAATCCATCTTATACATATATATACAACATTTAACACATTTATCAACACATATTTTGAAAATACACTAACAATCCCCCACCATTTTCAAAATACAATCAATCTCACTATGACATCTCGAATAAAGGACGCCACGTCGTGCATCAACATGGGTGTCTCCCGATTGAACACCTGGCTAGTGAAAGGACCATACAGTTAATCGGATCGAAAATGGTAGACTAAGCTTTGAACCATACAACCCATTTGACTAACCGACTATCCAATCACGCACTAGGCGTACTCCCCGTACACACCCTACACCTCCCAGATCGAGACATTTGTGGCCTTGTGTCCTGTACCCTTCGTGAGTGTTTCAGAGCCAAACCCTTAGTCAAAAATCACCCCTTTGAAGCGGCCAAACTTCAACACACACTAAGGTGGACCTCATTGATCATGTCCCTGCGACGCGACATTCAATAAGTTCTAGAACCAGGTCCATTAAGAGCATTAGCTCATCCTCTTAGAATCTCTGACGCAGGTACCAAGCACTTCACCGTCGGGATGGAAAAGTCTCATTTAGTGCTTGCAGTCACACAGATGACAAGTCTCTCTCATTGAACCCGAGACCTAGCGTCATACTAGGCGTCGAGTTGAGCGCCTATCATGGGTGACCAATAATGACAGGTTTCACACCATCCCTTTAATTATCAAGTCTCTAGCAATGTTCTCAAACAAGAGATCTACTAGTTTCAGAGTTACATTTCAAAGTCCATAGTGATCACTTAATCTTTCATGAGTTATCCCAATTCACAAAAATTTGACACTGTTGTGTTCAGACTTTCAGTGATATATCTCACTTTTTCACATTTAAAAAACATCTCACTATCACAACGGATAGAAATAGACAACATTGGCTTGTGCCACAAAGGAATCTTAAACACAACATCCTTTAATCACTATGTTTCTTTACAAGCTGAAACCAGAGCAATAAACTCTATTATCACAGTTGAATTTATAACACGTGTTAGTTTCTTGAAATTCAAGGAACAACAACCCCACCACTTATAACTTTTACTAGCTTTTAAAAGTATAGTCATCCCTCTCGGATGTTCAACTGGAGTTCAAGTATTCTTCTAGATGGAAGAGTATTCATTAAAATAACACCACAACTCGTGGTCATTCCAGTACCTCGTGTACTCCATGCCAGTTACCTTTACTCACATAGCTAGTTATTCACACTCAGCTATCCAACAACAAAGGCTACTTCTAACCTTTTCAATTTCCTATTATACCATTGGATCACTTTCATTTAGTTCTAAGTATTCATACCAAATTTCAACATGTAATCAACGTACATGCACACAATGAATCCAATGTCATTATCAGACTATTCATTTACACTTTTCGGATTCATTAACTACCTCTTTCAAGAGGCCACATCGCAAGACTTTACAGACTTGTCATAGAATCACAATCTATAACACAACAATATTGAACTTTGATGTTCATATTATCTCTAGTTCATTCTTCTAGAAATATACAAGTCCGATCGTTAGGACTTCTCTTTTCACACTTTTATTCTTTCAAGGTTCTAGAGTCTTTCTAGGGATATACCCTCAAACATGATTTTCATCATCTACACTTTACGTCACATTATGACAATGTATAATTCAAGATCAATGAAAGACTCAATATTACTTCGTATGCATTCATTAACATTTATATCTCAGGATGTTCAATTCAACCATAACAAATTCATACGAATTTACTTGCAATTTATATGCATCAAAACTTATGGGTAATAAAGGGGTCATCAAAATTCAGTATTTACATACTCTTTAAGTTTGTCACGTTGATGACTAACAACATCCTAACATGTGAATATATTATCACACATCACTCAATAACTTTATTCACCATGCAACAACAGTATATAACAACCACTCTATTCGAGTATTTTAGCATTCGTCGTATAATGCACCTCTTTTTAAATGACTGCACAATCATCATATACACATGCCCCTTTAAGAGCAAATATCATTTACTTCAATCGCATTAATCATGATGATGTCGGTTTCCAATGAGACATTACATCCAATAATATTGGAAAACCCACACAGGATATGTGGTCAATCACGAAATCATGAATCATTATCTCCAAGTACTTTTATACAACGAATTTTATCATCATTAGTCATGTACCTCAATTTGAATATCTTTTATCAATCACATTAGGGATCAACACATGTAATATTATTATATACTTTATGATCCACTAATACATTCAATTTCACATCATTTTCACTTATCATGCACACTAACAACATTCATGTTCATAAACAACAAAGTCATAAATCTCACAATCGCATTTATGATCACGGGTACAAGGACCTCATAACCACATCAGCATATATGGTTGCACAAGCATTTTATGAAGCATCTGCTTCAATTTATTGTAATCAAACATCCATAATCGTATCAACATGCATATAAACATTAATCGCATCACTGCACAAGCATCCATGCATAATATTGATTGAACATATATCAACCTTGTAACTCTGTCAATATACATATATGATCATACTAAAACTCATTTCATGATCATGACCATATAACCATTGCTTTTCATAATTTTCTAACTCCACTATTGTTCACTCCATTGTTCGTCAATATATATGCCGTCAATGATCAATACGTACAGGAGACTAAATCAATAACCGTCAAAGCAATTATGAATCAACATACCCATATTTATTATGGGTTTATCTTCACACAGTTGTTCATATACGTGCATTAAATCACAATCTAATTGTTGTTCAAACTTCTATTTCATACAACAGTGAATTTACCACACATAATGCACAATTTGTACTTTATCCCAACCATCGAATTTTTTATGAATTATAATCATATTTATGCGAAGTGCCTGGATCTTTATATCACCCATTTATAACAGAGCATAACCCAATTCTTATTATTATTAGCAGGATCATTTCGGTGCCTAGTTAACATCATAAAGATTTCCCTTATTAACACCACCTTATTATAAGTTTTCGCATCGTCTTGGCGTTTGGTTTCAACAACCACGCTCAAGGACTTCTCTTTTAGCATCACCTTGACTTCTGGTTTCAACAACCACCCAAAACATCCATTTCCTCTTACTTTAATGCTCAAGTCATACATACTAATTTATATCAAGTATGTCTTTCGTAATTTGATTTGTTATCTATTTAACTCCAGTGCACTTGTTCTTAAATCCAAGATGCAAGCTACAACTAAATGGTGTCTGAGTTGAATATTATCATGATTTCTCAATTTTCACACGTATACTCGTCATGGATCAACATTCATGATATACAATTGTTGTGTTGTGTTTCAAATTTTGAGTCTAGATTTCAAATAGAGGTCTGTGGTGGAGCGGAGGGACCAGGCCCTTTGACTGTTTCAGTTCTTATCTTTGGTATTTCAATCCCACAAGTAGATATAACTTTCATGCATAAACAATAAGGCATCAACCACTCATTAGGCATTATAGAACTTCATGATTTTATCCCAAACCAAATGTATAAGTTTCATACAACTTGATTCCATAATTGGATGTAAACCAAAAGGCATAAAGGCATTTCACTATTATCCTTGTACATGCCTAAATTGATCATCATCATAAATTCTTGAATTATGTTATGAAACCATATGCAAAATAGTCAAGTGCCTCATCAACAAAGCACAAACAAATTCCCATTCATCTTAGTGCATCATGGTTTCACAATTTACAAAATTAAACGACATACCTTTGTCCATAGCAATTCATACAAGAGATGGTTCCAAGAAGATGTCCCAATTCTCTCTATTCGTCTCTTCTCCAATCTCACACATGGTTCGCCATCAAATCACGGAAAGTGAAGAAGCCATACTTAATTAACGAAATTAAGCCTTAAGATTGTTAGAAAAATTCAGAAAAATACTTGCAAAAACCTTGCAACCGGGTATCCAAAAGACCTCAGGTGTTGAGGCGTGTAATCACTTTCCTTAAGGCTTATTTTGGTATACGAAATATCCTCGGGGATACAACAACTACCAAATATGGAGTGGAGATGTGTATGGGGAAAGATTGATAAAGATAACTAGAGATTGGCCTGATCAAAAACAATACACAATTGAAAACTCACACAAGAACACAAGAACATTTGATGAAGTTCTTCAATTTTCTCTTTTATGATTTTCTCTATAAATTCATGTGTTTTTTCTCATCACAAGAGTGGGGGTATATATCTGTATATCATGTCAGAGAGACGTCCCAAACGAAGAGCCATAAACACATAAAAGAACCGGGAAGAAACCGCACAGAAAACCGTCAAAACCGACCTGTGTGTCGAAGCTGTGTGTCGACACACAGGTTTCACTCGTGCGCTACTGTAATGGGTTGTGTGTCGACACACGGGCCATGTGTGTCGACACACAGCTGTCTCCCCTGCGTTTTGTAGGATTTTGTGTCGACACACATGGCCCATGCGTCGACACACACCCCCAACAAGCTCTAATCATTCAAACAAGTATCGGGACAACCTCAAATACATCTTATACATATATATACAACATTTAACACATTTATATACACATTTATCAACACATATTTTGAAAATACACTAACAGAAGTGGCCATAGATTCTTGTGGGTTGTTAAGAACCCACTTGCTGGTGACAGTAATGCAGGATTTGATTTAGAATTAGTGCTTCCAAAAGGGTTCTTGGAGAGAACAAAAAGCAAGGGACTAGTGGTGAAGTCATGCGTGCCACAAGCAGAGATTTTGAGCCATCGAGCTGTTGGTGGGTTTGTGACTCACTGTGGGTGGAGCTCTATCGTGGAAGCAGTGGTTGGTGGGGTGCCAATGCTGGCTTGGCCGCTGTATGCAGAGCAACATTTGAATGGGTTGGTGGTGGTGGCGGAGATGAAGGTGGGAGTGGCGGTCGGTGGTGAAAATGGAAAGAAAACGTCAGTGGATGGAATGGTGACATGGGAGGAAGTGGAGAGGGGAGTGAGGAATTTGATGGAGGAAGGGATAATAAGAGAAAGGAGCTTGCAGTTGAAGGAAGCTGCTTGTGTTGCCTGGAGTGATGGCGGTTCATCCTGTGTTGCTTTCTCGAGGATGCTTGATTCCTGGAAGAAATAGGAGCAACTGCACGAGCAGAGAGGCTCGTTTCGTTGAGTGAGTCGAGAGTGGTGGCTTATATAACTAAACCATTCAAGTTCGAGCATGTTAGCTAGCATTGAGTCTAAACGGGTGAGTTCTGATAGTTTTCAAAGCTTTACACTGATAAAAAGATGATTTAAATGGTTCTTAATTTAACTATTTTGTTTATGTGGCTTTTCAAAGCTTTATGCTATTAAAAAAGTTGATTTGCATGGTTCATAATCTACTATTTTGTGTATATAGTTTTCCAAAGCTTTACGCTGTTAAAAAATTGATTTTAAGTGTTTCATAATCTACTCTTGTGTTAAGTGGAGTCAATGCATTTGTATACTATGAAGATATTCATACCTGAAACTGTTGCAATGCTTAATGTTTTTTATGCAGAGAAACAAGTTTAAGGTTTTACATGTTAATCATAAGGGATTATTTAGGTAAAACTATCTTAAAAAGTGATATTTTTGTTCAATTAAAAACTTTTTTTAAAGTTTTTTTTTTTTTTTTTTTTTTGATGAATTACTCAACAAAGTCATTCTTTTTAAACCTTCACATGATATAATACTAAGTTACAAGATGCTGAAAATATATAATACGGTTAGGAATAGTTTATGGTAACAAAGGCTAAAATAGATTAACCCAACATTAGTTATCATTATTTTTGAACTTTAGTCCATTTTTCAATTATTTTTCTGCAATGTTTGTGTAACTCGACTTTTCTTTTATTCTTAAGTCCCACGCCCAAAACTCTTATGCACAAAGCACACTTTTTTGAACTGAATACAATGAAGTTAATAAAGGTGGTGGTTTCTGTTCAAAAAATAAAGGTGGTGGTTCGAAAGAATTTGGGTTATTACAGGTGATTTTTTTAAAGTTATAATGATTAAGTAAAAAAATCTTATTCACTATATAGATACTTTGTGCACTCGAATTCATCCAAACAAAAGAACATAAAAGAGTAGGCACAGTGGCAAGGCCAGCCTATCCTGGCACAACCCATCTTATAGTATCATCGAAACATTTCGTTTACTTGTACACATACATTTACTTAAGTACTTTACCTTAGAGATGTTTAAAAAGTTCTATGACCAAATTATCGAACCAAAAGTACAGTTCATTATACCATATTTTCGGTATAGTTAAAAGAACCAAATAGATTTATGGTACTCGGTCAATAAGGGTCCAAGATTATATATGTATAGTTGTTCTTTCTTCCAGGGTTGTGAGCCCTATGAAAACACGCACTCTATAGAGTATCACTCTGTAAGAGTAATATTGCGTACATCTTACCTTTTTCAGACCCTGTTTTGCGGGAGGTTCTTTGAGGCACCGAGCCATTCTTGTTTTTTGTGTGTGTGCATATATATCATGAGAAACCTCAATTCATTGTAATGTTACTCGCCTCAAATAATTAAAATTACAAACTTCGTCATATCAAGCCTACCCAAAAGAATGAGGAGTCCAAGACCTTAAGAAAGAACAGAAGAGTTTTTTTTTTTTTTTTTTTTTTTTTTTTTGATTATTACAAAAGAGATCTTAAAAACTGCACAGACATGAAACCTTACAAGAAAAATTAAAAAATCTCACTGCATGTTTGGTCAAGAAAAATGCAGGCGCAGGGATGGATTATCTTGAAGCTACGTTACCCCGACTCTCCATTACGTCCTGAACTACCCGTGCCTGATAAAGGTACTTAAAACATTGGCACAACACTGGGCACTAAAATCTTACACAAAAAATACACAAAAATCTCAAAAAAGATGGTCGTGTCTGACCTCTAAATACTCACTTGCGTCCAGCTCTCAAACGTGAGCCTGATAACATAGTTTGGGAGAGAAAACCAGAACCGTCACTCACCATAATGCATATTTCTTCTGGTTATTTACGTGTAAGGTTCCTACATTTCACTCATTGTGTCAATTTAGCCTTTACACTTTAGCTATATCAATTTAGTCTTTGTACAATTCACTTTGTGTCAATTTAGTCCTATGGTATAATGGACATCAAGTTGTGCCGAAATTTTGATACCCTAGTGACGAATGAGTTTAAATTAAGTTAACAAGTGGATTTATATTAGGTCATTTACAAATTACACGACTAAACCATTAAAAATTACGTCTTTAACTTAACTTTTCACTATATAACTAAATTGACACAGTGTGAATCGTACGATGACTAAATTGACACAGTGTGAATCGTACGATGACTAAATTGACACAATTAAAAATAAAAGGACTAAATTGACACAATAAGGTAGATATAGGAACTTTTTGCATAAATAACCCTGATCTTCCTTTTTTGGGCCTGTACAAGCATGCTGGACGCTCAGGTGGCGGTGGCAAATGCTAGAGGTGACCTAAAAGAATCATAAATGGTGCAGGTGCATAATGTTAGCAGCTGCATAATGGCATTGGGAGGAAAGAAGCAAATTGATACATGGCTAATTTTGGTGCAGCAAAGATTTGGTGACTAATTGAAGTAGTCTTGCCGGATAATAGTGATGAAACTCGGGGACTGTCCGTCTTCTTCTTTAAGCTTCCAAAGATCCCCATTGCTTCGCAGGTGATAAGATGCCCTTGGAGATAGCGGCGTATATAGATCTGCACTTCCATTAAGAGTTTTGGTATCATTTGAGGAACTGACTATTACAAAAATTAAAGTAGTCTGGTCAAGAAACAATGTTTGTTTTATGCTATAACATGCCATGTCACGTGAATCCCATTGGGTTTGAGTTTCAATGGAGACCTCTTGGTCGAAGAGGATCTGATACGATAATAAAGAACTAACTATTCCAAAGATTATACTATAGATTGATATTCAAGATCGGTTTTATAGTCTTAACAGAAAAATGCAAAATGCAATGCCAGTTCAAAATCGTATTATCCCAGTCGTGATTTGTAATTCATTTTCCTAATTTACGAGTTAACGCTATGTTTTGAAGTTTAAATAACGTAGCCAATCAGACCTCGGCAGTGCAGTTTTTACAAAGTCAAACATCATGGTGCTGAAAGTGGTAAAAAGACTCTTACCCCACTAAGGTGGAGTCTTATTACTGTTCTTGCAAGCATGAGTAGTTATCCAATGTGTAATCCTCGATTATGTGAAATCGGAAAGATAAACAATAATCTAAGCCATTTTCCACTAGGCAGGGTCAGTTACATGGATCCAAATATACCACCGTGTACTATCATTACTCATGTCTTCATTAAGGTGCAAAGAATAACGCCTTTTTTGATAAAGCAATGCCTTCGTATACAGCCTAAGCATGTCCTTTGCGTTTCCCCCTGTCCCTCTCGACATGGCTAACTCCCATCAACCCAGCTTTTTTCATAAGGGCATTCGCTGGTGTCAATTTCACATGCATAAACCATATCAAACACGTCTCCCTCATCTTATCCTTAACAGATGCCACAATCGCTTTTTGAACGTACCCATTTCAATTATGTGAAAATGGGAGAGGAACAGAGAAACATAACCTTCATGGTTATATAGGAGCATGCACATTACTGATATTTCCTTTAAATCCCTGCTTGATTTTGCTTAAAATGTTAAGTTGGTTTAAGACTGATTGCTTTCTGCAGTAACTATGAAATTTTCTGTGTCTCCTTTTATAGTAGATAAGTGGGGATGAAGATCTGTACTCACAACCTCTTGTCGTATAGCCCTAATCTTAGTCATGGTTCTATCATTAGACTAAGGCCTCGTTGGCATAGTAACAACAAACAGAATGACACTGAAGCTACAATGTCAGTAAAATTTCTTCCTTGCAGAAAGTTAACACGCATCACCATCCACTTAAATCTAATATTCAACTATAGCTGTTAATCTTCTAAGTTCTGCAGAAGACATTTCCAACATTCTGGAGTAGCTCTCAAGTTCTAATCATGGAAGCGCCGTTATGTAATGAGTTCTGAGCTAGCCGCTATAATAAGATTTACCTTTAAAAAACAATGCTTTAGCTATGACCTCTATAATGCATATATCTATCACACCTTATTTACTAAAGATATTTACACATATTTATTTGTTAAAAACTATCAAAAGAGTATAAAATCAATGATCATCATAAGGCTTTTTATTCAGTTTTTGGCTGACAAATAGCTTAGACTTACATTTTCCTAAAAAGTATGACGCGTTACATAAAATTTGCAACATCCTGCTCCAGCAACACCGTGAGCAAGACCACATACAGCAATTCGATTCCATGGTACTAACACCACGAAATAGCTTTTAAGATTAATCATGCATATAAGACTGATATGATTAGTGACTGGGTATTTGACATGCAATGGTTAAACAAAGTTTCAGCATATAATATAACGCTAGACTACTAATTGAATGCTAACTGCCAAATGAAAGGCGTACCTGTAATGCAAGGCTGATCAGGCTCCCTAGTACTGTGCAGGATCGTAGTCCCAGACAGTACAGTGACAAAACCACAGAGCTCTGACGCGATACTGCTAGCACTTTGCCCGGAATAATCCTGCACATTAGCAAGTCAACAACTTGACTCGGGTCATCATGCATCACTGAAAAAGCAATGTTAATGGTAATGCAGGAATGTGGGCACATGCTCAAGTATGTATTCGAGCAGAGGGCATACCTTGAACATTATAGCACTGGCAAAAATCGTGAAAGATGTGAACAATGCATAGTATATTGGAGAGACGACGGCTGTGTTGAAGGTATCAAGTGCCTGGGGATAAGTCAAGTTCAGCATCAGATTGAACAGACTAAGGCAATGAAGAAAAAAAAAATATATATCCAATACTAATCATCTAATACATCCTAAAAGTTCTATAGAAAAAACTAGCAACTATGGCTTCTAGATAGTTATGCTTATCCAGAGGCACTCCTAATCATCAGTGTACATTGAATCACCAGTAAATACTTCACAGCCGCAAGGTTAATGAAATCGTAAAACGGTCAGTTGTGAACGTTCAGATTCAGCTAGTGCTATAACAGATATAAAACTATGTTGTGTTTTCTATGCTTATGAGGAGGAAAGAGAACATAAGAGTCAATTCTATGAAGCAAGAAAAATCTGCATAACGTAGTGCAAACTTATACTTACCATATTGAGGTAATTCAGTTGAATGATGATACAGGTAACAGCCACCATTGCGAAGATCCATGCCTGGATGCATTTGAATTGGAATGCTCCTTCTATCGTGAGTTTTATCGCAATCCCGATTGCCTTCACACTCATAACCTGCAGAAGAAGAGCCAATACATACATAAAATGAGGGAAGTAAGCAGTGACTGAGACATAAGCACCTATATAGAGAAAGATACTCACGGTTAAAGATCCAATTATCGAGCATATGCCAACGTAAACCATTATGTTGGTTTGGCCATAACGCGGAGCACAGTACAAGATTAGTACCAAGGCTACAGCTACAACAGATGCCGTATATAACAGAAAAGCTGGATATGGAAGAAAAATCAACTAATCAAAAATATAACAACGAACCCAATGCCTGAAAGGCTCCCTCCATGATAGGGAAAAATAATGCTCAAAATCAATAGCGACAGAAGGTAAAGGATCATGAGCATACCGGGTTGAATTGCTAATTCCCAGATCTCTTCAACAGAATCTATGGAACGCTCTTCCGGTGCATGCAATACGATAACAGTGGATCCTACCATACACAGAAGGCACCCCATCATTCCCATCTTCTGTAGCTTCTCATCCAATAAAATATGTGCTAGAACCGCGCTGCCCAATTTGTTCATCACGGCATGTAAAGAGCTTAATTGTTGCGAGTGGGATAAAACAAACAAGCGTAATGAAAAATTTGCATTAAGTTACCTAACAATGATACTCAAAGCACCAAGTGGAGTCACGAGCACTGCAGGTGCATAAATATACGCAACAAAATTGGCTATCTCACCAACAACCACTGCCAAAGAGTAAATACCAAAGTACATAAGAAAGCATGTGGCTTGCTGATTGAATAGAATCACATCTCATAAATTAAATAAAGCTTAACTACGAGAATTGCAAGAGATAACACATAAATGAAATCTATCTAGAGCTCAACAGTTTTGTGCTCGATCAAAGCAGACTCTAAACCATGCAATTACATGTTAGGTAATATCGCACACAATAGAACGAAGTGAAATAGACAAGAACACACCAAATTTTCATTGGAAACCCCTTTTACTCTATAGGATAAATCATGAAACCATCGTCCACTCAAATCACCCACTACCATTGACAAAAGTACAAGGTCACTTATCATCCTAGCATTAACAAAGCACAAGGGCACAATGATAAGCACTCAAACTCTCGTCCTCTCATTTGTTTGAGTCTATCTAATCACCAACATTAACATCAAAGTTTGCCACTCACACATTTGGAGTCTCTCAATATCTTGCAAACCCTTTCTCGGATCATATGGCATCTGAGTGCAGCATACCTCTTACGCTCAGAGCACATACTCTGCTCACACTCATAAATAGGAATGTAAATAAGCCCGGGTTGAGCCAAGCTAAGAACCCCTATATTTGTACTCGAGTCTGGTAAGCTTAACAAGCTTGCGCTCAAGCCCAGCTTCTATTTGAGTTTCAACCTTTGTTCGAACTTTGTTCCATAAGACATTATTATGTTTGATACTCAATTCGACTCGGCTCCTTAGTCTAATTGAGACTAGTTAAGCTCATTATTGAATTGAGCCAATCTTGTCATCAAGCCAAGTTAAGCTTATTATGAATCAAGCTAGCTACTGAGTCAAGCTACCATCCATCCATCATGGATCTATTACCAAGCTAATATCGAGTCATTAACAAGTTCTTAACGAGCAATTAACCAGCCCTTAACAAGCTCTTATCGAGCCTTATCAAACTGGTCTTCAACGATAACAAATTGAGCACTTCCCAATTCAAACTTGGCTCATCAATCTTATCAAGCCTACTTGAATTGTGCTTGATAAACTATTGAGGCCCCAAATCGAATAATGGCCCTTAATCGATTTCGAACATGAGTAGTCCATTGACTGTGTGGTTCATTTGCAACCCTTACCCATAAACATATTCGCAACACATCTAGTCATTCTTTCCCTCTAATAGATAGGGGCATTGGAGGTGCTCGAGGACATCTCAAGCTAATTTGAATGACCTTTTTATAAACACAGTTAGCCACCCTAAAAGACATGAAAAGAGTGAAAAGACACTTAAAAATTGCCCTTATCAATACTTCCATAACCATTCTGTTGTTTTCATCTTCCAAGCCCTTTCATCTCCACAAGACCTTTCTTCTCCCAGGCATTGAAGAGCTTCAATTAGTATACCCTTCAACTTCCCCCTTTTTTATCTTTTATCTTCAATTTTCACTAGCCAATTTTGACGTAACAACTTCCAAACAAGACATAAACAGCAGCTTTGAGCGTAGTTGAATAGAAATTGAATCACATTTCATTAATTACAAGAAAAGACTCCTAACTAAAAACATGCTGAAACTTATTGATTTTTTCTTTCCACAACAATAAGCAGGAAACAATATTTCCGTTGATACCAACTATATGGGATGGGGGAAATAAGCTAATAAGCATCGAACCCATCTATTAGAGAGCGGATAGCATAACCACTACACCAACTCCAATAGCTCGGTTATCGATAAGACAAAATTGAATCACATTACAATTCATGGATTTTTACTTCAAAACGCAAACAAATTGAATTCACAGAACCCCAAATCTATTTCTACAAGCAACACACGCGCTACAAGATGCGAAAGCCCAAAAAAGGAGAAAACAAGGAAGATCTAACTTACTAGTAACCATGCCCACCCACCAAAGCGGCTCCAACAAATAGCCATACCCACCAACACCTTCAATTCAATCACCCAAAACAAAAATACACCAATAATTAGACCCACATTTTGGCCAAAATTAAACAAATACTCAAAAGGGTTACCATATTTATCAATATTGTCCGTTCTTTTTTTCTTTTTGGGGTTGTATGCCATTCGGAAACAATCTCTATATAGGGTAGCACCCACTACAGGTAAGACCGCATACATCTTATCCTCCCTAAACCCTGCCTTAGCGGGAGCCTCTTTGAGGCACTAGGTCGTTATTGTTATTGTTGCTCAAAAGGCTCACTACGTAATCAATTAATAGACCAACATATTGAGTCATTATATATAGAGAGAGAGAGAAATACTAGCACGAGGCCCAGATGCACCAGCACGCTTGAGACCCTTCTTCTTGATGATAAAACTGGATCCAATAAACGCACTTGAAACACACGCCAATATTACCCCTTTCAAATTACTACTGTACATTGCGTTGTTCGATTTCCAATATAATTTACCATCTATTCATAACCCTACAAATCCAAGCAAAACCCACTTCATTCCCTTGCAAAATCTCCAATCAGAACCCCAAATTTCGTCAAATTTCCCAGCAAATAAGGGGATTCAGGCAATGATTGGGTGTCTTTAGATTTGAGAAATTTGGGCAGAAAAGGAATCTGGGTAGTGAGAGAAAGTAGAATTTGAGGGAGTTGACCCGGGGGGTTTGAGAGGTTTGCACCTCCAAAACTCTCTCTCTAATTTCTCTCTCTAAAGAAGCTTGAAGGGGGGGAAGGGTGGATGATTAATTTTACTGGTGGGGGATGTAACTAATTGAAAATGGAAGGCCGTGACTGCGGAGGGAAGCCTGCTTCTTTTCGGATCAATACTCTCGTTATTTTTGTGCCTTATTTGACGGATAATATTTTACTCATATTTAAATATATTAAATTAAAAAAATAAAAATAAAGAGAGGTAAATAAATTACTCTTATTTAATAATCGGGTAAAATAAGAGCAAAATTATTTAAATTCTTTAAAAAAAATTAACCTTGCCTTTTTTAATTCCCTCAATTTAGGGTTCAAAAATTGGGAGTAAAAAAGGGTAATGGGGTGACTTCTTACCCTGTTACCTTTTTTTACCCCTTAAACACATTTGTCAAATAGTAATGAGAAATTACTCTCTTTACCTTTATTTCTCTTTATCCTATTATCAGACAGGGAGTTAATATTTTGTATTGAAGTTGTGAGAAAGAGTAGATTAATAGGTGAGTGAATCACTTATTTCGCATAATGTTAATTGATTTTAGGATGAAACCCTACTTAAATTTATATTAGACCCCATGTGTGTTACATTGGGGATATTAATTTTTGTTAAAATTTTTACATGCGAGTCTAATTGAATATCATAGTAGAGTTGTGAAAAGTGAAAACATCAATATATAAGTCTACTGGTTACTTCACCGAACGTCAATTGATTTTAGGATTAAAATCTCATGTGTGTCGACTTTATGGATTGACATGGAAACCAATGAAATACAGTAATTTTTTTAATCCATAATTTTTTGTGAAATAGATCCCTCATCTTATTTTTCTTCATTAACATTGTCGTGGAATGAAATAAATAGTAAAGAAATAGTAGATTTGCTAATAAATAATTACAAACCTTACACAATTCACACTGTTGTTTAAAATATTTTATTATATATATAATTAAAATAAAAAATTATTTTATAAAGTTTATAAATTAAAAAAAGGCAAAAATACTAGAAACTTTTTAACATGTGCCCAATTAGCATATATTAAGGTATATTAAATACATTATATTTTAATATTTAATTAACTAATATAAAATTTATTATTATTACTAAGTATATCTGATTAATTAAACATAAAAGTATAGTACAATTAATGTATATTAGCATGTTCTCGAGACCCAAAATACTAATACATAATTTACTTATATATATATATATATATATATATATAAATAATTGTGTAAAAGTTGGTTGCTCACCTGCCAGTCCAGCTCCAGCCTACGCGTTCAAACGAAAGTGGATCTTGGAGCCTCGAATATGGAACCCACTTCTCCCAATACCATATTAACAACTGTAATATATTAATTAAATAAATACATAAATATAATATGGTAAGAGGTTTTTTTTTACTATTCATATTATCAGAGCAAAAAATACTAATAATTTAATAATTTAATATTTTTAAATTAATAATTGCTTTATTTTTTTGTCCTTATATTAGTGTTTTTGCTTTAGTAATATAATTTTTTTTTTTTAAGTATATACACTGACTATAAAATATTACTATTTTGTGTATTTTGTTTTATTAAATATGTCATTTAGTGTATGTGCTCCTCCTTCTCCTTATTCTCTCCTTCTTTGACTTTTTTATCAGAATACAAGGTGATTGATTTGTGGTTTATCTGCAGGCATTCAACTACTTCAGGTTGGGGGTCCCCGGAAACAGTCTCCTTTCCAGCGGGAAGGGGTAAGGCTGCGTACATCACCCCCCCCCAGACCCTGAGTTCAGCGGGAGCCGCAAGGCACTGGGACTGTTATTGTTGTTGTCATTTAGTGTATGTATACCTCTCTCTCTCTCTATATATATATGTATATATGTATGTATAATATTTTTTAAGAAATTTTGTTCATGTATCTATAGGTTATGTAGTATAATTTTGAATATTTTAAGATTTTAATATACATTTGAGATGCCTTAAATTTGGCAACTTTTTTGAGTTTTTTACTAAAAATTATCTAAATTTTATGTACATTTTAAAAAAATTATCTATTCTAATTTTTCAATATCATACTTTAATGTTAATGCTATTAACATCCTTTACTTTTTGTTGACGCGCCATTTAAAAAAATATTTTTAAAATGTTTAAAATTTTATCCAATATTTTAAATTATTTTCTCTTTTTTTTCAAAAACTATGTCAGCAAAAACTAATAGATATTAATACAATAATATTAAAGTGTGATATTAAAAAATTTTAAAAAGTTTAGATGTAGCATTAAGAAATTAGAAAATATAGGTAACTTTTTAAAACCATACCAAAAGCTTAGGTGATTTTTAATAAGAATACCAAGATTTTTAGGTACCCTTTATTCAAAGGGTGAGAGTTTCATTATTTTTTTTTGTTGATGTACACCCAAAAAATGTTAAAAAAAAGGGCTTTATTATACAGTAAGAGAAACATGAAAATGCCACAAATAGGTCACAGTTGGTCGTTAACGAACAATTTGTTCCTAAGCACTTTGATTCTCGTGACATTTTTGTGAGTTTTTTCTCATGACTTTTAGAATTTTTCAGAAAATAATTTAGTTAGAGAAAAAATATCATTTTGTTCTTTAAATGATTTAAGAAATTTTGAATAAAATAAACCCGTAACTCCTATCCTCTACCACTGTTATCACCAGCTCCTCCCTATCATCACCACTACCGTCACTTGCCTCTGTCTAATGCCATCACTGTCATCGTTGACCTTTTCCAAGGTCACCAGTGTTATCAGATGCCTCTCCGCTCTAATAGCGCCTTTTCCAACTATTCCCACCACTCTCGCTATTGTCTCTGACCTCCCCCGATCCCCACCCCATTGCTGGCCTACCCACCCTCGCACAGTTGTCGACAGCCGCCCACCCCCGAACTTCTAATTCTAAACTGCATTCCTTCGTGAACCCTTATTATATTTAGTTTAACTTAGTTTGATTATGTTTGAACCCGTGAAAACTCTTTCCATAAATTACTAATTTTTTATTACTTATGTATCTTAAAGTTTGTACTTATATTATTTAAATATTTAGTTATTCTAATATATATATATACACACACACCACAGAGGGTACCAACACGATATTACTAGATCCCATTAGAGCTCCGAAATTAAGCGTGCTTGTACGAAAGCAGTACCAAGATGGGTGATCTCCTAGGAAGTCCTCACTCTCAAGTTGGAGACGCTCGGAAACAGCCTCTCTTCAGGGGTAATACCCTGAAGCAAGAAGGCTGCATATATCTGTCTCCTCATACCCTGCTGAGGCAGGAGCCCTTGAAACGCCAAGTATGTTATTATTTTTTTTTTTTAATACATACACTAATAATAATTTATATATATTTTTGTCATTGCATTAGCACGTGACACGATACATAGGACAAAGAGGCTGTGAGTTATTGGATGTTTGCTGTGTTTCAGATTTCCAACGAGGAACCCGTTGCCCTGCGACAAGGTACAGTTGTAAACCTGAGTGAAATTCACATATAATTACATATTTTAAATACATATTTATACTATTCCATTTAAAAAAAGACATTTATGTATTATTACCAATAATATAATAAACTATTTTTTTTCTTAATGTTATTCGTATAATATACGTATTCATATTTTTTTATTTTAAAATAAATGATAATGGAAAATAATCAACGCATATAACTAATTTTCATATTCTATATTTTGCTAAATTTGGCACTTTAACTCTTAAATTATTTATTGTATCCTATAATTATGTGTTCACCGCTTTTGTGATTAATGTTGTAACCGTTGACCAGCATTTTTGTGTATATAGTCAAATAATACACGTACGTATTAGATCTTGTTTAATTATCGTACCATATTTTGTTAATAGAGATGTAAACTACTTAGAAAACTTAAGAACAATTTAAATATAATAGATAAATTGCCATTTGAAAATTTAACTTTGTAATTTAGATATCTTGATATTTATATATTATAATAAGGATAATAATAATAATAATTGTGCGGAAAAAACTCAACTCCCAGTATGCAATCCGAATCAAATACCACGACAATACGAGAAGTAAATGGACTAAAAGAGAAAAGAAACAAATGACACAATGATTTACGTGAAAACCCCTCTACAATCGAGAAGGGAGAAAACTACGAGCGAAGATTGGAGCTTTTATTACTGAATCGAAAAGAAGAATTACCATAACTCATTTTCTCTCTCTCTCTCTCTCTCTCTTTGGTGCGGCGCCGCAAGGAAACGCTCAAGAATTAAATTGGATTACAACCGGACAAACCCCGTGTCACTATATATACACGGGTGAAATCGCGGGCCGATCGATCGGCGCTGCTACGGCTTCAAATCCTTAATTTTGCTTATATGCCCGATCGATCGGTACTTCCCCCAATCGATCGGCACCCTCACGGCCTCCTCTCTTATTTTTCAAGGAATTTTGAGACATTTTCCTAACAAATCTCCACCTTGGCTCAAAATTAACATCAACAATAAAATAACTCTACCTTCTCCACAAACGCCCCCTCAGCCGGGGCTAACACACATCAAACTCAAAGACCCACCTGCTTGAATTTGCTCCCTGGTAGTATTTTAGTGAACATGTCAGCTGGATTGTCCTCAGTCCCTATCTTTTTCAACTCCACCTTCCGCTTATCAATCAGATCTCTAATGAAATGATGCTTTACATCTATATGCTTCGTTCTGTCATGATGTGACATCTGATCCTTCGCTAGGTGAATAGTGGACTGACTATCACAATAGACTCTAACAATGCCCTGCTCAGCACTGATCTCACTAATCAAACCCCTCAACCAGACGGCTTCTTTGAATGCTTCTGTGACTGCCATATACTCTACCTCGGTAGTAGACTGTGCCGTAACAGACTATAGACACGCTCTCCAACTGATAGCTGTGTCCCCTAAACAAAACACATACCCTGATGTGGACTTTCTCTTATCGAGGTCTCCACCATAATCAGAATCTACATACCCAACCAAGCAGCATTTACTTTTTTCATATTCCAAACAAACATCAGAACTTCCACGAAGATACCTGAGAATCCATTTCACAGCATGCCAATGCTCTTTACCTGGTTTTGCCATGTACCTACTGACTTTGCTCACTGCAAAAGCAATATCTGGACCCGTACAGACTATCGCATACATAATACTGTCCACTACAATAGAATAGGGAATCTGAGACATGTACCTGACATCTTCCTCAGTTTGAGGTGAATCAAATGCTGAAAGCCTGAAGTGAGCTGCTCAGGGCGTGCTAACTGGATTAGCATCCTTTATATGAAACTTGTCTAATACCTTCTCAATATACTTCTCATGTGACAAGTATAATTTTTCGGCTTTTCGGTCTCTACGAATCTCCATGCCTAAAATCTTCTTAGCTGCGCCATGATCTTTCATCTCAAACTCACTCTTTAACATAGATTTCAAGTCATCAACATCTTTCATGTCTCGTGCTGCAAGCAACATATCATCGACGTATAAAAGCATATAACATAATTTTGCCACTCAAAATTACGTCATTAACTTAACTTAAATTTAACCAGAGGACTAAATTGACACATTTTGAATTGTACTGGGACTAAACTGACAGAATTAAAAGCATAAAGACTAAATTGATACAATGGGTAATGTACAGGGACCTTAGGCATAAATAACCCAATATATTTGGATATTTGTATTGTATTAGTTTGTACTTTAGTTTAGTTAAGATGAGATTGAGAATGCAATACTACAGTAAAAAAAATGTTTGCTTTTTACTATAAAACAAACATTTTTGTCTTTTCCTTATAATTGAGTCCACTTCAATCTCTATAAAGTAAAACGACGCAACTCGTTTAAATACAAAATGATTTGAAATACAATTAGTTTTTATAATTAGTTAATAATGGTCAATATCATATATAACGAAATGTTCTCTCTCCTCAAATTCAAAAGCAACGGTCACTGTTTCACACCGCCTCCCCGGCGCGTGTGGGTGCATGACCAACCACCCCGAGGCCAGAGTTCGAACCCGACGTCGCCAAAGCCTCCCCGTGCCGGCTGAAGGTGCTCGCTGATTGCCGGAAACTCTAGCACTTCGTCTTCTTCCCCGTCTCCCCTCTGCTCCAAGCTTCATCGTCACCGGTCTTCGACTCCCACCGTGCTCCCCCTAAGTCCGACGCCCAGCCACGCCACACCGGTAACTTCACCCCTTTACCTCCTTTCCTTTCTCCGCATCCCCTCTTGCTCTACCTGTTGGATCGGGTCTCCTCCCCTTCCTCCAGCGACCACCAGCGCCCTGTTCATGGCGGCTCATAATGAGGCTTTGTCAATTTTTGTCGACTGTCTCCCAGAGTTTACTTCAAATTTGTGGCTAAAGGCTGTTTTCCGGGATTTTCGGTCAGTTTATGACTGTTTTGTCCCAAAAAATAGAAGGGCCAAAACAAGATTCTCTTATGGTTTTGTCAGGTTCCGGCAGAGGAGTTAGGCTCTCCGAGCCATTGAGTCCAGGAATGGCTGCTGGATTATTGGATACAAGATCAAAGTTGATTGGGCTAAACAACGCAAAGGGTCGAGCAACATTTCTCATCCTGACCAAAACCAACAGCGGAGTCCCAAAGTGATCAGTGGGTAAAGAGTGGTTGACACAACTACCAATCATAATCCAAAGGGTTTAGGCCCAACAGCTTCAGAGTGAGTTGCAGCGCAACAGAATGGCCCCAAGATCGTTACAGCAACCACGAACAAACAAGTGGAAGATTGGCTCGGACATTCGATTATGGGCCATTCTTATGGGGATGATACGCTTGACAATGTCCTCAGGTTCCTTACAGAGAATAAGCTATTTGATTTGGCACCAAGAGGACTGAGCTCAGACACTTTCATCCTTACCTGTGACTCAACTGAGGCTTTGGAAGATTATCTCTGGCCCCAGAAGCATGTGCTCCTTCAAAAATTTAGACAGGTGAATCGCTACACAGGGCAAACTCTTAGTACTACTAGAAGAAGAGTTTGGATTGAGATCCATGGTCTACCACTGCAGTGCTGGTCAACGGAGTGCTTCACTAGCTTTGCTGAAGTCTGGGGTAGAATCATTAGAGTTGATTCCAGAACTTCAGCGATGCGATGCGTAGATGCGGCGAAGGTTCTCATTGAAACATGCTCCCTCTCTGTTATTCAGCAGATGGTGCAAGTTAACTTTAGAGGGGGAAGCCGAATGGTATTTGTGAAGGAAGGGAACTCTAAGCTAATCCCGAACTACTCCGCAGAAGTCATTGCCCTCGCCGCAGCTGCCAGACTGAACAGGGAACTAGCCCTTACTCCCCGTCAAGTCCCGAACTCTAGTGCCTATTGCACCACGACGCTTATTGATCCTGCTATGGATCCACATTAGGAGTTGGCCCCTCTGATACGCCCAAGGACTGCATATCTGGATGTGTGTATCGATAGATTGGTTGCAAGACAATTGATGCTACATGTTAACCATCAGGTTTTGGGTAGTTATCCCGGGGTTCTCCACTTCCCTTACTCAACTGTCAACTAGGCCCAGACGCTTACCCGAGACCAGACAGCATCAATACCACCCCAGGTACCCAGTTCATGGGTGAGGTCGCAACTCCTTCTGCCTTGGCTTGAAGACAGTGGAGCTAGCACCCATGGGTTGCAAGAGCAGTTATCACCTCATGTTATTCAAACTCCAGACGTTGGCAGTGACATGGAGTCTACGTCCTCGGGGCCTGTTTTCCCACCAGGCTTTGAACCAATAATTGCCCACAGTCAGGATGTGAATCCGATACCGTGTATGGAGCAGGCGAACGATTTTGCGGAGACTTCCAGGGCAGGGACAAGGAGGAGAAAAGAGAGACAGGGGTGTCAGGAACCCTACGAGGGCTCCACTAAAAGGAAGCGTAGGGCAATCAAGCGTTGGAGAAAAGAACAAGAGAAACAGAACTTACATAAGTTCTTTGCTGATATGTCTCCTGGTAGCAGTGGTAAGAAGACACCTCAAAAACTGACAAAAGAAAAAGGGAAGAAGAAGTCTAGGAACAAGAACAAGATGTGTTTTACCGCTGAGCAACTCCTTGACGGGAAAAGAACATGGGAGACTGGGAAGAAGCTTGGTTTGGCTTTCCATGGCGATGAATCTCTCATGATCGAACGTTTCGCAATGATGTACTAGAGTTTTTGTTTCCAGTGAGTGGCCCCCTCGGCTCTGGTGCGGATGTTTTGATCCTCTCTGCTGTCTCCTTTTGGTCTGTCCGCCTCTTAGGTCTGTTTGTGTCTTTATCCTGTTTTGTCTTTTTCAGTCTCCCGTGTTTCTTTTCCTGTTTTGCAGTCTTTAGGTGTATGTCCTGTCCGGTCCTGTTTCTTTTCCCTTTGTCCCTTGTTGGTTGTTTTCCCTGTTGTGTGTCTGTGTTTCGAGTTGTCCCCCTTTCGTGCAGCCACTTTTTGGTGAGTCGGTTTCCTTTTTGGATTGCCAGGTTTCTGCATGGCGTTTCTCGCCACTTATCAAAAAAAAAAAAATCATATATAACGAAATAGAAATTGGACAAAATCCACTAAATCTATACACACTTTTAACATTGATAAAACTCAGGGGAGGGGATGCATCCGAACTCACGTATTAGAATTAACCAACTGTCACCTCAACCATTGAAATAAACCAAGTACCAACAGCAAATCTATACATATGTTAAAGATAAAAGCAAGAACAATTTGATAAAGGAAACTTCCACTAAAAACAATGATAGCGCTGGCTTTTTTTTTTTTTTTTTTTTTTTTAATTTTGTTTTCCACCCGAAGTCAGAGGAAAGTCTTTGTAAAGACAAGCCATCAATTCTGTTTGATTCCTAACGGTAAAAACAATAGAAAACACGTGTATAATTTAAATCCCTCTGTAGTCCCAAAATTTTATGCTAAAAATAAGGGGGTAAAAAATGTAGGGTTGTGTGTACAAAGAGTTGTATTATCATTTCAAAGCTTGGAAATTTCTTCTCATTATTGAGAAATTGGGAGATTAGAGAGAGATTTCAAGAGGGAAAAAAAAGTTTATTTTTTTTTTCTTCGATATCTCTTATTATTCTCTCTTGTTGTCATCCACAATAATTAAAAGAACAAAAACCACGAAAGAGCAGTGTCAAGATCGGTTCGCTTTTCTGGTGATTGACAGAGTCGATTAGGTAAGACTCGGTATGCGGATTGCTTCGTAAATCTCTCATGAATAAACATGGTTTGTCAGGAATCAGATACGCGAGTGTATAAACTGCATTCATCGTTCATGACATTTGAGGTTTTGTGGATTAGATGATTCAAAATATGTTCACATGATCGTATCATCATTGACCACATTTGATTCAATTTGACTTGTTATAAGACTTATTTTCTTACGTAAAAAATTTGACGACCTAAAACCTAACTATTCTAGAAATTCAAAGGCATATTTAGCATTGTTTTTATTTATGGTTTTTGGGGCTTTTTTAGAAATGATTTTTCCTTTTTGATATTTATTTTCAGTTTTTTCTAATACGAGTGATCTTTAATAAAATTGAACTACTCTCCAGTATTTCAGGTATTAAATCCTTGGTCTCTATATACACACACATAAAAATATAGATACATCACAGAAATTATTTAAAAAAAAAAAAAATCGCAGAAAAAGAAATTAAGAAGAGGAAAAATAGAGGATGGCGTGGAGGAGAGCCTTAGGGGCAGTGAAGGATCAAACAAGCATAGGGTTAGCCAAGGTTGGCAGCAGCACCTCCTTGGCCGATCTCGATGTCGCTATTGTCAAGGCCACCCGCCACGAGGAGTTCCCCGCTGAGGAGCGTCACATTCACGAGATTCTCAGCCTCACTTGCTACTCTCGAGTTTTCATTGGTGCCTGTGTCAACACTATCTCTCGACGTCTCAGCAAAACCAAGAATTGGGTAATCTATTCACATTTTTGCTCGATGATGTAAATGTCATTAGTTGTCCCCTTGATGGCTGTAGTATCTCAGTTTCTGGAGTTTTTATTGCCAAGAAATAGTTGTTGCTTTATTGTTTTTAGTTTGTGTCGGTGTTGCGTGTTTTTCCTTCAGCAATACATCTGTTCATCGAGTTAATAATTCTCCCTAAATCTAGCAACTGAGGGTCATAGCACTACAATTGAGGCTTGAGTATCGTTGATAATGGAGTTGGCTTTTGAAATCTTAGGGTCTTGATTGGAATTATTGGGTTTGAAGAGGTCAATACATTAGTTTGATTCCTTTTTGTTGTTGCTTTTGTAACAAGTCCTTGTATACTGATGCATTTTGCGATATTACTCGGTTCACAAAAAATAGTTTTTTGTTGGGGGTAATGGTTACATAACATTCGTGCATGCAGATAGTAGCGTTGAAGACACTGATGCTTATACAAAGACTGCTAGCAGAGGGAGATCCAGCTTATGAGCAGGAGATCTTCTTTGCCACTCGTCGTGGCACCCGCCTCCTAAACATGTCCGATTTCCGAGACACCTCCAGCTCTAACTCTTGGGACTACTCTGCATTTGTACGCACCTACGCGCTCTACCTTGATGAGCGCCTCGAGTATCGCATGCAGGGTGCACGTTGCAAGAAACATCCTGCCGCATACTGTTATGTCAACTACGAGGAATACAAGGAGGAAGAGCAACAAGATGACGCCACCTCAGCCTCTACTAGAGCCGCCACGCCGGATAGCCAAATGAAGATTGAGCAGCTTGCATCAAAGATACAACATTTGCAACAACTCCTTGAACGCTTCTTAGCTACCCGTCCTGCAGGTTGTTTCTCTAAATAAATATCACTTTTCCAAGTCATGTCTTTATATATATATATATATATAAAATATTACTTTTAAATATTACAGTAATAATCTTTTACTCTATTTCTGTACACTCAAATTATATAAATTATATGCTCATAATACTTTCTATTTAAATTTTTTTCTCACCTTATTAACTAATTTGTATTTTTTTTTTTTTTTTGTTAACGAGGAACTCAGTTACTGGTAAATCCCAACCCATACGACAATCCACACACTATATAAGCCAATTAAGTCAAGAATTCATCAGAAAGAGATTAGTAGGGGAAGGAAATCAAACACTAAATCTTTTGACTAAAAATAATACTATCTTTTCACCTGTCGTCCACCACTGAGGAAATGTCCCAATGGGTCACTAATTTGTACTTTAGGGACAATAAGGTACTTTTTGGGACATGACGCCTCTTACTAAATAATTTATAAAAAAAAAATTAAATACAAAGACATGTAAATGCAGGGGATTGAACTGCGGATGTCATGCATAAAGGCTACCAAATATTCTGCCACTAAAGTCGCATGTTCAAAAAAAAAAAACAAAAAAACAAAAAAAATCGCATATTCTTATCACGTGTTTACTATTACACATGCTTTCTAGCATTTGATGCAAAACCTTTTTAACGAATAGTGCTTTCAAAGGCAACACTATTGAATGCGACTTTCCTTGTCGAAAGTTTTTGAACTCAAATTCAAAAAGTACCAATTTGTTTTTACTAAGGAATTAATTTTCCTAAAAGTTAAAGTTAATTGGTAAAGATCCAAAATTAATTTTATATTCTAACATACCCCTTTACACTAATGTCCATTGGACTTGAAGCGTGAATATTACGCAAGCTCACCTCATACCTTATGATTAAATTAAGTTAACATTGAAAGGCGTTATTAGGATTCGAACTTATGACCTATTACTTAATAAGGCTCTGTTACCATATAAAGGAACCAACTTCCTCAAAAGTTTAAGCTGATAGATGGCGACTTTATTGTGATAATAAAAAACCCGTATTTCCATATGGATATAGAAATATTATGTTTTTTTTTTTCAAAAACCAAAGTGCTTTCTACATTTTATTAGATTTTGGTTTTGTAAATGACTATAGCTATGTTTTCGGTTGCTGTTTGCCCCCGGGTTGTTGGGCCTTCGTAATTTGTTCCTCCATTTATCCCAAAAAAAAAAAAAAAAAAATGACCAACTATTGTAAACATGATGCTCAACCAATCCCTTGCAAGCCGGCACGGTATACAACTCAAAAGACTTGTTTTGAGCTCTGCTAATTTAGCTTCTCAAGTCAAGTCCAAGCCTAGTTTAGCTCAAGCTTTTAGACTCACAAGCCTAATTGAGCCAAAACTCAAGTCTAAATGAGCCCATGTAAGCCTAGGTCAAGCCTAAATAAGGCAAGCTTAGCTGGAAACTTGTTGAGCTGGATTCAAGCTCAACCGAGCTGAGCCTGATCCTATGACAAGCTAAGCCTTCAAGCTAAATATAGCCGAGCAAAACCTCAGGCTGGATGAGCTCGGGCTCAGCTCAACAAATACACACCCCAAGTAACTACTCATTTTCCTTGTAGAATATGACTCAACCACAAAGCCTGTTTGCGAATGCTGAATACTCACAGGGATAGCTCGGTTCAACCGCATTGTACTGGTGGCTCTATACCCAGTAGTGAAGGAGAGTTTCCAGATATACTATGACATCGCCAACATCCTAAGCATCTTAATCGACCGATTCATGGAGCTTGACATACCTGACTGTGTCCGAATCTACGACATCTTCTGCCGCATCTCAAAGCAATTTGACGAGCTTGATTCCTACTACCACTGGTGCAAAGATGTTGGGATAGCTAGGTCCTCCGAGTACCCTGAGGTTGAGAAAATCACCCCCAAGAAGCTTGAGCTCATGGACGAGTTCATCCGTGACAAGGCAGCTGCCTCCAATAGCGCTCCTGCCAAGGAGGAGGAAAATGACACAGATACGGAAGAGGAACTTGAGCCCAAACATGTGGATATGAACTTGATCAAGGCGTTGCCACCGCCTAAGGGATTCTCGAAGGAGGTGGTGGAGGACAAGAAAGAGGAGGGAGAGGAAATAGAAGCGGTTCTGCAGCTAGAGGCGGATTTGCTACACTTAGGAGACGATGTGCCGACACCAGAAGAACAGGTGAATAAGCTTGCGTTGGCTTTGTTTGATGGCGGGGGTGGTCCACCAACGGGTCCACCACCCCTACCAGTTTGGGAGGCTTTCGGTGATGGCAAGTCAGACTGGGAGACGGCGCTTGTCCAGTCACAAAGCTCCCTACCCCACCAAAACCCCAACCTAGGAGGCGAGTTCGACACAACATTGCTTAATGGTACCTATGCACAAAATTTCAGATAAAATAAAATAAACTGCACAAAATAAATATTTGTATTTCTTCTTGGACCCACCTTAAAATTTATAACATGATAAAATTTTCATGTTTACAGGTATGTACCAGAACGGAGCCACAAGTACAGCTCTGGCGGCACATAATATAGGAGAGTCAGGGAGTGCTAGTAGTGTGGCCATAGGCTCAGTAGGGAACCCACAGATGCTGGCATTGCCAGCACCAGAAGGGGGCTCAGGCTCAGGCTCAGGCTCGAGCAAAATGGTCCACAGGGACCCGTTTTATGCGTCGCTTGGGGTTCCAGCACCAGCTTATGTGCAGATGTCAGATTTGGAGAAGAAGCAGAGGTTACTAATGGAGGAGCAGCAGATGTGGGAGAAGTACATGAAGGACGGGATGCAGGGACAGGTAGGGTTAGCTAGGTATCAAGCTAGCCCTACAAACATGGGAGGGTACCCTAATGGATATGGCTATGGGTACTAGACACCAGAAGCCGCGTCTTTCTGTAGGGATTAAAATGTTTCGTAAACCCGAACATTTTTCTCGTGTATATTTTGAAAGCATGAAAACAAATGATACAATGTTTTTGGTCAGTAAATAGTCAAACTAGAATCGAAATGAAGCTAAAATTACCTATTTGAGCTTGCCTGGTGGTGCGGTTTGGTACTTGAAGCTGGGTAAGGATATCTTCTACTGTACTGTACATGGCTCATAACAGATATGGCTTTGATCCTTCAGTTGTGATGCAAGGGCATTCATCTGCTTCACCAACTCATTAAGACCCGAAAAATAGGTTTATGTCGGTAAAAACGTGTTCAGTTTACAAAAATTGTCTTAGTTTTCTATCTTTCTTTTTCAGGTGTTGTGTTGACAATAGTAAAGTGGTAAATACACGGAAAACAATCCCCTCAAATTACAAAAGAAAATCAGGAAAACAACAGATAAAAGCATCGTCTTACAGAAGACGCGTGCGTGGAAAATTTTCTGAAAAAACTACAAAGTTTCGCAAAGTGGTTACATCTACAGTGGATTTTGAAGTTTTCCCTGCAGACGCTGGGAATCAAGGTATCAAGCATTATTAGAACAGAAGACGGTGCATAAACTGTGTTTCTATGAACAAACAAACCAATTATAAGCAAAACACAGAAACATCATGATGCGCTCTACATAGAAGAAACTGTTGCATGTTGTTAGCTGATGCTAGTATACACAATGAGGCTGAGGAAACTCCTTGCAGATCAAGTTCAGCCTTGTGTCTTGGTGGAGACACCCAGATTCATACCGACTTGGACTAATGTCTCGAGTGATCTTGCGCTATTGTCTAGGAGATCATCGTCCACCTTTATAGCATCCTGCAGGAAGAGTAGGGTATGAAAACATCGTTTTGTATATCATGAAAACCAAATTATATTCATGCACGCCGCAAAATTTCGAACTACAAAACACTAATATTTCAAAGCAAAAGCTTTGTCTAAAAGACTGTTATTCACTGCTAGTTTTACTGCACTTGTTGGGAATTTCAAGTCAAGCGTAATAGGAGAAAATCCATCAACCATTCTCCATGAGAATTAAAAGTGGATCATACGGTTCGAGGGTGACCATGAAACAAATGACAGGGCCAGTCCCGAGAATTCACGGCTCCAAAGCAAGTTTTGTTAAGTGGGCCCTCTTTTTTTATAGACGTTGTCCAGGTCAAGCTAAGCACATTTCAAATATCAAACTCATATTATAATACCAAATAATATATGAGCTTTTATATTATATATTACATACATATTTATAATATATTATATATAGGCTGTTATGTTTCCAATTATAAATAGTAAATGTAGTAAGACATACTTATAATATAATTAATTTCAAAACGGGCCCTTAACAAATTTGCATTGACCGACCCTGAATGACAAGAAGGATGAGAAATCAAACAGAAACGTTGCGTTGAATAGTCAGTCAGACTTTTTTTACTAGGCCAACCAAATTCTAGAGAAGTTACGTTTTTTTCCTTCATTTAAGAATATCAAATTATCAAAATGCAAGGTCTAAGATCTACGCTGCACACTGACCTTCTCAAAGACGCAAATAACAGTACTTCCACCAAATGAAAAGTATCCAAACTGTGATACAAGAAATCAATTGTCAGTACAAAAAGCTGCAAGGATCAGCAGAACAACCAGGTTACCAAACTCATAGCACATGAATTTATAGTAGCAAACCTCATCGCCTTTCCTAACATAGTCATCCTCCTCCTTTGTAAAAGTGATGCTACCAACCATTGTCGCTCCAACGGCAACAAATGCCACCTGCAACCAGATTGCAGCGAAAAAGCATTGCGATCATTTTCCAGAACGTAAATATAAATAGCTGTTGATGCTCATACAGGGCACCATATGGAATAGATGAACGGCTAAGCGAACAGAGAAGAAAGCTTGACATAAAATTTGTACAGCAAGAAATTATGATAACACAAAATCTGATGCAGCCCCGCCTTTTAATTGGCGGATAGCTTGGTGGATGGCATTTCGCGAGTTGCTCGGGATGGCGAGACGGGAGGCGTATAGCCGGGAGAAGATAGAATTTCACCTTAATTAGGAAAGCTTAGATTTTAAATCTAATTAGTTAATTTTATTTGTAATTTTTAGTCTTTATTTTAAAAAGATCACACGGATTGCTAGATGGAGCACACGGATTGCAATCTCCACCGTTGATCTCAATTACGGATTTAATTTAAAATTCGTATTAGTTTGAGTCTAGTTAGGAAAGCTCCTCTATTTAAAGGGAGGGCTAGTTAGGGTCTTAAACATTCAATTTCATAGATTTTCTCATTATTTTGTAGAGTTTTCTCCTATTCTCGGGTTGTGAGAATTTGAGTTACTATTTTTCCCCTTGTTTTTATAATTTAGGTAAGCTAAATTAAGGGAAGGCTGTTGAACCTTCCCGTACCCTAAATTTCCATCTACGCGCTGCATCAGTTGGTATAAGAGTTTAGAACGACTTCTGAAATGGCCCGTGAGCGACAGACATACGCCGCCGTCACAGACGTATATTAGCGAGACTTTCAACAAAAAACTGAGAGGAGATTCAAGGATATGAAAGAGAGATTCCGGCGAATTGAGATGTGCTTGGTTCAATTGCGAGTGAGTCCCAATCATACACCGGTGGCTCAGCCTCAAAACCCGCCAGCAAGGAGTGGCGAGGAAGAAACGGACGAGAATATCCACGAGCCGTATCCGGAAGTTGAAGACCATGGGCGGAACATGCGAGAGACTCGGCCGAATACATTAATTGTTTAGGCGATCAGGGGTGGAAGTCCGGGCTTCGGAATGATTTTCCGAAGTTTGTTGATGATGGTGTGGTAGTGACGGGAGAGGCTCAAGATGAGTTGGCGTCACCAGGCAAAGAGAAAGTAGCGGGTGACGAGGGCCGCTTATTATCGGTTAGGCGAGTTGGCTTCACACCTAAGGAACCAGAAGAAGATGATTGGCTTTGTGATAGCATCTTCCAAACAACGTGCACAATTGGCGAGAGGGTGTGCCGCCTAGTCATTGACTCCGGGAGTTGTGAGAAAGCCATCTCCGAAGAAGCTGTTCAAAAGCTAGGGTTGAAAACGAAGGAGCATCCGAACCCTTATAAGTTGTCATGGCTCGAGAAAGAAGATTAGGTAATCATATCTAAACGTTGTCTGGTCAATTTCTCAATTGGAGCAAAGTACTGGGATGCGGTTTGGTGTGATGTGGTTACCATGGATGCGTGCCACTTATTACTTGGACGCCCATGGCAATTCGACAGAGGCACCACCCATGATGGGAGGTGCAATACCTACAACTTTGTGTTTTAGGGCACAAAGATAATTTTGTTGCCTAAGAAGGAGGCACCACGTCCAGAGGAAGTCGAAAACTCGAAACCCCAGACGGGAGCTGTGCTCGCCAAGGAAGTTGGTGAGAACAAGGAGATATTCTGCCATAGAGCAAAAGAGTGTCGGAAGATGCAAGCAGAATATTAGAGGAAGAACGGAGTCCTACACCGCCGTTGAGGAAGGCTCAAGACCAGATAGGTTTGGAGACGGAGGCCCTACCGAGAACACTACTTTACCGAATGAGTTCTGTGGAGTATGCAGAGCTTAAACGCCTAGCTGAGAAGCTTTTCGCTAGGAGTACTACTCGAGAGAACTTGATCCCTCAACCGGTTCCAACCTTCTCTATGTTAGAGAAGAGTGGAACTTGGCGGGTGTGCGTTGATGACAAATCCATCAACAGGGTCACGGTATGTTTTCAGTTTTCCGATCCACATGTAGATAGTCAAGTAGGGATGGCGAGTAATCTAGACATTGACGAGAGTAATGCAACCCTTGATTTGGTGAGAATGATATGGAAGCGTCCTTGGGATTTGAGGGCGACTTCTCTGAAATCTGGGGAGGATGATGTTATTCACACCTTGGCGGGACAAGCTACAACCTGTATCTTCGCAGAGTGGGTCATCAATCCACATCCGAGGCAAGCATGGCTGGTTGGAGATTGGCGGGATTAGAAGCTGGTGTCAGGAAACGCAACTTGGCAAGAATCCCAGAAGATCCATTGACGAATTCGAGGGCGAATTCTCTTCAGGCCGGAGAGGATGATGCAGCCCCGCCTTTTAATTGGCGGATAGCTTGCCGGGTGGCATTTGGCGAGTTGCTCAGGATGGCGTGAAGGGAGGCGTATAGCCGAGAGAAGATAGAATTTCACCTTAATTAGGAAAGCTTAAATTTTAAATCTAATTAGTTAATTTTATTTGTAATTTTTAGTCTTTATGTTAGAAAGATCACACGGATTGCTAGATGACATTTTTAGTCTTTATATTAGAAAATCTAGCGAATAATAATGATAATATATACAAGACATTTCAATATTTTCAACAAAATTTATCCAGTACCTAAATGATAAATAGTCAAACAAACAAATTTATATATTAAAATTATTTTATATAAATAATTTAAATGTTTAATAATTTTTTAAATTTACTAATTTAAATTTTTAATAACTATAAAAAATTTTCTCTCCCTCTCTCTCTCTCTCTCCCCCTCTCCCCACAGCTAACAGTGCTATGGGCAACCCACAGCACTGGAACCTTGCCCTATCATCTATGCTTTGTCAGTTTCAAATTAAATTGACATCACAAGATTAGCAGTAACATAGGAGATCATGATCCACAACTGTGATGTACATGTTATCTTCCTAGACAAATACCATTTCCGAGCCCAGAATTAGAAACCACAGCTCCAAATATGATGAGGAAGAACTTCACCTTAAAAGGCAATAAAATATAGTTTTAAAAATCATTTCCAGAGGAAAACTGAGAGCTCTAAGCATGGGAAAGAAGCCGTCTCTCTTGGCAACAAAAAGTTTCTAAGACTGTCACCTTCCCTCTCTGGAGCTCTCCAAAGAGCTACATATGTGCTGAAAGTTTTCAACACTTGGAAACCGATATATAAAACCACGCAAAAGAGTATTAATCATGCTTCCTTGTTCCATAGTTGAATCCTGGATTTTGATTGAGATCGTTACCACACATGCGACTCGAAGCAAAGTTTTTGCCTCTTTCTAATGCTTTATTGAACTAAATGGTCAGGAAACATTGTTCCGCCTTTCTATTCCCTTTATCTTTTATCTAGGTTGCCATGTGGTTAGTGAGCTCAAGAAAGATTCAAAGACAAAAAAAATATGAAAGAAGGGAGCAGTGACTACAGATAACTTGCTTGAAAACTCAGGAAAATAGCTTAGTGCTTGTTTGATATCATTTTCTATTTGTAGTTTTTAGATTAGGAGAAACTGAAAACTAGATTTTGAAACAACTTCTTTTTAGTTCCCAACTTTTTGGTTTTCGCTTAAACTAGGAAAAACCAAAAACAAGAAATAATCGTTTGGAAAATATGGTTTTATTTCTCAAAAACCAAAAACTGGAAATAGAAGACAATACCAAACATGCCCTGAATTTGTTGATCTTTCGGGGAAGAGATTGGGTAAATAGCACAACTTCTTAATGCAACTGGCTTACACAGCTAAGATCAATAAGGAACGGCATCTAACCTTTCCAAAGTATTCTGTTGAAATTATAGACACAACTCGCTTGTTCTCTGTAAAGACATTACAATACTTGCTATTTACAGCAATAGGGTTAACCTGCAAAATAATAAATATGTAAGAAATCCGGGAAGCTGTTCAAGATTTACAAGTCTTTCTTTTAATCATATAAACACTATCGACAGTATGAATGGTAAGGAATACTGCTCATACAGTATACAAGCATCCAGGTATATTAACAAAGCGCTCAATTGTTCCCGAAACTGGAAGGTGAAATCTATGGTAGTCCTGCCACATTTTCGAAAAAATAAAGCCATTAAAAGAAAAGATGCAATCTAGAAATACTGAAAGGTTAATTCTGAGTCATAAACTGGAAGGAAGGAAAATCTGAATTAGTTACCTGTGGTGCCAACCGGAATATCACCAAAGTTCCATCAATAAAACCTTCAGAAGATACCTCGCTGCCCAATAAGCCTTGGACAGAAAATTTTTGACCCTACATAATCGTACAATGATAAGAAAGCAATAGAACACATAATTCTAAAAACCCAAAAGTATTTCTATCCTATGTTGCTCAACTTGGAGAGAAGATCAGTTACAATCAAGGATGCATTACGGATGCGAGGTTCCGATGAGGCTACTTCAGGAACCTTTTGTATGTTTCTTGTCTAAGTTTGACTCTTTATATCTAGATGTGTAAGGGTCCAATGTTGGTACCTATAAGTGAAATAAAGTTGCTCCTTGCATGATTGACAGCAGGAGTAAATCACAAAAATGGCAATTGCTCCGAGATGAAGATGCTCCTAACAATGACATCTACCAAGACAATATATATTACAGTTTTTGGGTTCCAAATCTTGATCTAGTCGTCATTTTAGAAGCAAAATAGCGCTCTAAAAAATGCATTCTACTCTTTGGTCACAGACATTGAGCTTTCACCATTGGAACACCATTTCAAGAAAGCTTTCAATATGCTCGACTTGAACTCACTATTCTCTCTGCAGACATATATTTTCTTCATAAAAAATTGATATTGTCCTGCTAGTGATGGCAAAACATCTGTTCATCACTTTGCATACACCCAGCTCACACTTCCAGGACCAACAATGGGTTCCATGGCCATTACAACCCAATCATATATTTTGAACAGCACACAACAAAGAAATTATAAGCAGTAATCATGCTTCACATGTTCTATGATATTCTTTTCATTAATAATCAAAAAGAAAGATAATGAATTCACAATCAGAAACAAGAGCACAAACTTTGCACAAGTCTTTGCCATGGATAATCTAAGTTCCCAAACTAGAGTTGCTACTACACATTGTGATCCCAAAAGTTTACAGTCTCGACTTTGTTTAGCAGTATGAAACATAAACTTAACCATACAAGACCAAGCTTTTTCCAGCTGAGTGAGGTCAATTTAGTAGCTTGAGGCAAAAAGTTAAAACGCAGTAGGTATGGATCACAGGAGGAGAAGATAATACCCATTTACACCGAGAAATTGACAATAAACCTTGTGCTAAATTTTAAGAAGGCATCGCATTGAACATATTGCAAAAGTTGAGCAACACGCATGTGAAAGACAATCTTTGGTGCGCAGCAAGAATTTTCATTTTATATAAACATGTTCTAATCAATACCTTGATCCAGAATCTGGTGCTCTCCTCAATAGATTGAAAGGCCATTAGACGGCAATCAGCAGCACATACTGCAATATCATCACAATCCACACAGGCAATAGGTCTCACCCCAGGCTTCAACTCCCTGATGAAAAATTCATTAAATGTCTGCACAAGTGGAACACAAGGAATTATATCCAAGGTCATGGTGAAGGTATCATCATCGCAGAGTACTTCAGCATGATGAATATTAAAATATGTCAATTTTTATTTCCCAGAATTATGAAAAGTGCATGCTGTTGATCAATAAATTCTCTCTCTTGGAGTCCAGAATATATACATACCTTAAAATGGTCCAAAGGGTATTTTACTTCAGATAAGTTGATCTGATCCTGCAAGTATCACATAAGCAAGAGAATGACTTGAAGTTGCTGACAAAATGTTGACAGATAAACCAGTATATATAAGTCAAAACTGTTCAGGAAACAAAATTGTGATTATCCAACATATTTATGCAAAACAAACAAGTCACATGCTTCCGTACATTCACACGTAAAGGAATCAGTGCCTAACTGCCGTAGGAATAAACGATTTGAGTCCTTACACTTCTGAAATCATTTTCTAATCAAAAGTCAGAGGCGCAAAGTCTGAGCTTGTAGCCCCAGATTATCATCTATGGCATTAACAAGCTATTTTTCCCAAAAGGATGGAGATGGAACTACGCTGCTTTGTTCTTTTACATCAGTGATAATGCAATACCCAGCATATTTCATGGCTTCCCTCAACTACCAGATGCCAGGATGGAGGAACTTACAGATCAGCAATGTGTTAATCTAAGTCACCAGAAAACAAAGGTTTACTATAACCTACAGGGTCCATGGTGAAATTCTTTTCTGTTTATTCCTACATCCTCACATTCTTCACAGTAATAGTAATATTGTTAAATAAGCGTCCTACAAGGCAAGCTATCTCCAACTTACAGGTCACGCAGCTGTTATTACATATCGCTTTTAGAATAAAAAAAGTGGCAATGTAGGTCACGAAGTGACGGAATGATGCTAAGTTCACGTATGAGGCAGTATACCATATAGTTCCAACTTCAGTACCATTTTCGTTCAAAGAATACCCTTGATTATGTGCATAGCATCACAAAAGATGAGACGGTTACATTTCATGGAAGCCATGCATATGGACAGGAGTATTTGTGTACAGTGAGATATCATTTCAGCATTTCCTACTGGTGAAAGGGGAAAATCCCCAGTAAAAGATCATGAGTACATAACCATAATTAATGCCTCACTAGGAAAGACTCATGCCTGGAAGAACTCAATGAATTTTGGTATTTCCTTCGCAGAATCCACTGAATTCATCTGTTTCCCCTGCTTTTCAGAGAGGTTCTGTAAGATTTCCTTTGCCCCTGCATTGTTAATATAAAGCATTGTAGAAACCACAATTGAATATATAAAAGCATAAAATGAAAATAGCCAAATGAGACAGTTAAAAATAGCTATAAATGGAATTCTTTCTTCAAGTGAATGACAACGAACAGAAGGCAAGCTCTTCATATGTGTGCCACAACATCATCACAATTCAAATGGCACTGTAGGATTAACTGCAGGTGAAGATTAGTGATAAAGATATCTCTCACGAATATTTCAGGGTATAATTAGAAGTGCAAGCACTCGACATTAGGTTAATCTTTCAGGGTCGCATTCACATTAATTATAAACCCAAAGACTCTGGATGTCAAGCAAAAATCAAATGGCTTTCGTCAAGTCACTCAGACAAAGGATTACGAAAAAAGGAAAAAGGCACCGTCTTTCCATTTATCAGATAGTTAAAGCCTAGAAGGTTGCATCACAAGAGAGCTGTGAAGGGACGAAAAACATTTTTTTTTTTTTTTCCACACAGAACGGCTCCATATTCGACTGAGAAACACCAAAGCAGACCAATCCAATGGGCATGCCACAGATGCCCAGTGTACCAACTTTGTCGCAGAAAATTAGCAAACATGAAAATAAGGTACCAAATTAAGGTGAACTCGTAACCTTACTATACATGACGAAAATCCTAGTTCCCAGTAAGTCCAAAAGTCACTCTCTCTCATCCCTTATTTCAATTTCCACTCGTACGAAAAACAAATGATTTCATCGAGGGGAAGGAACACTAGATTACAGACTTTTCTCACTCTCCAATCATTCACTAGCAGACTGTCCTCGAATTGAACAATTTCCTCATATCAATTGCAGTGCTGGTCTCTAGATTGGATTCTATTCAACATATTTTGCTTAATCACAGCTTTAGCATCTTCACAAAGCTTAGATGATCTATCCATCGTTCAGGATCCAAAGCACCAAATTCTTTTCCCTTCTGAGAATAAGACAAATTTCTATACAACAAAAGAAGGGAAGAATAAAAGAAAGCCTCCAGATGTGTAATCACTCGAAAGAAAACATGGCATTCAATGCAGATTGCCAAATAAAAGAGCAACTAGTAATCAAAAAATAAAAAGAAATAAATATAAGAGCAACTAAACTTGCATAAATATACACAATGCAGGTTTGAATGTGAGTATTATTCTGATGAGATTCACCTCAATCAAGAAACCATTCAGAAAACGTAGAAAACAGATATACAAAGAATCAACTGGATAAGTATGTTGACTAACGAACTACATGCTAATTTCATGCGACATTTGCACACCAATGTCCCATTTACGCACATAGGTGGAGCAGAGAGCAGCCATAGGCTGCAACTCTTTACCATAGTAGAACATTAAGCATCCCAAGATTCCAGCCTGTACCTTTGTCCATAATGTGAAGGCCCATTTTTGACTGATAAATGGCTCGCATTGACAAAATAATCTTCCCATCAATCAATTCCTCCACCAGCCTCCTTGAGCTACGATCGAAAACCTAGAAATTAATATCCAATAAAAATTAACATTAAAATTGTATCGACTGAAATGCGATTAACGCAGATTAACTAAAGAGGAAAGGAGATGATATTATGCATTATGTATATAGCCAGACCCAACAGCATGATACTAACTACATATACCTTAACTTATGGTTCATGATTTAGATTTCATTTCCTGAGTTCATATCCCTTTAATAAGGACACGTCAACGTGAAAAAAGCCAGCATAAATTGAATATTATGAAAAGTTGATAAAGCATCTCAAGAATGCAAGCATGCCACATGTAAAAGGGCCACAATATGCACTGTTGTCAGCAAGATGGTCTGGGAACCAAGTGACAGCTAGGCGTTCAACAGTTATGTAGGCACTCACTATCACAGCATTTATATCCTTTCTTCATCTCCTCAGATCTACTACTTGAATCAATGGACAGAACAAACCACCAAGAGAATGCCCAAAAAGCAGGCAGGAGAATTACCAAATAATTTAACTATTTCATAATGATTCATGAGCTACAACCTAACAAACAGGCAAAACAAAGCTTTCATTTAGTCAATTTAAAGTTCTTCGTACCAAAATATGTGCTGCCTTCGAGCCAGAGCGTAACCCAATGTCATAGGATGAAAAATGGGCCCATTCACTTAGTTTGAGCATCCACCTGTGAGATACAAATAATTCTAGGACTTGAGTAAATAAATGCAGCAAAGACTGGGTAATAATCATTAAGGAACCGCAATTTTTAAATTACAAGTCCAGAAACAACAAACATCCTCACCCATATGAAGCCTGTTTATCTGTCAAGAACCCCCCAGTCATGACATTATTTCCTGTCCCTTCATTGAAACATAGGGTCATATGAATCATACTGCCGAGCGTATTGGAGGCGTCAAGAATCTCACCGCATACAGGACATGAGTTTATAAGCGGTTCCCTGGGACACCATAGAGTAGAAACAACCAAGTTATAGGTTAAAAGACATGTCAAACCAAGAGAAGTCATTATCATCTCGTAAGGAAGACAGTGCTGCACACTCCTGAACAAACGCTTAGGAAAAGAGAATAAGAAAAATCAGATTGCTGGACAGATTTAACCTGGAAACCAAATAATGTTACATAGACAAATATAATAGCGACGAAATAAACACGGTCAGAAAGGGGAAAAGGGGCGGAAAAGAATTCCCTACCAAAAAAATGGCATTCTTACTTTTCTTGTTGAACGGCAAGAATGGCGGCCAGCTCATCCATGCTAACTACACCATCCCCGTTTATGTCTGCTGCCTTGAAAAGCTCCTCTTTCTAAATAATGGATGGAAACAGTACAGTATCACTCAGCAACAGTATAGAAAAGGCCAAGCTAGCTGCAATAATACATATGTAGCTATGGAATGCCGAACCTTTGCTTCAGCCACTTCATTGCCAAATGCATCAATTAGATCAGAGAATTCAGCAAAAGAGAGATTTCCATCTTCATTATAGTCCTACATGTAGATCTCAAAAAATAAGACTTCTCAGCAGAGTTTTCTTCCTTTTGATTTTTTTTTTTTTTTTTTTTTTTTTGAAATTTATAAGAAGAGATACAAGCAGTATGTGCGAAAGGAATACAGGGAAAGAAGGGAAAATAAACTTTGAACATAAAATAGCAGTATTTCATTTCTTAGACATAAATTCAAATAAGCCTTTCCTAATTTAATGAACCAAAAATTCTAGAAAATGCCAGAACATTATTTCTACACTAATACTTGGTCGTGAAATATGCAAAATGCACAGGCCAATGTAAGGCAGAATTAAATGCCAAAAATTTATTCTACTGAAAGAGTCATGGGCCGGCCAAATAAAGCTTTGTGGGGGTACTTGTTCCCCACACAACTTTCAGAAACTTCAAGCAGCATGTGTAATGGATGGCAATACAGATCTAACAAATGTACAAGCGGCATTCGAACTTAGAGAACAGAAATTTGGTTTGGAGAATGCTGGCCAAGACCAGAAGCATAAATTACTGTGAAAATACGTCATTTCTATTAAGCTTCAGTGTACAGAAGCACTACAATCTAATTTCTTAGCATGTACAGAACTTCACAACGTGACCACTTACTCAAATATAATATTATTAAAAGATTTGTTGGGTGGTCGCATGTTTCCTAATTGAAGCTGGAAAGAGAATTTTCCCAATAGACAAACAACATTCTCAAGGTATTTCGTTTCACAGTACTCCAACTGCAGACCTACTTGCCCGGTAGGTTTCAAAAGCATGCCGTGATGGACAAAATATGTCTGTCGCTTAATCATAGTATGAAGAACATTCTTGCTATTTTTTACAGCATATCTGCAGAAATTGTTCCATGCTATGGGGAACTTCCTTAAACGTTTTAAGATAAGGAACTCTTGAATGAGAGAAGCAAAATGAGTAACAACTCCTCAAGTTATAAATCACTACGTTGATCAACTATTTCTTCGTTCCCTTATGTTGTTTGTTTCTCAAAAGTTTATTCATCTATTTCTTCCTAATCCTTCATAAAATTCTCATTCCATTCCTCCTTTTCCCCAAACTGAATATAAAGGAGAACACAAAGCATACCACAATTGATAATATCCGTCGGGCAAAACCTCTTTCTGTTTCATCTGGATCCTGCAAGAAAGCCAACCTCTTTTACAGTCCGAAACAGAAAACAAACGCTTCAGCCACAAAGTAATACTTACCTCGACAGAACATGAAAAAGATAGTTTGCCAACCACATTGCCTGGTGCAGATGGATCCAAAAGCTCAACTACCTCAGAATCAGAATCCTGCAAAATAATTAAGCAATCATGATAAATACTAGTCACTACAAGATAGTGTTCATAGCATTGTGCTACAATGATGGGCTACACACGTAACAATTTTGTTATTTGCCTCCCCAAATCTGTCCCCGTGTGATTATTTCACGCCTCACAAAGTCAAAACAGGGAAATTGTAAAAAATATTAACAAGGAGCATAGAGGCATCATTTGTATAAAAACAGACATTTGCATCATCTTGTTATTATTCCTTGTTAGCCAAAGAAATAGAATCATTTAAAAGTTGCGAGATTGAGGAAAGTCCTTTCTCCATTCTGCGTTAGCATCTAAGAACTGAATTAAAACTCTCTATTCTGAAGGACACAGAATTCAAACTCTCTATTCTGTGAAGGACACAGAAACAATAATCAATAGCATCTTGAATTGTGAAGGACACAGAATTCAAACTCTCTATTCTGCGTTAGCATCTAAGAGCTGAATTAAATAGTTGGGGGCTCGACTTGAAGGAGTTAACATAAAATACCTTAAATTTTCCAATTACTGCAGGTCGAACAGATGTAAGTTACAATTTTAGGTACAATTTTGGACATGAACGCATACCGATTCCTCCTATACCATTCACTAGAGAATAAGTGTACAACAAGATTCTTTTTAGAGTTACACATTGCCTGAATATTGATTCAACCAATAGGGATTTGCAAATTTGCTATGGGGTTGAGTAGAATCTCAACAACTGTTGCTGTTAGGGAATGCCTCTATATGTAATGCATACAGATCGCATGGTTGGAGTACATTGATATTCATAATCTCACTAATAAATTTTTCATTAGCCTCAATCTGATCAAACAAAACGAAATAATCAGCATAACAATAAGGGAACAGATCCAGTGACGCACCCGAGTGAGAAATTCAAGCAGATTAATCTCACAATAACCTATGAGATTGTTCTTGGTCAGTATATTGGTCTGCATCACACAATAAGGAATGAAGTGAGTTTGTAAAGCCACTCCCAGAAAAAGCTCCTGAAGCACATGGGAAGTTCATACTAAAGTATTACTCAGACTAACATGTGCTAGCATTTGGCAATTAAAACCAGTTCTAGAAGTTAGAACCACAGTTACTTCAAAAAATTCCTACAGGAAAAGTACAGTAACACACAAGAGTAAACCAAATTAAGCCCTTTTTGCTCACTAAGTTGGGCGGCTACATGGACCATTTGCTGCCATCATGAGACAAGGACAGTAGCATAACAAGAAAACAGGAGCCATCTGTAAATTCACTTAGCGCCTTAAACGACAGAGCAATATGAGTTGTGATATTTTCGGAGGTTAATGCTAGTGATAAATCCACCACCAGAAATATTCAGGACAGCACTTGTATTGTCAGATTTAATCCATAGTTACAATCTTCACTTTATCAAGTTGATGGTTCTGAAGTTACAAACATGAATATATTGAACTAACATTATTTTTCTTTCAAAATTTTAAGGAAGCAAAAGCCATATCTTTGCGAAGTATTGATGCTAATTGAACTATCTAGTATGACCTTGTAAGCATAAATCTTCAACTGACTAAAAAAAAAAAAAAACCAAAACAACCCTCAAGGGCTCCTGCACAAGCAAGGTCTGGGAGGTGGTGTAATGTATGCAGCCTTACCCCTTTAGGGTGATACATCAAAAAATAAACATAAATCTTCAACTGACTATCCATCAAAAAAATTTCAGTCTTCACTGTTCACACAATTTAATAAAAATAATATATTCCAATTCTAATACACAAACCTCATATATGGACACTCTAGCAACGTGAGGCCCATTACTCTCCAAAAGGAGTTTCTTTTCCTGCAACAAAATAAACCCTTCAGATAGATTGTAATGAGAAACGACTATTAATCTTTTCTGCTCAGAGGGGGGAAAAAATCAAGGATTCAAATATAATAAAGGGAAGATGAATACAATGGAAAAGAAGATAGTTAAAATTAAGGAAGAAATGAAGAGCAGGCTTAAATAAAGAACAAATGTGAAGCCAGGTGTTTCACTCACGCCGCTACTTCGACTAGGAAAACATCTAACTCTTTAGTCAGAGGTGTCCACAGACAAGCCAAATAAGTCATCCTAAATGGTGATCATTCTTCATCCAAATAACCTGAATGTCAAGGAAGTATAAAACCTTGTAACTGGTCTTTTAATCTCATACTGCCAGATTTTAAACGCAATCAAACGTCATTTTTATAAGTTTATGTACTCACTTCCAGGACGGTAAAGACTTTTGAGAAAGTAATGAGTGATGACCAGTAAGGATTGCAAAAGGAAAAAAGGAGACAAGAACACCACCACCACCAAACCCAATAATGCCCCAATGGCTCCCGCATGGTTATCAAAATTGCGATCCGGATCGTAGGATCATACGATCCTACCATGCCCAATCGACCCGAATCGTGTAAAAAATCGTAAAAAAGTAGAATCGCAAAAAATTGAAGTAGGATCGGTACAGAATCGGTAGGACCGACGATTCTGACCGATCCTACCGAGTTTGATAACATAAAATTACAAAATTAAAAAAAAAAAAAAAGATAAACCCAGAAACCCAGCCCCCCCTCCCTGCGTTTCTCTCTCCTCCCTCCCTCACTCACTCCCCCATCCCCTTTCCCTTCCCCCTTAACCCTAACCCTAACCCCAACCACAACCAACCAACCACCACCAATCACCACCACAACGCCAGGCGACACCACCCCACCGACCGACTGCTGCCAGCTACGCCGCCGACCGACTGCCGCTAGCCAAGTTCTGACACGACCATAGCTTATTTTCTTTTAGGGTAAAAATTCCTAATTTTTGTTTAATTTCTTATTCTTCTAGTATATTATTGAGTTACTTGGTAATTGTTTTGATTTACATTTTGTTTATTTTAAGCTTGGTTTTGTTTTGCTTTGTTTAATTTCTAATTTTGTCAAAGAAGTTTTGCGTTGTTATCTAAGTATATCCATTTGAACTTTTGTGTTGAATTGTTGATGACTTGATTGTAGTCAATTTTATTAATTTTAGTATATGTCTTCAACTTTATAATGCAATATATTGTTCCCTAGTTTTAATGTTAACTTGATTGTTGATTTATATTATGTATTGAGCTAAAAATTTGTTTAACTTATTAATATCATATATCACTAATTATGAATGCCTCTTTTTAATTTTAGTCTTTAAGTTGTACTTGTGTTATTCATATATATTTAACTTATACATTTCATATTTATCTATTATATTTAATTTTGATACTTATGAAATTGAACTTAATTTGTTGGTATAGTTTAAATGGCGTCTTTATTGTATATTTGAGGCTTATAATGCGATTTTTATGGATACAAGCTAGTGTTTTATACAAAAAGTAGAATCTTACAATTCTCGATCCGATTCTACAATTCCGATCCTGAGGACCCCTCACCGATCCTACGTAGAATCCCGATTCTGACAACCTTTTTTTTTTTTTGTGGGGGGGGGGGGGGGGGGATGAGATGTACACAGCCTTACCCTCTCAAGGTGCTATCTTAAAGTAAGACTATGTCCAAGGGCCCCTAACCCTAAAAAGCAAAAACGAAACAATAAAGCATGCAAGCAACAAGCAAAAATAAGGCGGTAGCATTAACAAACATGCAAGCCTATGGGCCTATGAACTAGCTTCGTTGTGCTCCTCTATCCTGAACCGCTATGTTAGCTGCACGTATTTTATCCTGACACTCAACTCTATCTAAGGCAATTTCCTCGCGGCTGGGGGGAGGGGGGGGGAGGACACAATACTCAATACTATTTTTACTGCATAAACTCAGATACTAGTTAGATGAAGTGACAACCGACAAATATAAATAGATGTTGATCCCATTCTCAATTTGTTGTTTGAAGTGGACAAGTGGACAGGGGAGAGAGAATATATTAATAAATCACACAATCACATACTTTCTGTTATTCCGCAATTTCAACACACTTGAAATCATCAGAAGCATTATATAAAAGGCGATTTAAACAATGTAATTCCTTATAACACATACAGAAGCGTATGACCCAAAAGTCAGAGACTGAGCAACAGTAATTTACAATAATGAACAGACAGAAAATTCCACGTGATGTGATTCTGCAGTAGCATAAACTCAATTATTGTCCCAGCTGCATTAAATTACAGAAGATAGAGGTTAATATTGAAAACAGCTTGGGTTGCGACGTATGCATGTTAAGCTGCTGCATGTTCAAAAGAGTGCTTTTTTTCTCAGTGGCAATGGAAAATTTCTTGTGTCTATGACAATGGAAAACTTCTTCGAATGACGTTAACTGGAAACAACATTACAGCCAAGATTCACAAAGAGAAATCTTCAGGTTGCTTACCGAGTTCCAAACCGGCCTGTCTGTGCTGCAAGAGAAAGCAACACTATCAAATTTTGAGCTATATATGCACTAGTAACAGTGGAGAAAAGCAAAAGATTAAACTGATTTTGATGCAACACAGATGAAGAGAATTAATGATTATAGAAGATTTGACGTTTTATTAGATTTTAATAGATTAATTGATGGGATTAGATTATAATATATTTTTTTAGCCAATAGGATATTTAAGTTATTATTTGTTGTTTTTATTTAGAGAATTAGTTTCTTAATTTATTTCATATTTATCTTAATAGTTTTCTATTAGGTTTAAAATTTATCTTATCTATTATCCTTCTAGGGTTTAGTTTTCTATAAATAGAGCTTTTTACTTCATTATTTAGAAGCTTTTTTGAATAAAAATTGAGTTGAATTCTTTATTAGCAAGTTGTGCTACATCAATTTGGTATCAGAGCTCCAGTTCTCGACGTTGCCGCAAAGCCGTTGTAGATGCCGCCCCAGTGCTGCCACTTGTGCGCGATATTACCGCTAAGTAGTATCTTCTCATCGCCACTGCCACAGTGTAGTGGTACCAATCCCTAATTGCTAAAACTAAACCCAAAAAAAAAATCCCGAGCCACATCCACAAAAAACAAAGCCCTAGCCAATTAAGAGAGAGAGAGAGAGAGAACAACCAATGAAAATTAACCCAGCACCAGCGCGCGCCACCGCAACCTGCCCCGGCAGCACCTCGCCACCGCCACCGAAACACCCTTCCCATCATCCTCATGAAACCCTAACCCTAGGTTTCGAAACCCTACTCTTTGAACTCTACATTTTGAAACCCTACTTTAGAACCCTAACCCCCCACTCGAACCCAGCTTCGAAAACCCTAGATTTCAAAAACCATAAGCCCTCAAAGTGCCTTCAATTTGTTCCTCAATCCCCAAATCGATCCTATAATCCACCCACAAACCCTAATTCAAAAGAAATCCCCAAACAAATTTGAGCTTTCAGCCTCATATTGAACCCTAATTGATTTGAGCTGATACTCACACGAAACCCTAATCCTAGTTTGAAAACTTTATATGTCCAAAACCCTGGTTCAATTTGATTTCTCTCACCTTATCAATGTTCACATGTCTACTACATCCACTATCACGCTTACATCCAATTACTTTTCAACCTCGGAGTTGGATTATCTCGAGTCAAATAAGCATGGTAGATATAGTAAGGGTAACTCTTTGCATCCCTACCATTGGTGGAAATTTCTTTGGAATCCGGTTTTCTTCACGATTATGATGTTTCTAGACTTAAGGGTAAGTTGTATGTTCTTCCACTAAACAAGCCTAGAGTGTTACTTAGGGCTTATCGTGACACAACTGCCCCAACTTCTTCCCTTGTACCCACTTACGAGCTTCCTTATGATCCAGATACAATATATTGTCTTCTTCCTGAGTTACCATCATCCAAGGAAGTTCAAGGAACAAAAAGCAAAATTGAAGATAAAGAAGAGGAAGATGAAGCCAAAGAAGAAAAGGAAAAGGAGGAGAACGAAGTGAAAGAAGAAGAGGAAGAGATGAAACATGAAGTAAAAGAAGAAGAGAATGATCCAAATACAATATATTGTCTTCTTCCTGAGTTACCACCACGCTCCGCAACCGTCATCCTCGACGGCTTCACTTCACTCTGAGTAGGTAGTCCTTTTCTCTCGTGGACCGCTAGGTAAGCCTTTCCGAAACTTGGGCCCGTTACGTGTAGCTTGTCAAGCACAGCCCGTCCCATACCAGACCAAGCTCGACTCCAGAGCAGGGTCCATCCCATACCGAACCAAGCTCCTTGGAATCGATCCAAGGATCAACGGCTCTGATACCATTGTTACATGCCAAATGAGGTTCCATCCCAAAAGATATATTATAATATAATCCTATCAATCAATCTATCAAAATCTAATGAAACATCAAATCTTCTATAATCATTAATTCTCTTCATCCGTGCTGCATCAGATTTGCAGAAAAAAGTACCATGCAGTCATCAAATATGATGTTCCAACTTAGCAGCAAAAGTCACCAAAATGATGTCATAACCAACAAGAATAAGCCATCACATATAACGGAAATCGGGAATGGCCGTGACTAGTGCTGAAGCGAGAGAGGATGGCCAAATTAACAAAGACAGAATTTTCTAATATATTTATTTGAAAAAAATACTGTAAGCTTGCAAGTTCATTTCTTTCTCAGTTAGATGATAAAAGAATGCCTACACGCTCAAATGGTAAAGGAACCTCTAGTATTATTAGTATATTATTTCCATAAAAGAAACATAAAATACACACTTATAAAATGATTACAAAAATAGAAAGGGGCTAAAAATACGTCTGTTTGAGGAATGTCACATCCTTCCAGATTACCACTAAACAACAAAAAGAGTTATCTTCCTAAGAGGGGCATGGTCCATATTACGCCTTGAAAATCGAACCAAATCGAACCAAGAAACAGACATGTGAACAATGAATTGTGAAACAAGAGAAATTTATTGCCATCCATATTCCCAAATAATATCTGTGGATGGACCGGTGATATAATCTTACCATATATTCTAGCTTCCCCTAGAGACAATAAATCTTAGGCGCCTGGGAAGGTCTAATCTGCAAACAATTCTGAATCATCCCAAAGAGAACAGCACATGGAAAGATAATGATCTTTGATCAAGCTCTAAGCCATCCCATTGCTTTCAAATGTCTCCTTTCTCTCCTTTAAAGCTCCGTGGAAAAGCTTGTACCACAAGACACCCTAGTTTCATTATTACACGCTCCTCTAGAAGCCCAGACCAACTCTTGAGTCCATCTTGGCAAGTATTGCCGTCTTACATCTTTCTCAGAATTCCATGATTCCAAAATCGTTCCCATATCTACTAACTATTATTTTTTTGGGCAGATAAGTGAGGATGAAATATGAACTCGTAGCCTTTTATCTTAGGGCCTTAACCTTAATAATTCTTATCACTAGACAAAGGCCTCATTGGCATCTTGTTATTCCTATTCAGCTATTTCAATATACTTAAGATAAATATTTTTTCACAACACAGAGAAGGTAATGACAACCCATATCAAGGTGTTGCTTACACCAAATATCATTCTCAAACACCTTCCAGTTCTTTGTTTGACGTAAATTCCATTAAGATCAATTAAGAAATCCATAATTCACTTCCACACAATAACACCACTAGCCAAGTTCATATTCACCCAATCTATCCCTACATTTGCATTTTATTACCATAGACCGAAGTTCTACTCCAAACTTTATAGAGGACGCTACACTGAAACACAGACTACACAAGCAAATCATTGGCAATGCAAAGTTGCAAACATGACCCTCTCTAGTTACATCATCCTCTCTAATCTTTGAACTAAACAGTAGAAAATAGGAAGAGAATTCACCAACAACCGAAAGGATTACTCAGGGCCCCATACTGCCATTTTATAAAATTTACATAATCAAATTCTTCATCTGATTATTCCCTGGTTAAGCCTATGATTATGCTTCAAGGCATTACTATAGGACCTAAGCAAATCCCTCCATGACCATCAGCAATAAAAAGCTCATACATCTTCTCAACGTAAACAATCCAAATGTTACTTCAACTTCTAGAACTCTAGCATATCGAACAGACATAAAGAAAACACATTATACTCAAATCCCCTTAATATAATACAATGTGACTCAAATAGCAGTTCCTCAGACTCGTTTCAAGAAATTCAAGCGTGATCAGAATCCAAATAATCTACACGCATGCTTCTACTGAAAATTGCCAATTTCTTGCTAAATCATTCATCAATCAGTTCATCATAAAATGTCTCTAACACAAAATCCATTAACAATCAAGCGAAAAGAGAGGCAAGCTGTGTGAAACTAACTGATCAGAGATGTCAGTGCGAAAAGTCTGTTCTCCCAAAGACACGCATGCCAGCCATTTATCCTTGAAATTCATCTCTGCCTACAAAATAAACAAGAATATGATAAAGTTAAAACCAAAAAGAGTGGCTAAATTGCCCTTTTCGAAGCTTAACCGGGTTGATAGTAGAAATAGGGATAATAGAGTAGAATTCAAAGTAGGAGAGAGAAGAGAATCGTACAGAGAGAAATTTCATTTCATCATTCATTTCATAGCATTCGTTTACAGCCTACTATCTTTTTGTAATGACATTGGACAGGACCGACCACTAAACTCCTATCTTCTATTCAAAATAAAAAATTACCTAAATTATTACTAAAATATAACTACCTACTAAAATACTATTCAATCACAGAATAACAAAATTATCGAGTGTACAAACAAGCAAGCAAACAACAATTAAGACATAGAGAATAGTGAGAGAGAGAGAAAGAACGAACAGAGATGAAAGTAAACCGATGCCGGTGAAATCATAGGAAGGAAATGGACCACTAAACTCCTAATTTTCTATTACAAATAGAAAATTACCTAAATTATTACAAAGTACTACTAAATCATGTAACCTACAGGTGACCAATTTCTTTTTGCAGTAACAACAAGAACAACAGAACGATCAACAGCACGGACAAGTAAACAAACAACAACTAAGACATGGAGAGGGAGAGAGAAAGGACGAATAGAGATGAGAGTAAGTAAAACGACGCCGGCAAAATCATCGGAAGGAAATGGAACAGCGAACTCCTAATCTTCTATTAGAAATAGAAAATTACCTAAATCATCACAATAACAGAATGATCGAGTGTACAAACAAGTAAGCAAACAACAATTGAGACATAAAGATAGATAAAGAGAGAGAAAGAGAGGACGAACAGAGATGAGAGTAAGCAAAGCGATGCCGGCGAAATCATCGACGGAGGTCAATTTGAACCGCGAAGGTGCAGGCGGCGCGTACTTGGAGGAGTGACGGTGGATGCGGCGGAGGCGCTGCTTGAAGCGAGACATGCGAGAGGATGATCTTGAAATGGAACCGTCGCCATTGCCAGAGGAGGAGGATGACCTTGAAGTTGAACTTCCATGCCCCATTCCTCTCTCTCTCTCTCTCTCTCTCTCTCTGTGAAGAGGAGTGGTGCTGGTGAATGAATCAAAGGAGAATATGTGAGTGGCGGTTGAGTTTTGACGTGCTAATTGGGATTTGGAACCTCTCTTTGCATTCTTGGGACACGGTTGACTCTTTGTTCTATTTCGTTTCACTAGTGGAATTCGTTTCGGGTCTTTTTCTTGCGGTTAGGATATTCACATTTAATAAACGTCTTTAAAAATTATGAGAAAAATCTTAATTTTTAATTTTAAAAAATTTATTAATTTTATCTTTAATAATGATAACATTATTTTCATCTACAAAGTTGATATGACAATTATTTTTTAGTAAGTGCTAAAAAAAACTATTTTTTTAGTAATACTATAGTTAAATGATAAAAGTAACATTTAATATCTTTATCATTACTTTATAAGTACAAAATTTAAGATTTTATATTGTATAAAAACTATCTATTTTTACTTAATTTATTTAAAAATATAGTTATTAAAAGGTATTTTGGTCAATTTATTTTAGCATTAATGAAAGGTAGTTGCCGCGTCAACTTTGTTCACGAAAACTGATGTTATCATGCCGAGAGGTGTCTTTTTATTCATACGACAAAAACTTTGATGCCTTCTATATAATTCAAAAAAGGCAATGTCGTTTTTATTATTTTCAAAAATGTCGAATATTAAAATATAAATAACTTTTTTTTCTCTCTCTATTGGATTAGGTAGTCTTATTATCATATTAAAATTATTAATGTTACGATCATTTAATAAAAATTTAAAAGTTATTATTTATTATAATTATTTTATTATTTTAATAATAACATTTTTTACACTAATAATAATAATATTTTTTGGATTATCTTAGTAATTAGTAAATAAATTTGGATAAATTATACCTTAATATTTTGAAGTTTAATAAATTAATATTTAGTCAGCAGATTTTATTAAAAAATGTTTTTAATCTACGGTTCAGTAAGATAATAATAATAATCTTTACTTCAAAGTTTTCGAGTTTTTTTTTCTTCTTTTTCATCGTAATTAAACTCAATGTTTTAACTTATTATTATATCCAGAGGCATTGTTTAATTAAACGTATTGTGTCTTTTTTATAAATTTCATGAATGATATATGGTTGATTGGCTAAAATATTATTTTAACGTATTAAGTAGACTAAAAATTTATTTTACAAAATTTTATAAACTATAAAATTAATTCACTAAATCTCGATGCATTAAAAGTGTAATTTATCCTCTAATTTTTTTCCTTTTTTGGGTATATTTTAAGTTTGAAACTTATCAATTCTTTTTTTTCCAATTGTTATTTATCATAAGGGATTTTTGTAATCCCTTTATCAGTATAAAGAAATATTATGTGTTTTATAGAAAGATAAGAATTATGAATGATGAAATTATATTTGGTACACCTGTGAATTATAGTTTTTTTTTTTGTCAAAAAGCAAGCATTTACAGCTTTATATATATATATATATATATATATATATATATATATATCAAAAAGTAATCATTTATATTTACTCATTCTCAAGAGTCAGCAGACTCATCCCCTATTTATAAGTATTTATACTATACTCCTATCCTCTAATTGCAAAAAATTAAGATGAGACCAAATTATTATCTTAATCTCCCAAATTACTCTCTCTTATGTGAGCTCTATATCCAAAACCTTCTAAAATTCCTCTCTTTCCAAATAGTGTAAACCGTGGCTGATAGCATTATTTTCCTAATTTTGCTCAATGCCCGCCGATTTTTAATTGTAAACTTGAACCAATTTAATTCCATCTCTAGCAACGTGCAAAATTGGATCCCACTCCATGTACATAAATGCTTCCAGACTCGTTTCATCCATGAACACGAAAAGAACAAATGGTCTCCGTTTTCTTGCTAAGATGGCATAAAAAGCACATACTAACCCAACTGAAGCTTTTCGTCTGTAATTTGTCATCTGTTGGCAATATTTTCCTAGCCGCCATCTATAGAATGAAATTATGCTTGGGATATCCTAAACAGTCCCAAATTGTGGGCCCCCAATGACTAATTTCTTTTCTTTCCCTAACAAGATCATAAGCCTTCTTCATAATCACCTTCCCTTGCACATCAATCCCTTTGATTCGGTACACTGCATAAGAAATAAGTTATAGTAATTTTAATTATATTTGTAATGTAAAAGTATTAAGTCATAAGGAGTGTTAAATTATAACTTTATAAAACAATTATTCTATAATTATTATAAGAGTAATTATTTTTATATGTTATAAATATGATTAAAATTCAATATTTTATTTTTATATGGGGGTAAGTTATAATTTATATATTTATTATTTAATAAAGTTAAATTTATGTTTCCTCTTCAAGTGCTTTTCCTAAATGCGCTTTTCAAATTAAAAATAAAAGAATAAAAAAAAACCCCTCTCAATCAATCTCAAAGAGTTGATTTTGGAAAAAAGAAAAAATATTTTACCACTCGCTTAAATATAACGTCGGGTTCCAAAATTTTAATAAAATGGTACTAGTATGTTATCTCGTCATGCAAGAAAGATCTCTACATTTTAAATTGTTGAAAATAGTATAATTTTGCTTTTGTTATACTTATATTCATGTATTTACTTGTATTCTACACATTTACTAGGGTAGGTATTTATTTTATTTTCCCATTTATTTGGCTTGGGTAACCGGCCAGCTCTAAAGAGAGGGAGAGGGAGAGTTTTTTGTTCTTTGTGTTTATTTCTTTCATTTTTTGCTTTTACTCATGTAATTAACTAGCCTAGGATTCCTTTGCAAGTGTTAGGTTAGACTTTTCCCTTTCCCATAGGTTTTGTATAAATTGGAGATCTTGTTAATGAGAAAAGTATCCAATTCTCATCATATTATTTCTTGTAGTTCCATTTTTTGTTTTCTTCATGGTATCAGAGCAGGTTTGAATCGGGATCATCAAGCTTTTGTTTTTTTTTTTTTTCCTTCTTCCAGCCGTGCACTCCATTTGTGAGTCTTCTCCTTATTCTCTTGTTTTTTACTTGTGTTTTTTCGTGTTTAATTCATAATGACGAAAGAAAATACTAATCAAATTGTTGCACCTGGTGTTGACTCAAGGGGCGTTCCTGATGTGAACTCACTCTTTTACTTACACCCCTCAGATAATCCAGGTCTCGTTTTTGTTCAAGACGTTTTAACGGGACCTAATTTTCCCGGGGGCAACTAGAGATATAAATTGTGCATTGACATTTTTCAAAAATTTGTGTGTAATACAGGACCTGCCATCGAGGAAGCTGATTGGAGCGGGTAAAGAACGAGATGGGCTATACATGATGGAGTGCACTGTCATTCCGAAGTCCGCTCAAGTCGTTGATAGTACTAATAAAGGATTTTTGTGGCATCGTCGATTGGGTCATGTTCCGTTTAACAAATTGTCTAATTTTTCGGGCTTGGACATTGGTGTCGTTTTGGATAATGTTTGTGACTCGTGTCATCGAGCTAAACAAACTCGGTTGCCTTTTCCTATTTCCGTTAGTAAATCCGTTGCTTGTTTTGATTTGCTTCATGTTGATATTTGGGGCCCATACCGTGCGTTGTCAATGACAGGAGCTCGTTTTTTTCTCACTATCATTGATGATCTTAGTAGGTGTACTTGGGTGTATTTGATGCGTGACAAGTCTCAGTCACATAAAATCCTCATGGATTTTTGTGAAATGGTACAAACTCAGTACAGTTCGCAGATTAAACAAATTCGTAGTGATAATGGAGCAGAATTCCTTTTTGGGCCGTTACTTAACTTTTATGCAGGAAAGGGCATACAAGTGCAAAATTCTTGCAATGATACACCCCAACAAAATGGGGTAGTGGAGAGAAAGCATCGTCATCTCCTTGAAGTGGCCCGAGCCCTTAGGTTTGAAGCGGGTCTTCCTATTCAATTTTGGGGAGAATGCGTGTTGACGGCAGCCTATCTTATCAATCTCATGCCTACAACTCGTCTACAAAACAAGAGCCCATATGAAGTACTACTTGGTAAAATTCCTTCATATACACATTTACGCGTTTTTGGCTCGTTATGCTACGTTCATAATAAGGATCGTAGTAAAGATAAGTTCGGAAGTAGAGCAATTCGTGGTGTTTTTCTTGGTTACCCTCATGGCAAAAAGGGGTACAAGGTCTATGACTTAGACAATAAAAGGATTGTAATCTCACGTGATGTAGTTTTTCACGAAGATAGATTTCCATATGTTGAAGAAGGGAAGAACAACAGCTCAAATAATGATGTTTTTGATTTAATTCATTATGTCGACGAAGAGAGTTTGATACAAACACGAGAAACAAGGGCCTTAGGGGATCTCGCAGCACCGTCAAATGACGGTGCTGCAGTGACTGACCGAACAGTGTTCGGTCAGCACAATGAGGGGGAGGAAGCTGCGGGTCAAGGAGGGAGACCGATTCGTGTCCGTACCATGCCTACAAAATATCGAGATTATGTGGTTGATGTTCCTCCTTCGATAGCCCATCCTCGTGATACTCCTTCATCGGCTAACTCAGGTATGGTGTATCCTATATCAAATTATGTTTCTAATGCACGATTTACTAACTCGCATTCTAATTTGCTACAAGCCATCACATCTTGTGATGAGCCTAAGAATTTTGCACAGGCAGTCGAGTCGCCTTATTGGAGGGAAGCTATGGAGAAAGAGATTTCGGCAGTAGAACAAAACAAGACTTGGACACTAGAAGAGTTGCCCCCGGGAAAACGAGCGGTAGACTCGAAATGGGTCTATAAAGTCAAATACAAGGCTGATGGAAGTATTGAAAGGTATAAGGCAAGGCTCGTTGCCAAAGGTTATACCCAGGTTGAAGGCATTGATTATCATGATACCTTTGCTCCCGTTGCTAAATTGGTTACCGTTCGTTGTGTTCTTGCAGTTGCGGCAGCTAGAAATTGGATAATGCATCAATTGGATGTGAATAATGCCTTTCTTCATGGTGACCTCGATGAGGAGGTCTACATGAAATTGCCACAGGTTTTTGAAAAACAACATGCCGGTAAAGTTTGTCGTTTGCGAAAATCGTTTTATGGTTTAAAACAGGCCTCACGTAATTGGAATCAGAAATTCACAAATTCGCTTGTTGAAATGGCTTTTGTCCAGTCTAAGTCTGATTATTCTCTTTTCACTTATAACAAGGCGGCTGTGTATACTGCTATCCTAGTGTATGTTGACGATGTTGTTATTACCGGGAACAATCTGAGTCATATTGAAGAAGTAAAGTCAAAGCTTAATGTTCAGTTTGGCATTAAAAATTTAGGAGCAGTCAAGTATTTCCTCGGGGTAGAGGTGGCTCGCTCTCAAAAGGGGTTAATTTTGAGTCAACGAAAGTATGCACTTGATATCTAAGTGAAACCGGGATAATAGGTGGGAAACCAGTTGCCACACCGATTGTTCAAAATCACCGTTTGAGTGATGAAGAAGGGGAATTAGTTAAGGATCCGGGCCAATATAGGAGACTTGTAGGAAGACTTCTATATCTCACCATTACTCGTCCCGACATTTGTTATGCAGTTAGCATACTTAGTCAGTTTGTCCACAATCCTAGAGTTCCACATCTTGAAGCCGCTTTCCGATTACTTCGATATATCAAGGGGACACCGGGTCAAGGGATTTTCCTTCCACATGATTCTGATTTTAACATTCGTGCATATTGTGATGTTGATTGGGCAGGTTGTCCTACTAGCAGACGTTCCACTACAGGATTCGTTGTTTTCTTGGGAGGAGCTCCCATATCGTGGCGTTCTAAGAAGCAGTCAGTTGTCTCTCGTTCCTCTGCTGAAGCAGAATACCGTGCAATGGCCACTGTGACAAGCGAGTTAGTTTGGTTGAAACGATTATTAGTGGATCTTGCAGTTGATGTTCAAAAGCCCGCAATTTTATTCTGTGACAACCAAGCGGCACTTCACATAGCCTCGAACCCGGTTTTTCACGAAAGAACCAAGCATATAGAGATCGACTGTCATTTTGTTCGAGAGAAGTTGTTGGCCAAAGAAATCTCGACCTCTTTCGTGCGTACATCAGGACAAGTGGCTGATATATTTACTAAAGGGCTTTCTTCACCGTCATTTTCTTCTTTCCTTTGCAAGTTGGGCATTGTAAATTTACATGCTCCAACTTGAGGGGGAGTGTTGAAAATAGTATAATTTTGCTTTTGTTATACTTATATTTATGTATTTACTTGTATTCTACACATTTACTAGGGTAGGTATTTATTTTATTTTCCCATTTATTTGGCTTGGGTAACCGGCCAGCTCTAAAGAGAGGGAGAGGGAGAGTTTTTTTGTTCTTTGTGTTTATTTCTTTCATTTTTTGCTTTTACTCATGTAATTAACTAGCCTAGGATTCCTTTGCAAGTGTTAGGTTAGACTTTTCCCTTTCCCATAGGTTTTGTATAAATTGGAGATCTTGTTAATGAGAAAAGTATCCAATTCTCATCATATTATTTCTTGTAGTTCTATTTTTTGTTTTCTTCATAAATAACTCAAAATCATGTTATGTTTGTTCTTTAGGAAGAGTAGTGATTTGGTGTGATTAACAGCTCTGGTGGATTTCGGTTCACTCGAGCAGTAGAGGATCGTTCCTAGTTGTTGGTTTGCAATGGCTAAGGTGGTCACATGATTATTTGGTCAGTGTGCTTATTCATTGTATTGGAGTTCTGTATGAGATAGGGTTCGCAAGAAAGAGTTGAACTCAAACTCCAGCTACACGCCCGACTTGATATTTCTTAGCCTAGGAGGAGTAGGAAGTTTGAACGGTTATTTCTTCAAAGAGGTTATTGTAAAAGATGATGGGAGGAGGAGGCGTGTGATGGCTTACCTTGGATGAGGCTTGCCGTGAAAAGAGAAAGAGGGGGTATTAGGGGGGGTGAGGAGAGAAGTGGTTGAGGAGGTCCAGAATGAGAAGTACTTCCCCCTATATATAGAGCTTTGGTCGTCTGGGGCGGCCCTTGTCTCGAGACCCGTCTGGGGGAGCCCATCATCTGGGGCGCCTCGGACATTTGGGGCGCCCAGTGTTTGGCTCATCGGGCGAGTAAGTACCGGGTCAGTATTATAAATAGCTGTCTGACGAACTTCAAAATCTTTTGGATTAAAACTTTTGAAGGTCTTGTATTCAACCCACACTTACCGCATTCTTATACCTTTTTTCTCTTTGTGTCTGCTCTTGTTTTGAGTAATATATCTATGCTTGCCATTTGGCGAAAAAAAAGAGCAGTGATTTGGTTGCAATTTTAAATTATATTATACAATATGCTTTTAAAAACCGTCATATGTCACAGGTAATTTGGGTAGTAAAACTTGCATTTGCTTATATACTCAATTCATACAGAAGACTCATAAAGAAGTAATATTGTTAGTGCTACTCATTTTGCTCGTTTGTGTGACAGCCATTTCCCCGTAACACCTTAGAAAGGCTAGAATTAAAGAGGGAAGAATTTAAATATCGCACATACAATATAGATATCTTTCTTATAAGTATTTTCGTCATTTATCATCAAAGGAATATTACATTTTATTATCAAACAAGAATTAAATTGTCTTTCTCACGACAAAAACATACATATATATATATATGTGTACATGGGAAGTTATCACTAAAGTACCTTGAGGTTTGAGTATTTATCGCCTAAGTACTCTGATATTTCAACATATAAAATGGGGTACCCTAAGGTTTGAATATTTTTTCACTTAGGTACCTTACGATAGAATTCGATAATTTTTTTAAGAATTTGATTAATTCTATACAAAAATTGTTAATATAATATATGAATACGATAATATATATAAGCTAGTACTAATATTTTCATTAAAAAATCAACAAATTATGATAAAATATTCATCGAAAGTTGAAGTATACCACCTAAAAATTACCATATTACGTGTCATTTTCTCAACTTTCTACAAAAAATATCAAATTCTAATGAAAATACTTAGGGCCTGTTTGGATTGCTGTGAAAAAACTGCTTATTTTAAAAGCACTTTCTGTAAAAGCACTTCTGTGAGAAGTGTTGTTTTGAAGAAGTAGTTTATGTTTGACTCAACCAGTCAGAAACACTTATTTTATTATTGTTAGTGTTTTGCTAGTGTTTAAGAAAAATACTTTTTTTGGTCAAATTACCGAAAATGACCAAATTGGTTCGGTAGAGGATTAGAGTTTTGAAAGATGATTAGGTATAATGTAATTATAATGTTTGATTGGGTATATTTTTGTCCTAAATATTTTAAGTTTTTAATTTTGCTTCTATTTATAATTAGAAGCACTAAATTTCTACTTTTCTTCTAAGAAGAAAAATAGCTTCTACTTTTAATAAAAAAAATGGCTTTTTATGTTTGCCAAACACCCACCATATTTCAAAAAATTGCTTTTTCCAAAAAAAAGCACTTATTTTTCCAAAATAAGCAATCTGAAACCGACCTTTTTTAAAATCATGTTCAATTTTAACATTTTCTAACCAAAATATATCAAAAATTTAACATAAGATACGTAATTAATAAAATTTTAAAATATCTAAATAATAAAATATTAAAATATTCAGAACTCATAATGTATAAGCAATAACTTGTCTATGTATAATCACTTAATATAGCAAAATATCTTTTACCAAAGTTATATGGGGGCCCCACAAACGCACTATGTCAGTCATTGTCCGACTTCGTACAAGTGGACAGGATTTGTCTTTCTAGGTTCAGGGCTAGACCCGGCAAAGCTTCCCCCTGAACAAATTACTTCGTAAATGGGTCGACTTGACCCATATTATAATTGAGCTTAATTACTCAAATGAGTTTAATACGTAATCAAACTTAAAACTAATACCAAAAAACTAAATATATTTGCCAAAAAAAAAAAAAAAAATCTAAATTGAAGAATTAATAAACAAAAGAAAATTGATTTATTAAACCGCAAAGGGTGTTGCTTTTGTCAAAATATAGAATATTATTATCAGCGTGATAATATAATTTTAGTAAATAGCCACAAATTTTTATGAAGTGACTCTAATACTAATATTTTGTCACGAACTTAAGTCCTTAGCTTGGATAATTTGAGAAAGGACCAAGAAAAAGAAAGAGAGTAGAAAATAAGAAGTAGAGATTAAGATAAAAAAATGAGAGAATTTTAGAAGATAAGAGAGAAAGAGACGGTTAAGAAGGAGAGAAAGATGATGTTTTAATTCATATATTTTTGGGAAGATTCAAAAACACAACTCTTTACGTGCCTTATATAGAATGGGAAGGGGGGATCAACCGGTTGACAACACGCCTCTAATACAACAACTACATTAAATACCTAACACTTGCTTACAAGCAACATCTACCTAATCCTACCTACTACTAAGTGAGAAACCGGTTGGGTTAAGTCACCGGTACAACCCCCTTCGACTAATCTATTTTACTTAATTTATATTTTACATTGCATATCTTGTACAAATTAATAAAAGCGAAAAAAGACTGATACTCTGACACGGCGCGTGACATATTTTCACTATGACAATAATACTACCAGCTATAAAACTATAATGTAAATCATTCTACTATTGTTACATAATATTGTTATGTCCAAATTTAAGAACCTAATTCTGATTAATGTCTTACTTAATATGAAAAGTGTTTGGTTCAACTTTTCAATTTATCTATTTTAGTAAGATCTGTGTATTTCAGATTTATGTCTTTTTGTAGTTAAATGTTGGTAAATCACACGGTTTAGACCCCCCAACCCCCTTTTAACCTTAAATAGACCCTATTCACCTTAAATAGACCATTTTGGACAAAATTACCCCTTCCACTTCAAAACCCCACCTGTGCACTCTCTCTCTCCCCTTATCTCTCCTCATTTAATGCAAGGCAGGCAAAATAATACTTTTTGACTTTTTTCATTCTTTATTTCCATTTTTTTCTCGTCCATTTGTCTTCCTTCTCTCATATCTCATTCTTTCTCTTTTTTTTTAAACAGAGATATCTCATTCTCTCTTCTTTCTTCTTCTTCTATTATTTTTGAATTTTTTTGTCAAAAAAAAAAAAATATTATTTTCGAATTTCCGAGCTCCATTCTCAGCGTCCTGCGTGTTTTCTCATCCTACTTGGGCCCTTGGGTAGTTGTTTGTGGTGGCTTTGGAAGAAGATGAAGGCTTTGTAAGAACTGGCCTGAAGCATTGTGGCATTGCGGTAGGTTCAAGGTTGAGTCATTACACATTTCACGGTTGGTAAAATGATCATTTCATAAATTGGTTGTTAATGGATCTCTATCATATGAGATTGGTGTGTTACAAGTCATTTATGGTGCATGATTGGTATAAATGGTGTATTATAATTTTCTTTTTGTGTGTTTCAACTCATTAATGGTGTATGATTGGTTTTAATGGTGTGAAATCAACTTGTTTAGGCGTGTTTCAAGCAATTAGTGGTGTATGATCAATCATACACCGTGTATGATAGGTTTTAATGGTGTGAAATCAACTTATTTAGGCGTGTTTCAAGTCATTAATGGTGTATGATTAATCATACACGGTGTATGATAAGTTTTAATTGTGTAAAATCAACTTATACAAGTTATGTTTCAAATAATTATTGGTGTATGACTTATCATACACTGTATATGATAAGTTTTAATTGTGTAAAATTAACTTATACAAGTGTATTTCAAGTAATTAGTGGTGTATGACTTATCATACATAGTGTATGATAAGTTTTAATTGTGTAAAATTAACGTAATGGTGTGTTTTAAGTAACCAGTGGTGTATGAGTAATCATACACCATGTATGATAGGTTTTAATGGTTCGAAATGAATACTCTAGGTATGTTTCAAGTAATTAGCGGTGTATAATTAATCATACACGGTGTATGATATATTTTAATTGTGTAAAATCGACTTGTATATGTGTGTTTCAAGTATTTAATGGCGTATCATCAATTGTACACGGTGTATGATAGGTTTTAATGATGTAAAATCAACTTATATAGGAATGTTTCAAGTAATTAATGGTGTATGATCAATCATACATGGTGTATGACAGGTTATAATGGTGTAAAATCAACTTATATAGATATATCTCAAGTAATTAATGGTACATAATCAATCATACACGGTGTATGATTGGTTTTAATGGTGTAAAATCATCTTATATAGGTTTGTTTTAAGTAATTAGTGGTATAATGGTGTAAAATCAACTTTTATAAGTGTGTTTCAAGTAATTATTGGTGTGTGATAAATCATACACGGTGTATGATGCATTATAATGGTGTAAAATAAACTTATATAGGTATGTTTCAAGTAATTAGTGGTGAATGACTTATCATACACGGTATATGACAGGTTTTAATGGTATAAAATCAATTTTTGCAGGTTTTTTCAAGTAATTAGTGGTATAATGGTGCGAAATCAACTTTTATAAGTGTGTTTCAAGTAATTATTGGTGTATGATGAATCATACACTGTGTATGATGCATTATAATGGTGTAAAATGAACTTATTTAGGTATGTTTCAAGTAATTAGTGGTGAATGACTTATCATACACGGTGTATGATAGGTTTTAATGGTATAAAATCAACTTTTGCAGGTTTTTTTCAAGTAATTAGTAGTATAGTGGTGTAAAATCAACTTTTATAAGTGTGTTTCAAGTAATTATTGGTGTGTGATGAATCGTACACGGTGTATAATGCGTTATAATGGTGTAAAATGAACTTATATAGGCATGTTTCAAGTAATTAATGGTATATGATCAATCATACATGGTGTATGATAGGTTATAATGGTGTAAAATGAACTTATATAGATATATTTCAAGTAATTAATGGTATATAATCAATCATACACAGTGTATGATTAGTTTTAATGGTGTAAAATCAACTTATATAGGTTTGTTTTAAGTAATTAGTGGTACAATGGTGTAAAATCAACTTTTATAAGTGTGTTTCAAGTAATTATTGGTGTGTGATGAATCATACACAGCGTATGATGCGTTATAATGGTGTAAAATGAACTTATATAGGTATGTTTCAAGTAATTAGTGGTGAATGACTTATCATACACAGTGTATGATTGGTTTTAATGGTGTAAAATCAACTTGTATAGGTTTGTTTTAAGTAATTAGTGGCACAATGGTGTCAAATCAACTTTTATAAGTGTGTTTTAAGTAATTATTGGTGTGTAATGAATCATACACGGTGTATGATGCATTGTAATGGTGTAAAATAAACTTATATAGGTACGTTTCAAGTAATTAGTGGTGAATGACTTATCATACATAGTGTATGGTAGGCTTTAATGGTATAAAATTAACTTTTGCAGGTTTTTTCAAGTAATTAGTGGTATAATGGTGTGAAATCAACTTTTATAAGTGTGTTTCAAGTAATTATTGGTGTATGATGAATCATACACTATGTATGATGCGTTATAATGGTGTAAAATGAACTTATTTAGGCATGTTTCAAGTAATTAGTGGTGAATGACTTATCATACATAGTGTATGATAGGTTTTAATGGTATAAAATCAACTTTTGCAGGTTTTTTTTCAAGTAATTAGTAGTATAATGGTGTAAAATCAACTTTGATAAGTGTGTTTCAAGTAATTATTGGTGTGTGATGAATCATACATGGTGTGTGATGAATCATGCATTGTGTATGATGGATTATAATAGTGTAAAATTAACTTAGATAGGTATTTTTCAAGTAATAAGTGGTGTATTACTTATCATACACGGTATATGATTGGTTTTAATGGTGTAATATCAAGTTATGTTGGTGTGTTTTAAGTTATTAGTGGTGTATGATTGATCATACACTATGTACGATAGGTTTAAATGGTGTGCAACTTGTTTTAGTGTCTTTCAAGTCAATAGTATTATATTTAAATGCAGGTTTGATTGTGGCATGTTCGTCGTGAAGTTTGTAGAAGTTTTATTTACGAATGGTCTCGATGTCTTCCAATGCACGGTGTATGATGAATCATACACGGGGTATGATGGGTTATATTGATGTAAAATCAACTTATATTGGTATATTTAAAGTAAATAGTGGTGTATTATCAATCATACATGGTGTATGATGAGTTTTAATGGTGTGAAATCAACATTTGCATTTTTTTTTTCAAGTTTTGCTGGTGTAATGGTGTAAAATCAATCTTTATAAGGGTGTTTCAAGTAATTATTGGTGTATGATGAATCATACACGGGGTATGATGGGTTATATAGGTGTAAAATCAACTTATATTTGTGTATTTAAAGTAAATAGTGGTGTATGATCAATCATACATGGTATATGATGAGTTTTAATGGTGTAAAATCAATATTTGCATGTTTTTTTCAAGTTTTGCTGGTATAATGGTGTAAAATTCACATTTATAAATGTGTTTCAAGTAATTATTAGTGTATGACGAATCATTCATGATGTATGATGGGTTATATTAGTATAAAATCAACTTATATTGGTATATTTGAAGTAAATAGTGGTGTATTATCAATCATACACAGTGTATGATGAGTTTTAATTGTGTGAAATCAACATTTGCATATTTTTTTTTCAAGTTTTGCCGTTATAATAGTGTAAAATCAGCCTTTATAAGTGTGTTTCAAGTAATTATTGATGTATGATGAATCATACACGGTGTATGATGGTTTATATTGGTGTAAAATCAACTTATATTGGTGTATTTGAAGTAAATAGTGGTGTATTATCAATCATATATGGTGTATGATGAGTTTTAATGGTGTGAAATCAACTTTTGCATGTTTTTTTTGGAGTTTTGCTGGTATAATAGTGTAAAATCGACTTTGTATATCTCTTTCCCTTCTTTCTCTCTCTATCCGCCGACCCATCTTCAATCAGTTGCTTTGTTCCACAGGCATCTAATGTCGATGTGGGTCTTTGTTATTCTTTTGTTTTGTGGTCTCGCATCGACGATCTGGACCAACGGCCTCGACCACTCCGTGCCTACTGAGCGGATTTCAGCTCAGTCTTCGAACTTCGGTTTGATTAGATCAATTGGCTTAAATATTTTTGCATCTGGGTCTGGTAGCTCACTAAGTCATTCAATGTGGGATGTGAATCATCTCAATTTTCTTTGACTTGATTCTGTAGCAGGACGCTTCACTTGTCACAGGATTTCTTTCTATTACTTGCATTTGATTTTGCAGATTCATGAGCTGTGCAATTATATATGCGGCATTTCTAACACAGCCACATTGCGTGCGTTGCCCTATATGGCTGAACGAGTTGCTAATAAACACTTAGTTATTGTAGGAGTAGCACTACGCATTTTTGTACAATCAGTAATGTGCATACTCAATTTCCATGTAATTGTGAGGTTATGATGACTTCAATTTATTTATTTACATTTCTTGAAAGTTGCACTTCAAGTGGACATGATAGTTGGAGCTTTCCCTGACTGCCCCATACTCACCCCGTCCTTGTTGTGTCAACAATTCAATTTGTATTTAATTAATTTAAAAATAGAAATCCTCAATTTGTGATTTCTGATTTGAGCCAAGAAAGGGCGGATGTGAGCTTCTGAAAAGGGAAAGGGATGAAAGTAAGTGAAAAAATGAGTGTTGTATTATATTGGATAAAAAACATACATCCAACAGGCTATTTACACTCATAAACAAGATGGGGAAGAATGACTGTTGGCAAAGTACAATAAGTTTTATATATTTCCCCTTTTTTTAGCTAAAGCCATACGTCCATCACTCAATCAATCATACACTTAGTGCAAACCCATAACAACCTCAACCAATTCACTAACATATCAAACGAAAATGATTATTTCCTAGAGTATAATGAATACAATGTAAAGAATACGGGAATATACAACAATATGAAAATATACAATAATACATACATATCACAACCTTTCTATTCGCTCGTATATATTTTCATTTTTTTCTTTCTACCGTGGCTGTACAAGTATATAAATGTATTGGTCCGCAACGTCTCCATGCGCTCTTGCATGCATTGGAAGACATCGAGACCATTCGTAAACAAAAATTCTACAAACTTCACGATGAACATGCCACAATCAAACCTGCATTTAAATATAATACTATTGACTTAAAAGACACTAGAACAAGTTGCACACCACTTAAACCTATCATACATAGTATATGATCAATCATACACCACTAATGACTTAAAACACACCAACATAACTTGATATCACACCATTAAAACTAATCATACACCGTGTATGATAAGCAATATACCACTTATTACTTAAAAAATACCTATATAAGTTGATTTTATACTATTATAATCCATCATACACCATGCATGATTCATCACATGCCAATAATTACTTGAAACACACTTATCAAAGTTGATTTTACACCATTATACTACTAATTACTTGAAAAAAAACCTACAAAAGTTGATTTTATACCATTAAAACCTACCATACACCGTGTATGATAAGTCATTCACCACTAATTACTTGAAACATACCTAAATAAGTTCATTTTACACCATTATAACGCATCATACATAGTGTATGATTCATCATACACCAATAATTACTTGAAACACACTTATAAAAGTTGATTTCACACCATTATACCACTAATTACTTGAAAAAACCTGCAAAAGTTGATTTTATACCATTAAAACCTACCATACACCGTGTATGATAAGTCATTCACCACTAATTACTTGAAACATACCTAAATAAGTTCATTTTACACCATTATAACACATCATACATAGTGTATGATTCATCATACACTAATAATTACTTGAAACACGCTTATAAAAGTTGATTTCACACCATTATACCACTAATTACTTGAAAAAACCTGCAAAAGTTAATTTTATACTATTAAAACCTACCATACACCGTGTATGATAAGTCATTCACCACTAATTACTTGAAACGTACCTATATAAGTTCATTTTACACCATTATAACGCATCATACACTGTGTATGATTCATCACACACCAATAATTACTTAAAACATACTGATAAAAGTTGATTTTACACCATTGTACCACTAATTACTTAAAACAAACCTATATAAGTTGATTTTACACCATTAAAACCAATCATACACTGTGTATGATTGATTATATACCATTAATTACTTGAAATATATCTATATAAGTTGATTTTACACCATTATAACCTATCATACACCATGTATGATTGATCATATACCATTAATTACTTGAAACATGCCTACATAAGTTCATTTTACACCATTATAACGCATCATACACCGTGTACGATTCATCACACACCAATAATTACTTGAAACACACTTATAAAAGTTGATTTTACACCACTATACTACTAATTACTTGAAAAAAACCTGCAAAAGTTGATTTTATACCATTAAAACCTATCATACACCGTGTATGATAAGTCATTCACCACTAATTACTTGAAACATACCTAAATAAGTTCATTTTACACCATTATAATGCATCATACACAGTGTGTGATTCATCATACACCAATAATTACTTGAAACACACTTATAAAAGTTGATTTCGTACCATTATACCACTAATTACTTGAAAAAACCTGCAAAAGTTGATTTTATACCATTAAAACCTGTCATACACCGTGTATGATAAGTCATTCACCACTAATTACTTGAAACATACCTATATAAGTTCATTTTACACCATTATAATGCATCATACACCGTGTATGATTTATCACACACCAATAATTACTTGAAACACACTTATAAAAGTTGATTTTACACCATTATACCACTAATTACTTAAAACAAACCTATATAAGATGATTTTACACCATTAAAACCAATCATACACCGTGTATGATTGATTATGTACCATTAATTACTTGAGATATATCTATATAAGTTGATTTTACACCATTATAACCTATCATACACCATGTATGATTGATCATACACCATTAATTACTTGAAACATACCTATATAAGTTGATTTTACATCATTAAAACCTATCATACACCGTGTACAATTGATGATACGCCATTAAATACTTGAAACACACATATACAAGTCGATTTTACACAATTAAAATATATCATACACCGTGTATGATTAATTATACACCGCTAATTACTTGAAACATACCTAGAGTATTCATTTCAAACCATTAAAACCTATCATACATGGTGTATGATTACTCATACACCACTGGTTACTTAAAACACACCATTACGTTAATTTTACACAATTAAAACTTATCATACACTATGTATGATAAGTCATACACCACTAATTACTTGAAATACACTTGTATAAGTTAATTTTACACAATTAAAACTTATCATATACAGTGTATGATAAGTCATACACCAATAATTATTTCAAATATAACTTGTATAAGTTAATTTTACACAATTAAAACTTATCATACACCGTGTATGATTAATCATACACCATTAATGACTTGAAACACGCCTAAATAAGTTGATTTCGCACCATTAAAACCTATCATACACGGTGTATGATTAATCATACACCACTAATTGCTTGAAACACGCCTAAACAAGTTGATTTCACACCATTAAAACCAATCATACACCATTAATGAGTTAAAACACACAAAAAGAAAATTATAATACACCATTTACACCAATCATGCACCATAAATGACTTGTAACACACCAATCTCATATGATTGAGATCCATTAACAACCAATTTATGAAATGATTATTTTACCAACCGTGAAATGTGTAATGACTCAACCTTGAACCTACCGCAATGCCACAATGCTTCATGCCCGTTCTTACAAAGCCTTCATCTTCTTCCAAAGCCACCACAAACAACTACCCAAGGGCCCCAGTAGGACAAGGAAACACGCAGGACGTTGAGAATGGAGCTCGAAAATTCGAAAATAATATTTTTTTTTGACAAAAAAATTCGAAAAAGAAGAAGAAGAAAGGAGAGAGAATGAGATATCTCTGTTCAAAAAAAAGAGAGAGAATGAGATATGAGAGAAGGAGGACAAATGGGCGGGAAAAAAATAGAAAGAAAGAATGAAAAAAGTCAAAAAGTATCATTTTGCCTGCCTTGCATTAAATGAGGAGAGAGAAGGGGAGAGAGAGAGTGTGCACAGGTGGGGTTTTGAAGTGGGAGGGGCAATTTTGTCCAAAAGGGTCTATTTAAGGTGAATGAAGTCTATTTAAGGTTAAAAGGGGGCTGGGGGGTCTAAACCGGGTGATTTCCCTTAAATGTTTGGTTGTGCAATTTAGAAAGATCTTTTTTTTTTACATAATAAAGTGCTTGGATATAAGTTTTAAAAGAAATTTATCTATTATAATCACAAAATAACATCATACTATAAATCCATTAATAATAATATTATAAGATAATTATAATATTAATTGGTTATTATAGTGGAGAGTAGTGAGTAGGGATGGCAATGGGGCGGGGCGGGTACGGGGGGCGCCTCCTCCATACCCGTACCCGCCACCTGGATTTTATACCCGTACCCGCCCCATTACCCACCACGGGTATGAAGTGGGTACCCGTCCCCGCCCCGGCGGGTACAAACCCATACCCGTACCCGCCCCATTACCCACGGGTACCCATTACCCGCCCTCTACCCGCCCGTACCCTCTCTTACCCACTTCGTACCCGCCTTGTTACCTATCCATGTCCAACTTATTACCCATAAAATTCTTTTCTTTTTCTCTTCAATAATAACCATAAATTCACACTTATAAATTGCTTAAGAAATATATTTTATATAAAACAACACAACGCATTAGCGTAAAGCAACACTATACAAAGGACGTCACCACAATTGAGCTCAAGAAAATAAGGCCACATTAGTCTATCCCAAATTTGCACCAAGTCTAGCAAAAAGAACCAGAAAAAAACCGAAGAAAAGTCCATATGATATGATCTCTCTTGAAGAAATTATAAAGATTAAAATTGATTACACAATAAAAATCCATAGCACACCACATACATATATTACCAATTACACCATAGCCACACATGCACTAAATAAATCTTCAATAAATCATCGCCTGTTCCATCTGTTCCATCTTCAGATTCATCATCTAATTTCATTTCATCATCATTTGCATACAACATTCTTCTTGATGTAATAGAACCTGCATCGTTATAAAACTAATAAATATACCTAAATCAAAATAATAATACATGCATGAATTCAAGATGAATAAATTGACATACCTTTAGTTTCGGCCCATATCCAACTTTGACTGCACATAAGAGCTTCTAAAGTATCGGGATGAAGTCTACTACGATATGGGCTTAAGACTCGCCCACTTGTACTAAAAGCGGATTCTGAAAGAACTGTTGATACTGGAATGCACAAAACATCTATAGCAATCATTTGAAGTGTAGGATATTTCGATCCGTTTGCTTTCCACCAATTCAAAATGTCAAAATCCTCAACAATTGGCATAGTTTCATCTTCCAAGTAGCGATCCAACTCCGATTTGGCCATTATACGGTTTTGCTCCATCTCTCTTGCGAATTCACTCATCATTCCTCTGTTAAGTTGGCTATCACTAAGCATATGTGAATGTGAGGATGCAACATGGAGCCCTTGTGCACTAGAATGCTTCAATTCGTATTCTTTTAGTAACTCATCTAAAAGCCTCCTAATTCTATTCATTTCAATTTCGGCTTCATTGTTAGAATAAATCTTTCGAAAAAAGAATCGAAGAAGTGCCATTTTATACCTTGGGTCAAGAATTGTGGCCACACTCAGAAGCCCGTTGACATGTGACCAATATTATTGTATTTCTCCAACATGTTTGCAGCCATTCTCCTTATAATCTCATCTGGGTTGGATAACCAATTTGATACTTCGATACGAATCTCACAAATTTTTGGAAAATAAATGTTTGCTGTGGGATACCTAAAGGAACAAATATAGTTAATTAATAGATAAATAAAGTGCATTACGTAAAAGGCATGCATTTGAACTAAAAAAATGTGATTAACAAGATCAAAATTCATACCTAGAGGCAGAAAATTCATTAGTAGCATTGTTGAACAATCGTAGTTTTTCACATATTTTTTCCACCCATTCCCATTCATCCTCTGATGGAGGGCACTTAAACAAAGCCTCTCGAGTTTTCAACCTAAAAAAAACATCTCGGTAACTCAAGGCAATTCGCAACATATCATATGTCGAATTCCATCTCGTCTTGCAGTCAAAAATCAACGTTTTCAACGGACCCTTAATGCCAATTTGCTTTGCGCATTCTTCAAATTTTTGAGCTCTTTTATCTGACACGGTCCAGAACAAAATACTGCCTCGGACCTTCTCTATGCCTTCCGCAATTACTGACAAGCCATCTTGAACAACCAAATTTAGTATATGGGCACAACATCGCATATGAATGAATTGCCCACCTAATAGGAGTGGTCGAAAGTCCAATCTATCCAACAATATATCCATCACCGCATCATTGTGGGTACAATTATCCATAGTGACGGCCGATAATCGGCGATCGACATTCCAAGAATAAAAACATTCCATGAGATATTCAGAAATTACTTCCTTGTTATGTGGAGCTGGAACATATACAAATCTACATAAAAAACGTAAGATTTGTAAAAGGCACTTCTATCCATACAAGTAAACATATAGCAAATTAAAAGTTTAAATAAGACTTGTATCACAAACCTAATTATTCCACTTTGTGACTCCCAAGAATTATCAATGAAATGTGCCGTGATAGCCATGTATCCTTTCCTTTGGTTGTTAGCTGACCACATATCAGTTGTTATGGCAATTCTACATTTACTTTTTTCCAGCAACTTTAATATCTTCTCCTTCTCAATTTCATACCTCGCAAATATATCTTTTTGGACTGTGTTGCAGCATGGTACTTTAAATCCAGGCTGAAGTGTCCTGGAGTATTTTTGAAAGCCCCAGTGTTCAACTATATTAAATGGATATTCATGCAAAATGATCATTTCAGCAAGATCTCTCCTACCATCTTCTTGATGGAACTCATATGGTGTTAACGTCACTGTTTGTGTTTTATCATCAGGCTTAACTTGTTTTCCAAACAATCTTGATTGACGAATATCTTGGCATTTCTTTTTTGCACAATATCGGACATGTTCTTTCAAATGGGATGTGCCTGATTTAGCGTTCGCTGAGAGCATCTTCTTACAATAGAGACATTCGGCTTTAAAAGTATCACCGTCTCGTTTCCTCTTAAAATGTTTCCATACTTCTGATCTATGCCTATCTGTAAGAGGCACATTCGTGGGATCTCGTGATTCAGCCTCAATTGGGGCACTGTCAACGGGGGGTGATGAGATATTAGCGCAACTAGTAGACATTGTCGGAGGTGCACCGGAGCTGCCTGTAACTCCTTCATTTCTGTTTGCCATTTTTTACCTGAAAAATGTATATACACAAATCTTAGCAGATGCTATGCAATACATTAATACTAATATATTGCTAATATCACAATATGCATAAAATATGAATAAATTCTTTTCCTATCCAAAAATGAAATTTTATCCTTTTTTAGTAATGTGAATGTTATGGTAATAGTGGAACTAGCTTTGACATTAACATTTTTTTTCAAAATTTTTTAATTATTACTCATATATTTTATACATACATATAACTATTATTTTTTTAAATTTTCAATATAAATATGGAACCTGCTTCATTTTATTTTTGGATTCGTCACTGTTAATGCCATTTTAGTAGTAAAGTGCCATTGTTTTTTTTTTTTTTTTTTTTTAAGGAGATTTTTCGAAGTTCTAAGTGGGAGTTTGCTTCAAGCAGGACAAGGACAAAGCTCAGATTTGGCTTTTCTCAAAGGGGAGAGGGAATACGTGGAGAGTAAAGTGCTATTGTTAACTAGGATTTGGCTATATATAAAAACAATAGATTGTCTTCAACCATTTCCATAATTCAAAAATAGTACTTTTTATCCAACATTTGAAGCTTGAAATCAGTAATATCTATTCAAGTTCTTCTTAAAAATTTTATAATCTAAGTCTAAGCACTAACTTTTATCCACTATTAATGGAATCTCATTGAAAGACACATGATAAAATACCGTGACCTTGCCATATACAGCTTTCCTTCATCATGTCAAACTTATAAAATTGTATGAATACTATAGTAGTGTAATATTACTATGCATAGGTGAATAGAATTTCATTATAGACATATGATGTAATAGAAAATTAAAAAAAATACAATAAAACAAACATATAAATAGACCAACTATAGCATATTTGATGTACAAAAATATATGTTATATATTTTATTTATTCAAAATGTTATGTTAAAACTAATAAAATCATATGTTCAAACTATATACTTTGACTTTGTCATATAATGATTTTCTTTCACTATGTTAAAACTAATAAAATCACATGGACAAAGAACAATATAGTAGTATATTAGTAATAAGTATAGTTGAAATTGAAAAAAACAAAAAAAAAAGAAATATGATATTACAATGAACTAAAGATTGAGGAAGGGAAAAAAAAAAAAAAAAAAAACAAAAACAAAATAGACATGCTATATCATATTTTAAAGAACAAAATTCATGCACTTTTTTTTTGCTAAATAGCAAAAATTGCATTAAAAAAACCCGACATCTAGCAAAAATGAAATTCGAACCACAAGGTGGGGCCAACACATATTAAAAAAGAGCAGATACAAAGATAAAAAGATAAAACACAATAAGAAGAAAAGGCAAATAATAAAATTAATATTCCACTCAGAAATCCAAAAACTCAACAAAAACATCCCACAAATTAATAAAACAAAATTCTTGCACTTACTTGGATAGTTTAAAAAGTCTAATCTTCAACTTCCTTGTTTTGATCGATAGTAGGTAAGAAAATGAAAATGTCCAAGTTAATTTATGAAAATTTTGATTTTGAAATTGAAAGTGTTGATTTTTTTTTTCTAGGGTTTGAGTTTTAAGTTGAAAATGATAAAATTAAAAATAAAAATTAGAAGTATTGAAAGAAAGTGGTAATGAAAAGGGGCACTGAAAAAAGTAAGTGATGTTGATGAAAAGAAAAGGGGCACTGAAAAAAACAAGTGATGATGATGAAAGAAAGGGTTGGGCAGCTTGGTCATTGGGAATAATTTTTTTTTTTTAGTCCAAGGAACATGAAAAGTTTGAATAATTATTATTTTATTAAAATTATAACTATTAAGTGTATATAGTACTTATTACTTATATATATAATATATATTTAAGTATTATAAAAATAATTATTTATTATTAATTTATATTGTTTAATTATATTTTAAGTATCTTTAATTAATTAAATACATTTTGATCAAAATTCGTTAAGATTTGAACTTTGAGTTACCTAGCAATCAAAGTTTTAAACTATAAGATATCTCGTTATTTGTTTTAAATATTAAGGTATGTGGAGATAAATACTCCTCAAAACATTTAAGATCGTGTTTCAGTTTGACGCATGGAATTAGAGCCTAAAATTGGGATTGAGATTGGTATTGATGTTCAAAATTTTAATTCTGTTATTTGGTTTATCTCTTAAAATTAGAATTACAATTTGACTGTCAAATCCTATGAAATTAAGTTTTAACTAATAATTACACATTCGAACTTTTGGGGAGGGGAACGAATTGTAATGCTATACTAACTAGCTCTACTGGCTTTAAACCCAAAATGACTTAACTCAAGTAGTGATGGCAATGGAGTGGGTAAAACCCGTTACCCGCGGGTATCCGCTCCATTTGGGGCGGGTACGGGTATAGATGACCCTACTTAAATGAATTGAACTCTGAAATGACTTTACTTGAATGAATTGAACTCTGAAACGGCCCTTTTGAATAATCCAATGTGACATAAACTGAATAATCAATAGACCCAAAATCCAAGACGAATCAAACTGAAATGACCCTGCCTAACTCAATTATGACTTGACCAATAAATGGGACCCGATCGAATTTATCTTTGATAAGGGAACCTAATTGATACAAAAAACTTACGCACGACTCAAACATGACCCGACTTTAATCCTATAATGTACCAATCCGACTAACCCAAGATTCGATATGAGTTGAGTGTGACATAATAAAATTGTATTTAATTAAATAATAATATTATAAGGTTATAACATTACTATATGTAGAGAATACAATAGTGAAAAAGAGACTTTCTGTCAAGTACAATAATTTTCATTTGTCTCTTTGAATAATAACATAATTAAGAGATAAAAATATCATCTATACTTAAAACAAACTTAAATATCAAAAAAATATTTAAAATAAATTTAAAAATAAAATTATAGCTTTTGATTTTTCTATTTCTAAAATTATTTATTGGTAGTTTTAAAAAGTTTTTATTTTTAAAATTTCTAAAATCATTATAAATATTTAAAATTATATAAAATATAAATAGTTTGTTAGTTGAATGAAATTCTCGTTTGATGTGTGAAAAAATAATATAAATATTAATTAAATTATATTTAAGGTACATTTTTATATTTTATGTACGCATCAACTTAATTCAATGAAATAGTAATAAAGTTATGGAAAGAGTATTTAAAAAATAAGTTATAAAAATTGATGGCATCTCAAAAGTATTTTAAAACCATGGGCACCTATAAAATGTATTAACACTTTTCCTGAACAATTTTTGCTCTAATTTTTCTACGATCCCCCAACTTTTTCACAAATTTCATAATCTTTTATACACATAAGTCTTTTTGTAAAATATACCTTCTTTTATTGTAAAAAAGGAACCAATTTATTTAAAAAATGTTAATAAGTGAAAGTAATTTTTATTGATATTGTTTAATAGTTTATAATTCATCCTTTTTTGATATTTTTATATTGTTAGAAATGTGGAAATTTGATTTGAGTGACCAGTTTGCCCATTTTAAACTACTTTAGTGACTAAATGAGATTTTAATTTAGAGTTGAGTGACCAAATCTTCTAAACTTTAAGTTGGATAACTAACTTGTCCAATTTTAAACTACTTGAGTGACTAAATGGAATATTTTTTAAGACTTGAATGACTAAATTTTCTAAATTTTGAGTTGGGTGACTAACTTATCCATTTTTGGTCATTTTGATAGCCAAAATGGGACTTATGTCATTAGAAGTATAATAATTTAACCAATAGTTGATGGATGTCAATATTAAAATTTAAAATACGGAGGTTATTTTTATTTTGACCAATAGTTCGAAAAATCTCTGTAAATATTATACTTTTATTTTTTATGTGTAAGAAAAACCTTTGATTTTAGGAAGAAAATTATTCCAAAATTATATTTTTTTCTAAACTTTAGTTGCAGACTCGCAGTACTATCGAAATAATGTATCAGCATTTACATGAAATAAAAATAATATATTTTTTTGCCCGAGAATAATAAATAAGTGTTTTTTTTTTATTTTGCTCCCTATTTTTCTCTCTCCTTTTTTCTCCTCTTTTTATGGCTTTTTTTCTAACTTTTTTTTATATTAAAATCTCTATCTTTTTTTCCTTATTTATGAAAATCTTCCTATTTTACTTTTACTTTTCAAAATTAGAGTTGCATTTCTTTATAAAGGTGCTTGATTATTTTTTAAAATTTTAAAGCTTAAACATACATGCGGGTATAATGTGGGTATGTTGCGGGGCGGATCAATATACGGTTATGAAGCGGGTATATGCGGGTATGGGGCGGGGCGGGTACATGCGGGTGTGGGGTGGGGCGGGTACATGAGGGGCGGGGCGGGTACAAGCCTATACCGGTACCCGCCCCATACCCGTGACGAGTATCAACACGTGTGCCCTACCCGTACCCATTACCCGCCCCAAACGGGGTGGATACCCTCGGGTAACGGGTTTTACCCGCCCCATTGTCATCCCTAGCAGTGAGTGTAGCAACCCATGAGCATAAAATAAGTTATGATGACAAATAAAATTAGTTCATAATTGTAAAAATTTAGCATAAATAAAGTCTTTTTAAAGTATTTTTTGAAATAAGTTACAAAAAAGATCATATTTTATATTTTTTTTACTTAATTATGAAATAATTTTTCATATTTTTATTTAAACTGTTAAAAAAAATATAAAAAAATATTTTATATCAATTAAAAGTAAACTATACAAAATTTTTTCACAACTTTAAGCCATCTCCAAGGCAAAATGCATTTATCGATGATTGCCATTCTCTATTCCACCATAATTAATCGCACCGCCTCCCTTTTCTCCTCTTCTTTTCTCCTCAATTCTCCAACGCCCCGCCGGAAAACCAATGCTCACCGGCGACCATTCTCCGGCGGAGACAATCGCCGGCAACGAGGATCTCCTCGCAGAACTACTCACTCACCTCCCCGTAAAATCTCTCCTCCGCTTCAAATGCGTCTGCAAGCAGTGGCTCTCCCTCATCTCCGGCAACCGTTTCTCTCTCCTCCACTCCCTCCGCCGCCGTCGGCGTCACCGCTCCTCCTCCGCGCTCTTCTTCCACCACTCTCTCTCCTCTGCCACTCTCTCTCCTAATTTCGACTTCATTCCGCTTTCCTCCACCGGCGGCGCAGCTCAACCGCCGCCGTTTCTCTCTCTCCTCAACTCTTCTGCGATGAATATCCTTCAGTCATGCAATGGACTCCTATTATGCTCTTCAAGTTCGCAATCCAATGTTCTAGACTTTTTTGTTTGCAATCCGAGTGTAGATCAGGTAGTTAGGGTTTCGTTACCTGATCATTTGTACGAATCTGGTCTCCAATCGCTCTCCGGTGTTAATCTCGCCTTCGATCCGTTGAAATCAATCGATTATAAGATAATCTGCGTTTCGAAGTCTGATTCCATGGAAAACGGTTACAGAATCGATCTTTACTCCTCGATCGACCGTCAATGGCGCCAATTGATCGAGTTCTTCATGGCACCGTTCGATGTGGAGTTCGAGCGTGGAGTTTACTGTAACGGTAACCTCCATTGGCTCAGCCACACAGATTCCACGCTTTACCTCGATGTCGAGAGAGAAATTATAGAACCTCTTACCTTACCGTCCGCCATTGAAGGAGCTTACATCGAGCGGTTCCGATACTTCGGCGAAAATCGTAATCACCTCCATCTAATCGAAATCCGAACCAATTGCGTATCCGAATTCGACATTCTCGAGCTCGATTTCAGTCAAAAGAGATGGAATGTGCATCAAAGAGTGAATCTCGACATCGTAGGGCGCGAATTCGACGAAATGTTCCAGAATCACAGCGATCGATTTGGCCGCCATTTCAGATTCTATGCGTTCTCAATCCTCGCGGTGATCAGAGGCGATGAAGAAGATGAATCTTCTCTCGTTTTGTCGATTCCAGGTAAAGTGATTTCGTACGATTTTCATTCTAGGGTTTCGAGGTTGCTGTGTGATGTGGCAGATCAAAGTGATAGGTGGTTACCTTTTAGAGGTTACAATGCATATCAGTTCATTGAGAGTCTCTACTGCGCCTAAATAACCGAATGCATTTTTCACTTGATTTTGCACTTACACTGTTGGTGCTTAATGTTTTTGAGTTTGTTCAAATTAGTCTCTCGTCTTTTCATTTTTTTAATTTTTTTTCCTTTTATAATGATAAGGAGGGGATAAACCCTATAAAATCCCCCTTAAATGGGAGCCACTTTTAAGCCTTATAGGGATCAAACTTGGGTCACGCCGTTTGCAATCAGAGAACTCCGTCATTAGGATATGTCCGTAATGTTTTTAACTTTGTTCAAATTAGCCCCTCAATTCTTTTGTTCAAAAATGGTCCGTAATGCTCTATTTTTTGACAAAGTTAGTCCTCCCCCCGAATGAATTTAGAAACATTAGTAATCATTTTGAGCAAAAGAATATATGAGAGACCAACTTAAACAAACTTTAAAAAATATTAGTTTGAGCAATAATACTCTGAATAATCCTTTCTTGTGAAATTTCTTCTGAACTAACCAAGATGTAAAGTGATGGAACGAAGAGATGAATTTGATTCATGTAGCTGAAAAATGTAAAACTGTTGTAAATTTCTTTGTGAGGTATTTGGGAAAAAAAAAGAATGAGGAGTTGTTCTTTTTACAACAACAACAACAACAACATACTCATTGCCTTAAGAGCTCCCGCATAAGTAGGGTCCGGGAGGGGTGTAATGTAGGTAGCCTTACCCTTTCAAGGTGATGCCCTAACGAGAGGCTGTTTTCAAGGATCCCCAACCTGAGAAGCACGAAAAGTATAAAAGGCATGGAAGCATGAAAGCAAAAAGCATACAGACATCAGGTGTAAGAGTAAACACAATGCCACATATTATGTTGCGGGGTGAGAGAATTCTGCATTCTTTTGCTATGGTATTTGTGTTGGTTGAATCTTCTCGTGGAATTATAGGGGGCATGGACTGTGGTATTTACACCGTTTATAATGGCGTTTGTAAGTTTATTTAAATTAGTCTATTTCTTTTTTTTGTTTAAAATAGTTTCTAGTTCCTGTAAGTTTGTTTAAATTAGTCTATATAATCATTTCTTTGGTTTCAAATCGGTCTACCACATTTTCTTTGGTCTCAAATAGTATCTCAAGTTTTACGGTATGGCAGAAGGGATCCACAATATTTAAAACTTTAACTAGTAACTACATGGGGAACAAATTTGTCATGAAATTAAGGGTGATGTTATTACCTATGCAAAATTGATATTTCTAGGGTAATTTTATGGTTATCATTCTTTATAAGTCACATCATTTCTTTAGCAATAATAATTTTCATCCTGACAATAACAATGCTTTACATAAACGACTTTTTTAAGCAAAAAAATGATGAGGGATCAATTTGACAAACTTATAAATATCAAGAATTATTTTAGAAGAAATTAGGGGATTAATTTGAATAAACTTGTCTGTCTTCTTGTCTTAACGTTGATGCCCAGATTTACGAATAGTTAGAAAAAGAACTGATCGAGTGAACCTGTTATGCATTTGGTGGCTGATAACAGTCCTTAGAAAGTGACACTTTGGAGGCTATATTGAATTGATGTCATTTTGGATGAAATAGGATCCAAGTACAAAAAACCGTTTCAGAAATCTTGGCCTTGGCAAGGTCACCTTCAAGGTTGCCTATGTAGATCACGAGTTTAAATTCAAACACATTGTCCTGTTGAATTTTGGTTAAGTTGCATACAAAGGCGACAGTTGAAATCTCATCTACTTGCATCTTTAAACGATCTCATAACATAACATGTTTTGGGGAAAGGTGAGCTCGAACCCCAAAGCTCATAACTGGGAATGAGAAGTCCTAACCGTTAAAAACGACCAATCTCGTTACAGTGTACCATACCATGCTACAAACGTAATACCTACCTATCAATTGTCAAGAGATTGTTTGGAAAGGGGGAGATACACATCAACTCGTTTATGTATTCTCTACTTAATCAAAAACTTCCCACTCAAAACCAACTGTAGTCGAGTGGATCGAAACAATGAACAATCGCGTCATACAACATCAAACCTTCAATGATATACTTTGACCGAGGGAAACTATAGCCGATGAGGCCCTCAAGACATCAGACACCACAAATCACTTACAAGGCAAAAATGATTAGCAGGGAGCTTTAACAGTACGAGCAACGGAACTTAGGGTGTGATTTAAGGATCCTCAAGATCAGCCCTTCCTCAACTCCATAAAAGAGGGCTAAACATACTTCCCTCTATATTTCGGTTTCAAATCTTTACTCACCTTTGATTCGCCACCTTCTCCCTGCTGGTGATTCACGGGAGCAAACACCACAGAGTGGAGATTCCCCTCCTCAAGCCACTTCGAATGATTTGCTTTAAACTCCACGTGCATCATCTTAGCTGCCTCAGCGATTTCTTCGCTATACGCTGTTGTTTTAGCCATCGTCAGTAACACCCGGCTATATCGATAGCTAAGGATTTGCTCACATACCGCGACTAGCTTGAAGCAAGGGTGCTCGGGGAAACTGGGCTCAGGTGAGCCCTCGTCTCTCAGAACCGGGAAGAAGAAAACAAGCCTCCCGCCCATCACTAGCATCCTCGCAGCTAGGTCGAGTAAGTCATGGACGCACTCGGCTAGGCTGTAGGGTGCTGTCGATGGTATATGGTCAGCTCGCTTGTCTTCTGGTACAGTGTATGGATCCACCGCACCCTTAAGTAATTTTCGGCCTCCTGATTTACGCCCTCCTGCTCGAACCCCATATGGTGGGTCGCAGATTATGGCATCAAACACCTTGTAAGAGAAGTATGAGGTACACCCTTGTTTAGTTAGGGTTTCGAGGGTTAATCGTGAAATCGAAAACGGAACATTCAAAATGGGGTTTGATGAGAAGAGAAATAAGGTGAACTATGAAGATCATGAACTTAAACTGCGGTTGAGGTCGCAGCTTCATGGATATTTTGTGATCAGTTGTGACATTTCCGTTGTGGTTTCAAACGAACACAAGCTGTTTTTAACCCTTACATTTGCAAAATTGAATGCAGAACCATATTGAGAGTTTTTAACACGTAAATACATAAGGGTTATTTACGCCATATGTTCTTGAAGTTTATCCATTGTATTGATATAGTTATTGTACTTACTGCCAATGTAGTCCATGCACAATTAACTGTGTCAATTTAGTCTTAAAGCAAAATTGACGTTATTTTAGAAACAAAAAATTTAACGGTCGGTTTAATGGGTACTTCTATATTAGTCACTTAAATTTGGTATGTGGAGTCATCAAAAATTACTTCATTCACTTAACTTTAGTTTCACCATAGAACAGTATCGAAATGATGTAAATTGTATAGAAACTAAATTGACATAATTACCAGTAAAGATTAAATTAACACAGTAGACAAATTACATGGACTTCTAGCATCAACCACCCTATATTTAATATATGTTATTCGATAAAGACGATATATGCACATTAAGGAGACTATTTCCAAATTACCAATGCATAACAATCGACTTTGTAATTAATAATGGCCATTATTTGATTCCACAATCAAGATATAGCACTAAACGCTACATATAAGCAATAAATTGTTTCCCGGTTTGTTTAGAGTCGGACAGTAGCGCACCTCTTTCAACCCAGCTCGCCATGGAGGAAGATTATTATCTGCCCTCAACAGAGATATTGGTTCTGGCAAGCCATACTGCAGAAAAAGTAGCATACACTATAAGTCTTAGTAAGCCATACTGCACAAATTTATCATCAATTTTGTAGCACCCAAACTATGGGAGGAAGACAAGCTAAAGATGAGCACCATTTTTACAGTAACCGCTGCATAAATATGGAATTAAATCGCAATTTCTAGTGTCTTATACATCGGGTAACAGCACATCGTGGGGGGCAAGTTCTAAAGTCCTGAAAGATTCGTTAGAATTTGAAGAAGTATCGTTAATTTCTTCATGTTTGCACCAAATTCGAGGCTTTACATATTTGCAAAAATTTAAAGATATAATCATGCAACCAACAATTTTACTTTTTGACTTTTTGATACTTCTAACATGTAAATACATTTATAATGTTCTAATAAAATAAGATGACATATATATGAGTTATGAAAGGTACTAGGTTTGTTATTGTTGTATGTATGAGTTATGAAAGCCATTACAACATGGCACTACATGATAACTAATAGCATAATGGCTATCTCGAAAATCTATTACATAATATATATTTAATTCTATGCTACTTAAAGAGGGGGGAGAGGTGAAGTTTTGACCTGCTTAAAATTGCTCCAAACATCACGATCAGGCCCTCGTCCATCACGCACTACCCTTATGTCAATGTCTGCACCCTGAAAGTTTCACATCAGTACAACAATAACAACAACAACTGATAGCCCAGTGCCTCAAAGAGGCTCCCAACCAAGGAGGCTGCTTTTGAAGGCTTTATATCAGTCTTTTGGGAAAAAATCAATTTATATCATACATTTCGAGGAATCCTTTTTTTTTTCCCCCAAACTCCTATTTGAACATACCCAATGCCTCAAGGGCTCCCGCCTACGCAGGGTCCGCCGGGGGGGGGGGGGGGGGGGGGGGGTGTACACAGCCTTCCCCCTTCATGGTGTTAACCTAAAGAGAGGCTGTTTCCCAGTGCCCCCAACCTGAGGGTGAGGACTTTCCGGGAGGTCACCCATTAACTATAATCTTCTAAAATTTGGGGCGTCTTCACTTCACCAAAATTCTCCGATTTTGCAAGAAAATTTTCAGACTCCTATATTTTCCAAAGCATGCAAGAAACTCATTTCCAAATTTTTCAGGTAAATATGGGTTTCAAGTTTTATTCCCTTTGTACTAAAACCTGGAAAATACTTTATCCCTATTTTCTAGTTTCCTTCGACATGTTTGTTATCGTTCTTTGTTTGTACATTTTAGTTTCTGTTTTTTTTTAGGAACTATTTTTTCTAATTTTGATTTTTCGTTTTCAATTTTTACATAAACTAGGAAAAGAAAAACTAAAAACGAGGAAGCAAAAACCAAAAAAATAGTCTCCATAATATGATTTTTTTTTAATTTCTAAAAAAACCCAAAAACTGCAAACAAAAAACAATACCAAACAAGCCCTTAATAAAATGGATTATTTTCCCTTGTTTTCCAAATTTTCCCACTGTTTTCCATAATTTTTCATAAAAGACCTTTGAAAACCAGAAATAGAATTGAGGAAACTTTTGCAAACTAAACGCGCTCTCATCAATAGTAATGGAAGTTACGCACCATTGTCATAGCACCAAAACGGGCAGCAGCCACAAGGACACTCCCTGTGCCAACAAAGGGATCAAAGACGAGCTTCCCAGGGGCCGCAAGACCTTGATTAGCCATCAAGAATGCCATTTCTGCATCCATGGACGTCGGTCCAATGTAAGCGCGACTCTTCAATTGATACGTTGGAATAAGCTTCCTGTCAGCGGCACCCACCTCTCTTCCGAAGAAGATCCGTCTTTGAACAATGGGAGGCAGACCATTGTTGATTCCATGATCATTGATTTCTATTAGCCAAAATTTATGGTCTGGATTTCGTAAGTTCACACGACCCTAAAATGGAAATTAGAAATTAAACATAGAAACTAGTACAAGATATAAATTAAATAACATGAAATGCTAGATGATTTCAACACGAATCGTATGACATTTTTTTTTTTTTTTTTTTTTTTTTGGGAAGATGAAAACACCCTAGGCGAGTCGTATAAGTTAAAACAGATAGGAACCCAGAGGAAATTGAATATCTCGGATTCTTATGATCAAAAAACAAGTTTCAAGATGCAACATATGAAAAGAAGCCCGACTTAGGATGGAGGATATTATTTTTCGTTTCGGTAGGTAAGAAAGTCAACTTTTTTGTCCTAGGCCTCAAACATAGCAGTGTTTTACCGGTGGACCAAGACCTCAACGGCGGATGTGTTTTTTTCTTCTAGTGCATTATGTATCATCACTACTAGATGCTCTAAGGAAGTCATTTCCTTGTAAAAGAAAAGGAACTTTCTTCAGCCAAAGTTGCTGGCAGCAAGGGAATTATCGACAATCCGAGTATATTCTTCCACCAAGGTAGCTCTTTTTGAGGCCATGTTTCTTCTAACTATAAGGCTCAGATGGCACCATTGTGCAAAAAAATAAAGCAAATTTAAAATTCATATTTTCTCAAGTTCAAGTAAAAAGTATTATAGACCTCGAATGGGATGAAAGCAAGCTTGGCCATGCGTTCTTTCTGCTCCTCAGTGCTAAAAACTTTCCCAAAACTGTCAATATTTATTTTGAATGTGCTTCCAGGTGCCAAGTATGGTGACTTCTTCTCTTCAGGATAGCGCTTTACAGCCTCTTCCAACTCTTCATAGCAACTTCCTTCACCCCAAACTTCATATATTCCCTTCACAAGTATACCTGTTAATTGTTCACCAAAAGGCGTGAGAACTCCTTCCCCAATTCTATTAATCTTTTATCGATATGAACAACTACTAATTAATCTATCGGACAGATGTAAAAGACAAAGTGCATTTATTTAATAATCCCAAAGCTAACAATTCCATATTTATTATGACACAAACACCTAACTTTCTTCATCATGCCTATGCTGCTTGATACAAACAAAAAGGACAAATGATGCTCCACAAATCGTCTTAAACATAGATCCCACTTAGCGAACAACTGAAAATAAAATACCATCTATTTTGCTGTCAAAGCATTCAGTTACCACACCCCGAAACAGTAATATTGAGAATGATTTACAGAACAGCTCAAAAATTTCAAATTATAATGGCAGCATCCTCTTTATTTTTCTATTTGATGCTTATTGTTCTCTTGGTTGACTAGAATGGTTAGTTTCTCAAGTACTTTCTACTGTGACGTAAGAACTTGTCACACAGTAATTTGCAATGATGAGGGCCAATATACAAGCATATGGCCTCAAATTCAATCCTAATATATCGGATGCTGGTATTAAATACCATTACATAGATAATATCTATTATGGAATAAAGAATCCTTCTATCCTGACCTCCCTAAAGAGGATCTAACACCACGATCCGCCCCTTAGACTAAGATCGTTGCCACTGTCCAAACCCACCACTAGATGGAGAGGCACATTAAGCACATACAACTACACATCCATGCTCACACAGCAAAGTGAACTCAGTCCATTGACAAAGATAGCAGATAAATACATTCACTTGCATCTTGTCAACAAGGCATAAAATTTAGGGAATTTATCACTTAAGTACCCTGTGATTTTGGGTCCCCCCCCCCCCCCCCAAAAAAAAAATAGCTACCCTAGCGTTTCAATATATAAAATAAGTTACCATGAGGTTTAAGAGTCTTATTACTTAAACAGCCTGAGGTTTAAAAATTTTATCACCTTGGTACCTTCTATTGGAATCTAATGAGCTTTCACTAGAAATGCTAACTTGGGACGTGACTCTGACATTATATTAGCATCCTCTACCAAAATTCAATGTATTTTCACCAAGAAATGCTAATATGAAACTTGATTTTCGCAATAAACATGGTACATATATATTGCAGTAATTTTGTTCCACGTAAACAAGTTACATCTAAAATTCATCACATTTAGACAACTTTTCACTTATTTTAGTTGGACGATACCTAGATGATAAAATTTTAAAACCTTAGAATACTTCATTGTACATATCCAAACATCAGGATATATAATTGAAAATTCCTCAAATCTCAGTGTAGCTATATGATAGATTCCTTGAAATTTAAAGCTAGAAATGTCTCAACAACATGCACCAAACTATACAATCGATATCTAGAATCACAATTGATAAAATGAACCACAGTTTTTCATCTTAGCTAGCGTACTAAGAAACACGAAAAAGCTGATATAAGTAGATCTTTGATACAAATCAAATCAATCCAAAACACAAATCAATCAATCCAATCAACAAATCAATGAATCAATCGATCAACTAACTCAAAATAGTAGTATATTCGTATATAATCAGTACAAACTGAACAGTATAGAAAGACTTACAAGTATAAGGTAAGATTTGTACAGTAAGAGGAAAGGTACAGAAGATAGATAGGCAGGGTAGGGAGAGACCTAGAGAGAGAGCTCAATCAATTCATCCATGCCCTTCCTCTACAATAAAGCCTCTATATATAGAATTACGAGAAGGGTATAGTTAGTATTAAAGGACTTTCCCTAATTATTCACCCCTCACTTAACCACTATGTTTTGGATTGTATCGATTCTATACATAAGTCAAGTGATAAGATCAACATTGACGTTGAAATTGAGAAAAAGATCAACATATAAACCAACGAAACTACTTCACCTAATACCAGTTCAGTTTCAAAATGGAATCACACTGAACCACAAGGCCAGAAGAAATTCAACAAAAAGATGCGATGAAGGAGAAGAGAGAGAAAGAAGGAACTGACTGCGATTGGCGATGTTGCGGGCGATGTCTTCGGAGGGCAAATGGACGAAGTGATAGGGTGAGTCAGGGTGAAAACCGTCAGGTAACCGCCATTGGAGAGCATGAGGATCATTATCGAAGGCGCCGAAGAGATGAGCAAGAGATTCAACTTCAGGTTTCCTGTAATCTAACAATCTGTGGTAGAACACGCACATATACCACATCTCTCTCTCTCGCTCTCTCTCTCCCTCTTCTTCTTCTTCTCTCTCACTTGAATCTTGATTTCCAAAATCTAAAACCCTAAACCCTATTCTTGTGTGAAAATGTTGAAATGTATTATATTTCATATTTTAAATTTTAAAAAGTCATTTTATCTTAATAGATGAAATGAAAATTCAAAATAAAAAATTAATTCAACGAACATCGATATAATATTGATATGGTATAAATTTTTTTTAGTCAATTAATTGGTTTTTTTTTTATATTATAAAGAGAGTCAATTATCTGTTCAATTAATATCATCTTGAATTACTTTATTTTTGTAATTTGGGATAGGGAATGACACGCATAACTCTTGCACACTTTTGATTTTACTTTATTCATTGTCCATGTTTTATTTTATCAGTCCCTATTTTTCTGTACAATCATATTTCGAATTCAAAAACTTAATTAAGACGTAAAAGGTCAAACATATTGAAATGTATTTCAGATATAAACAGTTCTTCTCTAAACTTACATGATTGGAGAGTTAGTGTGTTTTGGAAGAAGATAAAGCTTGATTATATATGTGTAAAATTACTTAATCTTAAAAGAATTCTTATGCTTTTAATGTAAGGGAGTAGAAAAATTATCCTAAACACCCTAAAATAATGAGAGTCCCAATAATTAATTGGGAAATACCTAATTCTATTGTTAATTGTGCATATTTTTGCTGGTGGATTTGAAAATTTAGGTGTAACTTCGTCTTCAAGCATCAAAATCTGGACCTAAAAAGGGTGGCTATGCTGGCCATGGATGGGGTGCGGGAATTCCAGTCCATCAATAACAATCATGACTCGAATGATTCTCAGGACAGGAATGCCGCATCTTTAAGGTGGAGTGCACCTATTCATGGATTTGTCACGCTGAACTCTGACACTGCTTAGAGTAAGGATAAGCATGGGGCTTTTGCAATAGTTGTGCGTGACCATAGCGGACATATGTTGCGGAGCTGGTGCGGAATTCTAGTTACTGATAATGCTCTCATTGCAAAAGCTCAAGCGGTCCATATAGCGTGTCTCAAAGCTGTGGAAGCAGGTTGGAATAAGGCTGTTTTTGAATCAGATTGTAAAATTGTTATTGATGCCTTGAATGATAGTAAATATGTCCCATGGGAGATCATGACCATCATTTTGGACATTTTGGACCTTACGAATCATTTTGAATGTGTATATTTTAATTGGATTCCTAAGTCATGTAATAGGGTGGTTCATTTAGGAGCTAAGTTTCATTTTGTTAACAATTGTAATCACGAGTGGTGAATATGTCCCCTCTAGAACTTTGTAATGCCGTTTTGATCGATAAAATGTTTTGTGTGGTGGCCTAATGGTCACCGTTTGATGATCAAAATAAAATTGGGAAGAGTATTAAGAGGCTCTTAAATCAATGTTAAATAAATTTGTGAGGTTTGAGTTTGTAATATAGCAACAAATTAAACAAGAGAATATTTAAGGCTCCGTTTGTTTAGGGGTCCCTTTTCTATTATTTGGCACAAGTTTGGTGACAGAAAAGCTCAAATAGGAGAAAGTGATTTCCTTTTTAAAAGAGGGGAAATCATAATTCCAAATGATAAAAAAAATATGGTTCCAATAATATATAAGTATTCTCATTAGAATTTTTGCTAAAAAATGCTAACATGACATATAATTTCACCAATGTTTAGGTAGTTTACATCAATATAAGATGAACTTTTTACTCTAATTTGCTAAAAATATTGACATGACTTAAAAATATTATCGTATATTAGCATTTTTATTTTTGGTCAAGTTTTTACAAAAATTAATCAAATTTTGATATATTGTACCTAAGTGATAAAATATTCAACTTCACGATATGTCATTATATACATTAAAATATCAGGATATGTAATAAATGCTCAAACCTCATAATATCTTAGTAATAATTTCACAACCACACAAAGTCTAAATAATTTCGAATATATTATATTGCTATTTATGTTGTCCTATAACTGGGTATAAGCTAATTATTACAAAGATTATTTCTTTAAAATAAACAAGGAATATTAACATGTGAAACATGTTTTCCGTTGAAACAATCAATGGAAAACTACAACAGGAATGACATTTTCCATGAAAAACCTTTTTCAAAGGAAAAAATTTTCCGGGAAAAGAATACTACTCTTGAAACAAACAGAGCCTAAGAGTACCTGATTGGAAAATGCTAAACATATTTAATAAAAATATTCTCAATTTTATATCTAATATATATGATATACAATTATTAGACTAAAAATAATATTAAGTTTATTACTTTCGCAGGGTAATAATATTATTTCATATATTGAAGATATCCCTCAGAATTGTAACATTCTGATGCAAAATATTGTTACTGACACTATTGTCTTTTAGAGTAACCGATTGTATCTTCTAATTTTATTATTTTCACTATCAAAAGCAATTTAGTAAAACAAATAAGATTTTGAAAAGTTCAGCTCCCTTCAAGCTTGAGTTGAACTCGAGCCTAATGAAGCTTGAGGCCAATGAGCCTAAACAAGTCTAAGTAAACCTATCTTAATATAATTTATCAGCCTAAGTATGTCTGGTCGAGTCAATTTTGAGCCTAAATAGGTTAAGCCCAAGCCTAAATGAGCCCAAACAATCAAAATGGACATCAAATGAACCTAAAGATCACAAACTTACTTTAGAGCTCACCGAGTTGAGATCAAGTTTAACCGAGCCTAGCCAAGCCCAGCCCTAGCCTATGAGTAGCCAAGCTCAAATTTGAATTTCTTGAATTTGGTGAGTTTTGAATCAAGCCCGAGTCGAGTTAAATGTAAATTGAGCTGAGCCTACTTGAACTTTCTTGGCTCAAGTACACCCAGTCACCTCCAACAGCCCACACCATCACAACACATAAACTACAAGATTGGCCTCAAAACTTCAAATTAGTATATGAGCTATTGGAGAACTATGTAAATTTCAAGCATAGTTTTGGGTTTCTTTATAATCCATAAACTATGAACTCAACCAAAAAGGGTACCAACACACTGTCACCGGATCCCATTAGAACTCCGAAGTTAAGCGTGCTTGGGCAAAAGCAGCACCAGGATGGGTGACCTTCTGGGAAGTCCTCACCCTCAAGCTGGGGGCACTCGGAAATAGCCTTTCTTCAGGTTAATACCCAGAAGGGCGAAGGCTGCGTACATCCGTCCCTACAAACCCTGCATAAGCGGGAGCTCTCGAGGCACTGGGTATGTTCCTTTTAAACTATGAAACTCAAAGTAAGATCAAACGAGCCCTACTCAAATTGTATCAGCCAATTACTTAACTTCATTTCCCCAAATTGTTGTCCATATTTAGGGAATTTATAGTCAGGTTGGGGATTCTTGGACACAGCCTCCCTTAAGGGTAACACCTTGAAGGGGTAAGGCTGTGTATATCCTCCCCCTCCCCGGGGACCCTGCATATGCGAGAGCCCTTGAGACACTGGGTCAATTGTTGTTTTAGGAAATTTATAGATCTCTTTACCGATATTAAAAATAGGTTTATTTACAGAAAATGTTATTGTACTTTGTTCAATGTATCAATTTAGTTATCGTATAATTTGCATTGTGTCAATTTAGTCCAATGGTAAAAGTAAAGTTAATAATGCACTTCTTAACGAGCCAGTCATGTTAAATGCAAGTAACCCAACACAAATCACTAGTTGACCAAATTTAAACCCACCCTTACCCAACCATTAAAAATTCCGTCGCCAGCTTGACACAAACCTTACTTTATGATTAAATTGACACAATATAAATTATACAATGACTAAATCAATAAAACCAGAAATAAAAAGACTAAACTAACACAGTAAGCAAACTACAGGCCATAACCAACCCAAGAAAAGTAGCACAACGATAAATTTCAAACTAGTACCAAGAAAAATTCACAAGGGCAAAGATGTGTCCCTATTTATTTCCAATCAAACCATCCTTTAGTCTCTAAACAACCAAACACCAATATAATCATATGATATTACATACCTGAGATCTCAATGGCGGATTTGATCTTCTGCACAGTCGACCAGACGAAATCATTGACAGTTGACACGAACTCCATGTCCACATCATCTGCATATAAAGAGCTGTAAGCTAGTACCTGGAAAGCTGCAGTGAGAAACGAGCCTCCTGGCATTGAAGAACTCGAGCTTGTAGAAGCAACATTGGTTTGATCGGGACTGCCATCGCTGGAGATTGCGAAACCTGACGCGAGTATTGGAATGGCTGATGAGTCTGCCCCTGTTGATACTGAGGATATGGTTGAGACGTCTATGGGTGCGTACACGAGGAGTGATCCTAGTGAATCGAGGAGCGTTTCTTGGAAGATTAACAAGTCTTCGGCTTGATTATTTGGCTGGTTCACAAGACACAAAGAGTGAGTTAAGTCGCGCAAATGAACGGATGCAGCATGCAACATGATCAATGTCGGGTTTATGTGTGGAGCTTAGTTCATTAGGCTTTGTCTAAGTACAGGATTGAGGAGATCTGATTTAGGTCCATGGCACAATAGGCTCATAGGGTTGTGTTAGTTGATGTGAACAATTGAAATTGTGTCATGTATTATTCTCAAATAGCGAAACTATTGTACTCCCCTTCATCATGGACGTAGGCTCTGACCAAACCACATAAACTCAAATGGCCTTGATTTTACTCCCCAACCCCCTTTATTTGTCTATTTCGATTTAGGATTTCAACTTTTGTAGGTGATCCTAACATGCAACATATCATATATATAGAAGATAAGTGCAATAGAGAGAAGGATATTGCAATGGATCTATGGGTATAGAAGGAAAAAGATATTATAGAAACGAGTGCATTGGGGATAATGTCAAGGTGGAACTAGGTTGGTCTTAAAAGTTTTTGGGCTTGAAACAAATATTTTGAAATGGGACCCTTTATATATATTAATATTTTTTTAGCAATATAAATATTGATTAAATAAATTAGAAATTAGAACTTTGGATCTATTTCAAATTTAGAATCTTATGATTTAGGGGCCGCTAAAATTTGAGGATCTCAAGCAGCTACATGGGGTCTTGACCGACCTCAGGTGGAAACTATTAAGGATCACAACATGAAAGGGATGAATTTTGAGATGGTGAAGCGGAAACCTAGGGATGCCCAAGAGTTATCGAGAGGGAAACCCCGAAAGGACATGGTTAAAGTTACATAAGAAAATATTTATTTTCCTTTCAACTTAGAAGAGTTGATTGATAATAAAGTGCTAAACGTGCTTTGATCCATGTGCCGACCCACCTACTAGGAAAAACGCTTAGATTATTGTTGTCGTAATATGGTGATCACGTATCCTAAGTATTTTACGAAGAGTTGAAAATACGATAGAAAATGCAACACGAGACACTACCATGCTAAAGATAATTTTTATTATATGGTTCAGGAGATTACAGGCTTTTTAGGGTCGGACGCCCTTCGGAAACCTCATTTAAGGGTAGCACCCTATAAGAGTAAGGCTGCGTAAATTTCACCCTCCTCATACCCTGCGTTGACGTGAGCCTTTTCAGGCATTGGGTTAGTTGTTGTTGGGTAAGGAGATTACAAATTCCCTAAATGGGAGAAAGGGAGTGTGTGTGAGTTCAAACTCAGGACATAGCAAAAAGGGGCGGAAATTTTAACCACCAAGCTGATTCAAGGAAGTTCCGCTATAAATAAGCGTGTTGTTGAAGGCATTAGCTGGATCCTATGAATTTCATAGGAGGCCATTTTCTGTTACCACTAATAAAGACGAAATCCTATCGTAACCGAATAAGGAATCAAATTCTACAAGCAACAAAGGATTTTGTCATTTCTACGATTCCTATTAAAGATCAAACTTTTAGTGCCCGTTTAGCGATATCACGGAGGAATAAAAAAGCACTTTCTAACAGAAGATAAACCCATAATTGAGTTTAATGGGTGTTTGGCTAATATGTAAAAGTGCTTTCAAATGAAGCAGATTCCGTTTTCCTGTTTCCAGAGAGAACTAGAAAATAGCACTTAAGGAGAATCAGAAGTAAAAACTAAAAAATTTTTAGACAAAAATACACTTGCTCTTATTTTAGAAAACTGATTCCAAAAGTTTTGAACAAAGTAATTCTTTTACAACATGGCCAAACAAGCCCTTAATGCTAGTCAGTTCTTTGGTAGAATCTGATTTTTGAATTTCACACAGAAAAGGAAAAGGAAAGTTTTGTTACCTGCAGAACAGATATGCAATTAGCTGGATGATTTCCAGTTGGTATATGCACAATTTCTCTAATTGGACTTCTGTTGCAGAGAATATCCCACTGGCATACATCAAGAAGAAAAACGACGCCAAAAACGGTTACAGAAAGAAGCAAGGCTGTCAAATCGTCAAAAAATCAGTAAGGATGAACAAACATCGATCCGGATCGTTAACGGCCATTTTGGTCAAGGACTGGACTTGACCGACTACATATTAATGTGGTCTCCAGTCCTAATATATGGGCCTAGTTCGTCTTCAATCCGATGTGGTCCAAGATCGGAAAACTTGAAGATTGGACAAAAGACCGATCTACGCTAATTTTACATTAAATGTTTTGGCTACATGATTTTCATATATAATTAAATATATACTATATGTATCCAAAAATATTAAATCTCAAAAAATTAAAAGCATTTTTTTATTAAATAATTATATATGTCATTTTATCCTTAAACTATATAAAATGTTCATATTTAAACTATATAAAATGTTCATATTATACCATTATACAACAACAATCAACCCAGTGCCTCGAAAGGCTCCTGCCTAAGTAGGGTCTTTTGGGGGGGGGGAGGGAGATGCACACAACCTTAACCCTTTGGGGGCTGTGTCCGGACCCCATCCTAAGAAGCAGCAACAACAACAAACCTAGTTACCTTAAGAGCCCCATCCTGAGAAGCATAAAGCATAAAGGCATACAAGATTGCAAGCATCTAAACTAAGAGCAGGAGCAGGCAACTAGACAATAGATAGAAAGCAAATAGCCTCAGAAAGCAATAAAATTCATATTATTTTGGAAGCTTCCCCCCCCCCCCCCCCCTCTTTGTAATTGCGCTTACTCACTTAGAAACCGGTCCAAATCAGTCTTGTCTGATCAGGTCAAGATTCTAACCAGTGTTGGACTGGACCGACCCAGTTTAATTGATCCAGTACACAATCTCGTAATTTGAGGTAGTTCAGTCTTCGGTCCGGTTTGGTTTGGTCCGGTTCTAGTCCAATTTAGGACTGATGGCCACCCCTAAGATTGAGTATCAAAACCAAGAGCAAAGGGCAAAATTGGAAAAAAGCTTCACCTGAGAGCGCATTGTATGATCGTTGAGGTAGCTAAACACTTCATGAGGTGGAGCCGGAAGCCAGATGCAGCTAATGGCCGAGATCACTAATCCAGTTGGTTGGCCAGGATTCGTGTTCTTGCGAATAGCAACCTGGACCCCATTACCGATCATTTCCAATGAGCGCGGGAGATCTTCCAAACCACAAGTACTATAGATAGAACAGAAACTCTTGACCATCCTATAAGCTAACATAGCCATGCTTCTCCTCCCTTCTGGCATTATCCTCACTATAAAAAGATACAGAAAATGGCAACGGTTAAGAACTGGAAAGAGATTATCAGTAGTATAACATGGAAATCTGTGAATGGTACCCTCTGGAAGTCCATGGCATGGTGTGCTAGCTACATTTAAGTAAGCGTAACGTTCACAAATCCTTTGAAGGCTGAGGACCCATCTTTTGGCACCAAAAGCTAGGCCGCTACTCACAAGACCTTTACAGTTCTCATTTATTTGGATACTATCATCAACTTCAATATGCTCCACCCATGTAACCTATCAAATTAGAAGATCTCTGTGATAAATGTGCAATGCAGCACCAAAGAACTAGAGATATAAGAAGAGCAAATCCAATCATGATAGGTCCAATGTGCACGCAACCAATTATTGAAAATGATGTCAGAAAACGCAACGAGAATTTTTAATCGTAAGATGTCATCAATTAATCATTTATTAAAAGATTTTTAGTTCATTCAGACAATTTCTGAAACTAGTAATAGTTTCATTAGCATATTCTAGGCTTTCAAATTCCCCCTCCTCCCAAATTTTTTCTTTTGTTTTTCTACTCTCAATATTCACTCGCACAGGTACGCCCTACACAAATCAAACAATGGAGAACACACCTCCTGCCCCAAATATTGTCAAGTCTGCAAGTGAAAACAGTGAAAATTTGAAAATATATCATGCTTGTCCATGTATCTGTTTCGAAGAACGGTGGCTTCAAATTAGCAAGCTTACAAAAATTACAAAAAGCAAGCAGCGAAGTTGAAGCATATTTATTTCTATACTTATTAACATTGAAGCTGCAGCTTTATTGTTTTCTCACTTATTTCATTTATTTATTTATTTATTTTTTGGCTTGGGAGTTAGTGCACCAATTCCATAAAGGGATCAGACCTATTTCATGTCAGAAAATTTGGGATAACTCAGCAACTCCAAGGCGCAGAGATAAATCGGAGAAGATGGAGCAAAATAACTTATTCACCTTGGAGAGCCCATTGGGCATAGCTTGAATCATGCAACCAGAAGGGCGCTTCCAAGAGCAAGTCGGAGTCACACCAGAACCATCTTGAAGATCATCACAAGAAACATCCACTACAGCCCATACATCTGTCTCGATCTGCTGACAATAGCGAATCACATAGAATTCTTGTGGTGGGATCAATGGCACAAGACTCTGCGTTTGCTCATAAATCTGCGACACCAACCCTCTTGATTTAGCTGAAACATTATCTGAAACATGCATTCAAATGAATATAAAAAGATTTACCAACCAGTTGCAAGGAGCCACTTTGGTTCTCCAGCAATCCAGACTGGAATACATGGATCGTTTGTGCTTTGGAAACAATTGTAGGGAATAGATCCATCCATTTATCCTGCGAAATTAATTAGTCACTCAAATTTATACATAAAAAAGAGTATTTTAATTGCAAGTAATGAGTAATAAGTCTAAAAGATGGCTCTCAGAGGTTACCGAATCCAGAAACATGTCTACTAATAGGCTTCCACCCATGAGCACTACAGCAGAATCTTTTGAAGATTCTATTCTTGAGTGAAGACATTTGCTTACACTAGATCGAGGATTAATTTTATTGTAGCTTTCGCCGTGAAGAAAGTACTGATCATCTACAGAGGACTTGATCCAAAGAGGTTCGTCAGTTTGCAAAAGCTTAATCAGCTCATCCATGGCACTCGCAGCAGTTTGCTTCATCTGGCAAGGTAGCTCAGAATGTTCAACATCGATGTTTCCAGATAGAAGGTCAAGATCACTTGCAGGAGTCCCAGTTCCCTCGCCTGCAAGGCTTGTATCTGTTAAATTGAATGATGTTCCTTCGACATGTTTACCCATAAGTTTCTCCAGCAGTTTGGACACCCTGTCACGCTGTAGCACACGTTGATATCAGAAATAATGAATAGAACATCATAAAGAAAACTATATAGTTAAAACTCAATCTGATTGTAACTGGAAAATGATTAGCATTGCCTCTTGTTTCAGCCGGGTATTTTCCTGTTTCAGTTTCTGAATACTGTGCTTTCGTTCTTCTTCCCCAATTGGTGGCCCTCCACAAGCTGGGCAGATGATGCTTTTCAACGCTTCCCTGATGGCAGTGTTCTCACATTTGATCCTTTCATTCTCTGCTTGCAGAGCAGTGTTATCTGCTCGCTCAGTTTGGGCCTGAAGAAGCCAGGGAAGACAGAGATTATAAGCCATCACCGATGCAGATTTATCACACAAGCATCAAACTCCTTTGTTAAACAAAAATGAGAGCTCCAAGGACCGAAAACCTTTGTTTGGGTTCTCTTGTTTTGAAACCAAAACTTTATCTGTCGAGGCTCTAGACCCAATTCCCTTCCCAGTTGGCGCCGCTGTTTTTCATCTGGGTGTGGACATTCCTTGTAAAATCTGTATTCCAGCCATGAATCACATTATTCTTACAGGCATTTAATATCCTTTTTGTCATCTGCTTCCTATGAAAAAGTGAAAGCAAGGAGATTTTCCGTTCAGGTTTTCAGACACGTGGACGATACAAAATGCAGAGTCAGGTGTCACATTTATTATGCGTTTCTAGTAATTGTCGTTATCGAAGGGACAAAGAACTTTTCAATAGCCATCCATTTTTCGCGTCCAGGTTGATAACAGAATGATATTAACATGGGTTACAGATCAATTTTTCCAACCTAGCAGATGAAGGTCCACAAGCTTCAAGCACATAAACATATCCGGGTTTTGGTGAATTTGAGTACAGAAGAAAATCAGAAGTCAGGACAGGAGAGGGACGGCTATCTGTATCTTAGACAAAGTTAAAGGCATGATTCACCAAAGAAAGATGGTCAAAGCAATCAAAATCTCCATTTTCCCTAGTCAATGTCAGATACACCATTGCAAGAAAATAAAATGGAACAGAGAAAATGAGAATCTTTGTATTCAAAGTTACAGCAGAAATCCCAGAGACAACAGAGCCTTTTTTATTGTACATTAGACAACATAACCTAATTCAAAAACCAATAGAATGGTGTAAGGACTAGAGAATCTATCACTTAATCTATAATAGAAAATCACATGCAGGTTTTAGGCTAAGAACATGCAGCAGCGTAATTTTTTACTATCCAAAATTGATGAACAGCAGTGAGCGCCCCCCACCCCCAAAAAAAAAGTGTGAATATCAACATGCCCAAAAATAACCCGTGAAAAGCACACTCTCAAAAGGCAGAAGCCCATTGACCAAGTCCGTAATAGGTAAACGTGCCGAAACAATTGATTATCTGACAACTGATGGAGCCAAATAAAAACGATCTAAAAGGTCTGCAGCCTGGGTTGGAAGGATAAAGGGCATAAAATGAACACGGATCATATGAAATAAGCCTGAATCGAGCACACCGTACACTTCCAATCGCTGAATCTGTTCTGGGGTATGCCTATGATAGGATCTTTTTGCATTACGAGGGCTGCAACCTTCATTATTGTCACTACAACTACCACCACCATTACTCCCTCCCCTTCCCACCTGGTAGTCCATTATTAATCTCTTTTACGGCCAACTAAAATGTTCAAATATTCAAGATGTCTAGTGTTTAATCTTATTTCCTGTTTATATATACAATTTGTTTGCTACAGTTTTCCACAAGGCAAATTCACAATAACATCATTAACTCCTCCATTGCAATCCCAGAAAAGGATGGTTAATGAAACATCCACCTAACCATCCAAAAAAGGATTTTATTCCCATATCTGTTCAATTAGGATTATGGTTTCCTAGGATTTTGTTCCTTTCACCTTCAACCACTACGAAACTAAGTAAAATAGACTAAAAAGGTCAGCAAGTCCAATACCATCCATACTTAGGATGTGCCAGAAATATTTCCTTGTATGTAACATACCAACATGGAAATGCCCAAAAGAAGTAAGAGTTCACACTATAACCATTCAATCGCGAAACCACATTTGGAAACAGAAAGACCAGTAAACTTTGAAGGAATTTCATCACACCTTTGATATTCTAGGATCATATGGAAGTGAACTAATGGTAGGAACCGCGACCCGCAGTGTAGCAGAGATTTCGTTGCTATGATTAACAATAAAATTAAATGAAAGATGCAAAACCCATGTGATGAAATTTATGTCTCAAAGAATGCACAATGAGAGCTATCAAATTAATATGTTTCCCTTAGTAGAATCCAAACGTACAGACTGGTGGGGAGAAAGGAGAAAATTTGAAATGATAATGCATCCATTACATGCCAGGTAAATTTTAGGTTGTTAGGAGCCCTCAAACACAGCCTTCTTTTAGGATATCACCCTAAAGGGATAAGGTTGCATATATCTCATCCCCCAGACCTTGCTTTGGAGAGAGCCCTTGTGGCATTGCGTCTGTTATTGTTGTTGTTGTGTTGTTGTACACGCCAGGGAAATCTGATTGATGTCTGTTTGGAAATGCAATTCCCATTCCTCACCAGCTCGATAGCATATATGTAATGTTAACATCATATTGCCCATTTACAGGTGAGAGGCAAAGTAACATTCTGCTACAATAATAAGTCTCCGTTACAATGCAGCCAACTCTGAATTTGAAATACAGACTCATCCACAAGTCCTCAATTCAACAACATATGAGCTTAAATTAAAGTCAAAGTGGACAACAAAGATGGAACTGTTAATAGATGGTTAATGTAAAATTTCACAAAGCCCTAGGTCCAAGCCATGGAGTTGACAATTTATGAAGTCCAATATAAGCTCAAGTGAGGCTCAATCTTACCAATTGACATTAAGCAGAGTAGCTCACTAGTCCTATATGTCGTGTCTTTTCTCCCACAACTCCAACATGGGACAATTTAACTACACTCAGATGTAAAGTTCTCAACAGTTAACACTTGATTGAACTCTTCCAATCCTCTTCTAAAGCTATAGGCAAGCAAAAAGTCATTAATCAACAGAGGACATGGCACGTACTCGGCTTCTGTGCTAGACTTGGATACAGTTTCTTCTGTTCCATATCTGATTTCTAGCACTAAAAGAACTGCTTTGTACTCAATTGATAACAAGTTAGGTGTTTGTGTGTAATGCATCATATATGTGTTGTATGATCTTTTAATGTTGTGATAGTATCAGAAAATACTTATGAAAAAGGACTATTAGATACAATAATGTTAGGAAACCCACTATTCCAAAAGCTTAGCTGATGGGTGAAAGCCCAATAATAGTTTTATACTATAATATGCTCCCTTACATGAATAACCATCATTGGGCTTGAACTGTGGATATTATAGGACCTACCTCATACCTTATGCTTAAATTATGCTTAATAATGAAACTGGGGGGCTATTAGGATTCAAACTCGTACCTCTTAGTCACAAAGGCTCTGGTACCATATCAAAAAACCCACTATCCCAGAAGCTTAAACTAATGGGTGAAGACCCGTTCTATACTCTAATAAATAATTATGCTTCAAATCCGCTAAAATACAAAATGAAACTCCGCTAGTATTGAAGAATTACCTGCAACATTGGCACCCATCTTCAATCCCAAACCCTAAATCGCAAGCTCAAGCTCCCACTCTTCAACTCCGAACGAGAAGTCCTAAAATTTGCCGCATTCTTTGCAATAATACAGCTGCGTATATCTTGCCTTTCCCAAACTCTGCCCTGGCCGGAGCCTCTTTGAGACACTGGTTTTTTTTTTTTTTTTTTTTGTAGTATTCTTGGTAATTTTTTTTGCCTATATGATATACAATCCAACATTACACTTAACCATTGTCTAACCTCTAGGATATTCAATCCAAGATTACACTTAACCATTGTCTAACCTAGGGATTGGGACAAAATCCAATCGAAAATTCGCAGAGCTGCGCATCGTTGTCAAGATCTTCACGATTTTCGACGCTCCAGTTTAAAATGACCTGATTTGTGCATTCGTACGAATTGAGAAGAAAAATAAAGCCCTAGTATGAGTCGCATTTGAATCAATTTTTGAGATTTTCACCTCCGATTGCAAGTTGGTAGGGGTTATATTTTGCAAAATAGGATTGGTAGGGTTTAAGGAGGAAGAAATTGAAAAGCGCGCCAACACTGGGGAAACTTTTTCCTCTTAGAATTATTTATCCCATTAATCTCTTATATTTTTAATTTTATTCAAATTATTCTTTTATTTTTTATTACATTTAAATAAGTTTTTGATCTTTTTAGTTCCTCATAATTTCTTTGGATAAATTATGTAGTAGTACCCTAAGATTTGGTGATATAATTTTTTAGTGTATACACTTTTAGAAATAATTTTTTAGCCTACAAGTTAAGGTAAAATTATTTTTTAGTCTAACTGTCATTAAATCTTTCACTATAATTTATAAAAAGATTAAAATATTATTTACTAAATAAAAAATAAATAAATATATAAAAATTTTAACCAATTAAATTATGACACCTCATCCATTCTCTCTCGTCCAATCCAACCACCCACACAATGACCACCACGACTTCTTCCTTCACTTTCACTGTTAAAATGTTTACTTGAAAATAATTCAAGAAGAATTCGAATGAATTCAAAACAAGATAAAAGATAAATGGATAATTTTTTACTTGATCAACCAAAGTTACAAACAACTTAAATAAATAATTACACGGAAAACCAAAAGCCTAAAAGTCAAATGAAAACCTAATGACTAGCTACGTAAGAATAATCTAGAAATACAAGCATAAATGAAGAAATAAAAGGCGACATAAATGGCCCTAGGGGCCGGTTACCTGAAGGGAAAAGGGATCCTTTGAAATATGCCTAGAGAATCTACAAAGTATAAAATAAAAATATACAATTAGTATTCAACATCTACTGCCACCCTCTCCTGTTCCTCCAACAAAAAATATTCGTACCCACCCCTCAAATCCAATAACCAACCATTCATTTCAACGAAATCAAAGAATCAAAGGTATCTCTAAATCTCTTAAATTCGTGATATCTTAGGTAACTCTATCCATGGTGATGGTACCCAAAGAGAGGAGACAGAGAAAGGGTGAGGGAGCAAGGGACTTGTGGTGGTCAGCTGAGGCGATGTGTGACGAAGAGTTGCATTGGATCAGCGCTGGTGGCAACATCGGGGGGTGTGGTGGTGGGTGATAGTGGAGTAAAGTGTCATGATTTAGTTGATTTATTTATTTTTTTTTTTTGTTTAGGTACTTTCGTCTTTTCCTAAATTTTGGACAAAAATTTAACGGCGGTTGGATTAAAATATTATTTCACTTTAACATGTGGACTAAAAGATTATTTCATAAAATTTATGAACTAAAAAATTATTTCACCAAATCTCAAGGTATTAATATGTAAGTTACCCTTCGTTTTTTATTGAGCTTATAATATCATAACGAATATACGTTTTAGTATACTACTTTTGGGGTTACTGAGTTTCTATTTTTGTTATTCGACATTTGGTCTAATACTGAACAATAGCAACATACCCAGTGCCCCAAGAGCTCCCGCCTAAGCAAGGTCTGGGTGAGGGCAAATATGCGCAGCCTTCCCTCTTCAGGGTATTACTCCCGAAGAGAGGTTGTTTCTAAGTGCCCCCAATCTGAGGGTAAGAACTTCTCAGAAAGTCACCCATTCTGGTACTGCTCTCGCCCAAGTACACTTAACTTTGGAGTTTTAATGGAATCCGATGACAGCGTATTGGTATTCTCTTTATAATAATACTGAACAATAATTCAATAATGATACTATACTAGAAAAAGATTTGCTGATCCAGTATTAGTACAATGCTTTTTGTGATGTTTTTAGATGGTGCTTCAATGATTTTCAATCCAATATACACTTTAAAAGCATTGTAATCTATAACATACCTATTAATACCGACTTAATTATTATTATTTTTTTTAACATGAATACCAACTTAATTTAGGTAATTCTAAATTTGATATTTCAAAATGTCAATAATGTTGTTACGATTACTATTTTTTTAATTGAATGTTTGTTATAGTACAAAACTATTACTGAATCTTTACTTATCATCTTAAGTTTTTAAAATAGTTGGTTCATTGATATAGTATCAGAATCTATTTGACCAAGAGGTCATGAGTTCAAACCTCAATAGCCCCACTTTAAATATTAAAAACAATTGAAGCACAGGGTATAAGGTGGCCCGTGCACTATCTACATTTCAAGCCTAATGGGCATTTGCGTAAGGGAATATGTTAGAATATAAAGCTATGCCTGGATCTTCATCCATCAGCTTAAATTTTTGGGGATAATTGGTTTCTTGATAATGTCTATACTAGAATGCACCTTCGGTATCCAATATATTCAATTTTTTTACGTTAGTACGAGGTCTTTGTGGGAGAGGGAATCCTCATAAATAGGGAGCGATATGACCCTAGTAGGAATATAATCCGAGTGCCTTCTCTAGCTCCCGACGTTCTCCCCCAGCAAGCTATTACATTGCGTTCTGAGTTTAATACTTCACAATTTCGCAGAGAAAGATATGTCTAATAATGCATAGATTAGATTTAAAAAGAAACACAAAAGTATACACTTAATGACACTTGAAAAAGAGAAGATGAATTTTTAATTGTTCCAAAAATTAGAGGTCATCTCTAATTCAAACAAGTACTAATTTGCCAAAATGAATGACAACATTGGTGATGCCTGTGAGAGGGGACAATGCCGGTTTTGAACCTGCTTCTCGGGGTTGGCTAACTGTCACTCAACCATCGGAACAAATGGAAGACCGGCAATTTGTGGTCTTATATTGCCTAAGAAATAGTTTATGTTTGTAATTATATTATGTTACATTTTTTTGGGATAACCAAAAATCAAAAGATAACATGCATTTTCTTTTTAATAATTAGCGACAAGACTTACGATACAAAAACATGCACAACTGGGCAAGCGAGGCATGAGCGAACACACCTAAAAAGCGTGCAACATAAAATGAAAATACAGAGACACCACAAGCGATATCGAAACAAAAAGTAGACCAGACGAAGCTAACGGACTTCACAAGCATTTGATAAGTCATAACAATAAGAGGAGATAAACCAACATGCCTGAACAAGACAGGGTGAATCTAGGAGCACATAAAACTCCAATCCCACAGAAGATGATGCATACCAAGATAACATGCATGGTTACTTTGTATTCAACCGGTCAAACTGTAATCCGATTTGATCAGAATTTAGAGTAATAAACATCTTCAAAATGTCGTTTCAGTTCAAACTGAAATCCGGATATAGAAAGTATTATAAAGGGTAATGAACGTACTTTGGAGCGGTTTAAAGTGGTCGGAAACAAAAATATAACCTCATCAGTACGTAAACAAAACAAACGTAACATAATTCAAATTGCCATTCAAATGGCACTCTCTCTCAATATTCACTTATCTCAGTTAAATTGAAGTTCTTGGCAGCTTACAGATCTCCAGGACTGTTGATATCCTGCAATACAGATCAATACCCATTTAAATGTCAATGCTCAAGTGCTTAAAGGGTATTATTATAATCAGAGCAAAAAATGTTATTAAGAGAGTAGTGATGTGACTTATAGTGAATAATAACATAAAATTTAATAAAACTGCTCTGGCATTAACACTATTTTCATCAGGCAATAATAACCCTTTTTCTATTTTGGAAATGTCCAAATCTATGGCTTTGGTTCCAAGGAAAATATTTTCCTTAAGTAAAATTTTCTTTCACAAGATATTTTCATTTACAGATATTTTTTTCTTCAAAATTTTCATCTTTCTAGCTAAAGAAAATAAATCTATTCTATAAATTCGCATGTAGTTCATGCTTATAAAGTTGAGGTTAAAGTAAAATATACGACGTAAGATTACCATAAAAAAATTAAGAAAAATGTATTTCCCTTTCGTGAGGGAAGGCCAATATCCCCCTAGCGGATAACATTTTCCATATATGTAATTGCTGCTTTGAAATTACGCAAAGAAATAATATAATTGGGATGGAAGAACTTTTCCGTCAAAACAAAAGGAAAATTAGATACTTAAATTGTGTACATAATGTATTTTCCAGGTTAAACAAGGGTTGTATCTACCGTGCAGAATAAAAATTTTTCTGCACATGCAGAATTTATTTGTAGCCATTGATTTCTTGAGATTAATCCAATGATCAATGGTCAATATAAGCTAATTTTAAATCAAAGGTTAAGAAAAAAAAAGGGCTATATGGTACAGAAAGAATATTCTGTACCCTAGAAACGCCTGTTAAACTAGTAGAAGAGGATGTGGTTGATTGACCTTGTTCTCAATGACAGCTCCATCAGGAATTTCCAGCTTGTCTCCAGATTTTGCGGTGACAGTCACTTTCCCCTGTCGACGAAAAATAAGGATTGAGTGAGTGCAAGTTAGAAGCCTTATTTTCAAAATTTTATGTTTAAGTACTATTTGTCCCACTAACTGTTTGGCAACGGGGTAATGGGGGTTAAAGAGGGGTAAGGGGGAAGGAAAAATTTAAAAGGAGTTTGAACTAAGTTACCGCTATTTTAACACACTCTCTTCCCCTTACCCCTTTACCTAATTGTCAAATAAGGTTAACTCATTTATCCCTCTTTGCTCTGACCCTCTTTATTAGACATATCTAAACAAGGGTCTAATGATACGTTACCCTGCCCCAATTTTAACTATAATTCTCTTTATCCTTAACCCCTGACCCAATTGCCAAATAAAGATAACTCATTTATACTTCTTTACCCATGCCGTCACTGGATCCCATTAGAAGTCCGAAGTTAAGCGTGCTTGGGCGAGAGTAGTACCAGGATGGGTGACCTCCTGGGAAGTCCTCACCCTCAGGTTGTGGGCACTGGGAAATAGCATCTCCTCAGGTTGACATCTTGAAGAGGGAAGACTGCGTACATCCCCCCGCCCCCCCCCGACCCTGCATATGTGGGAGCCCTTGAGACACTGGGTATGTTCCTTTTTTACCCATGCCCCTCTTCATTAGACATATTAAAACAATGGGAGGATAATACCTTACCCTCCCCCTCTTTGCCCCTCTTTACCCTCTTACCAAGTTGCCAAACAAAGCAGGTGTTGATTCGACCAAATGTGAGAATATAAATAGAATCCAAAAGACACTTTGTCCCACATGAAAATATGTGTTTATTCATAAAAGAGACCAAGGTGTTTGTTTTGAAAAGACACTTCAAATACCAAGGTGTTTGTTCTAAAAAGACACTTCAAATACTAAGGTGTTTGTTAAGAAAAGACACCTTAACTCCAAGCTTTAGACAAATTGAGTGCCTACGAATATTGACCATATCATTCTCGAAGACATTCATATTAGAAATTCTCTTCTCTACATACGCTCAATAAGTGTGATAACATACAAAAATTGCGTTTAATCGCATCCTTGAGAATATTGTATTCTGTGAGGGACGAAACAAGCATCAAGGAGAGTAGTTCGTTGCATGGCTTGAAACCATTCATACATTGTTCTAACATGAAATTGTAATTCAAGGTCATATCGCACGATAAAAGGGGAGAAAAGAGTAAGAGCGCACATGCATTTATTGTGCATGATCTTGGTACAAAACCAACACAAATAAAGCCTTCTGCCACTGTGTCCAACAAATGTGTCTTGTCATGTCCTATGGATCGACTTGAATCTAACCCATTTATTAAATAAAGAAACCTCAACTCTTACCCACCCCAATTAATAAATGAGTAACCTGCAAATTACCCGTTTAACTACACAACTGACTTTATTTGTTACATGTTAATCCTTCAACTCACAAAGATGCCATTATACACCGTTACAGTTGACACTAACAATGAATATATGACATACTAACATGACTAAAAGTCCAAATTATCTCATGTCAACATTGGCTACAAAACTATAGATACAACAGCGGTAGTACACAACTAAAATAACTTGACCTAACTATATAAATGAGTTACACGTGTTGAAAACGGGTTGATCCAATCCAAACCCAAATTCAATCCGATTACCTAAATGTATTAAACATGTAATCCAAATTCTACCCAACTCCAATAACCCCGACCTAAATCCGCTGTCTTTGCGCTCTTAATTTGTCTCGTAAGACTTCACTAGCTCTAGGGAGGAGGTCAGTATAAACAGAGAAGGAAAGGAGGAACTGGAGCCAATAACTTCATAACAGGCCTAGCAAGCGACATAAAACCTGTCAAATCTAGTACCAAAGATCACATGATACATAATTACCCTAACACTCAGGTTGTACCATGCTTTAAGGATTGCAATATACATGCTACCCGACTATATCTGTACTGAAATGCAGTGAGGGAGACCCATAAATCATGATTCACGATAGAGTACAAAGACAAACTTCAATCGATGTGGTCGATTCACCTAGTGGGAAAAATGCTTAGATTGGGTCATCCTTCTTGTCGTTTAGATAGTGGGGGGCAACAAACGAATCATAAATCTCCAGACTATACAGAAGCAAACTAGGATTGGGTACAAAGAGGGATAAGAAGAAATAGAGCACCTGATACAGACAGGTGTGATTATGCTTATGGCTAGGCTTCCCACGAAGGACGTCTGACTAAAGGGACGGCCTGGAACATAAAACTTATGCTTTTAGCCGTCCATGGACATTGTATGTAGCAATTCATGAGCGTTGGATCCCCCAATATCACCTCATTATTCTTTTGCCATTAATGAAAGGTATGGCAATCATGTCAGCAGGGGGTGTCCCTAAGCTACCAGGGGTGTAAACAAGCCGAGCACCTCCTTGTTAGAACTCGAGCTCAATAAGCCGACTTCTTTTCGATCTTCCGAACCTTTAGTGAAGTTGGTGCGATACTATTAGTGTATTCATACGTCAACTCGACTTGTTAGCCTAATTAAGCCAAATTTGAGCGCATTATTCATCCGAATCAAAGCACATAATTGAGATGAGCCTAATATCGAGTGAAGTTGAGTACAGAGCCACATTTGAGTTACTATTGAACATTAGCAAACCTTTTCAAGCTAATACAAATTGTTAATGAGCCGTTAACAAGCTCTTATTGATCCTTTATCAAACTGTTTGTGAAAGTTAACAATCTGAGCATCCTATTCGAACTTGATTCACTATGCTTATTGAGCCCACTTGAACTCGGTTCGATGATCTATTTGTACCCCCAAAATCAACACGAATGAGTTGTAATCCATTTTGAACATAAGTAGTTTATTGAATGCTTGTTTCTTTTACAACCGTAGCTACCAATAAGCTAACGATAGGATATCTAAGAAACATTTTTCGTACAAAAATCTTAGAGAGCGACACAATTAGTAACTTGAAGAATCAGTACTCTCCAAAAAGAAAGCCATATCCAAGACTTACACATGCAACAACGAAAAGTAATGCCACCATGATTAAGAAAAGTCAATGCAAAAGAATGAGTAGCAAGCCTTCCATTTCAATTCAAACCTACAGCTAGGGGCCAGGAGGCGACAGGGAAGAAAAAGAATATAGTATCAACATAATGAAACAAGTTTGAGATACCTTAAGAGTTACTCCAGAGCCAAACCATACATTTCCGGCCACCTTCAAGCTATCAAGCTTGATAATACTGGGAATAGACTTGAAGCGGCTCAAAAAGTCAGCAACCTGTCAAGGTATTAATTAATTAGCAGCTGATCTAGAAAGCTAAGACCTAGCAGAAGCGCTTTGTTATTGCAGCAAGCTGGTACCTTTTTGAATTCTGGTCCCAACTCAATGGATGGGTTCGCAGGATTGGTTCTCGCTTTGTTTCTTATCACGAAGCCGTCCTCCACGGTGTAAAGATCAGACTGTATATGAAACATAAGTGAAGTCAAAGTTCGATATAGTAACTTATGGTTTCTTTGGTATGGTTTTCCATTTTAGTTTTCAGTTATTTGAAAAATAAAAAAAAATCAGGTTTTGAAAATAATTTGTTTTGGTTTTTGGTTTTTAGTTTTCACTCAAATCAGAAGAAAAAACTAAAAATAAGAAAAGAAAAACCAGAAAAAAATATCTAAATTATAGTTTTAGTTTCTAAAAAATCAAAACTGCAAACGGAAAATGATACCAAACAAACCCTCGTAAATCCAAAACTGGTTTACCAGAAAAGAAGGTAACCTGGACAAGAAGCAAATCTGAAGTTGCCTTCACAGGAAGGAATCGAGATCGTGGAACATTGATACCAATAGCATTATCAAAGAACTGCATCATGGAAGATAAAGCAAGAAGAATACTATTAATCAATACCATCCTGAGCAATCAAAAATCGTAGAATTGTATATAATACGGATAGGTACCTTAATAGCAGCACCAGCTGCGGTTTCCAGCTGAAGAACCTTCACGCCGCCAACTTCCTGAAAGCAATATCATATTCAAATGATAACTTACATACTCAAAATGATGCATAAATTCTGCAGAGGTGCATTCACAATTTAAATACCTTGGGGTTAGGAATTATTTCCATTTTAAGTGCATTAGCCTCTACAAGCCTTTTTACAGCCTTCAAGTTCACCCACCTGGAAAAACATGTGAGGTTAGCCGAAACTGTGCTTTCCATGTCTACTGGGCCGGTCAAGATCCCATGTAACACAAGGGGTTGCTTGGGGCTTCTAAATTTCAGTGGCCTAGGGTCCTTAATTTGGCACAAATCTAAATTTTTATTTTATAATTTATCTAATTGACATTCATGTTGTGCAAAAAAATATACATGAAAGGCCCTGTTTTAAATATTTGCTTAAAGCCCCAAACTCTTAGGACCAGCCCTATATGTCTAGAATGAGTTCACATGAGAATAGGACGTACAAGTTGTTGGTATTGAAAATTTTGAACTTCTCAATTGACTTGAACTCGTTAACCTGGTAGAAAAAAGAATTATCTGACATCAGCGTCAACAATTTTTTTTGGAAATCATCAAACAGATCAAGCACAGAGGATTTCCCATGCATAGAGAAAAATAGATTCTGATGAAATAATGCAGGGCAAAAAGGAGCTCCTAAAGGGAAATAAAATTAAGGTTGTTTACGCAAAAAGTCCACGTACTGTGTTCACTGTGTTAATTTAGTCCTCTTACTTTTGATTGTGTCAATTTCGTCCCTATGCAATTTACCATGCGTCAATTTAGACCAATGGTGAAATTGAAGTTAATGATGTAATTTTAACAATGCTGTCATGTTAGATGTAACTGTAAGTGACCCAATACAAATCCACACGTTGACCCAATTTATACCCACCAATGACCCGACCATTAAAAATTTAGTCACACCAACTTAATGTCAATTTTACTTTAGAACTAAATTGATGCAATGTAAGTTGCACATGGACTATATTAACACAATCAAAATTACAAGCACTAAATTGAGACAATGGACAAAAAACAAGGACCCTATGCCATAAATAATCCTAAAATTAAATAGGAAAGAAAAGCATCAAGAAGAACATGCAGAAAAGAACTCACATGCTGATCTGGGACTTGTGCAATTTCCAGAAGCTGCATCACAGAAAGGAAACATAATCTCTATCAGCACTCAGAACCAGACACAAAAATAGGTAGAAGAGCTATGTTACTCAGAAAGGTATGACTATGAACATAGCTACATCGATATGTCCAGAGGTTATACTTCGCACTTATGTCTAGAGGTTATACTTCGCAATTATAATTTAAAACCAGAATAATGCAATAGCTTCAAATAAAACAAAACAAAAATTTGGTACATGTCCAGGCTGACAATATCAAACTGCATATAGTTACTAGCACCATATAAGTGACAACAACAGAATCATTTCAGAACGTATGTGAGCAACAGGTAACAATAGAATAAGACACCCCAACAACAACAACAACAACAAAAAAAAAAACCAGTGCCCTGAGGGCTCCTGCATATGCTGGGTCTGGAAGGGGTGGGATGTACGCAGCCTTACCCCTTCAGGGGTGCTACCTAAAAAGAGGCCGTGTCTCAGGACCCCCAACTTGGAAAGCATAAAAACAACAGCACATCGATAGAGAGCATAAAATATAAAGTATGAAGTAGCGATAGTAGTAAAGCAACATAGCAACAGAACAACATGCAATCAATGCACAACAATAGCAAATAAAATCAAACAGGCATTACATATACGTCTACGGGGGCTAGTACGATCTTAGTTGCGCTCCTCTCTTCCTAAACTGCAATATCAACTACACCTATACTAGCCCTCAATTCCGCTCTATGTAGGGCCATCTCTTGGTTTAATTTGCAGGTAGCCAAAAATATTATGATGCTAGGTGAAATTAGTCTTAAACATTCTCCAACTATAGTTATAAAATTGTAGCAAAAGATTATATATTTCACCATAGGATACACGAAAGCAATGACCAAGAAAGGAATGTCAATTCTTTTAACATAATGAAGCAAAAAAGAAAAAAGAAAGATCTAAATGGAGTCATGTTTTCAGCAAGAGCAAGAAAATAGCAATTACCTGAACCTTCCCCTCATAGGAAATTAGTGTACCGCCTTTCACATCAGCCAATGTCTTAGGTGTCACCTGTGTGAAGATTGAAAATTTGAAAAAGAATAAGTGGGTAATAAATCCTGAGTGCGCTCAAAGTATAAGGTAGGTATGTAACGGATCCCAAGTGATCTTAAAGAATGTTTTGGAGAATGTTTTGCATACCTCCATGCAGTACTCGTTCTTGTTCTGTATCAAGTGATTTAAGATCTCTTTGATAGTGAATTAAGGAACATTACCATTTGGGCCACACAACTTTAACGATATACTGGTAATGTGGCTGGTAATGCGGAAATGAGAATATGTAAGAAAGAGAATGTAAAAGTTATGCAAGTAGTCCTGGTATTGATGGTTAAAGGTTAAATGCTAGGCACAACATAAAGAGGATACTCAAATCAACAATAGCCCCCAAATTATCAGAGTTGGCAACAAAGATGTATTCCTTGCCCTGTAGAATTTGAAATGAAAAAATTAGCAAGCTGCACTGATCGCCTCTCAAATTCAACCAAAGTTTTGAATTGTAAATAAAGCCGCCATATCTCTTACCTGAGATAAAAACAAATCTAACTTGCCACTGTTCATCAAGGATGTGAACACATCACCATGGCCAGGAGGATACCTTCATGAATGTAAGATAGCCACAATTACTCATCTTTGAACATACAGCACGCCACATGGTTAAACAGGAAGATGACGCAGATGCAGAAAATGCTACAAAGAGAAAAAAAGAACAAGGAGGCAGAATATAGTGGAAATTCATGATGATTACTAGAATCACTATAAAAATAATTTTATCTTGGAAATTCGTTTTGACATATTAATACGGTTTTACTCAGAGAACTGAATATTACTGAGATTTCAAATAGTTACAGCCTCATAAAATCACCACTAGAATCCCTTCGCATAAAAATGGACAAGCAGAAGTAATGAAAACCTCCAAAAGCACAGAATGTGGGAGGGAGGATGAAATAGTTTGCCAAATTCAAAAGGAAAAAAGTTTTATAATCATTCAACGATGTAGCTGCAACTTAATTCCATTACACCGTAAAACATATTCTAGTTCCTTTCATATTTTGAATAGTAGAAAGACCAGAAGAATATATGACATACCATCCATCCTTGCCAGATTGACCTTTGCATGGAAGTGGTGAGAAATCCTCAACAACTAAACGCGGGTACTGGCTCTGTATGGAGGCAACAAACATAGGACCATAGGAAATAAAATTAGCAAACTTCAATGCGGTTTGCGTTCAAACATAAACACTAAACAGTTGTAAGCTTGGGGCTCATAAGGGGTGACAGACCTGATTAAATGTGTGGATCTGTATGTTGTGACTGGAATACTTCTCTATAATCTGATTCAATGATCTTAATTAGTTGTCTTTCAAACAAAAACCAATAAATTATCACTGAGTAATACTCACCTTAAGAGTATCATCATGTGTGTTGAATGAGTTCATGAGAACCAGGGGCACATTGGAACCATACTTGGAGTTAAGACTCTATCAAACATTTAAAAAAAAAAAAGGAAAAATCAAATCAATCCAGAAACAGCAGTTACAAAAAATATGCAATAGAAGACAAAATCAATTACCTCAATCTGCATAACAATTAAGTCAAGGAATGTAAGCCCATTACGCACTTCGATGACAGACCTGAATTTGAGAAGATAAGCAAAATCGACTATAGATGTCAGCAAGGCATATCAGCCTAAAAGAAGCCAACAGATACCGTCATCAATGGTAATTATTGCTACGTTTGACCTGAGCAAAGGCTTCACACATGGGTCAATTATGAAGATTCGAAAATTTAGACCAAGAAAGATTCTACTTGATCCCATACTTCCGACAATAAAGGAGGCCTCCATCCTATTGGATGGTTCCTTATTAGTCCACTGAAGATTAGATTATGAATTAGGTAAAATTTCACTCTACATAAATAATATGCAAACTTGATTCATAGCAGAAAAAATCAGCTTTTTGTTGGTCGTCTCATGCGCCAAACATACTTTGGACCCGTGCAGCCCATTGTTGTTCCCAAACCTCCGTTAAGCTTCAACACAACAAGTTTGTCCAAGAGCTCCTTGGTCTGGGCAGGATCTGTACCCATTTAAAGTAATCTCATAAGTAAAAAAAAAAAAAAAAAAAAAAAAAAAGAAAAATTAAGGAGATCACCAACACAAATAACAAATATCAAATCCTACGCATACAAATTTAGCTACATAATAGGGCGTAAACGAGTGGAGTCGAGCCATGCATCCTTGCTCGAACTTGAGCTCGATAAGCCTTATCTAGGGTGGGTTTGAGCCAAACTCTTACCAAGATTTCGTACCTTTGTTTGAGGTCGGTTTGAAAAGATTTTCGTGTGTCTAATACTCAGCTTGGCTGGACTCAGTTATCGAGCCAAATTGAGCTCATAATTAAGTCGAGCCTACTATCAAGTTGACTTCACTACTAAGTCAAGTTCACGACCGAGCTAAGATATTTGAGCTACTATTGACCTATTATCGAACCATTTTTGAGCTAATATCGACTATTAATGAGCTCTTATCGAACTCTTGCGCAACCTTTATCAAACTGTTAGTGAGCGTTCACAACCCAAGCATCCCCTTGTTTGAAGTTGGCTTGATAAGCTTATTGAGCTTGCTTGAACTCGGCTGAATAAGCTATCGAGTCCCCACGACGAACAAGAACAAGCAGTAAGCAATTTTGAACACAAGTATTGTTGGGCTTGCTATGTGAAGCCTAGTTTTATACTGTTATTGCCAAGTCCATAGAGTGGAGGATCAGGGCCTAGATTTTGGCCCAGGCCCAGACCCATTTTGGTGATTTCAGTTAGGGAGATTAGGGTTTCTTTGTGTGCGCCTATAAAACCCTGTTTAGGGTTTGAGAGAGTAAAGCAAAATTAGAAAACTCTCTGTAAAACTTTCAAGCACTAAAACATCCCTACAACTCCGTGGACATAGACATTTTAGACTAAATACGTAAATCTTGCGTGTTTGATTTTGTTTTCTTATTTAATTTTTCGTTATGTTTTAGTTGTTACATTTCTTAACAAGTAGTTCATCGAACGTTTGGTTATTTAGTATCCTTATTAATGGAAAAAATCATTGGATTATAAAAACAAAATTAAATGGTTGTCTTCCTATGATCACCAAAGAGGGTACCAACACGCCGTTACCAGATTCTATTAGAACTCCAAAATTAAGCGTGCTTGGCCGAGAGCAGTACCAGGATGGGTGACCTCCTGGGAAGTCCTCACCCTCAGGTCGGGAGCACTTGGAAACAACCTTTCTTCAGGGGTAATACCCCAAAGGGGAAATGTTGCGTACATCCGCCCCACCGACCCTACTTAGGTGGAAACCCTTGGGGCACTAGGTATGTTGTTGCTTGGTTGTCTTCCTATGATCAAATGAGAATATGGCATTAGAGGAGGTCGGTGATTACCCTCAGGAGGTGGTGTTATTTTGTCATACGGTACCACGACTTCATCAGTAGGAGTCTGAATCTTACTCCACTCAACATGTTGCGCTTCACCACTTCATTTGATACATGCAGATTAATAGCAAACACTTACATAAGCGTCTTCTGACACTGATAATCGACAATAGATATCACAAGAACACATTAAACGGTTGTATTCTAAGATTCCCTCTTGCAGCGATCTGTGCAGTTTCGTGGACACATACACTATTGACTGAATCACACTCATCGAGTTATTTACCCATTGGTCCTTGATCTTTTTAAGTTTGTTTAAATTAGTCCCTCATTTTTTTTTTTCCCTTCGACGTAATCCCCAATATTTTTTAAGTTTATTTAAATTAATCCCTTATTTTTTTTTTCTTTTGTTCAAAATGGCCACTACAAAATTGATCCGTCATCTTTTTAACTTTTACTTAATTTTGGTACCAAGTGTAGAACTAATTTGTCATACATAGAACATTAGGGACCATTTCAAATGAAGAAAAAAATAAGGGGCTAATTTGAATAAACTTACAAACATTAGGAACTATTTTAAACCAAAGAAGAGACAGCGGACCAATTCGAACAACTTTAAAAACATTCGATACCAACAGTGTAAATAACTCCACATAAATCTCTCTTGTATTTCATTTTCACTTGTTAATCCATTCGTTCTCTATTTTGTCATCTCCACAACACTGATCACTCAAAAATTAATAGATCAGATCCACACAAGATACATGCAGATCAACGCCAATCATACAAAGGCTGCTTGGCCGTTCTTTTGATCAAGAAAAAAAAAAAAAAAAAAAAAACCCACCAATCATACAAATAACAGTTCAAAATTTCCCGCCCTGTCAAATCTCATCGAATCTTAGGCTCGATCCACCGTAGAGTTGGCACATATAAAATCTACATATAAGCTTAAGTAAAGTTCCATCCTAAAACCAAACTATAATAATCTCTTCTCTTTCACAACTACTACGTAGAATTCTTAGACTCACACGCAGATTCCTGAACACACTCAGCGACATTTAGAACAAACAGATACAGATCACTGAAATAAGCAATCAACCAATCAAGTACTCCATAGCATTCGTGTCCGTACCTGAGATAGCGAGCGACGAGGTTGATGAATCCAGATTTCTCATTCTCACTGTTACAAGAACCAACAAGATCAAAATCAAACCACAGATCCAGCGATTCAACGAGACGATCAAATCGAATAAAGAAATCAAACAATCAAATAGATCTAGAACCTGATCTGATCGAGGCCAGCGACAGCAGAACGAAGCTTCTCGAGCTTGTCGGCATCAGCGGGGTTCAGAGCAGCAGCAGACGCCATTGATGATCCGAAGAGCGGTTACACAGAGAGAGAGAGAGAGAGGGAGAGAGATGAGGAGAGTAAAGATCCGAGTGAGGAGGGGGTGCTTATGGAAAGATGTGTGGGCCAAGGGAAAATTATTTATAAGGAAATCTTTACGCCTTTCCGGTCATATGTTCCACGCTGCGGACTAGTCTCTTAAATTAAGGGTATTTAAAAATAGCCTCTCTTTAAGATAACTCCCTGAAGAAAAAAGGTTGCGTACATCTACCCCTATACCCTACTTTTGCGGGAGCCCTTGCAAGCACTGAGTTTGTTGTTGTTGTTGTTGTTGTTGTAATGAATTATTATTTTAATTTAAATAAAGTAATATTTTTAATATCTTAAGGGCTTCCGTCTAAGTAGGGTTAGGGGTGGACGTACGTAACTTTTCCCTTTAGGATATTCTAAAGGGAGGCTATTTTTAAGAATCTCTAACATGAGGGATACAACACGAGGACTTCTCAATAGGTCACCCATCTGTGTATTACTTTCGCGCAAGCACACTTAACTTCGAAGTTCTAATAGGATCCAATGTTTAAATATTCTATAATTTTAAAATTTTATTGATCATGTATTTATTTTTGCCGGAATTTAATAAATTTTATTAAAAAATGCTAAAATAAAATATTATTCTGATAGAGTTATTTACACAGTTGGTCTTTTGTGCTTTCAGTTTTGTTTAAATTGGTCCCTCATTTTTTATTTTGTTCAAATTGATCTCTTATCTTTTTAAATTTATTGAAACTAGTCATTCATCTTTTCTTTTATTTGAAATGATTCTTCATGTTTTGATAAAATTGACCCCTTATCTTTTTAATTTTACCTAACTTTGGTTACAATATAAGAGATTATTTTGAAAAAAAAGAAGAAAATATACTAATTTGAATAAATTTAAAATTTTGAGGGACCAATTTAAACAAAGTTATAAAGATGATGGTCCAATTTAAATAAAAAAGATAAAAGATTAATTGAATAAACTTAAAAAGATAAGGAACCCGTTGTGTTAACAACTAAAATACATCAATATTTATTATAATTTAATAACTTTTACCCAAAAAAACTAACATAACACATGATTTCATAGTTATAAACATTCTGTCAAATTTTTATCGTAATTTGATGATTTTTTAGTGAAAAAATTAGCATGACTTATATATAATATTCAAACTTCAGGATATTTTATTATATATATTAAAATATTAGAATATTTAGGTGATAAATATCTAAATTTAAAGTAGCTAAGTGATAATAAATTTTAAATTTATAATTTTTTGTTATATTTTAAGACAGAGAGAATATGCAGCGAATATGACGGGGCGGTGGATGGTACGAATGAATGAATGAATTTATGCTGAAACGAATGGCAAGAATCACGTCCTTCCAACTCGGATCTCAGGTACGTTGCAACCATCTCTTTTTTTCCAATATTTTTATTGGAAAATATTCTTTTATTTAAATTTTTTGTTTATTTAGTTATAAAATAATTTCATTATCTATATTTAAATAAAAATATTAAGGGACGTTTTTTTAAAATAACAAATTTTGATATTTTTATTCCAAAAATAGCACGCGAAAATTCGAAATTACTAAATGAAGAAAATGACAAATAATATAACTTGAATAATGTAGAACACTTGGAATGAGAGAATAATATAATTGAATAATTCAAATAAACAACAATACTAGCCTATTTATAATTACAACAAGGCAAATGAAAAGATGCAAGATTAAAAAGGAACCCTAGACTAATTACATCAATGTAAATCTAGATCTAGAAAAATGAAAAAATGAAGAGGGCATTCATGGTGGCCATTCAACCACTTGGCCGGTTACAAGAAGAGGGCAAGAAAGAAATAAAAGTCAAATTTACTACCCTATATTAAAACTAGATCTAATTTATTCTATTACATTAAAACTAAATACAATTAAAAATAAAACTAATATAATTAAAACATATTAGAATTTAACACTCCCCCTCAAGTTGGAGCATGGAGGTTAACAATGCCCAACTTGCGGAGAAGAGCGGAGAACGAGGATAAACCGAGTGCCTTGGTGAAGACATCTGCCACTTGACCTGTAGACCTGACAAAAGAAGTGGAAATTTCTTTTGCTAACAATTTTTCACGTACAAAATGACAATCAATCTCTATGTGCTTCGTCCTCTCATGAAACACTGGGTTAGAAGCGATATGAAGGGCCGCCTGATTATCACAAAACAATACAGCAGGGTGGTTAGTGCAAACTTGAAGATCATGTAATGTGCGCCTCAACCATACTAACTCACTAGTAACCGTAGCCATGGCTCGATACTCTGCTTCAGCGGAAGAACGAGAAACAACGGACTGCTTCTTAGAGCGCCACGATACCGGGGAATCTTCCAAAAATACCACAAAACCTGTAGTGGAGCGTCTAGAAGTGGGGCAACCTGCCCAGTTAGCATCACAATAAGCACGAAGTGATAAATCACACGCATGTGGCAAAAAAATACCCTGACCCGGTGTTCCCTTAACATAGCGAAGAACTCGATAGGCCGCTTCTAAGTGTGATACTCGTGGATCATGCATAAACTGACTAAGGATTTTAACTGCATAACAAATGTCGGGTCGAGTAATGGTTAGGTAAATGAGTCTCCCCACTATTCGACGATACTGTCCTGGATCCTTTACACGGTCCCCTTCCCCATCAACTAAACGATGGTTTTGAACTATGGGAGTGGAAGTAGGTTTTGCACCTAAAAGACCCGTCTCACTCAAAATGTCAAGGGCATATTTTCTCTGACTCAAGGCTATTCCATCCTTAGTACGAGCAACCTCTATTCCAAAAAAATATTTAACGGGCCCCAAGTTCTTTATTCCAAACTGTTTATCGAGTTTGGACTTGACCTCTTCTATGTGATTCACATTATTTTCCAGTTACAATGACATCATCAACATACACCAATACACTAGTGAAAACTGATCCACGAACATATGTAAACAAAGAGTAATCTGACTTGGATTGTGTAAAACCAATGTCAACCAAGAACGACACAAACTTTTGATTCCAGTTACGAGAAGCTTGTTTAAGGCCATAAAGGGATTTACGTAACCGACAGACTTTACCCTGATGTTGCTTTTCAAACCCTTGAGGAAGTTTCATATAAACTTCCTCATCTAAGTCACCATGTAAAAAGGCATTGTTCACATGTAACTGATGTATAACCCAATCCCTAGCGGCTGCAACTGCAAGAACACATCTAACTGTGACAAATTTAGCAACGGGAGCAAAAGTGTCATGATAATCGATACCTTCGACTTGAGTATAACCCTTGGCAACCAACCGTGCCTTGTAACGCTCAATGGTACCGTCTGACTTGTACTTTATCTTGTAGACCCACTTGGAGTCTATGGCTCGCTTCCCAGGAGGTAACTCCTCCAATGTCCATGTCTTATTTTGCTCTAGAGCCGAAATCTCCTTTTTCATAGCCTCTCTCCAATGTTCGTGTTCAACTGCCTGAGAGAAATTTCGTGGCTCATCACCCGAGGTGATGGATTTAAGCAAAGATGAATGTAAGTTAGAGAACCGCGCATTAGACACAAAATTTGACAAAGGATAAACCATACCTGAGTCAGCTGAAGAAGCGGAAGCACGAGGATGGGCTATAGATGAAGGAACATCCACTATATAATCTTGGTACTTTACCGGCATTGAGCGAACCCGACCCGGCCTTCCTGAGCCGCCCTCTTGTGTGTACTGCTGGGGGCTGTTAGCCCTCTGTCCTGGTGCTGCAGCACTAGTCCCTGTCGGTGGTACTGCCACCGACAGGTTTGTTCCATCCGGTGGTGGTTCGGCCACCACCGGTACCTCCTGTACCTGTGTCCTCCCACTCACTTTGTCATCCATATACCGTATTAAATCAATTTCATTATCATCATTCCTTCGCTCTTTCTTCTCAAGATAAGGAAAAATGTCTTCATAGAAAATTACATCACGTGAAACAATCATCTTCTTGTTATCTAAATCAAAAACCTTATACCCTTTCTTTCCATGTGGATACCCAATGAAAACACATTTATTTGCACGGTTACCAAATTTATCCTTGTTACGATCCTTATGATGAACATAGCATAAAGACCCAAAGACACGTAAATGACCAAAAGAGGTTGCTTTTCCAAGTAATGCCTCATAGGGACTGCGGTGTTCTAATCGTTGTGTTGGCATGAGACTAATCAAATGGGCCGCCGTTTGGACACATTCTCCCCAAAATTGAATAGGAAGGCCTGCTTCAAATCGAAGGGCCCGAGCCACCTCAAGAAGATGTCTGTGTTTTCTTTCTACAACCCCATTTTGTTGCGGTGTGTCGGTGCATGAATTTTGTACTTGAATCCCTTTCCCTGCATAGAAACTGAGTCAAGGACCAAAAAGAAACTCCGCACCATTATCGCTCCTTACTTGCTTTACACATTTGTTGTACTGAGTTTGTACAACTTGACAAAAATCCATAAGGATTCTATGAGATTGAGACTTAACTCTCATCAAATAAACCCAAGTACACCTGCTATAATCATCAACGATGGTAAGAAAAAAATGAGCACCAGTCATGGACAAAGTACGATAAGGACTCCAAATATCACAATGAATCAATTCAAAACATCGCCCAGTCTTGCTAACAGAAACGGGGAAAGGTAAACGAGTTTGTTTTGCCCGATTGCAAGAATCACAAACAACATCAAAAGAAGTACCAAAATCCAAATTCAAAACTTTTGACAGTTTATTAAAAGGGACATGCCCCATTCTACGATGCCATAACAAAGACCTTTCTACAGGAACCGACACGTGCGTAACCGAAGGTGCAACCGGCCCCTCCAAAAGATATAGCCCATCTCATTGTCTACCCACTCCAATCAGCTTCCTCGATGGTAGGTCCTGTATGACACAACAATTTGAATAAAAGGTCAATGCGCAATTCCTATCTCTAGTCAACTTGCTAACCGAAAGGAGATTGCACTGAAAACCAGGAATGCATAAAACATTTTCAAGAGTAAGGTTGCTAGAAATGGTGGCACGTCCTATGTACGAAACTGATAAAGAATTCCCATTCGGAAGTCTAACCGGTTTGACTTTGGTGTTAACTTGAACACTTTCTAAAACAAAATCTGAGCAAACCATATTGTTGGAGGCACCCGTGTCAATGATCCAAACGGAATTAAACAAAACCTGACCTGACATGTTGACACTAGGAGAACTTCCCTCGTCACTGAGTAGAGACAACAGCTGTTGATACTGAGACGCCGACAACCCCACAACCGGGCTGTCTTACTGCGGAGGCTGTGCTGCTGCTGGAGCAGCCGGCGCTGGCAGCAACAGTGGATGCTGGTGACGCGGCGCCGGCTGTGCTGCTGGCTGCGCAGCTGCAGCTGCTGCTGTGCGGTTCTGGCCCCGGTTCTTCCATCCTGCCGGATATCCTATGAGCTCATAGCAACGGTCCTTCGTGTGACCCTGTCTTTTGCAATGGGAACAAGACAACCGATTATTGCGCTTCGGAGTTTTCCCATTGAAATTGGGTAAATCTCCCCCATACGCTCCAATATTTCCTTTCACTACGAGAGCCGTAGCTTCAGGGTTAACAACGCTACCTGAGACAACGCTCTGTTGCTTCTCTTCCTGACACAAGGTAGCATAAGCATTGGATACATTGGGAAGGGGCTTGGTGTTCATGAGTTGGGACCTTATGGTAGAAAAAGAAGGGTCCAAGCCCATCAACAAATCAAGCAACCTTTCCATGTCTCTTATGGCCGCGAAAGCTTGCCCCGAGCGGCAAGTACAAGGGGGAATAGCCACAAGAGTGTAAAGCTCGTCCCACAGGGACCTTCACTTCGTGAAATAGTCAAACATCGACATATTATCTTGTCTTAAGTGTGAAATCTCACGCTTAATTTCATAAACCCGCGGTACATTTCCTTGGGAAAAACGTTCATTCAAGTCTAGCCAAACGTCACACGCAGATTCAAAATAGGCAATACTTGCATTGATTTCTTTAGAAACCGAATTGGATAGCCAAGAAGAAACCATGGAGTCACAAGCACTCCAATTTTCAAAATCCGGAGAATCTTTCTCCGGTTTCTTGATACTACCATCAAGAAAACCAATTTTACCCTTGGCCTTAAAAACCTTAAAAATAGAGCGCCTCCAAGCCGGGAAATTTGGGCCAGTTAAAATATCTTGCACGAAAACAAGCCCCGGATGATCCGAGGGGTGAAGATAATAAGGTGAGTTCGCATCAGGAACTCCCCCTGAAACTGCAACCGGCGCAACGGTTTGGTTAGAAACTTCACTTGAATTTTCTTTATTCATTTTAAGATGCATAAAAATAACACAAATAAAACAAGAAATATGAAAAATTCAAGATGTTTGGCTTACAGTGAGGCACGACTAGGAAACACGAGCAATGACTTGGATCTAATCCCGCTTTGATACCCTGAAGAAAATGACAAACAATATAACTTGAATAATGTAGAACACTTGGAATGAGAGAATAATATTATTGAATGATTCAAATAAACAACAATACTAGCCTATTTATAATTACAGCAAGGCAAATGAAAAGATGCAAGATTAAAAAGGAATCTAGGCTAATTATATCAATGTAGATCTAGATCTAGAAAAATGAAGAAATGAAGAGGGCATTCATGGTGGCCATTCAACCACTTGGCCGGTTACAAGAAGAGGGCAAGGAAGAAATAAAAGCCAAATTTACTACCCTACATTAAAACTAGATCTAATTTATTCTATTACATTAAAACTAAATACAATTAAAAATAAAACTAATATAATTAAAACATATTAGAATTTAACACTAAAAATAACACGCGAAAATTAAAAATTACCAAAATAGCATGCCCAGTTAGCATGCCATTGCCATCTAAGCAAGAGTATTTTGGTCATTTCACTTTTTTCAAAATTAAAAAAAAAAAAAAGGTTTTTTTTACTGTTGGAACAACTTTTTACCAATATATATATAAATATTGCCTAAATTTTTTGTATAGCATATAAACTTAGATATATAACATATAAATTTTTCTTACAACAACTTTTCGAATTTTCGCATGCTATTTTAGAAATAAAAATATCAAAATGTGCTGTTTTGAAAAATCCCCCATGATTAAGGCCTTGTTTGGTTTCACAAAAGTAGATGCAAGAAGATGAAATTTATAGGAGTAGAATTTGAGCTTTCGTTTTCTTAACAGAAAGTGGGTAGAACGAGAAAAGTAGAAATTGCCTAGTAATTTCCATTTCTCTTAAAATGCTGGAGGTAACTTATCTAGCCCCCAAGCAAGCTCTAATTTCTTTGTTTTTAACTAGTCTTGCGAATGAAGTTCTATTCTCATTATGATAACCAATTATTTTTTACCTACTTTTTATTAAGTTAATACAAGAATTGAATTCCCAAAAAATACAACTTCCCGAATCCATGTAGCAACCAAACGAAGTCTAAATTTGATCAAATTGATGCTGAAGTACGATATAAGATGCGATATTAACACTGAAAATGTTTTCCATTCAGTAAAGGAAAACGTCATCTTAACTCCTTGAGAGAAAGTCAACTTTCTGTCTATGGAGGAAATACAACAACAATAATAACAACAGTCCCAGTGTCACAGGGGCTCCCGCACGAAGCAGGGTCTGGGGGGGTGGATGTAGGCAGCCTTCCCCCTTCCTAGTGGAAGAGAGGCTGTTTTCGAGGAACCCCATCCTAAAGAAATATTTTCCACAAATAAGAATTGTTACTTATATGTACAATAAGATTATGCTAATGGTGATTTTAAAGCTTTTCACTCTATGGCATAGATTTACTTATAGGGTTCATTTATCATGCACTAAGACACTGGATCCTATTAGAACTCTAAAGTTAAGTGTGCTTGGAGAGAGTAGTACCAGGATGGGTGACCTCCTAGGAAGTCCTCGTGTTGCCAACCCTATAAGGTTGGAGGTCCTCGGAAACAACCTCTCAACAAGATTATACCCTAAATGGGTAAAGCTGCGTACGTCCACCCCTCCCAGGCCCTGCTTATGCGGAAGCCCTTGAGGCACTAGGTCTATTGTTGTTGTTGGTATAGATTTACTTATATCATTATCGGCTGACCTTCTTGGCAAATAATTGCTCCAATCCCAACTCTAGAAGCGTTTATTTGCAACTTAAATATACTGTCAAAGTCATGTAATGCTAAATTGGGGATGTCAAGCTTAATCTCCACAACTGCGTGCTTGATGATAGTCGACCAACTGAATCTACTCCCCTTCATATACTATTATTGGGGCCATAATGGGGCTAAAGTGAGTTATCAACCGTCTGTCGAATGAGGTTGATTAGTGGAAGTTCCAAATTTTGAGAACTGTCTTTTGCATGGGTTAATCATACACAGTTGCAACTTTGGCTTCGTTTGTGGAGATTCCGTCTTCAAAGACTATATGACTAAGGAACAATACATTGTTGATCATATTGGTGTACTTCTTCGCCGCTAACAAGCGTTGTAGATGTTGAACCGAGAGGACCTCCTTTAAGTGTGGGAGGTGATCAGCGACGTTGGGGTGGAAAAATAGAATTTATCAAAATAGACAACCATGAACTGTTTGATAAAAGGTTGTAGGACTTGGTGCATGACGTGCATGAAATGCTAGGGGCATTGGACAATCCAAATGGCATGGCAAGCCTCTCATATAGATCCTCTCGAGTTTGACGCGATTTTAGTTTCATCTCAACTAACAATATGGATATGGTGGTAACCACTCTTGTGGTATGGGGAGTTGATTTTTTCGATAATTATCGGTATAGCCGTAGGTTGTGTTTTTACCTAGCATATGGTGGCATGTGTCGACCATAGGACCGGATATAATCTCAAGTCACCTAAGCAACTGCTTGGGACCCTGAATTTTAGGGCCCCAAAATTCAGGGGTCGTGATTTTTGAATTAACAACTTCTAATATCAACAAGTTTTAAAAAAATTAGTATTGTATACGAAAGGCCTCATTTGAAAATTTTACTTTGGGCCCCAAAAATGTCAGGGCCAACCCTGGTCGACCACCACGCGTCGAGCCACGAGTCCTAATCCTGAGACCATTGGAGCAACGACCGCTCGCTCGCTCTCTCACTCGATTGATGCGGCAGAGGAGTGGAAGCGAGTGGTTAGAGTCTGGGGCTGGAGGGTTTATATAGGGAGGGGTTGGGTGGGCCGAAATTGGGCCTGTTTAGTTTGGGCTTGGGAAGTTGGGCACCTTTTAATTTACAAATTTGGAACTTTGGATATTGTGATTTAAACATTTATGATTTTAGCAAATCGTTTGTTTAAGGGGAAAACCAAATTCTCGGGATTGATTTTTTCCTTTTTCATTGTTTAGCATACATTTTTCGACAAAAAAGGTTTTCCGAAGGACAATCTTTTCCCTAAAATGGGGGAAAATGATTTTCCTTTTAAGAGAGGGATATCATTCCAAAGGATCCAAAAAATTTGAAGGTATATATCGACCCAATTATGGATCAATCCAAAATAAACTTGGTAAGATCTTAATTACTAGGTAATAATGCGGGATAAAAATTAAATGAACAATGATTAGTAAGCTCCAAATCCTAGAGTGAATTATGTGGTTTCATTTGATTTTTGTTTCTAACTGATCTTTTATATTTTAATTATCTTTATTAATTCATGCTATGGTAAATGTTATAATTTAAAAATAATGTTTACATCAAATCAAGCACCAAAAACCTAAATATAGATTTGTTATGATCGGGGCTTGATGAGCATCTACGAGGGTTTCGGTTGCTGATTGTGATCTAGTTGTTCTTGTATTGGTTCTTGCACTTTGATCGGTTAGAACGAACTAAAATTCAGCAGTAAAACCTGTTTTTTTTATTGATCAATTGCAGCTAGCATCAAAAACTTGACACAATACAACTCAATTTAGCTGATTTTGATTCAACTAAATCAATTGCAAAGCATCTAGACTCTTGCACAGCACAACAACCAGATTTTGGATTTGTTTCTTGATTATGAGCTCGATTGGAAGCCAAACGAGGCTCTGATACCAATTGTTATACTTGTGATTGAATCACAAAGCATGAGCTAAGTAAATTGAGGATAGATGAGAGTACGAGATGAGAAAAAAGTTAAATTAGATGAGAAGTTAGAGAAATATAGATGAGAAAGTAGAGAGAGTTAGATGAGAGAGAGAACGTTCATCTCAAAGAGATATTTGTTTGTATATTTGATTGAATATTTGAATTATTACACTTGACTAATATTTATAAGCAATACAAGGCAAGCTAATACATTGAATCAAGTCATGAGCTCTAACCAACTTAAGCTAACAATTGGCGCCAAATATTTAACTTCCTAACAGCAAACCACAACCGCAAGCAATCTACTGCAACAGCAACTTCCAACAGCAGCAACCGAACACAACACAGCAGCACAACAGCAACAAAATCAGCAACCGAAACCCCCTAGTTGCTCTCAAGCCCGGATCATAACAAGATGCTATTTTCTTTAGAAAATACTTTCTTTTAATATATGTGCTTTAGGAAAATTATTACTTCAATATTATGATGTTTGACAATTTATCAGTTAAGTATTCTAACATTTCAATGCATACAATTCATCTTGAGGTTTAAATATTTTATTACTTAAGTACTATGGAATTTTAAATTTTTATCAATCAAATGCTTTTTGTTGAAATTCGATAGATATTCAATAGAAATACTAAAATAGAATATGATTCCAACAATATATCAAAATTTTCATTACAATTTGATGATTTTCAGCTAAAAATGCTAACATGATACATGATTTCAGCCATATTTAAGTAATTTACATCAACCTATAATGAACCTTTAAATATAATTTTCTAAAAACAGGCTTATATTGTTATCATAATTAAGTATTATATTAGTATTTTTATACAATATTGATCAAATTCTTATAAAATTCATCAAATTTGATACAGGGTACCTATGTAATAAAATATTCAACTTTAAGAATCTTGTTGTATATATTTAAATGTTAGGATATGTGATAAATGCTTAAATCTCATGGTACCTTAGTAATAATTTCACAACCACATGAAATTTACATAATTTTAAATATATTATATTGCTACATTTATTGTCCTATGACAAGGCAGAATATATATGATTGGTAGAACATGATTCCTTTAAAACAAACAAGGAATATCACAAGGTGGGAACATGTTTTTCATTGAAACAAATAGCGGAAAATCTCAACGGGAATTGTATCTTCTATGGCAAACCTTTTCCAAAGGAAAATATTTTCGGGGGAAGAGTACTTTTCTTGAGACAAACGGAGCCTTAATGTATATATATTTATACTACATATTACTTACAAATTCGCCTTTCAAAAGTCTTTACTCTCCGTCCTTAAATTTTTAAGCTATCATTTACCTCTCCTTTTATAAAATTTTTTGTTTGGTAGGAAGACGCGGATTGAAAAATTTGGTAAGACAAGTATATAATTTGTTTTATTTGGTTAAAAGTTATGAACATGTTTTGGGACTTGTTCAATACCTTGGATGTTAAGTTTTGATTGTTTGTTATGGTACTAATTTTGAGCATTCGATGTTAAGCTGTGGTTATCTTGATGAGTAATTATTTATCATTTTGACTATAGTATGATGATTTTATGTGGGTTAGATTGATTATCGTCATGTATTTTGTCAAGATATGAAATGATTTCTATTCGAACATTCAAGAGACTATCGTGACATGGAATCTTGTTTTCTTTTAAAACAAACAAGGGAAACTGACATTTTAGAATCTTGTTTTCCTTCAAAGCAAACAAGAGAACATAACAGTCTCGAATCATGTTTTCTCTCAAAACAAACAAGGAAAAATCTAAATTAGAATTTTATTTTCCGTGGAAAATTTTTTTTCCCAAAAGAAATTATTTTTCGGGCTTTTCCTTTGAAACAAATGGAGTCTACATATATGCTATCCAACGTGTATTTGTAATATATAGTGAATTAAGAAAACACGACATACAAATATTCATAAGGACCTGTTAGGAAAATCTTATGAAACAGGTATCAATGAATAGTTTTAAGCTTTAAGGCGTGTAGTGAACCACTATCTTTAAGACTTATTTCGTAGATAATGAAATAGTCTCGGGGATACAATAAAAATCAAGAATCAAAGTAAGATAGAGTGCAGAAAGGAAAGATAACCAAAATATGAACATAGAGAATGATGTTTCAATATATTTTTTAAGTATGGTTTTCATCATTTTCAACATAAGAAATGAGGGCGGTATATATGTAGTTTTCAAGTGTTTTTTCATGAAGAGACACATTCCTTCATCCAAAAGACACCAAATCATCTTTTGTTTATTTTGTAAATACACCAACATGACCACAATTAACAAGCAACATGAAAACAATAAGGACAATATGAAACAACAACCGACCTAGTGCCTCGAGGACTCCTGCATATGGAGGGTCTGAGTGAGGGGATGTTCCTAGCCTTACCCTTTTTGGTTACTACCCTAAAGGGAGGCTGTTTCCGAGAGACGACATGAAACATCAAAATATATTCGTTATGGAAAAGAAAGGAAAATATTAGAAGGAATTACTTCAATCAATATGAAGACAAACATGTATTCTTTTCAAACATGTTGTAATTTAAATTACAATTGCTGTATGTTTCTATATCTTATCTTCTCATGGCATGAGTATTTCTCTGCCATGCATAAAAGCCCTAAAATTGTGTGCGGAAAACAATTTGAGTTAGCCGAATGAAGTAAATTGAATCGAAGTGTGTATACTATGTTGTAAAATATTTTACAACACCGACTCTAGTGTTAAATTAAGAAAGGGAACAGAAAACGTAACATCACAACAGATGGCGTTGGCTGTAAGATTTTCTGCTGTAGAAAATCTAGATTGATGATTAGGACACAATTTGCCGCGCCCATATGGTAAAAAGAGCTAGAACGATGGTGAGACAAGGCCATATCCCGTTGACAATCCAACTAGTTATAATCCATTCTACTTTAATTGGTCCTAACTCCTCTAATCTCTTCGTTCTTGTCTTGAACTTTGTCTGATCTTCCTCTTCCACTACTTCGGAGATCTTTTGAGTTTCACTCGATCTCCCTTTTAGCCTATTCCTAGCAAACCCCATGAACTTGTAAAGCAAAGACGGCTTCCTCTTACAAGACGTCTCCTTGGGCAATGACCTAGCTGACTGTAGATAGACTTGGACCGTCCTCGATGGCTGGACACGGTGGAACCGAGTCTCGGCTAGCCATTGGGAAGAGATGCAAAGGTCATGGCTCACCTCAACTTCCTGGAACACCTCCACGGTTGGTTCGCGAATGTCATCTGCATGCTCACTATTGTCAAGGAAGAAATCGCCCATTTTGTAGTCATCTAGGTTATCGAAGTTGATGTGGTCAACAATCGGTCCTGTATATGGATATCAACAATCTATGTTATGTGATTAATGCTCTTTTTTCGCAACAACAAAATCAATGTCAGTCAAATTGGACAATAGATTTAGAGGACATTGATTGAAAATTTAAAAGTTCTATTTATATAAAACTAAAGCTCCATTCCGATTCACCAAAAAACTTCATCGAACTCATTTCTATTATGATTTGATTTTCATAACAATCACTACTTATACGAAAACATTTTCCTATATTGAGTGAGAAATCGACTTGCTGTTTATGTTTTATGCCTCATTTTAACTTCAACTTGAGAAGCATAATTGCGTAAAAATTTATGGAAATAAATTACTTTGTGAGCTAGGATAATAATAAATTTTAATAAATAAATATTTGTGATTAAAAATATATTAAGACCAATCCATAAGAAAAATGTTTCTTTTCGGGACGATAGAGTCTTAGGTTTGACATGTTTTAAAAGTTATTTTACTAAATTATAAAATTAAAGTTATATTTTAACACAATTTTAATTAATTAAATAAAGAAGATTTTTTTTTTTTTTGGTTCTATGTAGTTTGATCTTTAATCATACAGACACATGATGTTTCAATATATGTACGAGGATATTTTGAGATTTGAAAAGTTTATCAGATTCGACCAGAGGTACTAAAAATTGTTAAAGATTGACTTGCAACGATACATAGTACTAAAGTGATAAATCCCTAGTTTTGATAATTGGTGATACCTTGAATATCGTGCTCTCTTTGCATACTTGAAGCGCTCTCCACTTGAATTGTGTTGTACTCTCCTCCAAAACTCTATCCAACAATAAAAACACTTTGCCAATGAGTAAGGATCTTTAGGGTTCGAGGATGAGTTAAGCTGAACTCGAATTTATTAAAATTAGCACTTTGTTTGGTCAAATTTTACTCGGCAAGTTAGGTTTTGGGAGGTTGAGTTTATGTTCATCTAATCCGCTCGAACTCTAAGCTCAAGCTTGTTTTCGATTTGCTCCAAGATGGAGTTCATGTTAATTTGGTTGAGTTAGAGCTCCATTTGATAGGTTTTGAGACGAGTACAACACATTTATTGTTATTTATGCTCCTATCCACAGATGTCCATCTCTTTTATGGCAGAAATGGGTCTAAGTGTGGTGGCCCGTGAGTACGACACCGATACATATACTAATATACCCCTCAAAGTTATGAATGGGTACATATCTGTTGGGCACCCATGTTAGTAGATATGGGGGTGTATAGGATGAGTAATGGTCATCCATTGGGTATCTCACGTAGTGGAGCAGATACGAGTACATATTTGTATGTATCGATGCGAGTATGATTTTTCATTTAATACATAAGTTGGGCAATAGAAGCGGGTGGCCAAAGTTTTGTGCATGTATCCAACCCATACGAAGCCTGCTCCCTATATGCTCCTATTGTGCCACCCAAAGCTCGAACCTAACCCTCAAATGGTGGAGCCTAACTCAATTTGAACAACCTTGAATAAAGGCATTCAAACTAAATTATGAACCGAAAGACAAAGGTTTATTAGAGAACTCAACTCAACCTCCTCAGAGAACACGTTGATCACTCTAGCATCGATATTATTAAAGCTAAATTAAATTTTAAGGTATTTACCTTGTCTATATTTTTGTCAGCAGTTACCACCAAATCTGAATACTCAACCATTCTTTCTCCCCTCAAGCTATCCCCATCTCCAACCTCAATGGCCCTTGAACTCGGATCCTCCCACAAATTATCCATAATCCTCGACGAGCTTGAGTTTCCAACATGACTAGAGTAGTAGTCCCCTCCAAACAGAGCGGAAGTGCTCGGCTGGTTAATCAGGTCATGTTGGGCTTGCGCCACAGAGAGGATCTCCTCAAGGATGTCAACATCTGACTTGGTGGGACCAGTAGTGAAGCATGGTTGCGGCATTAATCCCAAGCCGCAAGACATGCCAAACTGTGAAGAGGTGCCATCCACTTCTAGTGCGGGCAGAGAAAAACGGTGTTGCAATCTTGCGCATTCTAATGCAATGTCCACCTTTAAAATCATTAAGAGAAGCAAATTTAGCTAATGAATTCGTTTAAATGTCAAATCAACATACATCGATTCTGCTCGCGTTTCAGGACTTAATTTATCTTTTTAGTTCATTCCATACTCTAGGGCGTTTTTATGCTATGGCTTACTCTTTTGCTTTTATGCCCTATTGCTCACAGGTCGCCATGATGCGATGAAGACATATCTCTCAGGTTGGGGGTCCTCGGAAACAGCCTCTCTTCAGGTTGACATCCTGAAGGGGGAAGGCTGCGTACATCTACCCCCGACCCCGCTTTTACAGGAGCTCTTGAGACATTGAGATTGTTGTTGTTGTTGCTGTAGTTCATTCCATACTCAGTTATCCACATGTTTGAATCAAAGGGTACTTAGTTACTGGCTACTAATTTCAAAGTAATTTATAAAAATAATATAATTAGATTATAACAGAAATGATAAATAATTATTTTTTATAAATTAATAACTTCATGTGATGTCGATTAATATACGATTTTAATATATTTAGTAGTATCTTACATATAGCAAATGCCTTTTTTCTTGAACATTCATATAGCATTGCCTTTTAACTATAAATATCTTTACTCTTATCTTTTATCAAAAATGATGTATGTCACGAGGAAAAAAAGCCACGAAAATGTCACAAGAAATAGGTGTTTAGGAACAAATTTGTTGTTAACGACAAGTCATGGCTTTTCCGTGCGCCCCCTTCTTGTGTCGTGTAGCATTACTCATCTTTTATACAACAAAAATGCTACAAGTCATGAGAAAATAAGCCACTAATATGGCAGGAGCAGAAGGGTGTTAGGAAGCAGTTTGTTGTTAAAGACAAACTATTCCCTAGTAGTGCCATTTCGTGTGCCCAATTCTCGTGACTTGTAGCATTGCTCTTTATACAATTATCAAATACGGATAACTTATGTCCTTCTCTCTACCTTTGGCCTCTCTTCATCAGACATATCCAAATAACGATAGGATAATTTCTAAGGTTATTTACATGTATTTTAGTATTCTGATATTTTTTTAAAATAATAAAAAGGACCCCAGCCTCTTTGATTTGGGCCCCTAAGTTTTTATCGGTATTAATAAAAAGACCCTCATTTTCTGTCGATATAGTTGATGCGACAATTGGCCTTTTTTTGTTAAGGCTATAGTAAAATAAGAAAAGTACCCTTCGATATCCTTATTATTACTTTATAAGCACAAAATTCGAGATGCTGTATTGTATAAAAACCATCTGTTTTCATTTAATTTGTTTAAAAATATGATTATTGAAGGATATTTTTATCACTTTATAGTATCATAAATAAAACATATAATTGTCACATCAATTCTGTCAACAGAAAATGACGTCAATATGCCAGAGAGGGGTACTTTTACTAATAACACAAAACTTAGAGGTCTTTTATTAAAACGATAAAAATTTAGGGGCCTTTTTAATAATTTAAAAAGGTCATAATTTTTTTATTGTTTTAAAAAACATAAGAATACTAAAATGCAAATAACACTATCCCTGTTAGGATATTATTTATCTCAAAATTAAAATGGATTTGATATGATTTAGTTTTGATTTCGGAGATATTTGATTAAGGTTGGATTACCTGAATAAGTTTGATTTGAATTAATATTTTAAATATATTAGATTTAGGTAACTCATTATAAATAGGGGTTAAAGGTTGAGGGTTAGATGTGTGGAAAAAAGAGAGAGGAAAAGATGTATAAAATAAAGGTTTTGTGGGCACCCGGGCAAAAGAAGAGATGAATCGAGAGGTTTTATGATTGAGAGATGATGAGAGTTTTTGTAACTTCCTCTTTTCAAAACTATATTTTTGAGAGGGTTAGTAGCTCGCCATGCAGAAGCTACATTAAAGAGGGTTGGTGACTCGCCGTGCAGTAGTTACACTTTGAGAGGGTTGGTGGCTCACTGTGCAGCAGCTACACTATGAGAGGGTTGATGACTCACCGTGCAGCAGTTACACTTGGAGAGGGTTGGTGACTTACTGTGCAATAGTCACATTGATGATGATTGATGTTGTTGATGTTTGTATGGGGTTAGGGGTTATAATTAGAGATTGTAATCCTTAATTTTATAGTGGATTGAGGCACCCATTGGGTTCCATTCCATGTTTAAATATTGTGCGTTAATTTTCGCTGTTTTTGAAATCTTTCGCTTTCGTTACGCTTGATTGTGTGAATTTTTCCAACAATCTCAATTGTCAAGCAAAAGATAAAAAGAAATCTTACCTTAGAGGGAGGGTAAGAGATTGACCCAACAAGACCCTGATGGGAAGACGAAGGCCCAAACGAGAAGTCATCACCGGCATCAATATTCAAGTACTGCATCCACTGCTCGTTATGCACCCCCGACGACACCGGTGGCTCATGGTGGTTGTAGCGGTGGTGCACCGCTGCGTGGTGATCAGAGTTAGGCGACCTCTCGACGGGGACGGAGTAGTGGGAGGTGAATTGCTGGTCGAACTCGTCGGATCTTCCGTCATAGTAGGCGTCCATGGTGGACGCCGAGTGCTCGCTCGACATCTGGCCCGCCATGGAGGTGGTGGTTGGGTAGGCGGTGTAGGGTGGTTCCGCCTTGGGTGGTATTATTGCTGTCTTTTTGAATATCCGGCACAGTGCGTATGCGTCCTGTTTGTCAAAAAGATATTATCATCAGATTATAAACAATGTGAATTGTAGTGAACTACATTATAAAGTTGCTCTGTCATAAATATATATATATTTTTTTTTCTGATAATAACATTAGTCAAATGATATAATAGAAAATTATTGGATTACAAAATTTAATTTTATATTAAAAGCAATTACGGTGAATTTAGAAAATTTTTAAAGGGAATCTAGGTAAGGAAGGACCACAACTATTATGTATATATATATATATGGTGAATATCAGATGAGAGCATTTGACTATAGTGAGATATGGGAACTTAAATCTCAGTCATTGAATTTAAAATGAATGACTAAGATTGCACATATAAAAATGCCCTAAAAACTCTCTCTCTCTCCTTCTCTTTATATGTGCAATCTCAGCCCTTCATTTTGAATTCAATGACTAAGATTTAAGCTCTCATATCTCACCATAGTCAAATGCTTTTATTTGATATTCACCCTATATATAATTATATATATATATTAAGATGACTACATTTGAATATAATATATAAGTGTAAGAAAATACTGCAAAACTTTAATACATAAAAATATTTACAATAAGATTTGTATATAACATTACAATATTTTCTTTTTTAAAAAATGATTTCAACTCATGAAGGGCATTGCCACGAGTTTGACAACATTGGCTCTGCCGGTAAGAGCAATGCCGTAAGTACCCAAGGTAAATCACGTATCTAATTTATGGACCCAATGCTTATAGCAAGTGATTCATTTTTTTTTGATAATTAGAGCAAAACTCAAAACAAGCGGGTATCCCAACAGGCCCCGAAACAAAGCCAAAGAACAAGAATAAAAGGAAACACAAAAAAAAAGGGGCCAACGGAGCAAAAGATCTGGACAACGAAAACCACCCACTCAGGCATCAAACTGAACAGAAACCAAGAGCACCTCCATACCTTTGGAGACCAGAAGCAAACCAAAAGAGACAGAAGCACTCCAACAACCTCGCCCCACGAAAACGGCAACTAAGAACAGAAACAAGACATAACACAAGCAGCAACAACTAACCAAAAACCTACCGCAGCACTCAAACACCAAACTACCAAAGCAACTCAAAACGAGAAAGCCAGTTGGAACGAAGCTTGAAAGCCTGACATGAGCAGCGAAACCAAAAATTGTCTACTCGAAAATTTCTTTATGTGCAAGTGATTCATATCTTATAAAAATGCAACTAATTCATTAAGTTTGTTTTTTCAATAAGTAACAAATTTAATTTATTAGATATACCTGTAACTTTGGGTAGTCTCTTGGTTGTACAAATTGTCTACTCGAAAATTTCTTTATGTGCAATTGGGCAAAAAAATTGATCCTAATAGATAGCAGCTACAACGAATTATTTACACACAAAAGCAAGATTTGAACTCCAGATTTCACATTTTATGAGGCTCAAGACTTTATCAATTAAGCAAATTCTTGACCAACAAATAAAAGATATTTAGTTGTATATGTGACGGTACCTGGATTCCGGAGGCAACCTCACACTCGCGCTCATCAAGGCGATACTCATGCATAACCCAATTAGTGCGGTGGCCATGGGGCGCCCTACCACGATAGTAGACAAGAGTTTTCTTCATGCCCACAGAGCGGGTGTTGGAGTTGACCTTACGATCCTTTCCGGTGGCCTTCCAGTATCCAGCCTTGGTGGCCCGATTGGTCCTTGACCCGTTCGGGTACTTGCGGTCCCTCGGGCTGAAAAAGTACCACTCCATGTCCTTGCTTGGCAACAATGACTTACCTGCATCCATGCTTTCTCGAGTGATGTTAGGGTTTGTCATAGAAATGGAAAATTAACATTTTTGTGTTTCACAAAGTTGGTATAGGCGTGATTCATTTAGCTTTTTGTGTTTGCATAGTTGTTATGCATATAAGTGTGTTGAAGCATATTTTTATAGTTTAGGAGGTAGGCATCAAGGTGTTCTAGGGTTTATTACTATTATTGTTTTGTTTTTCCCAATTAGGAAGGGTTGTCTTCTGCATATATAGTTGTCTTCAAATATTCTTATGTTATTTTTTCCTTTTCTTCACTGTGTATGTAACTCTCGGGTCTTTTGTTGCGAGATGTTTATATTGTGAGTTTTCTCTTAGGGAAAAAAGGAACCCGAAAAGAAAGAAAACAAAAGTCCGAAGTTTCTAATTTGGCAAACTCAGTCTTTACCAACTTCTAATACATTTGATATTTCTAACTATTCCATCTAATAAATAAGGGATCGAATCGTGTAGTTTGAGATGTGCATGGGAATTAGGGTTTGTTCGTAGGCAAAGAAGAATATATGCAAAATTAGGGTTTTAATAATAATATGTAGGAGGTTTCTAGAACAAGGAAAGATGATGACGTGGCGTGGAAGTAGGAGAGAGAAAGAGGGAAGCCCCCAAAAACAAGGAAAAGCATTTGAAAGAAAAGCATCTCTCTTTTGACTGTTGAACTCCCTTTTGTGGATTTTTTCGAGCTCTATTTTGATAAATGTGTTTGTTTTATATTGAGAGTTATTTTTTTAATTATTGAAAAAAATATAAGTCCACCTCATATCTCGCATTAAAATAATATTAATATTGACACTAGGAGTCGTAGGAATTCGAACCCGTAACCTCTTAGTCAACAAAGTTTTGATACTATATTAAAGCAAAACAAATAATGATTTTATACTGAGAGTTATCTCTTTAATAATCAAAAAAAAGAAACCATAATTGTAAATAAAAAGGTTAGCAAAAATGCCCTAAATTTATAAGATATCAATTTTATATACTAAATAATGAGATAAAAATTTATTATGCTTTAAATAATATTTATTTTTGTAAAATTATAATGAAAAATGAGTTCTTTTTCATGCAAATGTCCTGTATGCTTTTATATATCAAAACATCATAATTTTTTTTTAATAATTAGCTAGAAAGACTCGCAATATAAAAACTAGCATCTTATAAATAGACCCAAAAAAGCACATAAATAATGTCAAAAAAGAAAAAATAATAAGAAATACCTATAAATTATTTTTTTTCATGCATATATCAAACTATTATATTATATTATTAAAATAAAACATTTAAAAAATAATAAATTAAAGTGAACATCTAAATTGTTCAAAAAAAAAAAAAAAAAAAAAAAGTGAACATCTAAATGATTAGGACAGGCTAACAGTAAGTGTCCCATTCGGTTCATACAAAAAGCTGCATCCAATTATTTGTTCGAAGATTTTGTTAACTTATCATTAAACACATCTTTTTTTGGTTTTATAATTCTAATTTCTATATTCTTTTTGTCCCCTACAACCTTGAACTAAGTGTTTTATTTATATAATATATGCTTTTAATTTAATTATTTCATTAACCCATAACATAATTTTGACCATATTTTATTTTGATGAGTGACCTACCTTCTTGAATGGATAAGCACCTATTTAATATTGTTTTTTATTTTAAATTTTCTGTTTTTGAAAAATTATAAACTAGGTCTTGAAAAAGATTTTTCTTATATTTAGTTTCATTATTTTCTAATTTTAAATTCAAATTAGAAAAAATTAATAAACTAAAAACATAAAAATGTTATTTTCAGAAATTTTTTTTAGTTTCTCAAAAGAAAAAAAATTGTATATAAAAAATGATACGAAACATCCCCTAGGAGTAATGATACAAAAATTGCCCTCATGAATATGCAATAAGTGCATGTTTGATCGTGTTGCGGAATAGCATAAATGAATTTTTTACAATAAAAAAAATGTCTAAACAAAGCAAAATCTATTTTTTTATTTTAAAAAGAAGTAGAAATATACCGTTTCTCTTTAAAATTATAATCAGAACCAAAAATTTAAATTTTTTCACATAATGCCCTCACTCGTAGTTTGAGGGGGGAAAAAAAGCACATTTTAAAAGAAGTGATTCTACAAAAGTTAATGATAAAAATCGTAAATTTATAGTATGAGCAAAGAAACTCTAATGAATGCGATAATAAATGATAAGAGAATAATATGAGAGATTAAGATATGGCTACTTGATTGTTAGATATGGTATCTTTCTTTTTTTTTGTTTTTTCTTTTTTTTGATAATTGGTGAGCAAAAGCTCAGTACAAAAGCGGCGACCTTATTTTTTGTTATTTTTCTTTTTCCTATACTATATTTGGGTCTTTTCGTGAGATGTTAATTTTTATATTGCGAGTTTTTCTTGCTATTTATCGAGAAAAAAGATAAGGCTTTGATAGTGTATTTGGTATCCTCTATCTTGTTTCTTCATGGAAAATATATGTGTTTTATTTTTAATTTAAAAGACATAAAAGGCATGCATACAATTCTTTACGTGCAAATGAAAACAAGGCAATTGTGTTGATCACATATTTCAAAATTTTTTCGTAAAGTTAGATTTTCAAAAAAAAAAATCAAAAATCAAATTGATAGTAAGTTATAAATAAATATGTTATAATGGAAGAAATTATGTAATCCTTGAGAATTTCATCATTTTTTTTTTAACTTATTAAAAAAATATATATACGTAGATATGTTGCCAAACTTCATCTTATTCATCAATAATTTGTCAAGTACAATCTCAAAATGTAAGCGCATATTTGTTTTTTTTTTTTTTTAAGAAAGTAAAAAATCGGGTTTAAAATTTGTTTCTCTTATTTTTAGTTTTCTATTCAGCTTTTCACCACACTAAAAAAATTGAAAACAAAAATAAATAATCACAAAAAATAGTCTCCAACATATATTATTTAGTTCCTAAAAAACTAAAAAGCGCAAATGACGATCGACAACAAACAAGACCCAGGTTTCTAGGTGAAGGTCTGTACATGGTAGTTTTTATGTTCTAACGTGCCTAAGTTAATGTGTATAAGGTTAAAAGTGCGGATAATGTCCGAGCTCATTTACGTATCTAGTTACTTCAAAAAAAAAAAAAAAAAAATTTCATTCACTTATTTAGATTCTAAAAACTTTTATTAACGGTAAGACTGGACTAATCGAATTAAAATTAGAGACATCTTTATTAAAATATCTTTAATACTGTACCAATAAACCAACTACCCTAAGCACTCAACAGTTTATTGGTATTCTCTTTTAAGAAACTAAAAACTATATATCGAAAACCAGTTTTTCTTGTTCTTGATTTTTTTTCTTTTGATTTCTAAATGGTTTCCACAAAAAAAAAAAAAAAAAAAAAAAAATTACAAATAAGGAATGAAAAATAATAGAACTTTGTTTTCGAAAAAATCAATATTATTTTCTTGAAAATAAAAAACTAAAAGGAGAAATTAATATGTGAAACAAACCCTATAAGTTATTATGCGAAAATTTAATAACGCCTTTTTGAGACGGTGTATGATAAAGTTTAATTGAACACAACATACACATCATACAACTAAGAGTATTGCACACATACTCGGCAACTCCCATGGCTCGCACTTGTAAAGATCAACCTCGGGAATGACCTCCAAATCAATCTTGCGACCGTTGATCTTCCTCTTCAGATAATACGCTACCAACTCCTCATCCGTTGGGTGGAACCGAAATCCTGGTGGCAATGAAACAGGGGCCATTTTTCCTTTTTTATCAACCCTGATAACTCGAAACTGTTTTCACTTATAATTTTTTCGACCCTTTTCTCCTTTCTCCTTTTCCTTCTTAGATTAAACGAGCAGAATACTGAAAGCCTCCTTACAGGAACAGGGAGAAGGAGAAGGAGAGAGAAAACGAGGTGCGATTCGAAGGTGTTTGGGAGGAGAGAACTCCATAAGGGGGTTGCCTTGGTATAAAAAGGATCAAAGCAAAGACAAATTTAATTAAAGTAATAAGAAAAAGAAAAAAAAATAAAAAGAAAAAAAGAGGTTGCCAACCCTAACTTTTTCTTTTTCTTTTTTTTTTATATAATATATTTGATTCCTGTTACCGTTTAATTCAAGGTTCTCAACAATAATTAGATCAATGGAAAAATTAAATGTACTTGATTTACATATATAATAATAATATAATAATATAAATAGATTATTAAAAATTCAATTAATTATTTTTGGTAAGTTGATCATTAGTTTTTCACATCTGTATAATTGAGTACATAATCACGTGTGTATATATCTATCCTCCCCAGACCCTGCTTTTGCGGGAGCCCTTGCAGGCACTGGGCTTCTTGTTGTTGTTGTAATCACGTGTGTATATATCTGAGGCAGGCTAAAGAAAAGTTGAATGGAAATAATTAGACATGATGTTATCCACCTAAATCTTATTAAAGAGATGGCACTTAGAAAGGGCCAAGTGTCAGTTAAAAATGCGTGTGGTCAACACAGCTATTATGAAGGGGGGGTATACTAATGCTAATTTACTATGTCTTGAGGCTTGCATGATCTATTCACTACAAAAAAAGTGGCCAATAGCAACAAAGCGGTTTCTGTTGCTATTGGCTTTTTTTTGTTACTATAGCTTTTAGCAACAGAATTTTGTCTGTTACTACGTTGTTGCTATTGCCGCTGTCACTAAAAGTTATAGCAACAGAAAATACGAGTTGTTGCTATTGCACCCCAATAGCAACAAACTGGTCATTGTTGCTAGATTTGTTACTATTGCCTTTTGCAACAACATGAAAATTGTTGTTATTAGTTACAGCAACAAAATGCTTTCTGTTGCTATTGGTTACAGCAACAAAGTGCTTTCTGTTACTATTGGTTACAGTAACAAAGTGTTTTCTGTTGCTACTGGTTACAGCAGAAACAAAGTTACTCCAACGTCATTATAGTTCTTTCACTATTGCTATTAATAACAACATTGTATTTCTGTTTCTAAATTTTGTATTTTTCAACCAATTAGAACACATAATTGAAAATAACAAAACCAAAAGCCCTACATCATCATCATACCAACGGACAAATTTGTCATGCATTACATACAACTAGAATCATCCATAAATCCAAACAAAAAAACACATAGTTGAGCAAAACACAACATTCAATACAATTTTTTCCATCATTTGCAGGTTTAGCAAAAACACATAATAAACTTCATTCCCCATCTTCCATTGCATCATCCTCGTCTTCTAAGACATCATCCCCATCTTGTTCCTCATAATAAACTTCACCATCACGAGATGAACTAGTTTCCTGTAAAACAAAGATAAACAAACCAAAGATAAGCAAAGTGAATAATATGATCATTGCAAAGAAAGCATTGGTCCAATGGTAAAAGAACACAGTTGATAACAAAAGAATGAGGTTTTCATTCAAAGACATAAGCGTGTGCATCAGAGAGATTCCCATTGTAAGACAAATCATCATACCCTCCGGATCTCGGAGTCTCTGATGTCCCTGTCTAGTTTTATTGTCATCTGCACACCTCTATACAATACCCACCTTGGTTTATCATGCAATTGAAACAAAAACATACCCAGTGAGTCAATTTGATCCTTCTACACTATAAATTATAACTATTTAGTCCCTGTACACCTAGATCCTGTGTAGGCGGGAGTCCTTGAGGCACTGGGTACGTTCCTTTTAGTCCCTGTACAATTCACTTTGTATCAATTTTGATATCAACTTCGATATGAAATCTATAATGCCCCAGTCACAAGTGCGTTTGCTTCTGAATTAACCCAACCATAAAAATTGCATTGTTTACTTCAATGTTCAGCAAAGGACTAAGATGAAAAAATGTGATTTATATAAGTACGAACTCTTGTTTGGATTCTGCACAAAAGACGACAAGGCATCACTGATTTTGCAAATGCAATGAGTAATCAATCACCCACTCATCACATAATTTAAACATAATCAAGGAGTTAATTCGTTCGGTGCGTATACATATGCCCTTAGCCATATTTTATAAGTAATGTGGAAAAAAACATACGAAAAACGATTCTAACAAGGATATCCAATTCTAAAGACTTAATTCCAGAAATAATAACAAACAAATGATCATTGCTAACTAATTTTAACCACGGAATCTCCAAAAAAAATCAATGAGTAATTAGTAATCACCATTGCTAACCAAAAAAATCGACATTAATGAGTAAGTAGCAATCATGAATTTTCTTTCTAAAGCAAGAGAAAACGATGAGAAGAGAAAAGCTTACAATAATTTGAGCACATTGAGCTTTTCTAGCAGCTATTCGATTTGAAAAAACCATGGCCACATAATTTTTCAAAACTACAAAAACAAAGCTTGGAATTGATTACAAAAACAAAGCTCGGAATTGACTAACTTTACTCAACAAGGAGAGATCAAGTGTCAAATAAATAACCCAAGAAGATACACTCAAGCACTCAAGTTCCCGGATTCAAAGTTCCCCTCTTGCATGTTGAGTTGTGTGCATTTGACTTAGGAATTCTGCATTTCTATTTAGAATTAACTGCCTTATTATTGAAGAGGAAGACATTTTATCCAACTTGGATGGTTTCATGATATATTTATGCTACCCTGCAAAGTGTACTTAAACCATTCTTTATATATTGATTTCTCACTACATATGCAACTACATTATGTTAACAACTCTGAATACAAGCTTTCACTTTGACCAAGTGCATTATTGATGCTAATGTCACTTAGAACACAATTTGCAAGCTGCTTTACTAAATGAGGATGAAGGACATCAATTCGAAAGTGCATCTTTGATGACAAATCTAGCTAGGTCAAGGATAAAAAATATGAAATCAGTTCAATCACTCTCGGGACTACAATTGACGAAACTAAACGAAATTAAACCCTAAATGAAGTCAAACCCTGAATAAATTAGAAAATTAAACCCTAAAAGAAGTTGAACAAAATCAAATCATGTCCTAAACAAAGTTGAACTAGATCAAACCCTAAACCCTAAACAAAATCGAATTAAAACCCCAAACGAAATCGAATGAAATCAAACTCTAAACAAAATTGAATGAAAGTAAACCTCAAATAAAGTAGAACGAAAACATACCTTAAACGAAGTTGAAAGAAATTCAATCCTGAAAGAAATCAAACGAAATCAAACCTGAAAGGGAAACGAAATTCTGACACTAAGAAACAAAAAAAAATTTCGACACTTACCTGCAAGTGAGGGAAGCTGTAAGTTCGGAGGAGACGGCAAGCGAAAGATGCACGGTGGTGTTTATCGTTTGAGAAAAGCTCATCTATGGGAGAGAGAGAGTTTTTTGTTATCAGAGGAAGGAAAGGGCTTGTTTTAGTTAAAAAGATAACTATTAAATTACTAGTTATTATTTTTATTCAAATATGTAAGAAATAACATTTTAATAAAAATAGTTATAATATTATTTTACTATAAAAATTTTGAATAAGTGTAATTTAATTATCTGACTTATATACTTACTCATATATTTTACAACAGAGTAAACTTTTGTCGCAAGTAGTAACTACTGACAACGGAATTTTTTTCGATCGTAAAAGGTTAATCGTAAATAATAGCCAAAAGGCGCTAAAAAACGCTCCATAAGTTCTGTGAAAATTTGAAAGTCATTTACGACGGAAAAGTGAGACCCATCCACGACGGTATTTTAGAACCGTCATAGTTGCTTATACCTTTTACGCGGAGTAAAATTCCGTCGTAAATAATACCTTATTTACGATGGAATTTTACTCTATCGTAAAGTGTTTGTTGTAGATGCGCGCATTTTTTGTAATGAGTGAAGGGACGAGAGAGAGAGAAAGAGTGTACAAGAGCGAGAGAGAGAGTGAAGCGAGCGAACAGGAAGAGAGTGAAGCAGGCGACAGAAAGAGAATGAAGCAGGCGAACAGGGAGAGAAGTGTCAAATCCTTGTGATTTAGGGCATATTTTTTTATTATAAAATATTAATAAAAATTTTAATACCCAAATTTGGGCTTTGGCAGGAATATTTTACCCAAAAATTTGTGAATTGACATAAAATTTTAAATTCTTGCCAATATTAAATTTATGTAATATGTTTAGAGGATAAAAAAGTTAATATAATTGAATTATCTATATGTCTTTGACAAATTATTTTTTAATTTTTTTACAACGTAATATTGGAAGGAAGTTAAAATTTGTTTCTTACCTCATGACATATAAAAAATTTTCTATTAAAATACATTTACTAACAAACACAAGTGTACTGTTGGTAATACTATATAAAATACCAACAGACTGATTTTCTATTACAAAAGGGGTCAGCATTGTATGAGATTTTGTATTTGCAACAAAAGAAAATTTTTGTTGCTATCGGTGAATCAATTGTAACAGAAAATTTTCTAGTTTGTTACTATTGGTCACTTTTTTTGTAATGATTATTGTCGTCGATTTATTGTTGCTTGTATTTTTGGTATTGGTTTATTTGATTTGAATTTTGTAAATATGTTCCTTCTTTGTTTTTAGGTTTAGGGGTCCTTCGGAAACAGCCTCTCTGAAAGGTAACACCTTCTAGGGATAAGATAGTGTATATATTACCTCTCCAGGCCCTGCTCTAGTGGAAGCCTTTTTGAGACACTTGACTGTTGTTGTATAATGCAACACTGGAACATACCCAGTGCCTCAAGGGCTCCCGCCTATGCAGGGTCTGGGAGGCGGATGTACGTAGCCTTCCCCCTTCAGGGTGTTAACCTGAAAAGAGGCTGTTTTTCAGTGCCCCCAACCTGAGGGTGAGGACTTCCCAGGAGGTCACCCATCTTGATACTACTCTCGCCCAAGCACGCTTAACTTTGGAGTTCTAATGGGATTCGGTGACGGCGTATAATGCAACACTACTGGCTTATAAAAAAATTAATCACGTTGTTATTGTTTTATAAAACAGTTGTGTTTTACTGACCGTGCCAAAGGTGGTTGATTAAAAAAAAAAATTTAGCTTTCAAAGGTAACTTTTTAATGTTGCGCTTACAACTCGTTATTTTTTTTTTTTGAGATTTCACTTTATTTATTTTGCTTCGATATTATTGTAGAAACTCTTCTATATTCTTCTTAATTATCAAAAAAACCCCCAAGTAATGATCATGAAGAAAGTAATAGAAATAACTTTTGGGATGATAAATAAAATACGTTCAATATATTAAACATATTAAACAGGAGAAGTTATACTTTAGTACCTTAAGATTTCGTAAAATTATTTTCTAGTTCACAAACTTTATATTGGAATTTATTAGTCTGTGTGATATGGTTAAATATTTTTTTAGTTAAATCATTGCTAAATCCTTGCTCGAGCGTTGCAAAAAGATGACATCACACAATGAAAAAATGATATCACACGCTAAAATGGTAATGTAGTATATCAAGAAGACAACATCAAACGTTAAAAAGGTGATGTCATACACTAGATTTTGAACTAAAATATTATTTCACCCTAACTAATGAACCAAAATTTTGAACACAAAAATCATGAACTAGAAAATATTATGTTCATTTAATCTTTAAGACTAGTAATTGAATTAAAATGATAAAAATGTTTTATACTGAATATATAAGGTTATAAAATTATGGGTTATTTCTACTAGGTCCCTGTATTTTTTTTATTGTGTCTATTTAGTCCTTATATTTTAATTATGTCAATTTAGTTCCCTATAATTTATATTTTGTCCATTTAGTCTTTAATTTGGCCAAATTCAAGTAAAATTTTTGACGTATTTTTTAACAACACAAACATATCAGATGCAAGTAACCCGCTACAAATCTACCTTTTTTTTCAATAGATAATGAGACAAGCTCGGAATATAAATCACGGCGTCCCAATATGGCGACCTGAAGGCGAGCATGCTAACCAACACAGAGCACAAATAGATACAGAGAACAAAAGCAAAATGCAAAGCAAAAAATAGACTTCTGGCTGCTAATACAAAATGCCAGGCTTCCCACCCTATTGACTCAATTTAACTGAACTCATGGCTGAACTATTAAAAATTTTATTAATAACTTAACATAAATTTTACTTTAAGGACCAAATTGACACAATATTAATTGAACAAGGACTAAATTATTACAGTCAATATCATTATATGGGAAAATATTAGTTTGAAATTAGTTATGAGTATTATTGAGTGGTTAAGATGGTTAGAAAAATTATTAGTTTGTTAATGACTTTGTTAGGCAAGTTATTAAAGCTATAAATATTTGTAGTAATTAATGTATAAATAACAAGAATCAAATCAATTTTCCTCTCCTTCTCTGCTCTACTTTCTCTTTCTAAATTCTTCTAATTCTTTATCGTCTCAAACTCTAACTCTTCTCTTCTTCTCTCGAACCCTAATTCATCTTCATTCCCTTCGATGTGTCTCTAATGGACTCAATTAAAGTACAAAGACTAAATTGATACAATGGCAAAGTATAGGAACCTTTGGTTTGTCAGACTCCGCTTCTGTGAGTGTGCCGATTTTTTAACGACACTTATCTCTCTAATTATCAAAAAAAGCAACCTTTTGGTGTAAATAACCTTAAAAATAAATTAAAATTAAATGATATTGTAGCTTGAGCTTTGATGATAATGAATCGGCTGTACTTGAGTGCATTGCCAAATGAAGTAGGATATTCCATGTTTTGTTGTTGTGCAGTGGTGGTCGTAGTCTTTTACACCTTATTAGCAGGGTTGTTAAAATCGGAATTACTCAGAATCGGTAGGAACTTTTAGAATCGGAATCGTAGAATCAAATCGAAAATCGTAAGATTCTACTAAATGTATGTTATAATTATTTTTTGTATTAATATCAGTTATATAATTCAAAATTCAAAAAATTATTAATAAGACATTTACTTACATGGACATATATAAGAAATATAATAAAATATGATAAAAATATTATCATGTAACATAGATATGTCATTGTATGCTACAATAAGCATGTGTTAATCAAACTTTATATTAAGGTTGAAATATAAAACTAAACTCAATTTAAGTTTCTTGAATATATATAATGCTCAATGAACTCTATTTTACTTCAAACTACCAAAGTAAGTTCGTTCATAATATATGCTTAGTTTTTTTGCATTTTTAGCTTTTTATTTGTATACGTTAGTAATTCGAGGTCGGATCCGCATAATCGTAAAATCGTATTAAGATTATATCCCTTAATTTCATGTAATATCAGTGAATCGTAAGATTCAACAAAATTAAGATTCTACTTATGATTCAGATCGGTCGGCAATTGTGGAATTGTAGAATCGTAAGATTCTAAGATTCAAATCGGGATTTTAATAATCATGCTTATTAGTTGTCTTGCCTGTGTTTTTTCTTGAATTCTTGTTTCCTTATTCTGTGGAAGGTTTTTTTTTCTTGTCTTTGTTTTGTTCCCCGTTTTGCTACGGGTTGATTCAGGTCTCGTTTGTTCGAGGTGTCTGTTGTATTGCAACTTTGTCGCTAATTATCAAAAAAAGAAGAAGATAAAAGTAAACTAAAAGAGAAAGGTGGAAGGACACTAGTAAAAAAAAAATTGAAAAAAACTATATTACTATATTGAATTCACAAAACAATATTTTTAGGCGAATTAATTATGTTAAATACATACAGTAAACGTATATTTGAAGCCAAAATATTATACATCTCAACAAAAGACTCCCAAAAATCGTTATAATCAAATTAAAATTTAATAATAATAATAATAGTACAACATATTCATATTCTATATAAAAGAAAAACAAAAACTATGTAATTTCTCATTTTTCATAGTTATAAGAAAGAAAAAAATTATAATTTTGCATTAAAATCAATATAAACAAAGCGAGCATTAATTTATACAAAATAATCACTTCAAAACAAAATGAAAAAAAATGTTGAAAGACATCATCAGATAAAAAGGACTGTTGTACTCGTTATTGCTGATTATTGCACCTATAATGATAAGTGTTGCATCCATTGCGGGTGTTTGTACCAGGGCGGACCATGGTGGTAAATATTACGCCCATTGTAGGTGTTTGCACCATGAAACTATAACGTTGTTTAAATACATTAAGTAGTATTTTCGAGCCAATTAAGTATATTAAATGCGTAAAATAAATGTTTAAAAATGCGAAAACCATCTGAAACAACTAGAAATATAAAAATATTTAAATTAATTTAAATCCTTTTTAATACTTAAATTATTTTTAAAAAAAATTAAAGTTTAAAAAGTTATTGAAAAAATTATATTTTTTCCATTGCCAAAATTATTTACCTCAAACCTAAGGAGTGCAACACGAGGACTTCACAGGAGGTCAACCATCTTGGTACTACTCTTATCTAAGCACGCTTAACTTCTGAGTTCTAATAGGATCCGGTGTTTGCGTATTGGTACCCTCTTAGGTTTAAAATAAAAAAAAAAAAGAAACCAAAAACCGTTATAATAAAATTCTAGTGCATAATTGATTTACAAAGCATTCATATCTTATACAATGAAAAATAAAAACTTGAAACAAATTTAGCCAAAAGTCGCTAGAACTAGAGATTCAAAAGTCATTATAATTTATTTTAAGATTTTAATATTTAAAGTAGCAGTTGTTTATATAAACAAGCCAATTCAAAAATTCATTCTGCTCAAGTGGAATCTTCGGTTTCACATAGATCATTGGGTAAGCTACATTGGTTTCAGATGTCAAGAGAAAATGAAACGGGATTGCACTGATTACCAAGGCATGATAGTTTTTCTGGTTTTTGTATTGCGATTTATTTGGGTAATTAATTATTGAAAAAAGGTATGATAGTTTGGTTACGTTGCCTTGTTATATCTACATTTTTTTTTTATCATAGGAGATAAGGGGACAAGAAAGAACACCTTCGGCATTCGATTTTATGAAACCATGCACCATTGCACTATTGACTATGTCTTATATGATGTCGGTTACAAGCAATGAAACATTGACTGGGCAGCTTGTGAGGCCTTGGGAGTTGGCTCATCACAAAATTCGAAAAGCTCAGCTCATATTCAACTTAAGCTGACCCAAGCTGGCTTGTTTATAGCCTAGTGAGGCTTAAGCTCGTATGCTCGAGTCTAAACGAACCTATCTTAATATAATAAATTAGCTTGAATATGTCTAATCGAGTCTAATCTAAGCGTAAATAAGTCAAGCCTGAGCTTGAATGAGTCCAAATGAACCTCTTTTAAACTTAAGTGAGTTGAAATATCGAAAGCTTAGTACAAGGCTTGTCGAGCTCAATTTGAGCTCAACCGAACTGAGCAAGCCCAAACCTTTAATAAGTTGAGCTCAAATCTGAAAAATTTAGACTCGACGAGTTTCAGACCAGGGCACAGCTCAACTCAAATACAGACCTATTATCAATAATAATACAATAATATTCAGGGATAGCACCAAAAAAAATGGTTTGTATTTAGGATTATTTACCCCAAAAGTCCATGTACTTTGTCCAATGTGTCAATTTAGTCCTTGTACTTTTAATTCTTTAATTTAGTTCATGTACAATTCAAAATGTGTCAATTTGGTCCTTAGAGAAAATTTTATGTTAAGTTTTTAATAAAATTTTTAATGGTTCGGCCGCGAGTTGGTTAAATTGAGTAAATGGATGAATTTATAATAAGTTACCTATATCTAATAGAATTCTGCTTTTCAAAATTACTTCATTAACTTAATTTAAATTTAAGAAAAGATCTAAAGTGACACAATTAAATGTTAAAGGACTAAATCGACATGATGGACAAAGTATCGTAACCTTTGACCTAAATAATCCTTATATTTTTATTAATTAATGGCTCGTATATTTTATTATATGAATTATATATTGTGTGTCTTATGGGGGCGAAATATCCCATGCTTGAGTTTTGTCCTATGTTGGGGGCCACGTGGAAATATTCGATTCGTTAGATTTTCCTGCGGCGCACTGCCACCACCCTTCCCCGGTTAACGACCAACTGTGGGTAACGAATCTCTGCTGCCTGCCTCTTTTTTTTTTTCATACTTAAATAATATAGTAATTAATTTTTCTATTTTATTATTGTAAAATCTCCCCCTCCTCAATAATAACAACAATAACGACAGACCCAGTGCCTCACTGATTTCCACCTAAGCGGGATCTGGGGGATGGATGTACGCAGCCTTGCCCCTTCAAAGTGCAATTCTACCTAGAGGCTGTTTCCGAGAACCTTCAACCTTATAGGGTTATCAATACAAGGACTTCCAAGGAAACCATCCATCCTGTTATTACTCTTACTCAAGCATGCTTAACTTTGAAATTTTAATGAAATTCGAGCATTAATGCCCGATAAATGAACCCTCCTCAAAAACCCTCAAATCCAAAATCGTACATTCCAAAAGCCCCACCATGGAAAAGACATATGTCTCTTAAGAAAAAGTCATAGGTCTTGATAAAAGAACATGTCCTTAATAAAGAGGCATGTCCCTTTAATATGTTTCTTATTAAAGAGACACGTTTTAAATGAAGAGACATATCTACTAATGAAGAAGCACGTCTATTAATAAAAAGACTCGCCTACTTATAGTGTTTTGATGGAAGACACTTCTTACACCTATATAAATAATAATCTGGTTCTCTACCTACCACAACATGTAAATACATGAACATTAAAGATAATTAAAAGTACGATACTCCATTGTACATTGTACATTGAAGAAAGTGGTTGAGAGGGAGAAACAAGGTTTTTTCGGTGTCCATACTCAATGGTCAATCAATGAATGTTAATTAAAATATATTCTTAATCTTAATGTATGCAAATCATGAAGTTTAAGATCTATGAAAGTTGTTATTTTATACACTAATATTTATGCATATAATTTATATTTTACATTTTTATGATATAATATAAAACTTATAAAATAAATACGATTGACCAAATAAAAAGGAAGAAAAAGGAAGACTTAATACAATTACAATTGGATAATATAGAAAATTAAAAAGTACAAACACCTCTATGCATTGCATGGGATAACACTCGTTTAATTATTATTATGCAAAAACTTTTATATTTCAAGCTTATTTGCCCCAAAGGTCCTTATATTTGTTCCATTGTATCAATTTGATCCTTATACTTTTAGTTGTGTTAATTTATTTCCCTATAATTTATATTGTATCGATTTAGTCATCTTTGTCAAATTTGAGTTAGCTTATATCGATGTAATTTTTAACATTCCAGTCATATCAAATGCATGTAATACACTACAAACCCACCAATTTTTTCAATTTAACCTAATTCATGGTTGAACTATTTAAAATTTTATTAACAACTTGACAAAAATTTTATTTTAAGGACCAAATTGACACAATATCATCTTTACAGGGACTAATTGAAGTAATTAAAAGTATAAGAACTAAATTGACATAATAGACAAATTACAGGGACCTTTGGTGTAAATAACCCTATTATATTATATTCTTTTTTTTTCTTTTTTTGACTATATGTTTTATTATTCAATGTTATATTATTTTGCATATATATTAAATACATTATTGTTATTTTTCTTTTTAGATTGATAAGGATTAAAATTAACAATAAAAGCTATGAGTTTAGAATCCAAAATATTTTACTTGTTTGACTAAACTTTTTTTAGAAAAATTATTTTTTTCAAGAAATTTTTTTTTAGGATTCAATGGTATTTAATTTGAAAAAAGGCATTTTCAAATAAAAGTATAAGCTATTTTTAAGTAGAATGATAATTTTTTTAAAAAATTTAGAAGTAAAATTAAAATTTATTCAGACAAAAATAACCCTATGGAAATCACTTTTTTTAAAATTACTTCTATATAAAGTGCTTTAAAAAAATAATTTTTCATAATATGGCCGAACAGATCCTTTGGTAGTTTTATCACTATACCAAACTCCTATAACTCGTATCATTATTATTTTCTAATTACAAAGTTTATCTACAACAACAACAACAAACCCAGTGCCTCAAGAGTTCCCTCAAAAGCAGGGTCTGGAAGAGGTATATGTACGCAGCCTCCCCCCTCTAGGTGGCTACCCTGAAGAGAGGCTGTTTCCGAGGAAATAATATATATATATATATTATTGCCCAAAATTAGTAATCGAGCTATGCTTAAAAAAAATATATGAAAATAAAACTATTATATATATTTTCTAATTACAATCTTGAGTACAGGGAGTTAGTTCAAAATATCGTAGGGGCAATCTATGTAAGTTGTGTCCTGCTTTGGAAGTGTTATGGGGCCATTTTTCTTATTTTCTTTTGTTCTTTTGAGTTAGGAATCCTCGAGACCTAACTTAGGTCGCCGCTTTTGTAATCGAGCTAGGCTCAAAATTATCAAAAAAATATATATTATTGCCCATTTTTTATAAGTAAGAAGGAAATGATTTTTACCAATTTTTTCAATAAATTGCAAGCAAAGCTCGGAATACAACAAAAGGCGTCTCAAACAAGGAGACCCAACAAAAGAAACGCATCGAACAACAAGAAAGGACCAAAAAAAGAAAAAAAGAGAAGCAACAGCACTATGGGCTGAACTACATCACCGAAGACACCCCACCCCTACTCGTCCGGGCCTAAGCATTCAAGGGTCTTCAAATATGGAAAACACGGAAACGATTTACACCTTGATTAACTAGAAGGTATCTCTCCCGTTCCATTGGGCGTCTTCAAATACAATTTTGTTTCTTGAACCCCAAATCTCCCAAATGATGACAAAGAAAAGCGTCAACTATAACTTCTTCTGAAATTTGCCTCCAACATGGCCGAAATCCATTGAAAGAAGTGGTCCTTGATTGAGTTGGGTGAGACCCAAATGATTTTTACCATATTATTATTTTGGGTGGCTTCCTTATTAGAGGGTGAGAGGGGCAAATTCTGGTCCTCCATTGTAATGGACGGCCACGATTTGTTGAATATTAAAAAAATAATTTACAGCACATACCCCTTTATGGGGCAGAAAGAAAGAAAGGGTAAGGGAGTGAAATTATTTTTTTTCTTAATACTCAACAAATCTAGGCAGTAAATTATTTTTTTTAATGTTCAACAAATCTTGGCCGTCCATTATAATGGAGGGCCAAAATTTGCCCTTCTCACCCTCTCACAAGAACGCGACCCTTATTATATTAACATAAATTGTTAGATATTTGGCCGTAGTTCTTTGCGTGGTTTAATAATTTTGTATAATATATAAGTTATGTATATTTAAATTATGTTAAATATTTTTCTGTAATAAATGAATTGACAATAAAGTAATATTTTTACAAACGTAAATTGCAATATTCAATATATAATGCAAAAGTACTATAAGTTTATGAGAATATTATTCATTTTAGTGATAATATTGATAATAATATTAAATATTAAATGGCTTAATATTACATGTGTTACATAAAGTCTAAATGAATTAATTAATTAACACCCAATATCCATTCACATGTTCCAACACTCAATGTTTTCTCTTTTTTCTTTTCTTTTTTTTTTTTGATTTTGAAAAAGGTAGAGAGAGATTTAATTTAATGGATGTTCACGCATATTTAATATGTCAATGTTTTTATTGTTAGAGCAAGATCGTTATTTTTGAAACAGTTTTGTATCTCTTTTTTGTAAGTCATATCATTACTTTGACAATAACAATTTTTTTCATGGCAATAACAATTCCCTTTTGGCCTTTTAATATTGATCTCTAATGCACGGAAATTGGATACTACTGAAAGTTGTATTTCTCAATAATTCAATTCTTATGTTGATACAGTGTGTTTGGCAAAGGGAGCTGTAATTTTCAATATCGAGTCGCATTTGAGCTTAAATTTCCAGTTTAGGGCTTTATAGGGTTTGAAATTCAATTTTTGGCCGTTGCAGCTGTTGGCAGGAAGCTCCCAACACGCGCGCAGCACGTGATCTCGTAGGGCAGTTAAGGCACGTGCCTCTGGCGTGAAATTGCAGCAGATTTCTAGATTATTTTCGTTATTTTCATGCTTTTTCTGGAATTTATGGATTAATTAGTGCTTTTTACTTCTATTATTGTTGAGTATAAATAGTTTTTATGATCTTGTAATTAGGGTTTATCCAAAAATTTCAATACAAACTTCTCTCTCTTATCTTCTTCTTCCTCCTTAATCTAATCTCTAATCCTTTTCTCTTCTCTTACTCTATTTCTGGTTGATTGCGGATTGGGATTTGAGAACACTGTATCATTGGTATCAGAGCCAGGTTCTCGGATCTGTGGGCAAATTTCAATCGGATGGCAGAAGGAACACGGGCCATTGCAGAGATTCGCAGAGTGGAGGACGGATTGGCCACCAGGATCAGGGCTACTGAGGAATCCATCATTGAGCTGAATGTCAAGGTCGGTGGTGTAGAAGGGACAGTAAAACGAGTGGGTGATGAGCTCTAGGAGTTTAGGCAAGTGTTCATGGATTGGACCTTGCAGCAGAGGGGATCTAATGGAGGGGGAAGCAATCGAGGAGCTGGATCAAACTCCACAGCAGAACGAGGATTCATCATGGAAGTTGCACCGGGGGCCGCAAATGGCAATGGTAATGGTAATCACCCTTACTTTGCTGGATTGAGTAGAATGGACTTTCCATTATTTGAAGGTGATGATGTCAATTGGTGGTTATTCATGTGCGAACAATTGTTCTTGTTGGACAACACCCCGGAAACTGAAAAAATTAGATTGGCCTCGATTCATCTTAGGGCATTAGCCCTACAGTGGAACCTTCAGTTTGCTAAAACTAGGGGAAACCTTTGGAATGTGGCTTGGAATGAATACTCTAATGAATTGAAGGGCATATTTGGTAGAATTTTCGAGCACCGAATGTCTGAACTCATGAGTCTCAAACAGGATGGGTCAGTCAAGGATTACTTGGCTAAGTTCAACTCCATCTCTGTGAGAGCTGATTTGAACGAGCCTCAATTGATCAGTTGCTTCTCATGGGGCTGAGAGAGGACTTGGCACTAGAAGTGAGGTCTAGACATCCCATTACGTTGCAGAGTGCAATGGGACTGGCTAAGTTTGCTGAAGCCAGGGTAGAAGCTCTGGCCAGGCAGTTGCGCTTGAAGACCCCTATACTGCCTACTCCTAACATTCCCAAAATAGTCCCCCAATGCTCACAGACCAGCCCCTCCAAGAGCTGCCCCACAGATCCAAGGTGCTAACCCCTACAACAAACCCCAAAGAACCATGTCTCGAGCTGAATTACAAGAGAAGAGGGCCAAGGGCCTATGTTATTTTTGTGATGAGAAGTTTGAGGCAGGTCACAGGTGCAAGAATAGGGGACCACAGTTATTTGTGATAGCGGTGGATGGAAATGATGGAGAGGAACCTGATGGAGAGGTAGTGTTGGAAAAAGTTGAAGAACTAATTGCTGAACCGTCAGCTCACGTATCCCTTCATGCCTTGGTGGGTACAGCTAATTATCAGACTCTTGGAATCACCGGGTCCATCAAGAAGAAGCCCATACATATCCTGATCGATTTAGGGTCTACACATAATTTCATAGATCAATGCCTAGCTCTTAAGTTGGGATGTTTCCTGCAGCCTGTTCAGGTTGTGCCTGTTGCAGTAGTTGATGGAAGCAAGGTAGAATGCAATTCACAATGCGTGGGGTTATCCTGGAAAATGCAGGGAATTGAATGCCAATCCAACTTCCTTTTGATTCCATTAGGGGGGGTGTGATATGGTGTTGGGCATTGAATGGCTTTCAGCATTAGGAAACATCCAATGTAACTTCCAAGAGCTCACCATGTCCTGCATTCAAGATGGGAAGACTCTTACCTTGTGAGGCAATGGTGCTAATGAGTGTAAGGCAGTTGGAGCTAAGGCTATCACTAGAGCCATGGAAAATTCACCTATGATTGCTCTACTACAAATCAGTGTGACAGAATCTGAGGGAAGGGGAGCAAAATTAATGATGGTAGGTCTAAGAAGTGAAGAGCAACATCAAGTAGCAGTTCCTGATGTCATCGATAAACTGATAGCTCAGTATGCTCCAATTTTTGAAGAGCCATAGCTGTTACCGCCCAGCAGGCCTCCATTTGACCACAAAATTTGCTTGAGAGAGGGCACATAGCCTATCAGTAAGAGGCCTTATCGTTACCCAACCCTCCAGAAGGATGTAATGGAAGAAATGACCCAGGAGCTATTGAGAAAGGGCTACATTCAGCACAACACCAGTCCTTTCGCTTCAGCAGTGGTGTTAGTCAAGAAGAAAGATGGAAGTTGAAGGGTGTGTGTGGACTATAGAGACCTAAATCAAGCCACCATCAAGGACAAATTTCACATTTCTCTAGTTGAAGAGCTGCTCGATGAACTGGGGAGATCATCAAATTAGAATGCATGATGAGGATGTGCAGAAGACAGCTTTTAAGACACACTTTGGGCATTTTAAGTTCTTGGTAATGCCCTTTGGTCTTACTAATGCCCCATCAACAGTCCAGGCTCTCATGAACTCCATCTTTGCTCCTTACCTCAGGAAGTTTGTTTTGGTTTTCTTTGACGACATTCTAGTTTACAGTCTACACCTAGATGATCATGTCAGACACCTGAGGGAAGTTTTCCCAATGCTATAGAAACATCAGCTGTATGTGAAGGCCAGCAAGTGCTCCTTTGCATCCCAACAGATAGAATACCTAGGGCATGTCATTAGTAATGGTGGAGTGGCTACTAACCCCAAGAAAGTGGAAGCTATCAGATCTTGGCCTACACCTACCAACCTTAAGCAACTGAGGGGCTTCCTCGGTCTGGCAAGCTACTATAGGAGATTCATTCAGAAGTTTAGAATCATAGCTAAACCTCTCACGGAGTTGACTGGAAAGGAAAAGTGGGGATGGAGTGAAATGGCTCAGCAAGCCTTCAAGGAGTTGAAGAATGCTCTATTGTCAGCTCCTGTTTTGGCTTTACCAGACTTCTCCTTGCCCTTTGTCATTGAGTCTAACGCATGTAACACTGGCATAGGAGAGGTGCTGATGCAAGGGGGCCATCCCCTGGCCTATATGAGTAAAGCTCTGAGTTCTAAACAACAGGCCCTGTTAGTTTATGAAAAGAAACTCATGGCCCTGGTCGCTGCAGTGCAGAAGTGGCAACAATATTTGATGAACAACACGTTTGTTATCAAAACTAATCAACAGTCCCTGAAATACCTCCTGGATCAGAACATACACACTCACTTCCAATAATTATGGCTGGCCAAGCTGATGGGGTTCTGTTATGTGATTGATTACAAGAAGGGGAAGGAGAATGTGGTAGCTGATGCTCTCTCCAGGATTCAGGGACACCAGATCACTTGTATGCTATTATCTGCAGTTGATAGCACCTTATACACTAAGATTCAGTTTTCTTAGTAAACTGATGATGGATTGCAGCAGCTCATTCATCAGTTGGGAACAGAACCACAAAGACATCCTCACTATAGGTGGCAGGATGGTCAATTGAGACGAAAGGGGAAGCTAGTAGTGGGAAATGATGGAGCACTTCAGTTAAAGATACTTCAATGGCTCCACACATTACCCAGTGCAGGTCATTCGGGAAGGGATGCCACACTGCAAAGAGTCAAATCTATGTTTTGGTGGAAGGGCATGTATAAGGCAGTAGCCGACTATGTTAGAAGTTGTCCCATCTCTCAAGCCTACAAGTATGAGGCTGTAGCCTCTCCGGGTCTTCTCCAACCATTACCTCTCCCGAAAATGGTGTGGACAGATATCTCCACAGATTTTGTAGAGGGTCTTCCTCGATCTTTTAGGAAGGATGTGATATTGGTAGTGGTAGACAGACTGAGTAAGGCTGCACACTTCTTCTCCTTGACGCATCTCTACAGAGCTCTATCCGTGGATCAGACTTATATGGACAACATATACAAGCTCCATGGATTGCCTAACTCCATAGTCACTGACCGGGATGCAGTGTTCCAGAGTGAGTTTTGGCAGGCTTTATTTTCCATCCAAGGGGTCGAGCTCAACCTATCCACAGCTTATCACCCCCAATCTGACGGCTAAACTGAGGTGGTTAACAGGGGAGTTGAGACCTATTTGAGGTGTAGGTGCGGCTCCCACCCTCACTTGTGGTCCAAATGGCTTCCCTTGGCAGAATGGTGGTATAACACCACTTGGCATTCAGCAACGCAGAAACCCCTTATGAGATTGTATATGGTCAGCCTCCACCTCTCCACATTCCATACATTCCAGGAGAGACTCAAGTGGATGCGGTGGATAGAAGCTTGCAACAAAGGGAAGAGATGATTACTCTCATCAAATACCATTTGTCGAGAGCCCAAAACAGAATGAAACAAGTGGTTGACAGTAGGCGTACAGACAGGAGCTTTAAACCTGGAGAATGGGCTTATTTGAAAATCCTACCCTATAGGCAAATTTCAGTAGCACATTGTCTCAATCAAAAGCTGTCCCCGAGGTATTTTGGACCTTTTATGGTACTAGCTGCTGTGGGTAAGGTGGCATACACATTGGAATTGCCTGCTTCAGCTCGCATTCATGATGTGTTTCATGTGTCCCAACTCAAACCATACATTGGTCCTCCTCCCACTGCTATCATTCCCATTCCAGCTGACATTGAGAGTGCACCATTGAAGACACCAAAAAAAATCCTTGACAGAAAGATGGTTAACAGAGGGAATCGAGCAGAATGAAGGTTCTTGTGAAGTGGAAGGGGTTTCCCAATGAGGAGGCCACTTGGGAGTTTCTTTATGACCTCCGACTCAAATTCCCTGATTTCCACCCTTAAGGACAAGGGTGATTTTCAGGGGGAGCGTGTTGATACAGTGTTTTTGGCAAAGGGAGCTGTAATTTTCAGTATCAGGTCGCATTTGAGCTTAAATTCCAGTGTAGGACTTTATCGGGTTTGAAATTCAGTTTTTGCCCATTGCAGATGTTGGCGGGAAGCTCCCAGCACGCGAGCAGCACGTGATCTCACAGGGCAGTTAAGGCACGTGCCTCTGGCGTGAAATTGCAGCAGATTTCTAGCTTATTTTCGTTATTTTCATGCTTTTTTTGGAATTTATGGATTAATTAGTGCTTTTTACTTCTATTATTGCTGAGTATAAATAGTTTTTATGATCTTTTATTTAGGGTTTATCCAAAAATTTCAATACAAACTTCTCTCTCTTATCTTCTTCTTCCTTCGTAATCTAATCTCTAATCCTTTTCTCTTCTCTTACTCTATTTCTGGTTGATTGTGGATTGGGATTTGAGAACACTATATCAAATATGAACTTTCTTGAAGGTAGGTACAAAGTGTTTGCTTGTTATGATGAGAAATAAAACTTCCAAGGTGGTCTGTTACGAATCATAATCGATCAAGGTATCTGAGCATAAAATCGTAAAGATAGTATTATATTGATAGAAGAAATGTGAGAATTACATAGACGAAAGGGGGAGAAACATAGAAGAAAATTGGGGGAGAGAGAGAGCTAAACATCAATACTAATCTCAACATATCCTAACCCTAATCGAACTCCCCTTATTTATACTACTAAAAGGGCTATGATGACGCGACGTGGTGACATGGCATTGGTGGTGACGTGGCATGCTGACTTGGCAGTCGGGAGGCTCGAGAGTAATTCGGGCGTGACCCTTGATAATATTCGTATCAAGGTCTAGGTAAATCAAAAGAATTAGAACTTACATAGGGGGAGCTAAAGAGTTATTTCTTGTGTTTTAAAGAATTGGATATTCTACCAATTTCTTGGTAATCAAACAAAAGGGCAAGGTTAATGGCCGCGTGGCTGTTGCGGCTGCCGAGTACGTTGTCGTGCCCTCCTCTCTTCCTAACCGTGGCACCTCTCCAGTTCAGCAATCCCCCCCTTAATGTTTGAGAACCACCACCCTCAGGATGCATCAAGGTCAATTCTAATGCTGCCTTCTTTTCGCACTCCGAGTCCGCCTTAGCAATTGTGGCACGATCAAGTTTTGGCGTCATAGTGGGAGGCTGGTGCGGATCCATTTCTACAAAGTCCCTGCTTATGTTACATAGCAAAGGAGGTTCCATCCCAAAACCAATTGGCAATGGGTGGAGTAGCCCTTAGATAGATAAATTAGTATCCTTTTCACTTGCCGACCAATGCGGGATATCATTTTACACTTTTTGGGCTGCATCAGTGAAGGTCCATTTTTGCAAAGACCCCACTTATTGCCGAGATGATGGCTATTCGGGCTTCCTATTCGCTATCTATTTATAACGGATGGAAAAATGTTATTATTGAGTCTGATTGTAAGCAGGCTGTAGATTTTATTTCCCGTGTGCTTCCTATTCGTGGGAAGTAGTGCTATTGTTGAGGATATTGTTATGTTATCCTCCATATATGGGGAGCAATATGTCCTTAATGGGGATCGAACCTGGGTAGTGTTAGAGTATAAAATCAATCTTGGGCTTTCATCCATCAGTTTAAGCTTAAGCTTTTGGGGTAGTTGGTTCTTTGACATGGTATCAAAGCCTTATTAACCAAGAGGTCACAAGTTCGAATCCTAATAACCCCAATTTTCAATATTAATATAATTTAAGCATAACATATGAGGTGGGCCTGTGCAATATCTACGCTTCAAGTCCAATGGCATTCGCGTGAGGGGACATGTTAATAGTATAAAATCAATCTTGTGCCTTCATCCATCAGCTTAAACTTAGGTTTTTGGGAAAGATGATTACTTGACAAGTAGCTTCTCTGGCAATTGGCGTTCTCCATCATCGAGTTATGTCTCTAAGGAACTGGCAACGGAGGTATACTATCAGCTTAATCACACCTTGAACATTAGACACAGATTGGTATTTTTCTCCTATTACAAAGGACAATATATATGCAGTATAAGCAAACTTATAATTATGTAATAATATATAATTAATTTGAATGAATCCTGAAAAAAAGGAGCCCTAAGCTTGCTATAAACCCAAGTTATAAAATAAAGAGAAATAAGACAGAATAAGTTTAGCGATGAAGGCTTAAAAATTAAAAGGATCTCTTCTAACTATTAGAGGCCTCTTCCTATATACTTTAAATGATTATATCCTTATAATTATATTTTTAAAAAGAAAAAGGAAAGAATTATCAGGATCCGATTTGGGTAATTGGACCCCACTTCATCTTTTTCTTTTTTGGTAAATATGTTTTTATAATAATTTTAAGAGTGTCAAGTACACAAATTTCATGTTACTTTTTGAATGGTTTATTGAGGATGAGTTAATTGCTTTATATATATATAAAAAAGTAACATATTCAGTGCTTCAAGGGCTCCCGCCTACGTAGGATCTGGGGGGATAAATGTATGCAACCTTCTCCCTTCAGGGTGTTAACCTGAAGAGAGGTTATTTCCTAATGCCCCCAACCTGAGGGTGAGAACTTTCCAAGAGGTTACCCATTCTGGTACTACTCGCTTTATATATATATATATATATTTTCCTTCTTTTTGAAACTTTAAGTTGCTTTTGGGTAATGATTGACCAACTCAGTTCATGATTTCTCTTTGACTCCTAAACATCTTAGGAGACCAACGTTTTGCTTTCTTCATTTCACTTTAGGGTGTAACTTAACCGAGCAGGCTCATGAGCTCTGGTGAGTCAATTTGTCATAAAGCTTAACGCTCGGTTTGTTTTGAGCTTGAGCTGACCCGGCTTGGCTTGTGAAGCTTATCGAGCAGAGCCTATAGTGAGGTTTGAGTTTGTAGAGCCGCGCGTCTGAACGAGCTTAAAGAAGCTCATCTTAATATAATTTATTAGCTTACATATGCCCCATTGAGTCTATTCTAAGCCTAAATGAGCCAAGCTCAAGCTTAACTGAGCCTAAATTGAGTTTAAATGAGATAAAATGTTGCACGCTTAGTTCGAAACTTGCCGAGTTTAGTTTGAGGCTCAACCAAGCAAAGCCGAGTCCCAACCTTCGAGCTCAAGCTGAAAGTTTTCGCATTGGGCAAGCTTTGAGTCAGGCTTAATGTAAAAGAATCGAGCCTTTAGCATGGCGAGTTCGTGCTCCATTCGACTTTGACTCAAATATGAAGAAAAACTTTAGACAAAGGAACACCAGATAATAGCTTGAATTAGCTTACTAATTCATTCATAAAAAATAACTAAATTATAGTACAAGGAGAAAGATGAAGAGAATGGAAAGCAATTACTAGCCCAATGAATTTCTAGCTAAAATTGTGGATCTTGTCTCTACCGCTATGATTAACACATGTATACAAGAATAATTAAATACTAAAATAATACAATAAAAAAATACATATAAACTAGTTATTTTCAACAAAATAAACCCGTAACAAAGCTTGTTTAATTTTAATTGGATTCAATATTGTTATTACTAAGATAATAATTATTATAGTCAGTGATGATGTGACATGTAGTGCACAACAATCACAAAATTTTATAAAATGGCACTGACAATAACAATTTAACTATAATAATAACATACCCTTTTTTTTTTTTTTTTTTTTTGTAGATAGCAAATTACGAGCTAAGGAGATTTAAATCTAGGACATCAAATTCTAAAATCTCAATCTTTGATTATATGTTAGCTACTAAATCAAGGTCTCTTTGGCTTTTTTTTTTTTTTAAAGACCACAAGAACCAGTTGTATAAATCAGTGTTCCTTTTAGTTTAAATAGCTCAAAGGAGAAATATTATTTTTCTATTCTTCTTAAAAATAGAAAAATAAATTTACTTATATTTAAAAATACTTTTCTTTATAAGCTAAACAATGAAAAATTCAAAAAAAACAAACTTTTTCCCCTTAAAAAAACAATTTTTCAAAAAAGAAAATTGAGGAAATGGACCCCTACAAAAATTAAATATTTTAAATATATTGAAAAAAATATTTTTAAAACATTAGAAATTAGTTTAAGTATTTAAAAGATATTTTATATATTTAGAAAATATTTTAAATAATGCAAAAATATATTTTAAATATACAAAAAATATATTAAATATTTGAAATAGTTCTTCGGTGATTGTTTTCAACTATAAAAGATTTATGTTAATACCTTTCTATTAGTTTTATAGAAAAAAAATGTTTTTTTTAAACATTAGCCAAACGTTCATAATATTACAATAAGCGTTTCTTTACTAGTTGGGCCAAACACAAACTGCTTATTTGAAACTGCATTTTTACGAAAAACACTTTTACAAAAAGTGCTTCTGAAAAAGTCAATGGTTTACAGCAATGCCAAACAAGCCCTAAATCTCCAAGCTCATAAGCCACTTCCAGTGTAATCCTTAACTTTTTTAGAATATAATTTACATAATTATTAACATGACAAAAAAAATTGTTATTGTCAAAACAATTACTTAACTTATAAACAAACTACAGAATTACTTTAAAAACTATAATTTTACTTCAGTAATAAAAATTTTATCATGTCAATAATAATATCTTTTATCGGGTGTATAAAATAAAGGTAAAGAATATTGTTAGCTTTTCTTTGTGAAACTGTCCCCTTCAAAATGCTTTTTATCTCGTTGTCCAAATAAAAATATACTTTGGTGCCAATGTACTAGTTTTTGAGTAAGGCATTTGGTTGTTTATATCAAATGTTTTGTATTTTTCTTATTATGTCAATTTTACTTCTATACTTTTAATTGTATTAATTTAATTCCGTTATAATCTATATTATATCAATTTAGTCTTTTCGTCGAATTTAAGTTAAGTTATTGACAAAATTCTTAAGGTACAATCATGTTGGATGTAAGTAATCCACTTCAAATCCATCCTTTGACTCAATTTAACCCAATTTATAGTCAAACCATTAAAAACTTTACTAACAACTTAAGATAAATTTTATTCTAAAGATTAAATTGACACAATATTAATTGTACAGGGATTAAAATTGACACAATTAGAATTATAATGACTAAATTGACATAATAACAAGGATATTTAGTGTAAATAACCCCAATTCATATATTGAATATATATGTTAAAAAGTTATTTGTTCATTAAAAATTAATTATCTAAATGTTAATTTTTGTTTTACAATTTAATATTTTTTACCCTATTATTTGGGGAAACTTTTTAGTTAGGTGTCTTGAGGTCCGAGCATTTATTATATAGACACACTATCATTTCAACATGTACAATAAAATATCTTGGGGTCTAAAAAATTTATCACTCACATGACCTAAAATTCAAGATTTTATAAATCAAACACCTTTCATCAAAATTCATTGAATTTTTATTGAAAACTTCTAACACCGAACATACCAACAATCTATAAATATCCTCTATCATTATACAAGAAATTTTTTTTTTTCAAAACATGCGGATATAATACATGATACTGTAATAATTAGGTGTTGTTTCCGTTACAATCAGTGAACCTTTTTTTTGTAATTTACTAGGCTTTTGCACAAAAACACATCACATATATTTTGCGGTAATCATGCATCATATCATCATCTTCTACTAAAAATAACCAAATTTTGACAGAAATTTACAAAATTTCAGCATAATATACCTAAGTGATAAAATTTTCAAACCATGTCGTACCTTATTACATATATTAAAATATCATGAAACCTATATACATATTTAAACCTCAGATACCCAGATAATAAATTTTTAATTATTTATTACACAAATTTGGTGCACAAAAAAGAAAGATAAAGAGTCATCAACAGTTAGCATTGTCTTTTTACAGGTTGTTCTTTGCATGATTTTTCATGTACCTTCCACAAGATAAGGAGTAGGGAGAGATAAAAAGAAAAAGAAAAGCTTAAATATTTTCACATTCTATCACGTGGAATATTCATTAAAAAAAGAAACACAGCAAATAGATCCAAAAATTATATTCCATTGTCTTACCCCCATACTCTTGGGACCTACTCAAGATGAGAGAGAGAGAGAGATCAATGATGCCGAGATCTCAACACACTTTTTTCCACCAAGTGTTCCATCAGCTTTTGTGTATCTCGACTAATTTTTCAGGTTAAAACCAAGATGATGTTCAGGAATTGTATGTACCTGATAGCAGAATTTGAACTCCAGACGTGACGCTTCATGACACACTGAGTCCATATGATTGCAATCAAAGGCTTTTTAGTAGTTGAATGAAGGACGACAATGAATCTTGTACTCATGTCTGTGATGTACATATTTACAGTATGTGAAAGATAAAAGAATTTACTTTGTGTCGCTCGTTCTTTACGAAGATACGTGCACTAGCGTCTTTGATCCACCCACATAAGAATGAAACCGCTATGGACTTGTTTGATATTGTTTGTTTTTACAGTTTTTGGTTTTAAAAAAATCTAAAACCATACTTTTGAAACGATTTTTCTTGTCTTTGGCTTTTCTTTCGGTCTTCCCTTGTTTGGGTAAAAATTGAAAAAAAAAAAAAAAAAAAACGAATGACAAGATCAAAACCAAGCCTTTAATTTCTTAGAAATCAAAACTGCAAATACAAAACAATATTATACAAGCAGAACCGAGCAGCCTAATATGGCAAGATATTTGGCACAGTGAATAGCTCAGCCATTTTATGGACTTGTGAGGTAGACACATATATGAAGATAATGATCTGGGTTCATCAAGTTGTTGACAACCCAAGAGAATGGGATATCGAGTTTCGGTTCGATTCCTTGGACTCGAACGAGCTTCATTCCAATATTTTCAGACGCATTCTCAACAGGTTCAATAGCGGTTGTGCTCGTCTCTGTCACGGTGTTTGAGCTGAGGCTTGCTTCTTGTAAATGTTCCGTTTCTTCTGCTTCCTGGGCGGTTGTTTCCTCGTTGTTGTCGAGTGTGGTTTGTCCGAAATATTCAGGTAAGATCATCTTCATGGCATCTCTTAAAGTGAAGCATTTGCCTGCATATTTGACATACGTTGTTAGTCTTTTGATTGCAGAGGTGTGGTGCCCCGGATGTTATGTAGGGTGCCACGGGGATGGTGGGCCCATAACACATTGGAGGTCTCAAGCAACTACTTGGTTGCTTGGAGTAGGGATAGGCCTTGCTACAAAAATATGAATGAATAGTCATATTTATTATTAAATTTTGGGTAAAATTACATACCAGATAACTGATGTTTGAGATATTAATTTTCACTCTGCAGATTTTGTAAAACATTTTTTAAACCAAAAGTTATATGTATTTAATAGAATAGTCCCAGTCTCGGTGTTTCTGAGGGCAATATAGGCCTATCCAACTCCTCTTTATTAGTGGTACACAATATTGCGATTTGTGTGTGGGATGAGAAGAATAGTAAGGGAATAATGGGAGTATCAACAAATAACGGCAAGTTTTACACCCTTTCACACCATTGTTTGGACTATTTGATCAAATACGTTTAACTTTTGGACTAAAAAGTTAATACACTAAACCTCAAGATACTAATACGTAACTTACCTTAAGTTAATAACCTTTTTGACATATTGTAACATGTTAAATATATTGATAAATATGTCTAATAGTAATAACAAAATTCATTCCATATGCATTACCAAGGCAATTATAAGAGTACCAATGACCAATCACATAACGACTAGCTCAAAATCCATAACACAACGATATTTACGCTAGATAAAGGAGGTGGGCGCCACATGCAGAACATCTGGGGCTAACACGGGATTAAAAAGCAAAAAAGGTCAAGTGGATGGTGAAAGAGAAAAGAAAAGAAAATGTTAAAGTACGAAATGAAGTAAAGGAGCCATGAGATTTGGGGTAATTTGACAACAAAGGGATGACCTTTACGCTTTCAGAATTTGGTCCAACCACATTACAACAAACCTTTAGGGACCCCATTTGAGAGAGATTCCTTCAAAATCTATTATTTACTAACTACTATATTGACATTCAACCAACCAAAAGATTGTTGCATATCTGACACTATTGGACATTTCATGATGGCACTTTTACATTGTTTCTATAACTGTTGAAGACTCCACAAGTAAGTCTAGTAAGAATGACACATTAGAGTTGTGAGAGAGAAGAGATCAGCATATGATATGAGCCAAGTGGGTTACTCCACCTCATGCCAATTGATTTTAGGATAGAATCTTAATTGGACTTATATGTGAATCTCATGTGTGTAAACTCTAGAGGGAAGGGAAATTCCCCTTAAATTTCCTAGACAAGGGAGCCACAAGTCCCTAATGGGGATAGACCCCAGTTGGCATGGATGGCCACCGGTGATGGCGTTCTCCCAAAAAAGGGAGTCACTAGGTTATGTCCCAAGGGCACTTCTCGTCCATGGATTAATAATATCTTTTTGAAGCTCAAGGGAGAATAAACATAAACTAATCATTAGTTTCTTTTCACACGCAAGATGCAGTTTTTGTCTAAGGAAAATCTTAGGTAGTTGTGCTTACCTTCATCTTTCTGAATTTCAACAGGCCTATTTATATACGAAATTTTCTCCCAACTGTCCACTTCAGGGGCGTCTTCAAGATCATCAACCACATGCTCGATAATCCTGACATATAACCGAACTGGAATTCTACCTGCAAAACCATTCCCAATGACGTGCTAGTTAATGTAAGAGAAAGAGAGAGTGTTGCGCGTGCGCGCACCTGACACATTTTGAACACAAAGCGAAAGTAATGTAACGCTAGTAAAAATACTTATGATTCCATACCAGCTAGACTCCCTATATTTCGTCATAAGATAGCAAAGAAGGAGAGAACATATTTTCTTGGATTACGCTATTAAATAATGACGCCAAGAAATGAGGCACAACTTATTTATTGATAATCCAACCCATATTGATTCTTTGATAGTTACCTCGGCTCCTCATTTTGCCATCAAGTAACCGTGTCAAATAAGGATAATGGGGCATTGATATGACAGTTAAACACTTCAATTTAGACTGAAAAGATTGAAAAATCTTGGGGCCTACTTGTTTCTTTTCTGTTTATAGTTTTTTATTTTTGAGAAACTAAAAACCAAGCTTTGAAAACGATCATTTCTAGTTTTTGGCTTTATGCTTTCAGTTTTTAATCAAACTAGGAAAAAAATTGCAAACAAAGAACCAAAAAGGTATGAAAAAAATCATTTTTAGAACCAAGTTTTTAGTTTTCAGAACACAAACTGCAAACAAAAAAATCATATAAAACCAAAAATGGATGAGTCTAACATCCGAACACATCCCTGTGTCCAGCTCTTATACCCCAGTTTGGGTGATACAGATCATTACAGCAAGGGCTCAGTATAATGACCTCCTGAATAGCACAGTCCAGTGAAAGCAGAGGTTCTTATTTCTTATCAATATCAAAGTTCATCATCAAATGCAAACGAGGAGGAGCACCGATGAACTCACGAGAACTCTCCACCTTATGCTTTTTCTATACTAGGACAATGAGGAACTTTTACAACTGGATCATGTAGCATAAGAACATTTCTTTCACTCAAGTGAAGGCATTTTACTAGAATGTGTGAAACTCTATGAAAAATGGACATAGAAGTTATAAATAATATATATGACAACGGTAGAATACAACTCTTCCCTCAACAGGGGCACCAACTATCAACGGAATGCAACAATCAAAGATCTCTAATTTGGAAGGTGTATAGCCTAACCACCACACCGAGTTGAATAGCTCGGTTATGAATGAGACATACAAGTAGTAAACGCTCACCTGTTTTGACAGGTCCAGAATTGTCACCACCAGGATGGGGCTTCAGAGAAGGATACAACTTTGTTGTATAAACATCTTCAATAGCACTAAGCTTCAACTTGGAGGATATCCTAAGAAAGGATTCCAAATTACCTGCGACAGGCCAAAATGAAGAGTGTTCAAACATACCCAATAAAAGCACAAATCTTGAAAACTTAAGCTAACTTAGAAATGAAAGTTATGAGTTCCTATGAGTTCCTTACATTCTTCTACCCCTAATTTTTGCCTTGACATTTACTATTCTCTGCTCAACTTCTTATTCCAATGGGTGGTCTACTATCCTACAGTTCTCAATCTGATAGATAGTAAGAACTAGCACAATAAGCTCAGCTTGACTGGCCAAAATTACAACATCTATCAAGGGAAGTTACTCATATATTCTCCCTTCCCTAGCCATCCGAGCTTAAAGTTTCCATCTCGCAATAGTGTTGATCTCGTCATAATGTATTTGGTTCACTTTAGAATGGATATGAGCACGGTCTGATGTGCCACTGAGAATGCGTGAGCTTTTTGCTGGAGAGTCTGCAAGGACCTTACAACCTTGATGATGAACTTTATTAGTCTTTGTAATATTGTAAGACTATATTCTGAACTTAGGATTTGTGCTTGTGGGCTAAAGATCGATAGAAGAGTGAAAGAGTCACTAATACTAAAGATCTACACCCTAATCTAGATAGGTTCTCCAAGAATTCACCTTTGTTCATTCTGTGCTCACATGTCAGGCTACCTGTCTCCCAAAATAACATCCAACCACCCACTGTAGACTTTGGCTGAATATATTTATTGCACAACAGCGTCAGCGTGCAGGCTCCAAGTGTTGGGACTTCATTCACCCTTGTCCTTTCTCATCACGCTTTTAGTTGCGTTTGCTTGGTTCACAACTCAACTCTTATCAGGAAAGGGGGGAAAAAACCACTTGTCACTCAACGAAATTGAACTACATATGTGGTTGTACATATTTACAATCCCTTAAGAGGAGTTTTAAGCAAGCAGTTTTAACTGTGACCAATATTTGACGTCTCAAGAAAAAAGGATGTTTGTTTATCATCTGTGTTTATCATATTCGCCTTGAAATCTCAGTTAGTATCCTTCTGCTCTCTACCAATCCTGAGATGATCGTAAACAACCATTTAGAACTTCAAACATTCTTCTAGAAACTGCAATGGAGTCCCCTCCTCCCACAGTCCTGATCTATAGCTAAATATAGCAAATTCATGTGGCGTCCACAAGAATATGAACCTATATCGCTCATTTCCTTTTTGACAATAAACAAAGGATCCCCTTCAACAAAGTACAATGTTCTGCTCAGTGGGCCACCATAGTTTCATTCATCGTAATAGCTATTTGACTCTCAACACTCTCAACAACAGATGAAACATTGTGTTCGTTTTAAATTATCCAAGCAACAATCAGTAGGACATATGAGAATGTTCCCTATGTAGATCATCTAACCTATAGAAGGGTAGTAAGGAAGTGTTGCGCAAAATTCCCAACAAATAAAGAACATATTCCAATTGAGGATGGTCTTCGCGCAGGTTGATTGTATCCTGAGCGTCACATGCTTACGTCTATGAATCAATCTCTCCAAGAAAAAAAGGGTTCAGGTTAGGTATATCCACTCCTCCAGAAAATACTTTGGTTTGAGTGTTCTACACTAGGTCATCCTTTACCCATGAAGGGAAATAAGGAGCATTAGGGACACTAAATTTAAAAGGGAAATGTCGCATCAATTCAAAAAGCTTAACTTATACCATTCAAAATAGAGTTCCAGAGCTCTGATTGATCTGATTGGGACATGTTCATAACATTTTTGCAGTTCCCATTAATAATGTAGGCAGCCTGTGTGAACAAAGACAACCAGGAAAAAAAAACATCTCACTGCAAGATGGCAATAGCACAATAATCTCACAAAATAACAGTCAAACTGCATGACAGCAACAACAACAACCAACCCAATGCCCCAAGGACTCCTGCCTAAGTAGGGTCTAGGTTAACCTACATGACAGGATAACAAAAAATGTGAAAGAAATATATGGGCTAATAAAAAAGTGTTTACTGCGAGTGTAAACGATCCGAGCCGCTCATGAGTAGCTCGAATAAAACTCGACTCGAACTCAAATTAACTGAGTTCAAGTTCAAGTTCGAGTATCAAAAGATACTCAATTAATAAACGAGTACGAGTCGAGTAGTGAACTACTCGGCTTGATACTCGATTAAATACTTGACTCAATACTCGAATTAGTACTCGACTCATATGAAGTAGTTTTTCAGTATTATTTTCTTTTGAAATGGATGGCTTGTGACATTAATAGTAGAATGAAAAAAAGAAGATTGAATTCCTTGTAAAAGATGACATGCTACATTTGTGGTGGAGTGAAAGAACTTGTATTTGGTTTGCTTGTATTTTTTGAAACTTAGGTTTTGACGCATATTTGCTATTAATATATTAGTGATTTATTGTTGTATGTGTTAAATTATAGTGTGGCCAATAATTGAGTATCCAAATTGAGTACAATTAATGTTCGAGTGTATGGAATGATATTATAATATAGCTAATTTGTTGAACATTCATATGCACAATAAACGAGTACTCGAATAGTTAATCGAGTTCGAGTACGAGTTCAAGTACCCGAGTAGTTAATCGAGTTTGAGTTGAAGACTGAGATACTCGGCTCAGCTCGGCTCGATTCGATTACTCCCCTAGTGTGTACTGGCATAATGATGAGGAACAAAATAATGGAAATACTTCTGATTCTTTTTTGCTACGCAGCAACAGCGAAATCTATCTGAAGTTAAACATTTCAGATACAGTGAAAAAGTAGCTTTTAACTTGAGCAAAATCACATATAGTCAGTGACAAACGGAAATACTCAATATCTTTGTAAACAGAGATTAGCTACTTGACTAGTACTTAAGTTACTCCAAGACAAAAAATAGAAAAGAAAGAATCCATATTTGCAGTATGCTTAGGCATATGAACCAAACGTGATCTACTTGAATTTGCAATTACAACCCTTCATTAGTTGCTAGCAGTTCACAAATGATGCAACTTCCTATTACTCAGCAAATACGGACCAGATCTATTATGAATACAATAGAAATGCTGCACGTCAGTCAAACATTATGATCAAGTGATGCATGTCTAGGTTTGCGGCTACACAAATAGGCAAGTGAGACTCGAATTTGAATATATTCCATTATGCGTACCAGACCTCTTTTAGAGAATTGATAAAGCTCCACTTCACAGCATCTCCGCCTTCACAAGGGGTCAACGTGTTCTCTGGATATCCTCTAAAATGTATCTACAGATGACAACACTTCACGTTTGAGCTCCATCATTCAAACAGGTAATATGAATGCCTAACCAAAGTATACACTAAAAAAAGAGTAGGCTACCATTCCAATCACAATGATGGAAATGGTGGTGTTACACTTAACTCTGACAAATCTTTGATCCCTATAATTTCCAAAAGCACTTGCATATTTTGGTCCAACCCCTTTCAACACCTTGTAGGATATACAAGGTGACATAAAGCAGGAACAACCAACTTCTTTTGATGGATTTGAAATTTCACCTATAGAAGTTTGTATCTGAAGATTTTTACATGGTTAAAAGCTTTGGCGGTTAGAACTATTAGATCTTGGACACTGTACTTTCCACAACCTAAGAAAAATAAATGATGACATAGACCCAGGTATTATACATTCAGATCACGACGAGGAAACAGTGGGAAAACCATCCAGCCTATAGGAGAAGAAATACAATTTTAGGTACAAGAGCATGTGTGTTGAATTCACAACTTAGTCTTAAGGCATATTAAGAAATAAATACAAACAATCTGCTTCCATTATGAGATATTTATAGACCTTCTGTCACCCATATGGAAGCAACGGTTTCACTTCCTTTGAAATGGTAGGGCAGATCTTCTGTTGCTCATCAAACAGATGAAACAGAACAAAATCACTCTTTCCCGATTTGATAATAAGATGCAAGGAAACTGAATAGAGAGTCATACCGTAAGATTCCAGGGCCTTTCCGGCTCAGCACATAAAAGGTCAAACAGAACACCAGTAGGTATGTACCTAAAAGAGGCACGCAATTGTGGTCAACTTTTTCTTAAGTACACGTCATACCCAACATCTAGACCTTAGAAACATGATACTGACAAAGATAGTGACATGCAACATATAACAAACATTACGATCATAAGCTGGCATTTGGATAAAAATGGCAAAGCATACAAGGAACAAATGCCTCATGCACCTTAATCATTCCTACTGGTACCATAATAAGCACGAACCATAGACATCAACTATGAAATATACATGTACGACATAGCGTAATATATCAGAGAAGAAACAGTGATGCAAAGTCGCATCATGTACCATATATTGGTAAAAGGATACATGCTCGCATTTCAGATTGAGATACCTTTAATTACAACATCAGTAGGCAACAATCTTTCAGGAAATGAACAGTACTAACATCTAAGATCTAAGGTACTGACAGCATGATTTAAATCATGACAGCAATTATAAAGAGCTTTGCTTTCAGGCCAAATGTCAATCATTCTTTCCTTCTACAAATTAAAGCTTATGATTACAATCACAAGGGCATACCATTTCAGGGGCAATCCTTTGTACTCAAACCACACAGTGTCCGCCCCTGGAGGAAGCGTACTGCTGAAAAGAGGTTTTATTTGAGGCACTAGCAATGGCAGGTAACCAACACGTGGAGCTAAGATCTGCAATCACCAAAATAATCTTAAAACATAAATTCCAGCAGAAATTTTCTATGAAAATTTGATGTGCAATATTTCTTACAAGGCTTAGTTTTGACACATGCAGGAATTAGCGCAGTTCTATGAATTATTCATGTCACCGCCTAAAAAGTACTTACCAAAAATAAAAACCACCTACAAAGTATAATTTGTCGGTGTCGGGCTCAGACTCCCTAAGAAGCCAGAACAGCCATGAATACAGCAAATCATAGAACATGATCACAATAACAAAGCAAATCTTGGGCTGAATCTCCTTCACTAAACGAAAATTGATAAAGTTAAGGAAGCATTAAAGAACTACACATGCCTCAGTTGGCCCATCGACGCAAGGGCAACCAGCAGTTCCTTCTTACTATTAGAAAGAGTACCTATGCTTGAGGATCTCTACATAATGATTAAAATAAGTATGATGAGAAACAAACCCCTGGTACAAGGCCACCGATTGCTGTTCACATTTTTTTAAGTATTACAAGTCCCTCCATAGAATCAGTTTCAGAGAATTGGTCTTCAGCACTAGCTAAGTCTAAATTCCTGGCCACACAAAGCAACCCACTACAAAAGATCTTTTGTAACAGGATTCGGAATGATAATTATAAGCATTGCTTTAGACATCACTCTCTATGTTGTTGCTATTACGCAAGTACGTCGTCATGCTTTTTAGGTTGGGGGTCCTCAGACACAGCCTCCTTTTGGGGTAGCACCTTGAAGGGGTAATGCTGTGTACATCCCCCCCCCCCCCCCAACCCCCCTGGATCTTGCTTTAGCGGGAGCCCTTGAGGCACTAGGCTTGTTATTGTACTGCTTTGGACATCAATTGACCCATCTTCCAAGATATTGTAAGGATGAAGCAAACCAGCTACTAATATCCAGCCTTTCTGTACCATCCAAGCTCCAACTTGCATTACAACGGACAATTTCACAAATCTTTTAACGTCCTTCGATACCAAAGAGGGTACCAACACGCCGTCACTGGATCCCATTAGAACTCCGAAGTTAAGCATGTTTGGGCGAGAGCAGTACTAAGATGGGTGACCTTCTGGGAAATCCTCACCTTCAGGTTGGGGGCACTCGGAAATAGCCTTTCTTCAGGGGTAATACCCTGGAGGGAGAAGGCTGTGTACATCCGCCCCCCCAGACCCTGCTAAGGCGGGAGCCCTTGGGGCACTAGGTATGTTGCTTTTTAACGTCCTTCGATGCTTCTCCTACACTTCCTATCCATGTTTCCAAGGGCTTGTGGATGGATAAATGCATTGTGTCGTGATACTGACTTAGTTCTCAACAATATCACATACCTCTTGTAATCAATCTTAAAAATGATCACATAAACTCAATCACACTAATTACTAACAGACCAGTCTCCTTGGTACCCACCATTCACTTGATGGCCATTCTATCCGTAACCTTGAAGAAAGCCTGTTTATGTAGAGTGAACTTCCACTAGTCACTACTAGAGCACCATGAATCAAAATTCCTCCTACCTCATCCCTCCCCTAACCAGCAATTACAACTAAGGCTGTCAAAAGTTCAATCATATACCTTATTCATCTATGATTGAAGAACTAAATAAAAAAATAAAAACAGTTGTTTTCCAGTGATACCTCTAACGAAACCAGAAGCCCCACCAGTACCAAACTTTTAGCAAAACGATCTTCAACTAAGATTGACTAACCAAACCAGAAGGATTCTTTATTTGTTTCCACTGATAATAGTCAGTGAAGTCAAGTGCATAATCCTCCTGCAACCATCCACATTATCCCATAAACTAGTTCCATATGGGTGTAAGCCATGGTTCCCAACCTTTAACTAAGGGAAACTTTATGGCTGTCAATGAAGTCAAAATCACCAAAGTCATGTCCAAAGCCCACATCCTCCCCCCTGCTTCTTCCCCAACGTACACATGAAAAAAGCCATGATTTTGCTCCACATCAAATCAGTTTCTAGGAAATTGAAAACACTAGCTTGCTCAGAGCCCCACCTAACACAAACACCACTAAGAATCCATTGCTTACCATATAAACATGCCAGTTCCACTCCATTGTTCCATCCGAAGCAAATCATATTCACATGAAGACAGTGTTCCTCCAACTTCCATAAACATCTTATCATTTCAACTAACTATAAAACTGGAAAACCAAAAAAGAAACATAAATATGCCCCTTTCTAGTCATCAATTATGGCTTTAAGCACTTGAATGGTGCTCATTCGGTTAAGTATCAGGCTACAAAAGAAAAGCCTCAGCCAACGGAGTTCTTTGCACAATTGGTCCCTCATATTTTTAAATTTGTCCAAATTGGCCCCTGGTCTTTTCTTTTATTCAAAGTGGTCCCCAATATGTCTAACTTTATTTAAATTGGCCCATCATCTTTTCTTTTGTTTAAAATGGTCCCTAATGTTCAGTTTTATGACCAACTTAGTCCCTCGTCTCTTTAATTTTTATCTAATTTTGGTCACTAGATGAGATACTAATTTTGTCATAAACTAAACATTAGGCGTCATTTTGACTAAAGATAAGGGACTAATTTGAACAAAGATAAAAACATTAGTAATCATTTTGAACAGAAGAAAAGATGAGGGACCAATATGACAACAACAAAAACAACCCAGTGCCTCATAGAGGCTCCCACCACGATAGGGTCTGTGATATGAACCAGGAAGAGTGGCTAGATTACCCTCTTTGAAGCTTAACTAGGGTTGATAATATAATTAAGGAGGATATATAGTAGAACTCAGGGAAGGGAGAAAAAATAGCAAGGGGACAGAGATAGAATTCCAACTTATCATTCATTTTCATATCTTCCATTACAATCATAACACTCTATTTATAGAGATTGGGGGAGGTGACCACTAACTAGTATCCTAATTACATAATAAATGGGAAAATTACCTACATTATCATTAAAATAAAGCTACCAATTAAACACTATTTAATCACATGTCTAACATGTGATTAATTCATTTTTCTTGTAACGATCTCGGTGGTAAGATGTATGTAGCCATAACCCTATAAAGTGCTACCCTAAAGAGAAGCTGTTTCCAAAGGGCTCGAGGGCCCAATTTCAATTTTTAACAAGCTTAGAAACATTGGAGCCAACGGTGTAAATAACTCAGCATGAACACAATACCAGGTGAACTGAATCAAACGACGATTCTTCAACAAATACAAACCATAACAGGAGGCGGCGGTGGCATAGTGGTGATTTCCGACTCATGTAGATGAACCTGAACCGGAACTGCTCCTTTCCACACATACTTCTGCGCTTCTGTTCCTCTTTCCATTTCTCAATTCAATCAATCAATCTCTCTCTTCCTCAACCTCACTATCATAACTCCACCAAATCCAACAAGATTTCGTCACGACTCAAACACCGAGTTCCTGACATGAAATTGAATCAAGAACAAAGAGAAACAACTAAAATTGAGCTAAATCGGAAGCTCAACGAAGAACAAAGAGTAAACCACTACAATAAGCAAAGCAAAATTTGTCAGATACCTAGAAAGCAGCCATTGGTGAGTTGTGCTAGAACTCGCAATCGGACGAATCAAGAAAGAGAGAGAAATTCAGGCCCGGCGTCGTTGTTCTTGCAATTCACGCAGTTGATTCGCGGTTCTTGGCCGTGTCAATGCCGTGAACTCAACGAACGACGCCCGCAACCCACCGATCTCACCGGAAATCCAAACATACACTCCGGAGATATTTTTAAAGGGAATTTATCATTTGATTGCATATCTATCATTCCAACGGTGGTTTAATGCTCGAGTTATTTACATCATGCTGATCAAAACAAAAAAAAAAACAAAAAAAAAAAAAAAATTGGCTTTTATGTTTTATAATTTGATAAAATTAGTCTTTCGTCTTTTTAATTTTTACCTAATTTTAGTTACAATATAAGGTACTAATTTTATTATAAAATAAAATATGAGGAACCACTTTGAACCAAAAAAAGATAAGAAACTAATTTGAATAAACTTAAAAAAAGGTGGGACCAATTTGAACAAAGTTATAAAAATAAGGGACAAATTTTAATAAATTTAAAAAGATAAATGACTAATGGTGTAAATAACACTTTCATTTTCAATCTTTGCAGATAAAAAAATTAAATTACATATTAGTACCCCAAGATTTGGTGTATTAATGTTTTAATCCATAAAATTTATGAAATATTTTTTTAGTCCAAATAAAGATGTGTAACGGTGCAAAACAAGCCCCATTTGCATTCTTTCATATCGTTATTTAGACTATTGTTTTAAATACACATAATTTTTTCGAGTACCCCCAACCTGAGGGGTGCAACACGAGAACTTTTCAGGAGGTCACCCATCTTGATACTACTCTCGTCCAAACACGCTTAACTTCAGAGTTCTAATGGAATTCGATGCTTGCGTGTTGGTACCGTTTGGGTGAATTTTATAAATAAAATTTTAAATTTTATAAATTTATCATGATTGAGTAAATTTTTGGTGTTAGAAAATATTTACTTTTTTTACTTGGGTGACAAATTTTGTCACTTTAAAGTCACATAATGTCCAATTAAGGGGTTTCTTAGAAGTTAAGAGTAATAAAATTTATTTTTGTTTACTTGCGTGACAAATTCTATCATTTTTAATCATTTAAATGGCACAGCAAGTAATGATTTAGCAAAGTTTTTATTTGGACTTGATTGATAGAATTTTTAGAATTTTATTTTTTTGAATTAGTAACTTGTGTATTTTAAATTATTTAGATATTTAAATGATATTTTTAATTAGAGTAGGTGATAAATTTTTTAAAATTGAACGTTGGATGACTAATCTATCTATTTTTAGTCATTCTGGTAAAATCTTTTGTATGCCTAATATGATATCTTTTATAAATTTTTATCCTAATTTCATAAAATTTTGTCGTAAGGATTGAAATTGCTCGTATAGGGTTCATTTACCAGGCACTAAAGCACCGGATTCCATTAGAACTCTGAAATTAAGCGTGCTTGAGCAAGAGTAGTACCAAGATGGGTGACCTCCGGTGAAGTCCTTGTATTGCCAACCCTAGAAGGTTGGGGGTCCTCGGAAACAGCCCCTCGGCACGGTTATACCTAGAAGGGGTAAAGCCGCGTACATCCACCCCCGACCCCGCTTAAGCGGGAGCCCTTGAGGCACTGGCTGCGTTGTTGTTGTATTGAAATTGCTCGTATGCGCAATGGTACTTATACTTCATATATATATATATGGGTGTATTTGGGCTAAGCCTGCTAGGCTCGACTCGAGCTCGGCTAGGCTCGAAGCTTGCCGAGCTTTAAAAATTAAGGCTCGAGCTCAGCTCGTCAAAATTTCGGGCTCAACTCGGCTTTATCTAAGCTTGGCAAATTTCAAATTAGGTATGCAATATTTTGGCTCATTTAAGCTAGATATGGGCTCGTTTAAGTTTGGGCTCGACTCATTTAGGCTTCAATATGGCTTCATTGGGCAACATTTAAATAAATATATTATATTTAAAAAAGCTTGCTTAGGCTCGTTTAGGCTCTCGAGCCTACAAGCTCAAGCTTCACTAGACTCGGGCTAGGCTCGATAAGCTAAACGACCGGCTTGGCTCTGCTCGAGTTCAAAGCGAGCCGAGCTTTTCGAGCTTTATGACGAGTTGGCTCGTGAGGGCTCATGAGCCGGCTGGCTCATTTACATCCCTAGGTGAGAAGGGCTAATCTTGGCCATCAATTGGAATGGACGGCTAAGGTTGACCCTTTTTTTATGGGTACCAAAAAAAATTCTCTCCTCCCACACTGCCTCCTTCCCTCTCCCCAACCCTTTCCTTTCTCTCTCTCTCACCCTACCTCCCACCACCATTGCCGTTGCCGGCCACCTCCACTCGTTGGCTACTGCTTCTCGCTGCTGCCCCTCCTTTTCCTCTCTCATCCAGTACCCCTTTTTCTCTCCACATAGCCCTTTACCTTGCGGCAGTGGGTGACGGGGGTAAAGGAATACGGGGGAGAGCAAGAGGGGTACTGGAAGAGAGACAAAAGGAGGGAGTGGCAGTGGCAGGTGGAGGGGTGAAGGGCTATGGGGGAAAAAAAGGGGTATCGAAAAAGAGCGGAAAAGGAGGGCCGGCGCCGGTGGACTGGAGGCGGCGGCGGGGTGAAGGCATGTTTGGGGGGGGTGGGGGGGAGGAGAAAGAGGTATGGAAGAGATAGAAAAGGAGGGACAGCAGCGGCGGCGGCAGGCGGCAGCGGAGGCGGGTGGCTGGGATGATAGAGAGAAGAAGGGAGAAGGGTCATGAAAGGACAGGGGAGTTTTTTTTTTTTTTTTTTTTTTGATCTCATAAAAAAAGACTAATCTTAACCCTCTATTATAATAGATGGCCAAGATCTATCCCTCTTGCCCTATCACATTCTCATAAGAATTATGCCCTGTATGTATGCATTAAAATATTAAAATATCTGAATATCTAGATATTTATGTTATAAATTTTGTATTTTTTTCAAATATAAAAATCACTCAATATACACACTACTAAAAAATAAGTAAATTACATACCAGAACCATGAGATTTGATGTATCAATTTTTTAATTCACCAAACTACAATTTGAAAATGATTAAAATTTGTCATTATTTGTTGGAAAATACGTCATTCCCTTGCTATTCTCACATACGAATCATAATGTTATGACATTGCTGATGCAGTTTTAAAGAGTGTTTAAAACTGTTTACTTGCAAGTGTACGAGCAAGTCGAGTTGTGGTCGGTATACGGGTGCTGAATCCTCAGGGAATCAGTGTAAAATTGGAATCTATTATTAATGAGCGGTCTGATTTTGGGCTTTCACTGAAAAGTTGAGCAATTAATGAAATTAAAGATTGAAATAATAAATTAAAGTGTGAATCAATTAAGGCAGTTTAAGAAATAAATCTGGGGTAACTTTACTCAGATCCCATCATTATACTTTACTATGATAATAATTTAAAGGACCTAAAGTAATGAGGTTGGGTTAATACTTAAATTAGGACTTAGAGTAATGAACTACTCTAAAGGCATAACAATTTTATCACTCTAGGTAGCATGGGTTATCTTAATAACATTACTTAATTCCCTTCTCACTCCTAATTTAATGTTAACTTCTATAAAAGATAGTGTTCATGATTGGGTATAACCTCAATCATGACCACTCATAAAAACCTATTATACTATAGTCCATGCTTCAAGCACATAGACGAAACGCAAATAAATTGAAAATCTAATCATAGTTACAAGCACATAAGTAAAAAAACCCAATCACAATAAATAATGCAAAAATACAAGTCATTGTATTTTGGGGAAAAAAATTGGAAAAATGAAAATCTAGAAAATAAGAAAAAAGAAAAATTACAATATATGGTTATTAGTGTGACGTGAAGGAAGAAACAAAACATGAAAAAAAATAAAATTTTGGAAAAAAAAAATAAAATAGTCCTTTAAAATTATACCCATTGGGAAAAAAAAATTTGGACTTGGCTTAGACCCACTCTCATAGGTTATGCCTGATTTTGTATCGCGAATTATATCAAGAAAAAAAATGGGAGTCCCTTTTTAATTATGAGATTGTTTAATTTGTGCATTTTCAAATTCAACGACATTTTAGGAAAAATTAAGAACATTATATGGCATTGGAAAATAAAACATTGTGAAGCAAAGGGAAAAAACAAAATATGCAAAAAATAAAACTATAGGCAAAAAAGAAAAAATTACAATATAGTCATTGAGTATAATATTTTACAACAATATATGACGTAATTTGATTATAATATGTTCTGGAGGAAAATGTTTCTTTTATTAAAAAAAATTACATTTCTTTAGTGTTTTTTTTTTTTCCCTCTCATGAGGGATTTCTCTTCTAATATTTTTCTAAAATATTTGTTCATTTTCTAAGATTTTAATATGATTTATTTTATCCCAAATATGTGTATAGCTTGTAATTTCGGAGTAAACAAAAACTATTTTCATTGCTATTATTTCTTATTTTACTATGAAAATTTCAACAAATTTGGGAAAGAAGACCAATGTAAAGTAAATGGCATAAACAAATATTGAAAGAATTAATTTTAGGAAAAATAATAAAAAATAGTTCTTTAAAATTACGTATACATTTAAAATGTGAAAAATGCATTCATAGATGTACAAAAAGATATAAAGTGTTTTGTGATTTTATTTTATTGTATATGTGTATATAGATATATACACGAAAAAAGAAAAAAAAAATCCAATGTAATTCAGGATATTTTTTTTGGGATAAATATACAAATATGAAAAAAAAATCCTTATCATATGCATATAAGTAGGGGAAAATAGACTTTTTCAGTAACCGAAATTTAATTTTTTTTATGTCATATGTATTCATCAGCTATCTACTACATTTAACACATATAAAAACATAAAGTAGTTGCATATTGCACGGGGTTTTGCTAGTTGCGAGTGACAAAAGAGTTGACTTTGAAAAAATTGAACCAAGATAAAACTAGAAAATAACACTTAGAATTTTGGCGAGAATTAGATGATTCTCAATGATATCTCTTCTCAACTTATATACAAACGGAAAGAATAAAAACAATCTTACAAATAAAGAAAAAAATCCTAGACTAGTAAATACAAGCAATTAATACAAATCAAGAAATAAGAAAAACAGGATATTCTCCTTCCTAATCAAGGGATCAGCGGCTAAGGAAGAAAGAGAAGAAAATTATGGAGGAAATTATGCTAACCCTAATTGCCTAATAAATGTGGAGAATATTACATAAATACAATAAATACAAAATATAATTAATTATTTTCTATACCCCCCTCAAAGTTGGAGCATGTAAATTTTTAATGTCCAACTTGAAAAGAAGAGAAGAAAAAGATGGCAAAGAAAGCGCTTTGGTCAAGATGTCGGCCACTTGTCCTGATGAACGAACGAATGAAGTCGAGAATTCTTTGGCAAGCAACTTTTCTAGTATGAAATGACAGTCGATCTCTATATGCTTGGTTCTCACGTGAAAAACCGGATTAGAAGCTATGTGGAGTGCCGCTTGATTATCACAAAATAAGATAGCAGGCTCTCGAACATCAACGATGAGATCAACTAGTAATCGCCTTAACCAGACTAACTCGCTTGTAACAGTGGCCATTGCACGATACTCTACTTCGGCTGAAGAACGTGAAGCAACTGACTGTTTCTTAGAGCGCCATGAAATAGGAGCTCCTCCCAAAAATACTACATATCCTATAGTGGATCATCTAGTAATAGGGCAACCTGCCCAATCAGCATCACAATATGCATGGATATTAAAATCGGAATTATGAGGAAGAAATATGCCTTGACCAGGTGTTCCTTTGATATATTTAAGTACTTGGTAATCAGCTTCGAGATGTGAAATTCGAGGATTATGCATAAACTGACTAAGTAACTAACCGCATAGTAAATATCAGGATGAGTAATAGTGAGGTAAAGTAGTCTACTCACTAGTCTTCTATATTAACCTGAGTCTTCAACTAACTCACTGTCTTCATCATATAAATGGTGATTTTGTATCATGGGTGTGGAAACCGGTTTTGCACCTAAAAGTCCCATTTCACTCAAAACATCAAGAGCATATTTTCGTTGACTTAAAACCAATCCATCTTGAGAACGAGCAACCTCTATCCCAAGAAAGTACTTGACCGGTCCGAAATTCTTAATGCCAAACTTATGATTAAGTTTTGACTTTATTTCTTCAATGTGATTTAAATTATTCCTGGAAATGACAACATCGTCAACATATACTAAAATAGCAGTGAACACGGCTCCCTTGTTATGGGTAAAAAGTGAATAATCAGACTTGGACTAAATAAAACCCATTTCAACGAGTGAATTAGTGAATTTCTTATTCCAATTCCGTGAAGCCTGTTTTAAACCATAAAGCGATTTTCGTAAACGACAAACTTTATTGGCATGTTGCCTTTCAAAACCTTGAGGCAACTTCACGTAGACCTCCTCATCGAGGTCACCATGAAGGAAAGCATTATTTACGTCCAATTGATGTATTACCCAATTTCTAGCTGCCGCAACTGCAAGAACACAATGAACAGTAACCAATTTAGCAACTGGAGCAAAGGTATCATGATAATCAATGCCTTCTACCTGGGTATAACATTTGGCAACCAATCTTGCCTTATACCATTCTATAGTACCATCGGATTTATATTTGATTTTGCAGACCCACTTTGAGTCTATGGCTCGCTTTCCCGAGAGCACTACCTCTGGAGACCACGTCTTGTTTTGTTCCAATGCCGCAGTTTCCTTCTCCATTGTCTCTCTCCAATGAGGTGACTTTACGGCCTATGCAAAATTCTTTGGCTCATCACTAGAAGTGATGGCTTGAAGCAAATTAGCATGTGAATCAATAAACTGTGCATTAGACACAAAATTTGATAAAGGATAAACCGAACCTGAGTTAGCTGACGAAGGGGTCTCACGAGGATGGGCTATAGAAGAAGGAACATCAACAATATAATCTTGATATTTTGTAGGCATGGAATGAACACGACTAGGCCTCCCCGAGGCCTCCCTTGGCTGCTCCCCCTCTGCCCTCTGACCGAACACTGTTCGGTCATTGTCCTGACCGAACAGTGCTAGGTCGGGTACTATAGCAGCACCGTCATCGGACGGTGCTGCGGCGTCACATACCACCCTTGTTCCCGGTAAATTCACCAAACCCCAATCGTCAACATAACGAATTAACTCAAACATGTCATTACGAGCAATACTATCTTCCAAATTTTTAAGATAAGGGAACTCATTTTCATGAAAAATTACATCACGAGAAACCACTATTCTTTTGTTGTCTAAATCATAAACCTTGTACCCTTTCTTCCCATGAGGATACCCAATTAAAATGCCACGTATAGCTTGGCTACCAAAATTTTTCTTACTACGATCTTTATTGTGAACATAACATAAGGAACCAAAAACTCTTAAATGATGGTATGAAGGGGTTTTACCGAGTAACACTTCATAAGGAGTCTTGTTTTGTAGACGAGGTGTTGGCATGAGGTTGATCAAATAGGCCGCCGTCAAAACACATTCTCCCCAAAATTGAATAGGAGACCTGCCTCGAACCAAATGGCCCGTGCTACCTCAAGAAGATGGCAATGCTTCCTCTGTACCACCCCATTTTGTTGGGGTGTGTCGGTACATGAATTTTGTACCTATATGCCTTTTCCTGCATAGAAACCAAGCAACGGTCCAAATAGAAATTCCGCTCCATTATCACTACAAACTTGTTTAACATGTAAGTCGCACTGAGTTTGTACTATTTCACAAAAATCCATAAGAATTTCATGTGACTGAGACTTGTCACGCATCAAAAAACCCAAGTACACCTACTTAAATCATCAACGATAGCGAGGAAAAAACGAGCTCCTGCCATTGATAAAGTACGATATGGACCCCAAATATCAACATGAAGTAAATGAAAGCAACCAACAGATCTACTAACGGAAATGGGAAACGGCAATCGAGTTTGTGTAGCTCGATGACATGAGTCACAAACATCATTAAAAACAGTACCAACATCCAAATCGGAAAAACTAGATAATTTGTTAAATGGAACATGTCCCAACCGACAATGCCACAAAGCTCCCTTGTTTGTAGTACCAACAGCCTGAGCAGATTTCGGAACGGCACCAGCTCTCTAACACGTATAGCCCATCTCGTTCTTTACTCCCTCCAATCAGCCTCCTCGATGGCAGGTCCTGTATCATACAAAATTTTGGAAAAAATGTTAATGCAAAATTTATATCTCTCGTTAATTTGCTTAAGCGCAACAAATTGCAATGAAAACTCGGAATTTGTAACACATTCTCGAGTATAATATCGTCTGTGATTTTGGCACGTCCAACGTGCAAAACGGGCAAACAAGCACCGTTAGGTAGCCTAGCGGGTCAAATCTTGGTATTGACCTCTCTACCAAGCAAAACAAAATCTGATGACACCATGTGGTCGGTTGCACCTGTATCAATAATCCAACTATTATTATCAAACGAACCCTGACTTGTCAAGTTAACACGGGGTGTCCCAACACTGGGCACGAACTTCATCTTGGGGCATTCCAAAAGATGGAGATTAATCACTCCCCCTGTCATGGGAAGTGCCACTGAATCTTTACCAGAAGAAGTGTTAGACATAGTTAACACTTATACCAAGGCCAAAATGACCAATGAAGACTGAGTAAATCGAACCTCAACTCTAAGGTTCTTACAGCAAAACACCAACAGTGAAGCAGACAAAACTCAAAACCCAAAATAAAATTTGGATCACAATTGAACTCTTCACTTCAAAATGGACCAAACCTCAATATCAACAGCGAAACAAAACAAAAGAATCTTGCAAATGACGAAAGTTAACAAAACCTCAAAATGGACAAAACCTCAAAGTGGTGGAAACTTGCAGTAGAGATGAATGTTAACAAAACCTCAAAAAGGAACTTGCAAAATCAACAATGGTGGTTGTTCTGCTGCTGTGGACCGAAGAGCACAAAAATTGCAGTAGAGCTTCGGCCAAAGTGAAGGAAATGCAAGAATGATCAAATAAGATCGAAACTTACTCTGATACCATGAAAAAAATTGAATTAAGACAAAACTAGAAAGTAATACTTAGAATTTTGGTGAGAATTAGATGATTCTCATTGATATCTCTTCTCAACTTATATACAAACGGAAAGAATGAAAACAATCTTACAAAGAAAGAAAAAATCCTAGACTAGTAAATACAGACAATTAATACAAATCAAGAAATAAGGAAAAGAGAATATTCTCCTTCCTAATCAAGGGACCAGCGGCCAAGGACGAAAGAGGAGAAAATTATAGAGGAAATTATGCTGACCCTAATTGCCTAATAAATGTGGAGAATATTACATAAATACAATAAATACAAAATATAATTAATTATTTTCTACATACTTCACACCCTTACACCCTAACATTTGAACTATTTTATTAATTTCATCCAACTTTTGAAATAAAATATCATTTCACAAAGTTTGTAGATTAGATTATTGATACCAAACTTTAGAGTCCTAATGTGTAATTTACCCAAAAAAAGGGAGTTGTTATTATCAAGGCAAAAATTAGTATTGCCATAGCAATGATATGACTTATGAATAATAAAAGCCACAAAATTGCCTTAAAAACTATAATCTTGCTCTGACAATAATAATTTTGTCCACGTAGGTATGGAGACCGTTGACCATGTAATTCTCCAATGCAATTTGCAAAGCAATGTTGGGAGCTTTTGTTAGGGAGTCTAAGAACTAGGAATAAAACTTTGTAGGAAGGGATTCGTAGGTAGCTCCGAGAACCCAGGCGAGTTAGTGGCCGAGATAATCTCAAAAGATTGAAGGAAGTTGCCATGGCTCTCTAGGTGTTATGGAAGACTATAAATGATTTTGTTTTTAAAGGAGAATCTTTCACTTCTGGTCATGTGATCACTTAGATTGATAGAAATTTTGTTGAATAGATTCTAAGGAATGATGGGTGGCTCAATGCTAACAACCAGACAAGGGGTAGAAGGAAAATGATAGGCAAAAATGAGATTTAGTGGATATCTCCAGAGAAAAATTGGGTTAAAGTTAATTTTGATAGTTTAAAAAGAAACGATGTATTTTTTTATGGTTTTGTTGTTCCGGATTGGTGTGATAGAACCCTTAATTTTGACTATGGTAGTATTGGTAACGCTCCAATTATTTTGATGGAGACTTGCTTTGCTAGAAAAGGGATTTAAAGATGTCTTGGTCTAGGTTTTGACAGTCTGCATATTAAAGGGGATAATCTTATAGTAGTTCAAATAATAAGATGCAAATTTCCATGTCCTTGGTAAATTAGAAATATTATTGAGGATATTTCCAATAAGTTATTGCAATTTGTAGAATATCATGTTTCTCATATATTCCGTGAAGGTAACAGGGTCGCAGATATAATGGCAGCTTTAGACTCTTCCCCATAAGACCAGCATAATTGTGTTTACATGTAATTTTACCGAGTTTCATCTCATGATTCACTAGATCTTATTAACTTTATTTAATAGCTTTAATGTGTTCCTTATCTTACTAAAAAGTAATAATTTTGTCATAACAATAATATTACAGATAAAATAAAATAAAAAAAGAAATTTCTTGATCTTGTCTTGAAGTGGAATGTGAAATGTGAAGCGCCGGATCAGCGAGCCGTGAGAAATAAAACAAAGCACGTAGTCGGTCGGTTGTTCCTTCGCCGCTGTCGCCGTCGCTGTCGCTGCGCCGTCGCTACCACCGCCTTCTCTATCTCTCTGTCTTTCTTCTCACTCCAACTGCTTTGAGATCCTACCTTCTCTTACTTTTCCAAAAACCCTAGAAAATTTTTCCTTTTCATTTCTCTCCCTTTCCGATCATTCGATTTCGTATCCAAATCTAGCGATCAAACTCCGATGATAGTGTAATTGCTACTGGAATCGCTTCCAGGTAGCTCGATTTGAGCTTTGATTTGTTGTTCATGAATCGAAGTTGGAGATTTAGATGTTAGAGTTGAAGTTTTAATTTAGATGTTAGAGTTGAAGTTTTCTCTTAGTTGGATTCATGGAATTACTGGTGAAATCTAACAAGGAACTATGATAAAGGTGTAGTTTTGGTGAAATTCGACCAGGTTTCTTCATTTTCATGATTTGATTTGCTGTTCATTAATCAAAGTAGGAGATTATAGATACTGGAATTGAAATTTTAGTTGAGTTGGATCAATGGAGTTACTGGTGAAATCTATCAAAAAACTATGATAAAAGGTGTAATCTTTGCTGAAATTCTTCCAGGTTTCTTCATCAAATTGATTTGTTGTTTATGAATCAAAGCAGTAGATTATAGATACAAAATTGGAATTCAATCTGTTTGTGTGAGAATTATGATCGGCGCCGTCCAATTAGGGTTATTGGCGGCGTGCATAGTTGTATTAGTGCCAATGGCGTTAGCAGGGTGGCATCTAAGCCGTAACAAGATGCTCTTCTTTAGTGGAGCTCTCTTCATCTCCCTCGCGGTCGCTGTTCATCTCTCTCCTTACTTCCCTTCTCTCACTGATTTCCTCCCTGCATCGTCTTCGTCTTCTTCAGCATCCATAGTTGTATTAGAAAATCGAAATTCTTGCCTTCAATTTCTGCATCAAATTGAGTGGAATAGTGAAGACCCAAAGAGAAATGGGTCGTTAGAATCATTGTCTTGGAATTGGGCGAGATTCAATGAGCGAGTGGCCGCCTGTGATTTTCAGAAACTGGGTAAATCTGATGCTGGGGATCTGCTAAATGGATCTTGGGTTGTGGTTGCAGGAGACTCCCAAACCAGATTGTTTATGGTTTCATTGTTGAATTTAATGTTAGGGGAAGAGGAGATGGAATCCATTAAAGGGGATTTGTTTAAGAGGCATAGTGATTATCAGATTGTGATCGGTAAAGTTGGTTTGAAGTTAGATTTCGTTTGGGCTCCCTATGTGAGCAATTTGACCGATTTAGTAGTGGGATTGAATCGAAATCGGAGCTACCCCGATGTGCTTGTAATGGGTTCAGGGCTTTGGCATATGCTCCATGTCACAAATTCTGCTGATTATGGTTTGTCTTTGCGAAGGCTGAGCAACTCGGTGTTGTCATTGTTAGTGCCCGTTTCTTCAGAACTCAGTGTTGTTTCTGGTAGGTCACAGCCTCATTTGTTTTGGCTAGGGATGCCAATGTTGATAAACTCGATGTTGAACACAGAAGAGAAGAGAGAGAAGATGACCAATGTGACCCAAGATGAGTATGATTGGAGGGTTCATGGAAGCAAGCTTTTGCAGCCCAGTGGCCCGTTCTTGTTGTTGGATATTCGATCGCTGAGTGAAAACTGTGGAGTTGGTTGTACAGAAGATGGGATGCATTACAACTGCGCTGTATATGAAGCCGCTGTTCATATCATGTTAAACGCGTTGCTTATTGAATCCCAACAGAAACTATAGTTAAGGGTATGACCCGTTTCGATACCTAGGTTTCGTTTAGTGTAGTATTATTGTTTGCTTACATAAATGAGTAGCAAAAATAATTTGAAGAGAAAGCGTCCTTTCCAAATGGGAGAAATGGACTTCTTCTCAAGGAGAGAGGAGTCATTTCCGTTCCCACCACTCTTCCCGGCCCACTGTAAGCCTCAGATGTACTAAACAGGAACACGAACCCCATCTAACTTTTGCAATGAAATTACTTTCCAAAGCCAAACAAAAGAAAACTTCGAAGAAAAATGTATTTTTCATTAGAAATATGCTTGAAGAGAAATTTTTTCTTTAAGGAAAATGTCTTTCCCCAACCGAATAGAAGCTTTAATGAGCATAAAGCTCCTTCTTTGGTGGTATATGGAGTTGCTGAGACGACAGTGGAAGCTCCTGATTATTTGAGAAGTTCTTGTTCTACACGATCAGAATTTGTAAGAGGCATTCTTCTTTGCTTTTCACTATGGAATATTATGTTCATTTTTGTATTTGTAGCTACACATGGAGTTTTTTTTTTTTTGACTTTCTTATCGATTAGATTCATAGATTGTGCAACAGGTATCATTATGTACACTCAATGATTTGTATTCTAGTGGTTGACAACTGGATGTCTTGGCATCCATTTTTGCTGTGAAAATTTAAAATTTCTGTATGACATTCAAGAATGCTGAGTAGAATTACACTTGAGACTTTGTTGGCAAAGTGTGCTCTTTTTCTGGTCTGACAACTTATAGGAGTGGACATTGGGTTGTTTGGCACGAGCTCGATAAATGTGTTATGATGCATAGATGAAGTAAGTTAGAGTTGTGATTTGTAGGGCGCGGTTTGCTTTTTTTCATCATAAAAAGGTTATTCATAGCTGGTGTAGGGAGATCTATGGATGCCCCAGTGAGAAGGGCTTAGTTGATGTGAGTTAATCATGCTAAAACAGGACATGAAGAGATCCAAAAAGACATGACGTGGCTAAAAAACGAAAAAAGTTGTTTCATTAGAACTTCACGAAGATATGATTCATGATAAAGTGTAGTGTGGTATTATAATGATCCCCGTCTACTGGCAAAAAAAGAAGGTTTAGATTGTTCTTCTTGTGATAAAGCGTCACAAAGCTCTTAACTGCTATAAACCTAGTCTCGCGACATTTAACCTATATTCGTTAGTACTTATTTTCACGGTAACTTGTAATGAAGTGAATATTGTGATGGTAAGTAGACAACTTGACGGTTGTAAGGAACTGAGCCGAGTCTAAGTTTGCTTAGCAAGAACCTCAGTTCAGCAACATTTTGCTCTGTTTGGATCTCGCTGGGTCTGGAGAGCCCAATTTCAAGCTCACAGCTCAGATTGGCTGAGCTAAAACATGATTTGGCGAGCTTCATGCCAACTCTTCTGGGGTCATATGTTGTCTTTAACTTGTTTGGAGGTGCAGTCGACCAAGCTAGAACTTTACAGAACAAAAGCTCACATCACTTGGTTAAATAAATACACTGCTTGAGCTTGCGACTAGTTGAGCCACCTGTGCTTAATCTCAGCCTAGCTCACGAGTCTTAACAAGATAACTCAGCTTATTTACAATAAACATGTTGATAAGCTAAGTAGGAACACAGCCTTTCTTTAGGGTAGCATCCTGAAGGGGTAAGACTATTTAAATCCCACCCACCCCTCCCAGACATTGCATATGCAGGAACCCTTGAGGCACTGAGGTGGTGGTGGTTGTTATTGATGTATAAGCTAAGCATCTCTGATAGGGTATTCAAAGCCTACTTCCTCACTCATTTTGAATACATTTTTTCATATCACCAGTTCGCTACCTCCCTACTCTAATGAGGTATCCAAATTTCATCTTTTTAGTGTTACATAATTGTTTTTAATGTTTTGTGGTTTGCATTTTTTAAAATTTAAAATAATTGGGTCCTACTTGCAACCCACGTTTTGGGTGACAAGAATGAATACTCCATCCTTGAGTATGTATCTTATTTTGCATTTGAATACATCGGTAAAGCTCTCCCATGGGGTAATGCATTTGTCCAACTTATCACTCTAACGGGATTTTGCTTACCTCATTGGAGAGCTCGAAAATGTTGGATGGAAATACTTCTACTTGTCTGTTGAAGTAGATAATGATTTTTTTTCCAATAATTAGCGACAAAGTTGTAGTACAAAATAGGCAACTTGTACAAACGAGATCAAAGTCAACCCGTATAAAGACGGGAATAAAAAAAAGTGGAGAATGATTAGTACAGATGGAAGCTCAGAAGTGCAGATTACATACCCCAGATACTAAGAGTTACAGGCCTTGATGGCTTTTGCTGCAATCAGGACTCAAGAAATGCATGTCATGACAACCTAAGAGAGTGCCAATACATAAGTATCGGATTCCATTAGAACTCTGAAGTTAAGCGTGTTTGGAGGAGAGTAGTACCAAGATTGGTGACCTCTTGGTAGGTCCTCGTGTTGCACCCCTCAGGTTAGGGGTTCTTGGAAACAGCCTCCCTTCAGGATACCCTGAAGAGGGAAGGCTGCGTACATCCACCCTCCCTCCCGACCCTACTTAGGCGGAAGCCCTTGGGATTCTAGGAATGTTACTTTAAATGTATGTCATGACACCAACATGAACATCCATAAAATTACTGAAAAAAATCTAAACGGAAATCTCATGAACACAATTTACCAATTAATTCAAACATCTTGTTTTGTCATGTATTAGGAGAGACAAAAATTCAGTACATTTTTTATAATTTATATTATATGATATGAGTATCACCTCTAGTTGTGACAGAATTGTGAGGCCCTAAAGCATTAGACAAGTGGGTAAATGCAGTTAAAGTTGAGGGTAATGTATTATCTTATTCTTATTTGAATATTTTTAATAAAAAGAGGTACAGTAAAGAGATGTAAATGAGTTATTTTTATTAAATAAGGGTAAATTTATTTAAGTATTTTTAAAATTTTATTTTCCCCCTCTTTACTTTCAAATTAGGGGGTAAAACTTACCCCACTACTGCACTTTACCCCTAAAAATAATTTGTCAAATAAAGGTAAGGGTCTACCCTTAATTACCATAATCCATCTTTATCCTGATGCCAGGGTGTAAACCAGCCGAGCCGAGTCAAGCGCCCCCTTGTTCAAACTTGAGTTCGATAAGCCTTATCGAGTTTGAGTTCAAGTTGAGCTCTTATCGAGCTTTTGAACCCTTTGCCCGAGCTATGTTCATTAAGATTTTGTTATGTTCGAAGCTCGGCTCGGCTCTTTAGGCTAATCATGCCGACTCAAGCTCCTTATTGAGTCAAGCAGAGCTCGTTATCGAGTGAAATTGAGCTCATAACTAACCCAAGCTTATTATCAAGTCGAGCTCCCTATCAAGGTGAGCTATTTGAGTTATTATCAAGCCATTGTCAAATTATTTTGAGTTAATATTAACTGCTAACGAACCCTTAACGTGCTCTTAACGAGATCTTATCTACGAGCCTTTATCAAACTGTTCACGAACATTAATGAGCCAAGCACCCCCTTGTTTGAACTCGGCTCGTTAAGTTTATCGAGCCTACTCAGACTCGGCTCAACAAGTTACCAAGCTTTAATAACGAACACAAACAAGTCATAATCGATTTCAAACATGAATAGTTTATTAAACATTCGCTTCATTTACACCTACTCCTGGCCAAGTAGGGAGTAAAGCTCTCGGTGACAATGAGGTGGAGAATCTTTCTTTAAGCATAAGCGTGGACCAACTTTTCTCTAACAAGCAATGACGAAAGGGAAAAGAACATTATTATACATTGATTTTTTCTCGTAGTACATAATGATTACTTTTTGCTATAGATTAGTTTAATTCAATGAAACTCGCTGACTCAATACTCGACTCATTACCCGACTCGATGCCCGACTCATTAAGCAACTTAGTTAATATACTCAAGTGTTTAGGAGTAAAATTGTATTTTATCCAATGATGTAGTTTGATTTTCTTAAGTAAAATCTAACTCTTATGTCAAACCTTATTACATTGATAAAATTTTTGATATTTTTTGTCGAATTGTAGTGTTATGAATGATAAATAATCAAGTTGAACCGGGAACCCAAATATTAAATGAAGACAGTACAAGTAGAGCATGTTTAAATGCCCAATTGAGTTCGAATACAAGTTCGAACCAAGTGTTACATTACCTAACTCAATTATAAATCTAACCCGCAGCTTGATGCCTTCAGATGTAAGGATGTAAACAAACCAAACGTTCGATCAACTACTCATGTTTAAAACCAATTAGGGCCCATTTCTATTCGTATTGGGAGCTTGATGAGTTAGAATATACTTGATAAGCTTGCTGACCAGAGTTCAAAGCTCATTTTGTTAACATCTGTGAATAGTTTGACAAGGCTCATTAAGAGCTAATTGAGCTCCTTAACGGTTTCATAATGACTCAATAGTAACTCTAGTAACTCGGCTTGATCGTGAGCGTGGCTCAACTCAATAACAAGCTTGACTTGGCTTGATGATGTAAATGAGTTGAGAGAAGGATCGAACCCACTAATAACTTATTAAACCGAGTTCATACAAAGATTCAAAAGCTCAATAAAAGCTAAGCTCAAACTTAAACTTAATAAGCCTTATTGAACTCGAGTTCAAATAAACAGATCCTCAGCTCGACTCAGCTTATTCACACCCCTACCGACATAAAAACAGAGAGAAAGCGCGCGCTATATACATGCCCATTGGTCTCTGGATTTTGGTCTATGTTGATTTTTTGAAATTATGACAAATACATAAGGGTACAACACACTCTTTTCTTCACTTGTTCATCAGAATGAAATCACAAACAATATAGTATGCTACATTATCAAAATAATCCACCACCTTTAACCTAACCCAATCTACTCAATTAAACTTGGCAAATGAAGTGCACATTTGAGAACTCAGATCTGAATTCTTCTGAGACATCTGAACTCTGACACCCACTTCACAAAAACTGAAACCCTGCAAGATTCCGATTTGCCCTCTTCCCCTAGCCCAAAAATACCAACAGAAATCGATCTTCGTTGATCAATCATTGTAATCATATCGCGCTTTCTTTTCTTACAGATGTTCTTATTGGAACTGCTTGCCCTCGAAAGTCTGTCCGAATTCCCAGTTCCTGGGAGCAACATTGTATGAAATGAGAGTCTTACCGTCGCTGCTTGTGACTTCAAATGAAAGCGGCTGGTTCTTTAGGTCCGCGTTGATGATCCAGTTCTGGCCCCAGTTCCTTGACATCGGGAGCCACCCTGTTTGTGAGCCTTTGATGTTGACTGCGGTGAGGTCTCCAGCACCCGCAATGTTGCTGATGAGTACCGATGTAAAGACGCTGGATCCGTCTACTGCGAATCGGATTCCGCCTTCCCTTCGACACTTTATCCTGCCGAAAATTTACAGAAATGGGAATCAAAGACCACGAAATTTTCCTGAAACAACGGTCTCGTTTTCTGTTTGTAATTTTTGATTTTTGAGAAACTAAAAACCAGGTTTTGAAAATGGATTTTTCTGGTTTTTTATTTTAGTTTTCACTTAAACTAGTGAAAAACTGAAAACAAGAAACCAAAAATTAGGAAAAAAAAGGTTTCTAAAATACCAAAAATGACAAAAAGAAAACGATATCAGATAGGCTCTTATCAAATCCTACTCCTGCAAACTCAGTCAAGAGATCATGACAAACGGTAAGCTTAGATGCATCATCACAAACGGTAAGCTTAGATGCAATGTAACTTGGAAGCCACGTGTTCGAGTATGCGTTTCACATTCCACTTTGTTCAGAACCTTGCGGACAGCTTCCGTTATGAAATCTTTGAAATCGGACCCATGATCGTCAAATCCAATGCAAACATTTTGAAAGTTAACGAAACGCTCTAAAGTGAAAATTTTCGGGCAAAAATATTTGTCAACGTGACATAATAAGTATGAAAGAAAACAGCTTATATTAACATATTTTGATGACAAGAACTATTTTTGGCATTACGACAGTCCAAACAGCAGTCGCTCCATCAAAGACAGGCACACCATTGTTGATGGTGGTCGAGAGGGATTTAACCATGACAGTGAATCCATGTCTCATCCATTGAAACTTCTGTGGCAGTGTCTTAAAAATCGTTCAATCCATCCAATTGACAACAGTTCCGTCTCTAAAGAACGTAAATGAAGCACAACAACAACAACAATCTCAGTGCCTCAAAGGGCCCCCGCATAAGCACATGAAAGAAATTTGATTCATTTGATCTAATCATACATTGATCGTTAGAATCAGAAAACATCCCGAAGTGGGAATTTCCTCAACTGATCGAGTATAGAAAAAGGATCAAACCTTCGAATTTTTGATGTATTACTAAAATTTGGCATAGCAAATATGGATGCTCTTTGGAGCTAAATCAATTGAGATGCTTCTCAAGTCAAAATCAAAATCCCTTTTTTGGGAAAACTATTTTCTTATATGACAAGCAAAATCAGCATCCATATATGGAAACTAAAATCATTAAAAAAGAACGTAAATTTATCGAGTTAAACCAGAATGACTCCCTTAACTTTCGATTTGATCAACAGACTCCATAACCTATTAGGTAAATGGTTGTGTGTTATGTAAGAGAGAAGCCGAATCTTTGCAACATATTTTCTTCCGGTGCTTGTACTCTAGGGCTATTGCGGAAAGGCTGATGCATTCAATAAACTTGGAGTGTTGGTTGTCGAGTTATTTACTTCGTTGGTCCTTGATGTTTGTGGGTTTATTCAAATTGGTCACTCATCTTTTCTTTTGTTCAAATAATCAATAACATTTGGAGCTTAGAATTACGGTTGAGACAAGAATTGGGGTCCCAAATTCCAATTTTATTGTTTGGTTCACCTACTAGAATTAGAATTATAATTTCACGACCCAATTTTGTGAAACTCAAATGATCCAACTTAATTAACCCAAAACCCTATGACTTGGAACTAAAACTCCCAACCCTACTTGAATTTGACCCGAAACTCAAAATGACCCTACTTAAATGACTTGTACTTGAATTGATCTAACCCAATTTAACACAAAGTCCACGATCCCTCAAAGAGAGGTTCAAGAAGGAAATCGAACTTCAGATCTTTTGACCTAAAATAATATTCTATCCCCTTATTTATCTCCTACCATTGAGGCAAGGCCCTCGTGGGTGACGCAAAGAGAGAGCCATAAACGGGATAGTTCCTATATTATTCACCCTAAAAGTAAATCATGCAGTACAAAAAGACAACCAATTCAAAATTTGAACCAAAACAGGACAAACCTAACCCTAACAAAAAAAACCAATAATCAAATAAAAAATAAGAGAGAGAAAATTGTTAAATTTAACCGGGCCGTAGTTGACATAAGAGATCTATATACATATGTCCAAGTAGGGTTTTATTTTAAAGACTAATTAGCAATAAATAGAGTAATTACTAGACTTAATACATTTATCTTTACGCTCTCACAACTCCAACGTAAAAATCTTATAATGGACTCCTATGTAGAGTTTTCAACACTCCCCTCGCACGTGAGTCTCATTTAATCGCACTCTTTAGCTTCTGGGATCCTATTGGATCCAACATCCCTGAGAGGCTCTCCGAGCACCAAACATAAACGCACCCCTCTTTATAAGGACACGGTGTGTCAAACAAGACTCGAGATCATTCACCACTCTCATATCATGTTAAATTTAACCGAGCCATAGGTCCAACCATGAACTTCACATATGAGACTCACATATAAACCCAACTGACAATAGATAAAGTAACAAACTAGACTTATACGTTAAACTCTTCACCCTCACAACTCCAATATAAAATTCTTATCCTAGACTCACACGTAAAAGCCCCAACAAAAATGCATACCTCCGATACTGAACCCCCATATTACCCGCCTTCCACAGCGCGATCTTCTCAAACGCCTCAATGGGCAACACAAAATGCTTATTGGGCGGGTTACAATGCCCACCTCCGTCCGCGGTGAACCCAAAATTGGGAGCACAGAAGTTAGTCGCGGTCACAATAATCGACGTCCCGGGTATACAATTCCGGAGATCATCAACGCAGCGTATCTCAAAGCAAGCCCCACAGATCTGGCCTCTTTGGAAGAGAGCGGTGCTAAGACCCACAGTGGCCTTGCCGTAGCCGGCTTTGTCGAGGTTGCCGTAGCCGCATGCGCCGCCGAGGGAGTCGCGGGGGTTGGCGGCGGCGTAGTAGGTGGCGCGAGCGGGGAGCCAGTCGGAGAGGAAGGCGGAGGAGGAAGAAGGGGTGAAGTGGGCGGTGGTGGTGGAGAGGAGGAGAAAGAAGGAGAAGAAGAGGAGGGAAAGAGAGATTTGCATAGCGAGAGAGAGAGAGAGAGAGAGAGAGAGGTATGGAAAGGGAAAGTAATGGAGTATAGTGAGATGGAAAAATGCTAGATTTGTTTTAGTAAAGGAATTTAACTATCCGTTATATATTACGTAATTTAGATCTTGCTTAATATATACTAGTATTATTTCATGCGATATACAGAGGCTGTTCACAATTAAAAAAAATAAAATGTTACGTCCCATATGCCTCGTTATTTTAATCTTAAATTATCACTTCTAACTACTAACTTCTTATTGAAATTTTCTTTCAATCCTTAAACTATTTTTTTTTAAAAATGTTATGCTAAATTAGTTTAAAGTTTGTTGAGTCAAAATATTCTACGCACATATTAAAAAAAAAGGCAAGTCGCCAACTGAAGTGCAAGGATGAATTCATTAATAAGGAAGTCATGGCCTATAATAGTTGAAATTAGAGTTTGAAAGTTTTTAAAAGAAGTGGAGGTTTTACAATAATGTATAAGATAGATTAGGTAAATACGAAAGAGTATAAATTTATAGAAAATATGATTTTTAGCTCTTATTTAGTTGGTAAAAAATAGATAAAAAGTAGGAAGTAAAAATTTTAATTCCTTTAAAATATAGAAAGTAACTTATCTAACTTCCCTTAATATTGAGACGGAAAATGCTAAATTTGTTAGTAGAGGGAATTCATCACTAACTATTTAGGGATGGCAATAAGGCGGGGGCGAGCACAGGGGTATCTCTTTCATTTTTGTACCTGCCACTCAAATTCATATTCATGTTGATCCTATTACCCGCCACAGGTATAAAACGGATACTCATATCTGCCTCAGCGGGTATAAACTTATACCCATACCTGTACTATTACCCGCGGTATCCATTACCCACTCCATACCTGTCCTAATGTAGGTATAGAAAAATTATTCATATTTGCTCATATTAATTATTTAATAATATTTTTTATAATATTAATAAATAAATAATTAATTAAATTTGTGCACGTATTTTTTAATTTAAATGTTAACTAGATACAAAATTGAGCGTGTATGATTGATATAAGGCTTGGGGTGCGGGAGGCAGGTGCAACACCATACCCGTACCCGTCCCATGTCTATGGCGGGTACGGGGTGGATACATCTAACCCATACCCGTTATCCATCTCACTTATTCCCATAACAGCGGGTAACGGGTTTTATCCGATCTATCGCCATCTCTACTAACTATCAATGCATGAGGTTTTTTGGTTTTTTTTACTAAAAACTACCTAAATTTTTGGTGCGGTTTTAAAATACCGCCTAAATTTTCATGCTTTTCTTGCTCTCTATATTTCCACGCTCTTCACGCTTATCAGGTTCCGAGTTTTCGAAAACAGCCTCTCGTGAGGGTGCCACCCTGATGTGGTAAAGCTATGTACGTCCTACCCCCCCCAAGACTCTACTCATGCGATGCGAGAGCCCTTGAGACACTGTGCTTGTTGTTGTTGTTGTTTTTTTTTTTTTTTTTTTTTTTTAAATACAACCTAAATTTTTTTTATTTTTCAAAGTCACATTTAAACATTTCAAGATTTTTCAATGTCATACCTAATGTTAACGCTATTAACATACGTTAATTTTTTTTTTCTAACATGGCATTTAAAAAATATTCTTTTTAATTATAAAAATTACTTTTTAAAAATATTACAAAAAAATAAATATTTTAAAGTTATTCAAACATAAATTTAAAATTTTTTAATTATTTTCTATTATTGTAAAAGTCACGTTAGCAAAAACTAACATATATTAATAGTGTTAACATTAAGGTGACATTAAAAATATTTTGAAAGTTAAAATGTGACTTTAAAAATTTAGAAAATCTAGATGATATTTTAAAACTATACCTAAAATTTCGGTGATTTTTAATAAAGAAAAAAAACCACTTTTGTTTTACACAAAACCGCCTTAAAAATTGAAGTATTTGTTATATGGGGTGTAAACGAGCCGAGCTGAGCCTAGCATCCCCTTATTGAAACTCGGTTCGTTAAGATTTATCGAGCTCGAGTTCGAGCCGAGCTCTTATCGAGCTTTCCAACCCCTTGTTCGAGCTCGGTTCGTTAAGATTTTGTTGTACTCAAAACTCGGCTCGGCTTGGCTCGTTAAGTTAATCGAACCAATTCAAGCTCCTTATCAAGCCGAGCCGAGTTCGTTATCGAATGAAATCGAGTTCATAACAACATGAGCTTATTATCGAGTCGAGCTTCCTATCAAGCCGAGTTATTCGAGTTACTATCAAGCCATTATCAAACTATTTTGGAGTTAATATTAACTGTTAACGAGCCTTTAACGAGCTCTTAACGAGTTTTTTAACAAGCTTTTAACGAGTTCTTAACGAGCCCTTAACGAGCTCTTATCGAATTGTTCACAAACATTAACGAGCCGAGCACCCCCTTTATTCGAACTCGGCTCGTTAAGCTTATCAAGTCTGCCCGAACTCGGCTCGATAAGTTATCGAGCCCTAATTATGAACATGAATGAGCCATAATCGATTTCGAATATGAGTAATTCATTGAACGTTCGGTTCGTTTACACCTATATGTTACGTGATTTTCATGTATTAGGTTATCTTTTATTTTATAAAAAGAAAAATACGAATATGTGTTATAATGCATGTATCATGCAGATAACGTCAAGAAAACGCATATTTTACTATATTATTAGTCATAATATATAAACGCACTTTTTATATGAAATAGTAAGAACACGTGTCCAAAATATGTATTATACACCGAATTTTACTAACAAAGCCCGAAATTTCAAAGCCCTAGGTTGCCATTAGAGATCTGATCAAAATGCTTAAGTGGGCGAGTCAAACTCAGCGGTCCAAGCCCAACAAAGCCCATCAATTTCCCAATAGATGCAGGGCTCTGGTTCAGGGCCATTCAAACCTTCAAGATAACTTGAAGTACTTTCAAAACAAGGAGCTTTGGCCCGGAATTGGTGTGTATCGACACATAAATTTGAGTGTATCGCCACCCGTATTCCAATAAGGGTTACTAGACGTTGTGTGTTGGCATACAAAAATTGTGTGTCGGCACACAACTTACAGATATTGCCCAAAAAAGAGTTTGTGTCAACGAACAGTAGATTTTTGCCAGTTATTTAGTGTGGTTTTTTGGTCAAAGCACTAATGCAACGGGATCCCATTAAAACTCCGAAGTTAAACGTGCTTGAGCAAGAGTAGTACCAGGATGGGTGACCTCTTAGGAAGCCCTCGTGTTGCCTACCCTACAAGGTTGAGGATCCTCGGAAACAGCCTCTTGGTAAGGTTACACCCTGAAGGGGTAAGGTTGCGTACATCCACCCCTCACAGACCCCACTTATGGGGAAGCCCTTGAGGCACTGGATCTGTTGTTGTTGTTATGTTGTTGATGATTTAGTGTGGTTTTTTGTGTCATTTTGGAAAGGATTTTTGTGTCCTTGGGAAGAGATGCATCTCTTTCAAAGGACAATTGATTCCCTATATACCGTTCTTTCCATTTTTAGATTTGACTACTTGCTTTTAAAATCATTCTTATGTATTTAAATTCTCATAAACTCATCCTTTCCACATTTACTTCACTTTGTAGTAAGTTTTCATTGTATTTTCGAGACTATTTCATAAAGACGAAATAAATCTTAAGAATAGTGGTTCCCTACACACCTTGGAGTCTCATTCAATGTTCTTGTACACAGGTCTAACATGAATTTCCTAACAGATAATACAGTACAACAATAACAATAGTCTCAGTGCCACAAGGGCTCCTGTGCATACAGGGTCTGAGAGTGGTTTAATATACACACCCTTACCCCTTCAGGGTGATACCTAACGAGATGTTGTTTCCAACTAACAGATAATACAGTGCGGAGCACGATAAAGAGAATAGCATTATCAACTTCAGTATAGTTCTTCTAGGTTGAGTGGAATATAGAATATTTCAGAGAAATGTATTTGTTTGTCTCTTGCACAGATAGTGCAAGTTTATACAAATTTCCCTTCTTTATTACAATTTCGATATATTTACTAGTAGCATAAACGTAAAATGTCAAAAAACTATCTCAAAGATAACAATCCCAAAACGATTCGATTCTCTAGAATGAGCCCACACCCAAATACTCATTAGACTTGAGGATGATACATATATCTATCTCATACCTTGCACTTTGAATTTAATACAACCTCGAATCCCACGAAGGTGGAGAAGAGAAAAACTTTAGTATATATCACGAGAGTTACTCCATCTATTGTCATCTAATTTTTTGTTAGAACCTTTTCTGATGGTGTGTGTCACAATTATATTGATATTAAGAGTAGTACTGTTGAGGTTCAAGCTTACTACATTTAGGTAAATATAGTTTTGATGCCTCATCACTCAAAAGTATCAATAGATGTCAAGGAACCAACTTTTCCAAAAGCTTAAGCTAATGAATCAAGGCTCAAAAATAGTTTTATACTCTAACATGCCTCCTCACAAAGAGGCCCATTGGCTTAAAGCATGGATAATGCACAGGCTCATCTCATACCTTGTACTTGAATTATATTAATATTGAAAATGGAGATGGTTACGATTCAAACTTGTAACTTTTTTTACTTTAAATAAATCATGTTTAATAAATACTTAATACAGCATGACTAGTAAATAAGTAAGACCTCTGAGGTACTTTTCGTTTTGATTTGGGGACTCGGGTTTGTTCATGTTCGAGCTATTTATGCTTTGTTACGTGTGCTCGATGTTTGTCGCTGCTTCATCTGGCGTGACGCGTCATGCATCCGAGGCTTCAATTTTGTTTTATTGGCGCCCCCATGGCAGTTGGATTGATCCGGAATGGATGGTCGAGATGGCCTAAGAAGGCTTAGGCACGGAACAAGGGCTTTGCATTCGTCTTCCCACGAAAACCCTAATGCAACCAGGCTACTCCGGTCGTCTTCCCTCGTCATGGTTGTATTCATTAATGAAGGTTTAAACATCCATTGCTGGTGAAGGTTTCGGTCTGACGTATTTAATTAAATCTTGCTTTCTTTCGCACATTCATCATTCTTAATACTTTTTCTAGGTCGAAATTTGCAGTATCGATCGTAACATAATACACGGACTACAATGGGTCACAGTAATTTACATTTCATAGGCCAAAAGGCAAAAAAAGAACGAGAAACAGAAGCTTAAGATACAAAAGCCAGCAGTCCCAGAACCCAAAAAAAAAAAAATTGAAGCCAAAATTGCCTCCCTTAGATACTACTGCACTTAATTTATCTTCATCAGTACTGTTCCATTTCATCACTGACGCTGTTAAAAAACTTGTTATCTAACAAGTAAAAAAGCTCAGTACAAATAAACCCGAATTTACCTTGCAGAGACGATCAGCTGCGCTGCGTGCTATAAGCACAAACGCGTTCTTTGCCCTTCTTCTTCGTCGCTACTTACAGTTGACGACTGCAAGTCCCACTCCGATAAGCATCTTTTATATGGCACGAACCCTTTAGAGCCGTTTCTGGGACTAAGTGCTCTTTTGTTGAGATTGAATTGGGTGAGAGAATCAGCACCCTTTTCATCCTTGTTGGATTGAGGCCCACATTGCTGAGACACAGTGTCGGCATCCGAGTTTGAGTTTGAGCCCGCGGAGGATCCTTCTCTCTCGTTTTCCTTGTCTGGAACTTCTCTGAAACAGGTTTCGATGAAAGGAATGTGGTTGTTCACCACAAAAACCGACCACGGAAGTGGGATTGGTTTTCCAATAGGGTTTGAGATTGATCTCGAGTTTGAATCCATATATTCACCGATGTTCCACTCGTTTTCGGTACTTCCAAATGCGTGGCTGAGGTCCGGGTTTAGTGTAGAACACGGGGAAGATGGTTTGCTGGGCTCGGAGATCAGGACTGTCTTTCCGAAGAGTTTCAAGCACTGGGTTGATGTCGCCTCTACCAAACTTTCTTTGGGAAATGCATCTGATTTAGAGCACAACTCCAGTTTCTGAAAATTGAGATAAATGTTGCAGCAAAGTCAGTGGCAAGATTCACCAACAAAGAAGAAAAAATAACCACAAATTAAGGCTCTGCTCGATTGGAGGGAAGATATTTTTGATATAGACAACAATTTTTCGGTTTAGGAAATCAGTCAGTTGCCTTCTATTCCTTTGCATGAAGCTGGAGTGCAACATGTTTGCGATAGAACCGGGATGATAGAAGATTGACAAAAGAAAAATGATTTCCCCTTTCAAAAGGAGTCAATGTCTATGAATGAATAGATTTTATCATCAAACATTCTTTGCTACTCGTTCATGTAAGCAAATTATGAAAACGGAATGAAAGAAGACTTCTGTTCTTCCCAACCAAACAGAGCCTAAGAGCAACGAATGAAACAGCTAGCTGTAATTAGAAATTACCAGTGAAACTGGCGTATCTGGATTCCCCTCGGATGCTTTCTTTGAAGCCGGCAGATCATCTTCTGACAGTGAGTAGTTACCATGCTTCAGTGCATCAGCCGAAGAAACAGGCGAGGGACTTCGATTTGGCGAATTTGAATCAGTAGAACCTAGCACGTCTGAAACAACGGCAGAGAAAACAGATGTTGGAGACTGATTCTCCTGTTCCAAAACAGAAGAATTTTGTGATGTAGACCTTGCTGGCTGCTCCTTCATAGTAGTACTCCTTTTTGATACAAGTTTGCGCGGGTAAGGGTGCATCGGTTTCCTCTTAGGACGAGGAGGAGGTATCTCGATGGGCTCAACAACGCTATCATTTGACTCGCGAGCAACCTAAACACAAATGAACCCGCATTTTAGGACAGAGTATTTCGGAATGACCCTCCAAAGAACGTTTGCACGCCTTTGAGGTCATAAATAGGAAGACTTACTTTAAAGGATGGCACAGATATATTATGGTAGAGAATGGGCAATGAACCTTGGAAAAGAACTTTTGAGCGTGGCTTCGGATCTGAACAGCAGTCTTGGTACCGACGTGTTCTGTAAAAAAGAATTATTTAGTTAATACTTAGAAGCGGGTACAACAACAACAACAACAAACCCAGCGCCTACAAGGGCTCCCGCAAAAGCAGGGTCTGGGGGGTAGATGTACGCAACCTTCCCCCTTCAGGGGGCTACCCTGAAGAGAGGTTGTTTACGAGGAACCCCAACCTGAGAGGCTGGTCAGCAGCATAATACTTAGAAGCGGGTAATAGGAAATTTTTCAAAACGAGCGGTGTTGTCTGGTCTTACCTTCTATCTTTCTCCATGCGCGGCCATACAGCTTCAAAGCTTCAAGGAACCTCTGATGCTCTTCCTCTGTCCACTTTTCTCTTTGTTTAGTTATGGTGTACGGTTTTCGGATCTGTTCAAGTAGAGGAAAGGACAGAGGAAGAGTAAGGTAAAGAACAAAGGCAAGCTTCTAATTAACGATCAGGTGGGAACAGGAAAGACCAGAACCTTAGGAACATGCCCTTCCCCGGCAAGGATTTGTGCGCTAGCATCAGATGGAAAGCCGTGTCCTGATGAGCAAACCGCATACGAACAGGGGCTGCTTGTCTCATCCTATCATTTCAAGGAAGGAAAATGAGATTGTTAGATGATGTTGTTTCCAATCGCTTTACCACTACACTTGCCATCTACCACTACAAAGACAAGTATTTCTACTGCTATTACACGTGTGGAAAATATAACCTATGAGAAGCAGTTCTTCGAGACAGAACCGCAATTCAAACACAACTATGTGCAAAAAGAAGTACAACTCTAACCTAATGATTCCACCTATATTTCTTGCACTTAAAGCATATGAGGTAAAAATACGCAAGTCTTCAGTATGCCTGCCCCAGTAAGTGACAAAAATACCAATGCAAAGCACACATGATGGCATTCCCTAATACACGATCAATTACTACTTGAGGCAAACTATTGTAGAAGACTCAAACCCCACAAACCACCCACCCCACCAAAAAAATTTATAAAAAAGAAAGAGGAAAACACCCAGAAAAGGAAAAAGTTCTGATGCTCTTTTTGTTGCTTTTTGGTGTTAAACCTCTCCCTTCGTTCTTAGGCAGCGTTCCATGGATTTTTATGTTTGCAAAGTTCCTTTTTTAAAAAAGATCTTGGATCGTACTCCATCTGCTTTCAATAACAAACAACCACCACCGCCACAAGGGCTCAAACCGAGGCAGGGTTTGTGTGGGGTGAGATGTACGCAACCTTACCCCTTCAGGGTGTTACCCTAAAGAAAGGTTTTGTTCATGTATCTCATATTGACCCATTAAATCCCTTACATCCAGTCTTGGACCTGGATTGATACAGAAGCACACACAACTCTCAAACTTAAAGTTTAACCTAATTTCAACTCACTCAATTAGTGGGTAAAGTATGTATCAGAGCAGTTCATATTGCATTCTTCAAATACCAAAGCTTATAGAATAAGACAGCATTTTTCAAATCATTCAAAGAGGAAACACAATCGCCAACGCATAGCTGTGATCCGGGCCGAGATCAAAAAAGATAAAGTAAAACTTTAATCCATTGTAACTTCACTTTTCGAGCAAGTTCTGCTCCTTAAGCTCATTTCTAGAATTCCAAAATTAATTAGAATCGTCAATACTTATACAAGCAATTCCTGTTCACAAATATGAGCTCAAAAATTGCACACCGACACACAGAAAATTCACAGATTTGATGCAGATCCACATCGAATTAGAGAAGCAAAATCTGAAATTTGAACGAAGCCTTAGTCCAATAGTAAAATTTTCAAATTTCTCAAATTTATATATTATATAATATGACAAAAATCACTAAATTATCTGACATATTTTTGATACTTATAGTATGGCTACCGTTATTATCAAAACAAAATTATTATTTTAGAGACTATTTTGTGGTTCTTAGTTTTGTAGTCATATCTTGCTCCGCAAATAATAATTTTTTCCATAAAAATATCAAAATCCTATTGTATTGCTCTTTACAAAGTCAAGAAAACAGCACAAATTGCATTCCTTTCATGTTTTCAATTTTAACTGTATCAAAACCCTAATTTTTTCCCTTATTGTAAAAGGACATCGTGCAAAAATACTTTAATGCCAAATACAGTCAGATAACGTAAGATATAACCTAAATTTAATCAATTAAATGTTAATCTCTTCTCTCTCATAAGTCCGACTTAAAATTTTTTATTAAATTCACAAGTAGATCAATCCGATTTATGCATACTCAGCCATCAACAACAGTGTAAAATCAAAGCTCACTAGAGTAAAATACTCAATAAATTACAAAGAGAGAGAAAAGATTAGAAACTTACTTGAACATCCATATGTGTTGCAGTTGCAGCCATCAATTCATCAATTCAACAACAATCAAAGAAACTTCCAGAGACTTTCTCCACTAGCTCCAAAATTCAATAAGCAATTCAAAATAACACGATCCACAACCAATTAATCTAACCACGGATCTCCAAAACCTTCAATTCAACTGTCGTTTCTTCAAATTCGACAAAAATCACAACGATTCTCACAGTTTACACCTCAAATCGCTAAAATCTCCACTAGATTCGCTCGTCCTCACTTCCAATTAACAAGTAAAGAACAAAAAACAAAGAAATCAACTCAAAAATCCATGGAAGCAGCAAGCTCCGATTCAGTAACCGCTCCTTCAAAAATCATCCAACACCTCAACGAATCTCTCCTCTCAACCGCTAAAATCAAAAAATCTCCACCGGATTCGCTCGTTTCACTTCAATCAAACGCTAAACAACAAAAAAAGAACTTACAGAACTCCAATTCCAAGCTTCTCCTCACACAGCTTCTCAACACAAGAGATTTCGGAAGCTTCAAAGAAGAAAAATCAAATCTTCGAAGTTAAGAGCTTTAGAGAGAGAAAGGTAGAGAGAGAAAGAGAAGGGGAGAGGATGAAGATTTGAGAATGGAGGAGAGGGGTGAGCTGGGGGGAGATGAAATGGGAGAAAGCTGGAGCCGCCACGTCAGATTACAGGAGAGGGGTCAAGTGGAATTTTTTAAGTGCCCTTTTTACGTTAAAGCACCGTACATTTTACTTATTATATTAATTTAATTCTTATATTTTTAATTATATTAATTTAATTTTTATATAATTTAAAATATATTAATTTAATTTTTAAAGAAAAATTTATATTAAATTTATAATAAAATTTTAATAGTTCAGCTATAAATTAGATTAAATTAAATAAATAAGTACATTTATAATAAGTTACTTACATCTGATATACTTTTACTATGTAAAATTACATCATTAATGTAAATTAAATTTCACTAAATGATTAAATTGACACATTTTAAATTATTTAGGAATTAAATTGACACAATTAAAAATACAAAGACTAAATTAACACAATAAGCAAAGTGAGGGGACCTTTGGGGTAAATAATTCTAATTTTTTAATCTAAGTTTACATATATTTAATAAAATAGTTAAAATAATAATATAAATTCAAATATTTACATATATTTAATTAAAATGAATTAAATTTTACTATAAGGACCGAATTTTACTATATTAAATTTTACACAATTGACATAATATTAATTGTACCAAAGAGGGCACCAACGAGCCGTCACCGGATCCTATTATAACTCCGAAGTGAAGCGTGCTTGAGCGAGAGCAGTACCAGGATGGGTGACCTCCTGGGAAGTCCTCACCCTCAGGTTGGGGGCACTAGGAAAAAACCTCTTTTCAGGATGACACCCTGAAGGGAGAAGGCTGCGTAAATTCGTACCCCCAGATCCTGCCTAGGCGGGAGCCCTTAAGGCACTGGATATGTTCTTTTTTTTTTTTTACATAATATTAATTGTAAAGGATTTAAATTAAAATAATTAAAAATATAAATATTGAATTAATATAATAAATAAAGTATAAAAACTATTAGTATAAATAATCATAATAATTTTTTACTGACCATAATATTACGTTATTTTTATTTTTTCCTTTTCTTTAGGAGGTGTGAGATTTAGGTAGAATTCTCGAGAAGCACTGTGGAATCATGTGGCTCGCGTTTAAAGTAAGCGTAGACACGTGGCAGCGCTTTACGGCTCCGCCGGAAATTTATTTTTCCTTTTTCTGTTTTCTTTTTAATTTGTTTTAATTTTCTTGAATTGGTTTTAGTCATAATAGTACAGCTTTATTGGAAGAGTGTATGTGTTCCGGTGTGTTCATGGTTTTGTTAATTAAATCAAAAATTATTTCAGTTTAATTAATAGTGATTAAAATAATTAAAAATTATGAATCGCAACTATTATTGAAAAGATTAGTTAATCATTTCTCGGTGGTTCAAATTGGTTATGTCAATTAATTGACAACCGAAAAATAATACGTACAAATTTCTATATAAACTTCAAAGTAGGACATAAATAAGTAGTTAATGAATGTCCATAACGATCGAAAATGTAAAACTAATGACTCGAACAACTAATTTTTCTTAATATATATATATATATACACACACACACACATACACTTAGTATTTTGTTAATTCGATGAACTATAATAAAAAAATCCCTAACCTTAACTGACTCAAAATACCTCTAATTTTACTTGTTTGGTAACGCAAACAATAAATTTGTTACGTTTAACTGTGTTTACTGATGGAGTATTTCGGTTATAATTTTTCTTGACTCTTCTAGTATATACAATAGGTTTGTTATTGCCACAAAAATAGTTGTCACTAATCTTGTGCGTGTGATGTACGACTGCTATTTGTATTTAAATAATTATAATTCACATATTATGATTATTTGAAGTCGAAAATAATGTTAATCAAAAGTATATTGTATATTACAGGAGTTTTTGTATAAAATGTTGTACTCCTATACTCATTTAACTATCATTATATACCTAGCCCACGAATACTTATTAACCATTTACACATTGTCCCTATAACGTCTATTCATTATACATACAGGATAAATAGCATAATTGATGTTTACGAGAGATGTAACCAGGTCACAGCTAAAGCCTATACGATGAATTACTCTAATATATTTTCAAATTTAATAATATATAATTGATATATAATATTTTTTTATTTAAATTTTTGTAAAACCACGTGCCGTCTAAATGGAAGGAAAAAAAACCATTTGACCGTTAATATAGGGTTCAAAAGTCCAATTTTTTTTTCTACTATTTTTTTTTTTATTTTGTTATTTTTATTTACATAACATTAAGCATGAAAAATAATGAACACATTTCAAATTATCAAGAATCTGGGATCTGTTTAATATATATACTACATTCATTCCCGTGCGATGCATGGTCACTTTTTTTTTATATCCGTAATTTTTTGCATCGAACTAACATCTTATTTGATCTGCTGTCTGTAATATTGTTCAATTTACATAATTTTCATAGTAGTAACTGTAAAAATTTTAACAAAAAATAAGACAAACTATATTTTCTATTTTAAATCTTCCACTGGGACTTTATTTGTTCTTTTTTTTTTACAGATTATTTTTTATGAATTAAATACCGAAAGTCTTAAATTAAAATTTTATTATTATTATTATTATTTTTTGGTTATAGGAAGTTTACTTGATTTTCTTTTATGGACTAAATACAAAAAGTGCTAATTCGAAATTTTTGAATGTGTAACCGGTACCCTATTCTCGGATTATATAAGAGAAGTACTAAAATAATAATATATTGCCCTAATATTTTCTTTATTATTTCGGTTCTTAGGGGCCTTTTTTAGAACCCTTTTTATTTTTTTATAGGTTAAATACGAAAAGTTTTAAATTGAAAATATGTTTTCCTTTTTAATTTTTGGAACTTTAATTAATTAAGTTTTTTCGTACCTTAGTTTTGTTGTATAATGCGTAGATCTTATAAACCAAAGTCAAAATTATATACCTCACATGGTTAAAATAAATCCTTTCTTGTAGTAGGTACGTAAAATGTCGCACTTCTTGGACTAAATACGAAAACTCTTTATTTTTTTCGAGTTGTCGGAGGTCTAACCCGCGCCCTTTTCTTGGATTACATAAGAAAAGTCTAAAATAAAAAATGTACTACTTTATGCACGAATATACATTTGGCATAATGCGTTAGGGTTTTTATCAAAATAACCCAACCATAACTTTTCTAACTCAAAAATAATCAAACTCAAATAATTCGATTTTAAAAGATATTGAATTGGTGGTTCAGTATGGCGCATGGAATAACGCTCTGGTTTATGTTGATAAAAAAATTAGTGGTGGGTAATTTTTTGACTCAGAGATATTGGGATGACAATGGGCTCTACCTGATAGGAGCGGGTATAGATAACTGTTCTGTAGGCACATCAAAGAGGTATGGGGTGGATAATGGATACCCACGGGTAATGAGGCGGGTAGGGGTACGGGTATGCAATTCATACCCATGGCGGGCCATGGGCTGCGTACCGGAATAGGATTTGGGTGGCGGGTGCGGTTATTTTTATTGTGTAGTACGTAGATCTTATAAACTAAAGTCAAACGGGGTGGGTACGGGTATAAATGGTAACCCGCCCCGCCATGCTCCATACCCACCCCGCTTGGCCTCATACCCATCATACCAGGCTCATTTTGTACATAGTTAACCTTGAAATTTAAAAAATAAGGGTTTAAATTTAATAATCCAAATTATTTATCAATGTTAAAAAAAAATTATTTTTAAAAATAGTATTAAACAAATAATATGAGCGGGTATAAATAATCATTTTGTACATACATTAGGATAATGAAGTGGTTACGGGTATAGGATTTGGGTGGCGGGTACTTGTATGGAGAAGGCACCCCGCACCCGCCTCGGCCCATTGTCATCCATTTGATACATTGAGATATAGTTGGGATACTTTTATATTAATTGTTTTTGGGTATACACTTCATACAGGTGGCGGGTAATGGGGCGGGTACGGGTATAAGATTTGGGTGGCGGTTACGTTTAGTTTATTGTCTAATGCATAGATCTTATAAATCAAATTGAAACAGGGCGGCTTGGGTATAAATGGGGACCGGCCCAGCCACGCTTCATACTTGCCCCGCCCCACCCCATACCCGTCGTAATCGGTTAATTTTGTATATAGTTAACCTTGAAATAAAAAAATATGTGTTTAAATTCAAGAATCAAAATTAAGGATTATGTTTTAATGACTTGTATTTTTTTGTATCTTAGTTTTATTATTGAATGCGTAGATTTTATAAACTAAAATCAAACTTTACACACCTCATACCCACCATACGTTTTATTTTGTACATATTTAACCTTTAAATTAAGAAATAAGTGTTTAAATTTAATAATCCAAAATCTTTATCAATATTATAAAAGAAATAATTTGTTTTTAAAAATAGTATTAAATAACTAATAGGAGTGGATATAGATAATCGTTCTGTATGCATATTAAGGAAGCACAGGGCAGGTAATGGATATCCGCGAGTAATGAGGCGGGTAGGGGTACGGGCCTGTAACTGCCGGGGTGGGTAAGGATATGCACTTCATACCCATGGCCGGTAATGGGCTGAGTACAGGTATATGCTTTGGGTGGCGAGTGCAGTTAGTTTTGTTGTCTAGTGTGTAGATCTTATAAACCAAAGTCAAACGGGGCAGGTATGGGTATAAGTGGGGAGCCACCCCGTGACGCTCCATACCCGGCCCATCCAACTTCATACCCACCATACCCTGTTGATTTTGTGGCAATGAGGCGGTTGAAACCCTCTACTAGTGGGTAAGCGCCCCGTTTGGGATGGGTACAGGTATAAGTGGAGACCTGCCTTGCCCCGCTCCATAACCACTTCGTCTCACCTCGTACCTACCTTACGCGCTTTATTTTATACATAGTTAACTTCAAATTAAAAAATATGTATTTAAATTTAATAATCTAAATTATTTATCAATGTTATAAAAGAGATAATTTGTTTTTAAAATAGTATTAAATAACTAATAGGAAGGGGTATAGATAATCTCATTTACCAATGGTTAATAAAATAATTTGTTTTGTAAAGTAGTATTAAATAACTAATATGAGCAAGTATAGATAATCATTTTATATGCACATTAGGGCAATGGGGTAGGTAGGGGTATAGGATTTGGGTGGCAGGTGCGGATGTGGAGGAGGCACCCCGTACCCGACTTGCCCCACCCCGCCCCATTACCCTCCCTTTGATACATTGAGACATAGTTGGATTACTTTTAGATTAATTATTGTTGGGTATCCACTTCATACCCGTGACAGGTAATGAGGTGGGTATGGGTGCAGGATTCGGGTGGTGGGTACCATTAGTTCTGTTGTCTAATGCTTAGATCTTATAAACCAAAGTTAAACAGGGCAGGCTCGGGTATAAGTGAGGACCCACTCAGCCATGCTCCATACTCGCCCCGGCCCACCTCATACCCACCAATGGTTCATTTTGTATATAGTTAATCCTAAAGTTAAAAAATATGCCTTTGAATTCTATAATCCAAATTATTTACTAATGTTATACGCACATTAGGGTAATGGGGCAGGTATACAGGAGGCACGCCATACCCACCCGCTCCATTGCCATCCCTTTGATAAGTTGAGATATAGTTGGGTTACTTTTAGATTAATTATTGTTGTTTAATTTACAAATACATAACAATTATTAATGTTTAATATACAAATTAATTAGGTGATCAAAAAAAAATTTTAAGAAAAAAGGGAAATAAAAAGGTAAATATGTAAGAATTAGGATTGCAAAAAAATTAAGGAAAAAGAAAAAATTTAAAGAAAAAGGGATTAGCTGAAAAAAGTAATTAAAGAAAAAGAAAAAATCTCAAAATTTAATATTTGGGGTGGAAAGGATTTTTAGGGAGGGTAGAACTTCTCTATATGTATATAGATAGATAGATATAAATTTTTTTACTATTTTAAGAACTATAAATAAAGTGTTGAAAATGACTCTTTTTTTCTTATTTATTATCTATTATTTACATTTTATATGCAAACTTAGAAAACGGAAAAAAAAACATAAATAGGACTCCAAACAAAATTTTTAAATAGGGTATTTCATATATAATAACGTTTCTTTTAAAACCTATTAATATTAACAATTGTTACTTTACAAATCACAGTGTCACGACCTGAGGAAGTCGAACAACTATTTTCTCGCTTTTGGTTTTTTTTTGTATCGATTATGTAATGTAAAATTGTAGAAATTAGTTAAGTTTAAATTAGTTTAAATTTTAAAAAATAGTGATAGAGGGAGCCAGCTAGAGGAACTAGAAGGAGGGAAGGGGTAAGTTAAAATTGTAATTATGTAATTATATTAATTGCACGTGGGCTATGTACTAGGGCCTAGGGACCTAAGAGAGCTTCTCTCCAAGCTCTATTTAAACACTTGCTTAGCTTGTAATTTGTCATCAACTAATCAAAGAACAAAATTGAACTTTTCCCTCTCTCTTTCTCTTTCTCTTTCAACCGTCCCCCACTCCCTGTAATTCTAACTCCTAACTCCTACTTCTCCTCTTTTTCGAATTCTCTTCCCGTAATTCTCTTTTAATCCCTCTATTTCTCTTCTCAATCTCTGCTCTCTTTCTCTCTCTCGTTCTTTCTCCCAAAAATTATCCAAGTCACGAACTTAGGTTTGTGACACACAGCCCCCAAAATTATTTTAGGGGTCACAAGCGATTGGTTAGGTTGTTTCGGATTATGTCCGATCCTGATTAATTTTTATTAAAATCACATTGAACCTAATATCTACTATATATAATATAGGAGTTGGAAGTCTCCAAAATTCTCCCCACCCCCAACCCCCTTTTCTTAGAATTTTCCTTTTTTCTTATTGTTCTTTTTTCAAATCCTACCCACCCCATCCTAATCCTAAATTCCTTTTATTTTCATTTTTTCAATCCTAATCCTAAAATTATTTTATTTTTATTTATCCAAGAAATTCAAACTAAAAGTAGCCCAACTATATCTCAACGTATCAAAGAGATGGTAATGGGGCAGGGCGGGTACGGGAGGTGCCTCTTCCATACCCGTACCTGCATCCTTAACATTTAAGATGTACATATAAATTATCTTATAATGTTACACTATAAAGAGATATACAAAAGTCTTTCATTACTTATAAGTTGAACTTTGTAGTGTACTATGAATTGGAGGTTTAATTATTTAATGTTTTTTTTCCGTGCGATGCATGGGTAGTATATGCGGTGTACATTTTTCGTTTAATTGTGAAAATGTGAACCGAACTCTATTTTCTGACCAATAAATAACCCGATTTCAATTTTTCTACAAAAAAATAATCAGAGCATCATACCACACGCCATACTCAAGCATCAATTCAGTATCTTTTAAAATCAACCCTTCAAAATTCAACGTTTCATATTCTAATCATTAAAAATAGAGTCCAAGAAAAGAAGGGCATTAAAAATTCTCTTTAATCCTATACATGTACCCGCCTCATTACCTCCCTAATTTGCGTACAAAACGATTATCCATACCCGCTCCTATTAGTTATTTAGTACTATTTTTAAAAATAAATTATTTCTTTTATAACATTGATAAAGATTTTGGATTATTAAATTTAAACACTTATTTCTTAATTTAAAGGTTAACTATGTACAAAATAAAACGTATATGGTGGGTATGAGTTGGGCAGGGGCAGGTATGGAGCAGTTACTCTCGAGTAGCGAGTTTCCCCAGCCCCATTGCCATTCCATTATCTCTTAATTAAAAAATTACCTACATCTAAATTTTCTATCAAAAAATTATCCAACTTTATTTCCTAACAGAAAAAAAAAATCCAACTTTAACTTTTCTACCAAAATAAACCGGAGCGTCATACCATGCGCTACATTGAACCACCAATTTAGTATCCTTCAAAATCAAATTTTTAGAGTTCGATTATTTTTGTCTAGAAAAGTTATAGTTGGGTTATTTTGATAAAAATCCTAACGCACTATGCCAAATGTATATTCGTGCATAAAGTAATAAATTTTTATTTGAAGACTTTTCTTATGTAATCCGAGAACAGGGCGCGGGTTAGACCTCCAAAAACCCAAAAAAAAAAAAGAAAATCAAAGATTTTTTGTATTTAGTCCATGAAGTGCGACATTTCACGTGGCTACTGCAAGGAAGGATTTATTTTAACCCTGTTAGGTATGTAAAGTTTGAGTTTGGTTTATAAGATCTACGCATTCGACAATAAAACTAAGATACAACAAAATTTAATTCATTAAAGTTTTAAAAATTAACAAAAAAAATAATAAATAAATTTTCAATTTCAGACTTTTCGTATTTAATATATAAAAAATAAAAAGGGTTTTATAAAATAAAAACTGCCCCCAAGAACCAAAAATAAAAAAAAGGAAAAATCAAAGTAATAAATTTTTAATTTAAGAATTCTCTTATGTAATTCAAGAACAAGTGCCAGTTAGACCTCCAAAAATTTCAATTTACAATTTTTCATATTTAGTCCATAAAAGAAAAAATATTAAACCTCCAAGAACCAAAAAAAATAAAATAATAATTTAAGATTTTCTTTATTTAATCCATAAAGGAAAAAAATTCATACAAGAAAAAAGGGAAAATAAATTTTTAAAGGGAAAATAAATTTTTTGTTCAAGACTTAAAATAGAAAATATATTTTGTGATATTTTTTTATTGAAAACTTTTACGGTTACTACTATAAGAATTATGTAAATTGAATAAGATTACGGCAGTTTGTTCAACGAAAAAAATCAAAGCTGCAAAATATAGTGACCGATAAATATCACCCATACATCCTACGGGAGCAGACCTAGTATATATAATAGAGGAGTTTTTCTTATTTTTCTTTGGGTAAATTACAGAAAACCCCCCTGACTTTTGCTTCAATAAAAAAAAAATCGCTCACAAATAAAACCATTCACTAAACCTCCTAACTTTTGAAAAATTTTTACTTTGCCCCCAAATAAATTTTTTTGACCATTTTGCCTCTCAACCAAAAAAAAATTATATTTTATCTTATAATATTTTTTCCTGAAAATTTTAAAATAATTTTATTTTTATAAATAAAGAAATTTTCTTAATTTTTTTGGCTGAAAACATAAAATATTTTTTTTTTGTCTAATAATATAAAACTTTTTTCTAAAACCAAAATTAAACATTAGGGGCAAAATGGTCAAAAATAAGTTATATGGGGTTAAGTAATGAATTTTTAAAAGTGAGGGGGTTTTGTGAGTACTTTTATTTGTGGGGGAGATTTTTTATTTTTGAAGCAAAAGACAGGAGGGTTTTCTGTAATTTACCCTTTTTCTTTTTCCAATCCTACACTCCAATCCCTTTTTCTTAGATTTTTCATTTTTTCTTAATTTTCTTTTTTCAGTCCTACATTCTTATATATTTATCTTTTTATTTCCCTTTTTTCTTAAAAAAAATTTACAATTGTTATTTATTTGTAGATTAAACAACAATAATTAATCTTAAAGTAGCCCAATTATATCTCAACTTATCAAAGGAAGGGCAATGGGCAGGGGCGGGGCGGGCAGGTACAACGTGCCTCCTCCATACCCATACCCGTCCCAAGAAACCTTCAATAACAGGGTGCCGGTTAGACATCCAATAATTTCGATTTAAAACTTTTTGTATTTAGTCCATAAAAAAAAACCTCAAAAAACAAAAAATTAAAAGAACTAAAAATTTAATACATTAAACATTCAAATACTAAAATATATAAGTAAAAGATGCTTAAATCATAGTACTAGAAAATTTTCTAACTGTGCTCCAAAAAAAAAAAAAAAAAGTAAAATTTTAAAATAAACTCCTCTCTCTATCTCTCTAGCCCCAATCCTAATTTTTTATTATTTTCCTTTTTCCTACAAAATCCTCCTTACTTCTTAATATTTTTGTACCAGGTTTTTTCCTATGCGATGTACAGATGATAGTTGTTCGATATAGTATTTTGTGATCATAATTTTCTACAATAGGTGAAATAAATTATTTGTAGATTGTATAAATTAATGTTCAATTTACATAATCGAAATTTTCAATTAAAAACTTGAAATAGAAAATATATTTGGTCAAGTTTTAGATTGAAAACCTTAACAATTACTACTACTTTTAAAATTTTGTAATTTGAACTATATTATGGCCGGTTCAGAAAAAAAAAAAAGGTATTTAAAGGCAAAAAATCACACATATAAAAATACAAAGATCGATAAATATCTCCCGTACATCGTACGGGAACAAAACTAGTTACCATAAAAATAGATATCATTTGAGAAAAGAAGAAAAAGATATGCTCAACTCAATGGTTCATTAAATTAAAATATCTTAAATATAGAAACTTGTGGATGTAATTTTTTTCTTCGTTTGCCTACCTTTGGAATAAACTTTTCATCAGAAAGGCACCTATCTGCCTATAAAAGTTTAGACATATAATATACTAGGTTTGTTTCCGTACGATTTACTAATGGTATTTATTGGTCATTATATTTTACAGCTGTAATTTTTTGCATTGAACAAATTGTCCATAATCTTGTTCAATTTACATAATTTTCATAGTAGTAACCGTAAAAGTTTTCAAAAAAAATATCATAAAATATATTTTCTATTTTAAGTCTTGAATAGAAAATTTATTTTCCCTTTTTTTCTTGTATGAATTTTTTTTCTTTATGGATTAAATATAGAAAGTCTTAAATTAAATTTTTTTTTTTTATTTTGGTTCTTGGAGGTTTAATAATTTATCTTTTATGGACTAAATACGAAAAGTCGTAAATAGAAATTCTTGCAGGTCTAACTGGCACCCTATTTTTCGATTACATAAGAGAAGTCTAAAATTAAAAATTCATTGCTTTAATTTTTCCTTTTTTTTATTTATGGTTATTGGGGGCAGTTTTTGTTTTATAGAACCATTTTTATTTTTTATATATTAAATACAAAAAGTCTGAAAATTTGTTTTCTTTTTTAATTTTTAAAACTTTAATGAATTAAATTTTGTTATATCTTAGTTTTATTATCGAATGCGTAGATCTTATAAACCAAAATCAAACTTTACATACCTCATACCCACCATACGCCTTTTATTTTATACATAGTTAACCTTTAAATTAAGAAATAAGTGTTTAAATTTAATAATCTAAAATCTTTATCAATGTTATAAAAGAAATAATTTGTTTTTAAAAATAGTATTAAATAACTAATAGGAGCGGGTATAGATAATCGTTCTGTACGCATATTAAGGAAGCACAGGGCGAATAATGGATATCCACGGGTAATGAGGCGGGTACGGGTACGGGCCTGTAAGCGCCGGGTGGGTAAGGATATGCACTTCGGCCGGGTACGGGAATAAGATTTGGGTGGCGGGTGCAGTTAGTTTTGTTGTCTAGTGCGTACATCTTATAAACCAAAGTCAAACGGAGCAGGTATGGGTACAAGTGGGGACCCGCCCCGCTACTCGCGGGTAGGCACCCCCTTTGGGACGGGTACGGGTATAAGTGGAAACCCGCCCCGCCCCGCTCCATACCCACCTCGCCTCACCTCATACCCACCATACGCGCTTTATTTTGTATATAGTTAACTTCAAATTAAAAAATATGTGTTTAAATTCAATAATTCAAATTATTTATCAATGTTATAACAGAGATAATTTATTTTTAAAATAGCATGAAATAACTAATAGGAGCGGGTATAGATAATCTTATTTATCAATGGTTAAAAAAATAATTTATTTTGAAAAGTAGCATTAAATAACTAATATGAGCGGGGTATAGATAATCGTTTTGTATGCACATTACGGCAATGGAGCGGGTACGGGTATAGGATTTAAGTGGCGGGTGCGGGTATGGAGGAGGCACCCTGTACCCGCCCCACCCCATTACCCTCCCTTTGATACGTTGAGGCATAGTTGGGCTACTTTTAGATTAATTATTGTTGAGTATTCACTTCATACCCGTAGCGGGTAATGGAGTGGGTATGGGTATAGGATTTGGGTGGTGGGTGCCGTTCGTTCTGTTGTCTAATGCTTTGATCTTGTAAACCAAAGTCAAACGGGGCGGGCTCGGGTATAAGTGGGGACCCGTCCAGCCATGCTCCATACCCGCCCCGGCCCACCCCATACCCACCAATGGTTCATTTTGTACATAGTTAACCCTGAAGTTAAAAAATATGTCTTTAAATTCAATAATCCAAATTATTTGCCAATGTTATAAAAAAAAAATTTCGTTTTTAAAAAGAGTATTAAATAACTAATATGAGCGGGTATAAATAATCATTTTATACGCACATTACTGTAATGGAGCTGGTATACGGGTATGGAGGAGGCACGCCATACCCGCCCAGCCCTATTGCCATCCCTTTAATAAGTTGAGATATAGTTGGGCTACTTTTAGATTAATTATTGTTGTTTAATCTATAAATAATAATTATTGTTGTTTAATATACAAATTAATTAGGTGACCAATTTTTTTCAAAAAAAAGAAAAATAAAAAGATAAATATATAAGAATGTAGGATTGGATAAAAAATTAAGGAAAAAAGAAAAATCAATGACAAAGGGATTGAATGTATAGGATTAAAAAAAGATAAATAAGAAAAAAAAGGAAAAATCTATAAAAAAAGGATTGGGGCTAGGAAGGGTTTTGGAGGAGTTCAACTCCTCTATTATATATACTAGTTTTATTCCCGTGTGATGCATGAGAGGTATTTATCGGTCCTTATATTTTTATAAGTGTATTTTTTGCCTTTAAATACCCTTTTTTTCCTGAACCGGCCATAGTGTAGTTCAAATTACAAAATTTTAAAAGTAGTAGTAATTGTTAAAGTTTTCAATCTAAAACATGTCCAAATGTAATTTCTATTTTAAGTCTTTAATTGAAAATTTCAGTTATATAAATTGAACATTAATTTATACAATCTACAAATAATTTAGTTCAACTAATGTAGAAAATTATGACCACAAAATACGATATCGAATAACCATTATCCGTGTATCGCACAGGAAGAAATCTAGTACCAAAATATTAAGAAGTAAGGAGGATTTTGGAGGAAAAAGGAAAATAATAAAAATTTAGGATTGGCGCTAGAGAGAGAGATAGGAGTTTATTTTGAAATTTTACCTTTTTTAATATTGGGGTTAGAAAATTTTATAGTACGGTAATTTAAGCATCTTTTATTTATATATTTTAATATTTGAAGGTTTAATGTATTAAATTTTTAGTTCTTTTAATTTTTGGTTTCTTGAGGCTTTTTTTTATGGACTAAATACAAAAAGTCTTAAATCGAAATTATTAGAGGTGTAACCGGCACCCTGTTCTTGGATTACATAATAGAAGTCTTAAATTAAAAATTTAGTGCTTTAATTTTTCCTTTTTTATTTCTGGCTCTTGGGGGCTTTTTTTTATTTTATATAAAACCTCTTTTTTTATAAATTAAATACAAAAAGTCTTAAATTAAAAATTTATTTTCTTTTTTAATTTTTGAAACTTTAATGAATTAAGTTTTGTTGTACCTTAGTTTCGTTGTCTAATATGTAGATCTTATAAATCAAAGGCAAACTTTACATACCTCACCGGGTTAAAATAAATCATTCCTTGCAGTAGTCATGCGAAATGCCATATTTCATGGACTCAATACGAAAACTCTTAAATTTTTTTTATTTTTTATTTTTTTGGTTCTTGGAGGTCTAACCTGCGCCCTGTTCTCGGGTTATATAAAAAAAGTTTTAAAATAAAAATTTATTGCTTTATGCACGAATATACAATCGGTATAGTGCGCTAGAATTCTTATCAAAATAACCCAACTATAACATTTCTACCAAAAAATAATCAAGCTCTAAAAATTTGATTTTAAAAGATACTAAATTGGTGGTTCAGTGTGGCACGTGGTATGACGTTTTAGTTTATTTCGGTAGAAAAGTTAAAGTTGGGTTATTTTTTGGTTAGGAAATAAAGTTGGATAATTTTGATTGAAAAGTTAGAGCGGGGTAATTTCTTGACTAAGAGATATTGGACTGGCAATGGAGTGGTTGAAACCCGTGGGTAGCCACCCCGTTTGGGGCAGGTACGGTATAAGTGGGGACCCACCCTGCCCCGCTCCATATCTGCCGCGCTTTATTTTGTATATAGTTAACCTTCAAATTTAAAAAAAAACATGTTTAAATTCAATAATCTCAATTATTTATCAATGTTATAAAAAAATTATTTGTTTTAAAAAACAGTATTAAGTAACTAATAGGAGCGGATATAGATAATCATTTTGTACGCAAATTAAGGAGGTACGTGGCAGGTATAAGTGAGGACTCGCCCCACCCAACCTCATATCCACTATACTCGATTCATTTTGTACATAACGAACCTTGAAAATAAAAAATAATTGTTTAAATTCAATAATCTAATTATTTATCAATCTTATAAAAAATAATTTATTTTTAAAAAAGGTATTAAATAACTAATATGAGCGGGTATAGATAATCGTTTTGTACGCACATTAAGGCAATGGGGCGAGTACGGGTATTGGATTTGGGTGGCGGGTACAGGTATGGAGGAGGCACCCTTGACCCGCCCCGCCCCGCCCCATTGCCATCTCTTTGATATGCTGAGATATTGTTGCGCTACTTTCAGATTAATTATTGTCGGGTATCCGCTTTATTCCCGTAACAGGTAATGAGGCGGGTACGGGTATAGGATTTGGGTGCTCGGTACTGTTAGTTTTGTTGTCTAATTAAAAAAATACGTCTTTAAATTCAGTAATCTAAATTATTTACTAATGTTATAAAAAATTAATTTGTTTATAAAAAGAGTATCAAATAACTACTACGATCAGGTATAGACAATCATTTTGTATACATATTGGAGTAATAGGGCGGGTACGAGTATAGGTTTTGGGTGGCGGGTACGGGTATGGAGGAGGCACGCCGTACCCGCTCCGCCCCATTACCATCTCTTTGATACGTTGAGATATAGTTGGGCCCGACCACGCTCCATACCCGCCCCGCCCTGCCCCACCCCGCCCCACCCCATACCCACCATAGCGGGGCCTGGGAGGGGTCGATGTACGCAGCTTTACACTTTCAAGGTGTAACCTTGCCGAGAGGTTGTTTCCGAGGAACCCAACCTTATAAGGTTGACAAGAATTTTTCAGGAGGTCACTCATCCTGATACTACTCTTATTTAAGCATGTTTTACTTTAAAATTTTAATAAAATTTGATATCTTAATGCATGATAAATGAACTCTATGTATATGACTTGATAAGAGTTAAAAAAAAATGGCCCTAGCGAAGCACAAAAGGTGAGCAATAACTTAAAAATAAAAGGAAAAGAAAAACACAACTGTGAGCTTTGTTATTTGTGGCCCTAAGTAATTCCAGGTGTCACCACACATGCAGCGCGTGTAAGACACGTCCCAACAGCAGGCGGTGAGTGCCTGTCCCCGTCACATTTAGTGGGCGGATGGATATCCTTTGCTAAAAATTTCACGATATTTTCCACCCAAACAAAATTCAAAATATCTCAGCCATAAGAAAAAAAAAAGGGAAAAAGACAGAGAGAAAGTGAAAGAAAAAGGCATTTCCGAAAACTATTTTTAAAATAAAAAGGTATTATTATTATCAGATAAAAATTATTATTTTCAAAACAATATCTTATTTTTAAGAAAATTTTTATGGTATTATTTTTTTCAGTCACATCCTGACAATAACAACCCATATGTATATTTATGATTGTTTTAATTTAAGAGAGCCGTTATTTGGCAAAGAGGAACCCGATTACCAGTAAACCCCAACTCATGCAGCAATCCACACATCACATGAGCCAATTAAGTCAGATATTTCTCCAAAAAAGATTCAAGGGGTAATCGAACTACAGGCATTTTGGTCTAAAGCTACACTTTATCTCCTCAGTTACCTCCTACCACTGAGACAAGGTTAGTAATGATAAATCTACCCATCTTCTATATATCATTGTCAGGCACCCCTTTCAAAAGCCTCTAAACCCTAATTCAAATTTTTATAAAGGGATATCATCAAAAACTTTTAAACTTTAATATAAGTAATTCTAAAAGAAGCTCATTTAATATTTAAAATTATATAAAAATATAATATTTTTACTATACAACTTTATAAAATATATAATATTATATTTTTTTTATAAATTCAATAAAATTCTAATATAATTATATAAAAATAATATTTAAAAATATTAATATTTTTCGTATATTCCACGAAATAATACAAGTAATTTGTTAAGAAAGGGAGAGAGAGGATGCGAGACAATAGAAGGATGCACTTTCTCTGCACTTTTTGCCACGTCACCATTCAATTTGCCGCCGATCATTTAGCAGGCTGCCACGTGTAGGACACAGAAAGAAACTTGCAACACTCAGACCATTATAGACCGCTCCTTTTTTTTTTTAAATAGAAAAAAGGAAAAATAGGAAAAATTGTCGGCCACAAGTTTCTTGTTTAAGGGTTCTTCGGTTGTTTCTGGTTAGATCTGTGTTAGTCAAGCCCAGGATCCGGGATTTTTAATTTAATAATACTTTACTGTAATGCGAGGGTGTAAATGAGCCGAGCCGAGCTGACTTTGCAGCCTTCACGGCCTAGCTCGTCATAAAGCTCCTACGTCCAAGCTTAGTGAAGCTCGAGCTCGTAGGCTCGCAAGTCGAAGCGGGCCTTTCTTAATTTAATATATTTACTTGAATATACCCAATCAAGCAAAAGTTGAGCGTGAATAAGAGGAGTCCGAGCCCAAACAGGCCTAAATTGAGCTTAAATATGAGCCGAAATATTATAAGCTTAATATAAAACTCGCTGAGCTTAGATTGAGCTAAACCAAGCCCAAGCCTTTGACGAACCGAGCTTGAGCTTGGCGAGCTTGGATTCAGCTCAACTCAAATATACACCTAATTGTAATTGCGTTATTATAATTTCGTCAAAGAACCATTTGAAAAATTTAAGTTAATATTGAAATTATGTTAATATTGAAAATGTGAGTTGTATGTTTAGATTTGAACTCGTGATCTCTTGGTTAATGATGCTCTATAACATATCCAATAACTAACTTTATCAAAAAAGTTAAGCCGATAGGTAAAAGTCTAAGATTGATTTTATGACCTGGCAAATTTTTTACTATATAATTCATTTATGGTGTTATTAATTGGCAAAAAAATATTATTATTAAAATAATAATGTACCTTATACTGAATAATATAAACAAATTTTCAGTTTGGTGGACCAAACCTACTGATTGCCACTAAAAATTCAAAAATAACATTCTGAATACTCAATGGACTTACGATAATTTACTGGATTGCCACTATTTGTATCATATATTAAATTTTAGATAATGTTATTATCAAAAATAAAATCAAGCAACTTATTTTGTTAAATTTTATATAGGATCGAACATAACCTCAAGTAATTTAAATAACCGCTTTGATCCTTAAATTTTATGAGCTCCAAATTTTTGAGTTATGATTTTTAAAGTACCAATTTTTAATTATAAATTTTATGATTAAAATTATTACAATTTTTTGTATATAAAGGGCCTCTTCTGAGATTTTTTTCGCTTGAGGCCCCACAAATTAGATTGGTTCTAATTTTATGACTATTATTTACTATAAACATATTATAATCTGACAATGATTTTTTTTTTTGTTTTAATAATAATAACCTAAGCTTTCACAGGAAAAATTCTATTAAGGAAATGACGCTTTATGAATATTATAATATGTGATGACTAAAATATGGCCAGACTAGTTCTGAATATTTTATAAGTTACTATATATTAAAAATAAGGTAGTGATATTGTTACAACATTTTTTTTATTAATATCAGGGTAATTTTGATACAATAAAATCATAAAAGTTTTTATTATTGTTCTAGTATTAACAAAAAAAAGCCCCGATAATATCATTAATCTAAAAATATTTATATAATATAATAAGGTGGGGGAAGGTGACTGCCAGGTGGCGGTGAGAATGGGCGATTCCGGTCAACAAAAGAGATTGGAGTAAAGCAAATGCCAAAAGAGTTTCAATCTTGAAGATCTTTCCAAGATATTCCATTATGTGTTTTGGTTCACTTTTTTTAACTAGTTTATTGTTTTAACTATCCATCGTTAACTTTTAATATTATATCTAAACTTTTTAAAATTTTTAATGTCACATTTTAATATGATGTCGTTAACAACCATTAAATTTTGATGACATGGCATTTAGAAAAAAATATTTTTTAAAATATATGAGTTACTTTTCTAAATATTGAAAATTTTTATAGATATTTAAAATATTTTTAACTTTTGAAAACTATTTTAAATGTAAATTTGAACTTTTTAAAATTATTTTCCTTTTTTTTAAATGCCACGTTAGTAAAAAGTAATGAAAATTAACATCATTATATTAAGATATGACATTGAAACATTTTGGCAAGTTTAAGTGTGAAATTAAAAAATATGGATGATATTCAGTAGAAAAACTCTATTTTTAATTATATAAAGTTAAGATTTTGCTATTAATACAAGCTAAAAGTATTGTATTAATATTTGTTGGAAAAACAAGGAGAACAGCAATTACAATTTATTTGAAAAGTTATCATGTCGTAAAGTTTGTCATTGTCCTGAAGTCGTTGATACGATTCAAAATATATCGATTAGGTGAGGGATAATTTAGATATTAAATAAATAGATTAATTACTTAATTTTGATTATATCCCTTCCTGAACTCTATATATAGAGGGTTAGAAGTAGAGAAGAGTATAATGAGACTAATGTGATGTGTCGCTCTCTCTCTCCCTCCTAATCTTTTTCTATGTTTCTCCCCCTTTCGTCTATATAATTCTCCCATTTCTTCTATGAATATAATACTATCTTTACGTTTTTATGCTTGGATAGCTTGATCGATTATGATTCGTAATAGTCGTATGCCCATGCACTAGTACAAACGGGATTGAATCGCACTCTAACTCCTAGGGGTAACATGACGCCCAACACACCCATGTCCTCGAGGGTTATCGGATTAGAATTTATCCGTATATTGTTCAGTCAAATGAATCGATCAAAAGACTAAAAAGGAGAGAAAAAACAAAATTGACAAATAGAGTTTTTTTTTTTGGTGCTTTTCTTCTATGCCTTGTGTATACCTTATGAGAGAATCGTAACGTTCATTGGCTTCAAGTCATAGCCAATGTAATACAATTCAAACCCGATCAGGCTAACAAATACAAATCAAGTATCGAAATATAAAGTTTATATTATATTGATAGTAAGAAAGGGAAAGGGGAGGAAGACATAGAAAAAAGGGGGAAAATTAGAGAGAATTTAGGGAGAGAGATAGAGATCAACGCACATCACTCATCAACATGCCTAAATCTCTAACTAACTATCCCTATTTATACTAACGACCTCAAGGATGAGGTTAGGACTGATGTGGTGGTCGGGCCGGCTCCAGACTAATTCGGGTGTGACCTTCGGTAACATTCGCATCATAATGTGTGACGTGAAGGACCCAAATTAAGGGGTATAATTCGATGCTTATAATGGTCAAAAACAGTAATAAGCTGTCATATTACTCAACTGAATGTGCTTCCATCAAATATTTTACATAGAACAAATTTCCCGTGCTAAAATTGAGACACATGTAATAATTCAGAATATAAATATATTATATATGCAGTATATTAGTTGTATGAATGAACTTTATCAAAGCTTCTTTCTATGGTGATTTTACTATCTTACCGCATGTTAACTTTAAAACGAACTACCTTTTTTTTCTTTTATTTCAAAGATTATAGTTCCATATAACTTTTGTAAAGAAAATAGTTATACGAAATGGTTTTACAAAACATACGTCAAAAAAAATTACTCCAGTTATGAAATTTCATATTCATACAATATGAACTTCTCTTTTAAAGCTAGTAGCCTCGATATCTTTTATTTGACAATATTTGAAGCTATTACCTTGTTCATTTTAACATTTTTCGAGGAATCTATATAATACTAATTTTGTATAAGATTGAGACCAATAAAACAATTTTCATTTAAACATAGAAATTTAGAAGATTATTTTTGTAACTTTGTTGATTTTGATATGATTATAGACATGAAAATTTTAACGTGATCATAAAATTTTTGGCAGTGCAAAGAGAAAGTGTATTAAATATAATTCAATACTTGACTAAATCCAAGTCATTTAAATTAACAATTGAACAAGCTCGAGTTCTAAGTCCAAATTAAAGAGTTCTAAGTCAAACCTAGAAGATTACCGGGCCTAAGCTCAAGCGTAAAAAGTAAAGACTGATTCAAGCCTAGACTCGTAGGATTGTTGAGCACATATAAGCCCAAGTGACAAGGTATGCGGGCCAAGCCCATGAGCCAAGCTAAAGGGACCCATTAGAAGTTTCCTTTGAAGGGTAGCTCAGTTGTTCAACCCTTTCTTTCCACTTTTTATTATCACTCGATGTTATCGGTGATTGTTCTGTCAGGTAGTTCGATGTCAAAAATACATTCTTCCATGGTTTACTAAAGAAAGAAGTTTATATGTGTCAACCACAGTGTTCTATCCACTCCAAGTACTCTAACTATGTGCATTGCCTGTGCAAGCCTACACAAGGTTCGTACATGGTCTCAAACATGCTCTTTGAGCATTGTTCCAGCGTTTTTATAAAAAAAAATTTTAGTTTTGGTTTTATCTGTAGCAAGGTTAATCACTTTTTGTTTCTACGCCGCACACTTCATGATATTGTATGTCTCTCTGTGTTAATAACATCATTCTTACGACTTCTAGCACCTTTTCTATTGACAACCTCATTCGTACCCACTTAACTCAATTTCTTGGCCCACTTCCAATTTCATGGGTGTCAAAGCCACAACGTGACCGTATATGAGAAGGTCAATGCTTGGCTTAAGTTGTTGCAGAAAGTGACTGGGTTTACTTAATGCGAGACTCGATCTTCATCATTTGGATCCTACTGTAGTATATTATGACACAGTCCTTGCTTCGTATTTGGCTACTAACCATGTTTCCGTTCATCGTAGTAAATTTTCACTATGTTAAGGAGAAAGTTTTCAAAGGAGATCTCTAGTTGCCCTACACTTTCACAACGAAACAAGTTGCTAATATTTTTCCTAATGATATTGAAGTCTACTATTGAGACTGAGACTGGAGTTGGAGTCCAAAATTTTAATTTTATGTATTTGTTCTTACAATAATTTGAATTATAATTTTGTTGCTTAATTTCGTGGAATTTAGTTTAAACTAAAATAGCACATTCCAATTCTTTAATTGCAACTCCATATTCAATCCACCGATCCAATGATTCTAAATTAAAGATGAATTGAAACCAAAATGCAATCCGACCTAAATTTTGACTGAAATTCAAAAATGAACCGATTCGGATCATTCAATCCTAAATGGCTTGACCAAACCTGACTTAAATCTAACCCCTATCTGATTCAAAGTTTAAAATGACCTAACTCAATTGACTCAAGACATGATGCAAACCAAAAATAACCCTACATCACCGAGGCCCCACTTACATATCACCCAATCAAGCTCCAATATTGATTTATCTAAGATGACTCATATCCAAAATGACATATGATCTTACTTAGTCCCAACCTAAGTTTGACTCATGAATGACATAGAAATTACAAATGATGTGACTTGATTGATCGAAAATTAAAATGACCCAATTCGGCAATGACCCGATGCATCTATACCCAGCTCGCACTAACCTGAATCTGAAAACGTTTCTATCCAACTAACCCAAAATTTGAAAACACCGAATGATCCATCTCGACCTTAGCTAACCCTATTCTCAAAATGACTCGACCTTAAAATGAACTGGCCTAATTGAAATCCAACCCTACCTAAACCAAAATGTGGAATGATCTAACCCGATTCACCCAAAATCTCAAATAACTTGAACTGTTATGAAATGACTATTTTAAACTCTAATTCATTTGATTATTGTTGAAAACTCCACATGTGAGTCTATGTTGTAGAATTCCAAGTGGGGGTTGTGAGAGTGAAGAGATCAATTTATAAGCGTAGTAGATTACTCCACCTAATGCCAATTGGTTAGGCTTTAGGATGGAACCCCATTGTGTCTTATATGTGGATCTGGTAAGTTCTAACTCCGTGGGTCGGGCATAATGACTCGGTAAATTTAACAATTATCCAAATGATGAGATTTTAATCTCATCATAATTTAAATTTCACCAGAATCAAAACTAAAATTATAATTTTATAATCCAGTTTCGATTTCAAATGTCAAAAAAGCTAAATTGTTTTCCTTACTCCAACTAAATCCTCAGAGAATTCAAGTTCTACGATTTGGGCCTCACGGTCAGAATTTGGGCCTTTAATGGGCTACTTCGTGGGTGTAATTGGGCCTGCGATGACGGGCTCCGTGAAATAATTTACAGGAATCAAATGTCGGATAAATTACTCGTTTTTTAAAATTAATTAAGGCTTATTTGTATTTGTTTTCGAAGCAAGTTTGATGGGTTTAATGATTCAAATTCGAATAGAGGGTGCTCGACTCATACATTTGTGAATAGTTTGATAAAGGCTTGTAAAAAACTCGTGAATGGCTCCTTATGACTGGTTGATGGATGAATATCAGCTAGATAATGAATCAAAAATGGATCGATGATATCTCAAATAGCTTGGCTTGATAGTGAGCTTGGTTTAGTAGTAAGCTCATCGTGGTAGTGAGTTGAACTCAAGAGCATACTTTGGTTCAACGAGGGGCTTGGCTCGGCCTGACAATATTAATGAGTTGAGTCGATTAGAGAGTCGATGATACTAATATCTTATCGAACTGAGATTCAAATGCTCAATAAGGCTTCGGCCCAAGCTCAACCGTTATGGCTTATCGAGCTTGAGTTAAAATTGTAATTTAAAAGTTTTTTTTTTTTGAACACAAAAATTGTAATTTTAATTCTACCTTAGATTTTATTATCAATATAGGTTATATAAATGAGTGCATAGAAGATGTTAAATTTTGACATTTAGGCTCCGTTTGAAACATGAAAAAAATTGTGAAAGGAAAAAAAAGTTAAGGAAAGTGGTTTTTTCATGTTTGAAACACGAGGAAAATATGACGAAAAAAAACGTTGAACAGAAAATTTCAAAACTTTACAATGAAGTTTGAGAAAAGTCATTTTCCTCTTAAAATTAGGAGAAAAATGGGAAAAAAATGTGTATTGACTTAAATGATATTAATCCAATATAAGTTAGACATGATATGAGTTTCATATTTCATCAACAGGAACCATTTTACTTATCACATAAGTTCACTTAATACATTAAGTATGTTTAGTATATTAAGCATAAACCGAATACAATATTTTTTATTTAAATACATAATTGGTATAATATTAAAACTTCTGGAGTTACCTGAATGTCATAAAAATTTGATCCTAAAATATTGAAATATTTTTGTACATGAACCAAATTTTTTCTAAAATTTTAGACTTAAGGTATTTGATTGTAAGTATAGCTTTTTGGGTGATAAAAACTCAAGGAATATACATACTAAATCCCTAACAAAACATTAGCAAGATAACTCATTAGAAAAGTTCACATGACACAAACTATACAAGCAAAATATAGGTTAGACAAATTATTTTTTTATTTAATTTTTTCCAACCAAACAAAGGAAAATTTTAATCTCGAAAAGTTACTCTTTTTTTTTTTTTTCCTTGTTTTCCCCTAAATTCCAAACAACCGGAAAAAAAAAGAAGTTATTTTCTTTTATTTTCTTTTCTTTCAACTTTTTTTCCTCGTATTTTTCTTTTCCTCGAATTAGCTTATTTCCAAATGGCTTAATGGATCTATTTTTTTGATCTATTTATCTTATTAATTGCTGTATTTCTTGCAAAAAAAATGTTAAAAAAAAATACATATAATGAATGTTAGAAAAATTATTACTTAGATATCTGAGGTTTAAATATATATTACCTATTTATTGCTGAAGTCATGTGTCAAGTTACTACTTTTCGCCAAAAAATATTAAATCTAATGAAATATACTTATATATCACTGGAAGTATGCTTTAATTTAGCTTTAACAACAATAACTACAACAGTTCCAGTGCCTCAAAGGCTCCTGCTTGCGCAGGGTCTGGAATTGAAGTTAAGTTGGATTTAGTGATTAATGAGCAGTTGAAATCGGGATTTTGTTTGTTTGAATAGTTTGTTGATTGAATTGGTAAAACTAAATATAAACTAAAGTTGTCAATTCAATTAAGGTTAGTTTAGAAAATGAATCAGGGTAGTTTTACTCGTATCCCATCATTATATTCTACTATGACAATGATTTAAGAGACTTAGGCTCTCTAAGCCTGGGCTAATATATAAATTAGGGCTTAGAGTAATAAACTAGTCTAAAGACATAACTTATCTTATCACCCTAGGTGTAGCATAGATTATCTCATTAGCACTGCTTAATTCCTTTGTTACTCCTAGTTCAATATTAATTGTACAAAATATTGGGTTTAGGGTTGGATACAGCCTTAACCCTGACCACGCTTGAAATCCTGTTGTGTTATAGTCTAAACTACAAGCGCGAGATTAGTCGCTGAAAAGTTGGAGATCTAAATATGGCTACAAGCACACACATAGAATTACCAAACAATCATGAAAAACTCCTCACAGGGGTGCGAATATATCATAACTAAATCATCATCAAAAGCACAATATAAATCTGGGATACGGGCGGCTACCTGCCCTTCATCCCTAAACTAAAACAGCCTACTGCTCCATGGGAGTTTTATACATCATTAACATCTAAAAAAAAGTAAACACTGAATAAACAACTAGGAATTGAAAACTCCTTCAATTGACGTTAACTTTGATCCTAGCTTTTGATCCTTCCGGCACTCCGACCACCTACGCTTTGGCGTTTGAGAACTCCTTGAATCTCGTAACGGTTCGGGGAGGAGAGGAGGAGACGGGACGTGTGGCGAAAGATGGGAAAATAGGTCTCTCCCTCTCTATTTATAGGTGGGGCGTCCTTTAGGGTACATCCGTGCGTCTCCCAATCGATCAGGCAAGTTAGCAGATCGATCGGCTACCCCGCTGATAGTTTGCGCAGTTAACTTAAAACGGGCATAACTTTCGATCCGTAAGGAGTTACAGGCCAAATTATATACCAAATCGAAGCTCTCGAAGAGATCTACGTGACCCCAGTGGTTTCATTGGTGCATTTGCAAATTATTGGGTCATAAATCCTCTTCTTTTAACCTCTTGCTCGTTTTAAGCTCGATCTATTGCCAAAATGCATGGTCAATCGATCCACGCGTCTAAGGAAAGATTCTTTTTGACCGAATCTTGACCCGATGGGTACTTCTTCTACACACATGGTCGGGTTTCTCAAAATAGTCTTCAACTATGCCTCGATAACGCCGGTTTTCAACCTTTGTTTGCTTCGTAGCATTCCAAGCTTAAATGTACCTAGATTACAAGAAAACACACATATAAAAGCCAAATATATTATAGAAATGAGAGATAAAATATGTAAATATAAGGTGCATCAGGCCGTTTCGACCAAAGAAAAGAGGGATCAATCTAAATAAACAAAAAAAAAAAAAAAAAATGAAGGATCAACGGTGTAAATAACTCCGACGCAAGACATAGAGAACTCACATTAGACCAAATATTACCGCCGTTGTTGGGAAGCCCCACCAAACTTCGAGAACCTTCCAGACCAACATGGAACACTTCAAACAACCTTCCATTAACACTTACAATCCCCTCATCATCATCATCATCAATCACCCAAAATCCCCAATTCCAAAACCCTAATTTCCTCAATCCCCAATTTCCAAAACTCTAATTTCATCCCCCAATCCCAATCCAAATCCAATGTTCGGCGTTGTCTTCCCCAATCGGAGCTTCCCAATCGACATCTCCACCTTCTCTCAAATCGACACCTTCCATTGGATCCTCGACATGAACCATTTCGTCGGCGAGTCCTATGATTCGATCACCGATCTCTGCATCTTCCTCATCAATGGCTTCTCTCTCCCTCCCGACAAAGCCCTTGCTGTCTACGTCCAGTCCCCCGGCTCTCCCTTCGTCTACTGCGGCGCCGTCACCCTCGCCCGTCCCTCCGCCGTGCTTCGCCTCCTCTGGCCGGATCCTGGATCCGGATTCCCGCAACTTCAGCTCACTGATACTGGCGCTGCTGCGCCTTCCGCGAAGATTGGGGTCTCTGTGGAGGATCTGGCGGCGCTGCCATCGCTTGATGTTGCGGGTGATCAGAGGATTGAGAAGATGGCGATGAAGGTGGGGGAGAATTTGTTTAATTTTATGCAGTCGTTTTGTGGGGTTGATGGGAGTAAATTGGTGGTGCCGATGGATATATTGGATCGGTGGTTTAAGAAGTTTCAGGAGAGGGCTAAGCGTGATCCTGAGTACTTGAAAGGGTTCACCTTGTGAGATTTTTGAGGTAAATTTAGTGTTTTTGTTGTAGAGATTTGTATGATTAGATGAGTTTGCTGTGGTCAAATTAGCTGAAAGCTGATGAAATTCTGGTGTTTTTTTTTTTTTCCAGCTGTGTTTTTGTGATGTTGTAATGTGAAATCTGTATAAAATCAATTCTGTGTTTTTACGGGTCAGTTTAACTTTTGGGATAGTTAGTGTTTTGATGTGGTACTAGAGTTTAAGATTGTGAGCGAAGATTCATGATTAATTTTATACTGTCCTCTCATGCAAATGTCTATTAAGATTGAAGCATGAATATTGATCAAGCCATACCTCTTATGTTGTGCTTGATTAGGGGGTTATTGGGCTTTGAACTAAAGTTTAAGCTTTTAGAGAAGTTAGTTTTTTGATACAGTATCAGAGTCTTATTGAGTAAGAGGTCACAAATTCGAATTATAACAGTCCTTACTCTATATATTAATATATTTGAAGCATAAGATATCGGAAGGCTTGCGATTTATTCATGCTATAAGTCAAATGGGTATTTGCATGAGAGGCATTTTAGAGTATAAAAATTATTCCTGGACCTTAGCACATCCACTTAAGCTTTTGGCACAGTTAGTTTCTTGACGAAATTAAGGTATAATTCTAGTGTAGTTGAGGAAGAGGAAACAAGGAAAGAGGAGAATGAGGGCTTTTTTTTTTTTGCTGGGTCCTTTCTCTTGCAATTCTTCGAACTCCATTCTAGGTTTTTAGAGTATAAAACAAACCATTTTTAGACCTTCAGCTATTAGTTTAAACTTTTAGGGAAGTTGGTTCCTTAACATGGTATAAAAACTTTGTTGACCGAATGGTCAGGAGTTGGAATCTCAATAGCTCCCACTCTAGATAATAGTATATTTCAAGTACAAGGCATGAGTTTTATTCACGCTTTAAGCCCAATGCGCATTTCTATGAATGGGCATGTTAAAGTATTGAGTCATTTTAAGACATTTACCCATTAGCTTAAACTTTTGAGGTACGTGATTTCTTGATATGGTAGAGCCTTGTTAACCAAGAGGACTTCGATAGCCCCAACTTTCAATATTAACATATTTTAAGCATAATGTACGGTAGCCTAGGTAGGTCTGTGCATTGCTTATGCCTGAATCCCAATTAGTTTCTGCGTGAGGTGCATGTTAGCGTATAAACTAGCCCTACTTCTTCATCCATCAGTCTAAACTTTTGGAATAGTTGGTTCTTTGACATGGTATTAGAGTATTGTTGGCCAAATGGTCACAAGTTTGAATTTTAATAGCCCTCACTTTTAATATTAAACTATTAAATCATTCCAATAAGGAAAGCCTTTGCAATATCCATGCTTCAAGTCCAATGAGCATTCGTGTGAGGAAGCTTGTTGAAATATAAAATCATTTCGGGTTTTCACCCATTAGTTTGAGCTTTTGGGGTAGTTGGTTTCTTAACATGGTATCAAGGTTGATGATTCCGGACTTTTGTTTGGCGCATTGTTTGATTGAAAAGAGGGGTGTATTTGAATTTGTTGCTTCTAGGTCCTCGCCATTTAGTATTTAATCCAATTGGACGGGAGAAAACATGGGGGGTGATTAAAGAAAACTTACATGTGAAGGGAAGTATCAAGGACTCCACATATGAGTCGAGTAAAAATCTCACATAAGTGTTTTGAGAGAGAAGAGATTAATATATAAAGTGGGTTATTCCATCTGATGTCAATTAATTTTAGGATGAAATCCTACTTGAGCTTATATGTAGAGCTCATATATGCCAAATTTGTGGATCGAGTCTAAAATTCGGTGAAATTTAGCAAAATATACTCCTATTAGAAAGCACCGGTGTAAAAAGGGTTTATGAATAAAGTAGTTTTCTTGTAGTTTGGCTGAACGAACTCTAAGAAAATAACAGTGATGGTCTCTATGCATATTCAGTTACGCCTTGGTATAACAGTTAAGACTTTTCACTCCCAAGCATGAGTTATTCGGTTGAGCTCACCTTATTTTATTTCCATGTGTTGATGACTTAAAATCATTTTAGATCAATTTGTTTGGCCCCCTATGTTGTAAATAAAATTATTTTCTTAGAAACGCAAAGTGCTTTCAGCGAGAGTTTGTTTTAAAAATTTTTAGTTTTTAGTTTTTGTTTTTCTGTTTAAAAAAGAAGTACTATTTTTTTGCTTCTATATATAAGTAGATGTATAGTTTCTATTTATATTTAAAAGTTTTTTTTTTCCAGGTCAAACAGTCTCATCCTAAGGAATGTGCTTTTTTCGAAGAAACACTTTCTTCTAGAAAAAAAAAAAACTTAGCTAAACAGACTCTTAATATTTTATCGGGTCAATATTGCAATATGAATTGTGCTAAATTAGGGGTTGAGAGTTGTATTAATAATAGTTTAAGCTAATGTGCAAGCGTAATGGGAGCACTAGTTTATGATTATGCACTGTACTAGTTTCACTGGTTACATATGTTTGTAACACCGATAATCTTTGCTAACAAATCAAGTGTTTGATGAACTAGTCGTGTTTAAAACTGATTAAGGCTTGTTCATGTCTAATTTAGGGCTCTATGAGCAAATGAGTTTAGTTTGAGTGGGTCCAATAAGTTTATGAGTCCAATTCAACATCTCATGATATAATGTCATACTAGGCTTGAATATTGCTTTTCTAATCTGGTTCGTGGCCAAAATTCCTCCGGTCAAGTCAAGTTAGGTTAGTGCGGTTCATATGTTTAGACTGGTTTATATTGACCCATAGCAGCACGTTCAAACAATTCAATGCATCAATATCTTGTAATTCTCTTAAATGATTTTGTCCCCATGGATAAGAGTTAAATTATTTGATTAACTCACTAGTCTTATATGTTAATTTCTTCATTCTCACAATTCTAATATGAAATTGTTAGATTCACGTGTAGATTTTTTTAGCACAATTCAAGCTCATTTAAAATCATTTGAAGGTCGCTGTATGAGTTCTCGGTTCTTAGGTTAATTTTGATAGCGGTTTCATATTCATGCAAATTGATTGGATACTAATAAAGTTTATATACATATATATATATATCTCCCCCCACCCCCCCAAATTGCAAGAATAGGGTTTGGGGGAATTCTAGAGAAGTGAGTACTTCCAAATAATATATGAGTATACATTTTCTCATACGATATGTAATGTGATACTAGAGATTCTAATACTGTGTGAAAAAAAATGTATATTAATAAATATTGAATATACAAAATATATTGTGGACTAAAAAAGTAAAACATATAATTATATGTAGGTAAATATGAAAAATATAATTATCACTATATTATAAATATTGTTAAAAATTATTTAAATATATAAATTACACATATTTACATGTAAAAATTTTCATACCTCACCTTAAAAGAGCAATGCATCAGTGCTATAATCTAGTAGCCTACAGTGTTTAAGCGCAGTGCTAATAACGTTTCGTAGTCACAACTGCACATTTCGGTTCGGTCTTCAACTCAAACTGTATCAGACTCGAGCAACCAGAGACAAACATGAATTTGGAACAATATCAGCATGAAATTCAAGCATCTCTAACTTGAGAAGTAACAAGTCACGAGAATATTTAATTAATAGAAAATAGAAGATAGTAAATGAGATAACAAACCAAAGAATAGTTATGTCATGGAGTTTACCACTGCCTTATAAGAGCAACAACAAAAGTAGTTAGAGTATCTTACGCTTTTATAGTTTTTTTTATCAATGTACTTTTATAGTTTGGTTGAATGAGATTTATACACGTCAAATATTATTCTTCGAAGCAGAAAGTGAATTTGATTTGTAGAATTCATAAATCCGCACTTGTGTAGCGCGTGGGAAAAACCTAGTATAAGATTACCTAACAACTATTCAGTTATTTATGAACTCTAACAAATTGAATATCTCTTGCTGTCCTGTTTACTTATCAAACAAGCACAGATGGGTCCCAATTGATTTTAAACATGGATGATTTCTCAAATCGCTGAACTCATATAGGCCCTTCGAAATTACACATGCTCCTGCCATGCAAGGGCAAAGTGCTTGGATTCCATTCTTGTCGTACGTGTTCTCAGTAATTAAATGTTGATACTTGATATTAATACATGTGGAATATTGCAAGGTGAACAAGGTCTGCTAAATCTATGCACAATAAAAAATTTTAAAATGAAAAACTATACAATAAAAGACAGGAAGTTAGTTTCTTAAGGCCTAACATCTAAGTGAATGAAAGACGAATTTGAACCATAGTGTTTGACCTGATCAACAGTACATTTTAATGAACATCAAATTATTATATGAACCTAATGACTATTAGGGCAACTAAAAGGACTCTTTGCATGCTAATATAGTTGGTCATATTGATGAAGATGTTAAAAGTGTTTTTTTTTTTTTTTTTTTTTTTTTTAACACCACAAAGTCTATAGGCCAAAATTAGACTTCACGAGCGTCACATGATACAAAATCAATCAGGGGAGGGGGGGCAGCGTTCCACCAATCATGCGTGCCTGAGAAGTGCCCCTTAGCAACAAAATGGCAACCCTGTTACAGATTCTAGGGCACCAAACAAAAGGCGAAGCGTTAAAAAGTGTTGTGCTAAATATTAATTGCTATTTAAATTTTTTTTTCAGTGACGAGGAAATGGATTGCCCCAACCAACTTCGGCCAATGAGAACCACCCACAAGCCCTTATTAGCAGATAAGTCATGAATATATCGTCAATAAAAATTAAACTCCTGACCTCTAGACGATGACCACCAGAACATGATACGTCACTACGTAATAGGCTGCTATTTTTGGTTGACATATACTAACAGGCATCGGTTGCAACCACTAAATGTTAAATAACATTAAATGTAACTTTTTGATCACAACATTAAATGCAATTTACTTTTAATAAATTATTTACTTTTATTACAAGCATTTGAAATATATTTTTAATATTAAACAACCAACTTAGTTTCTAATAAGATGTGACTTTTGTTAATACAAGACTTATATAATATATGTCATATACATATTCATATTTTCCTATTTAAATAACGCATTTATGCATAATAGTTAAAAATATAGTAAAATACGTGTTCTTTATTGTTATTTATATAAAATATGTGTTAAAACATGTATTTGTTGGAATTGATGTCTTGAAAAATTCAATTAGTTAGTTTTAAATTAAATAAATGAAATTATTTTATTTATTTATTGTCTTATTATGTTTTATGAGTCAAACATGCATGTAATTATTTTCTAAAATGTTTCATGAGATGGATGTAGTCCAAGATAATATGTCATGTTTTGTTTAAGTGGTCAATGAGATTGAACCATAGATAGACTTAGATCAAACTAATGATATATTATCAAATTATGCTCATAGTCGATGATAAGTTTGGACAATTTATCTGATAAGACTATAATATGATACTTTAGATGACTTATCTTGGTCATGTGGATAGGGATTTAAGAGAGTATCATTTTGGTGTTGTCAATAAGATTGGAACACTAAGCAGAATCATTTAAATTAGTTGTTTCTTTAACTGCTATCATAAATAATTAAATCTGTAAAATGATAACTCTAAATCCAGAAAATAGTCTAAATTTAGAGTATCACATTGGATTTGGCAATAATCTAATATATATATATATGGTGACATTCTTATAAGAGGATAAGAGTATGAGAGGGGCGAATCCTGATCCTCCATTATAATGGACTGCTAAGATTTGTTGAATATTAAAAAAAATAATTAACGGCTAAGATTTATTGAGTATTGAAAATAAAAAATAATTTTTCTCGCTTACCCTTTCTTTCATAAATGTTAGAATGTAAAGCTATTTATGAGCATTTGCCCATCAATTTAAGCTTTTCGAAAGGTTGGTCCCGTAACATGGTATTAGATCTTTGTTGATTAAGAGGTCACGAGTTCAAATCACAACAACCCGCACTTTCAATATCAACATAATTTATGTACAAGGTATGAAAAGAGTCTATGCAATATCCACGCTTCAAACTCAATACACATTCGTGTAAAAATATATATTAGAATATAAAATTATTTTTGAATCTTCACTTATCAACTTATGCTATAAGCGAATCATAGAATCTAAAGATTCTAGAGAGGACGGGAATAAACCCTAAACCCTAAAAGAGAAAAAGAAAAAGGAAAAAGGGAAAGAAATGAAAGAAAGTGAGTGAGTGATGCTCCTGAGGCCAACCCATTGAGGGATGTCTTATCATCAATCTTTCCATTCTCATACATACCAACAAATTCAGTGAACCTGTGAAGAAATTAAATCACTTTATTTATTATTTCAAAAAGAAAAAAGGTAAGGTCGTTGTCGACAACGCTCGTTTTTATGCTTAGATTGGTGTGATCTATTTGAGCGTTTCGTAGTCCAAGAGTCGGTATGGGTGTGTTTTTAGGCGTCTAGGGGTTTTGGGGTCTTTTGTTTTGCTTTGCTTTATTTGGGCTGTCTCGGGCTTTACTTCGGTGGGTGCGTTGGTTGGACCGATAATTTTCTCTTTAATTATCGAAAAATAGGGAGGGGGGAAGGTGCCTCAAATCCAAGACCACAGAATGGCGTATGTTATGCCTTTTCATGCACGTGAGCTAATTTAATTGGTAAAGTCTTCGGAAGGTGGTATTTGAGACATGTAATCGAATTTCACCTTCGTCAGTTAGGAAGAGGGGTTAAGGAGATCTCGGAAAGGTTGCTCCCGTTGTGCAGCACTTGTGGCTTCCTTATTGTATGTGAAAATAGATTGTTACGCTTTTTCCGATTCTTCGTTGATTACGTTGTTTTGCCTTGTGTGTAAGACACAAAACGAAGTTCAATCGAACAAATAATCAAATAAAAAGTTCAATAGAATCAGAGGAAATTTGAATAGTGAACAATTTAAGTACAAAAGACATTGTAGTCAATGTAACTCCCTATCACAACAAATCAAATCCATTTTGTATTTGATATCCCGCTTGAAGTTCCGTAGTATAGGTCAGTTTTATGACTAGTTTGGCTCATAGGACGCAACGTATGTTTTTAAGAATATAAAATTATTCTTGAAACTTTATATAACAGTTTAAGCTTTTGTAGTAGTTGGTCCTTTAACATGATATCAAAGCTTATTAACAGAGATGTTACAAATTCAATTTTGTTACGTTTCTTTTAAAACATTCAAACTTGCTTGTCATTCTCAAATGAAAAATTCACCGTTCAATAAAACTACATAGTATAATATAATACCAATATATTACCTCTATTTAGGACAATAAAAAAAAAAAGCGATACAACACGAAGACAACAACAATAACGAACACAATTGTAAAGGAATGTATAAGCAACAATCGGAAACATATTTCAAGCAAAATGTATGAGGTGAATTCATACAACACCAACATTTCAAGCCACATGTCAAATTTTACGGCCCTTAATAACCACACCTTTTTTTTCAATAATTTACAACAAAGTTGCAATGCAAAGAAGACACCTTATATAAACGAGACTTGAGTTAGCCCGTATCAAGATGGGGATCAAAACAATGACAGGAGCAATAAAACATAAAAAAAACAAAAAAAAAGAATTACATGATAGTCACAAGCAAAAATCAATAGACGCTACACGGCTACAACTATCACCAAATAGGAGGGACTAGGAACAGAGAAAAAGTCCGATATGCCAAAGCTGGGAGAGGCACCTCCTGCCTTTTTCACTCCAATTGGGAATCATGTCTAGTTGGAGCCAACATCCATTAGAGAGGTACTCGGAGCCACAAATTGAAATGCACCCGTCTTTTTAAGGACACGGTAACAACAAACAAGAACCCGAAATCATCCACCCGCTTTGATACTATGTTAAGCAACCAATTTTTTTCAAAAGCTTGATAAACTGATGTACGAAAGCCCAAAATTAATTATAAAACAACCGTTTACAAAAAGTATCCATTTATTAAAAGTATAAAATCATTAATAAATCTTCACTAACAGCTTAAACTTTTGCAACAATTAGCAATTATCGACAGCTCTTGCAATGCAAACACTGCTGTACTAGAGGGCAACAACGTGTCCAATACCTCACCTCTCACCACAACACATAGAACATTACAAAAACATTTAAAAAAATAATTTGACCCATTATTATTATTTTATTAAATTATTATTTTTTATTTTTTGTTCATATATTTTTTATTTAATTTTTTTATGACGTCCTTTCCATAATTTGAGTGCACGGTAATGTGACCACCACGCGGTCCCTGCGTGGCCTTTTCCGGCGAGGTGGGTCCCGCAGCCACTTTTTGAGTTTGAGGAGTAACCTGGCGCCACGTGGAGGAATATGGGCCGTCCGATCGGAAAGTCCCCCCGAGTGCGCTCACTATATGTAGTGATAACCTTATCTTGTCGTGATTGGATGATGGGTTCCACGTGTCACTCTCCCCTTATCTGATCTCATATCCCACGTTCTTGTTGGATAAAATTACGAATATGCCCCTGATTCTTTTTAAATGGATTCGGGTCGGATACTGCCGACTTCTTCACTTTTCATGGATTTGAAAGGATTAAAAAAAAAAAAAAGAAAAAGAAAAGAAATTTATTGGGTCTAAATTTGATATATTTTGATGAGCCACGTACGTCAAGTTATCGTTAGTGTATTTGTACCTAATCAACTTTGTTTCGTTGTAAATGAGCTAATCGATCGATAAGTTTGTTAAAAACTTTACATATGAGTTTAGTTAAATCATGTACAAAAGATGTGTCCTGACGCATCGTGTTCTCGAAAATAGAGGTGCATTTGATGTCTTTCCCAATTGGATGGGAGAAGCCGAGGGGTGCGGTTAAAGAAGATCTATTTATGAGGAGAAGTGTTTAAGGATTCCGCATGTGAGTTTACACTTAATGTTAGTTGGTTTTATATAAAATAATTTGGACGTGTATGTAGACCTCATATATGTCAGCTCTTTGGGTTAGGTCTAAGGTCCCGTGAAATTTTACAAAACTACTTTAGTTGGAGAATAGTAAAGGTTTGTTCATGTTTAATCCGAGGCTTTAGAAGTTATAACGAGCTGCGTTTGAACTTTCTTGTTAAACCTAATGAGCTCAATTCGAACATGGGATGCTTGTCTCGTTACAATTAGTAACCATTAAGAGTTTGTTTGTTGCTTTATATTCACTCGATATGATTCATCAATAATGATTTGTTAGTCATCCAAATAGTTCAGCTTGATAGCAAATTTGATTTGCTAACAAACTCAACTTGACCTGATTAGACTATCAGACTAAATATCAGTCATGCGAAAATCTTATCAAGCTTAAATTAAAAAAAAGGTTGATTTAATTAACAAATTCAATATCGAGCATAGCAGTACGGTGACTAGCTATCACTTATATGTACCAGCACTGATTTAAGCAAATTAATTTTATAAGATGAACTAATAGACAAGGTGGTGTTGTTTCATGGTTTGTTCTTGCGAGTCCACCTATGCTGTATCATAATTTAAATTACTAATTATCGAATAAAAAGGTGGTGTAACAGTCAGTTATAACTTTATTCATTAGTCACCTTATTTTTTTCTCTGCTTAAAATAGATTTTCATCTGTTATTTTGTAATCAAATCGGTCCCATCTATGGTGATGCACTATATAACATTAGACTATTAGGAACTAATCTTGCTATAAAATAAACGAACGTGAAATTATTTCAAATAAAAAATTAATTTAAATAAAATTATAAATATTTAATACCAACGGTGATCCTCGGTGTAATTTATCCAATATATTATATTGACCTAGCAAAGACCATTTACCTAACCTAAATAATAGCACATGCGAATAACTCAGAGTTTACTTAACCAATCAGCTTTTTTCTTTTTTTTTTTTATTCTTAATTTCAACCATCAGAGTTATGGCCTGTTTGAAATTACTGTGAAAAAATTACTTTTTTTAGAAGTACTTTTTGTAAAAAATGTTGTTTCAAATAAGTAGTTTTTGTTTGGCCAACCAGTAAAAAAGTGTTTATACTATTATTGTGAGTGTTTAACTAATGTTTGAAAAAATATTTTTTCTATAAAATTATCAGAAAGAACACTAACATATATTTGAAAAGATTACCAGAAGTCTTTTATAGTTGAAAAAATTACTCATAACCATTTTAAATATTTAATATATTTTTTAAATATTTTAAATATTTTTTATTATTTAAAATATTTCTAACTATATAAATATTTCTTAAGTATTTAAAATATTTTTAATATTTATAAAATATTTTCTCAATATTTTAAAAATATTTAATTTTTTGAAAAAATTAAAATATTTTCTAAATATCATAAATATATTATTAATTGTTAAAATATTTTTTTCATATTTAATATATTTTTAAAATATATAAATTATTTTCTAAATATATTAATAAATTTTAAGGTACCTGAAATAAACTTTCTTAATTGTTTAGTTTTTGCTTCTGTTTATGCTTAAAAAAATAAGCACCAAATTTCTATTTCTGTTTTTAATAAAAAAACACTTTTTCTCAGTTGTCAAATACCTTCAAATCTCAGAAAGTACTTTTTTTTAATAGAAAAAAAAACTTTTTTTCCCTGAAATAAGCAATCCCAAACATGCCCTTGAACATCAAATCAAAAATATGTTTTTTAAATGTTTTAGAATAGAACTAACTGCCGTTTAAAAATACGCGTGGTCGAACAATTGTTAAAAGAGAGAAACATACCTGTTAGTATATTATTTTAAATTTGTTAATATTGTGTATTTATCTTATTATAGTCTAGGTTTAATGTAGCTAAGGATATGTCATTTCTCATATTTTACTATTTTTATATATTGATAGTTCAGCAACTCTATTAGGCATGCTCATGTAATTACTTTTTCCGGTTAGAGGGCACTGAAAAACAGCCTCTTTTCAGGTTAACACCCTGAAGGGGAAGGCTGTGTACATCCGCCTCCCCAGACCCTGCGTAGACGGGAGCCCTTGAGGCACTGGGTATGTTCCTTTTATGTAATTACTTTTTCACATGGCATCAGAGCATACCAAAGTCTAATTTCTCGTCCTCCTGTCCTCCCCTAGCGCCACGCAACGCCGGCCACCAACTATAAACCCTAACGCCCCCGATCGTCATTTTCTTCCATAACCACCGCCACAGAAAATCCTAGTGCATTGAGGCTCTCTTGCCCGGTGATTTTCATGGCTGCTCTCCTATGTGGTTCTTCCCCTCTTCCATCTCCTCGTCCTTCTGTCCCCGCCGTCCCTGACCTACCTCGACCGACCGTAAGTCTTTCTCCCCTTCTCTACAAATCAGTTCCATGTCTAACCATATTTTTGTTCCCATGTTTCCTACCTCTCTTTATGGCCAGTCCCGTTCTAGTCTAGTTTAACTAAGGGATTTCTTGGTTCCCCGTCCAAGGCTAAGGGTTCTGATAATATTCCGTCCTTTCTTGGGTTCTTAAATACCTTCTCCGCCCCCTTTCCATCCTCTCTCTGGGGTCCCTCTCTTTACCCGCACCCCTCACCCCCCGGCTTCCCTTCGTACTTCCTCAATCACAAGTCTCGTTACTGTTAAACTCGAATCTCCAACTAACTATGCAACATGACAGGAACAAGTATCTATGCTTACATGCTAGTCGACTTATGGGGTTCATTGATAGATCTCTTCCTTGCCCTCCTTCTTAAATTGGTGCTTATGCCGATGCTAGTCTACAATACCCCTATGCCCGCTTGTTTGGTGGCTATTTTATTTTGCTTGCATGTCTGGTATTATTTTATTTGACTTTTTTTTTGTAAATATTGATCCTTCCTTTCCTTTTAAGGTTTGGGAATCCTTCAGAAACAACCTCGGGGTTAAGATTGCATACATCTTACCCTTAGACTTTGCCTTAGTGGGAGCCTATTTGAGGCACTGAGCTGTTGTTGTAAATATAGGTGAATATAACTCTTTTTCTTAATAAGTACAATAATTTTAAAAGAAAAAATAAACTTTATTTTAAGATATTTTACGTAAAATACGTAACTTAACCACTAGATTAACTCAAATAGTTTGGTCAAATACATTAAAAAGGTAGGCATGATCATCCCAATTAAATAAAATAAAATTGTGTTGAGTCAAGTTTGCAACTACCTTTTTAACATTATATATTATATATAATAATATTAATACCCTTCACTTCAATCACGTTTTTGAGTGAATTGATGAAGCAAATCAATCGTCAAAGTAAAAAAAAAAAAAAAAAAAAAGGTCAATCATAACCTATCTATACTATAAAATATATGGTTATTTTATTAACTATGTTAATTTAATTATTTTATTCATAATTATGTTAATTTAATTCCTATATAATTTATATTTTAATTTAGTCATATGGTGAAATTAACATTAAAAATTGACGGTGTAATTTTTAATGACTAGATCAAATTAGAAGCAAATGACGCGATACAACTCACTATTTGACATAATTTAAAGCCACTAGTGACCCTAACCATTAAGACTTGCATTGTCAATTTAATGTTAGTTTAGTTAGGACTAGATTGGTGTAAATTATATAGGAATTAAATTGACATAAGTAATTGGTCAAGTTACTTGCATTGTACCGCAACTCTGTCGCTAATTATCCAAAAAAACACATAGTATGTTAACACATTGAATAAAGTATAAAAACATATGTTGTAAATTTTCTAAATGCATCCAAATATCTTTTGGCATCTTAAACGATATTATATGCCTTTTGTAAGTTTGAGTTTCTACCATGGCGCTATCATAAGATATAGTTAAGGGGTTAAGTAATACAAAATATTTAGCATTAACAATCGATGCTGAAGTAATAACCCTTCACATATAGTGTATAAAGATTGTCGAACTGGGGTACCAACGAATCTAGAATTAAGGTGAAAACTCCCCGACGTCAATACTCTTCAAGGAATCATTTTTATTCTTTGGACCGTACTAAATATCATCAAAGAATTATAATAACACATGACACGAGAAAACAGTATGCGTCTCTAGTTTCTGCGACGAAGATAATATGACGAGTGATCGAATAGCCAAACAAGATCTCTATCATGAGCACCGCCGTTAATGACGGATGTATTGCCTTATAGAGTTACGTACTATCTTGTATAACTATAAATTAGGTCATTCTTTTTAAGAAGAGACTCTTAATACTATCTTGCTACCATTGTGGAAAAAAATGTACAAATTAGAAAATCAGGAACAATATTTCTTTTCTTTTTTTTATTATTTGGTCAGTATAAATTTTTCAGTCTTAGATAGCGCTTGTTTCTAACATGACCCAGAAAAGTTATTTACTTTGTCGGTGCTTAATATTATAATTTCTTTTAAGTTATTTTTTTAAAAATAATCTCATTGGGCTCTTTTTTTAATTTTTATGTGGAATGGGTAATTGATTGGAGGATCAATTTGATTAAAAATAACACATATAGGAGGATCTTAAATGAAAAATTAGAGATTTCCGTTCAAAAAAAAAAAAAAAAAAAAAAAATGGAGACAAATTTTAAAAAATATATAAGGGTTTTTTTTTTTAATACAAAAAACTATATTGAAAGTTGTTTTGCATTTTTTACTTAACAATCACAACTTTTTAATTTTTCAGATAACCATCTTCAAAAGTATAAAAATTTTCAATCGACCCCCTTAAGTCACACCATTAATTGGTCACCCTGTTAGTGGCTTTTATATAGATTTTAGAGTATCCATTAAGTATAACTTAAAATACATCACCGGGTAAAACATTTTTTGCCCTCCTGCCCACAAAGGTTCAAATCCTGCCTTTTTTAAACTACTTTCACGATCTAATCTAGTTGACGAGAGGGGGATACGTGAATGCATTGCCAACTTGATTTGTTTCAACTCGGTTTTCATATGCATCCAAACAATTAAAAAAAAAGGTACCCTAAAATCTTCATAAAAATTGCGTAGTATTTAGCAAAAAACTAATAATATAATTTAAGATTGTTGATTAAAAAATTTTAGACTTTTAGAAATAATTTTATGAAAAATTTAAAAGTTACGGTAATTAACTCGGACCCACAAAGACTGAAAAAAAAAGGAAATAGAATGATTCATTGAAACGGGTCAGCTCTTCCGGATACGGATCATTGGGAATGCCCAAATCCCCATTTCCCTCCCTCCAATGCCCAGACAAAAGGGCTCACTTCTGGACACAGTGAAGAGAGAGAAAGAGAACTGCAGTGAAATCCCACCTCAAAAACAAGCAAATTTGCTGAAATGAACACAAACCCACTATAAAAGAAGAAAAAGCGAATAAGAAAGTAACGACCTTTTCAATATTTAAGAGCACAAAACCAAGAATTTTGGGTCTCTCTTCTTCATCTTCTTCTGTTGATTTGATGCTTACTGAATTGTCCTCTTTGTTAGATTCAACATTGGAGCAATTTTAATGGTTGCAGAAACAGGTTGGTTGAGTTCATTTATCCATGTCAAGAAACTAACCGTTTCAAAAGCTTAAGTTGATTGAGTGAATGCTCGTGAATTGTTTTATTCTCTGCCATGCTCCCTCACGCAAATGTTTATCGGGGTTGAAGCATGAATATTATAGAACCCACTTTGTATCTTTGCTTATGCTAACATTGAAAGCGGGACCTGTTAGGATTTGTAGTCAGTGACCTCTTAGCCTACAGGACTTTGATAGCAAAAGCTCAAGCTGATGAATAGTGGTTGAGGATTAGTTTTATACTTTAATAATATTATTTTATTTAATTTTTTCAGTTATATTTCCCTTTCCATCTTCTGGGTGCTTAAATATATAGAGAAAGAGTGTGATTAGTGTGACAAGCGGACATAAGTGGTAAGTTTGGTCCAGTAATCTTCATTAAAATATTGTTTATCATTTTTATAATATATAGTCAGTACCATCTAAGGGTACCCCATGGAGAAACAGACTGTTACCCCCACATGAGCTTTTTGTTCTTGACCTTTTGATTGGTATATTTACTTTCATATGCTCAGAATTTTGAAATTATTTTAATGGGTTTTTAAAAATATATAGTTTTGGATGATGGGTCGGTCTTAGATGAAGCTTTGATTTTTTTGGTTGCTTGCTTGTTATCAATTTGTGGGTAATGGTGAATTGATTTGGTTATCTTTGTTTTGTTTGTTCTTTTACAGGGAATTTGAAGCTTCCTCTATTGTTTTTGGCCTTTAGAGGAGTGAATCTATAGAGGGTCTAGTTGTTTTTTGCCTTTGCTTTTTGTGGGTTCTTTGGGATCCTTTCCCTATATAGTGAATTGGGTTTTTTTTCTTGAGAAAAGTGAAGAATATCCTAAAGAAAAGAGAGAGAAAGTAAGAGAGAACAAGGTGTTTGAACTGTGTTAAAAAAGATCATGTCTGTTGGTTTATTATGGGTTGTGTCCCCAGTTACTGAGGGCTACAATGGGATTGGTGTTATGGATTCAATGGCTGCTAGGCCTCTAGATTGCTCAACTAGGTTGATGTATCGTTGGAATTCGGATGCAAAATCAAAGAGGAAGAAGAAGGAGAAGTGGGCTCATAGCACTTTTGATGTAGGAAAACAGCAGAAGAGGGCTGAATTCCCTGTGGTTTCAAGCACGGTGGCGAACCCGGCTGGAGAAATGGCGGTTTCATCAGAGCAGAAGGTGTATGATGTGGTGTTGAAGCAGGCAGCCTTGGTTAACAGGCAGCTGACGTCTAGGGATGATCTTGATCTTGATGTGAAGCCAGATATTGCGGTTCCGGGGACTTTGAGCTTGTTGAGTGAGGCTTATGATAGGTGTGGTGAAGTTTGTGCAGAGTATGCCAAGACCTTTTACCTGGGTTAGCCTCCTCCTTTTTGCCATCTGATTGATTCTTATGCAATTTAAGCAAACAAGGAGTATGATGCAGGGTGTGTGATCGAAAGTGGATGCAACAACCTTCCTTAATCGAGATTACGAAAAGAATAACAATTAAGGGGGATTTGGTTAATTCATTTCTACTTAAGTTACAAAAATGATGCAAAGGGGACAAAACGAATCTTGATTTCAATTCAATGGGAAAACACTGATTTTACTACGAAAAAGAAGACCCCTATTAAGCAGGGCGGGCCGTGGATACTTTGTGTTGGTTTCGCTTCTGATGGCGCCTTGTATCAGAGTATTAGCTGGTTTATCTGAAAATTTGGAAATGGAATCTGACCTTTTGTGTTTTCGGATTGTTCTAGGGACATTGCTGATGACCCCTGAGAGGAGAAGGGCCATCTGGGCAATCTATGGTACGTTAACCGGTGCTGAAATTTGGTTGAATGGATGCTTATTCAAGCTCGAATCGGTATAGTGAGCGTGACATCAACCATCAAGCTAGAGTATACAATGTGATAGGGGGTACCATTCTTTGTTTTTTATAACTGTATTTAAAAATTATAATGAGCCACCACTAATACTTGAGATTTAGCCCATGGATCAGTGGAGGCATCCGCCCCTGGACGCATCAGTTCCCGTTTGACAAACAAAAGTAGATAAGATTTGGTACGACGTGGGAACATAAGAGACAACAACAACAACAACAACAATCCCAGTGCCTCAAGGGCACGTGGGAACATAAGAGAGTGTAATAAAATTACGCTCAGTAACTCAACACATACAAATTCTGCTAGACCAAGGTCAGTTTACTGCAAAATTTCTCATATCTTTCTTATGATAATTTCACTTTGACATGCAGTATGGTGTAGGCGGACTGATGAGCTTGTTGATGGGCCAAATGCTTCACACATAACACCAACTGCTTTAGATAGGTGGGAATTGAGATTGGAAGATCTTTTCCGCGGTCGTCCCTTTGATATGCTTGATGCAGCTTTGTCTGACACTGTTGCCAAATTTCCCATTGACATTCAGGTTCGTAGTTGCTGCATTGATTTTTCGACATTCATAAACACCATGAGACGAACACATAGCATCTATTCTTGAATTATACATAATAAAATGCTACTTCTGCTTTGCAAAGTAACAAGAAACATCATTTTCTGATGCTGTGTGATGCAATAGGTCTGCTTTAACCTGTTTTGCTCAAACTCTGACTTTGGGTGGCTGCATCAACACTTGATACTGCAATACAATATGACATGAATACTTCAAAATTTCAAAGGATCTTAGGCTCGATCCACACAATTGGCATATATGAGTTCTACATATAAGCTCAACCGAGGTTTCATCCAAAACCAAATTGACATAGGTGGAATAACTTACTAGTCTTGTATGTTGATCTCTGTTTTTTTTTTTCTCGCAACTCTAGCTATACTCACATGTAAGATTCTCAACAAACACGATATATAATATTAGTATAACATGGTTTAGATGGATAAAATTTTCAGATTGTGCGATAACAAGCCTAGAACTTGCTTTTCAGCCATACCCTTTGGTTTGGACATTGCATCTAAACATAAGATCTAGTTTACCTTGAAAGAACAGACTGACTACAAAGGGTAGGTGAAGGCAAGCCTGAATTAAGCTACAATCTAGTACTTTGTGTTTACATCTTCATGAATCAAACGAAGGAACAAATTTTAGTACAAATTTTATGAAATCCTAGAACTTATGATATGAAATTCTCATTCATATGGCATTGTCATAACTTAAAAATTATGTGATTGACATGTCTTGACACCTATATCAAGGGCCAAGACACTTATTTCAGTACGTCATTTTTCGCCTTTAGTCTCTCTCTCTCTCTCGTATGTTCTGTATTGTTACAAATTTTTCCTCACCTTCTATTGCAGCCATTCAAGGACATGATTGATGGAATGAGGATGGATCTAAGGAAGTCGCGATACAAAAACTTCGATGAATTATACCTTTACTGTTACTATGTAGCTGGAACAGTCGGATTAATGAGTGTTCCTGTTATGGGTATCGCGCTTGAATCGAAGGCTACCACGGAGAGTGTCTATAATGCTGCCTTAGCATTGGGGATCGCAAATCAGCTTACTAACATACTTAGAGATGTTGGAGAAGAGTATGTTCAATGTTTAATCCTTTTGACTTTATCTTATTCGTTTTGTGGTGATTGCCAATTCTATCAGCAACATCGAGAAACCAACTGTCGTAAAATGTTGAGCTGTTTGATGAAGACTTGTAAATGACTTTATGCTTTAACATGCAAATGCTTGTTCCGTTTCAAACATGGATAATGGACATACCCACTAAAGGGGGAATGCTGGGATTTGGATTCGGAACCTCTAGGCTAGAGAAGCTTTAATTCCATGTCAAGATAACAATTTTCGTAAAGGCTTAAGACGTTTAGTTTGTGAGAATTTCTAGATTCCTCTCTCTGTTTTTCCAAATACTCTCTTAGAAATCTAAAAAAATTGAAAAACCTTTCAAAGAAACCAATTATCCCAAAAACTTACTTTCAGTTTAACTTGAAAGAAAAAAGGATATGTTTTCTAGCATTTAGTATAAAGGGAAGATAATAGAAAATCACGTCTTCCTAGTAAATTTGAAAATCTAGGTCTCTTGGAACTTTTTCCCAGAAAATCTCCAGAGTTCAGAAATCTTGAAAATTTTAAAAATTTTCACGAAATGAATGCGCCTTTAAGCTACTAAATGAAGTTCAAAAATGGTTTTATACTCTAACAAGTAGCTCGTCAACCTGAATTTCTTCTTGGGAAAATCGGAGTAAACTTTGCAATTTTCAAACATTTGACTTATATTTATCATTATGCAGTGCAAGGAGGGGCCGCATTTATTTGCCACAAGACGAACTAGCACAAGCAGGCCTTTCAGATGAGGACATATTTGCTGGAAAAGTCACTGAGCAATGGAGGAGTTTCATGAAGAAGCAGATCAAGCGAGCGCAGATGTTCTTCGATGAGGCTGAGAAAGGCGTCACAGAGCTAAGCGCAGCTAGTCGATGGCCGGTAAGATTATTGACAATATACATGATAAGAGAAGAATGAATATGTTACATTTTAAGGATAAGATGTCATCTGAATTGAATAACGAAAGTACAAACTCCAATGCGAAAAAATAGGAAGTGAGAGAGCTTATGGGCATGATTTTCTCCAACTAAATATACTAGAGGATTGCAATCTTATAATTCTTTTTCTACCCCATTCTGCTGGTTCATTGATTTAGTGTTAGTCCTTGTTGACTAAGAGGTCGTGATGTTCGAATCTCAACAGTTCCCGCTCTTAGTATCAATATAATTGAAGCACAATGTAGGAAGTGGTTCTATGCATTATCAGCGCGTCAAACTCAATAGGCATTCATGTGAGGAGACACGTTAGAATATAAAACCATTCTTACACCTTTGTCAATCAGCTTAAACTTTCGGAATATCCGATTACAAAGTCACATGGAAGCATAGACATGCATTGATTACAAAGAGAGAAGATCTAAATTTTTTTTTTTTCAAGGAACTGAGTACATTTTGATGGTGCAGGTGTGGGCATCTTTGCTGCTGTACCGTCAAATACTAGACGAGATCGAAGCAAACGACTACAACAACTTCACAAAGAGAGCGTACGTGAGCAAAGCCAAGAAGCTACTCGCGTTGCCAGTCGCCTATGCAAGGTCCATGGTTCGTCCATCAAGAACAGGATCTAGTCTCGCAAAGGTGTAGCATGATGTGATATATGTGCATTGTAGAGCTAGCCATGGAAAATGTATATACTGACTATATGCACACATTCATAGCGCAACCGATATATTCTTTTAGAATTGATTCTTGAAAATCGAGCCTTTTTTATGACATGTTACCTTATATAGGTATCAAAGGGTATTGGGCTTAACCCCACCTAAGAAACTGACTTCTTAGAGACAGGATGTTCATATAAGCTGGATATGTCAGCACTTTCAGACAACGTGAGATTTCAATGGTAGGAGCAAAAGAGAGAGAGGGAGACGGGAAGGAAGGGGCGAGTGTGGAACTCACTATCTAATCCTTGCTTTCTGTCGCGTTTCTTGTACAGTCCCGTGTTGTAATAGCACAGAAACCTTGCCCAAAGGAGAGAGAATCTTTGCTTCTCTTCACTAAATGAAAACTATTTCTAGTGCCACTTTAGAGTTACATAGAACATAGTTTTCAAGAATCATGTAATCTTCAATGGGTTTGCCTTTGAAACTGATCATAGATAATGTACAGATGAAGATCAGATGAAAGAGGGTCAGTGTTATAATACATAGATCATTTGATGTCAGTTCGACACTTAGATACTTCAAATTCGACTATTTGATATACTTTCAATGCATATTTGAATGTTCACTGAATACAATTACTTTAACTTTTCATTTTGTCTAAAAGTACTCGTATTGACAAAGCCACAAAGGTGCTTGATTGCTGATGCAACGCTCATACACTTTAAATTAGCCTAAAAAATATAGAAAAATATTTAGAAACTCTCATACTCGAGTCTGGGTAACACAAGCATTTTAAATCCAGTCTTGTTGGGGTGTAAAACTAATTCTAGAGTTTTATCTAATAACTTCACTTTCAGGATAGTTGCTCTTTTAACATGATATCAAAATCTATGCAATCGAGGCTCCTTTTGTTATAACAAAAAATAATTTCTTTGCATAACTTTATAGCAACAACAACAACAACAACAGTCCCAGTGCCACAGGAGCTCCCGCACGAAGCATGGTCTGGGGGGGTGGATGTACGCAGCCTTCCCCCTTCCGGGTGGAAGAGAGGCTGTTTCCAAGGACCCCCATCCTGAAGATCGAGTCGTCATGAGAAAATGGTATCCTGGAAATCATGGAAGCCACAAAGCATCATCTTAGGACACCGCGTTAAACTAGCAGTATAAAATATACCCCACAGAAGACAACTACAAGGCACATAGTAAAGCAAATAGTATATAGCCAATAATAGACGAATAATCGGAAAACAACTAAATAATAGATAAGTGCACTACCTGGGGTTATGACTGCCTAGAAATCTTAAACTACCAGTCACTTGCCGCACTACTCTACGCTACCACATCCGCTACCCCTATGCTAGCCCTCCATCGTGCTTTATTTAAGGCCATCTCCTCCCTTAGGTTTACGTGGGTTAGGTTGTGTCGGATTGTCTCCAGCCAACTCTTCTTTGGCCTGCCCCTCCCTCTTCTAAGGCCATCGCCACACTTTATAGCAATAATCAGAAATATGAAAAATGTTTTCTTTCATTGAAGAAAATTGACTTCTCAACCATAGGGGAAACCATTTTCTTTAGCTGTAAAGACAAATTTTGAGAAAAAAATATTTTTAGTTGAAAATATTTAGTGAAGAAAAATATTTTCATATATTTCTTTGAACCAGATGATGAAATCCAGTGACACTTTAATATTCTTGTTTGCTGCTCAATTAGAAGGAAACATTTCAAGTCGTATTCTACTATTTACTTGATATATATATATATATATATATATATATATATATATATATATTTTTTTTTTTTTTTTTGATAATTGATCCATCGTGGGATTTTATTAAAAAAAAAGAAAGGTACAATTTACACTTCGGTCAAGAGATTCAAAGCAACAAACGATCTCGACACACAAAAACAAAAAAAACACCCAAACATCCCAAACCAAAACACCCAAAAACACCAACAACAAACCACCCAAACACCCAAACACCCAAAAACACCAACAAAACACCAACAAAACGCCAGAAAAACATCCCAATACACCCAAAAACACGAATGCGCAAACAATCTCAAGACTAAGAAGGAAAAAAATCATCAAAGTCTAGGGGCTTGTTTGGCTTAGCTTATTTTGAAAAAAAAAAGTACTTTTTTCAAGAAAAAATACTTTTCTGAGATTTGGAAGGTGTTTAAGAAACATCAAAAAATTCTTTTTATTAAAAATAGAAGCTATTTTTCTGCTTTTAAATAAAACGGAAATTTGGTACTTCTGATTCTAAGCAGAAGCAGAAGCCGAAATTAGACAATTAAGAAAATTTTGTTCGGGCATCTTTAAGTTTGTTAATATATTTAAAAATTAATTTATATATTTAAAAAATAATTTATATATTTTAAAAATGTTTTGATACTTAATAATATATTTACTAAATTTAGAAAATTTTTTAAATATTTAAAAAATATATTAAATTTTTTAGAAATATTGAAAATATTTTAAAAATATTAAAATTAGTTTAAGTATTTAAAAGACATTTTATATATTTAAAATATTTAAATAATAAAAAGAATATATTTAGCTATTTATAAATATATTAAATATTTGAAATGGTTAAAATGCTTTTGTTAATGTCCTTTCTATTAGTTTTATAAAAAAAAAACTACTTTTTTAAACATTAATCAAACACTCATAATATTATAATAAGCGCTTCTTTACCATGTTGGCCAAACACAAACTACTTATTTGAAACAAAACTTTTTACAAAAGTGCTTTTACAAAAAGTACTTCTAAAAAAAGTTATTTTTTTACAGCAATGCCAAACAGGCCCTAGGTCTAGACGTGGGACAATGAGGGGCTCAAAGAATCACTCTTGAAGGGGATAATGAGGTTGTCATTAAGGCTCTCAAGGGGTTGTACTCTATTTTGCGGATATTGCGACCATTGTGGAAGATGGGACCATTAGTTCTTCTAGATTGCTTTCAACCATGTCTTTATAGAGGCAAATAGGTCAGCTAATTGGTTAGCTAACGCCAGTAACAAGAGTGCGCGTGTTTCTATTTGAGATCATGTTCCCTACTGTGCTCTTCTCTCCATTTCATGAGATGAGGCCTAGGGATTCTCTCTCTTGAAAGTGCGTCCATAAGGCGTAAGGCTCTGTCCTTATCTCTATTTTTAAAAAAAGGGTTCGGTTAGAAAAAAATATATTGTCAAAAGTATATTCCATCTCATGTTTCCAAAGTTGGTGATTGTTTAACTGTACCTAGTTGATAAATTTTTAAATCTCAATATATTTGATTTTTAAATCTTAATGTATTTTACATAATATATATATATATATATTTCTGGTAATGAAGACCAAATTTCAAGGTAAGCTTTTTTTATTTATTATTCTAAAATTTCAAGGTGAGTTTTTTTTTTGAACACGAAATTGCTTGAGGGCTAGGCATTCATTACTAACCGATCAGAGTTAACAAGGGAAACAACAGATGGTGGACAAACTTGCCACCGATCATGGGAACATCTACGACCTAAATGGAAAGAAGCAATAAAGTGAGCGACCCGATTACATGATCGTGGTGCCCATCGAAACGGAAGATGACTAAAAGAACTAGAGGAAGATAATAACCTAATATTAGCAATAACTGCACTACATTCCGACGCAGGGCAAGCATCATGAGAAATAAATCAATGGCTTGTTTACAATCGGATTAACAATAATCTTCTTCCAACCACGTGATTCAGCAAGAGAAACGGCAGCACGGATAGCGAAGACTTCGGCAATGAGGGGGGATTTAGCAAGGAAAGAGCTGCACCATCCTCCTACAAGAAGACTATGGTTGTCCCGAGCAACGATGGCAGTAGCCGAGTAGGAGGAGGAAGAGAAGGTAGTGTGTGAGTTGACCTTGATCCAGCCGGTTGGAGGGGGGGGGCCAAACAGCAGCAATCCGAGGGGGGATTGACATTGAGGAGCATTCGGCGAAGCAGAAACCTGCCCAACAAAATCCTATGCAGCAGAATCGGCTTTGATGGCGGTGGACAAGGGGGAGGGAGACACGTGCCTGAAAACGAAATCACATCTACTCTTCCAGATTTCCCAACACAAAAGCATAATCCTGAAAATATCATGATGTGAGAATCTCGGGTTTAAATTTCAAGGTAAGTAGGCCTTTAGGTATTGTGTTCAAAAAAGAGGGAAATTATTATTGAGGTATCGTCAAGTTTAAATATTTATTACCTAGATACCTTGATATTTTAATATATATAATGAGAAGCTTCGAGATTTGAATATTTTATAACTTAGGTACCCAATATCGAAATTTGATGAATTTTTATAAAAATCTATCCAATTTTATACAAAACTGCTGATATAGTATATGATTACAATAATATATATATATACAATGCGAGTTTTTTTTTGTAGAAATTCAGTAAATTACCATAAAAGATTCACCAACTGTTGATGTAAATGACCTAAATATTGTCAAAATCATGTGTTAGCATTTTTTAGCAAAAGATCACCAAATTCTAATAAAGATACTAATATATTGTTATAATTATGTTATATTTTAACAATTTTCAACAAAATCAATCAACTTTTGATAAAATGATACCTGATTGATAAAATTTAATAATTCAAGGTACTTAAATGGTAAAATATTTAAATCTCAATATACCTTATTGAATATATTAAAAACATCATAGTAGCTATTTAGATGATCAAACTTCAGATATACAAGCGATAATTTTCATCAAAAAAAAAAAAATTCGAAGGCATAGTTAGTAAAATACGCTTCTAATTAGCGTACCAAACACGTATTCGTATTTTTACATTTACGAATGATTGCCAAAAATACGGTAGACTACGCGGATTTTTTATGTTAGTCATATAATACGCGTTTTATATCACGTATTTATATTTTTCCTGAATAAAAAGCAAAAGATCAATTGAAATTGATCATACTTGAACTTAAATTAAGTATCCATATTATATATTTTGCAAAATTTGTCACTCCAGCTTGGAAATTATTGACTTATACATTAATTTTTACTATGTAATATAGTTCTTATTGCAGCTACCATCAAATAAAAATCAAAATTCACAACATTATGCTCATTTCTACTGTATAATTATTTGAAAAGAAGTTATTTTAGATACTACTGTAATCATATATAAATTTCTTATAAGCAAGGTTGTTAGAATTAGGATTTCACTTAGGATTGTTAGGGGCTTGCAGAATCGAAATTGTAAGATCGAATAGAAAATTGCATGATTCTACTAAATGTATAGTATGAATATTTTCTTAAAATTAGTTGTATGATTCATAAAAGTTTTATATAAGAGGGTATGTAGTATAAGAAATATAATCGAATATAATAATAATACATTATCATATAACATAGATACATTACTATATGTTTAAATAATCAGAGAGCTTTCAAGATATATGTTGCTAATCAAACTTTAAGGCTACAATTTGAAATTAAGGTTGAGTTTCGTACTTCAAGATAAGAAATTATTGAATTTTTTACTTTTCAACATTTTATTTGCATGTATTGGTGGGATTTGATTATGATCCTATCCGTTAGTTACATTTGAAATCAATGGATTGTAAGATTCCACAAAACTAAGATTCTACTTACGATTCGAATTGATTGGCGATTGTGAGATTGTAGAATCATAAGATTCTAAGATCCGGATCGAAAATTTAATAACCATGCTTATAAGTCAATGAACTTTTGACTAATTTTTATATATAGAGTTGAATAATACACGAACGTATTGAATTCCGTTTAATTCACGTATTTTAGTAACTATGATTCAAAGTGGGTAAAAATAAACTTGCAGAAAGAGAAAAATGGCCGTTATTTCCGCTTAACGGCGTACGCTCGTCCGCGCCAATCCCGTGAAGAGAGAAGAAGCAACTATGGAAGAGAAGCAATGAAAAATCTCTCAGCGGTTATTTCTCATCTATTTTCTCAGAAATAATCGAAAGCAATTCATTTTGTTCTATGTTTTTGGCGAATCGCTTGAGTGATCGTTGGAGATGAATTCGAAGAGCAATCATGGAGAATCCTTCAAAAAGACCTCCAAGAAGCCGAAATGTAAATCGTTATTTCATCGCATCTTTGAGTTCAGATTTTTTTTTTCCTGTTGTTTTTGAATTTTGATCATGCTTTATTCGGATTTGATTGTTGTTGCGATTTTCCTGATCATTATGTTTTCTTAGGTTTTTATATATATATATATTTATTCAAGAAAATTTTTATGATCAATCGCAGAACTCTATACGATTATTTATCCTGTAAATAGTCTTTGAATTCAGATTTTTCCTGTTGTTTTTGAATTTTGATCATGCTCTATTCGGATTGGATTGCTGTTGCGATTTTCCTGATCATTATGTTTTTGTTAAATTTCACCGGGCCTTTTTAGGCCCTACCCACAAAGTTGGAACACATGAGATCCATATATAAGTCCAAGTGGGTTTTCATCCTAAAACCAATTGGCTATAGGTGGAGTAACCCATTAGGCTTATAAAGTGATATCTTATTTATCTCAACTCCAATGTGGGATTCCACAAGATTCACATGTGAAGTCCTCAACAACACTCCCCTTTACATGTGAGTCTATAACAAACGTGCCCTTGCCTTCTCCGATCTTACTAGATCATACCGGAGAGGCCTTCGGTGCACCAAATACAAATGCACCCCTCTTCATGAGGACATGGTGTGATACACAAGATATCGGAATCATCAACCTGCTTTGATATCATGTTAAATTTCACCAGGACTTTTTAGGCCCGACCCACGAAGTTGGAACACATGAGATCCATATATAAGTCCAAGTGGGGTTCCATCTTAAAACCAATAGGCTATAGGTGGAGTAACCTATTAGGCTTATAAAGTAATCTCTTCTTTATCTCAACTCCAATGTGGGATTCCACAAGACTCATATGTGGAGTCCTCAACAGTTTTCTTAGGTTTATATGAATTCACTGTTTTTATGATCTGTTATAGAACTTTATACGATTAATTTATCCTGTAAACAGTTACTACAATGCATTTTTCGTTTCTGATTTTTCCTGTTGTTTTTGAACTTTGATCATGCCTTTACTCGGATTTGATTGTTGCTGCGATTTTCCTGATCATTATGATTTCTTAGATTTATAAATATATATTTAGGAAAGTTTTTATGATCAATCCTAGAACTTTATACTATTAGTGTATCATGTAACTAGTCATTGCATCGCATCTTTGGATTCAGATTTTTCCTGTTAGTTTTTGAATTTTGATCATGCTTTATTCGGATTTGATTGTTGTGATTTTCCTGATCATTATGTTTCCTTAGTTATATATATATATGTATTCAGGAAAGTTTTTAAGAATAATCGCAGAACTTTATACAATTAATTTATCCTGTAGGCATAATTTGTTTCCCTGGTGAGAGGGTTTAGATTGGCATATATCCTGCCTGTAGGATTAAAATCTCTGAGCATTGTAGAGGCTGTGATACATAGGACATATAAATTATAGGGTAGATTACATATTAGTACGATGAGGTTTAGTGTATTAATTAGCCCACAAACTTTATAAAATAAATTTTTAGTCCAAAAGTTATATGTATTTAATAAAATAATTAAAATGACAGCATGAAAGGGGTGTGAAACTTCTTGTTATTTGTTTTCAAACCCACCAACCCTTTGCTATTACCCTCGTTCCACACACAAACCATAATATTGTGACACTGCTAATGAATAATAGTTGGATCATAAGTCTATTTTACACTCTCATATATTTTTTTGGGTTATTTTATTAAATATATGTACCTGTTTAACTAATAAATTATTTCATAAGATTAGAAACTAAAACATTAATGCACCAAACCTTAGAGTACTAATATATAATTTAGTCTTAAAATATAAGTAACTAAATGCTTACTTTAAGATATATGATTGTTGATGTGCTAATGTTCACCAACTATTAAGCTTGACATGCCCTTTCTTCTCACACACAAAGGAATCAATAGGGAGGAGAAAAACAGAGAGAAGGAGAGAGAGAATTCTCTGTAACTTCCCTCTAAGATTTGGATTGAGAATCAATTACCGAATTTGTGGGGAGTGGGTGCTCTCTTATATAGACAAATTACATAGGCCTAACAATCACAGATATATATTACAATAGATTCAACATATTATACATGATTACCTCTAGGCCTAGTTTATATTAAATTTAATCTGGCTTTCAATTGTTATATTTTTAGGCTAATCCAATCAATTTAAATCTTAATTCGAACACTTCCGATGTTTTGGAAATGTGATCAGCATGTGATAGTTTGGCAATGCACCTAGTTTAGTTTGATCCGAAGGAAATCATGGGAGACAAAGCAATTGACAGGGAAAGAATTATGTGATACATGCCTTGATAAATTGGCGAACTTTGGAGAATGAATTTGGAGAAGCAAATTTCTAAGCATGTACAGAAACAATAAAGAGACCCAGGAGAGGATTGGATGGAAAGGGAGGTGGAAAATTAAGAAAGAAGAGTCAAAGATATGTTCTCTGATCATCTAATAAGGAAACGGGAGAGATAATTGTCCCATTTCAGGGCTTGCACATTAAACATTGTATTTCTAGGCTTGTATAAGCATTAAATTGCTGTTTACTCCTTATACATGTGATACGCTTGTTTTTGTATTCAAACTGAATCTTCTATGGATAAAGAAACTGAATGGTGGAAACAAAATTCTGTTTTACTTGTAGGGCTGTCAAATGGAGTACTTGTACATTCTCCAATGTCTTTTGATTGGTAAACATCAGATTATCCAGTATGTGTTGACGCCATATTTTGTTTCTCTTCATGCTTTAATATCAGTCCATCAAAGGCAAAAGTGGGATATGCTTTAATCTCTTGCAGACAGCAGATTGTCCACTGAAGTATTTATCGCCCTGTGGGAGACTACATCCTAGTCAAAAACAAAAGTTGATCATTTATATTGTCCTCCCAGCTTTTTTCCTTTTCTTTTGGCATTCAATAAGCGTGAACATGCCCTCTTGCTTTTTATCAAAGAAATGAAAAGCATATCCTCTTGTTTATATATTTGTGGAGCTCGTGAAGATTTGCTTAAGTGCATGGGTACAGCAATTGATTAATTCTTGGAGATGATTTGTTTGAGAGTCAGTATGAATCTGGTTTAGTTGCTGCTGAAGGGTTGTGCTTGTCCTGACTTTAGGAAATATAGCTTTCGATTGATTTTCTTATTGGAGGATTGGAGTGGAATGTGCAGTTTCATTTTAAGGTCATGACTATAGTTTCCTCAATTGAGCTGAGACTGGTGAATGTATATCAGTTCAGGTGCCCTACAAATGAATCATAGGAATTCAAGATCCTCATTCTTTTAAACCATAATTGAAGTTGAGGCTGATATTTTTATTATTAGAGCCTTTAACCGAGTGGTCTTAAGTTCATATCTCAATAGCCCCACTCTTATATTAATGTAATTTAACTTACTAGAAAAGACATCATCAATATTACAATCAGAAAAATGTCTTACTGTTCCATTGTTCCTACATGTTAAAAGGTTGATGTCCTAGTCAGTAGTCTTGTCATTTTTTTCTTCTAATCTTTAAGGGATAAATCTGTGATTTGAAACATTCCTCGGAAACAGTGAGACCCTCATAGGGTAAGGCTACGTACATCCTATCCCTCCCAGACCTTGTGAAAGCGGGAGCCATCGAGGCACTGGGTGGTTGTTGTTGTATACTGTTGTTTTTAGCCCATACAGTTAATTGTTATCACACTTGCTTGTCTTTGCCATACAGTTTCCTGATTGTGTTTCTTTTAGTTATATTTCATTATATTCATCGAAGAGTGAACTGTCAACCACTGAATTCAGGTTGTTTGTTGCAGATTCCAAGTTCACACAGCAAGAGCTTTCTGCTTGCAAACCAATTCTATCACCTTCTTGGGTAAGAAGCTAGAATCCTTTTTATTTTGGTGCTACGTACAAATAAAGTTCTTTCTTTGCTGTGACAAATTAGAAAGAAGGTAACAACCTTTTTATGTGATAATGTTTGATCGATAAAATGTTACTGAAGAAATGTTATTGGTGGAGAAAAAGAACCATTTCGCGTTTTTGTTCTGAATGCCTCAACGAGGGTTTACTTTTATGGGATCAATGTTTTTGTCTTTCCTTAAACACGCTTAGTTCACACTCTTTGAAATGTAAAATCCTCATCTTTGGTATTGATAAGATAAGCCACTTCTTGAATGAAATCTGAAGCTTAGGCTCGGTTTGGTGTGAGGGAAAATATTTTACTTTTGGAAAATTTTCTTCTCTAAATATTTTCATTGAGGAATATTCCACTCGTGCAAAATGAATGTCTTGAAGAAAAGCTAAAACTAGGAGTAATGCTTTCACTTAATGGTAAAAGAATAATAGCAACTCTTCACTAGTTCTGAGATAAAAATTTTTTTTTTAAAATTTTGGTTTGTTTAACCAAGGAAAGTACATTATCTATGTTTATATGGGATCCACACTTAATCAAGTTGATGTTGAGGTAAGATATATGACATGATATTATGGCAAAAAATGTTTTACCTTCCGTCAAGGAAAATGACATCTGTTCTCCTTAGGGAAGTCAATTTCCTCCTTATGGAGGAAAACATTTGCCTATAAAGTAAGAATTGCTATTCATTTGCATAATGAAACTATAGAAATGCAATGGAAAACCTTTTCCATCTAAATGAACGGATGTAAAAAGAATGCACAATTCTTAGTTGAATATGTACGTCTTTTTGGATTCTATGAACAAAAAAAGATGGAGAAGATTTTGTATTAAATGTTGCATACTTGCATGCACTTCTGTGGCCATCGTGCCAGTGTTATGGAACCGGGGGCAGATGTCCGTAGTGACTTTGAAATATTCTTGAAGAACAATTCTGATCTTTACCACTTGTCTTAGTAAAAAAATAAGATTGGTGCCAATGAGTTTTATGAATTTTCCTTAAGAGGGAAAATATTTTGTGATGTTTCATACAAATAGTATTGTAAATATTCTTTCTACGTATTTAAGTTTTGAGGTATTTTCTTATATGACCTTTCCATATTCTTTATTTCTATTTTTCATTTTTGGTATATACCCATATTTTTTAACTTTAGTCATGTCAGCATAAATTTTTATGTAAATTTAAGTGCGTCATATGTCTATCTATTCTTACCCCTAGGCCAACGAAAAATATTTTTGGATCTGCCATTGTCGAGTATGGATGTGGCGGGGCTGCCACAAATTTTTTGGCTTCTTTGAAGTAGTTCCTTATCTGATAGTTGTTTGGTTGCTTCAAATTCCAGGTTGTCTCCTCGTTTGTTGCTGTTGGAATCATCTTTGTTCCTATTGGCCTTGTTTCCTTGACAGCATCAGAGACTGTAAAACATTCCAACAATCTGATTTATAAAACGTTTAGTCATTTGCAAGTATTGATATTTGGCATAACATGGCGTACCTTTGGATTCATAGGTTGTAGAGATTGAACACCGCTATGATAAAGATTGTGTTCCTCCAGAATTTACCAACAATCCAGTCACATTTATTCAGAAACCCACAAGCAACAGAACATGTGCCATAAATTTGACTGTAAGTACAAAGGTCTTGTCCTAACATCAAAGCATGAGTTCTCCTTGACAATTATCATGCATAATCTCATCTGTTCCACACATGAATATACTTTATTGTTGAGTTATGTTTCGAATTTTTTTAGTTTGGATTTAGAAGCAGAGGTTAGTATTGGGTATTGGACCCTTACAGTCAACTCAGTATACCCCTCTTTGGATTAGCTATGGTTTTTTTGGAGTATGTGCCTATAAATACTTGTTGAAGGCATTTGCCTTTGTGTGGATGGAAAATACTTATAGCCTAAATTCCATATCTAGTGAAACTTTTTACCTTTACTCGTGTTTTTTCTATCAATTGAGGGTTTTCTACGTAAATATTAGTGTCTTTGTTTTTCTTTCTCCCTTCTCTTCTCGTTTTAAGTTTAGATCTTATTTTGGTATATTAATTGAACCCAATTTTGGGGTATTTTGCCTAACATTTATTTATGGAGAATTGCATTAACTTGGATCTTTTTCAGGTTCCAAAGCAAATGAAGCGGCCTGTTTATGTTTACTATAAACTGTCTAACTTCTATCAGAATCATCGACGGTAAATCTACACAAATATTCTTTGAAGCACTTTGTCTTTATCATGCCATCAGCATTTCAACATCCTGAAAGGTCATATTCACTTTGTATTTTCAAAAAATTTTCTCCCTCCAGGTATGTAAGAAGCAGAAATGACTTACAATTGAGAAGCAAGACCAATGGCGATAGTACTACCAGCTGTGCTCCAGAAGCAACAGCGGGCGACAACAAGTCTGCAATTGTTCCCTGTGGTCTTATTGCATGGAGTTTGTTCAATGACACCTACAAATTTTCCGTTGATAACAAGCCACTTGAAGTCAGTAAGAAAGATATTGCATGGAAGAGTGATCAGAAATACAAGTTTGGATCAGATGTTTACCCAAAAAATTTCCAAAGCAGAGATTTGATTGGGGGTGGCACACTGAATCCTAATATTCCAGTAATGCATTATTCTCTCCCATCTCACCTTTTTCATTTCTTTCTTTTTTTTTTTTTTGTGTATAGTTCAATTGCACGTTACATAGTCAAGTATGAAAGTCGAACATGGTTATATGACAGATTAGACTTTGCTTTTTTAAAGATCATTTTTATGTTTTTCATGTAATTGAAGCAGTGCTGGTCAGGACTCCAAACAACCCAAGCAGTCATTTGGGGCCCTAATTTGTTAAGAGCCCCTTTTAAAAACTAATTGTATTATAAATTTGATTCTTCCAATATCACACCATTCATGGTTGGAAAAATGCGGCCTATGTATAATAAGGTAGCCACATAAGAAACCACATATTAGCTGGTATAATAATATACAGTGGATTATTCTAGGTGTGTTTAAAATAACTTGTACACCTCCTTTACCGAAAAAGGACCTACTATCAAAACTTTCTTTGTACTCCTAAAATCTCGAGATCGACTTTGATTGAAGCATCTTTAAGCGTTGTAGTAGTGTCGAAGTATCTTTGTGTTTATGATGCCAAACGAATTGTAGATCACTTACATTGGTTAATCGTTCCTCATTTTCTCTAGTGCAGTTAAGCCAGCAAGTGGATCTTATCGTGTGGATGCGAACTGCTGCTCTCCCAACATTTAGGAAGCTGTATGGAAAGATAGAGGAGGATCTTGAAGCTAAACAGAAAATTTCAGTTGTCATACAAAATAATTATAACACTTATGGTTTTGGGGGTAAAAAGAAACTAGTCCTTTCAACAACTACTTGGATTGGCGGAAAGAACGAGTTACTTGGCATAGCATATCTCATAGTGGGAGGCATTTACTTATTTGTAGCAGCGTGCTTCATCTTCATCTATATCCTCACACCAAGGTTAAGTAATTGGCCTGATTATAGCTCAACTTATCGCATAATGATTTGTATTCTCTCTCCTTAAACGTGTTTAGGACTCTACCTGTGAGTCTAGTAAGAATCTCATATTGGAGTTGTGGGAGAGAGGAAATCAATACATAAACCTAGTGGGCTACTCCACCTAAAACTAATTGATTTTAGGATAAAACCCCACTTTGACGTATATTTGGTCCATGTATGTGCCAATTCCTTGGGCCGGATCTAAGGTCCAGTGAAAGTTTAACAAAAAGACGTGCTGCTTCTGTACTCTAAAAGTTACTTATCTTCTAGTATAATTGTCTTATTTTGCATTTTAGCTTTCCATCTAGCCTCCATTGAAAGCTTCTTTTGTCCCATACAATGCATACTCTAGTTCATGTTATAGAATAGTTCAGTAAAGATAGCACTAGTACTTTTGACAATTGTTTTGGATGATGCACTGGAATATTTTGAATTTCGGTAAAAACTCCATCTTTAACAAAATTTTTGCACATTTAAATACACCCTTATCCTTTTGTTTGTTCTGAATGAATAAAAGAGAACTGTTTGGCATTTTGGAATATGCAGGGATCTTGGGGATCCATCTTACTTATCGTGGAACAGAAACCGAGGGGCGATGAACTAGTCTTCTTCCCACTCCCTTCTGCAAAGGCACTACGGTCAGCCGGGTTCTTTCTTTTGTAAATGCCCCTGGTTTATATTTGTTGAAAATTGTGATGCTACTTTGATTCGTGCATCAATTTATATTAGATTTATTTACTTATCAGGTTAGAGCATGTGTTTATTTAAGCTTATCTATATAATACTTCTAGGTTCATATTATTTGTTTCTTGAGCCCATATAACAACAACAATAATAGACTCACTGCCTCAAGGGCTCCCGAATAAGCAGGGTCTGGGAGGGGTGGATGTACGCAGCCTTACCTCTTCAGGGTGTAACTTTGCCAAGAGGCTGTTTTCGAGGACCCCCAACCTTATAGGGTTTGGCAACACGAGGACTTCCCAGGAGGTCACCCATCCTGGTACTACTCTCGCCCAAGCACACTTAACTTTAGAGTTCTAATGGGATCCGGTTGCATTAGTGCTTGGTAAATAACCCGGATTCATGGTTGCCATACATAGCGTTATCCATGTATCTTAAGTTAATTCATTATGACCTTAGAGAGACCATTTATAGATGAATCATATAGTAGTGAGGGCGTGGATCCAAGTGACACCAAAGAGTGCCTGTGTTCAGTATCTCCTTGTTGGAGCAATTTCGTTTAATTGAGTTATAGTTACGTTATTTTTGTGGACCAATTTTGTCTATATCGGTCCTACTTTCTATCTTGTCTTAGTTTACGGTCTTGCATGTGTGGTCTTGTGCGTCTGACTGCACCATTAGATGGTGATTATACTCTGAACAATATCGAGGTTTGCGCTCATTTTTGTTCCAAAAATACATATTATGACAGCAGTAACCATGAATTTCCCATTCTTTGATGTCTATTATTGTTTAATTCATGAATTGTTATTGATCGGATATTGGCTTAGTCTATTGGACGAACTGCTGTAAAGAAGAGAAACCGATAGCAGAATGGATTTGGAGCTTCTGCATTTTGTTCTTATTAGAATATAAAATTATTCATGAGCCTTAACCCGACAGCTTAAGCTTTTGAAATAGTTACTTCTTGTTTTGGGTGTTAGTGAGTGGGTTCTTTGCAAGGAGGACTAGACTCCAGTCCTGCTTGCTTTGCCTTTTCCCTCCTTGGGTCTGCCATTGAGAAGAGAGAAGCCCTTATTTATAGAGAGCATGGATCTTTTGGATTGGTTAGAAGGCTTTCTTAGTGTGCAAGGGTTTGATCAGTAGTTTCTTTAAAGAATAAGGGTTTGCTGCAGGGGTTTCTTATGCATAAGGAATTACTCTTGGGTTCCCGTGGAGTGTAAGGGTTAGAAGGCTTTCCTTGTTGCTCGTGGGTCTCCTTTTTCTTGCTGTGTTGTTTGTAGGTCGGTTCCTGGTTTGTTGTTTTCTGCCCTGTTTTTTCTGTTTCCCTTCCCCCGCTGTTTCTTTTCTCTGTATTGTTTTGTCTGTTCTGTCTCCGTTTTTCGGAGTTGTCAGGGTTCGCTTTGTCGAGGCCCGCTGTTCTTCGGCTTTACCGATATTTATCGAAAAAAAGTGTAAGGGTTTATGGCTGTCACTCGGGGGTTTCTCTATTGGGAAGAGAGAGGCGTGTTATTGGGGCTAGGCCCAAAATAGCACAAAAACAAAAAATATTTTCTAAACTAGCTTTTTTTTATAAATATTTTCCCAAATGGCATCCATGTCATCATTTGACTTTTTTATTTTTTAGTTTTACTTTTTTTTACTTTCTTATTTTATTTTTAATATATATATATAATTTTTTTTAATTTATAATACTTTCTTAATCACAACAAATAAATTAAACTATTTATTAAATATTTAGATTAAATTTGTGTATAAATAATTTTATTTAAAATTTAATAAATAATTAAGTTTAATCTATTTATTATAATACATAAAATATTATAAATTTAAAAAATATAAATGTAGTAAAAAATAAAAAATAATGACATGGATGCCATTTGGGGAAATATTTTTAAAAACAAGCTAGTTTAGTAAATTTTTTTTGTTTTTGTGCTATTTTGGAAAATGACTCGTTCTTTCTTGGGTGGGGTATTCTGGTTTGGAGTTTGTAAGGTGCCCCATTCGAGCTTGCCCTACCTGACCCAACACTGTTATTCCGAGTTGTTGGGCGCCCTGGCTAGACCGGGCCGAGTAAGTCAATTAGCCTGGCAGCTCTTAGCATCTTTGTCTGGCTTTGGTCGAGATTGTGTAGATCAACTTGGTTTCACTTGGTGCCTTTTCTCGGACTGGGCCGTGCCATCAACTTGGTGCTGCCTGGCACCTTTACTCGGACTTGGCTCAGACCGAGCTGGTCAACTCGATGCTGCCTGGCGCCCTTATTTGGACCCCTATTGGGCCGAGTAGAGGCACTTGCTGCAAGGCCACGTGGAAAGTTAGCTCGAGCCTGACCCTACCTATATTGGCAAATTGTTGCTTTTATCCTTGAACACTTCCTCAACGTGGTATTAGTGGCAGGTGGATTGAGAAGTCGCATTTTTGAACCCGGCATCCCTACTTTCACTATTAAAGTATTCGAAACACAAGATATGAGGTGGTTTTATGCATTATCCACGCTTAAATTCCAATTGGCTTCAGCTTTTGAGGTATGTTAGAGTATAAAATAATTTATGAGCCTCCAACAGATGGTCTAGGTTCACCACAGTAGGGGAACCCGCTTGACCTTCGTTAAAAAAGGGAGCTTTGTTTTGATACCAGACCACTCTCCCAGCGTACTGTCCAGATCCGCATCTGTTAGATTGGCTAGGGAGCAGGCCTATTGCCCATCACTTTCCCCCCAAGGAAACGAATGCATTACCGTGGCAAGACATTCTCCACAAGTTCAACCTTCTATGCATCTAGTACCAAAACGCTCGGTTATTAATGAGGAGGTTAGAAATCCTACCCTGCGATTGGCAAATGAAGGGATGGGAATTGCTTGGCAGCAGTCTGGACATGTTTCCCTCCACCTCAACGGCCAAATAATTGGGAGATGGGCTCTGCAGCGATCACTCCTGCATGCCGTGCCTTACGATCCACAACAGGTGGTACATTCTCCCTGACTATTACCATGGGTTGAGAATGGTGAAGATCCAGCTGATCAACATTATGCTCAGATAACCACACCTGATACCGATATTCGGGGAAGTAACAGTGATAATGAGTCAACAACATCTGGGCCTGAATTCCTTCCAGGATTCGAGCCTATAGTAGCAATCGGTAACTCTCAAGCGGAGGATAGTTTGCCACAGTATCAGCAAGTTTCAGCTCCATGGAAGGGCCTAGCACGAGCTGGAGGAAGAAGGAAAAATTCCGCACAACAAAACGAGAGAAAAGCGAACAAGGGCAAAATAAAGGAAAGAGAAAAGTGGGAGTTGCAGGACTTCTTGAAGTATATGTCCCCCAGAAATAATGTTGGAAAATCGTCTAAGATAGCCAGAAAGAGGAAAAAACGGAATAGGGGAAATCGAATCCAGAAGATCACAGAAAAAGAGTATGATGAGAGGATCCTTAAAGCGAAATGGGTAATAGAGATGGGAGAAAAGGTGGGTCTCAATTTTGATGGTTTCGACCCGGCTATAGTGGCTGACATTCTCGCCCAATGACTTGGGTTGGGTGTTTGAGTTGTGGCTTCAGTCCCTGTCCTGGTTCTTGTGTTGGCATCCTGGTTCTTCTTAATCTAGGTTCCCTGTGTGTGTTGGGCCCGTGCCTGCTTGTGTTTCTTGTCCTCGTGTTTTTTCTGGTCCTGTGCTCGGTGGTTGCTGTATCGTTTTTTGCGGAGAGCGTTTTTTTGTTCCTGTTTTACTGTTTTGTGTTGGTTTTTTTTTGGTCCCCGATTTGTTGCGGGCAGCTTAGGCCTCGCCTAGCGAGTGGCCGGCTTGTTTAGCGACTTTGTCGCAATTTATCGAAAAAAATTGAGCCTCCAACAAATTTAATCTTTTTTCCAAAAAAGCCTTTTTCATTACATTTGTACTCTTCCTTTACTGGGTTAGATCTTTTATTTGCCTTGACATCAAGCTCAGACTTTAATGCGGCTTTATGAGTTTTGTTCTAAGGTTGACTCACTTAGCCTCATTAAGGCTGAGCTCCACCTTGTTTAGAACTATTGTTTAGCTTGATCTCGGTGTGTTTAGGCTGTATAGATTTTCAAGATCAACAGGCTCCGATTGAGCCTGTTTAGTTAAACAAGTTGGCTCAACCATCCACACTAAACTACAAATACTCATTGACCGACTTGGTCTATTCTACCTCCTATATGCACATGATATGATGTTAGCTTGGGGGTTACTCAAGTATTGCTCGACATGAAACAACTGGTGGAATTGTTTCCATCTTTTGGTAAATATTTTTTGTGGCTTGGTCAATCAGTTTTGGTGAATCCATAATACTCTTTATTCTGCTCAGGACTGGGCATAATTCCAAATGACCTAATCCACTGTTTGAGGTCCCCAAATTTTAGGGCCCCTGAAGTTTTAGAATTGTGATTTTTAAAGTATTAATTGTTAATATTATAAAATTTTATGATCAGAATTTTATATTGTGTTGTTTATAAAGGGCCCTATTTGAAATTTTTGCTTGGAGTCTCGAAAATATCAGGACTGGCCCTGATTCTGCTATTTTGTGTTTGCCCCACGTCTGATTCTTGGAATCAATTCCTAGCTTTACGCTGTTGATTAGATCTCTTTCCTATTTGGCCCAAGAGAACACGGCATTCCATTCATCACATCCTTCTCTAGCGAGCGAGCCAAGCACTCCCTTGTTCAATTTTAAACTCAATAAGCCTTAATTAAGTAAATTTCGAGCCGGGTGTTTATTAAGCTTTTGGACCTTTGTTCCAGTTCGAAAAGATAAGGTATTAGTATGAGCGATTTTCAGCTTGACCTGGCTCATTAGTCTAATCGAGTCGAATCGAGTCGAGTCGAGCTTGCTGCTAAGCCGAGCTTGTTACCATGCTGAGCTATTCAAGTTATTGTGGAACTATCATTAATCCATTATTAAGCTAACATGTAGCTATTAACGAGCTCTTAACTAGCCGTTATTAAGCTATTCATAAACACTAACGAGTTAAGCATCTACTTTTGAACTATACTCGTTAAACTTATGGAGTATGCTGAAACTTGGCTCAATATGTTATTGAGCCCAAAGCGAATACGAACAACTCTTAATCAATTTCGAATACAAGTAGTTTAATCAACTGTGTTTTTGATTTAAACTTCTACAAGGACCTCAAAAGTGACTCACATGGCCCGTTGGACTTTTTAGTGAAAGTAATGAATGCTGTCCATACCCTATTTTTCGCTGAGAATCATGCTTGCCATGTACACTATGTACTTAGGCTGGGCCGGATATTACCGTAAGCAATTCAAACGACCGCTTGGTGCCTCCAACTGTGTTTAAATGTAAGTTTACTTATTTTATTTATATAGTCATTTTTAAGCATTAATTATTAGTAAGTATATAAGGGGCTCCTTCTGAAATTTTAGCATTAGGCCCGGAAAAGTGAGGACATCCCTGCATTTAGGACACGTGGAATGGGTAAAAGTGGGAACGCTACTATTGTATAAATTAACTTAATTTGAGTATCTAATACACCGAGGATATTATTGGATAATCAGAGGACAATCATTTATTATTTTTCTATGATCTCGTTACATGTTTTGGGTATTCAAATAGATCCATACATATGTATGTAAAGCATGTAAGATTAAGATCTCTCGTACGTAGGGGGAGATACTCAGGGTCACCTAATAATTTCTCCCTTCGGGAATCCCCTCTTTTCGTGAGTGGAACTATTTTCCGTCTTAAGCTTCGTTTGTTAGGGCGACATGTTAAATTTGAGTGCGCCTTGAGGTTTGCCCCGCAGAGTTGACACACTTAAGATTCACACGTAAGTTTAAATGGGATTAGCATTAGGTGAAGTGGCCACTAAGCTTATATATCGGTATCTTTTCTCTCACAACTAGTATGTGGGGTTCTTACTAGATTCACATTTAAAGCCCTTAACAAGAAATATATCTTAGGAAATAAATTATGATGAAAAAAGATTTTTTGAAGGACACGGTTAAGATAACTTCCCTTGTAAAATGAGGGAAGTTAAACCAATAAGCCCAAGAAGATTTTGCATATTCATTGGTCCGAATATGGATTGCACCGAAATGTTTTGGATGGATCAAGATCTTTACAGGTCATAAAGTCGAACAAGGATTGTACCAATGAATGATCAGTCAGATCAAATCTTGGACCGAACTATATCGTCCGATTTGACTTTCGATCCTGACTGATAATTTATATTTTAAGGATTTTCACTACTTCACACTTGGATCAAGCTAGGCCAATGATAAATAAGGATTCGAGTTAAGGATCGAGGAGTTACATAGCGATTAATTCAATCAACTCTTAGAATAAATAGTCATGTCTAATTCGGGTTTATGGACTTGACTGCTACTTGAATACCCCCTGGAAGCACTAGTCCCCTATGTGAAATTTTCATTTCTCGGTTTAGCTTGAAAGTCACTGTCTTGAATCAATAGATGTGCTCATTAGTCCAAACCAGACCAGACTAAATAATAGACTGAATAATAAACTTTACAATACCGATTCTATCTAGTCTTAGACCAAATTATTTGACGTAAGTTCTTATCTTGGTCCTATACTTATCATATTTAAGATGTTAATTAATTACTCTAAATTTGTATCGAACAAAATGAAAAATCAATTAAAGTCTAAATTAAGGATGGAGAATAGTGTCTAGTAGTGAGTACTGTTATATTGAATACTATAAATAGGGGGAAATGCTTACCTTAAACCAAACACGTGAAAACTATTTATAGATTATATTTTTCCTAGAACAGTATAACTTCTTCACAATCAACTGAAGCCTAAATGTTACTTTGTCATTGTTCAACATGGCAATTTTAATCATTTTGAAATGTCAAATTATGATTATACGTAGCTTGGATAGTTTTTTTTTTTTTTTTTTTAGATAATTGAGAATTTATTCATATAGAATGAACGAAAAACAATCAACCAAACACACACGCGACTCGAACTAAACAGACCACCCACAAGACACCTCATCATCTAAAGCACCAAACCGGAAACAACCAACAACGTCGAACTAGCATAACAAGGGCGCAAAGAAGCGCCACACGAACCACACCCTCAGAACCTACAGACAACCAACAAACCTCACTGACGAAGACAGAAAAGAAACGCCCATGGACTTCCTCAAAGCTAAGGACGCGAGCGCAAGAGCTCCAACACCCCACGGAAAATCAAAAAAAATGAGACAAAATAGAAAAAGGACCAGCAACAGCTCCAACTCAAGCAAAATGCAAGAGCCGTGCACACCCTACAAGAACACCCCCAAATCAGCACGAGGGACAAGGAACCCAAAGCAATCGAGCACAAAGGAATTCTGACTCTTAGACCTCACAACAAACGCAACGGGGCAAAACACCACACCTAACAACACAACGTAGCTTAGATAGTTAAATATTATTTTTCTATTATTTATAATGTATGTTGCATTGTTGCTTATATTATTTTATAATTGTCATGAACCAACCTTTATGTCATGAAACCAATTCTCTCAAAAGTTTAAACTAAAGAGTGAAGCCCCAAATGGTTTGATACTTTAACATGTCACCTATCCATTGGACTTGAAGCGTGGATAGAGTATAAGATCAATGAGTATCTCATACTTTGTGCTTAAATTATGTTAATATTAAAAGTACAGGATATTAGGATGCAAATATGACCTCTTAGTCAATAAAACTCTGGTACCATATCAAGAAACCAACTTTCTCAATTAAGCTGAAATGTGAAGTCCTAAGCAATTATAAGGTGACATATTAAGGCTCCCGTTTGGTAAGAGGGAAAATTTTATTTTTGGAATCTTTTTGCTCTTTTCCCTTGTTTCGCTTCCATATTGCGGTGGAAAAGACTTTCCTAACAAAAAGGTTTTCCACTCCTTTGGTGGAAAATGTTGCCCTTCGTAGAATGGGGGAAGTTGCCATTCCGAGTGATGCAAGCTTCGGATGAAGCAAACTAGATGTGATCTATCTGACATGGGGTATATCTAGGTGATAAAATTTAATATGTCAGATACCTCATTGTATATATTAGAGTAACAAAGTACTTAGGTAATAAACGCTCGAACTCTAGGATACCTAAGAGATAATTTTCCTATTTTATAGCTTTGTTAGTTAATTTTCTTTATCCATTACTTCTCATATATATTGTATTGCTACTTTGTCCTATAATAAGATGTAAGATGATTGGTGAAAAAGAAATTTTCTAAACCGTGCAAAAAAACATAACAACGTAGAAGCAAGTTTTCTTTTCAAACAAACGATGGAAAATCTTAATCTGATTTAGAAAAATATTTTCCGAAGAAAATCAATTTTAAAAATCTTCTTTTCAAACTAAACAACCCGAGCCTAAGAAGGACCTTTTTTTCTGTGCTTCTTAAAAAGAACTAACAAGTTGATGAATCATTACCCTGATGATATACCATAAAAAGGTAAGGGCTACCTTCTTTGCCTCCTATAGTATTAAAATTATCAGACATGATTAGCTACTAATTTAAATAGTTTAGTTAAATGAAAGCATCCATTAAACAACACATTCATGTATGTAACATGAGTTTTTTTTTTTCCCCCGATAATTTAAATACAAGTTTGAAAAAGCATGATGATTAGGGTAGGAACCGAAGACACAAAAAAGAAAAAGAGAAAAAAAAGAGAAACAAAACATCCAAAGCAATATGCTGCTCACAACCAGGACAATATTAAAATAAGCAGATATGTATACGGGAAAGATACAAAAGATATAGAAAATTCATTGATGATGGTTGATACTCACGTGAGAAGAATCGAGAAATTTTTTTGTAACAACTGGGTTGATGCTCACGAGTTGGTTAGAACTAATTGTGTCAGTAAGGAGAAATCGACTGAAACCTTAAAAGATACATAAAAGTTGCACAAGTAGAACTTAAGACATACATGACCTATGATAAAGCACGAAGATCTACTTTCTTCAATTAGAATTTAGACTGTTTGTTTGCCTTCGGCCTGCACCCTGCACTTTTAGTACCTTTTTAAGTTATGTATTCTAATTTTCAAAGAAATTGTTTCCAAGCCATCACATAGTGTTGTTAGTAAAACAAATGAAGATATAGTACTACTTGACAACAATTAGGACTGACAAAATCTGACGCGGCACAATAACACAACACGAAGATAGCAGGTACAAGTTGGGGTTATGAAGCCAAGTTGAGTTTGGGTTGACCCGTTTAGGTAATTAAGTTGAATTTGAATTGGACCCGTTTAACCCGTTGTTGACACGCTTGACCCGTTATATACTTAGGCATTTGATGATATACTTTTGTTATTATATATACATTTTTGGTAACTTATTTTACAAAAGATAATTTAAACTATAACTAGTAATATCGATTTGATAGTTTATCTAAACGATTATAAATATGTCATGAAATATATTACTAGTACGTTTTTAGTTAACAACTGGCATTTAAAGAAAAAAGGCCCTAAATGAGTAAACTATGGATTACCTTTTTAATAAGGATTTTTCTAAATTAATTATATTTAATTATTCTCTTTTTTTTTTTTGTAAATAAATCCAATGTTATGAATTAATGGTATTACAATTAATATATAATAATTTAATTGGATGATATTGCATATAATATATAAATTCTAATAATATTCTTTAATTATTACTCTTGCATTGACCAATAGAGTAAAAGAAAATTAATTCTACAGTAATAAATAATGTGTAATTAATGCACCTTGCACATGTTATAAAGATTCTTTTAATAATTGGGCTGGTTAAAGACTTAAGGGTTCCTAACCCGTTTAACAAATGAGTCGAGTTTGGGTTGATTCCATTTTCAAAACCTCTCGCATAACATGAATATGAATACAATACGATACAATGCATTTGCCAGCTCTAACAACAACTATTCATCAAATATGATAATATCCTCTCAATTGACTTTATTTTATATATATATATAACATAGGTTAAGTAAGATACGAGGAAGGGACCAACAAAGAGGTTGGTAATGAGCCTAAGTCTTCATTTTGAATCATAATAATCTAGTCTTAGTCTTTCCTTTTCTTAATTTTATGTGCAAAATGGTCAAAAGTCTTGAGAATTCTCGGTCCACTATTGTTTTGAGAACCCTTCAGGCTAGCAGTAATACCGAATCTGATCGATAGGTTGCACTCTTGTCTTGGTCAACACCCCGGAAACACCTTTACATGTAACGTAGATGACTCTTCACTTGGCAAGTTTGGACTCGTAGCTACTGGATGTGTGCTTGGGAACTCTGATGGTACCTTCTTAGCTTTCTTTTCAAGCCCAATCGATCAATACTCATGAATCGAACTACGCTGAGGTATTCGCAATATGTTTTTCTGTATATGTTTCCAGCACGAAAAATTGGTGAATTTATAAGGACTCAATTATTGAATTTAACTCATTATTGGCGATTTCGTGAAAGCTAAAGCTAAGATCGAGCTTGCTGAAATGGAGCTAAGTCATGACTTAATTAGTCGATTCAATAGTGTTCAGTCTATTCATTCTTAGAGAGAAACCAATCATGTATTGAAAAATTTTGTAAAATAAGGTGTTTCGACATCTTATTCTCTCATTATCTCACTTTGTGCATCACCCTTTCCTTTCTGTATTATGAATTTCATGGTTTTGTTCTGTACTGTTAATGCAACAACATATTTTACTCACCTGTTTTTAATTATAACAAAAAATAAAATAAAATAAAATGCACAACGACAATAACTATATGCTCCTAATTTATGCAGTTAATTTATATATATCTAATAATACGAGAAAACATAACTTAGTTATGAAAAATAAGATTAAATAATAATATATAGTAAAGGAAGTCTATGAATTTGGCAAATATATAGTAAAAGGTCATGAAGGGTGTAAAAACTTGACAAACAAATAAACAACAATGAACACTAAGAAGAGGACGAAAACTTGAATGATTTCATTAAAAATAATCTAGCCTATTATAAGTACATCAAAGAAGATGAAAGCATGCAAAGAATTCTAGACTAATTACACTAGAAAATAACATTGAAAGCAAAAATTAAAAACAAAATTGAAGAGCCCATTGATGGGGGAGGGTGCCGGTTACACCATTCAAAAGAGAAGAGAAAATGCCCTATTAACTAACCTAAATTTAATTCTAGATCTAAATTAAATTCAAAGTATTTACATTAAAAACAAATACAAAATACACATGTATACGTAGTATATTTTCAACAAAGGGTTCATTTACCGGGCACTTTGGCACCGAATCCTATTAAAACTCCGAAGTTAAGCATGCTTAGATGAGAGTAGTACTAAGATGGGTGACCTCTTGGAAAGTCATTGTGTTGCCAACCCTATAAGGTTAGATGTCCTCAGAAACAGCCTCCCGGCAGGGTTACATCCTGAAGGGATAAGGCTGCGTACATCCACCTCCCAAACTCTGCTTAAACCGGAGCTCTTAAGGCATTGGGTCTGTTGTTACTGTATAGTAAATGGTCATGAAAAAATGATAAAAAAAGAGGGGGAATGGTCAAAAAATAAAAGAAGAGAATTGACGAGGAAATTACACAGAAAAGAAGTATTTCCTCAAGAACAACACGGTGTAGAATTCCGCGAAAAACACACACACACGCACTGACACAACTGTTCGGAAAAATAAGCGATGTACGATCAATTTAAGCATACAGAACTTACGATTTATAGGATAGAGGTTACCGCGCTGTGGTGAACCACTACTTTTTATTGAAAAAATGATACAAGCCAAATTTAAGTGTTATGGGAAAATTCCAATCGCACATTGGAAAAATGGTGAAGAATGTTCTAGTTTATATATACCTATGTAACCGTCTACTTGAATTGAATTAGGGGTGAGAGAGTTGTGGGAACCACACATGCATGTGCGAACTGCCTGTTATGCTCGGGTGAGGTGATCTTTTTCTTAACTGGTATATTTATTTTATGGAAAATAATTTTCAAAACTCGTATTTACTGCAGACGATTGCACATTTAATCAAAATATGACTATTGGAATTCCAGTTCTTACTTCTTTCTCTATTCAAAATTTTGGGCAAAGCTCAAGGCTTTCCTACCCGGTAATTAAGGAGGGTATGTTAAGAGTCGGATCGCATTAATCCTGAAGGACGGTCTCCAGTTATACTGTTTGCACCAGAGTAGTGATGAAATCATCTTTTAGGACAGTGGTGATTTGCCATGGTGCGGTATTTTCGTGATTCTAATCAATTTTTCCATTTTCCAGTATTATTTATTTCATTGTTGTGTTTAGGAATTTTTTGTTGAATTTTTCACTGCATTTTCCCATTGTTTTCACTAAAATTTTCACCGAATTTTACTACTATTTTTTGCTACAAATTTTCTAGTAATTTTCACTACAATTTCTCAGTATTCTAGCAGCTATTTCATTGTATTTTCCTTGCTATCAGCTGTAGTTTCGCTGTTTTATATATCATCTTACAGTCGAATTTGCCCCATCTCCGATATACATTGGCTATATGGAAAATTGACACCCAAGGTTAACGTGATGACCGAAACACCCGTTTACTCGAGAATTACAGTATGGGAGAGTCTCGATCAATTCCCAGCAGCAATGATGAAGAAGAATAATAGGAAAAATGAAGAGAGAATGACAATCTCATCTTTCTTGTCATTCGGCATACCCAAACTAGGCATGGCTTTACAGGCTAAAATCACATCATGTAACAAAGACCACAATGATGGCCATGAATACCAGAACCGTAACTCGTGAGAGATGGATTAATATGGAATATTAAGGATCTAATTTAACACGGGCCTAATTTAATCTTTTCAACAGTCAAAAAAGGTAACAAACAGTCATATAACATATATCAAGTTCTCCAAGTAAATGTGCACCCATCAAATATTTTATATGAGACAATATAACTTTGCCTTTCGCTATTGCTTCTATGTTTCCATTCCATGCTTTCATGCTTTTCATACTCTTCATGCTTATCAGGTTGGGGGTTCTCGGAAATAGCCTCTCGTTAAGGTACCATTCTGAAGGGGTAAGGATGTGTACATACTACCCCTCCCAGACCCCGCTTTGACGGGAGCCCTTGAAGCAGTGAACTTGTTGTTGTCGTCGTCGTCTAACATGGAAACTACGAAGAAAAAGTATTGACTAAAGTGGTCAAAAAGTAAAAGAAGAAAATTGAAGAGGAAATTACAAAGAAAAAGTTTTTAAATGAAGAACAACATATAGAATTCCATGAGAAACACACTTAACACAACAGTCAAAACCAAACATTTTGCTCAAATTGTATTCATTTCAATTCTACTTGCCCCCCAACCTACCCCTTTCCTCTTTCACATCCAATTTTTTTTCCCCGATAGTTAGCGATAGAAATTGCAGTATGTAACTGGCCTAAGAGAACCCAAACTATCAGTTCCGTAACCTAAGATTTGATCATTTAATCTTAAATACTAGGATATTTTAATATATATAATAGAGTACCTGATGTTTATAATTTCCATCACTTAGGTACCTTTTACAGGGCCGATCCTAACATGCTTGGGGCCCTAAGCAAAATTTTCAAATGGGGCCCTTCATATATATAATATAATTTCTCTTAAAACTGTTAATGGTTGCTTGGGGTTATGTCCAGGACTGGTCCGGACATACTTGGGGCCCCAAACAAAATTTTTAAATGGACCCTTTATATACAATAACATTTTTTTTTAAACCTATTAATATGAACAATTGTTTCTTTAAAAACCACAACTTCTAAATTTGGGGGTCTCTAAACTTTGGGCACCCCAAGCGGGTGCTGGGGTCGCTTGGGTTTATGTCCAACCCTAATTTTGTCTTGCCATGACCTTGTAGTTCCAAAGTTTTATCTGTCAAGTACCTTTCCGCCTAAATTCGATGGCTTTTCATTGGAAACTGTGAATGTGGAACATAATTATGATAATATATAGGTATCTGCATTAGAATTTGATATTTTTTATGAAAAGATGTTGATAGAACATATGATCTCAATTACATCAAAATCCAGAGAATTTTTATTGTAATTTGCTAAAGTTTTGCTAAAAATATTGACATGTGTTATTATCATAATCATGCGCTATATCAGTGTTTTCTGTATAAAATTGGGCAATTTTTTATAAAAATTCATTGGCTTCCAACATCGGGAATCTAGAAGATAAAATAATCAAATCTCAAGATATTTCATTATATATATTGGACAGTTAGGGTTTATAAGTAATAAATGTTCAAGATAAAACTTATAAGGAATTATGTGTCACGACCTTACGTGACAGTTCAAGATTTAGAATAGGGATGAGATAAAGAGGTAGAAAGAATTAAAAGAATATGGGGGGAGAGAGAGAGAGAGAGAGAGAGTTAGTTTGTATTGATAATTCTTTGAACGAAGCTTACAAGGGGTTACATTACTACTTATACTAGAATTAGGCTAATACATCACCTCAATTCTCTAACGACCTAAAAACCGACATTACTAACATACCCTAGCGGTGATTGTTCTTCCGTGATAATTTTCCCATGACACGCTACACCTTGTCCATCACACTACCTTTAATCGTGATATAACCGACACCCTGACATCCATGCTTAATGTAATGAGAATAACACAATTGACCCACGCGCCTCCCATGCTCGATTCCATGATATTATGTTGTACTTTATTCATTATGTTAATTTCACATGAGTTGGTGACCGAAGTTTTAATGTTCAAATCTTGGGTGGGTATAAATTGGGTCGACAGGTGCATTAATATATGGTCACTTGTATCTAACATGTTTGAATCATTAAAGAACGTCACTTACTTAACTTGAATTTACCCCAAAACTCAATTGACACAATGTAAATTATATAGGTATCAAATTGACTCGGTGGTAACAATTTTTTTTTTTTTTTGATAATTGACCCATCATGGGATTTTATTTAAAAGGTAGAAAGGTACAAATTACAATTATGTCAAGAGATTCAAAGCATCAAATGATCCCAACACACCAAAACCCAACAAGACAACCAAACAACCCAAACACACGTCAGAAACACCCACAAACACCTCCAAAACACCAACAACACACCCAAAAACCCAACAAAACCCAAAGAACAAACGAAAGTGCAAACAATCTCAAAACAAGAAAAAATAAAAGGTCCCAATCAAACCCAAGCGGAGACATCAACCCGATTCAGTCCCTTTTAACTGGATCTTTAGTAGGGAAGAGCACCACAGGGCCGCGGATGTAGAAAAAGCAATCAATGGTAGGGGGCAACCGGAGGCATAATCAGACAGAGAAGCAGGGGCACGGAGACCCAAGGTGCTAGGAACGAGGGGAACGGGACCACAACGGAGGAGCCACCCCGCAACCATCAACACCAAACCGACGAGACCCCACACCCCAAGACCAAGCACCTGAGCAACATCAAGCCAACGATCCAAAGCCTAGACGACACCCACCCGGATTCACGAACCTAGATCCCAAACCATGAAAACCCATCAACAACCGCGACCAAACCGGAGAGGCAACAAACAGAAAGGGGTGAGAGAACAAAATGGAACCTGAACCTGACCCCAAAGCTCAGCAAACCATCTCCTGAGGAGAACCACAACGGAGGGGAGAATGGAGCCCCAAACAAATGTGGTCCCGAGCGGGTCGGAGAGAAACCCAAAGAGAGCGGACTCAAGAATCAGACCCTAACTCAACCCACAGACATCAACAACGAACAAAACTGAGGCCTCACCAAGCAAAGCCAGCAGTGCAGGACGGAGAGCGGCGACGAAGCAGCAGGGAGGCACGGCAGTGAAAGGTCCGCAGCGAAAAGACTCGGCGTGAGCACGAGCGAAAGCCATCACACGACACAACCCTTCACCCCAGTCACAAAACCCGACCCATCACCCACAACCAAGCACAGTCCCCACAACCACCGAACACCACCGCCAAGCACGACCAGCGACACAAGCAACAGCGGGGGAAAGCCGGCGGCGCAGGAAGGAGATCGGCAACGAAGAGGGACACGAGAAGAGTCAAGCAACAGGGCGTCACGGCGGTGAACGGTCCACAGCGAAAGGACACGGCGTAGGCACGTGCGAGAGCCCTTATTCGACATGACCCACCACCCCAATCACCAAACCCAACCCAACACCCGAACCCAGACCCACAAACCGAACAGCCAACCCCGAGCACGACCGGCGATGCCACCGAAGAGCTCACCGACGACGGGTCAGAAAGAAAGGAGGGACCGCCGGTAAAAGCAACCGGTGGCGGAAAAAGAGGGGGGGGGGGGGGGGGGGCGGGGAGACAGGGGTCTCCCCCCGCGGCGAAATGGCTAGGGTTTGAAGGGAGGGGAAAACGCGTGTTGTCAGAGAGGGATTGTCAGAGAACACTATATTATTGTACTCGGTGGTAACATATATAATAATAATAATAATAATAATAATAATAATAATAATAATAATAATAATAATAATAATTGTTGTTATTGTTATTACTTTCCAATTCTTTTCTCTATGGTGGTAACGGTTTTGCATCTGAATATAGTAATAATTAGAATTGTGACAAATGAATATAAATATAAATTTAATGAACTACTAAATTTATTAAATTATATTTGGTATACAGTTAATGGTTACAGGCATAACCATTAAATCTTTTCTAATTTCATTTTATTTACAATTAAAATTTATCCAATATTAAAATATATTACCTTTTATTAGTGCAATGGTCATAATAGGACGAAGGAAAAAAAATTTCTCAACTATTGTTTCTTGACCTAGAGAGCTCGGGAGATTATAAGAAAAAATTTTATATATTTAAAGATTGAATATTAAATAAGTGCTGTAAATATTTTTAAAAAATATTTTAATATTATAAAAATATTTGAGAATGTATTTTAAATATTTAGAAAATTATGGTAAATATAAAATTTTATTTAGATATAATAACAATTGTTTAAATATTCAAGAAAATATTTTAAATATTTAAAAAATATATATATTTTAAAAAAATATTGCAAATAATAAAAAAAAATAAATATTTAATAAATAATTTAAATATTTAAAAACCAAGGGAAGACAGGAGATATATACGATGACAATGTTCATGGTAGCCAGAGGATGGCGACGAGAGTGGTATCGATAAGAATAGGTCATCCACACTGTAAGAGGAATTATCTTATTTTGTTTCATTTTTTTTAGTTTTCTTTTTAGATATTTAATATGGTTCATTATATAAGGTGATTTTGTCAAATATTTTCATAAATAATTATATTTTGATGTAAATAAATTTAAAAAATTGAAAACTAACACATAAAATAGGACAAAATACAACTTTTTTTTACTGAAAACAATGCATTTTTATTTATATATGACACACTGCTCTAACTTTGTAATTAAACACAACTCAAATCTTAATCTTTTAACTTTGTAAATAGCCCCGTGAACTTTGTCATTATGTACCCCCTAAACTTTGCTACTACTATCATAATTTATAAGGCTAAATTGAATATGTAAGGGTAAGTTGTATATAATAACAAAATTCAGTGAGTGAATTATGTTTAAGTACAAAGTTCCTCCTTCAGGGTGCTACCCTAAAGAGAGGTTGTTTTCCAGTACTCTCAATCTGAGCTGTGCAACACGAGAACTTCCCAGAAGGTAACCCCTCTTGGTTACTCACGTCCAAGCACGCTTAACTTCGGAGTTCTAATGGAATCTAGTGCTTGCGTGTTGGTACCCTCTTAGGTATTCGTGAATGAATAATTATTCCTTTAAAATTTGCACCAATAAATATTTTCCTTTTTCTAACCCAAATCAAACAAATATTAATTATTTTCCATATAAAATATCGTTAAATTTATGAATTAATTTCACATATTAACTGAAATTTAAGAACCGCTAGTATTGAGGAAGCAAACAAATGAGAGTTTGGTTAGAAATTAGAAAGAAGTCCAATCTCCATGAATCTTGGCCTCGAACTTTCGAGTTCCCACCTGATGCCAACCCTACATTTATTATCGAAAACGAACCAAATATTCAGTGAAATACTTGTCTTTGAAACTAATTAAGGCTTGTTAGTAATCGCTTTCGGGAGCTTAATAACGAGTTTGGGCATGCTCAATAAGTTTAACAAGTTCAGCTCATTAAGGGTTACTATTAATGTTGAAGACTCTGCACGTGAGTCTTATATAAGAATCTCACATTGGAGTTGTGAGAATAAAGAGATTAATTTATAAGCCTGATGGGTTACTCCACCTATTGCCAATTGGTTTAGGGATAGAATCTCACTTAGACTTATATGTGGATCTCGTGTGTGCCAACTCTATTGGTCAGGCCTAAAGGCCTGATGAAATTTAACAATTAACTCAAAAATCGTTTGATATGTTACATATCAAAGGAGGTTCCATCCCAAAATCAATTGGCAACAGGTGGAGTAACTCCCCTAGTATATAAATTGGTTTTTTTTTTTGGTGATCCTACCGATATAGGATGCCCTTGGGCTGTAACAAACCACCATGCTCCACAACCTTCGCCCTCGACGGCTTCACTCTAGGTAGCTTCACTCTGAGTATGTAGCCATTTCCTTTGGACCACATCACTCTAATCTAAGTAGCCCTCTACTAGGTAGCCATTTTCTCTCGTGGACGGTGTCACTCACTCTGAGTATATAGTCCTTTTCTCTGGACGGTTTCAGTCTACTCTAGGTAGCCCTCTCCTAGGTAGCCCTTTCCGAAACTTAGGCCCGTTATAAGTGGTTTTTCCAGCACGGCCATCGAGCATAGTCCATCCCACACCGGACCGAGCATGACTCCGGAACAGGGTCCGTCCCACCAAGCCGAGCTCCTTGGAATCGATCCGAGGATCGATGTCTTTAATACCATTATTACATACCGAAGGAGGTTCTGTCCCAAAACTAATTGGCAATGGGTGGAGTAGTTCCCCTAGTATATAAATTGGTATTTTTTTGGTGATTCTACAGATGTGGGATACCTTTGGACTGTAACACGATAATTGCTCAATAGTAACTCAGATAATTCGGTTCAGTCCCAAAGTCAACTTGATTAAGAGTTTAACTCAATAGAGCATGACTTGACTTGATAATGAGCTTGACTTAGTTCCTTAGGTTAATGAGCCGAAGGTCAAACAAACTAATTTTTTATCGAACCAAATTCCATCAAAAGTTCGAAACCTTAATTCAAGTTCGAACAAGCAGTGTTTGACTTGTCCCGGCTCGTTCACACTGCTGCCTGCAAATTTAATGCAAGTAAACATACATATTTTCAAGAATTTTGAGCTTAACTTCGCCTAATAAAACCAGACCGTTTCAAAAAAAAAAAAAAAGTTTCCATCATATAAGCTATTGCATATCAGAATACCAAACAATTTGAAATATTTAACTACATATAAGTAGCCTTCATTTGTTTTTAAATTCTTAGTTTAATTGTGACAACGCAACCATTATGGATAATTATATTTAGAATAATTATTTCATGTGTTAATCGTGTTAGTAAATTAATTAATTTGTGATGGAGACAGAAATAATTACATAATAAATACATAGAGCCATTTAAAACCTTTACAAATGAAATTTCTTAGAAAATGAGGTGAAGTTTTACACACCATAATGTGAACTCACTACATCATGTTGAATTAGATCGAATTCGCAAATTGACAATAATCTAAATATTAATTTATTCTTAAATAAGATTATCTGATCCAGTCTAAATTACGGTGATGACAGGTATTTCAACATTTTTAGGGATGTTCATCACAACTTCAATCATACATCAGAAATAAGACTGATAAAGATTTGGAATAGGGGTCTAAGACCAAACCAAATAGAATTCAACTAAGAATGGTCATTAGTAAATGACTCGATCGGGTTAATTTTCTACTCAGACTAGTATTTACAAGTAGACTATACCGAGGTGCTAACTTAGCCTATACTAAAACTCCTAATTGAGGTAATGAAACGGTCTTTTTAAATGTACATCCATTAATAGTGACATCCTTTTTAAGTATTATTATTCATTTTTCCTTGTTGGAAAGTTGAAGGAAAAACGGATTGTTAGTGGACAATCACTAAAACTATGGGTTGTTTACCCCAACGGTCCTGACACTTTATCATTGTGTGTTGTTAATCTAGTCCTTTTATTTTTAATTATGTCGATTTAGTTTATAATGTACGTTGTATCATTAGAAGAGCTCCTGGAGCAGCTGGACCGCCAGAAGCCCAAACAGTCGAAAGCACTAATTTGCACAGCCAACTTCAAATGGATATAACTTTTCATTCGTAAGGAGTTACGGGGACCATGCAAGCCCAGACACTTTGTTTCTAGCCTCGGCTATTTTTTGTCAAATTTAGCTTCTAAACATGTTCTCGAGCCACTTTTATGTTTTCTGCCTAGTTTAGGAGTCGTTTCGTGATTTTGTATTTTTGTGGCATTTTTGTAATTTTTCATATTAGGGTTTCTCTTTATTTTCCTATAAATAGTAGCTGTGAATGGTTGTATTGCTTATTCTCAAAAGTTTCTGAATTTTAAATCCTATTTTTCTCTCTCTTCAGTTAAAACGAGATATTATATGTTTACATTTTTAGAATCGGATTATAAGCTCATAATTGGTTAAATATTCTTACGTTTTTAGACATTTATAAACCTTTAAGGAGGTTGAACATATAACATGAAAGAGGAATTGTATTATTTTTTTGGGTTAGCGGTTAACCGGCATAACCGAACTGAATTACCGAAAGTTGGTTAACCGGTCTTTTAAGTTACGGTAGCGGTTAGAGATTTTTGAGTATTTTGGTTACGGTTAACCGAACCAAAATACTTTTCGGTACAATTAACCAAACCATGAACACCCCTAGTTAAAACTGTATCGATTTAGAATTGAGGGAGAAATAGAGAAGAATTTGAGGAAGAGATAGACAGAAAAGTAAGGGAGAGAGACAGTTTGATCAACATTCCAAAATTATAAATTCATTACAACCTAATTGCCCTCTATTTATAGAATTAGGGAGGGGGATAACTAACTAATACTATCTTAATTGCATAATAAAAGAAAACTTACCTATATCGTCATTAATATAAAGCTACTTTTTTTTCAATAAATTGCGACAAAGTCGCTAAACAAGCCTGCCACTCGCTAGGTGAGGCCTAAGTCCGACCGCAACAGCATGGGGACCAAAAGCAGCAAACACAAAACAAGAAAATAGGAACAAAACGCTCTCCTTAAAACACGACACAGCAACCAAAGGGCATAGGACCAGAAAAGAAACGGGAACAAGAAACAACAGCGCTCGCAGAACCAACATGCACAGGGATCGTAGCTGAAGAAGAACCAAAAGGCCGGCACAAGACCCATGAATGGGACTGAAGCCACCCCCAACACCGAACTTAAATCATTGGGCAAGAATGTCTACCACCATAGCCGGGTCGAAACCATCAAAGTTGAGACCCACTTTTTCTCCTATCTCTATTATCCGCTCTGCTTTCAGGATCCTCTTATCATACTCCTCTTCAGTGATCTTGTGGATTCGATTTCCCCTATTCTGTTTTTTTCCTCTTTCCAGCTGTCTTAGACGATTTTCCAACATCACTTCTAATAGAGATATCCTTCAGGAAGTCTTGCAACTCCCGCTTCTCTCTTTCCTTTATCTTGCGTTTGATCGCTTTTCTCTCTCTTTTTGTTGTGCCAAATTTTTCCTTTTTCCTCTAGCCCATGCTAGGCCCTTCCATTGATGGAGTTGATACTAGCTGACTCTTTAGCAAACTATCCTCAGCTTGAGAGTTACCGATTGCTGTTATGGGCTCGAATCTTGGAGGGAATTCAGGCGCGGATGTTGTTCACTCGTTATCACTGTTACTTCCTTGAGTATCGGTATCAGGTGTGGTTATCTAAGTATGATGTTGATCAGTTGGAGCTTCACCATTCTCAACCCATGGCCGTAGTAGGGGATGCCGAACCACCTACTGTGGAGCATAAGGCACAGCATGCTGGAGCGATCGCTGCAGGGCCCATCTCCCAATGATTTGGCCTTTGAGGTGGAGGGAAGCATGTCCAGACGGCTGCCAAGCAATTCCCATCCCTTCATTTGCCAACCGCGGGGCAGGAATTCTAATCTCCTCACTAATAATCGAGCGTTCTGGTACCAGCTGCAAAGAAGGATGAACCTGTGAAGAGTGTCTTGCCACGGTCATGGATTCGTTTCCTTGGGGGGAATGTGATGGGGAATAGGCCTGCTCCGTATCCAATCTAGCAGATGCGGCTTTGGACACAACACTGGGAGATTAGTCTGGTACTAATACAGAGCTTCCTTCTTTAACGAAGATCAAACGGGTTCCTCCACTGTGGTGAACCTGGACCATTTGGTGGATACATGTTATGTGGCAAGTGTCAATCAGAATCCTTGCTACATCAGCGCACCTCATAGTGGATGTTCTGGGATCCACCCTAATAAACTTCCCCCATATTTTGGCAAAATCGGCAAAGCATTCATTTGACTAACACTAGATAGGCAATCATGGATTTCGAGCCAAACCCTTCTGTTAAGGGATCCAAGCATATTTCCAGAGTACTTATATACTTCTCCGAACATTCATAGGAGAATCTCCTTACGGGGGCCGAGGTAAGCATCCATAGTGTCAATCGAATCACAGACCAGAATAAAGGAGTTATCGCTTAAGCCTTTAGGTGTAAGCCCGTAGAGGTCATTTTCGGTGATAAATGTAAGAACATTATCGAGACTAGCCTCACCAGATGAATGGGCAATTATTGACTGCTTAAGCCATGCCTCAACACTCTTGTTAGAATTTGACACTGCAATCCTTGGAATATCTGTGTTAGCATGTGCCCCATTCCAATTAGTTGATGCGCTCCCCAGGTCTTGAGTCCTACATGCGGTTCTGACTTACTGTGTTGTGCTCTGCTGTGGTTGGCCTCAAGTGGATGTAGGTCGTGCACTTCTGACTGAGTTTGCCTATTGCACCCTGAGCTTTACACCCGCAACCCATCTTCCGTTCATGGAATTGACAGCCCGTGTAGCTTCATTCAAGTCATGAAACCGAACAAAGCGAAAAGACCGTGTAGTTCTCAATCTTCTTTTCACAGGGACAAATGTGTCATATATTGATCTGAAGGCACGAAAAACAGCCCTAGGTCACGAATTTGTCGTTCTTTCATGTAGACCACCAACGAAGATGGATGTCCCTATACCGACGTGTAGCATTTTCGGTGGTTGAAGAAGGATTCTTAGAGCTGCACTAAACCCGCCCGTTCCCTGTGAAACGCAACAGAGGAAAAAGAGATCTAGTGGAGATGGTGGTGTTTGGTGGAGAACTTTGATGTTGTGGATGGTGATGTTGGTGTTTGGTGGTGAAAATGGAGGTCTGGTAGAGATGGTGGTGGGCGGTGGTGGAAGTCGGTGCTGCATTAGTGGGAGGTGAGATCTGGTGGTGGATGGTAGAAATTGGAGGTGGAGAGTGTTGGTGGAGGTCAGTGGTGGCTATGGGGTGGTCGAATCGAACCGGGAGGTGGAGGCACGGTGGTAGCTATGGTGGCGTACTTGGTTGTTAAGAAGGGGGGTGTTGATGTTCCCTCGATGGGCCACCTAAGTGCTGACGGAGTGCGGCGTCCGTTGTACGACTGGACCGGCAGGACACGTTCAGTCCTTGACGGTGACTCCGACCCTAGGGGAGCTATTCACGCGCCCTCACACGCCGGGAATGGGTGGCACATCAGGGGTCTTTTGACCGTTGGGGGTCTGTTTTTAGGAGAGAGAAGAGAGGGTTCTTTTGACCATTATATAAAGTTACTTACTAAAATACTATTTAATCATATATCTAATACGTGATTAATTTATTTATCTTGTATTAATTTTTTATAATTATAATACCATATTTTAATAACTCTAAAGTAATGCACTCAAACTAAGCCAAACTAGGAGTGTGACCCAAGGAGACCTAACATTAAATGTGAACAGGACCCTTAAATAATGCAGTCAAATTAGTGGTAGAGAGTCCTCTGTAATATTTTTCTTTTTTTTTTTTTTTTTGGGGGGGGGGGGGGGGGGGGGGGTCAAATGTGAAACTTTTCGAGGACAATGATATATTTATAAAAAATAAACATTTGACTATGTTCACAAAATTATTAAATTATAAAAAATAATGTCAAATTAGTTTTATTTTTATAAGTTAAGGATCTTGTATCATATATCAGATATATAATTAAATGTATTTTTTTAAATACGGTACAACTGTTCATTTTATATATGTAAGGAAAGGAAGTAAATGTCAATGTCCATCAACATCCTTCATGTTTCTTTAGACCAGGTATTGTTAGAAAAATAAATACGAGCAAACAGAACTTATTTGTTAACAAATGAAATTGTTATCGTGTTATCAGACGTTATTATCCTAAAGTCATTTATGTACCCATATTATTATAATGGGACTGGACTGATTGACACTGTGTATCCCAAGATTTAGACGATGTATAATGTTGTAATTAGTCCAGAGCGCTGGATTACAACATGCCTTAATATTGTCCAGTAAAGGGAACGAGTTGAACAAGAAAGGAGCTAGACTGAAACAGAGAATGGAAGAGTTGTTCCTATTTTTCTTGTATCTTTTCGGCTAGAAGAAGAGGTCCTAATTATACCGAGTCAACAAAAAAAATCACACAACACTACACAGTTTCATAGGGTTGCACATAGGGACAACCCTTCCCAGGTCTACTATAAATCCCCTCACTCCTGATGAAAGTAAGATTTGATCCCAAATCTCAATTATCATGCTAAGAAGCCTTATCAGCCAAGCCAGCTGGCACCTTCGTTGAGGCCATCCATATCGGTTTTTTTTTTTTTTTTTCTTTTGAAAATTATGACTCTAATCCACATAAATGATCAAATTATACTCTAGAACTAATAATAAATTATACTATGATCTATATCTAAGATGATTAAAAAATTAAATTATTATTTACATTAGAGGTTCATATATATTATTTGTTGTGTCAATTTAATCCCTTTTATTTTTAATTATGTCAATTTAGGTCTTAAATTTGCCTTATTTCATTTTCGTTCTATAGTAAAACTCTTGTGACACCCACGTCTACTGACACCCACCGTCGGCTCTCTCTCTCCTCTGCTCTCTCTCTCTCCTCTGCTCTGCAAGTACCAACGTCTACTGACACCCACCGTCGGCCACCTCGCCGGCTCGAATCCACCCACCGGTGACGTGACTGTGACGGCGACGACCCACCGCCGGACAAGCGTACCCACCACCACCACCACAACCTCGACCGCGCCCGACCCGACCCACCATCACTTCGACCTCGACCGACCACCTCGAACCACCCTCACTTCGACCTCGACCGAACACCCACCACCTCGAACCACCCTCCACAACCCACCACCACCCACCACAAGTTGTAAATCCACTCGCCCGACCTGACCCACCATCACCTCGACCTCGACCCACCGACTCTCGCGCCCCACCACCACCTCTGACCCACCTCACCACACCGACGACCCACCTCTGACCCGCCACTTCGACCCACCCAGCACCGCACCAACCCTGACCACCGCAACTCACCGACGACCCACCACTGCCGGACGCCACTTCGACCTACACACCACACCTCCACTGACACAGCCACCGACCCTCCCCCACCACCACACAGCCGCGCAGGCCCTGAGCCCGGCCACCGCCTAATTGCACCCAATCACCCACCACCACCGCCACCACACACGCCACTGATAGTCCAAGCTAGTACAGAGGGCCGGTCCACCAAGGCAGTACCGTCCTCAAGGCTTCCACCGATCACCGCCTTCATAAGACCAAACGGGGAGCCGACCGGCGCAGGTAAGTGAAAATCGGTCGGCCCAAGGTTTGAATCCTTATCCTTCTACTTCGAGTTCTCGTCTTTTAACTTCTAATAATAGTGCGACTCTTAAATCCCTTTTTATTTTGCATTGTTTATCTAGACTTGAGAGTGTACATATCTATAGTGATAGAAGTGTATGAACGTGACTAGACATGAAACTCAAAACGTGAGGCCATCTTTACAGGGGGTGGGGAGGGGGAGAGAGAGGCCAAAGAGGGAGGGAAATCTAAGAATAGAGACACTAAATATCGGGACATTGAAACAGAAGAGCAATGAGGTAGTCCAAATGATGATGAAAAGAAGGATCAATATCCTGTGCCTACAGGAGACTAAATGGGTAGGCTCGAAGGCAAGGGAGATGCTAGGACACAAACTATGGTACTCAGGGAAAACCAGAGGGAGGAATGGTGTAGGAATTATAGTCGACAACAGTCTTAAGGATAAAGTAGTCGAAGTGGCAAGAACTGGGGATAGGATCATAGGCATCAAGATGATCGTAGATTGGGAGATAATGAACGTGATCAGTGCCTATGCACTACAGACTGGACTACCAGAGAACGAGAAGGCCGCATTTTGGGAGGACTTAGACAGAACGATGCAAACCATACCACAAGATGAACAAGTGGTGATTGGTGGGGACTTCAATGGGCATGTTGGCGAGAAAGAAGATGGATACGCGACTCACCATGGAGGATTCTGGACTTCGCGGTCATTTATGAGCTCACAATTGCCAGCACCTTTTTCAAAAAGCGTGACGAGCATCTCATCACGTATCAAAGCGGAGAGGCGAAGACTCAGATCGACTACATCCTACTAAGGAAGAGGGCACAGAGACAATGCAGGGATTGTAAGGTCATCCGAGGAGAGGACCTATCTAAATAACATCGGGTGGTGTGCGCGGATATAAAGGTCAAGAAGTGGGTCAGAAGAAGCAGGAAACCCGTGCAGGGACGTACCCGCTGGAGAGATTTGAAAGGGGAAAAACTTAGAGTCTATAAGGAAAGGGCGGATTTAGAGCTCAATTGGGACGAGGAGGGGGATATTAACCGAAAGTGGAATGAATTGGCCCAGAAAATCAGGAGTTTGGCACGCGAAGTTTTGGGAGAGTCAAAGGGTGAGACAATCACCCACAGAGAGTCATGGAGGTGGGGAGAGGAAGTCCAACAGAAGATTAAAGCGAAACGAGACCGGTTTAAGGAGTGTGAGCGCAATAGAGAAGAGGAAAAGAGATGACAATATCAGCAAGCCAAGAAAGAAGTGAAGAAAGCAGTTAGTGAGGCAAAGTCACGAGCATATGAAGAGTTTTACAAGAGGCTGGACACTAAGGAGGGAGCCAGGGATATATACAAGATAGCCAGAGAAAGAGAGAGGAAGACGAGGGACCTAGGGCAAGTAAAATGCATTAAAGGAACGGATGGGCAGGTGCTAGTGGAAGGGCATCAAATTAGAGCTAGTTGGAAAGCCTACTTCCACGATCTGTTCAACAACCGGGGAAACACAGAGATAGATTTAGGGGAGCTCCAGACTACGGAAGAGGATGAGAACGAATGCTATTGTGAGCGAATTACCCCATAGGAGATCAAGGAAGCCCTAAAACATATGGGTAGGGGAAGAGTAGTTGGTCCAGATGGGATACCCATTGAGGCATGGAAATGCTTTGGACAGAGGGGTTGCAGCTGGCTAGCAAAACTCTTTAACCAAATCTTGATGGGGAACAAGATGCCGAAAGAATGGCGGAAGAGCACACTGGTCCTAATCTACAAGAACAAGGGTGATATCCAGAGCTGCGCCAATTACCGGGGGATCAAATTAATGAGTCACACCCTCAAGTTGTGGGAGAGAGTCATAGAAAAGAGAATACGACAACAGACGGAAGTGACCGAAAACCAGTTTGGGTTCATACCTGGGAGATCAACAATAGAAGCCATTCATCTCTTACGGCAGATGATAGAGCAATACAGGGAGAGACAAAAGGACCTCCACATGGTCTTCATCGATCTAGAGAAGGCATATGACAGAGTGCCAGGAGAGGTACTGTGGAGAGTGTTGGGAAGGAGAGGCATCCCGATGCCTTATATTCAGGCCATTAGGGACATGTATGAAGAGGCATATACTAATGTGCGAATAGGGGAAGGGGAGACAAACACTTTCCCTATTACAGTAGGGGTCCACCAGGGCTCTGCCTTAAGTCCCTTCCTGTTCATTCTAGTAATGGATGAGCTCACTAGACATATCCAAGGGGAAGTACCTTGGTGCATGCTTTTTGCAGACGACATAGTTCTGGTAGGGGAATCTCATGCGGACATAAACAAGAAGCTAGAGCTATGGAGAGGCGCACTAGAATCCAGGGGTTTAAGGATTAGCAGATCTAAGACCGAGTATGTGGAATTCAAATTCGACCGTTCCCCCACGACCAGCACCGAGGAGGTTAAGATTGGAGCAAAAGCCGTATCAAGTAAGGAGAGCTTCAAATATCTGGGTTCCATGATACACCACTATGGTGAAGTGGATGAGGATGTCAGTAAGAAGAATAAAGTAGGCTGGCAGAAGTGGAGGATGGCATCCGGGGTGCTGTGTGATAGAAAGTTCCCGCTAAAGTTAAAGGAAAAATACTATAAGACGGTAGTAAGACCGGCTATGCTATATGGGGCAAAGTGTCGACAAATGAAACAAAATCAAACACAGAGGATGAAGGTGGCAGAGATGAGGATGCTACGATGGATGTGTGGCCACACAAGAAAGGATAGGATTAGGAATGATGTGATACGAGGTAAGCTGGGTGTAGCCTCGATCGAGGAAAAATTGAGGGAGCACAGCCTGAGATGGTTTGGACATGTTAGCAGAAGACCGACCTCAGCCCCAGTCAAGAGGTGTGAATAGCTAAACACAGAGATAAGCAGAAGAAGGAGGGGCAGACTAAAGAAGAGTTGGCTGGAGACGATTCGTCAAGACCTAACCCACCTAAACCTAAGAGAGGAGATGACCTCAGATAGGACAAGTTGGAGGGCTAGCATTAAGGTAGCGCAGATGGCAGAGTAGAGTAGTAAGGGGAGTGGCTGGTAGTCTAAGATTCTTAGGCAAGCATAACCTCTAGTGTAGCACTATTAGGCTAGCTAAGTCCCTAATCATGCCCATTCTCCTATTTCTTCTTCTTCTTCTTCTTCTTCTTCTTCTCCTTCTCTGTTTTTTCTTTTTTTTTTTTCCCTTCTACGTTTTCCTCTATATGCATGTTATTGATTGGTGGTTTATTTGCAGGCACTCAACTCCTTCAGGTTGGGGGTCCCCGGAAACAGTCTCCTTTCCTGACGGAAGGGGTAAGGCTGCGTACATCAACCCCCCCCCCCGACCCTGCGTTCTGCAGGAGCCGCAAGGCACTGGGACTGCTGTTGTTGTTGTTGTTTGTAGTAAAACTCTTGTGAAGTTGGCAACATAATTTTTAGTAGCAGAGTGAAGTGTGAGTTCAAGCTGGGTCAACAGGTGGATTTAGATTCGGACATAACGAACAAATCAAGAATTACACTATTAGCTCAGCTCAATTTTATTATGGGGCTAAAGTAACGCAATTAAAGCTCTGTTTGTTTCGGGGGAAAACCTCATTCTAAGAAGTGGTTTTCCCCTTTTCCTTTGTTTGGCACATCATTAGCTCAAGGAAAAAGTTTTCCGACCGAAAACTTTTTCCCTCAAATGAAGAAAATTGACTTCCTTTTCAAAATGGGGGAAGTTGCCATTCTAAGTGACTCGGAAACCTTGGCAGTTATCATCAGGAAAATCGAGATCGAATCAAAATAAACCCGACTGTACTGTAGATATTTAATGTCAACAACGAACAAGAATTAGACTAAATAATTAAAAGCAGCTTGGATACTACTTTATTATTATTGCAAAAGAATAACTTTAATCAAGTTGAATCGTTATATAATATTATAGAAGGAAATTATCTAGGTAATATTTCATTTTGTTAATTCATATATGTTGTATTATTACATATGTTGTCCTATAAAAAGATATAAAATGATTGATGAAAAATATTTTTTTAAAACATACACGAAGACATTACAATGGGGAATTAAGTTTTCCTTTGAAACAAACAACGGAAAACCTCACTCGAATTTATATTTCCTTGGAAAACCTTTTCCAAAGAAAAATCAATTCCTAGATTTTACTTTTCCGTCAAAACAAACGGCGCCAAAATCTAAAAGTGTTAAATTGATACAATGTACAAACTACATAGATGGTTTTTTTTTTTTTAAATTTGCTTTATGCTTCTTAGGGCTTGGGGCTCTCGAACACAACCTCTACCTTGAAGGAATAAGACTGTGTACAGTATTGATGTAAAAGCATCCTTTAACATCTGAAATTTGACATTATAAATGATATGTGTATCTAATTTATAAATTTAAATTAGGTATTTAATAATACAGCTAATAAATTTATTTCCCATAAGTTCATATATATAATAAAGCTTAATTAGTGTGGGGTTCATGAGATTGAGGCAAGGAAAGTCCTAGATTCACTTTCGATTAGTATTTCATTTAAGATAAACAAATAATCCGAGGGATCCATAAGTTTGACTCGTAGAAGACCTCTCCAGTACTTAAATCTGTAAGAAAAATCAGTGAAAGCAGTACAATTACAGCGAGAATACAACAAAAATTACAGTAAGAATATTGCTGAAAATACAGCGTAAATACTGAAAATTACAGCAAAAATACTGCAGAAAATACAGTGTATACTGAAAAATTACAGCACAGAAAATTACTGAAAATTATTGCATGAGAAATTACAGAAATTTGCAGAAATTAAACCGGTTATTGCTGTAAATTTAAACTATAATCGCACCAAAATTATCTGTAAAATTTGTGAGGTATACAGCAAAATAATTTAGTAATTTGATAGAAAAACCGCAGTAAGACGGATTAAACACAACAACCAAATAATACAGGAAAAGAGGAGAGATTGATTAGAATACCAAAGATACCGTACCGCGGGAAATACCACTATCCTAAAAGACGATTTCGCCGCTGCTCCAGTGCAAACAGTGATTTCGGTGGCCCTCCTCTAGGATTAACGCGGTCCAACTTTTAACGTACACTCGTTAGTCGTTGGGTAGGAGAGTGCGAGAACTTTGCCCAAGTACTTGAAGAAAGAGGAAGGAAGCCGAGAGGAGGAAGAAGATGGAGTTGGTTTTTTTTTGGATGATCCCAATCTAAGCTTAAGCATTCTATTTATACTAATCCAAAATGCTAACAGGTATAAATGTTGTAGTAAATTGTTATGTCCAACGGCCAGTAACATTTCCAGTGCATTAACACCGAGTCCAATAGCTAGTAATGTTTTTGTGCATTTAAACCGAGCTCAATAGCTAGTTGGTGCATTAACATTTCCACCTGAGTGCGGGTGGCACGCGCGTGGTTCCCACTATCCCTTCACCCATGACTTAATTCAATTGAGTTGAGGGCATATACCCTTATAAACTCTACTAAAGCCCCTTAATTTGTCTATGTGGGGTAGAGGGTTTTTTTTTATTGTATTCTCAAAATAGGATGTAATTTTTCCATAATTTTTAAGTTTAGCTTGTATCATTTTTTCAACAAAATCAATATATGTATATAAACTAATGATAACAAAAGCTAAAATAGTTTGTAGGGAATACCGCTTATGAAGATCACCCACGTAATAACGAGCGAAAAATCGAAGTGACAATCATAAACAAAGGGGACAAGGAGAACACCGGATTTACATGATTCAGCTGAAGCCTACCTCCACGAAGGAGAGCACAATAATTTCATTAATATCATTGGAATTTACATGAGACATCTCAACTCACAATCCTCTCAAACTTTGACTCAAAACCCTAATGGTAACATGTACAACTTTTATGTATATATAGAGCAACCACACTAAAACCCTAGTATCTCATGGGCCTAAATAGGATTGGCCCAATTGTATACCTAATAAACCAGACCCAATACAATCAGGCTCCACACATAACCCAAAATAGTTAAACAAATATAATAAATACTTTTTATAACTTATCATCTCCCTTAGTTGAAGTTGAAGCAAAATAGGTTAAGCAGAGAAACGTGAATAGTAATTGTTAAGATTTATCAGGCTAAATGCTCAACTCACAAATTTAAAATATATGAAGTTTACATATAAGTCCAAATAAAGTTTTATCTAAAACCAATTATAGCTCACCATTTATATGATCGCATGTTGCCTACGCATGTCTGCCTTACTTCTTGTTGCTGACACCATTTTGATGCTTCCATGCTTGTCTTACTCTCCGTGTTCTCCGTGCTTTTCATGCCCTTCTCGCTTTTCAGGTTAGGGGTCCTCGGAAACAACGTCTCATTCCCAGACCCTGCTCACGCGGGAGCCCTTTTGCATTAGGCCTGTTGTTGTTGTTGTATATTTATATATTAATTTATTTTGTCTTACAATTTTAATGTGAGATTCAACTAGACTCATAAATGAAATACTTAACCCAAAAAAAAATTGGTCCTTTTTTCGATAATTAGCTACAGAGTCGCAATACAGAGCAGACAACTCGAACAAACGAGCCCTGAGTCAACCCCTATTAGGATGAGGAACAAAACAACAGAAACAGTATAACAGGAATACAAAACAAAAATAGAAATACATTAAATACCATTAGGGAGGAGTCGAAAACAAGACAAACTAAAAGACAAGAGTAGAGGACAGTTACGCCCCTAATCTATTGAAGTCATGTACTCGATCATAAGCTAATCATAACCATCAAAACACAGCCCTAGTCTTTTCCCCATCTCCCATGTACGCTTCACAATGAAAAACTTATCGACATTTTTAACACTATAGCTTGCCCATTTCCCCTTTATTCCTCTTTTTTGGTAACGGTGGTCCTTATATTTTTTATGAGGGTGATGGGAGAGCCTTAGACCTATAAAATCACTAAATTATGTAATTTAATATATGTTGCTTTTACATTACAACGACCCATTTTATTTTTATCATCAAATTTGGATTATATTTGGGACCCGCTTTTGTAAATTATGATTTAGTCTATTATTATTCGTTCTTGAATCTCATAAGATTATTCTTGAAAGCGATAATAAAGTGGTTCTTAAAGCTCTTTTAGGTTGGCTTTAGCAAAATTTTAAACTATGATGGATGATATTCATCTTATCAGCGAGCAGTGTACCCATGTCACCTTCAATTACTTTTTTCGAGAGGCAAATAGATCAATGGAATGGTTAGTGATGTCGGGCTCAAGGGCGTTTGATCTTTCAGTGAGGTAATATTTGAAGAAAAATTATTTACAAAACTATCATGCAAAGTATTGAAAACTGTACCCAAATAACGTGCATGTCATTTTTGGAATTTTTTTAATGTTTTTTTCAATTTTTTTTACTTTTTTTAAATCTAAGGGGAAGTATTCAATGCACTATCTCTAATACGCAAATGCGCGTTTTTTTTTTTTTTTTTTTTTTTTTGGTGATGGTAGGGACTGGGAACCAGTTTCAGCAACTCCCTCGAAGCAAGGGACGACCTGAAGCATCAAAGAGGATAATACGGCAGAGAGTAGAGGGGGGCTCCAAAATACCAGGATCATACCCCACTCTTGTATAACCCTCGTTTTCCATAAAATCAGCTGCTCTGTTTGTTTCTCTGAAAACATGAGAGAAAATAACTTGGATAACCCCAGAGCAGATCTTCCTAATGTCATCCACGATAGCACAAATTTCGCTCGAACATTCATACCGGCCCTGGAGGGTTCGAATCACAACTTGATTATCTCCTTCAAGAATGACTTTCTGCGCCCCATTGGAGATTGCATCCCGCAAGCCATCTCGAGCGGCAACAGTTTCAGCAGCGAGAATGGACGTATTTCCCATTCTTCTAGTACCGGAGGATAGAATACTCCCCTCCCAGTCACGGATTACATAGCCTGCTCCCGTCTCAATTCCTCATTTTGACCCGTCGAAGTTTACTTTCACCCACTTGTGATCCGGGGGCGACTAGGACACCCAAGTGTTGCCCCTTCTATTGATTGTGGTGGTTCTCTTGGTTACAGAACCTTCGTCCGGCATATTTCTGCACTCCCATTCTAGCACCATGGCGCAGGCTTTGCTGACAGTCTGCTCTGGGTTGGCCTTCTCTCTCCTGAATACAGCCGCATTTCTATCTTTCCAGATGTGCCAGCAGAGGGCCACTAATCTTTCCAATTCATGATTCTCCTTCCTTGTTCTCATTTCCTCCACAATCCTGGCATGGGAGGGCCGTTGGTTTATTCATTGGGTAATATTGACCCGCTCCCACACTGCTTTAGCATGAGGGCAACTAAGCAGAATATGAGATATGTCTTCTCCTCCCTCCCCACACCAAGCACAGTGGGAATCCCAGCCAGGAATTCTTATGACCATTTGAGATCCTGTGGCCAGGTAGTCATTAAGCACTTGCCACAGAAAAATCTTGATATTCGGTTGGATGTTCAAGTCCCAGATCCACTTAAACTCCCACCCGCTCCTATCATCCCAATTCAGATTATGAGCCATCCACGTGGCTAATTTCACGCTGAAGGATCCCGTGCTTGTGAATCCCCAACATAGACGGTCCTCCATCCTGGACTTAGGAATGGGGACTCCCAGGATGAATACGTAAATGCACGTGCTTGTATGTATATTTATTTTTTCAATTATTGATATTTTCTTGATTATAGTAAATAAATTAAATTAAATTATTTTTTAAAATGTGTAAATTAAATTATACACAAATTTAATTTAAATATTTAATAAATAATTTAATTTAATTTATTTATTATAATTAATAAATAGAAAATAAAACATACTTGCACCCGCTAGTTACCCATCGTGCATTAAAATTTAATTTCTTTTAAAAAGGTTAAAAAAGAACAAAAAAATTCATATGATAACTTGGATGTCATTTGAGTAAATACTTTTCTTTAAAACTCAATTTTAAAAATATTTTTTTCTTTTGATGTTATTTTAACTCTTATACCTACTCGACAAAATTCTTTTCTCTCTCATCAAGGCTAATGCCTTAGAATCCACGTCTTCATGGACCGTCTTTGTCAAACTTCATGGGGCCTTTTCTAGGCTCAACTCACAGAATTGGCACACATAAGATCCACATACAAGTTTAAGTAGAGTTTCATTCTAAAAATAATTGGCAATAGGTGAAGTAACTCACTACACTTATAAATTAATATCTTTATACTTATCATTTCAATGTGAGATTTAACTAAGGGGCTCACATATGAAGTACTCCTCAACAAGTCTCAAAACTATTTTTCTTTTTTTTTTTTCCCTTAAAAGTCTTGTATGGTAAGAAACTGCTAAGAATTTTCCTTTTCTTTAAAAAAAAAAAAAAAAAAAAAAAAAAAAAAACAAGTAGAACATTCAATAACAGTTTCCTTAGCAGTATAAATAGCACCCCCCATCTTCCTCCGCTTGATGCCCTAACTCCATCTTCCACCATCCCACCCAAATCTCTCTCTCTCTCTCTCTCTCTCGATCTCGATCTCGAATACAATGGAGAAGTTGCCAAAATGTGAAGCAAATTACACAGCACTTACCCCCATCACCTTCTTGAAGAGAGCCGCCCGGTTCTATGGTGGCCGGACCTCCATTATCTACGGCACTCACACCTCCTTCACTTGGCTTCAGACCTACCACCGCTGCCTTTCCCTCGCCTCCTCCCTTCGCTCCCTCGGGATTGCCAAAAACGATGTGGTGAGTTCGACTTGCGAGTATTGTCTTAGTACCTACTTGGTCAAGCTTCTTCACTTAAAATATATTTGACTGAAAAAAAAAAGCACTTTTATGTAGAAATATACCTTGTTTTTCAACTTTTTATAATGAGATTTATGTAAAAAAAATCTTCCAAAAAGAGTTTTTTGTTGTAACTTGACCAATGAAACCCTTAGGCCTCGTTCGGTTGCTCTATAAAATAATTTCCTACGAGAAGTTATATTTCATGAAAATTCAGTTTCTATATTGGCTTCTTAGAAAGATGGTAAAATATGTTTGGTAGGCAGGACGAGGAACTGAACTTCCTTCGGGAAACAATTAAAAACAAAGAAACTAGAACTTATATAAAGAAAACTAGATAAGTTGCTTCCTACATCTTGAAGGAATTAGAAATTGTTTAGCAATTTCTACTTCACACAATCTGCCTACTTCATGTCAACAAACAAAAGCTTAAATTCGTACTTCTCATAAATTTTTACTTCCTACGTAACAAACGAGGCCTTAATCTTGTGATAAAAGTACTTACCTACAAAATATTAGTTACTTGTATATCAAATTGGTATATTAAAAAAGACTAATATTTTTGTTAAAGCAAAAATATTACTATTATTACAGTAATTAATTTATATAAAGTTTTTCACTATTATTCATTATAAATCATATAATTGCTATGATAATAATATTTTTTAATTTGATGTAACAATACCCATAAATAATAATTAATTTAATGTTATGAAATTATACATTAAAGTAGAAAATTCAACAATTTGATATTTTTCTACGGTTATTTATCAATAGTACATTTTTTTGATAATTAGCGAGGAAAAACTCGCAAAACAAAAACTAATAGTCAATATACTTTACTCATTAGGTCAATTTAATAATTCTACTTTTAATTGTATTAAACACCATAATCATATCAAATATAATTAACTTACTATACAATCTACTTATTAACTCAATTTAATCTAATATATGATCATATCATTAAAAGTTTTATCAATAAATTAATACAAACTTTTATTCTCCAAATTGATGTGGATATAATATATATTGTATAAAGAATAAATTAAGATAATTAAATATATAAGGATCAAAATTATATAATAAATAAAGTACATTTACTTTGGCATAAATAATCATATTTTTAATAAGCTGACAATTGGAAAAATGATGAAATAACTCGCAGGTATCAGTGATAGCACCCAACATACCAGCACTCTACGAGCTTCACTTCGCAGCTCCCATGGCCGGCGCGGTGCTCAACACCATCAACACCCGCCTTGACGCGGCCACCATCGCCACCCTTCTCCGCCACTCCTCTGCCAAGCTCCTCTTCGTCGACTACGAGTTCCTCTCCTTAGCCCTCCACTCCCTCCTCCTCCTCTCCGGCAACTCCTCCTCCGGCAACCCCAGGCCACCGCCGCGTCTCATCCTCATCGACGACCTCGACTCCCCCTCCACCGCCGCCTCCCGCCACCTTCAATACCAACACCTCCTTCTTTCCGCCCGCACAGCCAAAGCGCCGTCGTCTTCCGCGCCACTCCTTGTTAAAGAATACGTTGATTCTCCGGAGGGGTTGCGGCTCGGCCGGGGATCCGAGCTTGAGTATGAAGAGCTCGTCCGGGCCGGCGACGTGGGGTTTGAACCCCAGGTGGTGACCGACGAGTGGGACCCCATTACGCTGAATTATACCTCTGGAACGACCTCGTCCCCTAAAGGGGTGTTTTACAGTCACCGTGGGGCTTACCTGAGCACTATGAGTATGATCATGGCGTGGGAGATGGGGAGGGAGCCGGTGTATCTATGGACTCTCCCGATGTTCCACTGTAATGGGTGGACCTTCACTTGGGGGATCGCGGCCCGAGGCGGCACCAACGTGTGCATCCGTACCACCGCCTCAGCCGAAATCTACCGGAGCATTGCGCTTCACGGCGTCACCCGCATGTGTTGCGCACCTATAGTGTTCAATTCTCTCCTTGACGAGGCATTTTCCGGCGAGGTTCTCCGGCGGCCGGTGAATATACTCACCGGTGGGGCACCTCCGCCGGCGGCGTTGTTGGAGAGGATAGAGAAACGTGGGTTCCACGTGGTTCACGCTTATGGGTTGACAGAAGCGACGGGGCCGGCGTTGGTGTGTGAGTGGAAGAGGGAGTGGGATAATCTAGCGCGTGATAGTCAAGCGCGGATAAAGGCGCGTCAGGGGATCAGCGTGGTGACGGTGGCAGATGTCGATCTAAAAAGCCTGGAAACGAATCAAAGCGTGCCACACGACGGGAATACGATGGGGGAGATCGTTCTCCGAGGGAGCGGCATCATGAAAGGGTACCTCAACAACGCCGCGGCGACAGCAGAGGCACTTGACGGTGGATGGTTTAGGACCGGGGACGTAGGAGTGGTGCACCCAGACGGGTATATTGAGATAAAGGACAGAGCGAAAGACGTGATAATATCGGGCGGTGAGAATATAAGCAGCAAGGAGGTGGAGGAGGTGATTTTCCGACATCCAAGGGTGGCGGAGACAGCGGTGGTGGCAATGCCCCACCCCAAGTGGGGGGAGAGCCCTTGCGCCTTCGTGGTGTTGAAGGATCGCAAGGAAAAGGACGAGAAGGCGGTGGAGAAGGAGTTGATCGAGCATTGTAGGGAAAATATGGCGCACTATATGGTGCCAAAGAAGGTCGCGGTGGTGAAGAAGCTGCCATGGCAGAATAATAAGGTATTGAAGAGGGAGCTGAGGGAGATTGCGAAGACGTTTACGGCGGTGGATGCAACGGCGGAGAAGGATTGTTCTGGTGGTGGTGGCGGTGGTGATGCGGCGGTTAGAGAACAGGGCCAGCCGCAGCAGATATTTGCCATGTCTCGTCTCTGATTTTTTTTTTTTTTTTTTTTTTTTTTTTTGCTGCTGATCGGGTGGATTCAGGTTTCTATGTTATTTTGATGTACGGAATTAGTAGTAGAGCATAAAGAGTAAACTACGTTTGGGAGTATAAATTAATATTTTTATGTATTATTCGGTTCTATATGTAAAAATTTTGTTCAAAAGGTCGTCAGATTTATGAAAAGATTATATAAGATTATATTTATGTCTACAACAATTCTCTTTTAAAAAATATTGATAGAGCGGAGAGTAACATAATTTTGTCAATTTGACTATTGTTTGATAGTGTTACCCATATTATTAAAGCTTAAGCCGTACCGATAGATAGCCAAAATTATGTACGTGGAATATTAGGGGTATGGGTTAGAGAAATGGTCAGCCATTGAGGGACTTGTAACTAAATCGAGACCTTCAGGTCGGAAACACATCTTTTGGATGAGAAGAGTTGGTTAACATGAAGAAGAGCTCAATATCAATTCCGATGATGCTAATGGGCGATTTTAATGAAATTTTGGAGCCTCACGATAGCGCAAATCCGAGTCATTTGGACCAATAGGAGTAAATTGGCTTTTGAGGTAGGCCGGTGGTGCGAAAATGACATTTTCTGGCATTTTAAGATGAGAACTATGTTTTGGATAACAGCCTGATGTGGGGATGCAGCAGCACCACAGCATCTGGGTCATGTTTTGTGGCTTTACCTGCTTATGTGTGTGCTTCGTATGTATCCTTGTTTCTTTGTTTTCTTTGTTCTTTGTTCTCCTATGGTTTGCTTTTAATTTGATGTGATTGTCCCGTTTTGTAGTGGTCCTTCGGATCCTTTTCGTGGGATGTCGGTTTTTTTTTGCAATCTTTTGCTAATTATCGAAAAAATCATATTAGTGGTAGCAAAAACAAGAAAGATAAAACATAGTATAAAGTAAGGTATAAATTTATAATTTGGGAGTTAAAAGCGATGAAATTAACAAAATAGAATATGGACATTTAGTTTGATATAAATATTATTATTTTCAAATGATTATTTTTTTATATTACAAAAAAAATACAAATATATGTTATAAATGTGTATTATGTGGTTAGCATTAAAAAAGATGCGTATTTTACCGTAGTTTACTTACAATGTAGTTATTTTATAGACCTTCAAGTTTCTTTAAGTAATTAATTTGTATAACTAATTTCTATCAAGAAATTAGTAGTTTCTAAAAAGAATAACTTCAATATTATGTACAGATAAGGAACGCATAGTAATATGTACTTATCATATTCTCTATAATAGGGCAACTGAACGTACTATCCTATACACCTAAGATCGTTAAATAAAGACAAGCTACGAAGTTTATTTTCAGATAAATGATAAACCAGCTCAAGTGAACAAACTTGCCATGTTATACTTGGTTGTGTATGGACTTTTGAAGCCGATTCTATAAAGTAAGTCCAAATCCTCCACATTTGTTTTTTCAATAATTAGCAATAAGGTCACGATATAATACAGGCTACTCGATCACAGCAAGGCCTAGGACACCCGTAAAGAAACAGGGACCAAAAGAGGACAAGCACAACAACAGACAAGTCCAAATCCTCCATCAAACATAGGAACTCACTTTACAAAATAAACCCATTATTTTTCAAAATCTGAGCCCAATCAATATCGAGCCTAGATTTGTCCAACAACATAAAATTGGTATCTTTTTTGTTTGTAGTTTTTAGTATTTCTGAAACTATTAACTATTATTCGAAAATGATTCTTTTGGTTTCTTTTATTTAGTGTTTTTCCTAACAGAAAACCAAAAACTATAAAAAATAATAAACTTGATTTTTTTAGTTTCTCTAAAAATTAGAAAATGCAGACAAAAACCGATACCAAATATGCCCTTAGAAATTTATTTTTTCATTTTCAAATCAAAAGTTCAAAACCCATTCCTTGTACAAAACTAGTCGGCAGAACGCCTGGTTGTTGCCCATTACGACACCATCAAGTATGGTCACCTACGCGCCACCATGCACCATCACTCGAGCATAGAAACACACAACTATGCAACACTATGGTTCGAAGCAAAGCCAAACCACCATGCATCACCATGAGACCACAGTCTCACCCCTTCTCGAACTTGTAATGTTAAGACTCTACATATGAGTCTAATAAAAATCGCACATGGAAGTTGTAAGAGAAAGTGATAAACATATAAGCTGGTAAGTTACTCCACCTAATGTCAATTTGTTTTAAAGTAAAACTTTACTTAGGCTTATATATGGATTTTATATAAACTAACTCTATGGGTCGGGCCAAGGCCTAGTGAAATTTAACAGGGTAAACCAAATGTTTGATGTATTATTTTTTTAGTACACAAACTTTGTGAAATAATTTTGTAAGCCAAACATTACATGTATTTAATAGAATAGTCCAAATAATAATGTCAAAGAGTGCTTTTTCCCTCTTCACACACCCGCACTACGACATTGTAGCACTAAGGAAAAAGAGTTAGATAAGAGGCGTATTTTACATCCTTTCACATCACCATTTGAACTATTTTAATAATTTACATGTAAGTAATTTGGACTGAATATTATTTAACAAAATTTATAGACTAAAATATTACTACATCAAGCCTCATGGTACTAATGTCCAGCTTATCCTCATGTTCAATGTTTTATTATATGTGTTAATTTACTACTATTCTTTTTCATTCAAGTTTTCCCCAATCAAAACCCTTTTTTTAACTCCAGACAGAAGATAATTACTACTGATAATTTTTAATCCAAGTCTCCTCTGAACTGGGCCGTTTAGTACGTAGAAAATAGATGCGAGAAGTAAAAATTCATGAAAATGAGTAAAGTTCCTTTAAAACTCAGAAAGTTCTAATTCTCTTATTTTTAACTAACTTATTGAAGAAAGTTCTATTTCTCATTGCGACAACCAAACATGTTTTTCCTACTTCCTGAAAAATTGAAATAGAATTGAATTTTTAAAAAATATAACTTCCCGCAAGAATTTAATTCATGCATCAACCAAACAAGGCCTAAAACTCTAGATCCACCGCTGCATATTTATGTTCTTAAAGTGGCATTTATGACGTTGGTGTAAATAGTACTGTTTTTCTTTATTATTGGTGTGTTGTAAATATTGGGTATTTTTTAGGTATAAATTTTAGAGTCGAGTTTGGATATTATCAAATATTATAGAAAACTAAAAATTATGTAAAATACCTATTTACGTATATATATATATATACATATATATAAATGATTATTTACAAAATTGTGACACTTGTCACTTGATGAACACCACATGGGATGATTCGTCCTCTTTTGATTCTTGTATAAATATGGGTGGCCTATTCATCCAGTAAATTAACAACAAAAATACAAGAAATAAAGAAAGAGAGCCGAGAGGAAAAGGAGAAAAAATTCAATAAAATTTTCTCGTTCTGATATAAAATACTTGCAATTTTATTTCGAGTGTATTTGGGTTTGGTTTTTTATTCTATTCCTATAAAGTATAATATCTCTACAGTTTTATAACACGTTATCAGCACGAGTCTCAAGCCAGCTGATGATTGTTCTATACTCGAGGTAAGTTTTTATTCCCTAATTTTTGTGATTTATAATTTTACTAATCTTGAGTTTACTGCTCTTGATATATCTGGCAAAAGTTATTTGCCCTGAACTCTTATTGAGATTCACTTGGAGGTTATGAATCTCAGAGATACAATTAAAAGGGAAAAATAGCGCATCCCTGCAGGATCCCGTTAAAGTAATGATATTTCTCATGCATCATATCCCTAAAGGATCGAAAGCTGAGTATATTACAATAAAGGGCCTGTATGTCCTTTGACTGAATTTAAAGAAGATGTTTGATCATCAAATGTTTATGATCCCCCCTAAAGCTAGCTATGAATAGATTCACCTGCGGCTGCAGGATTTTAAAACTGTCAGCGAGTATAACTCTGCAGTGTTTAGTATTACCTCCCGGTTGCAATTATGCAGTGAAAATATTACTGAGGAGGATATGTTAGAGAAAATATTCTCTACTTTTTATGTCTCGAATATGCTCCTGTAGTAGCAATATCGAGAACGAGGATTTAAAAACACTTAGAGTTAATATAATTTCTCCTCGTTGCTGAATAAAGCAATGAATTGTTGACGAAAAATCATCAGACACGACCAATTGGATTCGAACCATTCCCTGAAGTGAATGCTTCAACATACGACCGTCATGGACGTGGTCGAGGTTGTAAAGGTTGTCGTAAACGTGGACATGATCAGGGCCGTGGGCAAGGTTATAGTCGCGGTCATAATAAATGGTATTATGGTACCCTGAATGGACCAAAATTTAAGAAGTTCACTGACGAGGAGATGAAGGAAAGTGAAAACTTTAGTTTTTCGTATTTTCTATTTTGCATATTCATGGCTAGTTATACCGCCTACCTTTTATTACTCGCTCATTATTCATATGGTTGGCCATGCTGCCTACTTATTATTTGTTATTCATATGGTCGGCTATGCCGCCTACTTATTATCAGTTATTCATATGTCTATATTTCTTAGCCAATCTATTTGATACTTTATTAAAGACTCCAGAAGAGCACATATTATATTTCCTGAAGAAATAATATTTAACTCTGATATACCCATTGTGATGATTAATTAGAAGTTAACAGACCCAAAAGGCTTTTATTTAATGACATAACTATTTAAGTCACCCGGGTATAAATATGGTTAAGAGAATCGTTGAGAATTCTCTCACCCATTAAAGAACCAGAGGATTCTTATATCGGGTGTTTCAAATTGGTTGAGGGCTCCGGAAGAGCACATGTTATATTCCCCGAAGAAACAAAACTAAACATAAACGATGCTCTGTTTTCCAGCAGATCACAGAGAAACCTGATCAGTTTTGGAGATATTCGTCGCAATGGTTATCATATTGAGACAATAAATGAGGGCGATAAAGAATATCTTTATACTACGTCGCTTATTTCAGGAAGAAAGAAAATAGTGAAAAAATTGTCAGCACTTTCTTCCGGGTTATATTATACTTACATAAACCCGATTGAATCAAATACAGTGGTTAACCAGAAATTAACTGATTGCAAAACGTTCAACCTGTGGCATGACCGTTTGGGCCATCCAGGTGTAACGATGATGAGAAAAATTATTGAAAATTCTCATGGGCACTCATCAAAGGACCTGAAGATTCTTTCTCCTGATGAGATTTCATGTGCTACCTGTGCTCAAGGCGAAATGATTACTAGGCCATTCCCAACCAAAATTGGGATTGAATCTCCTAACTTTCTGGAAAGAATATAGGGAGACATATGTGGGCCTATCATTCCATCATGTGGACCATTTCGATATTTTATGGTATTGATAGACGCTTCAATACGTTGGTCACACGTTTGCCTATTATCTACTCGCAACATGGCATTTGCGAGACTCCTTGCACAAATAATCCGATTACGGGCTCAATTTTTGAATTACGCGATCCAGAAGATCTATCTTGATAATGCAGGAGAATTTACGTCACAAGCTTTTAATGACTATTGTGTGTCAATTGGGATTACAGTTGAGCACCATGTGGCTCACCAGTATACACAAAATGGTCTTGCAGAATCTCTGATTAAACGTCTGCAGCTAATTGCTAGACCATTGCTCATGAAAACAAAGCTGTCTAGTTCTGCATGGGGACACGCTATATTGCATGCTGTAACACTTATTCGTGCTAGGCCAGCTGCTTATCATAAATACTCCCTATTGCAACTTGTGTCTGGTCAAGAACCAGATATATCTCATCTACGAACTTTTGGTTGCGCGGTATATGTTCCAATTACTCCACCCCAGCGTACAAAGATAGGTCCCCAAAGGAGACTGGGAATTTATGTTGGGTTTGAGTCCCCGTCAATTATAAAATATCTTGAACCATTGACTGGAGATATTTTTACTGCACAGTTTGCAGATTGTAAATTTGACGAAACAATGTTCCCAGAATTAGGGGGAGAAAAGCTAAAGCTGGAAAAGCGTGAAATAGTGTGGAATGCATCATTTATATCACATTTTAATCCATGTACGAATCAATGTGGAATAGAAGTCCAGAAGATTATCCATTTACAAAATATTGCGAATCAATTACCAGATGTCTTCTTTGACACGAAAAGAGTGACCAAGTCACATGTCCTGGCTATGAATGCCCCCATTCGAATTGATATTCCAAATGAATAGTCTTCTAAGACATTGGCAAATACATCTACTACAAGCCAGAAGTGTGGTAGACATGTTGGTTCTAAAGATAAGAATCCAAGAAAGAAAAGAGAGCAACATGAACAAGTTGGCTCCTTTATTAAAACTCCTGAAAAGAAAACCCCTGAAGTGGTACAAATGCAAATCCAAGGAAAAGAAACAGAGGGCGAAATAGCTCCTCGAGTGTATCAAATACCTGAGAATTGTAAAAGTGATGAAAATATCGAGAATGAAGAAATCTCGATAAACTATGCTATTACTGACATACGATGGAATCAAAATGAAACGATTCTCGATTAAATGTTCGCATACAATATGGCCGCTAATTTGACCACAGAAGGTGAAGATTTTGAACCTAAATCTCTTCAAGAATGTCAAAGAAGAGATGACTGGCCGAAATAGAAAGAAGCAATACAGGCGGAGTTAAACTCACTTGCGAAACGTGCAGTTTTTGGATCTATAGTCCAAACGGCTGAAAGTACGAAACCCGTAGGCTATAAATAGGTTTTTGTGCAAAAAACAAGTGAAAAGAATGAAGTCGTGAAGTATAAAGCACGACTTGTAGCTCAAGGCTTCTCACAAAGGTCATGAATTGACTATGAAGAGACATATTCACCTGTAATGGATGCAATTATATTCAGATTTCTAATAAGCATGGCAGTCTCTGAAAGACTCCACATGCGTCTTATGGACGTAGTAACAGCTTACCTATATGGATCACTGGATTAATGATATCTATATGAAAGTCCCTGAAGAGCTACAAATGCCACAAGCATATAGCTCAAAACCTCGAGAGTTGTGTTCAATTAAATTACAGAGATCACTGTATGGATTGAAACAATTAAGGCGAATGTCGTACAATCGTCTTAGTACATACCTTCTGGAAGAAGGATACGTGAACAATCTTGTTAGCCCATGTGTTTTTGTTAAGAAATTGAATTATGGATTTGCTATAATAGCAGTCTATGTTGATGATTTAAACATCATAAGAATGCCCGAAGCGATTAAACAAGCTGTTGCATATCTGAATAATGAGTTCGAAATGAAAGATCTCGGAAAGACAAAATATTGTCTTGGCCTGCAGATAGAGCACTTATCTGGTAGAATTTTAATCCATCAATCTACTTATACAGAAAAGGTGCTTAAACATTTTTATATGGACAAGGCACATCCGTTGAGCACCCCAATGGTCGTCCAATCACTAGATGTGAATAAGGATCCGTTTCGACCTCGAGGGGGTGTGATAAAGAAATTCTTGGCCCTGAAGTGCCATATTTAAGTGCAATAGGTGCACCGATGTATCTTGCTAACTATACAAGGCCAGATATAGCCTTTTCGGTAAATTTATTAGCAAAGTATAGCTCAACGCCTACCTGGAGACACTGGAATGGAATTAAACATATCCTTTGATATCTCTGTGGTACATCTGATATGGGATTATACTATCAGAGACAATCAAGTCCGAGATTGATTGGATATGCAGATGCGGGATATTTGTCTGATCCACATAGAGGCCATTCACAGACAGGATATTTATTCATCTATGGTGACACTGCTATATCTTGGCGATCTACCAAGCAGACAGCAGCAGCAACTTCTTCAAATCATGCTGAAATACTTGCACTTCATTAAGCAAGTAGGGAATGCTTATGGCTAAGATCCCTTATTCAACATGTTCAAAAAGAATGTAGTCTTCCAACGATCAGGGGGAGTCCAACAATACTAAGTGAAGATAATGTTGCATGCATTGCTCAGATCAAAGGTGGATACATTAAAGGCGTTAGAACTAAGCATATCTCACCAAAGTTATTCTTTACACAGAGCTTCAGAAGATGGGTGTAATAAATGTTCAACAAGTTCGCTCAAGTGAGAATCTGGCAGATTTGTTCACGAAGGCATTACCGACATCAATATTTGAGAAATTAATTCATAAGGTTGGTATGCGTCGACTTAGAAACGCCCCTTAATAATATGTTCACATGAGGGGGAGTTAAATACGAGATGTACTCTTTTTTTCTTCGCTATGGTTTTTCCCACTGGGTTTTCCTGGCAAGTTTTATAACAAGGCAGGCATATTTAGCTTGGACACTATGTCCCATTATAACGGAAAATATCCAAAGGATGAGTGTTGTAAATATTGGATATTTTTTGGGTACAAATTTTAGAGTCGATTTTAGATATTATCAAATATCATAGAAAATTAGAAATTATGTAAAATACATATTTACGTATATATACATATACATATATATAAATGAGTATTTATAAAATTGTGACACTTGTCACTTAATGAGCACCACATGGGATGACTCATCCTCTTTTGATTCTTATATAAATATGGGTGGCCTAATCACCCAGTAAATTAACAAAAAAAATACAAGAAACAAAGAAAGAGAGTCAAGAGGAAAAGGAGAAAAAATTCAATAAAATTTTCTCGTTCTGATATAAAATACTTGCAATTTTATTTCGAGTATATTTGGGTTTGATTTTTTATTCTATTCCTATGAAGTATAATATCTTTACAGTTTTATAACATGGTAAAATATTATGAATAACGGGACCAGTATGGTCCTCAAATTATGGAAATGGTCCTCTGGCCCCAATTGTCTATCTCATATTGTAGTACCTGAGGGTGTTCAAACATCGGTCCGGTCAATTTTGGTCCAGTCCTCAATCCTCAAGTTGACCTAATTTTGGGTTTCGGTCTGGTCTAGTTCGGTCTAAACCCAAAAAACTCGAGACCGGACCAAAAATCCGAAAAATGTTGTTGAGCCGTCTATATATTTTATTAGAATATAAATAACTATTTTAGACTAATAACATTTGGGCTTGAAATTAGTTTAAAATAGCCCGTAAACACCTATATTAAATTATTTTATTTATTTTAATGATTTGTATTTTGTATATTGCTAAGGCTTATATGTATAATTATTTCAAGTTAATTTATGAAGAATTTTGTTGGTTATTATTGAAGAATCAAAAAATATGAGAATCAAATCAAAGGGGCCACATTGTCGGGGTCGAGTTTATCAAATACAAAGTTGTTATGATGAGTCGTAGTATTTGTGGGTGATCATGTGTATTTTTATATTTTCTATTATTTCTATTGTTTATTTTTTATTCTTTTCTATTAGTTGCCTTTAAAGTTGACCAAATTTGGCAAAATGTGCTAAATTTAACTTATATTAAAAAATAAAGAAATAATAATCGGTCCAAATCGGATCGGTTCGGTCCGGTCCGGTCCATAAAGTAACCGGTCCAATCTTCGGTCTTCAAAAGAAGCCAATTTCGGTCTTCGGTCCGGTCCGGTACGGTCCGGCTTTGGACCGATGAACACCCCTAGTAGTATCGACAAATTCTAACACGACACAGACATAACACGAAAATAGTAACTTTGGATTGGATAATTAATGGTGCGTGCTAGAATATACTGTATAGTTGTCTTATGTTTGTATATGGGGCCCATTGGGCCTTCGCCTATAACCCTTTGTATTATAATGTTTCTCTATGAATATATGAGAGGGCTTCTGCATTAAGTGTGCTCCTCATTCTTTTAGTGCGTTTGGTTCAGTTTAATTCAGCTTTTTTTTTCAACTTATCTGTTTCAATAAGATTTGTCAATTTAAAATCTCTGTCTTTTCTTAGCTAAGTGTTTGTTTGTGTAGTGCAAAAAGGTCTTTCTTACATAATAAAGTGCTTGGATACAAATTTTAAAAAGAAAGTTATCTATTATAATCACAGAAATAACTTAATAATATAAATCAATTAATAATAGTAGAAAGGAGAGAATCATAATAATAGTTGGTCTTGGCAGTGGAGAGTGGTGAGCGTAAAAGAGCGGTGGTAGGTGGGGTTGGCGATAACAAGTAAAAGTAATTCATATTAGTGAAGATTTAACATCAATACAATGTTTTTAAAGCATTTTTCCGAAATAAGCTATGAAAAAAATTCAGTTTTGTATCTTTTTCTACTTAGTTAGAAAATAATTTTTCCATCTTTCTAGTTAAGTTATAAAAAAATGTAAAAAATCTTTTCTATCAACCAAACACAAACATTACAATCAGTTAGAACTTTTTTCTAACTTTAAACTGTTAAAAAGCTTAACCAAATGCAGTCTAAGTCAGGTTCAAATTTAGGCAATTGGATTAAATTTAATTTGGTTTAGACAATATATTTTTAACACGATATAACACGATACATTTTTGAGTCTTATATTGAAGTATTACCAAAGAGGGCACCAACACGCCGTCACGGGATCCCATTAGAACTCCGAAGTTAAGCGTGCTTGGGCGAGAGTAGTACCGGGATGGGTGACCTCGTAGGAAGTCATCACCCTCAGGTTGGGGACACTGGGAAACAGCCTCACTTCAGGTTAATACCCTGAAGGGGGAAGGCTGCGTACATCCATCCCCCCCAGACTCTGTGTAGGCGGGAGCCCTTGAAGCACTGGGTATGTTCCTATATTGAAGTATTACCGAGGGAAAGAAAGAAGGAACATACGAGTATTGATTTTGCAGTTGATTTTATTTTTTATTTTGAGGAACCAAAAGGTAAGGAAAATGACCTGTGGCTGGCCTCATTAGAAGATACCCTCAAAATATATTAATTAAATTTAAAGCGTTGATAATACATTGTTTTATTGTATACCTTATGATAAGATTATATTAATATTAAAAATAGGAGATTTTGGATTTTAAACTTTTTAACTTCTTAGTTAAAAGTAGTCTAATACTATGTCAAAACGCTAATTATCTCAAAAGTTTAAGTTATATCAAAACACTAATTGGCAGTTGGGGTAGTATGCTTCAATTTTGTTCATCTTATTCAACGTCTCGTATCATATATAGAAATTCTAAAGGGAGAAAAGCCACTTTAAATACCCCCTTATCCATTGACTTGGTAAGTCTTGTGGGTCCAGAGTGGACATAGTGGGCCCCACGAGTGTGTGCGCCCCCGGCCTAGCAGGGCTGGGCTAACCAGGCATTTCGTGGTGTGGTGTAGTTTGGTCTTTTTCCAACTCGGGCCTTTATTTTTATGACTATTGTATTTCTAATCGAACTCAAGGCAAGTTTCCTTTTTGGCTGAACTCAAGGCTCAAGCTCTAGCTCTAGTTGTCTATCCTAGGCCAATCTCAAGGCAAGTTCCCTTCTTGACTGAGCTCAAGCTCTAGTTGTCTGTCCTTGTCTAATCTCGAGGCTACAAGCTCAAGCCAGAAACGTCACCCTTTTAGCCGTTATACCGGGCTCGAGCTCGAGATACGTGTCTTAACCATTTTCAACGCCTACTCTGTCCATATCCGTTGTTTCCTTAATTGAGGCCGGATTCTTTGCTCCTTCATATCCCCCTACTCTTCTTATTGAGGCCAGATTTTTCGCCCATGTTCCATAACTTGCAGCTGCTTAAATGAAAATATTTTTGCTATAAATTCAGTGTTTTTGGGCATTGATTGACACACCGAAAATCATACTCTTCGTCATCTCTTTACTTCTCTTATGAGTTCTTCTTCATTCGAGTTAGAGCACACTCCAACCATCACCTTAGAGTATATTCATGTGTCGGGTGTCGTGTTAATCTTGGGAGATGGAGTGCTTGACGATCTTGTTTGTACCGTTGTGTGGGCATAAACAACTTCAGGAATGGTGATCTCTATGGTGCGACAACTTCCTTTGATTTATACTTCCTCTCTTAATCTCTTTCTTTCAATCATTTATTTATCATGTCTCAAGTCTCTTTTGCCTAAATTCAAGGTCTATATTGTTCAGAAAGCTTCTTGTTTGAAGTTCTTCCATCAGTCAATATGAGCACTGTTTGGCCCCATCTTGATTTAGTCTGACCATCTCAAGCTTTAGTTTTTAATTACTCATTAGTGCTATTTTTCCAACTCTTACTATGCACCACAATAATACAATGGCTACCGAGTTACAACTACCTGGGCACCAAGGCACCAAACAAAAGGCCCAAGAAGGGCAATATATAACTTATAATAGAATCAAAAGCGATACTCGTAATACACCCTAAGGTCTAAGTACATATCACCTAAATATCTTAACTTTTAATGTATATATTGAGGGATTCCAGATCTAAATATATTATCAAATAGGTACTTTAAATCATTTCAATGTTTCCACTAGAATTTCAAATGTTTAGTATAAAAGGTCACCGAATTTCAACATAAACTACCTATATATACACAATCATGTCTTATGTCAGTATTTTCTAACAAGGAATTATCAAACATGTTGGGTTTTTCTTCATGACCATGCTACAGAGGTGGTCTCCTCATTCGTAGATGGCCTTCCGGTTAGAACATCAAATACTTGGCTTAAAATTGTTTTTCGTGACTTCAATTCGATCTACGGTGTCTTTGTTTCCGAAAGGAGAAGAGAAAGGAAGCATCTTTCTTATGGCTTCATTAGGTTTCGCTTGTGAAGTGAAGCTAAAAGCGCAATCAATAGCATGAACGGAAGAGGGTCACAGGACATAAGATTAGAGTGGAATGAGCTAGGAAGGATAGAAGGCATAGTTCTTTGCCTCATCAAGTTAGGTCCAATGCGCGGGCTCCCAGGAATAACGAGGATGAAGGTACTGGTGCTTTTGGTGTAAGTCGTGCACGAGAGGATACTACTTCAAGGATACATATCACAGATGCTGGCTGCCAGAACTATCCAAGTATTATGGTGACCAATACAAACAAAAGACAAGAAGCCTGGCTGAATAGATCATTAATTGCACATTCCTACGAAGATGATACCCTGGATAGTGTCTTCATGTTTATTGTGGAGAATAATCTTAAGGGCTTGGTCCCTAGAGGATTAAGCTCAAACACGTTCATCCTGACTTGCGACTCTGCTGAGATTTTGTCCTTATACCTTAGGCCCCTTAAGCCGATGTTGCTTCGCAAATTCAAGGAGATCTCTAGATACTCAGGTCAAGCCCTCGGCTCCTTGACCATGAGAGTCTGGATTGAGATCCATGGGTTACCACTCCAATGCTGGTTAAAAGAATACTTCACGGATTTTGCTAACATCTGGGGTAAATTTATTCGAGTCGACGCCAGGATTTCAGCAATGAGATGTGCTAACATCGCAAGGGTTCTTATTCATACTTGTTTCCCATCATCAATCCAACAATTAGTATAAGTGCAGTTCAACGGGAGTTGTCACGTGGTATTCGTGAAGGAAGGTAACTTTGAAATGATACCAAACTACTCTCCAGAAGTAGTTGCCCTCGTTGCCTCTTCTAGACTCTCTAGGGAGCAAGCTACATCCTCCCAACATGATTCAAACTTTAGTGTTGGCATTACTCAAAGATCACTTCCTTCAAGTGGTCTCCCTATATATGTGAACTCGATGGGTGGTGTGCGAGATATTAGGGACTCGTTGATGCTTCATCCGAGGTTGGCCGTTGAAAACGTTAGACCTTGCCAGCATGGTGTGGGCCATTTTATTTTTCACGCTGATGGTCAGGTTATAGGTACATGGGCCCCGGTTAATTTGGGCTACGTCTGATCCTTCCGATCCTTCTAAGTTAGCATTCCCAATCAGGTCCACGACCATCAGCCCGGACTGCTGATCTTCCTCTTGCTTTACCTTGGACCCCAGAAGCCCTAGTTGAATCAATTGGGCCTTTGGACTCTATAGAAATCCAAGTCTAGGACACCGCAAGTGGTGGTGATTCTGGGTCCTCGGGCCCCAAATACCCACTAGGTTTCGAGCCCAACATCCATGTTGATGAGAGGTCTTCGAGAAGTGTCCAGGAGCTGAGCATGGAGGTATCTAGTAAGGCACGAGAGAAAAAAGGGAAGGCGGTGGCTAAACATTAGGCCTTTGACTTTGTGTCGCCAAAGAAGAGTCGGAAAGCCCAAAAATGCAGATTTAAAGAACAAGCGAAGCTGGACTTGCATGAATTTCTGAAGGATATGTTTCCAGGGAGTAACGTGAAGAGATCTATCAAGCCTACTAGTAAATAAAAAAAAGAAGAAGCGAGCAAAGAAGAGTAAAAGGGTTGTTAATGTTGATAAGCTACTTGGTGCAAGATGTGTGCGGGAAACCGGGAAAAAGCTTAGCTTAAGCTTCGATGGTATGAATCGACTGTAATTAAGTGCACTGCCATGACGAAATAGGATATTTCCTGTTTTATTTCCCTAGATCTCTCCCCTTTTCCTGGTCCATGCTGTGAAGTGGTGGTCGTAGTCTTTTAGTCCTTGTTAGTTCTCTTACCTGTATTTCTCCTAAATTCCTATTTCCCTTATCTGTGGAAGGTTTTTTTTTCTTGTCTTTGTTTTGTTCCCCATTTTGCTACGAGTCGATTCAGGCTTCGTTTGTTTAAGGTGCATGTTGTATTGTGACTCTGTTGCTGATTATCGAAAAAAAGAAAAAAAATCAAATTTTGATAGAATATATACATATTGTCAAAATTTGATTGATAAGTTTCTGAATTTTAAGACATCTAAGTAATAAAATATCTATACCTCATAAAATTGAAAGTTCCAGAGATGAGTTGTAAGTAATGAAAATTTTCAAATGTGCCGTTTTATGAAATTGAAAGTCTAGAAAATATGTATCGTTTAATTGCAAAATTCAAAAGATTTATATATATATATATATATATATATATATATATTTTGTTTTTTTTTTTTTTTTTTTTTTGCTATTATGCAATTGTGTATGCCCTGTTGTCATGTCCATTTTCCCACTTGGTATTGTAATAGAGGGTTGAGTTTTTATGGGGATGAATCCCTTATGATTGAGACTTTTGCTGAAATGGACTAAGGTTTGGATTCGTTTGTGCTGTTCTTTCTCAGATCTTTGTGGTTTTGGTCTCTTCTTCCTTCTCTTTCCAGTTCCGCTTCTGGTCCAGCTCTGTTGCGCCTTTTTCTCCACCTTTTGGTTTGCTTCTTGTCCATGTTTTTCTTTGTTGTTCCTGGGTCTCCTTTTTCGTGTTGTGCAGTCTGTGGGTTGGTTTCCTATTTTGTTGTTTTTTTGCCCTTTTTTTCTGTTGCTCCTCCCCCGTTGTCTTTTCTCTGTTTTCTTTGCCTGTTCCATCTCCATTTTTCGGAGTTGTCAGGGCTCGCTTTGTCGGGCCCTGGTGTTGTTCTTCGGCTTTGCCGATAATTATCAAAAAAAAAAAAAAGTTACATTGGACAGTGAGTGAGCGTAAGAATGAAAAGCAAGAGATTTGACAAGACGAGCCACAGAACTGAGATATATGTAGTCTACGTATATGTTTAATTAGGGTTTTGTTTTAAGATCAATCAACAATAGGTGGAATAATTCATTCGACATATCTGTTGGCCCTCGTTTTTTTTTCTACAACTCTTGCATAATATTCCCATTTGACTCATATATGAATTTCTTAACGATAATATATAAATTCACTTTCAATGTAGAGGTCTAATAACATCAATTTCCAACTGTTGCATGGCAGTTGCGGGTAGAGATACACATTAAATATTTCAAACCTTGCATGTGTCCTTTTCCTCTCTCTCTCATCCTTCAATTGAACAACTTATGAATGCCAATTACATTCTTTCCAAATCAAATTACGGCCGGTATAAAACTATCTAAAATAGTTTCATACAGTCTTAGACTCTTCATTAAAAAAGTAAAAGCAACATTCTCAATGTCCTCAGGGCTCCTGCCTAAGCAGTGTCTGGGGGTGGATGTACGCAACCTTTCCCCTGAGGGGAGGCTGTTTTCGAGAACCCCTAACCTGAGGAGTGCAACACGAGGACCTCCCGTTGCTCTGGCCCCTTCTCCATCCACCCACCATTGTCGCTCCTAACTTTTCCAACATCGTCACCATCAAGCTTGATGGATGTCTGTCTTGTTCTCTATAGTGTGATTAGATGATCTCCCTTCTCATTAACTATAACTGCGGAGGCTTCATTCGTGGTTCCATCTCTTGTCCCCCACAGCACATTACGGACCCTGATAGTCGTCTCTATGTAAACTCTTTTCCTTTCTAGTTTTGCATAAATCGACGTATTAGGAGTTGGATCTCGGCTTGACAGGAATGACTAGTTCTCAATAACATCTACACCATGCCTACCTCTAGAGCGACTTAGGAAATCCTAGAAAAACGTCACTTAGACTAGTCCTTTTCCAAACAATTGGAGTCGCGCCAGGAGCTCGTCACCTTCCACTTGGAGGGCTCCTTGTTCGATGTTTACATGAGTAATCTACTGCTCTGGCCCACAACTTAGTCGTTGTCTATCCCCCGACCTCAGATGAGGAATTAGTATTGTATGTCCTTCGTGAACTTCCTCCCTCTTGTTATGCTTTTACTACTACTAGAAATTATGGTGTGCAACGGTTAACTTTCAAGTTCCCTCAGACTCACTTACGCTGCAAAGAAAAAACGACACGAGCTTCGGGACCCTCTCCAATAATCCAACTGACCCATGACCCGAGTCCTTGCTACCGTCAGTGAGTGAAGATATGATCAAGTTCCCGTTCCCTTACATGGGTGCCTTGAAAATTAGAGTTACCGAAGAGATTGTCTCTATATTTTTTTTTATTTGATATTGATTTTTTAAAAATTAATTAGAACTAATAATATTATGTAAAAGTTATCTATATTTTAGTACCCTAATATTTTTAGAAATAATAAAAAGAACACTGACCTTTTTAAATTATTAAAAAGGTCCTTATATTTTTATCACATTAATAAAAAAAAAAAGGGTCTCTGGGCTTTTGTCGTATATATAAAAAGGCCCCTGAGCTTTTGTCGCATTAATAAAAAGGCCCCTCTCCCACGCGATGATGTCAATTTTAGTCTACAGAGCTGACGTGACAGCTGTGTTTTTATTAATGTTATGGTAAAATGACAAAAATATCCTTTAATAACAATATATTGAAACAAATTAAGTGAAAATAGATAGCTTTTATGCAATACAGCATCTGAAATTTCGTGCTTATAAAGTAAGAATAAGGGTGTTCAAACTTACTTTAGGTAATTTTATTATAGCATTAATAAAAAGCAGCTGTCGTTTCAGCTCTGCCGATAAAAAATGAAGTTATCACACTTAAGATGTGCCTTTTTATTACTACAATAAAAATTTAGGGACCTTGTTAATAATTCCAAAAAATCGTGATCTTTTTTATTATTTTTAAAAATATTAAAATACTAAAATATAAATAACTCATTATGTAAATTAGGATAGGGAACATAAAAGATAGAGAGATTGTAATGGCAGCCTACTCAACTTTAGGGAGAAAGAGACAAACGAACGGAGCTGAACATAACCCCAAGCCATCTAAGCAACCGTTTAGGACCTCAAATTTTAAAGATTATAGTTTTTGATATTAATATTAATATTAATATTAGCCACCTGGGTATTGTCTCAGATGGTGAGGCATGTTAGGGGATAGAGTTTATTCCAGGCCTCAAGGTCTAGAGTTCGATTCCCCGCATGAACCTCACCGTGAGAATATGCGCCTTGACGTAACTGGGATATGTGGCTGGTGGGTAGCTGCATAGACCCGCGGTTTACCGGGTAACCGGATTCCGTGTTGACAAAAAATATTAATATTAATATTAATATTATTATATATGAAGATCTTATTTAAAAATTTTACTTGAACTCTGAAAATGTCAGAATCGGCCTTCAGCATGAATATGATTGGTAGATTTTATGTGGCTGCCCTTTGAGATAGGTGAGTGAGCAGCCTCCCAGAGAAATTAAATGAGCTGCCACCAACTTGTACTATCACCTTTGTAACCTGGCCCAACAACCTTGCACCTCGCTATATTTGATTTAACTTTTTAATAGTCTAAATTATAAAAAAGTTATAATTGACTATAAAGTTTATATTTAATTGATAAAAAAGATCTTTTTACATTATTTTTACAGTTATTTTATAACTAAATGTAAAACTGGATATTTTTCACGGCTTATTTCAAAAAAGATGTTTTGAAAAGGCTATATTGATGAAGATTCACTATTACCTATATTTACTTGTCATCACCATCCTCACCTAGCATGACTTAGTTTTACCCGCAGACATCGCTACACTCACCACTACCATAACTAATTATTATCATGATTCTCTCTTATCTTTGGTTTGTGGGTGGCTGAATGAGTCGGGGTTTACCAGATAATCGGGTTCCTTGCTAGAAAAAATAAAGAAGTTTCTTTTTTTGAACTTTTATCCAAATATTTTATTATGTAAATAAGATATTTATGCACTGCATGACCAAACACTGTACTGTAAGAAGATACAGATCTTAAATAAATATATTTTATTAAAACAGTTAAGTTAAAACAAGTTGAACCAAACGCACCCTTATAACTGAGGATGCTCTGGGTCATTTTTGGAGTTTTAAGTTCGAGATACCTTTTCTTTCTTCATGTAATGATTTTACCCCTTAAAAAAATAAAAACAAAAAAAACCTTGCCACCTAAAATGTGGGTTTATTTTACAACAAATATAATTTAGTGTTATTTACGTAAAAGGTTCATATACTTTGTTCATTATATTAATTTAGTCCTTATACTTTTAATTTTATCAATTTAGTCCATGTACATTTCAAAATGTATCAATTTGGTCCTTAGAGAAAAATTTATGTTAAGTTTTTAATAAAATTTTTAATGGTTCAACCACGAATTGGATTAAATTGAGTAAACAGATAAATTTATAACAAGTTACTTACTTCTAACATAATTTTACTGTTCAAAATTATGTCATTAACTTTATTTAAATTTGACTAAATGACTAAATTAACACATTTTGAATTGTTCGTAGATAAAATTGACACAATTAAAAGTGTAAGAATCAAATTAACATAATAAATAAAGTATAAAGACTTTTAACATAAATAATCCAATAATTTAAAGAAAAGAGAAGAGGCCCTGAGTGGCAATTGATTGGGTGAGTTTTCTGTGCATGAATTTCATGTTTTGTCTGAGAAATGACAGATTCACCACTTCTCTAATCTCTCAGCAAAACGATACAATGTATAAGTGAGCATGACACAACTAATTTCGATAAAATTTTGTAGGTCTTTATATTTTATCTATTATATTAATTTAGTCTTTATATTTTTAATTATGTCAATTTATTCTATATATAACTCAAAATGTGTCAATCTGTTCCTTAGAGAAAAATTTATGTTAAATTTTTAATAAAACTTTTAACGGTTTAGCAGCGAGTTGGGTTAAATTGAATAAACAGATGCATTTATAACAAGTTACTTGTATCTAATATAATTTATATAAAATTATTAAATTATTTATATAAAATTATTTTAACATATATAAATATATGTATATTTGTATATGTATATATAGTTGTTATTGTCCGATACATACAGAGAGTTGTTATTATCAAAGCAAAAATTATTATTGTTAAAACAATAACTTCACTTACAAAAATTAAAACCGACAAAATTGTCTTAAAAACTAAGATCTTTCTCTACCAATAACTTGCCTTTGCAAGAACATCGGCCTATATATATACATAATGTACATTAGAGTAGAATAATTTTGTATTATATAATTCATATATTTAATACATGCAAAATTATGAAACCTTCAAATATTTGTACAAATTTATTTTAATATATACACACATATATAATATACATAATTTATAAATATAGATGTATTTCAATGTATATTATAAATTAAAATAATTTTATATAAATATTTTAGAATTTTATAATTTTATAAATGAATTAAATATACAGATTATATATATTATATACGATTTTTATGAAAATACTTGTGTCAGTAAAGGTACTTATGGGGGCTGCCGTGTGCAATGCACTGGACACTGGATCCCCACCCATGTACTAGGATTTATTACCCCAATTATCCTAAAAATTTAATATATATATATATAATAAGATATTCTAAAATTAAAAAGCTTATCACTCAAATTCACTAAAACTTTAAAATTTTAACAATCGAGCACCTTTTACCAAAATTTAGTGGAGTCTACAAAAAAAAGTTGATGTGGAACATAAGTCCAACAGTACATATCTCTTCTGTCGTAATTTGATAATTTTTCCTAGAAAAATGCTAACCTAGCACATCATTTTGGTAATATATGTAACATTTTGTTAGAATTTCACTAATCTTTTTCATAATTCGTCGGGTTTTCATAAAACACACTATATTATCACACCAGACCCTGCTTAAGTGGGAGCCCTTGAGGCACTGAGTATGTGGCTTTACACTATATTATCGCAGCCACGTATTATATCAAATTTTTTTGGTTTAAATCGGATGATTTTCGACAAAATATCAACAAATCTTAACATAGAGTACCTAAGTGATAGAACTTACAAATTTCATAAAAAGTTATAGCATATATTGAAATGTCAAAATATTTAAGTAATGAATAATTAAATCCTCAAGGTACATAAGTAATAATTTTCCAAAAGAAACACGCACGAAAATATATCAAAATAGAAATGGCAATGACATATTCATGTAATTCAACCATATATAATACAAGGATGCAAAAAGAGAAACAAGTAGATTAACACTTCTTTCCCCCCAGAGACACAATCAACATTTGATTTTAGTATCATACTTACCGATTTACAAACTGATCAATCAATTCAGACCGATAAGCCTTCGATTTTTTTTTTTGGGGCATCTCCCTGTAGTTCGAAAGATCTACCGTCGTCACCTGTTCAAAAACCAAAGTCTCCCACATCAATTATCAACTCCTGTGATGTAAATGCAAGCTTAAAAGCAAAGCAACATAACCAGTGCCCTCAGAGCTCCCGCCTAAGCAGGGTCTAGGGGGCAAATGTACTCAACCTTCCCCCTTCAGGGTATTACCCCTGAAGAGAGGCTGTTTCCAAGTGCCCCCAACATGGTATTGCTCTCACCCAAGCACGCCTAACTTCGGAGTTCTAATGGGATCCGGTGAGGACGTGTTGGTACCCTCTTTGGTATGCAAATGCAAGCTTGTATAACAAAAACAGGCATAGTCAACAACACAGCAGAAAAGATTCACGTGAGTAGCAACATTAAGCAAACATGCCTGGTGCAAAATTGATTCAAAGTGTTCCAGTATATAATCATTCCAACGTCTTCAACTATCACCTTCAATTTTTGGTATGGTATCAGAACTTTATTGGCTGAGAGATTGTTTTGAGTTTGAATCTTAATAGTCCCTGCTCCTAGTATTAATATCAATATTAATATAGTTCAGTACAAGATATGAGATAGGTTTGTGCAATATTCATACTTCAAGTCATGCATTTGTCTGAGACAGTATGTTCCAATTAAAAACCACTCTCGAGTCTTCAATCATCAACTTAAGCTTCTGTGATAGTTCCTTAGCACAAAAAAAGCCAGATACTAGCAGAAAAGAACACAGCTTGGACCAGGGACAAGGAGTGGCGAGTTGAGTATTGGGAAAGGATATTCTTGCAACAAAATTCTTACACCAATACACTATTAATATCTAAGGGTGTAAACAAACAAAATGTCCAATGAGCTACTCATGTTCCAAACCGATTGGGGCTCGTTTGTGTTCAATCTGGGAGATCAATAGCTTATTGAACTAAGTTCGAACAAGAAATGCTCACCTTGTTAACGTTCACAAATAGTTTGATAACGGCTCGTTAAAATCTAACTTAAGGCTAGTTAAGGCTTGGTATTAGCTCAAAAATATTTCAGTAATGACTAAATAGCAAATTAGTAACTCAAAGAACTCAACTCGATAGCAAGCTTGGTTAGCAAGTTCAACTAGAATATGAGCTCAAACCAACTTAATAATGAACTCAACTCAACTCGATTAGACTAATGACCCTAACTGAGAATCAAACTTACTACTACTATCTTATCGAACCAAGTTAGAAGAAAATCCAAAAGCTCAATGACAGCTTAAGCTCAAAAGGGAAATCAAGCAATCAATGTTTCTATTTCACCTTCCTAACTTTTTGGAATTCAGAAGCCAATGCCATTAAGGATTGACGCAATTTATACAGGTTCGGGGCTGGACGACTAAAGATCAAAAACCATACCGTACCTATTACCACATGCACCCTATGAACCACCAGAAACAGGACAAACCCTCCCCCCACTGGGGGATCTACTTTGGGCCTACCGGGGTTATCACCCGAACTTTAAAAATATATATATGTTAGTATACAGAATTTCAATCTCGTATATAATATAATAGAGGTGAACCCCCGGCATATCTAAATGCCCAGCCTACAACAACAGCAGCAACAATCCCAATGCCATAAGGGCTCCCGCTTGCGCAAGGTCTAGGAGGAGTAGGATATACGCAGCCTTACCCCGTCAGGATGAGACCCTGACAAGAGACTGTTTCCGAGGACCCCCAACCTAGTATGTTTTGAAGAGCTTGAAAGAAAGAAGGGCATGTAAGACGAGCATAAAGAGCATGTAAAAAGAGCATGTAAAGCATAGAAATCAAGCCACGCATGTATGCATGTAAGCATGTAGGCATTTAATGAAATGAAATAATCCGATAAGCATATAATCATGTAATTATGTATGTACGCATGGGAGCCTAGAATCATAACAGTCAAGGCAAAAGGTAGAAGCAAACAAGCATGTAGGGGGGGAGCTCCTACATGCGACCCAGAGCAAACATATAAAGTAGTAGAGCGTGTAAAGTAGAGAGCGGAAGAGAGAGAGAGAGAAGGCATAAAACGAGAGAGAGAGACGGAGGGCGAGAGAGAGAAAGAGAGAGATAGAGAGGTACGGAGAGTGCAGAAAGTACAGAGAGTCTCAGCAGCCTGTAGCCCTACACCCCCAGGTGCCAGATCCTTGGGGCCCTAATTGACCAACTAAACCCGTATCGCGCGTATGCATCGGGCGTACAAGCAGATACATGTGCACAAAGCTTCTACACTGCTAAATTTGTTACTCTATCCTAAACTTGCACTGAGCTCTAAACTAGAGCCATCACTTTATTTAGGTTGGGGTCGGCAAGGTCCCGCCAAAATGACACTATCTCAATTCTATTTTTATTTTTATTTTGTATTTGTATTTATATTTGTATTCCCTCTCCTTCTCTTCCCGTCTATAATATGCGGTTGTTCACAACCCCTTACCGGGGCATCGGTGAGTTCTTCAATCAACTCTTCTTTGGCCGGTCTCTTCCTCTCTTCCCATCCCCCATTGAAGCATTGAGCCACCCAGCAACGCCTCTCTTCCCAGCCTGATGGTTTAAAAGTCTTCCTTCTTTATTCAAGGCCGGGGGATCAAATCTTATCATGTGCTTGCTTCTTCAATTTTTTTTTTTTCTTCCTTATTTTTGTTTTTCTTAGCAATTCACCCTGCACGAACTTACTAGATACATATATACATATAAATTATACATATATATGTTCTTTGATTTTCTAAATCAATTGAATTACATAATTTAGGGTAACTTATGCCAAGGGTTCTTTTTGAATTGCTAAAGGCTCTGGTGATTTGTTTTTGCTTTTAGGTATAGACCACTAGCGTGTATGCATTATGGTGAGGTCTAGGATGTTTGGTGTGGATTACTGTGATTTTTAGCTCTAGGTGTACTAAAAATCGGCATCTTGGAATTGTTTAGGTGTTTCTTGTTATTTTCCTTTTTCCCGCACTATGTGTATATCTTGGGTTTCTCTGTGAGATGCCAACTTGTGTATCGCAAGTTTCCCTAACTAATTATGAAATAAATGTTCCAACATCTCAAATAGTCCCGATTTTAATTGTGTCAATTTAATCTTTATATAGTTTACATTATATTAACTTAGTCCTATGGTAAAATTAAAATTAAGTTAATGATATAATTTTTAACAGTCCGGTTGTGTCATGATTTGACACAATGTAAAACCTACTATGATCTGACCATTTAGAAATTTATTGTTAATTTATCGTCAACTTTATTCTATGGCTCAATTGGCACGATGTAAAATATCAAGGACGAAATTAATACAATTAAAATACAATAATTTTATTACTATAGTGGATCAAATATAAGGACTTGTAACAAAGATCATACATTTATTTATGTTCTTTATGTAGACCCCACATCATTAGAACACCAGATCCACCACTGCTCCCCCCATCCCAACAAAAAAAAAAAAAAAAAAAAAAAAAAAAGACGATGCAAAGAGATGCTTTTCTCTACTTTAAATATTATGGCTCAAAATCATTTCAAGAAAAATTATGGGTCTGAATGGACATGATGGAAAGGAAGTAGTTAGAAGAATTTGATACAGTAGAGGTATGACACTGTTTGCGTTCTATAAGCCTGACTTGAATTGGTTACTCATCCGTAGAAATAACTATTTTACTCCTAAATTTACTGAAAAGCAGAAGTGTTGGAAACAGATGAACATACAGCCCCAGGAAACCACAAAGATATACATGCCCTAAACGAGTATGCAAATGCGACATAAGGCACAACCTAGGACATCAATATATGCAAAGCCAGTTGACATCAAACCAATCAACGAAAAATTTCATACCAAGGCTCCATATTTTTTTAATGAAAAACATCTTTCATCTGAATTCTATTGTTTCTTTGTATAACTTCATAATAATAACCACAAAAAATCTTCCTTCACGATGGAGAAATTATTTCCTATTGTATTCGCACTGTCTAAGCATCACTTGAACCTCGACTTGGTCAAACGTAAACCTCACACAAATTTATAGATAAAAATTATGTTTTCAGCTAAAAGACAAAAAGTTTAAAGGAAAAAAAAAAAAAGAAAAATGTTCTCAATTGAACCAAACGGATCCTAAGCATCCAGCGGGCATTATCAAACGTGTCAGTATACAGAACTCTAGTTTTACCTATCAACAGAAACATCATACATCAGCATCTTAATATAATATAGGGAAAGAAAGCAACATACTCAGTATTTAGGAACAGCATGTTGAGGCTCTGGATCCTTCTGGTGGCCGATCAACTAAAACCATTCCGGCTGGATTCTGTGGAGGCTGAGCCCTGGGAAGCCTTTTGGCTGTTTTATTGAGAAAAATACTCGGAGTTAGAAACAAATGGCATGCCAAATTGCATTCTCTTTTTCTTTATGTTAACTTTCTTCTTTTAAAATAAGGCATAGGAAGGATCGAGCATAGGGAAATTGCAGTCATTTTTTTCATTCTTACCCTCTCTTCTTTCTGAATATACGAAGGATGGAGTTTAGAGAACAAATTTGAAAAACGGAAAATAGCAAATGCCCAACCAAAATAAAGAAAACGGGAACCTGAAGAAGTGATTGCAGCTAGTTGCACTTCCTCCCAAGTTTAAGTCAAAAGATTATACACCCCCCCCAAAAAAAAAATAAAAAAAAAACCACAAAACGCATAATAATTTGAAAGTCAAAGATGACAAATTAAATCCAATTTTGTAAGTTTTGTGACAGAGAATTCAGCAATAGAAATCACAAATAGAAACACAAAACAGCATCAAGATCAGTCAGAGGCTAAGTGACAGATGCAGAATTCATTTACAGTGTTCAAACAATCACCCACAAGAATCACAGTAGTCTGTTGATGTATGCAAGCATATTCCAAAAGGGTACACTCCAAAAAGATAAAATAGACATTAAGTTTTACCCCCACTTTACCTCTCAACTCTAAATTTTTCATTACTTTCAAATAGTAGGATGAAGAGGGGGAGGGAAATCACTCCTTTCTCACAATTCAACTCCCATTGAAAGCATAAAATTTTCCAATTACAATACTTCCTCGCCCTACCATTACTGAAATTTCCAAATTAGGGTATTTCCCTTGACCTCCTTTGCCCTTCACAAAATTCTAAAATTACGGATACAGAAACTGCCCTCTTCCCCCCTTCAGCCCCCAAGTTGCCAAACAATGGGATCTGAACACAAGCATAGTGATTACCGATACCAATATCACCGTGGAAACCAGTACAAGCGCTCCAAATAATGGAGACTGACAACTATTTTCAACTAAATGCCAATTAATGCTTACACAATTTCACGAGTGTACTTAACTGGGAATAGTTTTTTGATATGCCAACAAAACAAGGTCAGCCAAATGAGATGACCAATTAATGAAAATTAGCACGAGATATATCTAAGTTTTCCCTAGACGGCATGTTTAGAGTTGCCATAGAACTTATTATGCTTGTGGAGTTCTATGCTCATGCTTATTGCAAGCTACTAACTACAACCGCCATGAGATCAAGATAACAAAATAGATAGGCTGATACACACCTATTTCATAAAATATTTCATTGACATTGAGAGCAGTTTTAGCCGAGGTTTCCATAAAGAAAAGGCCGTTGTCTTCGGCATATATACGTGCTTCCTGCATGATCAAAAACTAAAGCATTAGATGTAATCCACAATCGCCACATGTCAGGACAAAGAGTCAAATTTGCTCACAATCCAACCAAGACATGCGCTAACAAAAAGAGCAATGTGAACCAAGGTAAAAGAAGGCACAACGGACTCATTCAGTAGACTCTTAAATTTCCTTCTACGGGCATGAAAATGTGAAGGAACAACAATACATTCTTTTTCCCAAGCCAGAATAGTTATGATCACACACAATCATAAGAAAGAAATAAGAAGAGAAAATGTGAAAGGTACATAATACAAAATAAGAAAGACAAGGGGTCAACAAATAATTGAACTATCTTACTTCTGCTGGCACACTCCTCCGATCTTCCAGATCAGCTTTGTTGCCTGCAAGTGCCATTACCATGTTTGGATTTCCTGGAGAAACACAATGTCCACAAAATGTTGACAAGTACGTAAAAACTGTAAGCAACAGCATACAGAACAACATCTTGGAACACAAATTCTTAAAGGACAGTATCATTCATTCTCACTTAACGCAATCCTAAAAAATCAAGAAACAAATCTGCACACCTTGCTTCTGAAGTTCCTGTACCCATTTCTTAGCAAGTGCAAATGAATCCTGGAAGTATTTCAGCAATTAGAGACTTGAGAGGATAGTGAAAACAAACAGAAAGCAGTAGGTTCCTTACTATCTAACAGGGGAGGGTGAAGAAACAGATTGAAGCAGAATCTCAGCAACGAACAAAACCGATTCCGTGGAAAATTGCACAATCTTTTTCATAAAGCTTTCTTATAGAAGCAAAGACGGAATTCACTAACATGCTGCATTGAGTGGGGATGTTCTGCATCCAACCAAACACATGCCGAGGCCTCCTTTTGTAAACAACAGGGTTAGCCAACTGTTTCTACAATGCCATCTCTAGAGCTAACTTCCATGCTTAAATGCACAGGTGCAGAATCATAACCACTCATTCTAACGACTGTATAGTTAGTTCCTTCTTTTCTGAACCTAGAGCAGTACCTAAGAGGAAATAGGTCTCTACTCTCATTTCGGCATATGAACGACCAAATATCTCACATTGATCTTCACACTGAAGTTGACACTTCAGAGAGAAAGCTTGAAGCAACATAACGTATGCCATCAGCAAAGCATCTACTATAGGACTTCATTATCAGCAATACAATTGCCATCAACTATATTCAGATCAAAACTACAACACATCGGGTACCCTAAATGCCTATCATGTTGCTTAGATAAATCCTATCACCAATACCATGTATATCAACTTTGTCACAAGACTAGATCTCAATATTCAACCTTAGTGGATCCAAGCCAACAAACAAACTCAATTCATCATGAACTAGCATTAACATCCATAAAACTCTGAAACAATATAATTTGAAGAAATCATCAGCATTTCCAATAAGTCACTTTCCAATCATGAACTAGCACTACTTTCCGATCATGAACTAGCACTAACTTCCCGCAAGCAAACATGTATAGAAGATCAAACTTAACAAACATATAGATGATTCCAATATCCCAAAGTCCAAATGTTACAAATATAAAAAAAAAAGAACCATGGGAAATTTTTCAAAGAAGAATGAAACATGCACTCCAAGATGATTCGCTAAAAACAAGAGAGAGGATAAACAAGCCTCACAAAGTGGTGGTTACATGGGGAAATACAGTAAAACTGATAAAGGGAACAGTAGGAGGAGCCAAGATGTCAGGTGAAATATCTCAAATGACTTGAAAGGAGTATAAAAGGAGAAGCCAATAAAAAGAGAGTTCTAAAAGAGAGATATGAACTGGATTATGACAACATATGGAAGAGTCATCTCCTCAAATCTTTCATTGTTAACTTCTGATTTTATGTCATATAATATCTCAATAAACAACTTTCAGTTTTGCTCCATTAAGCTCAAACCCAAAATGGAGAAGTTGATATAGAAAAGACACCTCAAATCTTTATTGGATCACCGTGAGTAGACAAAGAAACTCTACACAAAAACTTATCTTTCCAGGTCACCGTGTAGTTAAGATTAAAGAAGAAACACAGGAACTGACTTAACTCAGTCCATCAACACAATAAGTAAAGATCGATGGTGGTAGTGTTCAATAAACATTGGTTTAGCACCTGACAAGCAGGTATAATGACATGTAAAAGGCAAACAAGTATGGGAATTAAAAAAGAGAGCAAACACTTTGGCATTTATTATACCTCTCTTATCCACTAAAAGTTTGAAAGATGATGAAAAATACAAAGATCCATTAATAATTTATATAGTGACCGAAGTTAGGAGGATCACAAGTTTAGTTTCTAAAAATGATGACAATCAATTAGGGCCATGTGAGAGGTATGATAAATGGAGTTATATTACTAGTCATATTATCATAAGTTAAGGATGCTCTATTAGAGCTGAGATCAAGTAGGACTGTCAATTGGGTGGGTGTTAATGAAAAGATGCAAAAAGGACCAAGGAAAATCGACATGAGGTAGACACAAAGAAATAGTATGATTGCCAGGGGCAACGAGAGCAATCATGGGATCTACTATTAAGCTGATCTCTTTTCAGTAAATATTTGCTTCATGCTTCAGCAATATGAATCCTTTATATATACACTGCTAATGTCGTAACAACAGCATACTGATGCCCAATGGTTCGGAAAGGCATAGGATAATATATCAACATTTCAACTGACAGCTTCAACAAATATCAGACCACACAAAATATTTCCATAACAAAAGATACCGAATTTTGATGAATTCAATTTAGAATATAAAACACTCACATTTATGGAAAAACAAATGAAATGTATGTCACGAACATTTTGATCTATGGAACATAAAAGAGACAAATTTGTTTTATTTATGCTAAAGAAGCTGAATATACTTCATTAACTAAAAGTCAAAAGGATTTTGCTAAAAATGATACATAGATGAAAATGCACGAACATTATGACCTACGGAATATAATAGTGACAAATATGTTTTATTTTTGTTAAAGAAGCAGATCATAATTCATTTGACGGAAAGTCAGAAGTATTTGCTAAAAATGATCCTTAGGGTAGGAAAATTGCAAATATATTTGACAATTAAAACCAGTAATTTTAACTTCACAAATCAAAAGTCAGGAAAAAATTTAGGAAACACAATAAGGAAAAGTGCTAAAGGATTACTTAAAGTTTATATTGTGCCAAAAGGTGACAATTATCACGGGACGAAGAGAATAAATCCTTGAGCAACATAGGAGTGGAACAAAAGCAATTAAAATATAATTTATCCCAGAACAAGATGTAAAGCATTTCACGCTATACTCCAAAGCATCCCGTTCTAGTTTAATGGTCAACATTACATCAAATAAAAGCTATAGACATAACAGTGAAGGAAAAAAGAATGCACACCGCGCTGGTGATGTCATAGACAATAATGGCAGCTGCGGCGCCTCTGTAGTACATGGGAGCCAAACTATGGTACCTCTCTTGACCAGCCGTATCCCATATTTCAAACTTCACCGTAGCATCATTCACTGCTAACGTCTGAGAGAAGAATGCAGCACCAATTGTCGACTCCTGCATCACAATCATCACCATCAACATCAACATCTCTTATACACAACAATGATCAGAAAACGGACCCCACCCTTCCCACTTCAACCCTTAATTAAGCATTAAATTGTTGATGTATTTTCAAAACAAAGTGTCTTTGGCCGGGCATGGTATGTGTCAACAAATGGAGTGGTATGTGTTGACAAACAAATTCACTGGATGGTGTGTGCCGATGCACAACTTACAGAAAGCAACAAACTTCCAATCCATGATTTTAAGTTGTGTGGTGTATCGACGGACTCGACACACAGGGCAATTTTTCCCGTTACTTTTGCACGGTTCTTTTGCGTCTTTCAGAAAGGAATATTTGTGTCCATTTGCGTCTTCAACAACAAACTTGCAATCCATGATTTTAAGTTGTGTGGTGTATCGACAGACTCGACACACAGGCAATATTTCTCTCTCTCTTCTCTCTCTTCTGCTACAAGCAAACGTTCACCTGTCACGTCGGCCATCCCGCCGACAACCGCCGCCCACCACCACACTGGCGACGACCCCAAACGGCGACACCTAACCGCCGGCCCAAGTCCCCGCGCATCCCTCCTCTCTCCCCCTCCCTACTCCCGTCGCTCTCCCTCCCTCCTCCTCCACTCCCTCCTCCCCTGCCTCCAACCTTGGCCCACCGACCCCGGCTCACCACCACCAGCCTCCACCACCGGCCTCCACCGCTCTACCACCGGGTCCCACCACAGCACCCCACCCACCCACACACTGCCACCACCACCAGTTCGAACACCCGCCCCAACCCCACTGCACCCCACCGCACCACCATCTGCCACCCCACGCACCACCATCAACCCCCCCCACACACCGGCACCACCACCACCGCTACCCACACCCCACCCCAAACCAGCCCCACCGCACCCCACCTCGCCCCATCATCACCACCACACCACACCTCACCCGACTCACCACCACCACTAGTCCCTCACCACCACCGCCGCCGCCGCCACCACTCCAAAGCCAGCAGCCCGCAACCAACAACCAAGAGCGGGCCCAAGTAAGTATTTAACCGGGTCAGAGTAGCAACTACGCACCAGCCCCAGGTTTGATCTATCCTTTATTACAGCAGGATAGTGTTTTAATTTACCATTGTTGGGTAATTTTCATTTGGTTCTTTCTCCTTTCATTATTTTGAATAGGGTGATCTTATTGACTGTGGTGGTACTTTCGTGCATATATGCTATAATAAGCTTCTTGTCTATGTTGATCACTTACCCGCGATAGTCACAGCTAGTTGATGAACGTTACCAGTCATGGAACTCAGAGATTGAGGCCATCTTCAAAGGGGTTGGGGAGGGGGAGGGCGAGACAAAAGGGGACAGGGAACTTGAGACTAGGGACACTAAATGTCGGGACACTAACGAAGAAGAGTTTCGAGGTGGCCCAAATGATGATGAAGAGAAAGATCAACATCCTTTGTCTGCAAGAGACTAAATGGGTTGGCGCGAAAGCCAGGGATGTGCTGAGGCACAAGCTCTGGTATGCGGGCAAGGTCAGAGGCAGGAATGGAGTTGGTATCATTGTGGATAGCAGCCTCAAGGATAAAGTAGTCGAAGTATCAAGGGCTGGTGATAAGATCATAAGTATCAAGATGGTCCTAGATGGAGAAGTATTGAACGTAATCAGTGCCTATGCACCGCAAACTGGACTAACAGAGCATGAGAAAGCAACATTCTGGGAGGACTTAGACACAATGATGCAAGGTATACCCCAAACCGAACAAGTGATGATTGGCGGGGATTTTAATGGGCACGTTGGCGCAACGGAGGATGGTTATGCTTCTTACCACGGAGGATTCAGTTTTGGAGCCAGGAATGCAGAGGCCAAAGCCCTACTAGACTTCGCGGTCACATACGACCTAACTGTGGCCAACACCTTCTTCAGAAAGCGTGAGCAACACATCATCACGTACCAAAGCGGTGGGACAAGAACACAGATTGACTACATACTATTAAGGAAAAGGGTGCAAAGAGACTGCAGGGATTGCAAGGCTACCTCAGGAGAAGACCTATTTACACAACATAGGGTGCTGTGGGCAGATATAAAGCCCAAGAAGAGGGCCAAAAGAATCTGCAAACCCGCACAGACGCATACCTTTTGGAGGGATTTGAAGGGGGAGAAGTATAAGGAATACAAGGAAAGAGTGGAGGCCGAGCTCGGATGGGACTTCGAGGGAGATACAAACCAGATGTGGAACCAACTGCCCCAAAAGATTAGAGGACTGGCACGGGAAGTTCTCGGCACGTCAAAGGGAAGGGTACCAAGCAACAAAGAGTCCTGGTGGTGGTGCGAGGAGGTCCAAGAAAAGATTAAGGCGAAACGAGTTTGTTTCAAAGAGTGGGATCATAGCAGAGATGAGGATAAGCGGCATCGGTATCTGCAAGCTAGGAGAGAAGCAAAGACAGCAGTCAGAGAAGCACAATCAAGAGCTTATGAGGATTTCTACAAAAAGCTGGAGACCAAGGAGGGTGCAAGGGACTTATATAGAATGGCCAAAGCTAGAGAAAGGAAGACTAGGGACTTGGATAGAGTACAATGCATAAGAGGGAAAGATGGACAGGTACTCGTGGACAGGCAACTAATTAAGGCTAGGTGGAAAACGTACTTCCACGAGCTGTTCAACAAACAAGGAGGGACAGAGATATCCTTAGGTGATCTTCAAACAACTGAGGAGCATCAGAACCACTGTTACTGTAGGCAAATTCGCCCCGAGGAAGTCAAGGAAGCCCTAAAATTCATGGGAAGGGGTAAAGCAGTTGGGCCAGATGGCATACCCATAGAAGTATGGAAGTGCCTTGGACAGAAGGGCGTCAGTTGGCTGACTAAACTATTTAACCAAATCCTTCTGGGGGAGAAGATGCCTGAGGAATGAAGGAAGAGCACATTGATTCCGATATATAAGAACAAATGCGACATTCAGAGTTGCGCCAACTATCGGGGTATCAAACTAATGAGCCACACTCTGAAGTTGCGAGGAACGGGTCATAGAGAGGAGGTTAAGGCAACAGACAGAGGTGTCTGAGAACCAGTTAGGATTTATGCCCGGGAGATCAACAATAGAAGCCATCCACATCCTAAGGCGGACGATAGAGCAATACAGGGAGAGACAAAAGGACCTTCACATGGTTTTCATTGATTTAGAGAAGGCATATGATAGAGTGCCAAGGGAGGTCCTTTGGAGAGTTTTGGACAGGAAAGGCATCCCCGTGCCATACATCCGAGCCATTAGAGACATGTATGAAGAGGCACAAACAATGGTGTGTACAGTGGACGGGGAGACAGACGCTTTCCCAATAATAGTAGGGATACACCAAGGGATGTGTACCTTGGTGCATGCTCTTTGCAGATGACATAGTGTTGGTGGGGGAGTCACGGAAAGAGGTAAATGAGAAGCTGGAACTGTGGAGAGAGGTACTAAAGTCGAAGGGTTTACGACTAAGCGGAGCCAAGACCGAACACATGGAACTCAAGTTCGATCTCTCCACCACGCCTAGCCGAGAAGACATCAAGATTGGATCTAAGGCCATATCGAAGAAGGAGAGCTTCGGGTACTTGGGGTCCATGATACAACACAACGGTGAAGTTGACGAGGATGTCAACAACCGGATTAAAGCGGGATGGCATAAGTGGAGGATAGCCTCCGCGGTACTTTGTGATAGAAAGTTCCCCATGAAACTAAAGGGAAGATACTATAAGACGGTTGTGAGGCCAGCCATGACGTATGGGGCGGCGTGCAGGGCAAGGAAACAACAGCACACACAGAAGATGAAGGTGGCGGAGATGCGAATGCTGAGGTGGATGTGCGGACACACAATGAAGGATAGGATCAGAAACGATGTCATAAGAGGCAAATTGGGCGTAACCTCCATTAAAGATAAATTGAGGGAGCAACGTTTGAGGTGGTTCGGACATGTTAGAAGGAGACCGGACAACCCTCCAGTAAGGAGATGCGAACAGCCCCTTACTATATTAGACAAGAGAGGTAGAGGCAGGCCAAAGAAGAGATGGCTGGAGACGATCCGACAAGACCTCACCCACCTAAACCTTCAGGAGGAGATGGCTTTAGATAAGGCCCAATGGAGGGCTAGCATAGGGGTAATAGATGCTTCAGTTATAGTAGGGTAGTCTAGCTTACTAGTGCTAGGCCTTCACATCCTCTTGGCGCACTTAGGTTGTGTACTTGCTCTCATGAGCTGCTATTTGCCTACTTATCTTTTGATTTCTGCTTGATGTGGCTTGCTTTGAGTTTGTTGTTTTGCTCGCCGTGTGTTTTGCCCTACTTATGCTTTGATGCTCTCCTGCTGCCAGGTCACATGCTCTATGCTGCGAACCAGCTTCTCAGGTTGGGGGTCCTTGGAAACAGCCTCTCTTCAGGGTAGCCCCCTGAAGGGGGAAGGCTGCGTACATCTACCCCCCCAAACCCTGCTTATGCGGGAGCCTTTGGAGACACTGGGTTTGTTGTTGTTGTTGTTTGTTGTTGGGAAAATGTATCTCTTCCAAAGGACACTTCATTCCCTTTATAAAATCTCATCCACTTTCCGATCGAATCACTTGCTTCTAAATCATTCTCGTCTTTAAATTTTCAGACACTCGTTCTCTCTATAATCACTTTTCTTTGTTGAAAGGTTTCATCATATTCCCAGACTATTAACAAATTATTTCTTTAAGGGCAGTGATTCGCTACCCGCCTTGAAGCCACATTATCATTATTGTACCTGGTTTAATTATAATTTCCCTAACATGAACATCAACAAACCCTAATTTCACAAATCAAAGACAAACAAAGAATCATCCGAAGAAAATAGCACCTGGAACTCGAGAAACTGGCCCTTGACGAAGCGGAGGACTAAACTGGACTTGCCAGCTCCCATGTCACCCAATAAGACCTAATTCAGTACAATTCACAAAGTTACGCAACAATTGAAAACCATACAACATAAATTCCACAATCAGATGATCAATTTTGTACAGTTCAGAAATAAAATCCTAAGATCCAGCGATCGGTGAACTTACGAGCTTTGCATTGAGATTGTTGTGCCCGATCGTCGCCATGATAACCGATCACCTACCTAGATCAAGCAAGCGTATCACTAACAATTCCACAGAGACAGAGAGAGAGAGGGAGAAAGAGAGGACTCGGAATGAAAGATGACTTTTTTCCTCCTTGGGAGTTGGAATTGTGCGCTTTGTTAATTTCGTGTTTTGTCCGTCGTACATATATATATATATATATATATATATACTGAGAGCATGAAGAGTATAAATCCTAACCCTCCATTATTATAAATGGTCAAAATTTATTAAATATTAAAAAATAATAATTTACAGTTCACACCCTTTTATGGGGGAGAAAAAATAAAGGTTAGGGGAAGGAAATTGTTTTTTTGTTTCAATGCTCAACAAATCGTGGCCGTAAATTGATATTTTTTTAATGTCCAACAAATCTTGGCTGTCCATTACAATAGAGAACCGGGATTCGACTCTCTCATGCTCTCGCGCTTTCATAAGAACAACACCCTCCTGATCAGACCGGAATAGGGTTATATGACGCAATTCTTATGAGAGAGTGGGAGGGTAAGAGAAATCAATCTTAACAGTCCATCATAATAGACGATCAAGATTAAAAGATTTAAAAAAGAGTCCCTTAAAAAAAATCGAAGCCCCCCAAGCCCCCAAATAACCCCCCGACAGCCCCTTTCCCTCTCTCCCCTCCTTCCCTCTCCAGACCCTTCCCTCGCCCCCTCCTCTCTCTCCCCTCCCCCTGCCGCTGCCACTCGCCGCAAACCACGTGACACCAAAAAAAAAAATTTCAAGTATTCCCCTTCCTCTCTCCCTCCCTCCCCCCTCCCCAAAAAAGCACTTCCTCCCTCTCTCTCTCTCCTCCTTCCTGCTGCCGCTGTCACCACCATTTGCCAGTTCGCCACTGCTGTTGCCGTCGGCGACTGCCTGGCACCAGAAAAAAGAGAATTTTCAACTACCTCTTCCCCCACCAAGTCATTGACAACACAAAGTGATTAGAATCGGGATTGTACTTAAGATATTTAAAGATTTATAGAATGGGAATCATAGTTTTGTTTCAAAGATCTTAAGATTCTACTACATGTATACTGTAATAATTTTTAGTATTAAAATTAATTGCTATTTAGTTTTGAAAGTTTTGTATAAGACCTTAACCTTCAAGGATATGTATACGAAATATAATTAAATATGATAATAATTTGTTATATAACATAAATGTATTATTATATGCTTAAATAATCGTGATAGTTTTTAAAATATATATTGCTTATTAAACTTTATATTAAGGTTATAGTTATATATTGCTTATTAAACTTTATATTAAGGTTACAACTTAAATTAATCCTAACTTAAGTTTCATGAAAGTTTGTAAAAACTTAGTTTAAGTTTCTTATAATTCAGGGTAAGAAAGTAAGTTTTTTATAAAAATCCATCAATTTATTAATTTTTAACATTTAATCTATGGTTTGGAAAGATTAAAGTAGAATCAATAGAATCATAAAATCATATTATGATCATATATGTTAGTTTCATATAATATGAATAGATCTTAATATTATGCAAAATTAAGATTTTGTTTAGGATTCAAATTGATTAAAGACTGTAGAATAGTAGAATCGTAAAATTATAAGATCCAGATCAGGAGTTTAGTGACCATGCGGTAACTCCCATCACCTAAACATGAATAGAAGTTACTGAAACATTAATACAAAATAACTTTTGGGCTAATAATTATAAAATCCTATTTTATGTATAGTCCATTAGCTCAATTTGTTAGAGCATTATGCAAATTCATAAAGGATGTAGGTTCAAATCCTACACGGTCGGCGGCGGGGTGCGGTGGACTTCGGCAGTGGGGGCAATCGACGGTCGGCGGCCAGTGGTAGGTGGCCGGCTGGGGAGGAGGAGAGACGAGGGAGGTGGGAAGGGTTTAAAAGGGGAAGGAGGAGAGAGAGAGAAAGAGAGGGAAAGGGGGTGTTTTTGGCGGGGGTGGCTTCGAATTTTTTATACCTTTTATTCTTGGTCGTCCATTATGATAGGAGATCAAGATTAGTTCTTCTCACTCCCTCATAAGTGTGTATATATATATATATATATATATAACCTTTTTTTTTTTGAACACCATAAAGACCGCAAGCGCAAAGATAGATTAAGAACAAAAAACCGAAGCCAACAAGGCTATAAGAGAGTGCGTGGGATCGACCCACCACAGATGATTACATCTACTATTTACATGATTTTTAGCAATGAAATGGGTTGCTCTATTACGGGTTCTAGGAACCCAAAAACAAGGGGAAAAAAGTCAAATTAAGAAGCTAGCAACCAAATATCAGCTATAATAGCCTCGAACTCCCACTGGATAGCACCTGGTCTCTGAATTGCTTTAACAACTGAGTAGCAATCAGATTTAATAACAAGTTCCCTCCATTTCTAGCTAATAGCATAAGACAAGGCTACTCTCACTGCAGAGGCCTCAGCAACAGAGGCTGGGGATGGTAATGGGGCATGTAAAATCTGTTACCTGTTGGTATTTGTTCCGTTTGGGGCGAGTACGGGTATAGATGAGGCGGGTAACGAGTACAGGTAGGGTACACATGTCAATACCCGTCATGGGTATGGGGCGGGTACGGGTATAGGCTTGTACCAGCCCCGCCCCCGCCCCCGCCCCCGCCCCAGCCCCATACCTGCATGTACCCGCCCCGCCAGGCCCCGCCCCGTACCCGCCTAGTAATCACATATTGGAGTTACCCATTGTGTTAGTTTATATAAAATATTTCTCATATAATTTATAAGTATAAATTCATGGTTATTATTGAAGGGAAAAATAAAAGAATTTATAAGTTGGAAATTGACAGGTAACAAGGCAAGTATGAAGCGGGTAAGGACGGGTACGGGTGAGCAGGGGCGGGTACGGGTATGGGTTTGTACTAGCCAGGGCGGGTACGGATACCTACTTTATACAAGTGGCGAGTAATGTGGCGGGTACAGGAATAGGATTTGGGTGGCGAGTACGGGCATGAAGAAAGCGCCCCCACCCCCCTCCCCCCCCTCAATACCCGGCCCGCCCGGCCCCATTGCCATCCCTAAGAGGCACGTGAAACCATGGAGCCTCCACATCAACCCCTGAATGCAAGGCCTTCGTGTATGTACATATGAAGGTGCTCCATTATTGCAAAGGCATCTTACTTTATATATGAGGGTTTTTCTACATAAAACCATTTTCAAAAGTAGAAAATTTTCACTTAACCATTACAAATTTTTATTATATGACAATAATTCAAGAATCACTTTCAATCGCCGAGCAACAATGGGATTTTCATATTGTTTAATCCATCAAGTCCGAGTCTCGAATTATGACAATTGCCTGGAGATATCTCAAATGAGGAAATTTGGAGAGCAGTATTTGACATGAATCCCCTTAATGACCTAGGACATGATGAGTTTTCTGCCTTTTTTTCATAAACATTGGGTCCTAATTGGCAATGATTTAAGAGAGATTGTCAATTTTTTTTTTGAAGGGGGGCAAGTTTCTCAGGTAAATCAATCACATTCATTATATTTATTTTGAGAACGGTTTCCCCCCAAAGTGTCAGCCAATTCAAATTGATTAGTCTTTGTAATGTTCTATATATATAAGTATGGCTAAAATTCTTATTAACCACCTAAGCCGTCATAACCAAGATTGTTGACTCGTGGTAGGGATTTTGTCCCATGTCAGTTTATTCGCGATAATATTCTTATAATCATGAAATAATGATCGCCTTTTGGATGTGAAACTTGACGTGGAAAAGACCTACAATAAAGTTGAATGGAAGTTCTCAGGCAAGTTATAGTCACACCAAGCTTCATCCACGAATAGATGGAGTGGATAATGAAGTGTGTAACCGCACCATCCTACTCTGTTCTCGTTGATAGTTATCCAATGGGGTGGTCTGTTCTGCTTGGAAGTCTTAGCGAACCTTCAAGTGCTGAGTGATATCGAGAAATCAGGAATTGGAATTGAAATATCTATGGAGCTCTATTAATCTTGTGTCTTCTTTTTGCCAATAGTTGCCTCCTTTTTTGTGAGGTGCAAATGTAGGAAATTGCCAAGTTTCGTGATGCCATTCAAGTTTATTATAGGGACTCGGGTCAGTTGGCGAACTTTGAAAAGTCCGTAGCTGTTTTGTCAACCAACATTCAAAAAACCTTGAGATAGAGGATCTATGACTAGTTGGATGTGACGATTGCTTCAGCATTAGGCAAGTACTTGGGTTGTTCCTTAGTTCAAGGAAGGTTTGTCTCTTGCGATGTCATTAATGTGTCCAATAAACTTCAATTCAAGAGAGCTAGCTGGAAAGCTAACTTCGTTTCTAAAACAGATCAGGCCACTTTTGTCTGGTTGATTGTAGAGTCAACACCGATTCAGGTTATGTGGTGTTTTCATATGCTAAAAAGGGTCCACAGCCAATGGAACAACATGAGTGGGAACTTCTTTTAGAGCACAAGCATGGGAAAAGTAGTTAATACGGCTGCATGGAGTAAGATTTGTAAGCTTAAGGGCGTTGAGGGCTTGGCCTTCATAAAATGGAGGCCACTAATTTGTCTTTCCTTTATAAGCTGGCTTGAAGGTGACGAATGACCCATATAACCTTTAGGTTGTGTTGTGAGAGGGTAACGTCTAAAAAATGTGGACTTCTCGACTATCTAGGAAAAAGGTCATGTTCTCCGGCTTAAAAGAGAGTCCTTATGGCCAAATACCAGATTGAAAAGGGCCTTAGATAGAAGATTGGTAATCGAGCCCAAATCTCTTTCTAGTTTGATAGCTAAGTGTTTGATAAACCTTTGGCGGAGCTCTCCGGCGAGAATAACGGTGGTTGCAATCCTAACCTCAAGTTTGCTCATCTCATTAAAGGAGGGGAATGGGATGTCGAACGTATCAATTGTATTCTCCCCACTGCCCTCTTTAGCTTGGTGCTCGGTATCCTTATTCAAAAGAATTTAGTGGCAAATAGGAGATGTTGGGGTTGCACAGGCTCGGGATAACTTCGAGTAAAGTTTGCTAACTGTCTTGCACATGATCTGGATTAGGATAACAAAAAATCTTAGGAGTTTCATTGGATTTGAAACCTAGAGTGTCCCCCAAAGATTAAAATACTTGTTTGATAAGTTCCTCAACATGGTTTAGCTACAAGGGTCTCCTTATGCAAAAAGGGTATTGGCAAATTGAGTCCTAGATTTATGGGTGGTCTGGAAGATGTGGATCACCTCTACGTTCAACATTCTTGATCCACGGCAATTTAAGGAACAACTTGGGAATTTCACTGGCTAAAAGTGGTGTCTAGTCTTACCGAGTTTACAAATGAGCTTCAAAGATGTAATAAGGCGAGAGGAAATCGGGATTGCAAAGAGAAACTTTATTCTTATGTATTGGCATATTTGGAAAGACATAAATAATCTTGCTCTCTACGAAAAAGTGGTAAATCCGTGATAACATGTGATTCTTGCTAAGCATATACAGATGGAATGAACTTTATTAGCAAATGGATGAGGAGGCCAGAAGCATGAAGGGCCATATGAGTAAAAGTGAGCTAGGTAAGAGTAATTCGTGAAAGCCTCATTTTGCTAGATCAAGCCTGACTTTGAATGGGTCGAAGAGGGACACATATGCAACGACTGACTTTGTTATTCGTGACCATTGGGGTGAAATGATCCCTGTTTGGGACTAGAGACATAGGGGATACCTAAATAATTATTGTTGAGACAATTGTGGCTAGAGATGCTTTATTTTATTCCAGTTTTTGAAGTTATAGTAAGGTAATTCCCAACAAGTGACAAAGAGATTGTGATTAAAGCAATTTTTAGCAATAATTTTTGGATTTTAATTGAAAATCACCTAAATTTTAGGTACAGTTTTAAAAAATCACATAAATTTTTTAATGTCACACTTTCATATGAAGACGTTAATATCTGTTAGTTTTTTTTGACATTGACATTAAAAACAAAGAAAAAAAGAACTTTTTTAAAAACAAAATTTACATTTAAAGCAATTTTAAAAAAATTTAACATATTTTGGGCATTTAAAAAATATTTTAAATATCTAAAAAATTTATAAATACTTAGAAAAATAATTTATATATTTTAAAATATATATATATTTTTAAAATGCCATGTCATAAAAAGTATGTTAACGACGTCATATTAAGGTGTAAAATTAAAAATTTTTAAATATCCAAAAAATTTATAAATACTTAGAAAAATAATTTATATATTTTCAAAATGCCATGTCATAAAAGCTAATGGATATTAACGATATTATATTAAAGTGTAATATTAAAAAATCTAGGTGACTTTTAAAAATTTTAAAATATAAATAATTTTATAAATTGTACTGCATCTAAAATTAATATAATTTTTAGTAAAAAATAGCTAATTTTCCCAGTGCTCTTCAAACCACGGCCAGTATTACTCGAGCAACCACTCCACAAAGCGACCCAACAATGGAGGTTCCCAATTCTCGCAACCTTCAATCCCTCAAGCGCCGCCGTGAATCCGACCCACACTCTTCGCCACCGCCGCAACCCTACCCCAACGGCGCCGGCGCCGGAAACGGCGTCGACTTCTCCCTCCTCGAGGCCATTGAAAAGTCCCAGTCCACTGTCGAAACCCTAGACCTTAAAACCCTAAAAAGGCTCGTCCTTTCCTTCGAGCGCCGACTCAGGGACAACATCGAGGCGCGCCTCAAGTACCCCGACCAGCCCGAGAAGTTCGCGGACTCCGAGGTTGAGCTCCATGAAGAGATTCAGAAGCTCAAGCTCCTTGCCGGCGCGCCGGAGTTGTACCCAGATTTTGTTAGTTTGAATGCTATCCCGTCTATTCTGGGTCTTTTGAATCATGATAATACTGATATTGCAATTGATGTGGTGGGTCTTCTTCAGGATCTTACTGATGAGGATCTGCTTGAGGATAATGATGAGCCAGCTAGGGTTTTGGTGGAGAATTTGATTGAGAATAATGGGTTGGAGTTACTTGTTCAGAATTTGTTTAGATTGAATGAGGGTGACCCAGATGAGGGGGTGGCTATTCATGGGACGTTGGCAACTATTGAGAATTTGATTGAGGTGAAGCCGGCGGTGGCGGAGATTGTGTGCGAGAAGACGAAGTTGATGAGGTGGTTGTTGGGGAAGATTAAGGTGAGGGAGTTTGATGGGAATAAGCAGTATTCGTCGGAGATATTGGCAATTTTGTTGCAGAATAGTACTGCAAATCAGAAGCGGTTGGGGCAGATGAATGGGGTTGATGTGGTTTTGCAGGCAGTGGCGATGTACAAGTCAAAGGACCCGAAGAGTTCGGAGGAGGAGGAGATGGTGGAGAACTTGTTTGATTGTTTGTGTTGTTTGTTAATGCCATTGGAGAATAAGGAGAGGTTTGTGAAGGCAGAAGGGGTTGAGTTGATGATCATTATTATGAAGCAGAAGAAGTCTGCATATGGGTCGGCTATAAGGGCGCTTGATTTTGCAATGACTAAGTATCCCCCAGCTTGTGAGCGGTTTGTGGATGTTTTAGGGTTGAAGACTGCATTTGCCGCTTTTATGGGTAAGGCAAGTTCTGTTTACCCTTTTCGTTGTTTTCTGTTTACTCTTATTGTTTCTCTTGAATGGTTGTTTGTATTGTTATTTTCAAAATGATCATCATCAGCTAAATTATGATATTATACCTTTTTCGAGGTCAATTAGTGTTGGGTTATATGTGGAGCCTGGTTGTATCGGGCTTAGTTTATAATGTAGAGGATTGGATCAATTTGAATTAGACCCATGACGCACTAGAGTTTTAGTGTGAGAGGCTCTATATATACACGAGGGACGTGTATCTTGAAATTAGGGTTGAGAAAAGTTTGAGAGTTGAGACGTCTCATGCAAACTTTCAGTAATATAGTGGATTTATCGTGCTCCCCTCTAGGGATGTGGGCTTCTGCTGAATCACGTAAATTTCAGTGTTCTTGATTTTATTCCCAGGACCTTTTTGTTATTGCTACTTTGATTTAAGGTTTCGGTATTATGTGGGTGATCCTACAAGTGGTATCAGAGCCTAACAATTAGTATGTGATATTATACTCTGTCCTCTTGCATTCTGCAACTTGTATGTGGAATCTTCAACTGCTGGGATTTCTGAATTGTTGTGAAAGGTGCTATTTCGTGGTCAAAGGGTTGCTGACTTTTTCTGGTAAAATACTAGGTTTCCCGGGTTGTCGAATTTAGTTGGATATTAGTGCTAGGATATTCACGCGTATTCCTTCTCCTAGGGTTTGTGAGAGTTTGGGATATTTATTGCGATCTGTCTATCTTAGATCAACGTTAGTTCTACATTGTTAAGTTGGAGTCCTCTCTTATTTTGTTCCAGAATATTAGAGTTAACCTAGGAGAGAAAAAAGTGATTTGTATATATGTTGTCCACCTCCTTGGGCCTTAATATATCCTGTTGTGGGGATTTCATCTTGGAAAAAGATTATATAAAATTTGTTCTAATTATTTCATCTTCCTCATGAACAAGATAAGCTTCGTTGTGGTGGCCATTGTCTCCCTCCAAATTGCTTTAGTTCGAGTACTGACCTCAGCTTGTACTACTGTAAGATTTATGAACTCCGTGAGATCCTTTGGTCGTCTGTTATTTCTGTTGGGTTATGATTGATAAGAGAGCATTTATACCTTTTTTTTTTTGGGGGGCCGGGGGGGGGGGGGGGGGGGGGGTTGGTTTGGTCAAGCTCGCCTCAGTCACTGGCTGTAATGAACAGACAATTGATATGTGAATGATGATGTTGGGAGGAGGGGTAAAAGATGCAGAGAAATAATTTTACATTTTTTCATCTGCTAAATTTTTTATGCTCCCCGTGTTATCTTTACAATCTACTGCAACATGGTTCAGTTTTTCTCAGTTTGGGGAAAATCCTGGTCCAGCGCGGCTTTGTCATTTCCACATACTTGCATGTGTGACAGTAATATCCCTTTAGTTTTGCCCTTTACTGAAGTGGAGCTTGACGTTTTGTTTTTCTCTATCTGACCTGCTACACGGGCAAAGCTCATTTGACACATTTTATTTTGACCTTTCAGATCCCGATAGGCAAGAAGCACAAGAAAGACAGCTACCACGAGGAGTTAGAGGAGCGGATAGTGTCATTGATTTCATCTCTATTTGGTAAGAAGGCAAGTGAATTAAAGAAATTCTGATTATAATTTGGTTTTCAATGATTCATATGTTCGGACTTCTCTTGAAAATTTATGTCCTTGAAGAATAGAAAGAACGAAAATAATTGGCTTCCAGAATGGAGCTGCTTTAGTCTTCACCTGATTTTACACAGTTATACTGCATTTGCTACCTTGAGATTGTATTATGTGTTCTCTGTAGCATTTTCCTTCTCCTCTTGGCTTTGACTTATTCTTTTCAATGTGGTAATGGATTTTCTTACTAGGCACCTACAAGATGAGGTGTAGATGATGTTGTGCTTGTGGATGAATGTAGAGGGGGTGTCAAGTTTAACTTGAACTTCTTATTGTGCCTTCTCCTAGGCCAGCGGTCTCGTCATTTTATCTTAAAGAAGAGAAATAGATGGAGACACTTTTACCAATGTTATTTAGATAATACATATAGTGATTTATATAGTTGTTGGTTTTACTTATAGTTTATCTTTTATTTTCAGTCGACAGAATATTAGTTGTTCTCCATACTATGCAGTTTTGTTTCCATCCATGTTTATCTTCTCCATAAAATATCCGTAACTGTAGGGATGAATTAATTATTTTGTCGTTGTTTTTTCAGCTGGGATCTTGAGAGGGTCTAGAAGAGAGAGATTGTTGAGCAAGTTTGTGGAAAATGAGTGCGAGAAGATAGACAGGCTTATGGAACTATATGTCCGGTAATTATCTTGTTCTGCAGATTATAACAGGAAAAAGGAATTTTATCTTTTCTGTCTAACAATTCGTCTCTTTGCAGGTACTCTGATAGAGTGAAGGCCGAAACTGAGCGCTTGGACAGGCTAGAATTTGATGACTTGGAGGTGATCTACTGACCCTTTTGTTGTTTGGAAATGTTCCCTTTGTGTTGACAAATTAGTATTGGTGCAGATGGACGACGAAGAAAGGTACAATCGGAAGCTTGAATCTGGTCTCTACACGCTTCAGGTGCGAAATTTCATTTATGCTTTTCTTATAGGTGTTAAAAATATAGCAATTTGCTTTTTATACCCATATGATAAGTTTAAGCTGGTGCAATCTTTAGTTATTGGAATTTGCAAATTGCAGAACTTTATCGGTTTATAATGTATGTGGCCTTGCTATCTGATAGATCACTCAAACCAGAATGCAAAAAAAAGGAAACCGTAATGTTCTTAATACTTGGCACAAAGAGTGGGGAAACTCGTGGGTGGCTTGAGGAGAATGTAAGTAGGGATTTGCAGGGTGTTTGGGCTTTGTGTCTGCTTTTCTCTCCATTTCATCTGTTTTCTGTAACTGAATTGTGAAACAAAATAAGGTCCTGTTGCTTTTCTTCTGTAATAATAGTTGAAGAGCAAGGAACTTAAGGGTTTACATACAAAAATTGCTTGGAGATATAGAACTCATCTCGCCCCATAAGAGTAAGAAGGTTTAAGGGACAATGTGTAGCTATAAAACCAATGCCTCTTCTAATGTAGGAAACCCCCAAATGGACTAGATAGGAGTCCTTTGAAAACCGAAGATACAGATGTTGCTTGGTAAAGGACTCACCTCTGTACACACCTGATAGATGGCCAAATCCCCTTCAATATGTCCTTACTAAGAACAGATCGCTCTTCTTCCACTTTCTTTTGCGGCTTTTTGCCTTTAGGAACTGAGGGCATAGTGATATAGGTCAAGATGGTTGTCACAGCTGAACTGCTGCTGATGCTCCTTCATGTGTACTGAGAATCTTCAATGACATTGTCTAGTCAGCCCAATACTCTCCTCGTCAAAATTTTCGTCATCTGTCAGAGAGACGTGTTCATGATTCACGGCACGGGTTGTTACTACATTATGCTCAGTTTCCCGTGCTGATGCTTGGAAAGAGTATTCATGTCCTTAACAGGCGAGCAAAAACAAGATGATGTGTCATTTGACGTTAAGGTTTGTGACGGTGGATCCTTCCAACGAGAATCTATCAGCCTTTGCCCGGACACAATGGATGAAAGAGGTTGGTAATACCAAGAACAAAAAATAGGCTTATATTAATTGATCAAAAAATTGGATGCTGATATGAACATCAAAGTGACAAAATTACAATCCCCAGAACTACCTGGACATTTGTAAACTATCGGGAAAGTCTACTATATTTTTGAATAGAAGAAGAAAAATCTTCTTTGTACCAAAACTGGAGTATTTTAAGCGAAACGTGCTTGGCATCCTGCAAAGAGGATTCTTGGTCACAAAAAACCCTTTCCCTCCCTCTCTTCTTCCCTCTCTGTATATGTATAGTTGTACTAACTAAGGAACTGCGAGTGGGATGAGATCGACCACACTTCTCCATGATGTGACTGAATTGCGTTCACTGTGGAAGTACTTAAGAATTGAATTGCAAGATCCCATAAGGCTTTGGCATATGCATGATGCAACAATATATGACCCCTTGTTTGCTTTTAACTTGGAAAGCAGTAATTGACGAAGATGTTTCTTTGATAAAGAACGTTTCACAAACAGATCGGGAAGGATGACACTTTTCTCGGAAGATTATTTGGAGATCTAGAGGCTGCATATGCATTTCATGCTTGACTGTATTCTTATTATTTACAATATTTTGCGAGGGTTTGCTTCAGTAGTTTTCATACTGGTGACAGCACTTTATGCTGAGACTAGATGGTTTAGGAGAATAGGGTAGAGGATGTTTTGGATTTTTTTTCCCCCTTCAGACCCAGTGCCTCAAGGGCTCCTGCCTAAGCGGGGTCTTGGGGGGGGTGGATGTACGCAGCCTTACCCCTTCAGGGTGTAACCCTGCCGAGAGGCTGTTTCCGAGGACCCCCAACCTTCTAGGGCTGGCAACATGAGTACTTCCTAGGAGGTCACCCATCCTGGTACTATTCTCGCCCAAGCACGCTTAATTTCGGAGTTCTAATGGGATCCAGTGCACTAGTGCCTGGTAAATGATGTTTTGTGATGCTTTTAAATGAAATATGTGGTAGATACAAGTCAGAGTCTTCAAGCCTTTTGGCTTGGATGTCATCTGTGGGGCAGGAGGACTTCTGGAAACAAACTTTTAAGGGGTCATGTAGGATGCAGAAAACTAAAGAACTTTACAATAGCACTAATCCTATCATGGTTTTAAACCATTGTGGCAGTCATGATTTCTTTTGTTGTTGCGAAGTTGCAAAAACAAGGCACCACGGAGGAACATGATGCGTCTCAATGTTAAGCTAATTTCGATTTCTTTAGGGCCTTAAGTTGCATAGGTGAGGATTTTTGCTTTAGTTGTTTGGCTGTAGTTGTTAGTTGTTAGCATTTAGCATTTAGTTGTTAGCTGATGAATGTGTTTGGTAAAATTAGATGTTGAAGTTGGTGGATTATTGTAAAATGATAAATAGAATTTGATTGCATAGAGCTGAAAAGCTAAACGCTATGAAAAACGCTAACAAAATTTTTATCAAACAGTGCTATTAGCTGTTTGATTAGTCAAAACGCTAAAAGTTATGAAAAACACTATGAAAATTTGCTTGCCAAACATGACCCGAGTCTGAGGATAGATGCATGATGCATTCACTGTGGATAGGACTGGTAACCACTCATATTGTATTGGTGGGGGCATTTGGCGTTTAGAAGGACAGAGGTCTCGAGGGTGGAATTGGTGCTGGAGAATGCCACAAGTTAATATCATATTTCATCTCTGACTTGTTAATCAAAGTGTCAGTTTCTAAGTTAAGCTGCAATTATGTGCATCTTTATTGAAAGGCCCTCATACTTGCATGAGAAGCATCTTTGTGCGAAGATATATGGGCAGTGGCGGATCTAAGATTTTAGTTGAGAGTGGGCTTGGTTACAAGATACCTTTACTATAAGATAGATAAGCAAAATATACATATTGAATGTATCTTATTACTACCTAAGTTCATATCTTGAAAGGTAATTGAATGAAACTGAGAGATAATTGGTAAGCTTAAGGAATAACCGATATCAAGTTCAATAATTTAAGGGAATATATCATTTAAGTATTTGAGATTTAGTCTTTATTGCGCAAAGAACTTGATGTCAATAAATATAATTAATTATCTTAAGGTCTAAGACTTCTATCATTGAGGTACCATTGTTGAAATTTTGATGAATCTTTGTTAGAAAATGTTGGCATGGTACATGATCCCGAAAATATATAGGTAACAAAGTATATGACGTATCATTTGGGCAATATATGGAGTACTTGTCGCTGAAATTCGATGGATTTTATCCAAATCAGATGACTTTTATCAAAAATGTGGATATGACGCATATGTATTATCGGAATCATGCTGCATGTTAACATTTTTCTACCAATTTTGTTGGATTCCGACAAAAAATCGTCATATTTCAACAAAAAGTTGAGTAGCGTAAAAGCCATTTAAGATTGAGTCATTCAAGTTGGGTCATTTCGAGCTTGTGTAAACTTTTGGTTTAGTAGGGGTCTAGCTTTTGACTCATCTTGAGTTTGGGTCAATCAAATTGGGTTATTTCGGGTCTTAGTTAGTAGCATTATTATGTAAATGTAATATATTCCTTCATCCCAAGTATCGGAATGTATTATTTTAGTTAAACTTTAAGGAATTTTAGTTAAAACCCAATTTCATGGAGCTAGGTGTCAGAATTATAATTTTAGTTTTGATTGGAGAAAAAAATAACAGAATTAGAATTATGTACTCAATTCTAGTATCAATATTAATTACTAGCTCCAATTTCACGTGTCAAACATAAATTCAGGATATCTTATTATATATTTTAAAATATTATGATATAAAAGGAACATACCCAGTGCCTCAAGGGCTCCCGCCTACGCAGGGTCTGGGGGGGCGGATGTACGCAGCCTTCCCCCTTCAGGGTGTTAACCTGAAGAGAGGCTGTTTTCCAATGCTCCCAACCTGAGGGTGAGGACATCCCAGGAGGTCACCTATCTTGGTACTACTCTCGCCCAAGCATGCTTCGGAGTTCTAATGGGATTCGGTGACGGCGTGTTGGCGCCCTCTTTGGTTAAAATATTATGATATCTAAACTGTAAATATTCAAATATCTTAATATGATAAATTCTTAAACTTTTAACTAATTACAGGTGTTTAGGGTGTTTTGATCCCACCTAGAGCATAATATATACTACATGAAGCTTATAAAATCTAGGAAATCTAAGGGAGGGGGGCTTGAGCCCATCCAAGCTATAAAGTAAATCCGCCACTGTATATGGGTGTCCATTATAACTTTCTTTTTCTAGGATAAACTAGAAATACTCTACTTCTTGGCTGGGCATTGTTGATGGCCTTCATATACTTGGATAGAGTTTAGCCCATCTGTTTTCATCTTTTTGTTTCTCTGAATGCTCACCTCAGCAGCCCCTTTTTTGACCAATAAATCTCTCATTTTCCCCATAAATTAGCTAGCACCTCTTCTTTTGGGATCATGGACTTGCAATGATACTCTTGAATGACAACCTTACTCATCAAAGATCACAATGATTATTGGTTTAAGGGTTTCAGTACTTGATGCTCTCTTCAGTTCATTTATGTCATTTTGGAGTAACCATATCTTAAGCGGGGTAATATAGCAATTCCACTTGAGTCCGCATTTGGTTATTTATTCTCTATTATTTTGACTGTTATGTTTGTAAGTTGATGCCCTTCACTTGGCCCCTTTGTTTTGCAGCTGATTGCCGTTATTCTGGGTCATCTTTGGACGTCCGAGTAAGTTATCTTTGTGTTTGGATCTATTAAAGAAGTTACCTTTCTTCTTCAATGCTATCTAATCTTGATCTTTTGAACATTTAGACACCCACGAATCAGATCAAGGATTGATCTGCTACTCAAACAAAATAAGCTTACGAAAAACGATATCAAGGATATACTTCAGGTGGGCGCTTTCTCTGTTTATATCTTCCCTGCTCTCCCCTATTTCACCCATCAATGCACTTAAGCTCGGTTCATGCTATGCTAAAAGCCTCTGATTGATTTTGTCTCATATTTGCTGATAATGCTGAAAAAGCCACATATATAGACGCCTTCTGAAAACTTATTGTTCATTTGAGATTTCTTGCTCTAGTGAGTTTACTTGTGCTGGTTGGTCAATTAGAGATATGTCTGAGCTCGGTTTACTGTAGTTCACTAATAACATTACGGGTTTTCCACGGAATTTAAATCTCATCGGGAGTAACTTGAATCACTATTAATACTATTTTCTCAAATAATCTGCCTTCCTCTCTGTTATGTGGAAACTGCAATTCCAAAATAAACCAAATCTCGTATCGACTGGTGGAATACTCGGCGGATCTTGCTTTGTCACCTTGAAATATGCTTTGCTTCCCATTTGTACATTTCCTTTAAGCAGTGATCATGCAAATGTATGGAGTTTGACCAATTTATAAGAGGTTTTGTCCAAGGCCTTCCCTTTTTGAGCTTTAGCAGTCCGTTATGGACCCAGTAGGAGACATCTCACATTCTTGGGCTGTGTTGCAACAGTGTTGGGTTGGGTTGTTATATTACGTGCCTGATATAAATTAGCCATGACAAACACTCTGCATGATGAGATGAAACTTCATCGCATATCTGCTGTACTTGCAGGAATACCATGACAACATAGGGGACTTAGATGGACCAGAAGAAAAAGACCGGGTGCAGTCGAAAATACAGAAGTTCATATCAGCATTTGAATGATCTTTTTCTGGGTTTCGATTCTGACGAGGTTGGTTACAAGTTCAAGGTTAGCAAAACCGAGCACGGAGGCCATCAAAATTGTCAGTCCTGGTTTGAAGCTGATGATTCTTGGATACAGCAATGTCAAAACACAATGTTATCACTTGTAAGCCTGGGTTTTGGGTGTAAAATATGGTCTACATGTTCTCATTTTATTGTATGAACCTTATAAATGTTAGACCACAAACCTATTCTTGATCTTGTACTTGACGGTGTAAGCTTTTGAGATAACTGATTCCTTGATGTAATAACCGAGTTTGGTTGATTGTGAAGTCGCGAGTTCAAATTCCAACCGTTTGTTTTTAATATTAATATAATTTCAACCTAAGGTATATGAGCTGACTGCACCATTCTCTATCCAAAACAATCGGGTTTGTGCTTGAGGGAAACTGCCACAAGCTTCAATTGGAAAAGCGTAAGTAACATGTCGTATTGTGTTCATATTTATTGAAAAAATGATACAAGCTAACCTTTAGTTTTATAGGAAAGTTGTATTCCACATTAGAAAATTGTATGGGTAATCTTTTTCTTAACGAGTATATTTATTATTTGGGGAATAATTTTTCATGACCCGTTACTAGCTGATACTGTTGGAGTTAATTGATAAATATGGCTGTTGGAATTTATTTTTGTAGCCGTTTATAGCTGTTGCAATTTATTTCGTCCGTTGCAATTTACTGCGGCCATTATTACCGTTACGACTTTATGTTAACCCACATATTATATTTGCACGTTTACACTGATCCACCCCCTACTTCCTTCTCAATCTTGGTCTCTCTCTCTGTGTTTAAACTCTAAAAATATTAGCTTTGTGCCAATTCTTTATATAAAATATGATCACTGAACGTTTAAATGCTACTCAATATTGCTTTTATTCCGAATGATTTTCGAGTGCAAATGTTTGAAGATTTGTCTGCTCTCTCTCACCGTATGCTGGGTCATGCTCTCTCTCACCATATACTAGGTCATGCTCTCTCTCCTCGAATTTGGGCAATGTTCAAGGCACTCTTACTCGGCAATTAACGAGTGCAAGTTTAGAGCCAGATCGCGTTAATCCTGAAGGATGGCCACCGGTTATACTGTGTGCAGCAAAGCAACGGCGAAATCGTCTTTTAGGACAATGACATTTACCACGGCGCGATATCATCTTTTGTGAGATCTTTCTAATTACTCTTTCCTTCGTTGAATGTTCTAATTGCTCTTCGGTATTGTAGCCTCTTTCCGCACTTTCGCTATTATTTTGATTGCTGTTTTTAAGATATTTTTCGCTAAAATTGTTCGCTGTCGTTTTACTGCAATTCCACTATTTTTCGTTAAATATTTTTACTGAAATATTTCGCTAAATTTTCATTGCGATTTTGTTGTTTTTCGCTATAATATTCTAACAATATTAAAGGTTCGATCATGAACCCGTCTTGTTTCGCAAATTAGTTATGGACCCTCAACGCTAACCTAACCCAATTAAACGGGTAACCCGTTTTAGATATTGTGCTAATTTTTCTCGCATACCATTTTGCCAGACTATAACTATGAAATAATATGCATGTTAATAACAGCAATGAGTTTATCATATATTTACTGTTCAACAAAATGAATTATTATATTAATATCCCAACATAGGTGACATCAACATACACATAGTATTAACAGTAAAAAACTCGAATGACTTATGTAACTCAACATAACTACATATAGGGGTTAACCTAATTAAAACTATTTACGAAACTTAATTAAATGTGTCAAATCAAAATCAACCTGATTTTGAAAACTCAAACTCGGACGCACCATGTATATATCATATTTGTGTGTGTTATTGTGTTAGTTTCAGATTTTGACAACGCTATTGAAACGGAGCTTTTTATTGGAGAAATAGGTTAAAATGTAGAATTGATGAGAGGAAATGTAAATTGTTGTAAAAGAACAATTAAAAATATTGTTAAACAATATATTAAATATTGTTTACTATGCTTTATAACTTTATGCTTTATAAACTTTTTATAAGGATTTATTTAGCCTTTTTTTGTAATGTTAAACTTTTACGAAATTAAAAATTAAATTTGAAAGATATATTATTCTTTTTTTAGTTTTTAATCAAATTAAGAAAAGAAAATAAATAAAAAATTTAAAATAAGAAGTAAGACAGAGAAATTATTACTTACTGACCCTGATGTCCGAACAATTTTTTTTTTTTTTTTTTTTCTAACAGAAGATGTTTGAACATTTATTACTTATGTTTTTGGGCATTTTTATATATTTTATGACCTAGGTACCTTGTGTTGGATTTGATTATTTTTTGTAAGAATCTAACTAATTTTATGTAGAAAATGTTGACGTAATACAGGATGATGATATAATATATAAGTCATATTAATGTTTAAAAAAAAAGCTAACTACAATATAAAATTCACTGAATGTGGATGAAAATTACAAAACATTGCTGATGCTATTTTAGTAATTTTTGACTAAAAGTCACTAAATTTTGATGAATATACTTATAAATTGTTCAAATCATGTTTTATTTCAGCATTTTTTAACATAAATCTATAAAATTTAAAAATTCATGATATCTAAGTAATAAATTATCAAATATTAAGTTATCTAAGTGAGAAGTTCCCAAGAAATATATTTGAAGTATAAGCTTAATTTTATAAAACTAAGTTGTATTTTTGCTGGAAGTTGAATTCCTGCAACAAATTAGGTTTCGTTTGATTACCACATAAATAGAATTCTTGCAGGGAGTTGTATTTTATGGAAATTCTTTCCAGTGTCAACTTCCCAGAAAGTAGATAAAACACGTTTAGTTGTCAGGACGGGAAGTAGAATTTCCTTGGAGAGGATAGTTAAAAACGAAGGTATTAGAACTTACCTAGGGGGTTAGGTAAGTTATGTCATGCGTTTTGAAGGAATTGAAAATTGTTTGGCATTTTTCACTTCCTACATTCTGCCTACTTCCTTCCAACTAAACAAAAGTCAAAATCCTTACCTTCCATGAATTTTTACTTACTGCCAGGGGTGTGAACGAGCCGAGCCAAGCCGAGCACCCCCTTTTTCGAACTCGGTTCGTTAAGATTTATCGAGCTCGAGTTCGAGCCAAGCTCTTGTCGAGCTTTTGAACCCCTTGTTCGAGCTCGGTTCTTTAAGATTTTGTTGTGTTCGAAGCTCAGCTCGGCTTGGCTCGTGAAGCTAATCGAGCCGATTCGAGCTCCTTATCGAGTCCAGCCGAGTTCGTTATCGAGTGGAATCGAGCTCATAACAAACCCGAGCTTATTATCGAGTCGAGCTCCCTATCGAACCGAGTTATTCGAGTTACTATTGAGCCATTACCGAACCATTTTGGAGTTAATATTAACTGTTAGCGAATCCTTAACGAGCTCTTAGCGAACTTTTAATGAGTTCTTAACGAGTCCTGAACGAGGTCTTATCGAGCTGTTCACAAACATTAACAAGTCGAGCGCCTCCTTGTTCGAACTCGGCTTGTTAAGCTTATCGAGCCTGCTCAAACTTATTGAGCCCCAACAATGAATACGATTGAGCCATAATCAATTTCGAATACGAGTAGTTCACTGAATATTCAGTTCGTTTAAGTACAAAGTCGTTGCAAGTTGCAAAACCATGGGCTAGGATGATGACGATGAGCGAGTGAGTCAACAAGAAGCTCAATTTCTTGGAGAAAAAGCCACGTGGAAGAACTCTCTCGATGATTTTTGGAACCACGATCACCTCACTGGTCACGTCACACTCTTGATTGCTCTATTTATACTTGCACTTTCCCATTCCAATTCAATTCAATCGCATTTCGAACCCTAGAATCTTCAATCGGACACAGAAATGGAGATTGTGATCCAAAAGGAGTACGGTTACGTGGTGCTGGTACTGGTTTTGTACTGTTTCCTCAACTTCTGGATGTCCTTCCAGGTCGGCAAAGCTCGCAAGAAGTAATTCAATTCCCCTACGCCTTCTCGATTTTCGTTCTTTTTCGATTGATGTGGTTTTGGTTTGGTTTCGGTTTGTTTTGATTGTTGATGAATTGAATGCTGGTAATCTGCGTTGGTAGGTACAAGGTGAATTATCCGACGCTATACGCATTGGAATCTGAGAACAAAGATGCTAAGCTCTTCAATTGTGTTCAGGTTGATCCTGTTCTCTCTCTCGCTTTGATGAATTTTAGTTGTGCATATGTGATTGGATTGGAATTAGCGTGTAGGAAATCGGAAATTATGTTGCAACTGCTTCAATTATCCGTGTCGTTAGATTATGGCCTTGTTTGGTTATTACATGAATTAAATTCATATTGAAAGTTGTAATTTTCAAAAATTTAATTCTTGTGCTAACCTTACAAGAAGTAGATAAAAAAGGTTATAAACTTCCTTGGAAATGTTAGTTAAAAACAAAGAATTTGAACTTACATAAGGGGGACTAGGTAAGTTACTTCCTGCCATCCAAAACAAGAATCGAAATCCGTATTTCCCATTAATTTTCTACTTCCTGCGTCTGCTCTTGCATACCAAACATGGCCTGCAAAACCATTTTTGAACCTTTACCATTGGTTTAAGCTTTTGAGATAGTTGATTTTTCACACAGTTTCAATGTGTTGTTGACTAAGAGGTTACAAGTTTGATTTCTAACGGCCACCGCTCTCAGTATCAATATAATTTCATAGCAAGGCATAAGGTGGGCCTATTGACTATCCACGCTTAAAGCTTAATTGATATTCGTATGAGGGGCATGTTAGAGTATAAAACCATTTACGAGCCTTCACTTATCAACTTAAGTTTTTGAGATAATTGGTTCCTTTACCATGTAATATTGACCTGCTAGCCTACTGAATTCTATTTGGGGATGTGTAGCATATAAAATCATTTTTGAACCTCTACCTAATAAGTAAGTTGAGATAGTTGGCTCATATGAGAGTGTCTTTGACCGAGTGGTTTCAAGTTCAAATCTTGACAACTCTAGTTCTATATATTCAATAATTCTAGCTACACTATGGCATGAGAGGACATGTAAGAGTAAAAAATTATTCATAGGCCTTCATCTAATAGTTTAAGGCATGTTTTGTATAATTTTCCATTTTCAGTTTTTGTTTCCTTATAATCTAAAACCTTTGTTTTGAAAATGATTTTTTCTAACTTTAGGTTTTTGTTATCAATTTTCACTCAAATTTGAAAATAAAAAAAGGGAAAATAAGAAACCAGAAAAATTGTTTTGAAATTATGGTTTTTAGTTCCTGAGAAACCAAAAACTGATAAAATTTGCAATTTGTTGCCTTTAATTAATTATCTTTCTAAAACCGATTCCAATCTTACTTTCCAATGAGCACATCATCTCCAAAAGTTGATAAATGATGATTAATTCATAACATTGAGTATGTACATTATTACGCTGTGTGGTAAATAAGGATGATTATGGAGACTTAAGAAATGGAAATGGTGATGCAGAGGGGGCACCAGAACTCACTGGAAATGATGCCTTTGTTCTTCATGTTGATGATACTCGGTGGGCTTCGACATCCCTGTGTTTGTGCTGGTCTCGGACTCCTCTACATTGTCAGTCGCTATTTCTACTTCACTGGCTACGCCACAGGCGATCCTCAGAAACGTCTTACTGTTGGGTATGCCAATCCGAAACATCATATTCTTATTCATTATGTGATCTCTAGTGCTTGTAAAGAGAGCCAGTATTGAGATTTTAGGGATCTACAAGTTTGAACGACAAGTCTTCTCCTTGTAACCGGGTTGTCAAAGCAGCTTATGTGTAGGTTTTTTTACATTGTTTGCGTATATATGTTTAAAACCTATCATAAATATGACAACATTTCTCCGGTAATGATTCATAATATGCAGTAGAAGCAAACTAATAATATAACTAATTTTCAAATGAGCCTTTAACAAAGTGGGGGGCACCTAGCAACATTGCCTTGGGTCTTGACCAACCCTGCATCTCATGCAGCGTATTTTCCATGCATCGTCAAGACAGTCCTGATTTGTTACCAAAGCGAAAGGTGATCCAACTGCAATCTTTCTGATAATAAGAGTGGCATTTAGGCTCATCATTCTTGCTAATTTAGGGCTAGTTGGATATCATTTTTTTGTTTATGGTTAGTTCTTGAGAAACTAAAAACCGTTTTCAAAACCAAGCTTTTGGTTTCTCAAAACAAAATTGCGAACAGATAACAATATCGAACAAGCATAGCTTCTCTTGTTTCTGCTTCAAGTTCCAACTCACGATGAGAGATTTTAATGAACTTGGGCTCTTTCTTATTATTATTCTCGTTGACTTTTTTTTTTTTGATCTTCTTTCTCAGGAAATATGGATTCTTGGCTTTGATGGGACTAATAATCTGCACTATTTCTTGTGGGATCCATCTGCTTGTTGGATAAAAGTCACTCCTTTATAACTCTTTCCCTTCTCATTTTCCAATCACTTATGTCCTGTTTGGTATCGTTCTTTATTTGTCGTTTTTGGTTTTTAAAGAAATAAAAACCATATTTGGGAACAATTTTTTTTTGCCTTTGGTTTTTTTTTCCAGTTTCTTCCTAATCGAGTGAAAATTGGGAATAGAAAGCGAAAAAATCACAACTACAAACAAAAAACGATACTAAATGGCAGATAATTTCTTTGCTTTTGGCTTCACGTTTGCTTTGTTTGGCTGACGTTGCAATAAGATGTTATGAAATGACAAGTTGCTTAATATATACAGAGGAGATTTGAACATGGAATCTTTGAGAACGTAATACTCTTTGTATTTACATGAACAATTGATGTACTTTAATATAGGTTTTATTTATCAGACACTAATGCATCGGATCCCATTAGAACTCCGAAATTAAGCGTGCTTGGACGAGAGTAGTATCAGGATGGGTGACCTCCTGGGAAGTCCTTGTGTTGTTAACCCTATAAGGTTGGAGAGTCCTCAGAAACAGCCTCTTGGCAGAGTTATACTCCTGAAGGGGTAAGGTTGCGTATATCCACCCCTCCCAGACCCCATTTATGCAGGAGCCCTTGAAGCACTGGGTCTGTTATTGTTGTTGTTGTTGTTGTAGAATAAATTATTTTCTGTGAGTACGGGCGTAATTAGTCAAACCTTGATAACACTATTTTTTTGGAATCAATTTTGTAAAAAATGCTTTTGATTGGGGTAATTTTAGTTTGAAATTTTTTTTAGTTTTGCTTATGCTTCTTTTGTTTTAAAGGAAGAGCATTGTTTTCCTATTTCTGCTTGAAACTAGTCATTTAGCTTCTGCTTCTATCTAAAGAAATTTTTCTTTCTAGGTCAAGCGCGGTCAAATCCTTGGAAAAGAAGTTTGGCCAAACATGTCCTAACTCAACATAGTGTTGAGTGATGGTAATTATGTAATCCGATTAGGACCGGTCAAATCTTAGGGTGATTTTTCAAAATAGCATGTTTGGTAATTTTTATTCTCGAAATAGCACATAAAAATTCGAAATTACCAAAATAGCATATCCAGTCAGCATGGTACTGCCACATCAGCAAGGGCATTTTAGTTATTTTTTATTTTTAAAAATTAAAAAAAGAATTTTTTTTTACGCGTGCAGCAACTTTTTACGAAAATGTAAAAAAAGATAATTGCCTAAATTTTTGTGTTGTGTTATATAGATATTATTATTTAATATACATAATTTATCTAATTTTTAAAAAGTATTGTCCAAAAAACTATATTTACTATTAATATTATTGTTATATATCGAAATTTATGTGTCATATAAAATAAAATATTTTTTCTTGAACACCATAAAAATAATAATAAAATATTAAAAATACAATTATTTTAAGAAAAAAGCCATTATGGATGCATAATAAAGTCATTAGTGTAACGTGAACCCATAATTATTGAAAAAATGACATAAAAATTAAACATTTTTTCATGTATAACCATGTGGTCAAGCTAGTAGAACTTTGTGAGATATTTAGTTAAAAGTCATGTTACATTTACTTAAAATTGTGGTACATTTTTAAAACTCATTCCAAATGTGTGCAAACTAAGTTCGGGTGTCTTTAAGACCATTAGAGATCCTTGATGAAGTCATTAGTATAGTATAATCCCATAATTAGTGAAAAAATGGCATCAAAATTAAAGATTTCTTCATTTATAACTATGTGGTATAAGCTAGTAGAACCTTGTGGTACATTTAATTAAAAGTAGAGGTACATTTTTTTAAAACTCATGGTACATTTATAAAACTAACTCCAAATGGGTCCAAAATAACTTGGGGTAAATTTAGGACCACTGTAGATGCTTAATTAAGTCATTCGTGCAACATAATCCAATAATTAGTGAAAAAATGGTGTAAGAATTAAAGATTCTTTCAAGTGTAACTATGTGGTACAAGGTAGTAGGATCTTGTGGTACATTTAGTTAAAAGTTATGGTACATTTACTTAAAACTCGTGGTAAATTTCTAAAACTTATTCGAAATAGGTACAAACTAAGTTAGGGTACCTTCAGGACCATTAGAGAATCTTAATGAAGTCATTAGTGTAATGTAATCCCATAATTAGTGAAAAAGGGTATCAAAATTAAGGATTCCTTCATTTGTAATTATGTAGTACAAACTAGTAGAACCCTTTGATACATTTAGTTTAAAGTAAAGGTACATTTAATTAAAACTTGTGGTATATTTATAAAACTAACTCCAAATGAGTTCAAACTAAGTTGGGGTACATTTAGGACCATTAGAGATTTTTAATAAAGTCATTAGTGTAACATAATCCCCTAATTAGTGAAAAATTGGCGTAAAAATAAATGATTCCTTCATGTATAACCATGTGGTACAAGTTAGCATAACCTTGTGGTACATTTAGTTTAAAGTAGAGGTATATTTAGTTAAAACGAGTGGTATATATCTAAAACTAACTCCAAATAGGTCAAAAATAAGTTGGGGCAAATTTAGGACTAATATAGAAGCTTAATGAAGTCACTAGTGTAACATAATCCCATAATTAGTGACAAATTGGCGTAAAAATAAATGATTCCTTCATGTATAACCATGTGGTACAAGTTAGCATAACCTTGTGGTACATTTAGTTTAAAGTAGAGGTATATTTAGTTAAAACGAGTGGTACATATCTAAAACTAACTCCAAATGGGTCAAAAATAAGTTGGGGCAAATTTAGGACTAATATAGAAGCTTGATGAAGTCACTAGTGTAACATAATCCCATAATATAGAACCTTATGTTACACTAATGATTTTATTAAGCGTCTAAAATGGTTCTAAATGTACTTCAACTTATTTTAGACCCATTTGGAGTTAGTTTAATGAATGTACCACGAGTTTTAACTATATGTACCTCTACTTTAAACTAAATGTACCACAGGATTCTACTAACTTGTATCATATAGTTATAAATGAAGGAATCCTTAATTTTGATACCGTTTTTCACTAATTATGGGATTACGTTACACTAATGACTTCATTAAAATTTTCTAATAGTCCTAAAGGTACTCCAACTTAGTTTGTATCCATTCGGAATAAATTTTAGAAATGTACCACGAGTTTTAAATAAATGTACCATGACTTTTAACTAAATATACCACAAGATCCTATTAGCTTGTACCACATAGTTATACTTAAAAGAATCTTTAATTTTTACACCATTTTCCCACTAATTATTAGATTATGTTGCACTAATGTCTTAATTAAGCATCTATAATGGTCCTAAAGTTACCCTTACTTATTTTGGACTCATTTGCAGTTAATTTTATAAATGTATCACGAGTTTTAACTAAGTATACCTCTACATTTAACTAAATGTACCACAAGGTTCTACTAGCTTGTACCACATAGTTATAAATGAAGAAATCTTTAATTTTGATGCCATTTTTCCACTAATTATGGGATTGTGCTATACTAATAACTTCATTAATTTTGATGCCATTTTTTCACTAATTATGGGATTATGCTATACTAATAACTTCATTAAGGATCTCTAAAAGTCTAAAAGTCCCAAAAAAATTGGGCCAGGCCCGGCATGGCCCTGGGCTTGGGCCCGTTTGGGTATATTTTTATTATTATATATGTATATATATTAATTTTACCAAATAAAATTATAAAAAAATTATAGTTTACATGGTAATAGTGAACTTTATATGTTAGAGGTATGGGGTTTAAATCCCACTATTGTCAATTTTGTATCAAATTTTTGTCCTTTTTTTGTAAAGTATGTTAAATTATTTTTATACCCAATAAAATTATAAAAAAATCCTAGCTCATATGGTAATAAGGGTGCTTTGCATGCTAGAAGGATGGGGTTGGAATCCTATTAGTCTCATTTTTTTGTAAAATGGTCAAGATTAAAAAAAAAAATGGATTGGGGGGGTGGGACTAGGCCAACCCGGGCCCAAGCCGGGTTAAGCCCCGCTATAGTGTGGCCTGGCTGACCTAGGCCCGGGCCTGGCCCGACCCGTGGCCACCTCTAGGCAGTACCATGCTGACTGGGAATGCTATTTTGATAATTTTAAATTTCTGCGTACTATTTTAGGACTAAAATTTACTAAACATGCTATTTTTGAAAATCACTCTAAAACTCAAGCAAACAAAACATTTATTTGAGTCATCAATATGTTGAGAAGCTCTTTTTTGCAACATTAGTTGTATTGTCAATTTATTTTTGCTGCACATAATTGTTTACAATTGAAGAAATAAGGATTGATATATTTGAATGCATCTATCACATATAATGTAAAAAACCCCTATATTAGTCCGTATATTAAGATTGATTATTCGAAGTGCATTTAAATTGGCCTATGATTATTAAAATCCCGATTCGAATCTTAGAATCTTACAATTTTACTACTCCACAATTGCCGATCGATTTGAATCATAAGTAGAATCTTAATTTTGCAAAATCTTATGATTCATTGATATTACATGAAATTAACGGATAGAATCTTAATACCATTTTATAATTCTACCGATCCGACCTCGAATCTACCAACATATACAAATAAAAAAATTTAAATTAAAAAAAATAAGCGTATATTATAAACAAACTTACTTTATTAGTTTGAAGTAAAATGAAGTTAATTAAGCATTATATACATTCAAGAAACTTAAATTAAGTTTAATTTTATGTTTTAACAATAATATAAAGTTCGATTAGTAACATCTATCTTAAAAGCTCACATGATTATTATAGCATAAAATGACATATCTATGTTGGATGATAATATTTCTATCATATTTGATTATATTTCTTGTATATACCCATATAAGTAAAGGTCTTATTAATAAATTTTTGAATTATATAACCGATATTAATACAAAAAATAATTATAACATACACTTAGTAGAATCTTACATTCGATGCTGCGATTTCGATTCTAAAAGCCCCTACGAATTTTAAATAAAATCCCAATTTTAACAACCTTGCATGGGCTGGGACATCTCAGCTGCCAAAAAAAGACTCGCGATCAAATTTACTTTAAAGTTTAAATCCCTAAAATCTCAGACAATTTGTTAATGTAGATTAGACGTTTACCCGGAAAAAAATCCCTACAATTCATGTAATATTATTTATTTTTTAGTACCTCAATATTTACGAAATTATAAAAAAGCTTCTGACATTTCCTATTAATTTTTTTAATACCTTAGATTTTGTTTGTATTAATAAATAAGATTCTCTTTGGTGAGATGACAATATTTGAGGGGAGAAAGCTGACAAAGCGAGTCACTTTAATTAACCAATAAAATATGTTGACGAATACACCACTTGATAACATTTGGGACATTTTAAATGGTTCACAAATCGTTGCAGTTTTAGTGCAAACTACGTTCAATCGCTGCGTTTTAGTGCTAAACTTTAGTGCTATGCACCAAAAGGACATTATTCTGGTTGGGGGCAATTTTGTCTTTTCATATTTCGTATATTAGGTCTCGCAGGAAAGAGTTCTATTTACTAATACGGACGAAGCATAACATACTAAAAAATAAATTGAAAAGGTTATGGATCTTTTTATTATTTTACAAACGTCGAGGTATAATAGAGTAATAACCATACTTTTTAATAATATTATTCTATTTGGCAATGTTAAATTTATTCCCCTTAATTGTAAAATTTCATATTAATTCTTATATACATACTTTCTTTCTAAATTAATTCTTATACGAGTATTCGGTGCTTTTTTTAACCACTAAAGAGTCACATACCAAAAAAATTCTTTGTAATACAGTTCATACATTTTTAAATGTGTTTCCAAATAGATTTGAAAGGTCAGTCCTCTCAGTGAACACCATCCTGTATGGCTACGTTGGATGCATACAAGAAATGTAATTACTCTATCAATACAATTTATCTCGAGATATTTGCTTCGTTGATCCCTAATATTTTTAAATTTGTTCAAATTAGTCTCTAATGAATGTTAATGGACTAAATGATGCCAGTAGATTTTGAGATGGATGTTCACTTCGAACAGAGTGGTTTACAGTTGATAAACCAGACAAATCACCAATACTTGCAAGACAAATCGAACTCAAAATGTTCACATAACAAAGTGAGTTAGTCGCTGCTGTCTGTTTTGTCATATTAGATTGATGCTGGTGTTGGAGCTCTACTGTCTCTGCCAAAAATGCTTCCTAGGGAACGTATGATCTTTGATTCCACACCCTTTTGGTTGCTTACAGGGTCCTGTTGCAATATGCCTCTGAGTTAAAAGTTAGGTCAACGAAACAAAAGAACAGCAAAAAACTCAATGAGAATAAGTTACGACAGATAAGCAGGTAGCAACCAGGCATGGTGCACCAAGAATGTTGAAACTAGTATTTTCTTATATACTGTATTATGTATTTGTATTTTAGTATTTAGCATTTACTAGTAGTTTAATACCTAGAATTAATAGCTAGCATTAGAGACAACATTCACCTGTTCCTTGTCCTCTCATGTAACGGACCATAAGATTAAAAAAGGATCAATCAATGGCGCTTTGATTGTAATTTTTATTAGCTCGGGATTCCTCTTGCTAGTGTAACTTAGCTTTTGATCTTCCCAGTATGTATTATAAATAGGAGCTCCTGTACATGAATAGCTTTCGTCCAGTTCCAAAGTTTATTTTTGTGTTCTTCTCTTATTTATTCTATCAAATTATACATGGTATCACGACAAGTTTCGGTCTTCTGAGTCTTGCCTTGTTCTCGCCCTTCATCTTGGTTGGCGTAAGGTTTCTCTTCCCCCTTTTGATTTGTGCTTTCTTGTGTTTTACTTTAATATGTCGGAACCAAATTTTGATCATACTATTGCACCCATGTCAATGACGGGACCACCAAGGGGGGGTTGATATTCATTCCTGGGGGTGTCAATTAGGCGGGTAAAATCCGTTATCCACAGTACCTGCCTCATTTGGGCGGGTACCGAGAGCGGGTCGGGTAAATTATAGTACTTGCCATGGTCCCACCCCATACCTGTCATATAGACCTCAGTTTTTATTTTATTTACTTAAAAAATAAGAAAAATATATAATTGATTTCATTAATCAATTTTTGTCAAATATTAGAGAAAATTAATTAGATTTCAAAATATAATATTAAATAATATGAGCAGAGTGGATTAACGTTTGATACCCACATTAAGGTGGTTATGGCGGGCAATGAATATTCATTGTATGCCCGTGGGTAGTAGGGTGGTATGGATATAGGTTTCTACCTGCCGGGGTGGGTATGCATATCCATGTTATAACTGTAGCAGGTAATAAATCAGGTATGGGTATAAATTTGGATGGTGAATTCAGGTATGAAGGAGACACTCCGGTACCCACCCTACCCCATTGTCATCTCTTTTATAAATTAAATGGGATAACTTATGAATTATCCGTTCAATTATAAATAATACTATGAAAGTCAAAATTCACAATATTACATTTATTTTTACTCGATAATTATTTCAAAAGAAAATTATTACAGACATTATTATAATTATATATAAATTTTTTATACGTCAATAAATTTTTGACTAAATTTTATATACATGGAGTCAAATAATATATATATATATAAAATTTCGTTTAAATCTTGTTAGGATATGTCTCAAACTATTTGTTTATGTTATGAATGAAGCCGTGGGCAAACCAATCGATCGGGCAGATCGCAAGTCAAGAACGCCTGCAGAAAGGGAGCCGATCGATCAGTATGGGCAGTGGCCGATCGATCGAGGGCCGCGCAATGCGTGCCCTATCCGTTTGTTATAAATAGACCGTTAGGGCTTCTGCTTTATGCATCCAATCCAATTAAGAGAGAGCCGCTGTTATTAAGAGTTTAGAGGGAGTGATTCAGTAATTCTCTATAGATTTCGTTCAAAGGAAGTGTAGTTGTAATTCTTCCATTATTCACATTTAATAAAGAATCTTCATCTCCGCTCGTGGTTTTCTCCCTCTTGATTGAAGAGGGTTTGCGCATAAATTATTATGTCTTTTCTTTATTCTCTTTTACTTTTTATTTACTTATCTTATTTGTTATAGTATTTGAATCAAACATTAAAAATATATTAATTTCCTCGCAACGTATTTTAATGATTACACTCTCAAACTGCAAACTCTCAAACGCCGCGTTGAAGAACACACCAAGTTGCGAACTTCCCGAAGAGAGAGAGAGAGAGAGAGAGAGAGAGAGAGAATGCGAGGGCGAGGAATCGGAGGTCAAAAGGAAAGGGCATCGCCGTTGACGAGGGCGGTGGAGGCGGTTTTCGCCTTCGTTCGTGTAGCTGAGTTCGAGATTCTCTTCGTGCTGTTCTTGATCATCGCTTTCCTTCTTTTCAAAGATCTCGTAAGCTCTAATTCTCTTGCCTTTCTTGAAAATCTTCGTCCGATCATGTCGAATTCCAGTAATCAATTGAAGATTTACTGATTTGGTCCATGATCTGTCGAAATAGGCGCGTTTTTCGTATCGTCGTTGATCTTAGAGTTTCTGTGCGAGGTCAAATCTTTTCGATCGAAAAAAAGAAATTATATTAAGAGAGAGGGAATGTACAAAAAGTTAAGGATAAGATATGTGCGACGTGAAATTTTGATTGCTGTCGAAGGAATTTATTGCACCGATGAATTGTGTTGTGTCTGCGTCTCCCGTTGTCACGTTGATGATTGTTTCCTTGAGGTCTCGATCCAATTTTAGGTTGCCTCTTGATGATCTTGATGAGGAGAATTGTCGAATTAGTGTGCAAATAATCAAAATTCGACGATTGCTTATTGAATTTGAATCGATTTTTTTTCTTCTAGCAGTAGCATAAACCTAGGGTTTTTTACCCCAAAAGTCGTTGTACCTTGTCTATTTTTAATCGGTGTAGTAATGTCACCTAACCCAATGCAAATTCACTTATTGACTGAATTTAAATTGTTATAGGAGAAATAACTTAATCACGTGTAGGTCATGTGACAAATATTCTATCTTAATAGGTACTTTTATTTTAGTGCTAATTTAGGTAGTGTTCCTCCCTTATTGGATAGCTATAGTTTTAGCGGTTCCTCTACCAATCTTAGTGTAAAATGATCACTAGGGTTGTATGGGTGAAGATGAATGGTGAATGTTAAGCAGATTCGTCTCTGCATGTTCTCCTCTTGCCTTATTTCTCTCTTCGAATATTTCCACTATCTATCCTAACTAAGTTTCGTAGAGGAAAAGTTAACCACCCTTTCTAGTTTTGATTGTGTCATAAACCTACTTATGACTACAATAGCAGCCCAGTGCCTCGAAAGGCTCTTGTCAAGGTAGGGGTTGGGAGGGCAAGAGGTACATAACATTACTCTTAGAGGGTGTTACCGTATAAAGAGACTATTTTTGAAGGGTCCTCATGCCTAAAAGACAAGAAACATACACGTCTAATGCAAACAAGCAAACATGCACTATTTAAGTCAAATGAAGCAGCTACAATATTAGAGACGCACGCTTAGGGGCACTGTGGACTGGCATCGGTGTGCGCCTTTCACCTAACAACTGGGTCAGTCACACTTATTTTTAACCGCTACTTGGCTCTATCTAAGGCCGTCTCTTGAGTAAGGTCTAGGTGGTAAGGTCTTATTTAATTGTCTTCAACAAGCTTTTCATTGGCCTGTCTTTGCCTCTCTTCCATTGTTTATTATGTAGCTGTTCAAATTTTCTAACTGGGATGGTAGTCGATGTCCTCCTAATATGCCTGGATCATTGTAAACATCGCTCCCTCTATTTATCTTCAATGGGAGCCACGCCTAATTTGTTTCAAATAACGTCATTTATGATCATGTCCTGCCTAGTCGGTCCACACATCTACCGCAACATACCCATCTCCGTCACCTTCAACACCTAGGTGTCATGCCATTTAACTGGCCAACATTTAGCACAATATAATACATCTGTTCTCACTACCGTCTTATAATATTTTTCCTCAACTTTAACGGAAACTTTTTATCTCATAGTATTTCTCAAGCCATCTCCCACTTATATCATCTCACTTTAATCGAATTATTAATATTGTCATCGATTCGGCCATCTTGCTGCATCATGGATCCCAAACCTACTAATGACTGGACCACAAAAAATCCCATCGCCAACTCAACGTCAATTGTACTTTACAACTAAATTGACACAACTAAAGTAAGACGATTGAATTGACACTGTAGATAAAATACAAGAATCTATGACGTAAATGACCACAAAACACAGCAATGGACAAAATCTAATTTTTAGCTTACATAACAGTTCCAGGAAAAGGTCGAATCAACCTATTTATAACTTTTTTTTTTTTTCCTTTGAGGTGTATCTTCTATATATTATTGCCAAGTATCCTGCCTCCAAAAGCATCTAAACCCCAATCCAAGCAATTCTAAAGGGGTATCACCAAAAGCCTCTAAACCCTAACATAAGCAATTTTAAGAGAGGGTTATTTAATATTCGAAGTTACAGGGGGGAAAAAAATAAATTCAATATATTTATTGTATAATTTTGCGAAGTATATAATGTTGCATCTTTGATAAAAATCAATAAAATTCCAATGTGATTATATATAAATTATAGATAAAGATATAAACATTCTCCATGCATCGTACATGATAGCACTAGTTCTGGTATTATAGCCAATGAGGCAATGTCTGATGGTAAAATTTTAACGCCAAAGGTCTTAGAGTTTAAATTCAGCTAACCTCATTTCCCTACGAAGAAAAAATATTCTGGCATTATGCCCTGTACATTTGTTGCAAGGACGTGATAACATAATTGTTGAGGACTCCACATGAGAATCCCACATTGGAATTGTGAGAGAGAAGATATCAATATATAAACTTAGTGGGTTACTTCACATAATCCCAATTGGTTTTAGGATAGAACCTCACATGATCTTATATGTGTATCTTATATGTGGATCTCTTGTGTATCAACTCTGTGTGCCGGGCCTGAAAAGGCTCGATGAAATTTAACAACAACGCTTTTATAATTTAATTGAGCAAATTCTATCCTGTGCTTTATGGTATTGGTCCGCGGGGATGCCAAATTGCATTCTTTTAGCAACTCTATCAAAGTTCTTTTCTTCTAAAGGTTGAGCGGGGTGAGATGACAAATTGAAAATAGACGAGGGGATGTACGCATTGAAATTGTATGTTTTGATGTTTGATCGATCCGGCATATTGATGGTGGTGCCAATAAGCTCAAATGCTTTAATTTTTCCCGTTTGACGAAACTGAAGCTTTTGCTGAAGATGACCTTAGGCCAAAAAGTTGCAATATATTGTATATCTTTAACAATGATCATTATACATTGAGTTACTGGGGACGGGGGTCAGTCTCAAGCGCTTTTATGGAGCTCTGCCTATTTACACTCATCATTATATTGTTGCTTTATTGTTGCTAAGCTTTCTTTGTCCCGTTTGTTTTTATACTTTTCAGATTGCGGATCCTAGGATACAACGTCCCTTCAGGGTGCCCTGAAGGGATGACGCTGTGTAAATCCCCCCGGGGACCCTACATTGGCGGGAGCTGTTGTGGCACTTTGTTGTTGTTGTTGTAGTATAACCTTGCTTGAGTGTTCCCTAGGAACATAGCGTAGTGGCGAGAACGTCTGCGGACAACTACGTGACCCGAGGTTGATCCCAATCTAAAAAGAAAACGTTGGTTGAGTTTGTTTATCAAAAGAAAAAAGAAACTCCATTGCTTGAAGAGGAAAGACTCACAGTCCAGATACTGCGGTAGTTGTCAATTGTTTGGGAATTAACATTGCTTGAGTTTACCTGAGGAAAGGCTCGCAGTCTAGATATTGCACTAGTCTTTTTTCTATTTTTTTTTACATTCGTAAGGAGTAAAATATCTTTTTCTAAAGAGGAAAATTAACACTTGGGGAAAAGGTTCATAAGTTTTGAACCCGAGAGCTTCTTACTTGGAGGGCTGGAGACAAGATCTTCTGGCCTGGATTATGTTTTGTATTATTTTTTGTTTATGACTTTTGTTTTAAGAGAACCTAAACCAATTCCAATGACTTTTTTTCTTGTTTTTGTTGTCTTTTCAATTCACACTTAAATTTTGAAAAATTGAAAAAAATACGAAAGTAAAAATTGTTTCTAAAATATCCTTCAAAAAAAAATTATTTCTAAAATATGAGTTTTAGTTTCTAAAAACCAAAAAGACGACAAATGAAAAATGATACCAAACTTACTGGTACTTTATATCTGAGTGACCTGGTTCTTGATAAACACTTTTTTTTTTATAGAGGTAAGGAAAAACCTTAAGCACCCTCATGTGGAAGACATTCTTCATTCGGTTTTCGATACAATCAGATTATAACATTACTTCCGAGTATTGTCAATTATACCTGGTATTCGGGATCAGCTCCCGAGTGCTTTTATTGTCCATATTTGATTAGATTAAGTCTTTGCAACCAATCAGCTGCCACATTTACTTCCGAGTATACCTATCGAACCAAAGGCTTGATCAAACTTACCAGTCCAAACTTTTGATAATTGTCATTTATCCTCTGTATTTTGTTAGAGAATAACATTATTTTTATTTCTTGATTTAAATTATTTGCAGACATCAAGGCCACAATACAATCAGATTCTAGTGAAAAAGCCTGGGGCCCCTGATTTTTGGCCTTACTAGAAGCCCCTGAGGGACATGCCGTAGCTGCACGATGTTTTGCTGAAATTTGGTAAGTAGTTACGAACGGATGCTAGGTTGGATCCATTTAGAGCCTATTTGATATCGTTTTATATATGTAGTTTTTGGATTTCTGTAAAATAATAAAAATTCATTTTTTGAAAATGAATTTTTCTTATTTTGGTTTTTTATTTTTATTTTTTCGGTAGTTTGAGTAAAACTTGAAAAACAGGAAAGAAAAAAGATATCATTTTTAAGATCTAGTTTTTAGTTTCTTAGAAACCGGAAAAATGTAGATAAGATACGACACCAAATAGGCACATGTATGTATTTAAACGAGATTGTAACTTAATTTGCTCTATTTACTCTACATTTGGTAGCTTGTTTGAATAGTGTTATCTTTTGAAGTTTTTTCTCGCAGAAAATCATCTTTAAAAGCAGTTATTTTTTATAATAAAACCTTGAAAAAAATACTGTACTGCAACTCTGCATGCTAATTTAATATATTTATATCAAATAAGGTTTAAATATTTGCCGCCATATTGATTGTCTTGGAAGAGATTGTAACTCAATGTGGTTTGTTTTGCCATGGAATATCCAGAGGAACAACATTCAGGGTCGGTTCTGAAATTCTCGGGGTTCCAAGTAAAATTTTCAAATTGGGCTTTTCATATACAGTAACATTTCTCTTAGAACTTATTAATATTAACAATTATTACTTTAAAAAAAAAAAAAAAATTAACCTCTTAAATTTAGGGGTTTCCAACGGTCACTTGGGTTGTTTTGGGTTATGTCTGGCCTTGACAACATTACTCAACATAAAAGCAAGCATTGGACTTAAAATTATGGTCAAGATGTGTGGTCATTGTTTGTCTTTGAAAGTGCATTTTTCTTTAACTGTTGTTTCTTATAATTGATGTTAGTTGTTACAATATACGTCTTCATAAATATGGTCGTTGTTGTTATTATATTATTATAGTTATGCTATTTTTGTGAGAAGTCTTTTAATAGTAATTTTATCATAAATTATATTGATTTTGCATCATGAAACTTCTACAGGTTTGACCGTTGGAAACTATCTGTGCATTCTCAATGTCTGCAGGTAGAATTGAATATAATTTTGATCCATAGTATTGAATTTTTTTTTTTTTTTAATTTACTTTATCACGAGCGTTGAAAAATCAATATTTTTATTTTTATTTTTTTTAGGGGAAACTTCTCCTTAATAATAAGAAGATAGAAGACAGATAAGAGGAATAGTATGATACTTATAAAATTGCAACCTTTGAAGAAATAAAAACCAATAAATCTCTTATTAAGGGTGTTCATGGGTCCAAGTTCGGACCAGATGTGCCAAATTAGTCCTGATCGAAGATTGAAATTGGTATCTTTTGAGAACCGAAGATTGTACTCAATTTAATGAGTTTGGTCTACATGGATTGGCTTGGACCAAACAAATTTGGACCGATTGTTATTATTATTATTATTATATTGTAGTTCTTGGTTTAGCTGACTATTAGCCAGTTTTTAACCAACTTTAAACCAAAATATTACAAATAAATAACATATATAAAAATAAATTAATAATATAAAATAAAACAGACTTATACTTTTTATAATAGTTAGATCAGACTAGTTACCACAAAATGGCTCTTATATCACTAATTCCAAACATGGGTGTCACAATTTTTTTTAAAAACCGTAAGAACACTTGGTCTCTTACCTACAGTTGAAAAGACCAAGTGAATCATAGTAAATAGCCTGATGAGATTGTGATTCAACATCCTTCACTTTATTCTGCGAATTGAACCCTTTGTTGTCATTCTATCTGTCGCCCTACACATGGAAGAGATGATGATCTTCAGTCTACATAAACATATTCCAGATATCCTCTAAAACTTGCCAAGGGTACTGACATTCCCTCTGAATGATGCAGATCACGCGAGTTAAGCATGTGTGTTGAAACTGATACTTCTATTGTATATACATTGTATTTTGTATTTCTTAATTAGCCAGTATTTTATTAGGTGTGGTAATTAGGTTGTATTTCCTCTTCCCCTTTTCTTGCTTGTAACCGGCCAAGGGCCTTATGACCCCAATCAATGGGGTTTTGATTACGAGAAGTAATTAGCTTCTGATGTTTTTTCCTTCATAGTCTAAGTAGGTTTGCTCTGAGCTTAATTCAATCTTCCAAAATTTTTCTAAGTGTTACTGTCTTCTGGTTTGTTTGTTTTAGGCTCCGTTCGTTTCGGGGGAAAAAAATGTATTTTAGGAACTATTTTTCCCCCTTTTCTGTTGTCTGGCCTTTTTTTTTGACAGAAAAGCTTTTCTGAAGGAAAACCTTTTCCCTCCAATGGGGAAAAATGACATCCTTTTTTTTCCTGATAATTATCAGCATAGCCAAAGTACAGACAGGCCACTCGATAAAGCGAGCGCTTGGCCACACCGTAAGCGGTAGTGGGTACAAAAAAGGATCCAGATCAAATAGGAAAAATAACAAAAAAACACACAAAACAGGGAAAGCATTGGAAGCGACTAGAAAATTTTTAAAGATATACATCAATACGAATGTGCACTAGACCAAAATGAACTAGATTGGATCTTAGATCGTTAGAGGTAATAACGTGGGACAAAAATTAGACGAAGAATGATCAGTCAGCTCCAAAGTCAGGAGTAAATTATGTGTTTTTATTTGATTTTCGTTCCTCGCTCATATTTTTATATTTGAAAGACTTTTTATTAATTCATGCCATGATGAATACTATAACTAGAAAATAATGTTTATATCAAACCAAACACTGAAAACTATTTATAGATTATAATTATTTTTTGGAAAATGGTTTCCTTTGGTATGTGTTTTCCAGGAAAAGTATCGCTTAGGTACCCTAAGTTTTGACCATTCACCTAGGTACTCTAACTTTTATAATGGAGTACATTGAGGTTTAAATATTTTGTCACTTAGGTATCTTGAATTTTTAAAATTTTATTAATCAGGTGCCATTTTTGTTAAATTCAATAGATTTTTATTATAAAATGCTAAAATGAAATATGATTTCAACAATATATTAGTATTTTCATTAGAATTTGATAGTTTTTGGGCAAAAAATGCTAGAATGACATGATTATAACCATATGTAGCAGTTGTTACATCAACATTCGATGAACTTTTTATTGTAATTTGCTCCATTATTGTTGAAAATCGATTGCGTGTAAATATTATCATAATTATGTACTATATTAGTGTTTTTGTATAGAATTTGATCAAATTCTTACAAAAATTCATTTAATTCTGACATAAAGTACCTAAGTGATAAAATATTCAAACATCTGGGACCTCATTGTACAACAACAACAAACCCAGTGCCTCAATGGCTCCTGCTTAAGCGAGGTTTGGGGGGTGGATTCCGAGGACCTCCAACCTTATAGGGTTGGTTACATAAGGACTTTCCAGGAGGTCACCCATCCTGATACTACTCTCGTCCAAGCACGCTTAATTTCGAAGTTCTGGTGCATTAGTGCCTGGTAAATGAACCTTTCAAGGATCTCATTGTATATATTGAAATGTCAAGGTAGGTCATAAATGTTCAAAATTTAGGGTACTTTAGTAATAATTTCCCTATCTTTTATAACTTTTTCATAACCAGAGGAAACTCAAACAATTACAAATATATGACAAAGTAGAAGATAATTGCTTAGAAGATGTTTTTCTTAAACAAACAAGGAATCATAATAGGAGAGTACGGTTTTCTGTTGAAACAAATAACGAAAAACTTAAGGAGAATTTTATTTTCTATGGAAAATTTTTCCAAAAGAAAATATTTTCCCACGGAAGAGTACTTCCCCCGAAACAAATGGAGCCTTATTCTTCAATTTTAGTCTTGTTGTGATTCTTACATTTTGAGAACAAGTTGATCTATTTCAAACTTAAATTCAACATAATTACTTAAACATGTTAAACAGGCTAATCCAAATTTGACCTGACTTCAAATTCCCCGATCCAAACCAGCTACATTCATGTTATGTCAAATTTTGCTTACTCTAACACCTTAAATAGTAATATAATTTCAAATACTTTAAAATAAAAATAAACTCGCACTTATATAATAGTAAGTTATTTACGCCAAAAGTCATGTACTTTACGTATTATATCAATTTCGTCATTATACTTTTAATTGGGTCAATTTAGTCCTTTAGTCAAATTTAAGTTAGGTTAATGTCGTAATTTTGAACGAAAAAATTATGTTAGATACAAACAACTTATTATAAATTCATCTATTTACTCAGTTTAACCCAATCCGTGACCGAACTATTAAAAATTTCGTTAAAGACTTAACACAAATTTTTTTTTAAGGATCAAATTGACACATTTTAAATTATACAAAAATTAAAATAATAAAATTAAAAATATAAGAACTAAATTAATATAATAAATAAAGTATAAGAATTTTTAACATAAATAACCATATAATAATTAGATTAGATATTTTGTGGACTTTTTGGCCACTAATCCCAACCCAAACGCGGACTTAACAAGAAGACTTGACACCCCATTTTCACGTTCAGAAATTTCCGTCTCTCTCTCTCTCTCTCTCTCTCTCTCTCTCTGCGATGGCGACGATGCGTTTCCTCCTCCATACTTTCTCTCTCCTCCTCCTCTCCGCCGCCGCCGTCTCCGCCAGGCCCGGCCTCCCCTTCCACCCGTGCAACACCCTCCTTGTCTCCTCCTTCTCCTTCTCTCTCCCCTCCGATAACCCTATCTCTAACCCTAACCCTAATTTCCGTCACCGCCCTCGGTTCTTCGCCGTCGTCGCTGAATTCCGCCATTTACCCCGTAGCCGGCCGTTTCCGGGTGAGTTCGGCCCGGATCTAAGCCTCCGGAAGGAAGAATTTGACTCCGATCGTAATGAATTTGATTTCCCTGAGTTGCCGCTAGGGTTTAGTTCGCTCAAGGATCGTACTAAGGATATACTTAGTGTTGTTGCGTCTCTTCTCTTTGGTGCCGCCTGTGGGGCTGTTACTGCCGCTACGATGTATTTGATATGGTCTGTGTTCTACTACCGACAGCACCGCGATGCGTATAGTGGGTTGGATGGGTTTAGTAGTGATGATGGTGGTGATGATGATGACGATGAGGATATCTTTAACCCGAAGAAGAAGAACAATGGTTATGTTGCCATCCCTGCCGCACCTGCAGCTGTTGCTCCGGTAAAGGAATCAGCTTGAGAATGGATGGTAATGAGGGACTTGTGTTCTATGTTTGTTTTTGTTATGTTGCTTACTGCAAATTGATGGTTAATATGATGAAATGTGGATTGTTAATTGAGTGGAAAAGGAAGCATAGTTGTTCTTTTCTATGTAAGTGGATATTGCTATAATTGATGCCTGTTATATGTATTATATATGGATCTTATATGTGTTTCGTCTTAACCTTTTTGTGGGTTTGTTGATCATGATGGTTTTGATCATTCGAGATTGTTGATAATTGGGATGTTGAGATGTAGAATGGCAAATCATAGCTATAAACTATGATGGATAATTTGGGGTTTCACGCCGGACACAGTCTTTCTTTAGGGTAACAATGAAAAAGCCGAAAACAAGAGAAATATTTCTAAAATTTGGTTTTAATGACTGTTGTGTTGTGGATATGGTAGCATCAAGCATGAGTATTGCTCATATGCTCATTTTCAATCATATTTAACTTCATTCCATTCCTCCCCCCCCCCCCCCCCCCCCCCCCCCCGCGCGGCCCCCTCCCTCGAGATATTGGGAAATTCGGATGTGTATTTCCACTCCAAGGATATAGTACATTGTCTTGCCCTTGTATATTTGTTTCGGATGACAGTGCACAATGTCACTGGTATGGAACTTACATTAGCTCTGCGTCCTCCTCACTTTGAAGTAGAACTCTACATCTGGTCTCTGGGGGTATTGGTGATATTGCAGATGCAGGGTTGCAGGTACGAGGTTTATGAATATATTTACTAAGCTGCAGTTGTTGCAGAATAGTTGTAGCAACGACTAAACTTATACCCATTAATTGTTCGTATTTGGTTTGCGTCTGTTGCTTGGTTTACAACATCCGTATGTTTGTCCCAAGGTAAGCAAATTTGCCACATACCCTAGGCGTATTCAATCCAGTAACAGTTTTGTCGTTAGGTAAATATGGTTGAGAATTTGAACATTCGATCTCATATTTTGCTGGACTACTGGTATGCCAGTTGATTTATCAGGATGCTGCGTTCGATATACGTCTGTCTACGCTGTACAAGAGCTGCAATGTGCCTGAGATTTCACAATGGATTTTGCTGTCACAGCTCTTATTACTAGTACGAGCATTATTGAGAAAATTGCAAATACACACAACGTAAATAGAAAAACAAATATAAGTATGTAAAAACTGACTTGGAACTACAAGTAAAAACAATGAGAATTAAACAGGTTCTTCATCCACAAAGAAATTTTAGGATTACAATATATATAATCATTAATTTGAAATCACGCTCTGGTACTCACGTACAACTTTTGCACGGACAAAGCCGTAAAGCCTCTGAATTGCAACTTTCGGATGGAAAAGTAACAATCTCATAAATTATGGATGCATGACTTCTTTCATGCTCGAGTCATACAGACACTTAAACGTACAAACCACTTGCAACTTTTCTCTCCGAGCTACATTTTCACTTCCCTACCCCGGGTAACCCTCACAAAATATGTTTTCTGACTCAGCTTTGTCTCTGATGTCTCCATCACTATGCTTTATATAAGCTTTAGAGGTTGCAGTAATACACTCCAAATGGCATGCATTTAATTCCTTGACACACGGCTGATCCTTGAGTTGCCAAGCAAAATTTTCAAATTGGGCCACTCACATATAATATAAAATTTCTCTTAAAACGTATTAATATTAACAATTGTTACTTTAAAAATCACAACCTCTAAAATTTGGGGGCCCCAATTGATTGTTTAGGGTTATCATCAAGTTATTCATTTTATGTACTAATTTTGAGGCAATAATGCTAAATAACAATTATTAATCCTCCAAGGCAAGACTTAAAGGAGGTCAAAGGTATGTAACATCATCTCTACTTATACAGTTGCAGTTTATGAGACTTAAAGCCCATAACATCCAGATCACAACACCAACTCATCCATTGTACCGAGATTAATCGTCATTACTGATACAATATCAGCATCAGCATCAACACAATATTCAGATATGCAATGTACATGTATGTATATTCTTAATCTTCACGGTGCATACAGTCTTCCTGTCAAAGTTCTCAAGCCTGAACCCAGTAAAAGTGTCAGCTAGAGTGGGTACCTTTGGTAGTTGGGTTTACAAAATCAGCAAAAATCAGCATTAACACTCATTTCAAGGAGAGGAAGAGAGAGAGAGAGAGAGAGCGCAACCGCTTTGATACCTGGATTACATGGGCTTTTCAGTGATGGAACCAATAATAGATCATTCAAAAGAGAACTATGAGCCAGAAGGTGAGCTGCACCCTGCATTGCCGGGTTCCCTAGGCTCTGGATTGAAGACTCCACAAGCCACATTGTCAACCAGTACTGGTATAGTTCACACAGTCAATGGAAATCCTCCACATCTATGGTCCTAATGTGTTTGGAAGGGGTTCTTGCGCCGCTACCTCTTCTCTATTGCTCAGATTTAGGTGGAAGTATTGGGTATGGATGCATATCCCAGTGCTTAAATAAGTCATTGTTGGAATTTTTTCATGAATTTTTGGTCTAACTATTATCACCAAGAGTCATATCGTCTGGGATAGGAATTAGAGTTTAACATCACGCAGCAGCAAGTTACCCAACATGAATGCCAGGCTGCTCATGAAACCACATACCCGTTGAACCGAAGATCAGCTCAGTAAATTAAACAAGAAGCAATTGCAAGCCCTGATCACAGGTGACCTATTCAGTCAAGCTGAATGCTTATCTCACTAAGAATTTGACTGTCTTGCAGCGGCAAAATTAGAACCCATTACGTGTCTTTAGCGTTAGTCTTTGTGTCTTCCTTCAACCAGAAAGACCTTAAATGCATGTCCATTCGAACCAAACATGACGTGATCTCATCCATTCCCATGTACGGATTCTTCCCTGCACCAAATTCACAAACGACACCGTCCACTTCAATCAAACTGCATCCTGGAACTTTCCTTACCTGATTCTCTTCCATCCCCTTCCTTACTATTGCAACTCCATCCCATCGGTTTGCAGAGGCATATATGTTCGAAAGCAGAGTGTGAGCTCCACTATAATCAAGCCTTTGTTCTGCTAATCGCTTAACCATTTCTTCACCCAACTCGATGTTACCGTGAATCCTACAAGCATTAAGTAGAGCACCCAAGATGTAGGAATCTGACTCCGTTGACATCTGCTTCACTATATCCTCCGCTTCTTGTAACATCCCTGCTCTCCCAAGGAGGTCCACCATACATCCATAGTGCTCAATCTCTGGATCAATCCTGTAGAGCTCCTTCATGCTCTTGAATATCTCTAGCCCCTCATCTACGAAACCCATTCGGCTACAAGCACTTAGGACACATATAAAGGTAACTTGATTTGGAGCAACCCCTTCACTTTGCATTCTCCTGAACAATTCAATTGCGCTCTCGCTCATTCCATTATTAGAGAGACCTGAGATCAAAGAAGTACAAGCAAGGACATCCTTGCACGGTATGTCCTCAAACACGCGTGTGGCTATCTCTATGCATCCACATTTCGCGTACATGTCAACAAGAGCAGTGCCCAATTTCGTATCCAATTCCATTCTGTTCCTCTCTACATACGTGTGGATCCACCTCCCGTGATCCAGAGCTCCAAGAGACGCGCATGCAGTAAGCGCCCCTACAATGCTGGCATGATTAGGCCGAACCCCAGACACCTGCATATCTCATTCCAAGTTTTCAAAAATGTAAAATTTTATCGCTCCTTAAACCTAACCCATGTGATTCGTATATATGAGGCACGCGAGTAAGCTCAAGTGAGGTTCCATTTTGAAACCAATGGGTATTATGTGAAATTGCTCACTTTTATCTCACAACTCTAATTCGGAACATTTTAACTATACTAAAATGTAAAGCTCTCAACAAAAGAACTCAGACAGAAACTAAGAACAAAAGAAACAAAAATCAAAGAACAAACCTGCATATCATTAAAGAGCTCCAAAGCTTCCTTGAAGTACCCCATTTGAGCATACCCAGCAATCACAGTACTCCAAGAAACCGCATTTCTCTCAGGCATTTCATCGAACAGCTTCCGAGCAACCTCAACCCGACCCGCCTTCACATACCCATTAATCACAGCGGACCAGGTAACCACATCCTGATTCAAACTCACATCAAACAATTTTCTACACTCATCCATCTCATCACACACAGCATATACATGAATCAACCCATTTTGCACAAAATCATAGCTTTCCCACCCCAATTTCACCGCTTGCGCATGAACCATCAACCCCATAAACAAATCTACCAAATCAACACAAACCCTAATCACAAACGAAAAAGTATAATTATTCGGCAACAACCCAGCTCCTACCATCTGCTTGTAGAGAGAGAAAGCTTCAAGGGACCCATCATTCTCAGCAAGGACTTTGATGATGCTATTGTACATGTAGGTTGTGGGGTATGGCACGCGAAGGAGAAGTTGGTGAGCGTGGGAGACGGCGGAGGGGCGGCGGGTGAAGGCTGCGATGAGTTTTCCGGTTGCGAAGTGGTCGGAAATGGCGCCGGAGACGGTGAGGTGGGATTGGAGTTGGTAGAGTTGGGGAATGGTGAGGCATTGGCGGTCGAGGAGAGAGAGAGCGAGCTTGCTTGCTTTCAATGGCGGCATTTGCCTCCCTCCTTCAGATTTTGCGCCATTGATGCAACAAACCATAGACTCTGCTTGATTCACATTAAAATTGAATTTTCATGAAATTATATTTTCCATGAATTAAATTACAAGTTATCTACACCCTTGCTTTTTTATGTTTTTAATTTTTTTTAAATTAGTTTTTTTATTTTATTTAAATTTGTTTTTTATTTTTTAAAATTGTTCAAATTAGTCCCATATTTTTTTTGTTCAAATTGGTTTTTCATATTTTATTTTATGACAAAATTAGTCTCTCGTATTTTTAATTTTTACTTAATTTTGGTCACAATATAGGATATTAATTTTTTCATAAAACAAAGTATGAGGGACTGTTTTGAACAAAAGAAAAAATAAGGGACTAATTTGAATAAAATTAAAAAGTTAAAGAATGATTTGAACAAAGTTATTATATAAGGGATCATTTTGAATGAAAAAAAAAATGAGGAACTAATTTGAAAAAAACTTAAAAAGATAAGGAACTAAAATAGGAAATCACTGGCTTTGGACCCCCCACCCCCAATTTAACTACAAATAGACCCCTATAACCTTAAATAACCCTTTTTGGACAAAAATGCCCTCCCACGTCACCCCCCCCAACCCGTCCTCTCTCTCTCCCATTCTCTCTCCTCATTTAATGCCCAGCCGTTTACTTTACCCCATCCCCCCTCCATTTTCTCTCTCCTCATTTAATACAAAATACATATTTTTACTTTATGTCTTGTAACTTGCTTCTCACTCTCTCCCTCCCTTCTCACTTCCCACCCATTTTACTCACCTCTTATTCACCCTTCTTTGTGATTTTTCTCTCAATCTGAATTCCCCAAGCTCCATTTTTTTTCATCCTCCGTGTGTCGTTATGCTACATTGGGCCCTCGGAAGAAGAAGAAGAAGCCCTGGTAAGATCGTGTTTGAAACTTCGTGGCATTGCTGTAGGTTCAAGGTTGAGTCATTACACATATTTCACGGTTGTCAGATCAAATATTGAAGGTAAAATGATCATTTGTTGACATTGTCGTTAATGTCTCCTTGTCGTATGAGGTCGGTGTGTTACAAGTCATTTATGGTTTATGATTGGTTTAAATGATGTATTATAACTTTCTTTTGGTGTGTTTGAACTCATTAGTGGTATATGATTAATCATACACCGTGTATGATTGGTTTAAATGGTGTATTCTCATGTTGTATTGGGGTTTTTCAAATCGTTAATGGTGTATGATCAATCATACACCGTGTATGATAGGTTTTAATGGTGTGAAATCAACTTGTGTTAGTGTATTTCAAGTCATTAGTGGTATATGATTAATCATACACCGTGTATGGTTGCTTTTAATGATGTAAAACGAACTTATCTAGGTGTGTATCAAGTAAACATTGATGTATGATCAATCATACACCGTGTATGGTTGCTTTTAATGATGTAAAACGAACTTATCTAGGTGTGTATCAAGTAAACATTGGTGTATAATCAATCATACACCGTGTATGGTTGCTTTAATGATGTAAAATGAGCTTATCTAGGTGTGTCTAGGGGTGTAAATGAACCAAACGTTCGATGAACTACTCGTGTTCGAAATCGATTAAAACTCGTTCATGTTCATTTTTAAGGCTCGATATCTTATCGAGCCGAGTTCGAGCTGGCTCGATAAGGCTATCGAGCCGAGCTCGAACGGGGTAGTGTTCGGATCGTTAGTGTTCATGAACAGCTCGATAAGGGCTCAATAAAGGCTCGATAAGGGCTCGATAAGAGCTTGATAAATTATTGATCTAAGCTCGATAAAAGCTCGTTAAAGAGCTCGATATGTGTTTATTAAAAACTCGCTAATAATAGTCATATTATATAATACTGTATTTGCCCCGTATATATATATATTGACAAAAATAAATAAAATAAAAGTCTTCGTTTGATTATTAAAGTGTTCAAATATTGATCTTTTAGTCACCTAATTTAAATTTTAAAAATTTTAATTACCAATTTTTTAAAAAAAATTATTTAATCACCAAGGTTATTTAAAATGAATAAATTAGTCACCCAACTTAAATTTTAAAAAAATTGGTCACACTACTCCTAATAAAATTCTCATCTAGTCATCCAAATGTTTTAAAATTAATTCAATTCACTACTCATGTAAAAATAACAAAATTAATCATATTTATAAAACATAAAAATTATTTTAAATAAAAAATAACCCATGATAATTTACGTATAGTTATAATTATAAAAACTAAAAAGTAAAAATATTTATTTTAAATTAAATACTTAATTAAAATATTCTCTCCAATTCATCCTAAAAATAATTTGTTTCCCAAAATCTCCCCAACCAAATTTAAATTTTGGTTTAGATCAAAAAAAAAAAAAAAGAATAATTTTGGCAGAAAAATTGTTTTTATGATGAATTTGAGATGAAATTTTGATTAAGTAATTAATTGAGTGAATAGGTTCATATTCCATCATTAGTATTTACCAAACTAGGCCGGTAAAATTATCTTAAATTAGACTTTACCATACGATTAAATCAATACAATAATCACTAAAATATCACAACAGAAGCCAATTACCCAGCAATTTAAAAAACGAATTTACCTTTAATTTAATCACAAGTATTAAAAAAAGATACGTATATTTTTAATCATAATAAACTTTTTTGGATCAAATAATCATAATAAACTTGCATGAACAGTGTATAGCATATCTATATAATAAAGTTAAATTAATAAAAGTTAAGGACAATTTATTTCTTCCGTGGATGGTGCATAAAGAATAGAAAAGCAAAAAAATCAGAGAAAATTAATAGAGGTGCAAAAGCTCCATATGATGCTATAAGTTCACTTTGTAAATTTTATTTCAAACCGATGGAATTTGGTTTCTACGTAGTCTAAACTATATCGAGTACAAAGACTACAGAGAGCTAATCTATTAGCCGCAAACGGATTTTGTTGGATAAAATGTAAAATACTTAAATAAGGGATTTTACGTAAATCAAATATGTTTTGTACAACAACAACAACAACAGTCCCAGTGCCTCGCGGCTCCCGCAAACAACAGGGTCTGGGAGGGGTGATGAAATCAAATATGTTTTGTATTTAAGTAAAATAAATTAAGTAAATAAATAAACTATTTAAGTATTTTATTTTTTTGGTTTATCCATTGGGGACAACTGTTCCCCACTTCATGAAGCTTCTCCGGGAAGCATCTCGCGTCCGTCCTTTTTTCGCCCAGTCTCTGCCACGCATCTGCACGTGATTTGCGGGTTTGGCGGCCTCATTTGGGCCGTTGGTGTGGGCGGTGCATCATGTGGTTTTGAGAGGGGACACGCATCCCTTATCTGGGCTAACAAAAGTGTATTTGTGTGAGATCTGAATCGTTCATCTCGCCTCGTCCAACGGCTCACGTGGGCCTCGCACGGATTGCCTTTTGCTTATAAAAGGGGGTGTTTTTCTAATAAGAGAGAATGATGTTCATTTTTTGGGGTTTTTAGTTCGGTTCTCTCTCTCTCTCCCCCCTCTCCCGGTGTGTCTTCAACCTTTTAGGGGCGTTTCTAGGGTTTTCCCTAGGGATTTCCTTTACCAAAACCTAGCTAGTAAAGGAAGGAACTCGCCGCCGCCGGTGCTGGGAGCCATGAAGGCTGATCGGCTAGGATCTAGGATCGTGACGGCATAGCAGCAACCTGGCTTGGAGTTGGTATAATTTCTCTTACGCTCTCTTTTATTCTTTACTGATTTCGTGTAAACAGTTGTATGAAGAGAGGTTTATAATTAATAGCTTAGATTTTGATGTGGAAAGCGCCTTGTACCATTTACGCAGTTGTTATCATTAAATGATTAATAAAATAGAGCTCTCTAGTGGTAGGGGGACTATTAATAAAATAACAGCAACCTAGTTCGGTTTTGATATGGTATTTGTTATATTTTTATAATTTAAATTTTATTTTTTGGGTGATGTTGTATGTTACATGTCAATATTTTTGTTTTATACTATATAACTTATAGACTATTTTAGGTGAATTAAATGACTTCGAAAGAGATTTAATACTATGTTGGAATTTTATTTATTTTTTGCTCTTTGGATTATACTTTATTGTATAGGTTGACCATGCTTTAGTAAAATATAATCAAGCTTGCTAATGAGCTTGGCTCGATAATTAGCTCGGTTCGATAATGCAAATGAGCTTGATTAGGCTCTTCACATAAATAAGGAGCTCCGTTATGCTGCATAATAATATGAGCTTGATTGGGCTCTGTTGGAATATGGTTTCTAAATAGTCTAAACTATGTCCGAGTATAATGACCCGAGAGAGCTAAGCTATTAATTACAAACAGGTTTTGGCGGATAAAATATAAAAATACTTAAATGGGGATTTTACTTAAATATAATGTGATTTTATATTTAAGTAAAATAAATTAAGTAAATATAATAAATTAATTTAAGTATTTAGCCTTTTTTTTTTTTTGAAACAGCCTCACAAAGCTTCCATGGGAAGCTTTCCGTTTTCCCGCCCACCCTGTGCCACGTGTCGCCACGTGAGTGGTGGGTCGTGAGGCTCAATCTGAACCGTTCGATTTGCCGATGATCCCAGGGCCCTCGGTGCGCCACGTGTCATCCATCTGGGAGCTTGGGTGTGTTTCTTTTGAGCCCATCTTTGCCGTTCATCTTTCTTGATCCAACGGCTCACGTGAGCCTCACACGGAAATTGGTGATGTATAAAATTGGTGAGCCTCATCTTTCGTTTTGAAAGTGATGTATAAAGAGAGGTTTGTAACATTTACGCGGAAATTGGTTTTAGGACTTTGAAGAACACCAACAGGCTCGATTACAAAAATATGAGCTCGTTTTGCTCGGCTTGTTAACGAGCCGAGCCGAGTCGAGTTCAAACATAATAGTTCCTTATCGAACCGAGTTCGAACATAGATTTAAAAGCTCGTTTAAAGCTCGGCTCGAACTCGAACTCGTTAATGCTTATTGAACTCGAGTTCGAACATGATGGTGCTCGGCTCGACTCGGCTCGTTTACACCCCTATGTGTATCAAGTAAACATTGGGGTATGATCAATCCTACACCATGTATGGTTGGTTTTAGGGGTGTGAAAATAAATTATTCAGGCGTGTTTCAATTAATTAGTGGTGTAGGATCAATCATACACCGTGTATGATAGGTTTTAATGGTGTGAAATCAACATGTTTAGATGTGTTTGAAGTAATTAGGGGTGTATGATCAATCATACACAGTGTATGATAGGTTTTAATGGTGTGAAATCAACTTATTTAGGCGTGTTTCAAGAAATTAGTGGTGCATGATCAATCATACACCATGTATGATATATTTTAATGGTGTGAAACCAACTTTTGTAGATTTTTTTTAAGTAATTAGTGGTGTATGATCAATCATACACTGTGTATGATTGGTTTTATTGGTGTGAAATCAACTTATTTAGGCGTGTTTAAGTAATTAGGGGTTTGTGATCAATCATACACCGTGTATGATATGTTTTAATGGTGTGAAATCAACTTCTTTAAGTGTGTTTCAAGTAATTAGTGGTGTATGATCAATCATACACTGTGTATGAGTGGTTTTATTGGTGTGTTTGCAACTTGTTTAGGCGTGTTTCAAGTAAGTAGGGGTATATGATCAATCATACACCGTGTATGATAGGTTTTAATGGTGTGAAATCAACTTGTTTAGGTGTGTTTCAAGTAATTAGTGGTATATGATCAATCATAAACAGTGTATGGTTGGTTTTAACGGTGTATGATAGCTTTAAAAGGTTTGTGATGAACCTGTCTTGGTGTATTTCAAGTATAGAATGGGGCATATTAAACCATACACTGTGTATGATAGCTTCAAAAGGTGTATGATAAACTTGTTTTGGTGTCTTTCAAGTACAGAATGGGGTATGGTTTACCATACATCGTGTATGATAGCTTTAAATGGTCTATGATGAGCCCGTTTTGGTGTCTTTCATGTATAGAATGTCGTATCCTTAACCATACACCATGTATGATAGCTTTAAAAGGTGTGTGATGAACTTGTTTATGACTGTAACGCAAATCATATACCATGTATTCTTTCTTCAAGTGGTGTAATACCACGCTGTGTTGGTGTGTAATACCACGCTGTAGCTAACATGTAATACCATGCTTTGTTGGTGTGTGTTAAGTCATGTAGTTAGTGGTGCATCGTTAATCATAGACCGGTATGATGGGTTTAAATTCTGTAAAATCATTTGCATTGGTGTGTTACAGGTTTTTAGCTTTGTAGCTTTACATATACACAGTCTATGTTAGTGTGTTTCATGTCATTATTGCTTTGATATCATGTTGTTTTCTTATCCACAGTAATGGGTGATGTTGCCGTTGCATGCATTCTGTACGGTGGCCACTTTAAGGAGAGGACAGAGTACGTTGGTAGAAAATTGGATTATTTTTTGGTGGATGAGAAAACTGACTTCGCTCGTTTGCAAAGGACTGTGGCGGAGGTGATTGGTGCTCAGTTGGATGCGGGTTCAAAGATGTATTTCCAATTTTTCACCGCCGTTTCGGCCGCGCCTTTGTACGATGTCGTTGATGATAGGTCAGTTATGCTTTGGAAGACACTAGCCAAAAAAGATAGGGCGAAGCATACTTTGATCGTAACTGTAGAGTCATCCGGTGACAGGAATCCTTGCTTCGATTGGCAACGGACTCCCATTCAAACAATTCCCGATGGTGACGAGAACAGTGGCCGTTCGCACCCTGAGGTCCCGAGACTTCTGGTGGATGTATGGATGTGGGGATGGAAGAAGTAGCCCGCATAGATGCATCTGAAATCGATTTGAACATGCCTGCTGTGACGGTTGCGGCAACAACAACAGGTGGAGATTGGGAAAATTCCAATCACAATGCATGGGACAATTTGGACAATATCAATTTAACCCAGGTGCGACCGACTGTACCTGATGCATCACCTCCAGAGGGGCACACTTACGACCATCGTAATATTTCCCCTGAAGACCCTCTGATTGTCGAACCTGCAGTGGAACGGAATGCGGAACTCAGCGGTCAACCAAATGTCCACCCCGACGTCCAAGCTGCCGGTTATCCTCGTTATGATGATGATGCTGGCTCCGGTGATGAAAGGAGCCGGATTGACGGGGTATATGGGCAGGGTAGGATGGTTGATGTAATCGATGTGCATTAAGTATTTAAATCGAAGAAGGATTTGTTGACTAACCTGGGAGTAATTACCATGAGGGAAAAATTTGAATTCAAGAGCTTCAAGTCTAACAAATCCTTAACGGTTATTCGTTGTGTGCAAGAGGGTTGCACATGGAGGGTTCGGGCTACGTGTCTAGTAGATGGTGGGTATTGGATGGTTACAAAAGTTGAAAATAATCATACCCACCCTACCGATCTCACCACTGTTAGACACAAGCAGGCAACCAGTTGGGTCATCGGGGAGTACGTCCGCAAGAAACTTGTCAACCCCGGAAGAGTGTTCAAGCCATGGGATGTCATAGATGACATCCGCAGTTGCTACGGTGTCGATATCAGCTACAGTGTTGCACGGAGGGCGAGAGAGTTTGCATACGACAGTGTTAGATTGGGTACTGCCGAAGAGTCATATGTATTCTTGCCTGCTTATCTGCAAGTCCTCCAATAGACTAACCCCGGTACCGCGTTTTATTTATGGACAGATGACGAGAGCAGGTTTCAGTACCTCTTTATTGCGTTTGATGCTTCACGGAAAGGGTACCGATTTTGCCGGCCTGTTGTGAGCATTGACGCAACACATTTGAAGGGAAAATACCGGGGTGTTCTGTTCATGGCCGTTTGCCACGAATGCCAACCAGCAAATTTTCCCTATTGCTGTTGGTATCGGTGATTCAGAGAATGATGCATCGTGGCATTGGTTCCTCAGTAGATTGAAGGAAGTCATTGGGGAGCCTATTGGCCATTTCATTGTATATGATAGACACCGAAGCATCCAACGCGCGGTGGAAGAAGTTTTCCCCAACACATTTCACAGGCTGTGCATATACCACTTGCTGAACAACTTGAAGGCCAAATTCAAGAGCAAATCGAAGCAGTTGGATCAGTATTACTACAAAGCAGCTAAAGCATACAACATTCAAGAGTTCCATAGTTTGTTTTTCAATTTATGTTATGCCGTACCCGGGGCTAAAGATTACTTGGAAGATGTGGGACTGGACAAGTGGACTCGTTCCCACTCCCCTTGTCGTCGGTACAACATAATGACGATAAACATTTTGAAATCCATGAATGTTGAATTGGTCAAGGTGCGTGATTATGTAATTACTGCCCTCGTTGACGAGTTTAGGCTACTGTTGCAGAAGTGGTTTCATGACAGAAGAGCCAAGGCTGAAGCTTGCACCAGTACAATGTCCCTCGACGTCGAAAAGAAATTACAAGACAGATTGAAATTATCAAGAACGATGATAGTAAGCTCCGTATAATTTATGATACGTGCATGTTTTGTTGGTTTTTTGTTTAATTTATTTTATATTTTTTTTATTGTTTTTGCGTCGTGCAGATTTTGCGAGCTGATGATCATACTTTCGACGTCATCGATGGGGAGAAGAATTTCTGCCTAGATATGTCGTAGAGGACATGTACCTGTCGCAGGTTTCAGCCTGAGTAGCTTCCTTGTGAGCATGCGTTAGCCATTATACGGCACAGTCCTTATGGTTTGTACGACTTATGCTCGCCGTACTACAGTAGAGAAAAATGGTACGAGCCATACAGAGGTGTCGTCTACCTGATGCCGCACATAAGTGACTGGTGTATCCCGTATGATGTAGCTGACATGAATCTTCTTCCACCTGACGTGCGAACCTCTTCTGGGAGGAGGCGGAAGAGGAGGATTCCGTCTGTCGGTGAGGAGTGTGTTCATCAAAGGTGCAGTCGGTGCAAGGAACACGGGCATAACCGATCCACGTGCAAGAATCCAATTGCTCTGCGTCCTAGTGCCGAAGGCACTTCATCAAGCTCCCGCGGTCCTTCTTCTCAAGTCCCTCCTTGACTGGTGTGACGTGTTGATGTATTTTCATTCATTATTTATTTACATTCTTTATTTAATTTATTTTTTACAATATAATTATTAATGATAGTTTTGTAGTATCCATACCGCATTGACTGGTGTGACGTGTTGATGTATTTTCAAATTATGTAATGAAATTTGTGAATGAAGTGTTTTGAAGTTGGTCCCAAATGTGTGTTATAAGTGTTTTGATATGATGGGTTAGTGTATTGGGTTGTGTGTCGACACACAGAACCCTATGTGGAACCCTTGCTGAGTAGGATATACTGAGTTTGAAATAAATAGCCGTGTAAGATGAGTCATACACTGTGTGTGATAAGTTATAAATGTGTCAAATGAACTTATATAGGTGTGTTTCAAGTAATTAGTGATGTATGACTTATCATACACGGTGTATGATGAGTTGTATGGGTGTAAAATCAACTTTTGCATGTGTTATTTCTGGTTTTGCTAGTATAATGGTGTACAATCAGCTTTTATAAGTGTTTTTCAAGTAATTATTGGTGTATGATGGGTTATATTGGTGTAAATCAAGTTATATTGGTGTGTTTGAAACGAATAGCAGTGTAAGATGAGTCATACACTGTGTATGATAAGTTATAAATGTGTAAAATGAACTTATATAGGTGTGTTTTAAGTAATTAGTGCTGTATGACTTATCATACACGGTGTATGATAAGTTGTATGGGTGTAAAATCAACTTTTGCATGTGTTATTTCTGGTTTTGCTGGTATAATGGTGTACAATCAGCTTTTATAAGTGTTTTTCAAGTAATTATTGGTGTATGATGGGTTATATTGGTGTAAAATCAAGTTATATTGGTGTGTTTGAAACGAATAGCAGTGTAAGATGAGTCATACACTGTGTATGATAAGTTATAAATGTGTAAAATGAACTTATATAGGTGTGTTCAAGTAATTAGTGATGTATGACTTATTATACACAGTGTATGATGAGTTGTATGGGTGTAAAATCAACTTTTGCATGTGTTATTTCTAGTTTTGCTGGTATAATGGTGTACAATCAGCTTTTATAAGTGTTTTTCAAGTAATTATTGGTGTATAATGGGTTATATTGGTGTAAAATCAAGTTATATTGGTGTGTTTGAAACGAATAACAATGTAAGATGAGTCATACACTGTGTATGATAAGTTATAAATGTGTCAAATGAACTTATATAGGTGTGTTTCAAGTAATTAGTGATGTATGACTTATCATACACGGTGTATGATGAGTTGTATGGGTGTAAAATCAACTTTTGCATGCGTTATTTCTGGTTTTGCTGGTATAATGGTATACAATCAGCTTTTATAAGTGTTTTTCAAGTAATTATTGGTGTATAATGGGTTATATTGGTGTAAAATCAAGTAAAATCAAGTTATATTGGTGTGTTTGAAACGAATAACAGTGTAAAATGAGTCATACACTGTGTATGATAAGTTATAAATGTGTCAAATGAACTTATATAGGTGTGTTTCAAGTAATTAGTGATGTATGACTTATCATACACGGTGTATGATGAGTTGTATGGGTGTAAAATCAACTTTTGCATGTGTTATTTCTGGTTTTACTGGTATAATGGTGTACAATCAGCTTTTATAAGTGTTTTTGAAGTAATTATTGGTGTATGATGGGTTATATTAGTGTAAAATCAAGTTATATTGGTGTGTTTGAAACGAATAGCAGTGTAAGATGAGTCATACACTGTGTGTGATAAGTTATAAATGTGTCAAATGAACTTATATAGGTGTGTTTCAAGTAATTAGTGCAGTATGACTTATCATACACGGTGTATGATGAGTTGTATGAGTGTAAAATCAACTTTTGCATGTTTATTTCTGGTTTTGCTGGTATAATGGTGTACAAGTAGCTTTTATAAGTGTTTTTCAAGTAATTATTAGTGTATGATGGGTTATATTGGTGTAAAATCAAGTTATATTGGTGTGTTTGAAACGAATAACAATGTAAGATGAGTCATACACTGTGTATGATAAGTTATAAATGTGTCAAATGAACTTATATAGGTGTATTTCAAGTAATTAGTGATGTATGACTTATCATACACAGTGTATGATAAGTTTTAATAATCATGAAATAGCGAGGTTGTGTATTGTGAATGAAATTGTTTTAACTGGAGGAGGCTGATCATGTTGGGATAGTTGGGGGTTGAACATTGAATGTTCAGGGGTCATAATGGACTACCAAGCAAGACATTTAATAACCTCAACTACCACCTACTTTATCCTACCCTTCTCCCACGGTTCTCCTCAATTTAATAACCTCAACTACCACCTACTTTGTACCTTGTATGCCTTAGCCTATAAATGGAGTAGTTGGACAGGAAGCCAAGCATAGACGGTTCCCCAATTTCGTGCTATATCTAGCCGTTCAAATTGCTAATGTAAGTGGTTCTAGCAGTGGCGGTGGTGGGCCAGTTACAGCTGAGCCGCAGGGAGAGATGGCACTTCTACGGATAATGTTTCATCAACAGTGTTTAAAGTAATTAGTGGTGTATGATCAATCATGCATGGTGTACGGTACATGATGAGTCGTAATGGTGCGAAGTGCATCCGCATGAAAATAATCATATTTACACTTAACTATCTATATTCTATACTTTGTTGAATTTGTCATTTCAATTCCCAAATTATACCTGTACCGTGTTAGATTTTAGTCGTTCTTTGCTTCTAAATCTTTGAGTTTTGCTATGTCTTCTTTCAGAACGAGATGGCAACTTTAGAGCAAAAGAGGAACGGCGAGAACGTGTTGAAGTTGGCTGACGAGCACAAGGTCATTATGCTTCAATGCTCAACTCATTCATATTTCTCTTAGACCCTGCGTTCAGCGGGAGCCGCAAGACACTGGGATTGTTGTTGTTGTTGTTGTATTACGTTTTCACATTTTTCTCGATTTCACACCCTTGTGATCAATAGAGGGAAAAAGAGGCACTCAAATTGCTAATGTAAGTGGTTCTAGCAGTGGTGGTGGTGGGCCAGTGAAATATGTCCAGTTTGTCCTTCAAATTGTCTGCAGGGTAATTTAAATTATGTATAACGTGAAGAAATGTACAAAGGATTTCCTACAACTGTTCACAATTCACGGTGTATGATAGTATAAAATGGTGTGAAATCAACTCCTTTTAATGTGTTTCAAGTACTTAGTGGTGTATAATCAATCATACACGGTATATGATGAGTTTTAATGGTGTAAAATCAACATATATAGGTGTGGTTGACGTAAATATTGGGATTTATCCCTGTTCTGTATGAATGTTGTTGACACACACCTCTGCATCCATTATCTGTAGGAATGTGTGTCGACACACCATCCCTGTGCGTCGACACACATCGTAACACACTTCAAAAACACATCAAACACCAAGAACACACAATTGGGACCAATTTTGAAACACTTCAATTGACAATTTTTATTACATAATTTGAAAATATATACAACATTATTTTGTTTAAAAAAAAGAAAAGAATATACAACAATATGAAAATATACAATATTACATACACAGCACAACCTTTATACAATTTTCAGTTTAATGAATACAACGTAAATCCTATGGTAATATACAATAACATATACACATCACATAATTTTATTCACATGTATACATTTGCATAGGTTTCTTTTTTCCATGTCTGTACAAGTGTACACAGGTATTCAACCGCATTTTCCCCATCTGCCCTTGAGTGCATTGGTGGATACTGAGTCCATTTGTAAGCAAAAATTCAATAAACTTTACAACAAAAACGCCACAATCCGACCTGCAGTTCATAATAATACAGATGAGACAATCAGAAACTATACATCACTGTAAGTAATGACTATTTTGCATCCACTTAATAACCAAAAGGCCGAATGAACGGAATAGTAAAACTGCATAGGAAGTAGAGGTCATACCCCATCTGTTGTGGACATTCACCCCGGTCGTAAGTGATCAAGAAAGGCTTGCCTCTGAAATTTATGAGGTCCTTTCGGATATCCCAAAAATTAACTATATCTAGAGCATATGGAAGCAATATTGCAATTGGTTCCACATGTTCTAATCTTGATTCCTTGGCTGCGGCGGAGTACAAAGAATCAATTACCTGTATCCGCCATTCTTTAAAATGGATGGCAGTAAGGAACCAATGTTGATTAGGTTAATTGATGGGCATGTATATCCGATCCACGTCGTGGCAGCGGACCCCATATGTGACATCCCCGGCAAGAAACTTAATGATCAACGATTCAAAATCATAAAAAGCTTACTCGATCGGGATTTCTCCGTTTTGAGTTCGTTTGAGTAGGGGTCCAAATAGAGGAGCAACCGCATAGATGCGCATGTTGCCCTTTGGTCGAAATGCTCCGGCCACTGATGTTTCTTCTCCATAATGTAGTGCAGAACTACATCCATTTCCTGCAATTCACCACTAATTAGTTGAAACACCCTAACACAAGTTGTTCTTAGGCAAGTAAAACCTATCATACATGATGTATGGTTAACCATACACCACTAATCACTTCAAAAACACATAAACAAATTGAGTTTACACAATTAAACCCTATCATACATGGTGTATGACTAATCATACACCACTCTTTACTTAAAACACACTAACACAAATTGGTTTTACATATTTAAAACCAATCATATACGATGTATAACTAATAATACACCACTTGCTAACTTAACACACAATAACATAAGTCGATTTACACCATTAAAACATATCATACACGGTGTATGATTGATCATACACCACTTATTACTTGAAACACACCTATACAAGTTGATTTCACACCCTTAAAACCAATCATACACGGTGTATGACTAATAATACACCACTTGCTAACTTAACACACAATAACATAAGTCGATTTACACCATTAAAACATATCATACACGGTGTATGATTGAGCATACACCACTCTTTACTTGAAACACACCTATACCAGTTGATTTCACACCCTTAAAACCAATCATACATGGTGTATGACTAATCATACACCACTTGTGTTTGATACACACAATAACACAAGTCGATTTACACCATTAAAACATATCATACACGGTGTATGATTGATCATACACTATTTATTACTTGAAACACACCTATACAAGTTGATTTCACACCCTTAAAACGTACCATACACGGTATATTATTCATCATACACCACTAATTAATTGACACACCAACAAAAAAGACTGGGATCCAATTACAATAATCACACGGCAAAATTTTCATGATGGGAAACATACCTCATCCGTAAGCCAGGCGTCGTCGTTTTTCAACCGATACCAAAATTGACCCGTCGTGGCAGTCAAAACAGTGAAATCCATTCATTGATCCGGAGGTTACGGAAGGGGAGTCTTCAAATCTCTGTAATATACAATAAGAAGCATGATATATAAGCATCCCATAAGAAAGATGCATTCTGGAAACATTTATATATTGATTATCAAAAAGTATAGTGTAAAATCATACTCACTTCTTAACCATTGTATGGAAACTTTTGTAAAAAGCTTCAAACTGCTTTTTTTCTTCCTTGGAGGGAGGTTGGAATGGATCGAAGGGCAGAACCGGTTCCGGTCCAGGATGGGTCAATCTTACACGTTTGCTCTTACCCTCCGTGGTCCATTCTTCACCTTTGTACTTGGGATTTGGCTTGGGGTCCCTCCTCTCTTGCCCAAATCTCAAAACTGTCTCGGACAATGTTATCAAGTTTTCAACGCCATCCACACGCGTTGACGATGGTTCCTTGTAGACGTTTTCCTCGTCCCTGGTTGGCAGAGCAAATACCAAAGTCAATAAACCTCAACATGCATGAAAACATACCAAATTGGGACAATAACAAGGATCTGTAGTGTCTTACCCAGTACGTGCAGGAGAAATAATAATTGCTTGCTCAATTGGTTCCTGGTAGAAATTTTTCTTGTCCCTGGTTGGCAGAGCAAATACCAAAGTCAATAAACCTCAACATGCATGAAAACATACCAAATTGGGACAATAATAAGGATCCGTAGTGTCTTACCCAGTACGTGCATGAGAAATAATAATTGCTTGCTTAATTGGGGATGGATGAGCGGAAGTCGATGAATAGATATATGGGGATGTGGCATGCAGTGGACGGTCTGAGAGCTCCTTAATCATTGCCTCCTGAGCCTCAAACCGTCGTTCGTACATTTGCAGCTGAAGCTACTGCGCTTTAAGTCTGCTTTCGATGTGCATCCGCATGATTTGCATATTTTTCTCCATCGCTTCGAATCTCTCCATAACCTGCAATAAGTCCTCCAAATTGTCATAAACATGAATTTGAATAATATAGTACTTAGAAGGATAAAAATGCAATTAAATAAACACAAAACAAAATGTCAATACCGATTGATACGCCAAATTGGGTGACGTAGTAGATGGTTCCTCCTGGGATGCCGGCAGGGGGTGTTGAGTTGCCAATGGTTCTGGTTCATCACCTGGATCTGCCGGCATTACCTTAACAGGAGATTGAATCCCCTTCTCACCATCCTCAGCAAAGGAGATGCCTCGTAGATTAGGCTGATTGGCTTCTGCACTCGTCAGTCCAATCGGTTCGGCATTCAATTGCTGATCAAAGGAAGATACATCATATGAACGTTAGTAAAATTACAAATCATAATTCTAACCCAAATGATATGAAACAACTAGTAGTAAAACAGCAACAACATAATGTATTATTACCTCATCAAATACCATTGAGAGCAGAGCGGAGTACGAAACCTTAACACACATCTTCCAGTTAAGGATCCGCCCAAGAGGCTGGTTGCCAACCCTCACCACCCCAACTTTGGCAAGTTCTGGAAGGGTTTCCAGGGCAAATATGGAAACCACATCATAGAACCCGTGGACGGAGTAGGTCCTTTCTAAACCGTGTTGCATTTTTACCACGAAATCCTTGAGCTTCCGCACCAAGAATTTCTAGCTTAAGGATCCCCAGGCAATACTGTTAAAAGAGTCCACGTCGTCCACGAGGGCCAGGATGTTCGGATCAATGCCTGTTCGCTTGTGTTTGGCGAACAGTAGACCCTCAGCCAAGTAGGCAACAACAAGCTTAACCTGGTCCTCCATGATGGAGCAGGTTCTGCATGCTTCAAACAGCTGCTGCCTAGTCATCCTCCCCCTCATGCCGTACTTGGCAATCAGCCTGTTGGAACCTCCGCGTACCTCTTCCACACCGACATATCGCGTACCTCTTCCACACCGACATATCTCAAGCCGGTTAGAATACAAAATTCCCTCCTCCCGAGGTGCACTAACTTTCCACCGAATGAGAATGATAACTCCTCGGGATTTGGGTTGGCCACCTGGTGTAGAAGGACAATGTGAATTAGACTATGCCAGAAGCCAACATTAGTCTCACACAGCTGAAGCAGATGCCCGACATTGTATTGTGAAAAAAGGGCAAGCTGTAATGCAAAACACTTTTAGTTAATAAGGGATCATAAATGTAATTGTAAAAAGTAAACATAATTCATATGGATACTGTGCCAAACCTTGGCTTCGTCATCCTTCAGGATTTCCTGAATCTCCGTCACAACTTTGGTTGATACTCCCATTTGGTTAACTTGCAGGAATTGCCAACAACTCCTTGGGAAAATGTAATCAACCTTCACTACTGAATGACTCTTCCTGCGTGTGTAAAATGCCATCTGAAATAAAAGCAAAGCATCACAAAACCAAAGATTAAACCCATGATACACCATTAAAACAAGCCATGTAAGGTGTATGATTAAGCATACACCACTACTGACTTGAAACACACCCAGACAAGTTGATTTCACTCAATTAAAACCTACCATACACGATGTATGATTGATCATATACCACTGTTTACTTGATACACACCTTGGTAAGTTCGTTTCACAGCATTAAAAGTAACCATACACGGTGTATGATTAATCATACACCACTGTTTACTTCAAATACACCAAGACAAGTTGGTATTAGACCAGTACAACCTATCATACACGGTATACGATTGATCATACACCACTACTGACTTGAAAGACGTTAAAACAAGTTGATTTTACACCATTAAAACCAATCATACACAGTGTATGATTGATCATACACCATTAATTACAACACACACAAACACACGTTGGTCATACACCATTAAAACCAATCATACAGAGTGTATGGTTGCTCATAAACCACTAATTACTTATACACAGTGTATGATTTATCATACACCATTAATTACTTAACACACACAAACATAAGTTGGTTATACACCATTAAAACCAATCATACACAGTGTATGGCTGCTCATAAACCACTAATTACTTAAAAAACGTCTACACAAGTTGATTTTACACCATTAAAACCAATCATACACAGTGTATGATTGATTATACACCATTAATTACAACACACACAAACACACGTTGGTCATACACCATTAAAACCAATCATACAGAGTGTATGGTTACTCATAACCCACTAATTAAAAAACATCTACACAAGTTGATTTTACACCATTAAAACCAATCATACACAGTGTATGATTGATCATACACCATTAATTACTTAACACACACAAACACACGTTGGTTATACACCATTAAAACGAATCATACAAAGTGTATGGTTGCTCATAACCCACTAATTACTTAAAAAACGTCTACACAGGTTGATTTTACACCATTAAAACCAATCATACACAGTGTATGATTAATCATACACCACTGTTTACTTAACACACACAAATACACGTTGGTTATACACCATTAAAACCAATCATACACAGTGTATGGTTGCTCATAAACCACTAATTACTTAACACACACAAACACAAGTTGGTTATACACCATTAAAACCAATCATACACAGTGTATGATTGCTCATAACCCACTAATTACTTAAAAAACATCTACACAAGTTGATTTTACACCATTAAAACCAATCATACACAGTGTATGATTGATCATACACCACTGTTTACTTAACACACACAAACACATGTTGGTTATACACCATTAAAACCAATCATACATAGTGTATGGTTGCTCATAACCCACTAATTACTTAAAAAACATCTACAAAAGTCAATTTTACACCATTAAAACCAATCATACACAGTGTATGATTGATCATACACCACTGTTTACTTAACACATACAAACACACATTGGTTATACACCATTAAAACCGATCATACACAGTGTATGATTGCTCATAACCCACTAATTACTTAAAAAAACTTCTACGTAAGTTGATTTTATACCATTAAAACCAATCATCATACACCATTAATTACTTAACACACACAAATACAAGTTGGTTATACACCATTAAAACCAATCATACACAGTGTATGGTTGCTCATAAACTACTAATTACTTAAAAAACGTCTACACATGTTGATTTTACACCATTAAAACCAATCATATACAGTGTATGATGTGTTTTTAGAGTGTGTTATGATGTGTGTCGACACACATGGATGGTGTGTCGACACACATTATGACAGAACAAGGATGCAGAGGTGTGTGTCGAAGCACAGGGATTACAAGAAACACACTTATAAAGGTTGATTTTACATCTTTACACCACAAAACTTGAAAAAAACATGCAGAAGTTGATTTTACACCAATAAAACACACTAACCCTTACTCACAAAACCACTAACACCAAAACCCTAAACCCTAACCAATATTATGCACTATGTTCAGGAAATTGTACGAAACAAACGCATATTATATATTTCCCTACAAAATAGCTTCGAAAATCGGTGCTCACCTTCGGAAATGGTGATTAAATCCTAGAGCAGCTAGAGAGCAAGGATGAAGGTGTGAAAACAGAGGATATCGCCGGACGAACACACACCTCTGCAGATAGACCCACGGGAACGAGAATCGCAGCTGAAGTTAGAGGAGAAAGAGGATGAACGGGTGAGAGAAAGAGGAGAGAGAGTTTTGGCGTGCAAAACACGCTTGCTTATGGGGAAGAGAGAAGACGGAAGGGAGGGGGTAAATTCAAAAAATTACAGCTGTAGAATTAAATGTGAGGAGAGAGAAGGGGAGATGGAAGGGATGGGGGACACTGTGCGCATTAAATGAGGAGAGAGAAAGAGGACAGGTGGGGGGGGGGGGGTTAGGGGTGGGAGGGTATTTTTGTCCTAAAAGAGTTATTTAGGGTTATATGGGTCTATTTTAGGTTAAATTGGAGGTGGGGGGTCTAAAGCTGGTGATTTCCCAACTAAAATTGAGAAATAGAGATTTCTAGAAGTTATATAAAAATATAAAAACTATGACTTATTTAGAGGGTTAAGCAAGTTATTGATTTTTTTATCAAAAGTACCACAGTTTTTAAAAATATTTACCAAAGTAGCACAATCAAAAAAATATTTACCAAACTGGCACAGTTTACTGTAGCATATTCAGCAGACGCCATCTGAAATAGCGTATGATGAGGGGCGTTGGACAAACGCCGTTTCAGTAATTTTTTTTTAACGAATGCATAGCTAATTTGTATTTTAAAAATTATTACATTAAAACTATTTTACATAAATAATTTAAAATTTTAATTTTTTTAAGAAATTATATTAACTTCATCATAATATTGTATGTGTCATCTTTTTTATTGTTACGTCATCTACCACATATTCTTTTTGGTTGTCATGTTATTTTTTGGAGTAATGCATAATTTTTATGTATATAATATTGGTTCAACAAAAATTTAACGAGTACCTAAAAGAGTCTGTTTACAAGTACCCCAAGATCTTGTATAGGTGGGTGAAAGCTGCATACATCCACCCCTCTAGACTCTGCATAGACGGGAGCCATTGGGGCATTGAGAATGTATGTTACTTTTCATTTACTATAGTGAACAATAACGATAATATATACATATTATTTCATCATTTAGGTACTCGTTAAATTTTTATTGAACCAATATTATATACATAAAAATTATGCATTACTCAAAAAAATAATATGACAACTAAAAAGAATATGTGGTAGATGACATGACAATAAAAAAGATGATACATACAATATTATGATGAAATTAATATAATTTCTTAAAAAAATTAAAATTTAAAATTAGTTATGCAAAATAGTTTTAATGTAATAATTTTTAAAATACAAATTAGCTATGCATTCGTTAAAGAAAAATTACTATTTATGAACGGCGTCTGTCCAACGCCCTTTGTCGTACGCCATTTTAGATGGCGTTTGCTGAATGTGCTACAGTAAACTGTACCAGTTTGGTAAATATTTTTAAAAATTGTACTACTTTGGTAAAAAAAATCTAAGTTATTTTATAACTTTTAAAGGAACTGAAATTGCAAAAAAAAAAATCGTTTTCATGTGCTAATTTTCTAGTAACCAAATAAGAGGAGAAATAGAACTTCCTGCATTTATCTCTCGATAAGTAAAAATTTTGGCAAAGTGAGTGAAAACAAATAAGTTGACCTTCCAAAATCAAATTTTGAAAGATTTAAATACCCAATTTCTAATAAAAATTTCATTACATCACTCAAATAATTTAAAATGGATAAGTAAAACTTGGAGAAACTTTATTTTAGCATTTGACTCCAAGGAAAAATTCATTTTAGTAATCTAAGTGAACTGATAAAATTTGTTATCCATATAAACATGAACAAATTTAACACTTTACTTCTAACAAAAATAACATAATTCATCATCAAAGTAAATATATATATATATTCAACATGAATATTAAAATTTAAGGGATTGCATTAAATTTACAAATATATGAAATATTTCCTTTTTATCTATAATTCTGTGCTAATTATATTTTATAGTACGAAGGGTAACAAAATAAGATTTTTATTATGAGTTAAGTAACTTAATCTTTTAAAATATATACTTAAGTGACCAACTGGTTTTTTTTGCTCACTTTGGTGACTAGAGAGAGACTTAAGTCTTTTCATTTTGTGATTTATTTATAAGAGTTATTATTTTCACTGTAATAACATGGCTTATAAAGAGCAATAACTACAAACTTGTCATGGTAATAACAAGTTTACTCCAATATAAAATTTATCCTATTTACTTTAATATATTTTTGCTTGAGTAACTTTTTATAATTAAATATTCAATTGACTTCTCCCTATCCCAATTTAAATATGTCCTTATTTATTTACCTTATTTTCTATTAAGGAATCAAGTGATTGCAACTATTGCATATTTTAAAAAAAATTAATTTCAAAATAATAATAATAATTTATAAATAAATATATTAGATAACTAATAAAAGGGTTTGTCTCTATTAAATACATATTTATTATTTATTTTTATTGATGAATCAACTCACTTTTACGAAAGATTGTGTGCTATGATTAATATTGATTGAATAATATTCTATATATTTTATAAAAGCACAATTATATTATTTATTACTATTACTAAAAAACTAAATTATAAATCATATATATTTAATAGGTATTATCATATGTCTATTCTGCTCATATGCTGTGTAGCTTTCTTACTGCAAGGCTGTCGTGCTTTTATGTTGCTGACAAGCTTCTCAGGTTGGAAGTCCTTGAAAGCAGCTTTCCTCAGGGTAGTTCCCAAAAGGAGGAAGGCTACGTACATCTATTCCCAGACCCTACTTATATGAGAACCGTTTGAAGCACTGAATTGTTGTTGTCGCTGTTGTAGTATCATGTGCCTATTAGAAAAAAGGCATAATAAAAATATTAATAATTAGCAAGAACGAAAAGGGCAGCGCCGGGGGTTACTTGACTATACTCTTTGAGCTCTGCAGTAGGCGCCGGCGTCAACCTGAGAAGCTATGGTGTGGGGGCTCTTTCCCGCCGATCCTCTTTCAGGTCTTCTTCTTCTTCACCCTTTTCTCTCTCTAAATCATCCTCTTCGACCCTCAATTTGTTGCAGTTTCCGATGTCCGACATTCAAATAATAGTGTATCTAGTTGCTGATGAATAGCTGGCTATAATGTCAATTAGGGGCCTGTTTTGCTGGATTGAATTGAATTGAATTGAATTCCTATAGAAAATTGTATTTACCAGGAATTTAATTCCCGTGAAAACTTATAAGGAAGTAGTCACAAATTATTTGGTTGCTAGAATGGGAAATAGAACTTCTGCTAGTTAAATATAAAGGAGTTAATTATAACTTAGCTTGGGGGTAGGTAAGTTACTTTCTGTGTTTTGAAAGAACCGAAAATTGCTAAGTAAATTCCATTTTTTGGATTCTGCCTACTTCATGGAGATCGAACAAGAGGCCAAATCGCCACTTTCCATGAATTCGTATTTCCTATGTCTATTTCCTGGCAACCAAACAAGGCCTTAGAGTATAAAACTAATCATTAGCCCTCATCTATTAGCTTAAATTTTTGGAAAAGTTGGTTTCTTGACATGGTATTACAACCTTGTTGACCTAGAGGTGACAATTTCAAATTCCAACAGCCCCGTTTCAGTATTAACTAATGTAAATACAAGGTATGAAGTGGGCATTTGTAATATCGATGCTTTAACTCCAATGCGATCTTGGTAGGAGGCAGTCCTGTGCAATTTTTGGTTTTTAGGAGCTATAAACTAGGTCTTGCAAATAATTTTTTGTTCTTGGATTTTATTATTATTTGTTCTAATTTCGGTGAAAACTGAAAGCGCAAAAAAAAAAAAAAAAACAAAAAAAAAAAGAAAAAAAAAAAGAAAAAATCATTTTGTTTGCAGTTTTTCAAAAATCAAACTTAACAAAGAATAAGTAATACCAAACAAGCCCTTAAGTTTTGAGGTATTTGGTTTTTGAGCCTTCTTAAATGAGGCGGTTAAATGAGACGGCTTGAGTTTGAATCCAATAATCCCTATTCTTAATATTAACACAATTCAAGCATGAAGGGTTGGTGTGCCTGTGTCCTGCACACTCTCATGTGGGGCATGTTGGAGTATAAAACTATTTATTTTACTTAACAACTTAAACTTTTAGAATAGTTCGTTCATTTAGTAAATATTATTGTACGTAGTTAGTTTTTGTTCCTTGAACTGAAAATTTTTGCTTTAAGAGAATTTGTGGAAGCAAAGAAAATATATTATCACTGGGTGATGAGTTTTTAGCTCAATGTGTTAGCTGGTAGACTATGAAATCAGAAATTTATAGGCCTTGTATTGTTGTCAGTTTTTCTATTTAAACTTGGTGCTGATGATATTGTGCTACTTGATCTGAATCGTACTTGGTATGAAATTACTTCCTGTTTACCTTGTTTTTGCGCATTTTGATCGAAGTCCCATGTGTGACATTCTATTTCTGTAGTAGTGTAGGATATTTGGGAAGTAACATGAGATGGAAGGTCTTTAGTGAAGGGCAATCAATATACTTTAAAGTACAACGATTTTTGTGGGACATCTTGGAATGCAAGTGAAGTGATTATTTTTGGGATGGAAGGTGAAAAGATTGTATTTCGGGATTGAAGGAGTACGAGTTATTTACTCCGTTGGTCTCTAATATTTGTAAGTTATTCAAATTGATCCCTTACTTGTTTATTTAACATAGTCGTTTGTGTTTTATTTAGACAAAATTGGTCCCTCAGTTTTTGTTTGACCTAGAAAAAATAAACATGATGGATTATTTTGGACAAAAAAGGTGAGAGACGAATTTGAACAAACTTACAAACATTATAGACTAGCGGAGTAAATAACTCAAAGGAGTACTAATTAAGAAGCAAATTGGGCGTGGCCTCAATCAAGGATAAGTTGAGGAAGTAATGTCTGCGGTGGTTTGGACATGTTAGGAGAAGACCGACCACTGCCTCTCTCTCAGGAGATGCGAATGACTCTATACTACGCATGAGAGGAGAGGAATAGGCAAGCCAAAGAAGAATTGGAAGGAGACAATTAGATATGACTTCACCCACCTAAACCTAAATGAGGAGATGGCTTAGATAGAGCTGAGTGGAAGGTTAGAATAGGTGTAGCTGACATAGTGGTTCAGAATAGCGGAGCACAACAGAACTAGTCCGTAACGGCCCCTAGGCTTACATGTTTGCTATTGTTGCATGCTATTTGTTGCTTGCTGCTTGCTACTTGCTGCTCGCGTGTTGTATTGTTGCTCTACTGTTACTTTGTGCTTCCTTGCTTTGTTACATTATTGATTTGTTTGTCTCGTTTGCTTTTACGCTTTTTAGGGTTGGGGGTTATCAGACACTGCCTCCCTTTAGGGTAGCACCCTATAGGGGTAAGGCTGCGTACATTTCACCTCCTTAGACCCTGTATTGGTGGGAGCTCTTGTGGCATTGGGATTGTTGTTGTTGTAGTACTAATAAGGCAAGCGCCTACTTTTAGAAGAATAAGGTCTTCGACTCATTGTTTTCACACGTCCTGTGGACTAGACCACTTTGGCTGTTCTGCTTTATTGTCGTTGTTTGTGTGACAACTGAAATATAATCTTAAATTATAATCAATGACATAGTAAAAATATAACCAAAGAGGGTACCAACACGCCGTCACCGGATCCCATTAGAACTCCGAAGTTAAGCGTGCGTGGGCGAGAGTAGTACCAGGATGGGTGACCTCTGGGAAGTCCTCACCCTCAGGTTGGGGCATTCGGAAACAGCCTCTGTTCAGGGGTAATATCCTGAAGGGGAAAGGCTGCATACATCTGCTCCCACAGACCCTGCTTAGGCGGAAGCCCTTGGGGCACTGGGTATGTTGCTATGTTGCTTTATAGTAAAATATAAGATATGTAGAAGTTTTCATCCTTGGGAATGCCATGCCATTAGTCAGTGGATATATGATGGAAAGACAAAACAAAACACGTAGTGCTCTTGCTATTGCCTGATTTCAGACTTAAGGACCGGTATCTACTAGTCATTGGTTGAAAAAGAAAGGAAACAGGCTGAGAAGGCCTGAGGATTTTCAGGTATTGGTTCAGGTCATTGTTTTCCTTACACTAGATTTTTGGTGTAATTTCTGTGACAGGTGAAGCTAAGTACTACATATTTGCAAAGGGAACATACAAAGTGGGTAGAAAAGGTATTTTGTTTGTAATTTGATGTATAATTCCTTCTAGGCTTTGCATTTAGATCTATGGTTCTTTTTCGTAGGATGCGATGTGACAATTTTTTTTAAATTAGGATGTGATGTGACAATTACTAAAGATAAGGGAGTATCACGTGTTCATGCTGAGATACTCATAGATGAGATGAAACCCTTGGATCTTGAGAATAAATCTTCTAGTATTACCTCTGGTGTCCGGGTTAGAGATTGCTCCAAGTACGGAACATTTATTTCCAGAAATGGTGGTCCAATGGAAAAGGTTCATGAATGCCGAGGTAAAGAAACAGTCCTAAAAGATGGGGACCTGATTTCATTTGGCACCGGCTGTGCCACTTATAGGTATTGTTTCTATCTATTTAGCTTTTAAAGCTGTGTATCTTTTGGCCACTATGAAGGTTTCTGAAATTCTGACTATTGGACTGTTGACGAACTATGCCTTTGAAATGTGACGTCGCTCACTGCGTTTCCAGAATTTCTTTCATATTTCACATTGGAAGGCAGGAATATTATATCTTTAATGCATATATCCATTAATGATAAGACTTCAAACATTGTCACGTCGGCTGCAAATAAAGTGGCTTTTGACACTTGTAATTCATGTTTATATACTTCCATCTGAGCCAATCCTGCTTGAAACGTTCAAATTCAATTTTGTTTCTTTTCAATAGAGTTCAACCGGTTTCCAGATTCATTATATGAGATGATTTATTAGGTCATTGCTTCAAAACTTTTACCTCTGATATCCTTTTTTAAAAGTTATTCATGTTCTGTATGTTAACTTGTGGTTTTGTTTATTACAAGTTATAATAATATGTGGTGTATCTGGTTATTCTGAAAACAGGTTTTCTTTTGTTCCTCTCGTATTTTTTCTTTGCAATTTGGATGCCTCGCAAATAGCCTCTTCCATTGAAGGGAAAGTTTCATCTATAGGTTGGTGATATCTTTCGCACCAAATCTTTACGTGCTCTTGTTCTTACCTTTCCCCTTTTGGTCTTTTTTGTGTCTTTTGGGGGTTGTGGTAGTGATAAATTTCATAGAAAAGTAACCAAGTTCATTAAGAAACTCTGGAACGTAACTGGAGAGACTGAAAACTGCACACACTTCCAACTGATCAAATGGAAAGCTCCGCCCAAGAGTCATATAAAAAATTCCAATTCTGACATCTAGTTTTGTTGGGATACAATATGCTCATTATGATGACTTTCGCTTCTGAACAATCTAGAATTTCTTTTAATGCACAAATGTTACAGGACCGTAACCATAGACAGCATAATCTGTTAGGTTGGACTTTGATGCGGAATACCTGAGCCATTCTTGGACATAATCTTTCTTGTATTTGTAAAGGCGACCGTGCCCTTCTGAATCATAAGATCTCTTTTCCTGTTCAAGATAATTACAATAAAATTTTGGCAAAATTGTACCTGCTTAAATCCTCTTTTGGATTCACGCACTTATTACACAGGTCTTGGACACATCTTTTGATTAATTTTATGCACCTTGAAGTTGATCATTCATGATTGACGTGTGTTTTTCTATTCTAGGTGCTCGGGCTTCATCTAATTGGACTACAGAGTGCACACATGTAATTGTTGATCAGTTAACACCAGTGACTAAAGATCTAATTGATGCTATTTTGTCTAAGCAGTCTTTGGTACTACATAAATGGTTAGAGGTATGTGCACATTCATCCTCACATTACCTTTTTGAGTTGGTATATATGGCCTTTTCATGTTCTCATTGGAAGTCATGCCGGGTGATGTACTACAACAAATGGGATTTAATGATTTTAGAAGATTGGTTAATTTTCATTACATTTTATTAAGTTTTGTTAGGAAGTTTGTTAGGATTAGAATTCAACACAAATTTGTTTAATAATTTAATATTATTTCTAGGGAAGTGGTTTTCTATTTGATTTAGTATTTAGCTCCTTAGTTATCTAGATTATCTTAGTGATTAGTTTTAGCCTACAAATGTGGCTTTGTTGTTCATTATTTTCAGTTTGGAATACATAATATTGAGTTTAGTTCTTGGGTAGCAAATTATGCCACATCACCCGGATATGGAATAATAGCTCTAGGTAGAATACAAGCATAGTAGTGGGTTGAGAGGTGATCTATGGTATCTGAAACAATGAGGGTATGACTTGAAATGTCAGTAGAAATAATTCATTTGACGCTGATTATCCATAATGTGTTCTTTGTCCATTAATCTGCCTTTCTGGCTCTCTCTTCCCTCTCTTCCTGTAACCTTGTCTAGTTCATTAGTTTATGACATAATTTTGTCAACCTTTGTCTTTTCCACTTTGTCGTGAACTGTAGAAGATTACGTGTCTAGTAATATATTCAACGGAAAGTTGTCATCTATAGTCATGATTAAGTGCTACTTTCTTTGTATTGTTACAAAGATTTAGCCAATAGATGGTCATGAAGTAGGATCCTTATGCAATCAATTATATTTAAATCTATTTTACTACTGCTAATGAGGCCTATATATTCAGCTTGTTGCGGGAAAGAGGATTAGTACAGAGATACCCAGCTGCAATGGGTAAGTTTTACGGTGTATGTATGATTGCACTTGCTTTTTTCTTTGGGAGTGGGCATTGAAGGAATGGACCTGATAATCTCTTCCTTGTTCTTTGGATTAGCACCAGTTATGTCCCAACTTTGACATTGGATGGGGCGTCTGTGGAAGTGGCTGACTCGAAATCTCGGGAAGGTTGCTTTAAAGGATACACATTCTTGCTGGACTCTGCAAATATGGTAATCTTCAACCATTATAGGTGCTTCATAATGATTTTAATTGAACATTAGGAGCATAAGTATTGGTACTCTGCCATTTTTCCATGCTGAAAATTTCAAGTGTAGAATTATTGTTAATCATAGTATTGCCTAGTCAAACATTATTTAGCTTTTGAATTCTTTCCGTATAAATGAATGATTGCATAATTACTCTGGAAAAATTTCGATTGTAATTTTACTTTTCAAATGTAATATATGAATAAATTCTGATTATTGTGTGTTTGTCCTATCTTCCTACCTCGACTTGCAGTACAGATTTCAAGGTAGGCTGCAGTCGTTATTGGAGGTCAGTGATGCAAAAGTTCTATTTATTGAAGACTTTGATTCGAATATCCAGGCAAGAATTTATCACTTTTCTTTAATCCAAAGTCCATGTGATGCCTATTGTTGATGATTAGTTGAATGTTAAATCAGAACATACTTCTTTCCTGTGATAGTAGTCCAGGAAAATTGACTGGCTATCCCTAACCAAGATCTTACTAAGTCCTTTTAAATTTGTAATAAATTATTGGTTCTTATGAAAGATTTTGGTTTCAGTTCTGACCGTGCTCAATCATTATCTCGAATAACCTGAAATAGATTCGTCATGTCTTCCACTTTAGCTAAACCTGCAATTTTCTTGAGTTTTTGCTGAACACATCATATTAATTTGTGCTAATTGAAATGCTAACTGAGGTTAAGGCCCTAGGATAGGAGTCATTGGTTCTAATCCCAAACCTAGCATGCCTAGCCCCCCCAAAAAAAAAACAAAAAAACAAAAGAAGGAATAGATGATTTTGCTTAAGCTTATTCTGGACATGCACAACGTGTGCTTAATACCTGGTATGCAACAGCACATGAGAAATATAATGGATATTTCTGGATGAAATTATGGGTTGAGCTCGATTATTTCGGTTAATCCATAAGCTTTACCTACAATAACTCATGCCAGTATATCGATCTATAATATTGGCAAGTGCTCAACAACCGTGTTAGAACATCATTGAAGGTTTCCCTTGTATTAAGGATAAAGAACTGAGGTGTTGATCATTGCTAACTTGGCTCTGGTCACTTGGGCCACCTGGGCATGTTTGCTTCTGCTAGCTATTACCATGGAATTAAATAAAGGTTGAAGGGTTAGCCATTATATAAAGACACTTTTCTAATGGTGTACATAATTCAGATATATGTGTGTGTATATATGTGTATATATTATGTTTAAATTATTAATACATTAATAAAGAGCAATGCTATAGGTACTCAAACAATGTACCTAATCATCTACCTAATACGACATAAAAAAAAATTCAACAACTTATGAAAAGGTAATTAATTTAGTATTATTTTTGACAATCTAATGATTTTTAGTCACACATCTGGTATATATCAAGTGTTGCATTTTCCATTAATAAACGTCTATATGTTAAAAGTGTCAGAGATATAAGAACTAATGATTGGATAGCTATTCATTCTATTTTTTGCAAACATAAGGTATAAGAGCAATTTATGTTGAACATTTGCAACACCCTAGTTCCATGATTAAGAACTGCAATTTGATTCCATGATGTGTACCATTAAAAACTTACATGATTCTAGCAGATGGACAGATACTCGTGGACAGGCATCTAATTAAGGCTAGGTGGAAAATGTACTTCCACGAGTTGTTCAACGAACAAGGAGGGACAGAGATATCGTTAGGTGACCTTCAAACATCCAAGGTGCATCAGAACCACCGTGACTGTAGGCGAATTAGCCCAGAGGAAGTCAAGGAAGCCCTGAGATCCATGAGAAGAGGTAAAGCAGTTGGCCCAGATGACATATCCATAGAGGTATGGAAATGCCTTGGTCAAAAGGGCGTCAGTTGGTTGACTAAACTATTTAACCAAATCCTTCGGGGAGACAAGATGCCTGAGGAATGGAGAAGAGCACATTGATTCCGGTATATAAGAACAAAGGCGACATTCAGAGTTGCGCCAACTATCGGGGTATCAAACTAATGAGCCATACTCTGAAGTTGTGGGAACGGGTCATAAAGAGGAGGTTAAGGCAACAGACAGAAGTGTCCGAGAACCAGTTCGGATTTATGCCCGGGAGATCAACAATAGAAGCCATCCACATCCTAAGGCGGACGATAGAGCAATATAGGGAGAGACAAAAGGACCTTCATATGGTCTTCATTGATTTAGAGAAGGCATATGATAGAGTGCCAAGGGAGGTCCTTTGGAGAGTCCTGGATAGGAAAGGGATCCCCGTGCCATATATCCGAGCCATTAGAGACATGTATGAGGAGGCACAAACTATGGTGCGTACAGTGGACGGGGAGACGGACGCTTTTCCGATAACATTAGGGGTACATCAAGGGTCTACCTTGAGCCCCTATCTGTTCATTCTGGTCATGGACGAGCTCACTAGGCACATCTAGAGATGTGTACCTTGGTGCATGCTTTTTGCAGATGACATAGTGCTGATGGGGGAGTCGCGGGAAGAGATAAATGAGAAGCTGGAACTGTGGAGAGGGGTTCTAGAGTCAAAGAGGTTACGACTAAGCAGAACCAAGACCGAGCACATGGAACTCAAGTTCGATCCCTCTACCACGCCTAGTCGGGAAGAAGTCAAGATTGGACACGAGGCCATACCGAAGAAGGAGAGATTCAGGTACTTGGGGTCCATGATACAACAAAATGGAGAGGTGGACGATGATGTCAGCAACCGGATTAAAGCGGGATGGCATAAGTGGAGGTTGGCCTCCGCGGTACTTTGTGATAGAAAGTTCCCCTTGAAGTTAAAGGGAAGATACTATAAGACGGTTGTGAGGCCAGCCATGACGTATGGGGCGAAGTGCAGGGCAATGAAACAACAGCACACACAGAAGATGAAAGTGGCGGAGATGCGAATGCTGAGGTGGATGTGCGGACACACAAGGAAGGACAGGATCAGAAACGACATCGTAAGAGGCAAATTGGGCGTAGCCTCCATTGAGGATAAATTGAGGGAGCAACGACTGAGGTGGTTCGGACATGTCAGAAGGAGACCGGACAACGCCCGGTCAGGAGATGTGAACAGCTACTTGCTACACTAGGTAGAAGAGGCAGAGGCAGGCCAAAGAAGAGATGGCTTGAGACGATCCGACAAGACCTCACCCACCTAAACCTTCGGGAGGAGATGGCCTTAGATAGGGCTCAATGGAGGGCCAGCATTGGGGTTTTAGATGTTCCGGTTGGAGTAGGGTAGTCCAGCTTACTACTGCTAGGTCCTCTTGGCGCACGTAGGCTATTTTTGGATCTCACGAGGTTGTACGCTGCTACTTGCCTACTTAATTTTTTTTCTTTTTCTCCATCTATCCCTACCCCTTCCCTATCCCTTCCCTTTTCTATTCCCTTCTGTCTCCATCTCTATCTCTATCCTTTTTCCCTATCATATATTTATCTTCATTATATGTTTGATCTGCGCTTGATGTGGCATGCTTTGAGCCTATTGCTTTGCTTGCAGTGTGCTTGCCGTGAGTTTGCTATACTCATGCATTTGATGACTCTTCTGTTTTTGCCAGGTCTTTGGCTCTTTGCTGCTGACCAGCCTTTCAGGCTGGGGGTCCTCGGAAACAGCCTCTCTTCAGGGTAGCCCCTTGGAGGGGGAAGGCTGCATACATATACCCCTCCCAGACCCTGCTTTTGCGGGAGCCCTTGAGGCACCGGGTTTGTTGTTGTTGTTGTATGATTCTAGCAGGTGGACAGGTCAAGAGTGATGTAAACCATGTGGAACAGTAGTAAATATGATGGGGATTCTTACCAAAAGTAAAAGTTGGCAATCTTAGTTGCTTAGGCTTAAGTCTAGACCCTTTGTTTGATGTTTCTTCATTTCTTTTGTTCTTTTCACTTTTCTTGTTCTCATTACTATTATTATTCAGGGTGTGCGCGGAGGGACGTCCCTACATTTGTATGCCAAGTCTGTAGTTATGTGATAGTGAGTGTTAATACTAGTTGGGTTGGGGGAATTATTATCTTGTTCCAGACTTCGATACTTTATACACGTGAATGAAATTTCCTTGTCATTTATGTGACAGTTTTCTCCTCTAACCGTGTTATCGAAACTTCATTTAATTAAAATCTTTTGTAGGCTGTGGTGGATGGAGAGACTAATAAGATTGTGCATGTTATTCCCGCTGGGTCAACGGGTCACTTTGATCACCGAGGTTCTCTAACTAGAATAAATGAGAGCAAATTAATTTGCGCTGCCATATCAGGGAAAATGGATCCATCTGTCCTAAGTTCTCCATCAAGTAAGTTTTTTCTATTTTGGTATAATTTTGTTCAAGAATTTCATTGCAGTTTTCAACTGCACTGGATTTGCTGTAGGTAATGAGTTTTCTTTATGTACTATTCTTGGATTTCCTGCTCGCCTTTTCTTTTCCTGATCTTTTGTGGATCGAAAATTTGGACTAGTAACATAGAAATTCTGCTGTTAATTAGGATCTATTTTAACAGGCATGTCATTTTGAAACTTCACTAAGTCCTCATACTCTCTTTTACGGTTGATCCTGTTCAGTTGGGCCATTGTTTATATTCAATTTTTTAATGTTAGTCTTTCTAGTTTCGATGCATGGAATTTTTATCCTTAATGCCCATATTTTAGGCATCCAAAGCAAGTTTGATCTCGATGGGTTCTTTTTTTATTAACCGAGGTGTCCAATTTGAACAACCCACTTTAAAGTTTAATAACAACTAATATACATGGATTCTGTTTATCTATATACATATGCATTCACAGTTTATCATAGTAGGTCATTATTTCTATGAATAGGTATATGTTGTAGAAACAATTTGATAATATAAATAATTTTTAAAGGAAGCCCTTAACAGATTGGGGGTTATAAGAAATTGCTTGGGTTGCCTAAACAAGTTAGCATGTCATAATTCCATGAAGTAGCATTTGATAGCATATAGTCTATTAAGTAATATTCAGCCAAACATAAGAAAAATAGCTTATTCCTTGAATAGCATGCAAGTTGGCGCAGCATAACTGCCTGTTGCGTGACATTGTTCCTTGTCAAATCCTAGAAAATCCTTGGCATTTGTTCTTCTGCACTCAACCTTGCCAGATTTTGTAGTGGCTTGTAGATCAAGCATAGAATTGCATAATATCTGTTACATAAACCTAATGGTGGTTACATAATGAAGGATGGCTTAACCATTGTGATGAAGAGGCCTGTGGTAACCATGACCCTTTATGTGATGTTTACAGCATCCATCTTTTGCAACTTTGCAACCACTTTGCATCCTCCATAATTGCGGGTTTGCGACCATGACTGTGGTTAAAACCATGAGGTTAGGCGGGACTGTAAGGTACTTTTTCTTGTAAAACAGTGAGTCAGTGACTTGTGGTTCAAAATCAAACCCATGACAAAGGTGGACTGGAAGACCATTACAGTTCTTAGACTATGGAACTTTTGCTTATACTCTTGTTTTTAGTAAACTGGTTTAAATGAGGCCACCGTGTCAGTCATCTACGGTTGTGAACTTTGTTACGATCGCTTCTCGAAATTGTGTTTTTTGATGAAATGAAACTTAGGTGGGCAATCTTGTTCTGCATTATGTTACTTAGAACATGGGTATGTGTCCAAAGTTCAGATTCAGCTATTTTCTAAAATTATCTATGCTTTTGGTCCAAGTTGAAGCATCCAAGTGTCATGTCAACTTTCAAATACCCTCATGTGGCACTGGTACTTTAGGGTAGAATAGTGTGTGGTTTTACAAACATTACAGAATGTGGCCTTTGAATCGGTGAAATGGTCTGGTTTTGTGCTTCCTCTTTGTTGATAGAAACAAAAGTAGTGACTTCCTTTTTTCCGTTATGCACTTACAAATGTCTTCAGAAAGAAAATTTTCTTGCTGATGTGTATATTTTTTTTGCAGTAGTAGTGTCATCATCGTGCTCCACAGATGAGACCATAGTAGCAGATTCTGACCCAGAAACAGAAACTGCAACTTCAAATCTTCCAACTACTGTAAATGCATCTAATAAAACTGCTGATTATGTGAGCCCTTTTAAAACAAACAAGTATCATCCTTCACCCAGACCTGAAAACTTTAAGGATTTTTCCGAGCAAAATACCAAAACAGCTGTGAGAGAATTGAAGGATGTCGAGGCCGTTGAATGTGAGAATGATGAGAAGAGATCCACAGGCCATGATTCTCTCTCATCATTAAATTTCCGAAGTACGAACATTGCAGAGCATAATAGAGAAGCAGTGGGATTAAAGGAGAATGACCCTGAAATAGGAAACTTGGAAATTTTGTACAGCCAGAATTTGATTGTTAGAGATACTTGCACACCAGCATCATCTGGTTCCTTAACAGATAACAGAGTTCTAAATTTCAAGCGATTTAAGAAGGTACTGATTCTTTAAAAAATCTGAAAGTTCGATGTTTTGCTGTTGCTAAATGTGTTCAAATATGCATGCGGACTGTAAATCTGAACCAGAATGGACCTTTTGCCATTGGGTTGTGTTTTGGTCCATGATTCAAGCCTCTATTAGTCAGTTTAGAGTAATGAACTTCTGCAAAGTGTTCTAATATCAATCTGGACTAAAACCTGGACTACATTGATAAATTGGTCCTACATCGGACCAGTCTCTAGTCCGACTAGGGCTAGTCCTAACATTTCCAGTGCCTAAAGCAAACCTTTCAAATCCGGCCTTTCGTATATAGTAATATGTTTTAACAACATAAATACTAATATAATAAATGATATTTCTAATCGTAATATATATCAATACTTAACAACATTTGAAACTTCAAAAATCACTACAAAAATAAGACAAAGTAAACTTGTATGTAATCGCCTCTGGGGGCCCCTTCAATTTGGGAGGGCCCTAAGTGGTTGCTTGGGTTGCTTGGAATTATGTCCGGACTTGGGAACGTTGATTAGTCAGTTATTGTTCGACCCAGTTTCGTCCTGTTGTGAGCTAATGACCACCTTATTTCATCCACTACAGCTACCACACTAGTAGCAAAATTGGTAAATTTGGCTACTCTAGTATTTGCTTGTCCCCGTGGTAATGCTAAATCAGATGCAGTTTTGGCCTCTCGCACATTTCGCAGCAGCATCAAAATGCTGTTTCTGTTGAATGGGACTTTGATTTGTGGATCAAATGTACCTTGAATTACAGAATTCGAAAATTCGGCATCTCTATTGGAGCATTTAGATTTTATCTGTCTTCAATTTGCTCCATCACCAGATCTAGACGCCAAATTTTACATCATCTCAAAGTTTGACATATCTGATGTGGATGCTCTTAACTGTTTGATGCATGTGCAGACTAAGACTCAATCTGGGAATAGCTTCAGCAACCTTGTTCCCTTTTCGAAATACGCCTATACGTAAGAAGATTTTTTTTTCCTTGTTCTATTTAGTGTTCGGTTTTGTGGCTCGGTTTTTGAGGTCTTATTTATCCTTCATTCACATGCCAGGGATTCTGACTATGACAAGGAAATGAGGGAGTATGTGAAGGAAGAGAAAAAGAGAACGCAAATGGAAGCCATGGCAGAGGACTTGTTCAACACTGAAAAGGTGAAAACCAGCAATCACAAAAGCTTATTGTTTGGCATGGTTTTTTGTTTGCGGTTTCTAGTTTTTGGGAAACATAAAAACAAGGTTCTGGAAATGACTTTTTCTTTGTTTGTGGTTTCTTTTTTCTAGTTTTCACTCAAGTTAGAGAAAAAATGAAAACAAAAAAGGAACCGAAAATTAAAAAAAAATTGTTTTGAGAAATATGTTTTTAGTTTTTCAAAAACTAAAGCTGCAAATATGAAATAATAACAAGCAGGCTGTAAGTTATTGGGTGAGGGTCTAATAATAGTTTTGTACTTCTAATATTGCATGTCTTTTCACACAAATATCTATTGAGCTTGAAGTATAGATAATAGGAAGTTTCCCTTATCTAATTTGGGATTATGGGATTTGAACTTGCGAGATCTTAGTCATACTGACTTTGATCCTACGTTATAGACCCAACTATTCCATGAGATCAAGATATTGGGTGAAGATTCAAAAAGAGATAAATACTACCCATTGGTCTTTAAGCATGGACAATAGACCCTCAATACACCTTGTGCAAAATTATATAGTATCTATCAATGATCCTGAAATGTTCTAGTCCAGAAGCTTTGATGCTATGTTATTAAATGACTGACTTCCCAGAAGCTTAAGCCATTGGGTATCCTACAGGTGCAAATGAGCTAACCTGCTTGTCATAAAGCTCTTAAAGGCTCGGCTCATTTCGAACTTGAGCTGAGCCGAGCCGAGCTGGCCCGTTTAGCTTAATGAGCTGATGCTGAGTCTCATGTAACTTGAGCTCATAAGCTCATGAGCCAAAACGAGCCTATTTTGATGCAATTTACTAGGCTAAATATTGCCTATCAAGTCGAGTTTGAGCCTTAATGAGTCAAGCTTGATCCCAAATAAGCATAGATCAAAGTTAATGTGCCTAAATAAGTTGAGCACAGCTCGGAGCTCATTGAACTGGGTTCAAGCTCTACTGAGCCCAAGCCTATGACAAGCGAGCTTGAGCTTTATGTTTTCAAGCTCAGCAAGTTTTGACCCAAGCCCAAGCCGAGCTAAATGTTAACGAGCTAAGCCTCGAGCTTGACGAGCTCATATACACCCCTTGTGTCTAGCAATGGTTTTGTACTTATATCCCACTTGCTGTTTGTGGCACAGGGGCGGCGCCGAGGAGTTGCTGGGTCTCTCCATGGGCTTCTCAGTCGCCATTGACAGGTAAAATTTTTGAGCTTCAATACCAAAAATGAAAGCTTTCTCTATGATAGCCATGCTGATGCAGAAAAAAAGTTCTGGGATGCCATGTTATAATAGTGAGTTGCGGCGACTTTTTATGCCAAAAAAAAAATAAAAAATTATGTAATATATTTAAAAAGAAGAAGAGTGTAATATTTAGATATAAACCGGAATGCCATCTTATTCGGGAAAAAAGGGGGAAATTAGCTTCATAGGCAGCCAGATAGATGATGTGACAAGCGACATAGTGGTTGGAAGACAACACTGTAGATACAACAACAATTCAGTGCCTCACAGAGACTTGCGTCAAGGCAGGGTAGATGTATGCAGCCTTGCCCCTATATGGTGCTAACCCGTAGAGAAGTTGTTTCCGAAGAGCCCTGAACCCTAAAAGAAAAATGACACTGTGTTATTATTCTGGTTGCTAGTAATGAAGTTGTTGTCGTTTTTCTTTTTCAAAATATATTGTCCTAGTTCTCTTTTGAAATAATTTCTTTGTGTATATAGTAGAAATTGTGCCCCTTTGTTCCTTTCTCTGCCCTTTTCTGCCCCCCCCCCCCCCCCCCCCCCCCCCCCCCTCTTTTTCTCCGGTGTTCTGGGAAGGGTTAAAAGATTTTTTTTTTTTTTTTCCTGTTGGTATTTATTTTATTTTGACACAGTGGATATCCTTTAAGTGTGTTTGGGCGAAAGTAGTATCAGGATGGGTGATCTCCTGGGAAGTTCTCGTATTGCCAACCATATCAGGTTGGGGGTCCTCGGAAACAACCTCTCGATAGGGTTACACCCTGAAAGGGTAAGGCTGCGTACATCCACCCCTCCCAGACCCCGCTTACGCGGGAGCCCTTGAGGCACTGGATCTGTTGTTGTTGTTGACACAGTGGATATGCTTTGCATTCTTGTTGGTGAAGTTATTCACTTCCAAGTTTGAGGTTTTTAGGTTTGAGACTCGTCATCCTCATTTTACGTTGTAATTTTATTAATCTATAAAGTTAAAAATTATGGGTTATGTACACCAAAGGTTCCTATACTTTATCCTTGTGTTAATTTAGTCTTTATATCTTTAATTATATCAATTTATCCCTATACAATTAATATTGTGTCGATTTCATTCTTAGAGTAAAATTTATCTTAAGTTAATGAATATTTTTAATGGTTTGGGCATTAAATTGGGTTAGACTGAGTCAACGGTGGATCTGTAGTGGGTTACATTCAGCTAATGTAATTGTGCCGTTAAAAATTATGTCGGTAATTAAACTTGAATTTGACAAAAGGACTAATTTGACACAGTATAAATTGTAATTAGGCTAAATTGACGCAACTAAAATAAAAAGACTAAATTAACAGAATAAGAAAATTACAGTAATCGTTAGTGCAAATAACCCTAAGGCTCTATTTGACACAATTGGAATTGGATTGTGGAATTGCAATTCCAATTTCAATACTGATGGAATTAAAATTCCATTGTTTGGTTCATCAAAGGAATTGAAGTTCGGAATTATAATTATATAACGATTGAAATCATCAAGGGTTTTCGGTCAATTGAGTTGGAGTATTTTGAGTTTTAAATTAACTACGGTTGGATTTTAGTTGGAGTGGTTCACATTGTGTTCAAGTTATTATGGTTGGAGCGATTCACGTCAAGTTCGAGTTATTCGATTTTCGAGTCATATAGGGTCGAGTGTTGTGTTGGACCATTTGGTTTTCAAGTTATCTCTAATTTTCAGTCAATCGAGTTACGTTTTTTCGGAATTTAGGCTAGTTATGATTGGGTTTGAGTTCACATAGGTCATTTCAAGCTCGAGTCTTCTTAGTTTTGGTACAAATGAGTTGTGTCATTTTGAATTTCAAGTCATCTTAGGCTAAGTTTGAGATGGGTCGGATCATTTTGCGTATGGGTTGAAGTTTTGGGTCATTTCTACTTCGGCTCCGCTTGTTTACAGCACATTCAAGTCGAGTAATTTCATTTTCTTGATTTGAGTCATCTCGAGTTTTAGGTCAATCGGGTTGGGTCACTTTGGACTTTGAGCTAAGGTGATTGTCATTTTAAGTTCAAGTCATTCTTGTTGGGCGATTTCAAGGTTCAGGTTAAATTTTAAGTTATGTCTGAGTTTCCTGACCCCCACCTCAAGGAATTAGAAAGTGTAATTTTTAGTTAAAAATCCAATTCCATGGAATTAGGTAGTGAAATTGTAATTTTAATTCTAGCATATTAACCAAACAATAGAATTGGAATTTTGGGTTTCAATTTTAGCCTCCAGTTTTATACTCCAAACACAGCCTAAAATATTCTCTCTCATATTATGGGTTTATATGAAATACGTATAGTTTGTCTAGATAAATCATAAATACACATATAGCACTTGATAGAAATGCACCCAAGTTCAAATTTTATTCACCATAAGGACATTACATTTTGCACCCAATACTGGGGTTCCTTTCATGATTATTGTTCAACATATAATTTATTAACCCGAATTATTAACTAGTAAATCATACATTTCAAATGCAGCCTTTGCTATAATATAAATAGTCAAACAGAACTTTTAACTGTTATGATACGGGGCATTTATGGTAGCAGGCGCAGACGGCGAAGAGGCAAACGCCAAGGGCCATGCCGCCCTTGGCGCTTGTTTGGCACTGTTTCATACAATTGTCGAGGGTGCACTGTGGTGGGTTGTATGAGTATTCTATGCATAGTAGCTTTGTCACCGGGCCTGGTGCATCTGTCTCTATGTGCACTGGGTAGCTCATTGTCTCTGTCGGTGTTCCTATCACCACTTCCACGTCTTCCATCCTTGGATCCATCATCAATGGTGCGGCGGAAAGTCCTTCGATTGTAAGAGAAAACAGTATAACAGTTAATGACTCTTTGCTATTTGTGTCTGATATACGAATTGGATACATTGTAAGCAAAAAAATACGTTTGATGATAATGTAGTTGAAGGGGTGAGGGTCGAGTGAGCCAAAATTGTAGTTTAGGTCGGACGCTTTGGTTCTTCGCAATGTCCTAGCAAACCCGTTTAACTAAGCAAGTTGTGAACGAATTGGTATAACTCGGGTTTAATCGCTTACAATTTTATACCAAGCCCCCTTTAGCCATCTTAGTGGACTTAAAAGGGCTTGGAAGCGTGCTCTTCGGTGAACCTGGATGGCTTGATTCATAATTGTTTGACTAAGTAAGCTAAGCCTGAGTTAGTAAAGCTCAGGTTTGATTGCTCTCTAGCCTTAAGACAACTTGAACTCAAGTTAAATTATGAAATCATATAGATTGAACTGAAGTAAAGCTCGTTGAACACGAAGGTTTGAGCAAATAAGAGTATCATTAAATCCAACTTCGAACATGGAAAGCTTAGAGTTTGCTTAACTCATTTACGACACCCTAAATCTATTGTTCAAACTTGAGTAAAGGAACATACCCAGTGCCTCAAGGGGTCTCGCCTACGTAGGGTTTGGGGGAGGTGGATGTACGCAGTCTTCCCCTTTCAGGGTGCCAAATTGAAAAGAGGCTGTTTCCTAGTGCCCCCAACCTGAGGGTGAGGATTTCCCGGGAGGTCACCCATCCTGATACTACTCTCGGCCAAGCACGCTTAACTTCGGAGTTCTAATGAGATCCGGTGACGGCGTGTTGGTGCCCTCTTTGGTATTGTTCAAACTTGAGTCTACATTGATTATAATCCTTACTTACTAACAATAACAAAATATCATCACAGTGTAAAAAATAAAACTACTAAGCAAACACAACTGAGGGGAATGCTTTAAGTATACATGATATGGACTAACCTGAAAATTTTTTACCAGTAACAGAAGAGAGGAAAAGAACGACTGCAATGAAAAATGTGAGAAACTTCATTGTGATATATTGTATCTGTTCTTATCAGTATAATTTTTCTTACTCGGTCCTTTTTTTTTTTTTTTGTGCCCTAAATCTAAAGACTTTAGAGCGCTTAAAAAGAGGTTGGCAATGACATATTTACGTATGCACGTAATTATGCATGAACGTTGCATGACCCAAAAATAAGGTCATAAAATTTAAATAAATAAAAAAGCACATGCATTATAGCTGAGTATATGATTTATGCATGCGTTACGCTTCTATATTTTTGTTAGTATTGCATGCTTTTGGGTTTATATTGTTAGGCAAAATTTGAAAATTCAATTATATGTAGCTGTAAATCACTACGGATCGTATTTGGATTGATTAAGGATCGTTCGTATTTGTTTTGCAGGGTTCAATAAGGAAATGATAGAATTCGAGCGGAGTTATGAATTCTCTTTAGAAAAAGAAATAACGAGAATTAGTTGTATTGTCGATAAATAATCTAGCCTTATCATCAACTCCTACAGACATATTTATGTTCTTAGATGAACTATCGTCAACTGTGCTGGTACCTTGAAAGTAATGTCTTAATACATTCATCCAATCTGCTACGTCCATTTTCCTTCTCGAAAAACATGACTTGCTTGAACTATCCTACAATGACTCTATTTAATGAATGCTCAAAATAATATTTATGATTTTCTATAGACTTTAAATTTCATTTCCTGATGCCTTAACCACCACGGAATTATCACCCTCGATGTGAACTCGAGTAAAACCCTTAGAAAAGCACCTTTGAATAGTATTCCTAGCCACATTCGCTTTCCCAATCATAATTGATATACAACTTTACACCTCGACCCATCAAAGTGTGCTTTGATCTATTCAATGTTTGTAGAGCTCCATTACACGAAACATAGCTTAAAATTTTCCGGTTGTACTTTGAACTTGATTTATTCCTTGTCCGTCTTCAATATAGTTCTGCATATTCAATTCAAAGACTTAGGCTCCGTTTGTTTCAAAGGAAAAAGAGATTCTCGGAAATGGTTTTCCTTCTTTCCGTTGTTTGGCGCCAAGTTCTTGATGGAAAACGTTTTCCTAAGGAAAAACTTTTCCTCTCAAATGAGGAAAATATTTTCCTTTGTAAAAGAAGGAAAGTTAACATTCCAAATGTTTTAAAAAATTTTGGGGTATACGTCAGTCGTAATATGACAGATTATTAACTAAAATGTAGATATATTCTATCATGATTCAGTGAAATTTTTTGTAATCTGCTGAATTTTTGTTAAAAACATTGATATAATTATATATATTATTGTAATTATGTACCATATTAACGCTCTATGATGAAAATTAATTAGATTTTGATAAAAATTCACCAAGCTTGGCATCTGAATGATAAAATTTTGAAACATCAAGGGGTCTTATTGTATATTTTGAAATATGTAGGTTATCTGGGTGATAAATGGTCAAAATTGAGCCCCTAAGTGATAAATTTTCTGTATTTTTTCATTAAAAATAACTTCTTCATAATCAAAAGAAGCTTATATAACTTATTCGTTACTTTATATTATCTTATAACAATTTATAATATGATTGATAGAAGATTATTTTTTATAATAAATAAGTAATATTATAAAGCGAGAGCATGTTTTTCTCCGAAACAAACAAGGAAAAATGTTAATCGGAATTTGATTTTCCTTGAAAAACCTACTTCTAAGGAAAATATATCTCGGGGGAAAACTACTTCCCTCGAAACAAACGGACCCTTAGTTTGTACTTCCACTAACGCTTTAGTCAGCAAATTTTTCATGTAGTCCACAGAAGATTGATATTCCTGTGTAATCGTGCAGAAATATCTTTTAAATGTGATTGACGAATTTCCTGTAGCCAACTTACTACTGGTATATTAACAACATTTAACAAATAGGCGGCAGTGCTCTCCAAGTACCCGGAGCACGTAGGGAAAATAGATAAAATTTGCATTGTTAATTAGTTGCCAAGTAGGGATGACAATGGGGCGGGTAAAATCCGCTATCCGTTAGTACGGGTTCGGTGTACCCGCCCCGTACCCGTCACGGGTATGGGGCGGGTACGGGTATAGTTTTGTACCCGCCCCACCCCGCTTCATACCCGCCATACCCGCTTTATTTTGTACATAATTAACCTTCAAATTAAAAAAATACGTGTTTAAATTTAATAACCCAAATTATTTATCAATGTTATAAAAAAATATAATTAATTTTTAAAAGTACTATTAAATAACTAATATAACTCGGTATAGATAATCTTTTTCTACGCACATTAGAGAGGGTACGGGGTGGATACCGGCAGGTAATGGGGCGGGTAAGGGTATGAGTTTGTACCCGCAGGGGCGGGTACGGTTATCCACTTCATACCCGTGGCGGGTAATGGGGCGAGTACGGGTATAGGATTTGAGTGGCCGGTACGGGTATGGAGGAGACACCCCCTGTACCCGCCCCATTGCCATCCCTATTGCCAAGCATATACTTTATTTTGAGATGTGGTCAAAATTTCATATCCATTTAAATGAACAGACTTTTCTGTTTGTCCGTTGATGTCCATGAGTCATCCACGTGGCAAACGTAATAGAGAAGTTACCCTTTATTTTGAATCCCTAACAGAAATAATTTATCCTACAGTGAAAAGGAGTACGTGCACATCTTATTAGGGACATTTGCCTTGAAGGTACTTACCCTTGATAACGTGTACCCACAGACTCCTGTGGTTACACTTTACTACTCACCCTGAAAGCTTAATTTGTTGAGTTCAAGTAGGAGTGCTCAAGCAATGTTAGAGTTATAGTAGTTTGATCAAGTCTCTTTAAGAGTTTATTGATTCCTTATAAATAGCTTGCTAATCGTTAATGATCACTGTAGATGTAGTTGTATGTAATCTAGAGTTAGGTATAAATGAACTGAACGTACAATAAACTATCAATATCTGAAATCAATTGCTACTTGTTTCTACTCATCTCCATGGATTAATGGTTTATGAAGTTGAGTTTGAGTAAGCTCGATAATAATGAGTCGAATTCGAATAGAGGGTGCTCAGCTATTTAAGGTTTGCGAATATTTGATAAGGAATCAGTACGAGCATGTTTAAAACTCATGACATTCCTATTCATGGCTTATTAACAACCAATATTAGTTTCAAAAATAGTACGATAATAACTCGATAGTACATCGGATAGCTTACTTCGGTAGCAGGCTCGACTAGACAGTAAACACAATTTAATTGTCAGCTCAATTCACTTGAAAACTATCTCAACATAATTTGATAATGATTCCAAATTAGCTCAGTTAGGCTAATAAACTGATTTGAACCTAATATCAAACACATTAAAATCTTATCCAATTGAGTTTTAACAAAGGTGAAAAAACTCGATTAGAACTCAACTTAAACTCAGTGTCAACACTACTTATTGAGCTCGAATTAAACATATTTTGAGAATGAATTCGACTCAGCTCCTGTATACTTAGAGATGGCAATGGGGAGGGGCAAGTACAGGGGATACCTCCTCCATATCCATATCCGCCACTCAAATCCTATATCCGTACCCGCCCTATTACCCACCACGGGTTTGAAGTGGATACCCATACCTACCCCGACAGGTACAAACCCAAACCCATACTTGGCCCATTACCCGCTGATATCCAGCAGGTATCTGTTACCCGGCCTGTACCCTCCCTAATGTGCGTAGAAAATGATTATTTATACCCGCTCATATTAGTTATTTAATAAACAATTTGGATTATTGAATGTAAGCACGCATTTTTTAATTTAAAGGTTAACTATATAAAAAATAAAGCAGGTATACCGGGTATGAGGTAGGGTGGGGCAGGTATGAAGCGAGTACAAAACTATACTCATACCCAGTCCTATGCCCGTGATGGGTAGGGTACACCTAATCTATATCCACTATCCACCCGACTTATACTCATATCCGCCCTAAGTAAGGACGGGTACCCACCGCATTGCCATCCCCTATACTCACTTAGAGCATAAATAACTAATTGGGAACTGGGCCATTTCAACCCGGCCCATGACATTCTCGGCCCAATTAATCCCCCGATTGACACGTAATTACCTATCGTGGTCTCCTACTCATCACCTCTTCGCACAACGCACTTCTCTTCCTCACTGCAGCAGCAGCAGAGAGAGAGAGAGAGAGAGAGATTAATGGCGGTTACCGCCACACTCGCTTCTTCCACCAGCACTTTTCTTCTCACAATCAAACCAAATTACAACTCTCGAGCTCAAAATCCCTCGCGCAACAGCACTGTTCCTCACCATAGAGCCGAGAATTTCATCAATTCTAACCCTAACCGCTCCAATTTCTCAATTCCTAACCGCTGTTCTAAATTCAAGGTACAAAATCGCCGTACGAATCCTACTGATCAATCTTCCACCGCTGATTCCCAACCGTCACCATCATCATCATCATCCACCGTTGATTGCATTGGTACTGGCCTCGATGTAGAATGTGTGATTAATCCTTCCGATGAAGACAAAGGCGGTAAATTGGCGGGTCCTGATGAAGCAGAGGGTGAGGATGGTGAGGTACGATGGATAGAGAGGCTGTGGGAATGGACGGTGCTGATTTCGCCGTTCTTCTTTTGGGGAACGGCGATGGTGGCGATGAAGGAGGTGTTGCCAAAGGTGGGGCCTTTTTCGGTGGCGGCGTTTCGGTTGATTCCGGCGGGGTGGTTGTTGATTGGGTTTGCGAAGGCTAAGGGAAGGCCTATGCCTTCTGGGTTGAATGCTTGGCTTTCTATCTCTCTATTTGCATTTGTTGATGCCTCCTGCTTTCAGGTATATCTCCCAAACGCATACCTAATCTAGGGTTTATGCCTTTTACTCCTGTTTTGCGGAGCAAGGGGATGTAAGGGTAAAGGAAGTAATTTTTTATCTTATTTAGCAAATTTGTTTGAGGTGTAAGAGTAATTTTTTTTACCCTTTTTACTCTTTTACCCCTCTTTACTCCTAATTTATGAGAGTAATCCCCTGTTTGGCAACGGGATAAAGGGGCAAATTTCTACCTCTGTTTAACAAAATTGTTTGATACCCCTTTACCCCTCTTTACCCCCAAGTTTTTTTAACCCCCAAATTGGGGGTAAAGGAGTTAAGGGTAATTTTTTAAAAAATTTAATATTTTTATTTTTATTTTAATTATAATTCTCTTTACTCTTATTTACCCCTTTTAATTTAACACATTCAAATAAAAATAAAATATTATATTTCTTTTTTTTCTTTTATCCCTCTTTACCTTTATTCTTAATTACCCTTTTTTATCTTCCTTTACCCACGGAGGATATAGGTAAATTTTAAGAATTGTTGAATATTTTTATTCTTAATTTAATTATAATTTTTTTTATCTTATTTTTTAATTATTAAATAAAAATAACTTATTCACTCCTTATTTATTCTTAGTCTTTTTAATTTGAATTATTTAAATAAAAATAAATTATTATCTTTTTTTTTATTTTTTTATTAACTCCTCTTAACTCATTTTTATCCCTTTTATCTAGTTTGTCAAACAAAGCAAAATATTTTTTAAAAAAATAAAAAAGAGGAAAAAAAATAAAAGGGCAGAATGGTAACATCAGATGAGCCAAACTAGGGTTTCAGTTTGCCCTGCCTATTTAGCATCCTGTTCTTGCTGCTGCTTCCATCGCTCTCTCTCTCTCTCTCTCTCTCTCTCTCTCTCTCTTGCTTTGTTAGTATTTCTTTCTCTTTGGGGGGCTAAATAGCGATGATGAAATACAAGATAGTCATGCACCACTCTGATTTGATTCAAATCTGTGCTGATACCTTCCTTTCACCCTTTTCTTTTCTGAGCTCTGCCCCCTTTCTTTTGCTATTCTTCTATTCAGTTTACTTAAACTTAGGTTTTGTAATTGCTTTTTGTTGGTTTAGTTTAGTTTTTGTCCATTCTTTCTAACAACTTTAAAATCGAAAAATGTGAAACTATAAAACTAGTTTTTGAAACATGAACATGGGTTTTTCAAAATAAATATTGTAATTAGAGATTGATACTAAATAAATTTGTAGTTTATTTTTTATTTGTCTTAATATGAGATGATTCAAGAAAAAGTTTTTATATTGAAGTATAGAAAGGAGACCAAATGATGGGGTCCTCATGGGAGGATTTTACCATGATGCGGACCGTATTCAAGCGTTTTTTCGCTTCTGGGGATAAGCCTTTGGTTCCTGATGGTTCCTTCTATAATTTAAATTGATTAATGTAATTGTTTGGATAAAATTGTTAATATTAAAGTAATTGGCTTGATTTTTGTAGTTATTATTCAGTACAAATCATATGTTTGCTTTCACAATAACAATTATTGTGGTAATAATAACAAAGTTTTTAAACAATTGGTAATTATTGTAGTATATCTCGTGCTTTCAGGTACTGTACACTATAGCTTGGCTTTCTATTTGGGAAAGTTGATACTATGGACCTAGTGGATCCCCAAGCAATTGTTTGCTCTGATTGACCGGATTTTGAATCTAATCTCACACTTCATTAGTGCAAAATCCATATGTTTAACTAGTTGAGTCACGTCTATAAACTTTGTTGTGGCGAACATATGATATCTAGTTTGAATGTGAGTAGCCTTAATGTCTAGATTGGGAAGTTCACTAACTACTTGATCCTTAGTCTAAGCTGGAGTATGTAGTAGAAATCGTCTTAGTTAGTAGTGGTTTTGACAGCTAGTGTGAGGAGGCCTTACTCTATTAGTAAAAACACTATCAACTTGGAGGCTTTAGGAAAGATAAGTTGTGGATTTCCACTATAGTTAGTTAAATTCGGTACGGGAATAAAACAGAGTTTAATATGTAAGTGTATTATTCAGCTTTTCCCACTAAAAGTTCAGTCAAAAATCCGGTGAAAAATGCGTTGACTCATAGAAAATGTATACGGATGTATTAACGGTCATATTTTCAAATATACAACTCAAATTTGAATCAATTTTTGCGAAATTAGAGAATGTACAAGCTAAAACAATGAGAAATTATCACTTATGTACACTGAGATTTGACTATTCATCATATAGATATCTTGATATTTTAATATATCTAATAAGAAGGTTTCAATATTTCATTATGTAGGTATTATATGTTGTCATTTAGTGAATTTTTGTACATAGTTGACCTATTTTATATATAAAATATAAATGTAGAACATGCATACGATAACAACAACAACGACAACAACAACAACAACAACAACAACAGTCCCAGTGCCATAGGGGCTCCTGCATTAAGCAGGGTCTGGAGGGTGAATGTACGCAGCCTTCCCTCTTTTGGGTGGAAGAGAAGTTGTTGCTGAGGACCTCCATCCTGAAGATCCAGTAGTCATGAGAACATGGTATCTTGGAAATCTGGAAACCATGAAAGCCACAAAGCATCAGTTTAGGACACTGTGTTAAACTAGTAGTAAAAAAAAAAACCCACAGAAAACAACTACAAGGCACATAGTAAAACAAATAGTACATGGCCAATAATAGGCGAATAATCGGGAAGTAACTAAACAACAGATAAGTGTACTACTTGGGGTTATGACTGTCTAGAAATCTTAAACTACCAGTTATCCGCCGCACAACTCTACGCTATAACATCTGCTACCTCTATGCTAGCCCTACATCGTGCTCTATCTAAGGCCATCTCCTCCCTTAGGTTTAGGTGGGTTAGGTCGTGTTGGATTGTCTCCAGCCAACTCCTCTTTGGCCTGCCCCTTCTTCTTTTGCCTAGCGTAGTATGTAATTGTTCACACCTCCTGATTGGAGCTATGATCGGTCTCCTACTAACATGTCCAAACCATCTCAAGCGGTGCTCTCTCAATTTATTCTCGATCAAGGCTACACCTAATTTACCTCTGATTACCTCGTTCCTGAACCTATCCTTCCTTGTGTGGCCACACATCTAGCGCAGCATCTTCATCTTTGCCACCCTCATCTATTGTGTTTGATGTTGTTTCATTGGGTGACACTCTGCCCCATACATAATAACCGGTCTCACTACCGTCCTGTAGTATTTTTCGTTTAGCTTTAACGGGAACTTTTTATCACAAAGCACCCCGGAGGCCATCCTTCACTTCTGCCAGCCTACGTTAATCCTGTTGTTGACATCCTCGTCAACCTCACCGTTCTACTGTATCATGGAACCCAAGTATATGAAACTCTCCTTACTCGGTACGGTCTCCGATTCTATCTTGACATCCTTTGTACTAGTCGCGGTGGAATGGCATAATACTTGGATTTACTAACTATGATTTCCACCATCCATCCTACTTACCTATAGAAAGGTCTAAATAGTTACTAATGGGGAAGAAACAAGGATTGAATTAGGCTCAAATTTTCATTTTGGGTGTTTGGATTTTTTGTGGAGTTAAATGAAGAGAGGTTAAGAGGAAGAGAAATGTAGGTTAATAAAGAGTGTTTATCCGGATTTAATGGATTCCATGCGTCTATGAAAAGGGAGAGTTTGAGGGAAGAAGCAGTTACCTATAAGCATATTTGCTAATATTTTGAAACACGACAAGTTGTGAAGTGGTGTTGTATAGGCAGAACTCATTTATTAACCATTCACCTATGTCCTTTGAGTCCCGATGGGAGGCAGGATGGTCATTATTTCACTCGATTGTATTTAGGAATCAGAATGGGGCTAGTAGAGAGTAGTAATCACGGTATTGCCCTCTTTGAAGCTTCCAGGCCCCACTGACTTGCTTACCTTACTTCTCATCTTATAATCATGTTAAGAGGCAAACAGCAGATCTCTGTTTGGTTTTCAGCTCCTCATTTCCTTTTCTGATGAATTTATCCATGTTATCTGATGGAATCCAATAGCCAAAATTATGTTCTTTCAAAGGAATGTAAAAGTGGTTTTAGTCATGGTTGTTAAAATCGCGATTCGAATCTTAGAATCGTACGATTCTCGATTCTAGTTTAGTCCATCGATTCAAATCGCTTAAAAAATCGCATTTAGAATCGCTCCAAAATCGGTAGAATCGCAATAGAATCGGTTGAATAGCAATTCTACCGATTTAACCTATATTCCAGTGCTTTACATATATTTATTCTTAAGGCATGATAATTGTATTATATATCATTGGCCTAGTGGTGATTAGCCTTACTTGGAAATTGTAGGACTTAAGTTCGAATCCCATCCCAAGCAATCTAGAGCAGTTGTTTTTTTGGTCATTTTTGTTGTAGAGCTGTTTTTTTTTTTGTATTTTTATATATAATATTAAATATTGGATATTTTAGCAAAAATTAAAAATAAATAATATTTTATATGCTAATTACTTCAAATTGTTTTAACTTTCTCAACTTTGTACTTAGATTTTTTTGTATTTTTGTTCTAGAGCTGTTTTTTTTTTTTGTATTTTTATATATAATATTAAATATTGGATATTTTAGCAAAAATTAAAAATAAATAATATTTTATATGCCAATTACTTCAAATTATAAATAATTTATTCATACACACTTTTGAAAATTTTAATTTGTATGAAATTACTTCAAATTGTTTTAACTTTCTCAACTTTGTACTTAGATTATATAAGTTGTATATTTCTACTTTTGTATTTTTATTTAGATTCTTGTATAAGTTTAGTCATGTACTTGCTACTAGCTTTATTAAATGTATAAAGGAAGTCAAAATCAAACCAAGAAACAAATGCAAAAAACCTTGAGTCTTTATTAATTGTTTTAACTAAACACTCTCTCGGTCTTTCTCCTCTTGAGTCTTGACTCCTCCTTCTTCCTCCTCCCACTCAGTCACAATCAAATCCAGCCACCGCGCTCTGGCTGTCCATGCATCCAACTATCACGCTTTCCGCCGCCATGTTAATGTTAGAATGATGTTACTCTTTTTTCTACCTTTGCGTCCAATGTATTGTAAAATTAATGTGTTTTAGACTTTTTGATGTTCTTTATCTTATATTTGAGAATTATTATACTAATTTTGTCAGTATAAATAATTTATATACACATAAAGTAGAATCTTACGATTCTCGATTCAATTCTACGATTCCGATTCTAATGACCCTTATCGATTCTACGTAGAATCCTGATTTTAACAACCTTGGTTTTAGTGGTGACTTTTTGTTTGGCCCATCATGAGCGCAGACCAGTGTACAACAACTGCCCTAGTGCCTTAGGGGCTCCCTCGTACGCAGGGTCTGGGAGGGGTAGGATGTTTGCAGCCTTACCCCCTGAGATCCTGATGAGAGGCTGTTTTCAAGGACCCCCAACTTAATAGTTCACTCACTAATTTATATAATCTCCTTTTTCACAGCAATGTGTTCTTGTGATGTTGGTATGTGACAGGGATTTCTTGCAGAAGGTTTGGAGAAGACATCTGCAGGCCTGGGCAGTGTATGTTCATTTTTCTTGCAATGGTCTTTTTGTTGCTCAACCAGTTATTTCTTTCACTCATGTTATTTGATCATTGAGCTGACCCAATGAGCTGGTTGAACTTACTGGTATTCTGCAAAAAAAATTGGGTTACCGAATGAATTTGAAAGACTTGGTATTTGATCGTTGCTTACAAGCATTATGTCGTTCCCCATTGGTTCCTCTTGAGCCTTGTGTTATTTATTTGTATCCTTTTTGTTGCTGGTCTCATTAGAGGATATATGAATGTTGAGCTGATTATTGTTGAAACAAATAAGTGCAGGTGATAATTGATTCGCAGCCTCTTACTGTGGCTATACTTGCAGCTTTGCTATTTGGTGAATCAATTGGGTATGTCGGAGCTGCAGGACTGGTGCTTGGCGTTATAGGACTTCTACTTCTTGAGGTAACTTTGTTGGTTGCTCTGGATTTCTTTCTTCACTTTGTCGGCCTCAGCGGATGTGCCTTTTAGTGTAAATATTAAACCCCTCCATTTTCAAGGTTTTTTTTTTTTTTTTTTGATGAATCTTAGTGCTATATTTGAGACCTTGGGGCATGACTTACGCAGTTCACATTGCTTGTTCAGTCTATTTTACTCCCGTGTCTCTAATCATTGGAAGTACTATCACAACTAGGGGGATGCATGTTAGAACATCAGAAAGTACACCCTCTGAGGTTCCGTTTGTTTTTGCTCTAGAAAATCTTTCTCCTAAACTACTAAAAATATTCTTCAAAGCTTTTCTTTTTTTTAGGAAATTAATTTCATTGCATAGCTTTGCATGGGTTTAGGGTTTAGCTCAATTGAGGTTGAGCCGAGATTAGAAGAGTGTGATTAGAGGTGGCCAACGGGCTGGGCCGGGCTGGGGGCTTTTGCTTCCAATGTTTAGTGCGTTTGGGCATTTTAACTTATTTTATGGTTGTATTTTGTATTTATATTGTTATAACTGTATTTTTTTTAATAAGTTATGATACATTTAATTTTATAAAATATATTTATAATTTTATAACGAACTATTATATTATTATAGTTGTATTTTTGTAACAAGTTATAATACATTTCATTTTATAAAATATATTAGTAATTTTATAAGGCACTATTATGATGTATTGTATGTTATATTATATTATATATATATATATATAGAAAAAAAGAGGGCCTAGCCCTTGGCCCAACACCAGGCCCATGCCGGGCTCGCTGGGCCAAGTCCCAGCCCGCCCATGGCCACCGCTAAGTGTGATGTTTGGGATGGGTTCAGGAGGACTGTTTGGTGGTGTGTAAAGGAAAGTAACTTACTTCTTGCGAGAAACAAGTACTCCCATACAAAGGAAAAGTTTTCCTCGGGAAGTATTTTTGCTCTTCAGTTGTATGAGAATGGGGTGTAGGAGTACTTCCTCTCAGTCAAATGGAGCCTAAATGTTAAAAAGCTGAGGTCAAGTGGCATTCACGTAAATACATCAGCCTTTTGATGTGTAGTTATGTGGTGTTCGGGGGTGATCCATTGTGGTTGTACTACAGGTACCTGCAGTTGCATCTGATGGAAGTGATTTTTCACTGTGGGGAAGTGGAGAGTGGTGGATGCTTCTTGCAGCACAAAGCATGGCAGTCGGTACTGTCATGGTTCGCTGGGTCTCCAAATATGCTGATCCTGTTATGGCAACTGGATGGGTATGATTTCAAAATCCGCTTTGTTATAAAATTTCACCCTAATCTTGTGATTATTTGAACACTTGAGATTAGGAGTTCTAGAATGTAGTCTTCTTTCTCTTTAGTTATGGTCATGTTTAAGAACAAAGTTATGGAAACAAGGGCATTTTGGAAACCTAACTGCGTGTTCCAACAACAACAATCCCAGTGCCTCAAACTGTGTGTTCCAAACATGAGAATTTCTTTAGGTTTTCTTTATATGGTTTTCTAAGTGTTTTCTATGGAAATGAAAAATCCGAAAGCATGAAAATTGGTTCCCTCAATTGCAAAGGAAAACTTGGAAAATGGAGTTTGACTATTCTCCGATTGTTGGTACTAGCGGGATAAAACTAAAAAGTATGTTTCTTTAAGCTTTTTTATGCTTAATACTGACAATCCCTACGTCCCAAAATAAATCTCTTTCTATTTATGGCCTTCCCGAAAGAGCGCTGCCTTTTTGTTTGAATTGAACTAATTTTTGTTGTAGATATAACATCAATGTGACGTATTTCTAAACTGGCATGTTTAACTCTGTCATAGCACATGTTTCTTGGCGGACTTCCTCTCGTAGCTATTTCGGTGCTTAATCATGATCCTGCCTTCAATGGGAGTCTGAATCAGCTGACCCTGAGTGACATTTCTGCTCTGTTTTACACCTCCATTTTTGGTAGTGCAATCAGCTATGGAGTCTTCTTCTACAACGCTACCAGAGGTCATCTTCTGCTATTATTATCCATTTGTTGCCCTTTTTTCCTTTTATGAACTTAAAATAACAAATGGTATCCATCATAATATGTAGATGATCCTCGCAATGCCTTCGAGCATGGAATCGAAATCGTATATTGCAGTTGTGATTACTGTGTTATGAAACAGGGTTGTTCTTAATGTAACAGGTCACAAAAATCACATTGGGGCTTTCTGGAATATAAGTTGCCTTTAATTATTGGAAAAAGAAAGTTGCATTTAAAAAGTATGTTTGTGAAAATTTGAGTTACAACCATACAATGTTAAATTTTATACCTATTGAATTGCTCTTTACATTTGAATACAGTTATAAGTATGTTCTATTAGCAAAATATGATATATATGCATTTTGGCTACCATTACAAAATTATCCCTTACATAGTTTTTAGTTAAGAATCCATCATGTTACATAATGACCTCTTCTGCCTAAGTGAGATTTCACCAATTGGTGGCAAAACATGAAACCTCAAGAGTACCAAGATTCTACCTCTTTCACACTGAAGTTGATTCTCTTAGAGTTGGTTTAGTATCATAATCGGTGTTCTGTTTTTGGTTTTGGAAAACCAAAAGTCGGGGAGTAAAAATTGACCTTTTCCTTATTTTTGAGAACCAGAAATTGCCTGGAATTCAGGATTTTGTTTTCCTCTATATTAAATGGGAGCAATTACGATGCAGGAAGCCTCACTAAGCTGAGCTCTCTTACCTTTCTGACTCCAATGTTTGCTTCAACTTTCGGGTAAGAATATCTATATTGCACTGATTCTACTGAACCGTTTTAGCGGTTTCACATTCCATCTCTTTGTCCAAGTAACATCAATCTAAAGCAAAAGCCTTTGTGCTTCCCTAGTAAAGAATGCTAAATTATGGATGATGTCAAATTTGGCGTGGTGACAAGTTTTCCTATTCAATTAATAAACTTCATGAGTCAACCATTTGAATAGAAAATGTTCCAAAAATACACCTGATGCAATTGATCTAGTAGCAGCATCATTGTTTGATGGAACAACAATTAGATTCTGCAAATTACCATTTTGCTTATGCTGCCAAATTCGATACTGTGTGGAGCGACGCCAAATTACTGCATTACTGTTTTGAGAGGCATTGGCAGCTGAATAACCAAAGATGGCAAATTGTGTAATTTGGCAACCCTTGTAGATTAAAGCTGACAAAATTTAACACGACAAAGTCATATGAAACAAACTAGCGAGTTTGGGTTGGGTTGAATTTAACTCATTTAGATAATTGGATTGAATTTGGGTTATAACTTATAACCTGTTCATATAGTTAGGTTATTTGAATGCTGTACTATATATATATATATTATTCAGTAAATATTTTAACATTATAATATGCTTTATGTTTATTGCTAGTATCAACTGCAAGGTATTAGTTGAGAAATGAACATTTAACAAAAAAGGGTTTTCCATATAATTAAACAAGTAACTCGTGGATTACCCGTTATCAATTGGATTAGGTAGGGGCTAAGAATTCCTAACCCTTTGATTAAACTGGTTGGGTTTAGCTTAGCTTCATTTCTAATAATCCTTGCACAAAAATGAACACAATATGATACTACATATTTGTCAGCCCTATTCTAGATAACTTTAGTAAGAGTTCGAGATGGATATATGTATTCTATGACTCTTTTTTCTATAATTCTGCTTTGTGATTTCTCATCTGTGATTTGTTGATGATACCGTGTGCATAATATTCAACCTCTCTTATAATGCCTTTGCTGCACAGATTCCTTGACCTGGGCGAGAGCTTCTCGAATTTGCAGCTGGTTGGCGTGTTTATAACTTTGGTTGCGATATACCTGGTGAACTACCGTACCAGCTCTGAATGAACACATCTGTCGTAGTGGGTTTGACCCAGTAAACATTATGCGCGTTTGCACTGTTACCGGAGTTGTCAAGACAGAAGACCAAAACACCAGTATACTACACGCATTCCTTGCTGTGATAGTAGCATACAGTCCGACCCACTAAGTTTGGCATATAAGGTTGATATATGTGGGATTTCATCTTTAAATTAATTGATATTAAGTGGAGTAACCAATTGGATTACAACTTCAACATGGGACTTCTTATTTGGTTGACATGTGAAGTTCTTAACATGTTGCACTGATCCGTGGTTGGTGTTGGATATCTATTAGGAGTCCGGATTTGTCCAAGAACGAATTTGTGAATGTGCTTGCAAGTGATTGTACTGTAAGAAGGGATATTGCAGTGTGCAAATACATGTAGATCTTTACTAAAAATTCAAAAAAGGGAAAAATTAGCAATCCAATGTGCATGGAAATCAATCACTGTTGAAATTTTCGGAGGATAGGATATAAGTACTTGCAGCAACATTTCTAGTGCCTTAAGAGCTTCAGGTTCGGAGGGGTGAATGTACGTAGCCTTCTTCCTCCAGGGTGCTATTTTGAAGAGAGGCTCTTTCAATATATATAAGTACTTGTAGAAACCAAAGAAGGTACCAACACGTCGACACCGGTTCCCATCAGAACTACGAAAAACGTGCTTAGGCGAGAGCAGTACCAGGATGGGTGACCTCTGGAGAAATCTTCACCCTCAGGTTGGGGACACTTGGAAACAGTCTCTCTTAAGGGGTAATACCCTGAAGGGGAAAGGCTGAGTACATCCGTTTCCCCCAGATCTTGTTTAGGCGGGAGCCCTTGGGGCATTGGGTATATTGCATGCTATAAGTACTTGCGGAAACTATGTAATTTAAAGTGCGCAAATTGATGATAGTATCTGAATCAAAATTGACGTTTAGCACAGGAGTATATGCTGTTGTTCTCTATCACGAGTCAGATTTTGGTTAAGATTTTTTTTTTTTTTTTTTTTATAAGGAGGTCAGCAATATAATATAGATGAAGAAGAAAATATCTTAAAAGGGGCACAAGTCATGGTTGAAGCCTACAATGAAGAATAAAGGTTAAAGACAATGTCCTCAAATAGCCGTAAATGCAGTAACAGGCTACAAAAATGGGTTAAATCTTAAAAGACTTTATTGCTTAAGTAGAGAGGCATGATATTGAGCACCTCTAAAAGATGAAGTAGCTTGCAAGTAGCTCCGAACCAAACTTGTGATCTCCTCTCTCACGGCCATAACCGTCTTGGAATGTGAACATTGAATCCTGGAGTTGCTTTCATACCAAAGAACGTAAAGGTAGAGACAGGCTATGATGCTATCAATCTCCCTTTTTAGATATAATTGACTTTTATGAGACGGTGAGAGTGATATTAGATTCTGAACAACTCATTTAATTGCCGTCATTATCTCTTTTTTACCTGATATTATCCCTTTCACCCTTTTCAATCAAATGTGATTTCGATTTTGAAGAGAGTTTTTTTATTGAAAACTACATGTATTTTAGGTGAAGTATCAGAAAATCAGGTAACTTTTTTAATTTTTAAAGTCACACAAACTTTTCAAAAAAAATTTCAATGTCATACCAAATACTGACATCATTAACTTTTTGTTAAAATAAATACAAAATTACCAAAATGCTCTCAAAAAAACTTATTTTTTTATAAATAAATTATAAACAAGTTTATAAATAAAGCACTCTGAAATTTTTTTTTTTTGCGGCAGACGTTTTTAGCAATGCATTAAACCATTAACAATTTTACAAATTCAAAGGTGAAGGATAATTTCATCATTTACAAATATATTACTTAATATAATTTAATTAAATTAAGTTAAATTTGATATTTTGATAAATTTATATCCTAAAACGCAATATTTTAATGTCAGCATTAGGTGTAATATTAAATTTTTTTTGGAAAGTTTAGATATAACTTAAAAAAATTAAAAAAAGTTAGATAATTATCTAATACCTCACCTAAAATATAGATAATTTTCACTTAAAAAAAGCCCTATTAAAAATGGTCTAATTTTTGTTTTTGTTTTCAACTTTTTCATAACTTGAATAAAAACTAAAAAAGGAAAATCATAAACCATAAAAAAAACATTTCAAAAACCTCTAATTTTTAACTTCTCAAAAACCGAGAAAGTAAAACAAAAAAAGATACCAACCAAATACTTACAAAATGCAAAAGAATAATAAACCATAAAAAAACATTTCAAAAACCTCTAATTTTTAACTTCTCAAAAACCGAGAAAGTAAAACAAAAAAAGATACCAACCAAATACTTACAAAATGCAAAAGAAGAAAGGAAAACGAATCAACAGACAGATCGTACATTATTGCAACAGTGAACAGTACATTGAAATCCAAAATGATCCCCATTCTTGCATATCAGGACTCAGTGTTCATGCAAGACAATGTTTTATTTGATGTATGACAAAGACCCACGATGAAAGAATATCTATCATTTTCTTCTTCCTTTTAATCTGTCAAAATTTTATCAATGCCTTTTAGCATTTAATCACTCTTCCACAAAACCCAAAAAGAACTTCTACATGGGGTTCTAAACTGTACAGCATATCGCCACCGACATTTCCCAAATCTCACAAGACAAAACTGTGGGACCCACCCTTCTGTACAAATGTCTTTGTTTCCTTCAATACGGGGACCAGGAAGTACACTTACGCTCAGTATGATGCTGAGGAGCTCGAGTAGTCGGGCCATGCTGGAGATTTGAGAAACTCATCCATTTGATGATCCGTGTCTATGATACTGGCATCGGAGTTCATGGGCATGCTTGTCTGAAACAAGTAAAATTTGGGATTGGTTGGGATCGGTGAGCATACAGAGCATAAAGATAGCACACATAATGAAGTTCACTCATTGGAACTAGGCGTACAAATGAGATGAACTGGCTCGAGGGTCGTTATTTAAATTGAGAGGTTTGGTTTCCTTTGAGTTCAAGTTGATTCAAGTCAGCTTATTTAGCCAGGTGAGCCAAGCACAAGTAGAGAAAATCTCAGTTCAGCAGCTTAAGGACCAAATATCCTAAATACTAAACAACAAACCAAGAAAAACAAAGAACTAATAACATAAAACCCTTCTAATAAAAAAAATAACATAAAACCCTTGAATCGCTCTACACATCAACCTAGGATATGTCAATGAAACCCTCAAAGCTCTTTGCCCAAAAGAGATCCCGGAAAGATCACCTTTTCCCAATGAATTCACTAGTGTATTTAGTCTTTAAACATATTGGCATTCCTTCTTAATCAAATACACCGAAGGCCAAGCTCAAACTAAATTACGAGCGTCGTATGCCTAAATGAGCCAAGCTCAGATCTCAATGAATCAAATTCAAGCCTAAATAAGCAAAGATTGTCCTCAAGCTCAACTAAACCAAGCCAAAGTCCAACTAAAACAAGCCAAGCTTGAAATCAAAGTCTCAAGGCAAACAAAATGATGGCTAAGCCTCAAGCCTAATAAGCTTGGGCTTAAACTTGGTTAAGCTGACCTCCAACTCATACAACTTCAAACACAATAATACATACAGGAACTAAAGAGACAACAAAACATAACGATTTTTAATTTCAGATGCTTAGCTTCAGAGACTTTATGCTTCAACCACTTATTTGAGAATTTTCTGTCCCCACCAGGGGGTGCAGGGGTCTTGGACCCTACTTTATCACCCTCTGGTGCTTAGTCCCAGAAAAAAAAAATAATAAATTTAATCATCCACAGATTTTGCCACAGGACAGAAACTCTTCAACTAGGCTATAAGGGGCTCTGTATATGAAAAAAAAAAAAAAAAAAAAAAAAAAAGACACCCTTACGATATGAAGACCCAGTAGAAGGCATTGATGTTGGCTGCCCAAGACAATTTAATAGCTCCTCACTTGACTGTGATTTTGACTTTGGCTTTTTGCTTTTTCAGGTTGAGGGCTCTTGGAAACAACCTTCCTTTAGGATAATACCCTGTAGGGGTAAGGCTGCGTTCATTTCAACCCCCTAGACCCCACCTTGGTGAGAGTCTTTTAGGCACTGGGTTTTTTGTTGTTTCTTTCAAGAAATGCCATGTTGGCAAAAGGCAGGTTTGAAGCACAGTTTCGTCAGAAAACCTGGCGGGTGAAATTTCGTAATTATAGCCATTTATTGATTTAAGTTCTGGTCAAATTGGAGAAAATCCGGAAGGCCTGCTCTTAACAATGCTGATGATCATTCAACAAAGGGAATATATATATATATGGAGATTTATCACGTCCGTACCATGTGGTTTGAGTATTTATCACCTAAGTATCATATTAATACATATAATGACGTACCCTCAAGTTTAAAAAATTTATCACTCGGATACCTCAAGTCCAAAAGTATCATGAATCAGGAACTCTTTTTGCCAAAATTTGGTTGATTTTCATTGGAAAATGTTGATGAGAAACATGATTCTAGGTATCTTTCATCAAAACGATGATTTTTTTGCCGGATAAGGTTGACATGATATGTGATTTAGGCAATATGTAGGCAATACGATATTTTATATTAGCTGAATTTTCGCTTATTGTATATATTGGAATTTTATGGTACTTATGTTATAAATATTTAAACTCGAGGGTAAATATTTAAGCTTTAAGGTACCTAAGTGTTTATATATATATATATATATAGGAGATGACTCTTATAAGAGGGTAAAATCTGGACCACACATTTAGTTAAAGAGGGGGAAGGGGTGATGTCAGGTGGCATGAAGATGATGTCAGCAACCAAATGAGTGGTCCAGAATCAACCCTCTCATAAGAGGCATGGCCATATAGGATACATATATATATATATATATATATATAGCGAGAGAGAGAGAGAGAGAGAACCTTGTGGCACCTACCTAGTCTGTGTTAGCATTGATCTGTGGTCTATCTTCTGAGTTTGAAGCAATCAACGCATCCAATTTTACCAACCAGAGTGCAACAGCAGATGAAGTCTGGGGCATGTTGCGAAAACAAGCAACAATATCTTCAGATGTAGAGCCACCATCAAGTTCCACATTGCATTTTAAGAACCACGCCACATTTATGGAGCCAACGAAATCAGAAAGAACCTAAGACACACCATAGACAGTAAGCTACAAAGGAAAAAATGAGCTCCAAAGAATTCTCAGATAATCAAAAATAATGTTTCGCAAGGGCAGAAATAATGGATGTCCATAGCTTCGAGTAAATGCATAATTTAATACCTTTAAAAGCTCATGCAAAGATGACGTCCGTCTTAGTCTTCTGACCCAAAGATTATGAGCAGATTTTCTCCAAGCACCAATGAACGCATCCTCAGGCATAACTGACTGGAAAACAAATTTTTAAAAGATTTAGTGAAGACAAATTGCATTTACAACATCATAGCTGCACCTTTAATCCCAGATTTAGAGAGGAAAAATTTGCTCGAGGATGAAATGACATTAATCAACAAAGTAAAGTATTTGTCTATGACATAAACTGACCAAGTCTGTTAAGGGCCTATTTGAGAATGGTTTCTTTATATAGTTTTTAATTTTTTAGGATCTAAAAACCATATTTTAAAAATGATCTTCAATATTTTTATTTTTATTTTTTTTTCTCATTTTGGGTTTTTATTTCTAGTTCAATAAGAACTCAAAACAGAAAAACAAAAAACAGTAAAAAAAACTATTCTATAACTTAGTTTTTAGTTTCTCAAAACACCAAAACTGCAAATAGAAAACTTACCAAACAAACACTAAACCATTTTCATTCAATTAAATATGATCATCCCTACTTTAAACCCTGGAGTCGGGCGATTATATCCTTTGCCATGCACGTAACAACAATGTGACAGTCCAGCAAATCAGCCTAAAAGCCTAAGAAAGGCGTCCCATGCCATATGTCATTCTTCAGGTCAGAACTTAAAGGGAATATAATCTTAAATTTCACTGCACAGTGCAGGATCTCTCATACAATAGTGAACTGAAACTTACACACTTAATCATGAACTTCGAGTCTGAATGTCATCAAGTATAAAGTTCTTGTAAGGGAATTTCTTTTTCCCCCCCTCCATATGACCACTTTAGCTATATGCTACTTTGCACATAACATCAAAGGCTCCGTTCTCAAATTTAATCAATCAAAACAGTATCTTTTCTCAAAACTCTTCTTCTTCCATTTGGTTCATGCTTGGCCAAGTTGAGATTTAATAAGGCATATTGACATGAGATTATGGCAGAAAATAGTTTCTCCTCCATGAAAGAAAATGGTTTCCCCTTTCATTAGGGAAGTAATTTTGCAAAATAATTACTATAAACAAAAATAATGCCCAAAAATGTCAAGAGAGGTCCAAAATATGACATTATCTAAAGACTACGTGAGGACTTCTCCATTGATGATGGCAGAACCGGTGGTAAAAGTTGACACAACAAAAATTAGCTTCGTTACGTGAAAAAAGATTAAAAAAAAAAAGGGTTATCACTGCCATAGGTCTCTATACTTTAGCTGTTATGTCAATTTTACAGAAACACAACAAACCTCGATTGCGTGGATAGCAGCCTTGATTGCCTGCAACTGTGATGGTAGAACTTTATGCTTTGGATAACCATCATCTTCATGTCCACGACAAGTAGCTGTGTGGATTGCATATTTTTCTTCAAGATCAAAGTCAAGCTCAAATGTCGTATGGCAAAACCTACAGTGTTTCTCATCTCTCCAATATAGATCATGACAACTTCGACATCTAGTCAATGAATCAAGATAGGACCTCCTGCCGTTTCTCACAGCATGAAGACTGGAGTAAAAGAAGTTCCATATCCAAAAATCATACGCTTGCAAGCGATGCCATTTTTGTCTTTGCGCTTCTACATCATTCTCAACTTCACAAACTGAAGTACCAGATGATGAAACAGTAATTGCAGACATTTCAGTCAAATTCACGTTATCTACGTCAGAAACTGGTGATGAGCTTTCTTCATGGGTCCCATCTACATCAGCATGATCAGATTGTCCAAACCCAGGAACTGTAACCCTGCTCGACATTTCTCCTAGAAGAAAAGCAACCCGCTTTTGCAACGATGCGAGGAGGACTGCTTCTCTTCTACCTCGGTTGTCCAAAGCAGCCAGCAGGGCACATAGAGACTGCAATTCAATTGAAAACATGCAAATTTGAAAAGATTTAATCAAAGTGCTGACTGCTAGAAATCTGAATTAGGCAAAAAGTAAAAGGTTCATGGCTTACCTCTTCAGAATCAATCACCTCCCAGTGCCCATCTTCTGAAGATTCAAAATAAACTCGCACGTGCCCAGGATCCTTATCGTCACAAGGACCCAAAAAGATCCAGTATCTATTATATCTACGATCAGAACCAAGAAATATAGATTGCATAGGATGCAAGTCATTTCCAATCTTTGTCCCTTTTGTGTTGCTTTTCTTCTTTGAGGATTTCTCCTTTCCACGCAACTGAGATATTAATGCCAAAGAATCCACTGAATGGAATTCTGATGATGGATTCACTTCTTCCATGCCATGAATCCGTCTGATGCCGCCCCAGGGCATTGATGAGTTGCACTGCCTTGACAATGATCTCTTTATTTTTGCCCCAGATCCATGCTGATAGATTCTTGGAACGCATTCTGCCAGGGCAGTCACTGGATCCTGCAAAAAATAATTACCCTTTAAGATAATCTCACATCCCTTCAGAAATGAAGCAATTTATCTTGAAGATAGATGTTTTTTGTATGTAAGTGCGAGGTAGATGGGAATTGAGCCTAAGATCTTTTTGTCTCAGTGCCCGAACCTCAATGGTCTTCTACCATTACATCAAAGCCTCATTGGCCGGGAGATTGATGTACTACTAAAGAGCCAACTTGAACAAAACCGTGCAGTTCATGCTATATGAAATGAAAAGGTAAAGAACTACCCATCCAATTTGAGAGGGGCATCATCCTATATAATAAAAAATTGCATCGTTTACCGTTATGAATTAATAATGAATAGAATATATTATTCAAAAGACATGAGATGAAAAATATCATAGACCTGCCTTAACATAGAACAACTCATTGTGCCTTTCATCAAAAATTTACCTGCCTAGTGAAGATCATCATAATAAACATAGATGCATTTTCCTTAGCAACCCAACTAAACCTTAGAGCTTGAACAGGTAGCTGCTTTAATCACCAAATCCAGTGTGTATCGTATTTGATCCTTTTTAGACTTTTTCTTCATTAAGAAAAGATGGCAAGAGAGAAAATGTTTCACAAAGGGCCCAATAAGGAAAGAAAATGTTTCACAATCAGAAAGTAACCAGCAATATGAACTCCGTAGACTTCTCCAAATGATCAAGAAGTTGCACTTAATACAAGAAATTGGAGCCACGGATTTAGACCAGGATCCAACTCCAGTTCAACTTCTCATGTTTAATGAACTTTTTAGAATAGAGAATGCTTCTTGTAGTTTAAACTCTTTACTTCTAAGAATTGCAGGCCCAGGTGAATAGAGTAGATAATGGAAATCGCTCTTTCTAATTCAAAGAGCTAGGAGGCAGGAACACACACACAATGAGACGGAATTCATTTTTACCAAAGAAATTTTACTTCAAACAAGTTCAACTTGTCAAGCATTAGATATTTATTGGCATACACTTTACAATAAGCTTGTTGACAAATAGATGCATATCATGCCTTATTTATTGAATGCTAATATTATATCTACCTATCCAGTTAACAGAATTGAACCAAAATACAGTTCTTTGGACAATCCAAATAATATAACTGAAACATATATGATTCGATCACTGACAAACTAGAACTGAAATTGAAATCCAAGTCTCGTTTCTAAGGAACGTGAACAGGAACAGATCTTTGCAAAACAATTCCTTCTAAGAGATTAGACAGCTGTTCGTTTTGCTCAATCTGAAACCTAGTGATACATTAAATAAGAACGAATGGACCAAGAAAGCATACTAGCCTATGAATAACTGTTGCAGATAACTGTGACTTACCTCTCCTCTAATGCTGGATCCCGCACTTAGAAGATCAACCAAAGCCAGCAACGCATTCAGCTTCTCTTCGATGCTTAAGTCAAAATACTCACCTTCCATAAGTCCTAATAGCCAAGCTTCCCCAGGGTGACTCTCATCAATTTCAGTATAAAAACCTAATGAGTTAGTTTCGCCAGGATGATGGTATGTGCTATGTGCTCTTGAATTCAAATTCCCAGAATCACACTCGGAGTCCTGGTTAATACTATGAACGCTGCAGCTCTTGGATCCATTATCTATGCTTCCAGAATCCTCACAATCAGACTGAGAATCATCCTCCCTCTTAGAAATTGCCGTTGGACGTAAACGATATGCTGAAGGTGAGATCTTCTCGAACAATGTTATATCACTAGCTAATATTGAACAGATTACGCCATCCAGTTCATCATTTGTTTTGCCCAGATCCAAATCCGTTATCTACAAACAAGATCATTTATCCATCACAAAAATCAGGAACAGAGATCTAGCAAAATGTCAACCTATGTATAGTCCCACATAAACAACAGATTCTGAATTACCTGTCCGGACTTAGCCAAATCAGAAACTTTCATTCCTTTATTTCCCTGCTCTAACAAAATGGTAAACAGCTCACCCTTCAATGTACCAGGACGTATCCCGTACTTGACCATTTGATCTGCTTCCTACATAGAAACAGAAGATTGTTTGGTTAAAGAATCTCCAGAGCTTAATGTGCCAGAGATACGTTCAAGTAGAAGTAAAATCGAATTTAAGATGCCTCAACAATCTTTCAGAACATAAGTTTACAGCAGTTATTCAATGGATGACCTACCCTGAGATGCATCCAAGATCAATTCGAAGTTACTGACTTCTCATCCCAGCTAGTCTTAAACCTACATCAAATGTAAACCTTTGCATAACCTTCCCCCCAATCTGATTCCTCTGATAACTGAAATTTTAAGACATCTTTACACAAGCACCAAAACTTGGCATCACAGAATCCGATTGTTGTTCACAATCACAGTGTCAGGGGAATATAAGTAGTTCTTAATCCTCATGTTAGTAAAAATTTGAAAGAACATTAAATTTATACCCATTTGATAGTTCTTCAACGTGTAAAAATATATTAAAGTTATGCTTTTAGAAATAAAATACAATACATATGCATTGTGGAGCAACCACCACCACCCCAGTGCCTCAAAGAGAAAATGCTTGCGTTGTTAGTTGCATTCCTCGAACATGTTTTGTGTAGGGCATTACCAAAATATTACTACATAACAACAAGTCAAGATTTAACCTTTAGTGATTCCACACTTAGCAGTCGAAGGCCAGTCTAAAGTTCATCTTTTTTGAGGGCTTTTGGCAACAAGCCCAAGCATTACCAGGTCCTTCATCTCAAAACTGCAAGTGAGGATTCTGAAAGATAGATATAAACAGGAGAGCCTATGGAATCATAAGCTACTAGAATCCACAGTGATTTTTAATGTGACAACAGGACAGATATATGTCTTCTCAGTCTCCATACTCAAAAACAGAAGACATAAGCAGGCAGATTAAGCAAAACGGCAAAAGCAGATGGCTCAACTTGAGTATACCACTAAGGGACTATTGGAACACTACCAACCTTGTCATGGCATCCTTTACTTGAGTTAGAATCTTTCGACCCAAAACCTGCTGCAACGAAAATTTGTCTCAATATTTCTGTCCATGTTAGTGGGTTCAGATATTGCTTCCAAAGTTTCAGAACATGTTTCTGATTCTCAACCTGCCACATCATAAATTGTACATAAGGTGAAGAGACACTAAGTACAGATATTAATAGCAGCGAGCCAATATAACATGTACTACAGCGATGGCAGGGATGAAGTTACCAACAACAGAAATTGTTTTCCATGTTTATTGCATACAGTCTCATACACAGTGAAAACTTACATTTGAGGAAACCATCTAAGACTAGACATACAAATGATGCTATAGAGAAAGTCTGTTCAAAAGTACAGAATAAATGAAACTCCGATTGTAGTCATATCTACGTCCATCTTTATAGATAATTTTCAACAGAACCTCCTAGGACTGGCCTAACCAAAACAGAATTTCTTAGTCAGATTTGAAAACCTATGATTTTTAATATGCGTACAAGTTTCTGTGTCCCAACTTCATCCATAAAGGATCTGAATCTAGGTCTTCATTGCAAAAGAGCATCCAATCTGTATGTTATCTCCAGTAAAGATAAACACTGGGGGCAGAAGCGGTCAAAGGAGTCTAAACTACACCCCACCATCCTCTACTATTTTCATTGAGACTTGAATAAAGGTAACTACGGCATTTTCTACTAGACAAATTACTATAAAGTAAAGATGTCCTTCCATGTGACAAATTTTGCATATCCACTGCATTATAAAGCTACAAGCATTGCACTTGTACATGCAGTTTTACTGAGCTACAGGGCACATAGTTTCACACTTCCAACCATTTGATTTTCCGATTCTGCAAGTTAGATAACTCACCCAATGAAGCAAATTCAGAAACATGCAATTTTTGCTTGCATGAGAGAGAAGCTCCCCACTAAGCTCCTTTTCAACATCGGACAACAGAATCTGAATTAGACATGTGTGCACTTTTCCTAGCAGCATGGAGTCCTGAAAATCAATAACACGAAAATAAGCAATGATATAACAATCAATCTTGAGGCACTGGATATGTTCCTTATAACAATCAATCTTTCAAGGAAAAGAGGGGACGGAAGTAAAACAACCTTTGGAAGAAAGGATCAAATTGATTGAAAATCCAGAATCTTATAGTAATAGAAGCAAAACTTCTCAGGAGGGAATAAATACAACTAACCTTGTCACTGAAAGCTTGAGCAAACTCATCAAAGGTGAATGGACATATATCAATTACTACAGCGTACATATACAGAAAATGGAAAACCTGCAAAGGAAGAAAAATGGTAAAAAAAACATTTTATATCCATATACTCATAAATTGTGCAACTGCTGCCCAAGAGACTTGCGACTAAGAATCAATGATTCAAAACAAAACAGAGTCTTAAACATGCAGGAATACGACTCCTCTACATCTCATGTGACCAAGGAAGAACAAAAGCAACAAAACACATGAAAAGGAAAAGTAAAACAAACAAAAAAAAAACACTTGATAAAAATAACAGAAAACAATTCCACAGTTAAGGGAAATCATGGGTGCAAGAGGTCCATGTCAAGTCTTTTGCCCTAAAACAAAACCTATTATAAAAGAAGTAACCAAAAAGTAAGTTGTCAAGAAAAACAAACCCTTGGATTTGTAATCTATGTTATCCGAAAATTGAAAAGTGGTCATATCAGCTTCCCTCTCAAGTTAGAACTTAGAAAAATGACCCAAGGGTAATCCAGAAAACTTTCTACCCATCACTTGAAACTTCCCTCCAATACCAACCAAAAAATCAAATTATTCAAAACTGTACAATTGCACCATCACACAAACTCCGCTTGCCCTTAAAGTAAAACTTCAGAGAAAGAAAAATGGCACAAAAGAACAAAAATAGAGAACTGCAAAGTTCTATATGAAAAATGCTTTGCAAATTGAAACCCATAACAAATAATTGTATATAGTAAATGCACAAGGGAAACACCATGAAACTCATGGGTTACAAATGATGCAGTTTGCTTTGCCGAAAGACTCTGCAGAATAACAACAAATATTCATCAAATCAGAGACGATTTGCACCTTAAAAAGTTTCTTCACTAGCTCCAAAGAAGAGACCCATGGATGCATACAAAGTGGTAGCTTCATTCGAACCGCAGCAGGGGGAAACTTGGCCAGGAAACCTGGATTGGCAACAGATAGTTGTTAAAAACTATTGCTTGTAGCTGAGACGAGATATCCACATGACACAGTTGATTTTGAATCAGAAAGGGATGAAAGACAAACCTTTGCAAAGGGAACAGCCCTGCCTTCCACTGGTGGCAAAATGAGCACTGCATGTAAGTGGATTGGGCCCTGCTTGCAGCTGTTCCAATTCCAACTCCTCGTCATCTTCCAGTACAGAAAATAAACTTAGGTCTTCTTCAGAGCTGACAACATCCAGAGCAAGTCTGCATATGTCTCTACAAGCCTTCTTCTGATTTTCATCCGGAACACAGTGCACCTGATTCACGGTTAGAAGAAGTTGCTAAGGAAACAGCAGCCTCAACAACATAAATACCGAATTTGAGTCTCTAACATCCAAATTTACTTACCTTTCTCCTTTGTACATACTGCTTCCTCTCATCCTGCACTTTTTTTGTTGACCTTCTTGGCTGCTTTCATATGGTAGTAAGAAACAACAAATAAGAGGAAAAAAATTTCCACATCAGCCACATATGCAGGTTAAGAAACACAATGGTGAAAGGACATTTTATGGCAACAATAATTTAAACAGTTCTTTGAAACAAACAATTGGCAAATGGGAGAATGACAACATACAGTGACATGTTTCTGTTTTTGTGGTCTTCTATGTTGAACCAAGGGCTTTCGCGATCCAGAAGATTTAATTTGCTTTGGTCCAGCTGCTCCCTTAAGACCAAGGTTATCACCATTATTATATTCTCCAGCACCCGGATTTAGAGCCCGCCAAACAGTCATTAGACCTTTCCCTATGCCATGTCTTTTTGCTGTTGAACTGTCCCTGCTAGGAAGCACCTATCAACAAAGCAGCAGAAAAGTCTGTAGCTTGAAAAGACAAAGAAGAACAAGGAGACCCATAAAGAAGTAATTAGACATAGTGGAAGAACAGGCGATGCACGAGGTAAAACAGCTTCATCAAGTACCTTCCTCCTTTTGGATGATCCCTTGTTCTCTTTACAAGCAGCCTGAGAATTCAATTGGCAAACTGTCATCAAACCTTTGCCCATCCCATGCTTCTTCACTGGATTGCTGATGTGACTCTGTTGCTGATGCTCTGCATTGGCTGGTTTGGGCCCCTGAGGATAAAATGAGAAAAGAGGAAGAAATAATTAAGGGCAGTCAACAAGCCGCAATAATTTCTTAAATAAACATACCGAAATGTTTCACTACCTTTCTCCTCTTTAACGTCCTTTGGTCATCTTCGGAAGCAGCCTGAGCATCTCTAATATCTGGGCAGTAGCATACATGCAAGATCAGAATGGAAGGGCAAAATAACAGAAGGCATTTTTCTTCAGCAGTATGATTTAGAAAACATATTTTACAGATCAATGCAATCCAAAAAGACATGACTATAGAGCAACAGCTACTGAAAGCAATTTGCATACGTATATTACGTGTCATATAAGAAAATATTAAGATAGTAGACCTCCAAGCATTATCGGAATACTAGAATAGTAGACCTACAAAAAGCATTATGCCTCTTTCCAGCAGTATGACTATACACCAACAGCTACTGAAAGCATTTTGTATACATATATTACATGTCATATCCAAAAACATTAAAATAGTAGATCTCCAGGTATTAACAAAATTCTAGGATAGTAGACCTACCAAAAGCATCATGCCTCTTTCCTGCAAAAAAATATCAGATGGTGGAGCACATACTCCTACGACCAAATCTTCTATAAATGAGAAAGCCACTAAGCATTGAATTAAAGAGGCGTTGTCCCAGCTCTTTTGCTTCCAATTGTAAATATCTATCAAACCAACTGACCTAGCTCGATGTACCATGTGTATCACATACCAAATGGAAACAGAACCAATAAAATCAGCAAACGGATACAAATATGGATAGAACATCCAGGACTGGAAAACTGTTCCAACTTTCTTTGCTCACAAGTTGTCTAAGATACAATGCAAAAGATGAAAATCTCATGAGTTCTAGCAAGCTCTTAAAATAAACCTCATAATCTAGTTCCCAATTTCGAAGAGAACTTAAAATAACAACAAAACACACCCAAAACCCTACTCCTACACGGAAAAAAAAAGGAAAAAAGAAACGCTAGAAAGGAATCAGCAACTGAAACAAACTAACTAGTGGTCATATGGAGCGTTCAACCTTAAAAACACCCAAGCACAGAGTTAAAATCAAACAGCATTCTATTTCAAGCATAAAGGATGGATAATCATGCAAATGGATAATCATGCAAAAGATAACCTTGAAATGCCGTAGAAGGAAGGGAATCAAACTCAATGCCAAGGGGAGGCCCATCTTTCCTGAACTTTTTCTTGGGTATATAATCTGATATATTTGACATATCCTGCAGAAGGGGCGGACTCTTCAAGCTCCCATCATCTCCTTCCTCTGAATTCAGTTTTTGCTTCCTCACAGTGCACTTCTTGTTACACTTCCTCCTTCCTCCCCCATTTCCATTCTTCTTATCTCTACGCCTCCGCTCAACAAACCACCTTTTAACCAGTCCATAAGTCAGCCCCAAACCCGACGCATAGTCCTGTAACCTACTCTGCGTTGGATACTTGTCATCTACTCAAAAAGAACCAAAAACCACATTATTAGCAACAGAATAAACTAATTCAACCCACAAAATTGCCAAAAAAAATATAGCTATTACCAGCCAAGTGTAATCTACACTATTCAAATTGGTCCTTTATCTTTTCTTATGTTTAAAATGATCCCTAATGTTTTATTTCATGACAACATTGGTCTCTCATCTTTTTACGTTTTACCTAATTTTGGAAACAAAGTGAGGGACTAGTTTCATCATAAAATAAAGTATTAGGGACCATTTTAAACAAAAGAACCAATTTAAAAACACTATTGATTATTTTGAACAAAAGAAAAAACGAGGGACCAATCTCAACAAACTTAAAAACATCAGTCACCAACGGTGTAAATAACTCTATCAACCAATAGCCGAATGAATATCACCCCTCAATCAATGACACAATCATTTCATCTGATCAAATTGCGCAAATAAATCGAACATAAATGCGCGTTTTACAATAAAAAAGCTAAGTTTACCCAACACCCAGATGAAATTACCACCCAATTAACAGCAAAATCACTTCATCCAATCAAATTACACCCAGAAACTGAATTGAACGAGCAATTTCATAAGCAATGATGATTACCCAAGTACAAATACTCAAGGGTTTGGAGCTGCAGAGGGGTCTTCCTCTGTAAACTACACACATCTTCACTAACACTACTGGTGGGTCCATGGTGTTGTTGAACTGACGGTGCCGCCATGGATAGCTGGAGCTTCTGGGTCACATTTCACTGCAACATTTCAGATATTGATGAGTGAAAAGTGTGGGTGTGAGGAGAGAGAAAGTGGGGGTGAGGGCGTTTGAGTTTAGGGTTTTAGGTTTTGAATGAAGGGGTTTTACTTCATCATCTATCTTCGAAAATATCTCTTTTCGGGCAACAAAAAATATATATATATATATTATAAAAAGAAATGGAAAATGTAAAAATTTAAATAAAAAAAAATCTTTTTTTATCAAAAAAAAAAACAAAAAATCTATTTTGTCTCGCTTTTAGCCGTAGGCTTTTGGAGCCGGCTTTAGAGTTTGGCAAACGCAAGCCGGCTCATGGCTATGGTTACTTTTTTTTTTGATAAATAATCGCTAAACAAGTTGACCACTAGCTAAGCGGGGCTAGAGTCCAACCGCAACAACACGGGAACGGAAAACATCCAACACAAAACAAGAAAACTGGAACAGAAAACGCTTGCTACAAAACACAACACAACAGACTGCGAGCAAAGAACCAAAAAAGACACAAAGACAAGAAACAACAGCACGCGTAACCAACACAAATAGGGATCATAGCAAGAGAAGAAACAAAAGGCCAGCATAAGAACCGAGAGTGGAACTGAAGCCACAATCCAACACCCAAACCATATCATTGAGCAATAAGATCTGCCACTATAGCTGGGTCCAAACCATCAAACGTGAAGCCCACCTTTTCTCCTAACTCTATTACCCGCTCCGCATTGAGGATCCTCTCATCATACTTTTCTTCCGTGATTTTGTTGATTCGATTTCCCCTATTCCGTTTCTTCCTCTTCCCGGCTGTCTTAGTCGATTTTTCAGCATTACTTCTAGGAGACATATCCTTCAAGAATTCTTGCAACTCCAGCTTCTCTCTCTCCTTCAACTTGCGCTTGATCGTTTTTCTCTCTCTATCGTTGTGCCGAATTTTTCTTTTTTCCTCCCGCCCAAGATAGGCCCTTCTATGAGTGTAGCTGATACTTGCTGACTCTGCGGCAAACTGACCTCAGCTTGAGAGATATCAATTGATGTTATTGGCTTGAATCCTGGAGGGAATTCCAATCCTGATGTCGTTGACTCATTATCACTGTCGCTTCCCCGAGTATCGGTATCCGGTGTGGTTATTTGATCATGATATTGCTGAGCTGGACCTTCTCGATTCTCAACCCATGGCAATAGTAGAGGAGGATGTGCCACATGCTGTGAAGCACAAGGCCTGGCATGCAGGAGTGATCACTGTAGGGCCCATCTCCCAATGATCTGGCCGTTGATGCGGATGGAGACATGTCCAGACAGCTGCCAAGCAACTCCCATCCTTTCATTTGCCAATTGTGGGGTAGGAATTGTATTCTCTTCCCTAGTTATCAAGCGTTCTGATCCCAGATGTAGAGAATCTACAGCATCCATCATTCGAACAGGGAAAGATTCAGCCCGTGGGTATTACCGTGTCACTGTTATATCATGAATATCTCAATTGGTCTGCGTCGCAAATGAGGCCTACTCCCTAGCTAATCTAGCCGAAGCCGCTAAAGCAACAACTCTGAATGAATAGTCTGGAATGACCTCAGACTTACCCTCGCAAATGAGGCATGTTATGTCATGGTTACTGCTTGTGTTATTTACATGATTAATCTCTTATCTTTTTAAATTTATTTAAATTAGTTTTTTTATTTTTTATTTAAATTAGTTTCTCATTTTTTAACTTTGTACAAATTAGTCACTTAACTTTTAAGTTTATTTAAATTAGTCCCTCATCATTTCTTTTGTTCAAAATGATCCCTCGTATTTTGTTTTATGACAAAATTAGTCTCTCATATTTGTAACCAAAATCAAGTAAAAATTAAAAAAATGAGGGAACAATTTTGTAAAAAAACACGAGGGACTGTTTTTAATAAAAGAAAATATAAGGGACTAATTTTAACAAATTTAAAAAGATAAGGAAACAATCTGAACAAAATAAAAAATGAGGGACTAATTTGAACAAAATTAAAAACATAAAGGATGAACGGTGTAAATAACTCTTAGGACCTAGGAGTCGTCTAGTGTGTGCGAATGAATTTATGGGGTAGGAACGATTACTCTTTCGTTTGGTATAGTATAAAATAAGAATGAGAATAATGATAACAAAATAATCATTTCAGTATTCAAAAAAAATAAAATAGTCATTTTATGTTTAGTATACACTAGTATGAGTGAGTATAAATAAAATGCTTTGTTGAAATACTTTATAATATTTTTTTATAATAAAAATAATTATAATATTATTATAACTATTATAACAAGAACAATAATAATTATATTATTATTACAACAGTAAAATTATTGTTAATATTATAATACTAATCATAACAACAACAACAATAACAAAAAAATAATATCAATTAACTAAACTTTAGTTTCCTTGATTTTATATATTTAAATTAATTTCTTATATTTAATTTATTTTATAATTTCAATCGCTTCTTTTGATCAAAATAATTTTGATCTTGTAATAGTCACGAGACCAATTTTATAACGAAATATAATATAAGAAACTATTTTAAATAAAACAATAGATAGAAATTAACACCCTCGCTACCAACACCTCTCCCTTACCTTTCAACCCCTGCTATCAACACTACTTCATGTCCGATCGATGCGCACCTCGAGCATGGCTTGGCCCATCTTCTAGTCGATATAGAGGCTCACCTGATCTAGCTCCTAAGCAAAACGAATACGATGGATCAAAGGAAGAAAGGCAGGCCAAGAAGGCTGGGTTCCTCAGCTAGTCCAAATCAGGAGTAAAACCCGTTATGGACATTTAACACCTAAAAGAAAAAGGGGGATGCATCACTGATCGATGTCATCCTTGTGTTGATTTTCACCGTAAAATTTCAAGCCCATGCCTAATGATACCAAATGACATAATGGACTTGTTGATGAGCTCACACATGAGAAAGTCCTACCAAATCGTATACCTGTAATAGAGGAGTCACTAGGAGGGGGTGAGGTTGGTGGCGAGTAGGGCTGCAAATGAGCCAGGCGAAAACGAATAACAACTTGCTTAGTTTGAAAAATATGTTGAGCTAGCTTGGTATCGGTATTATTTAGGATTAATTATTTAGTGACATGTCAAGTTTTTTAGGCTCATTTATATACACGCCACACACGATTTGGGGGCTAGGGTAAAAGAGCCAAGCCTTAAGGGATTTTTCAATACGTAAAAAAGAACACGCATCGAATGGTGGAGAAAGAGCCACGAGGTGCAATATGAACATGCGAATCGATAAACGAGTCGGGTCGTGAGCCTTTCAAGCTGAATCAACCTTGGTTCCACTTGTCCCATTCATACAAGTAAGCTGTTGTTGGATGAACTGGACCCTTAATGAAGCGAGGCTCGTAAGCCAGCATGGCTCATTTGCAGCCATTAAATAACAATAAGAACTGAACTAAAAAAGAAAAAAGTTTGTTGTATAATTATTAGACTAAGCAATGATTTTACAATAAATGGAATAACAAAATTTAATTTACCTGTAATATTCAAACACCTATGATTTTTGGTGGAGGGTAGTGTAAAAATAAAAATAGAGTTATTTATCAAAAATGGGTAGTTTTTACTTGGAAGTGTAAATGAGCCGAGCAGGCTCGGAAGGACTTGTCATAAAGCTTAAAAGGTTTGACTTGTTTTGAGCTCGAGCTGACCTAAGCTGACTCGTTTAGTTTATTGAGCCAAGCCCAAGCCTAGTGAAGCTCGAACTCTTAGGCTTGTGAGCCTAAACGAGTCTTTCTTAATATAATATATTTGATTAAATATGTCCAGTGTAACCAACTGAGCCTAAATGAGCCAAGTGCGAGCTTAGATGAGCGCAAACGAGCCTAGGTTGAGCTTGAATGAGCCGTAATATTGCAAGCTTAATTTGAAGTTCATTGAGCCTAGATTGAACCGAGTGTCACGTTCTTGAATTCGATACTTAAACTAAAAGATCAATGGTGATCTATGACTTCAGAGGTTAATTGAATTGAGAATTAAAGATGGGAAAGAGAAGAATTTAGATGAGAAAATTAGAGAGAATTGGGATGGGGTAAAGAGAAGTATTTCATTGATATTTGTTTGGATAAATCTTTACAAGTATGATCAATCCTATTAATAGACTACTTACAATCAATTCAAATGCAAGGCAGGGAAATAACCGTCAATGTAAAGGTGGGAAAGAAAAAGGCGGGAGAGTTAGTTACAAGTTCTAGATCATTCTAGCTTATTCTACTACATTTCCATAATACCAAGTGTGTCCTTTTGTTTGAATTAATTCCCAACGTGTCCTAGTCTTTATCGGGTGCCAAGACAAGCATCAGGCCAGACCTTTGACAATGTCATGACAAGGTCATTGCCGGACCATGACAGTGTCATGACAAGCCTCTGCGCGGACCTGTGACATTGCCTCCCCCATGAAGCGATCCTTGTCCTCAAGGATTGAAGTGCGGGAATTGTTTGCGAATGAAAGACCAATCCTCCCAGGCCTCTTCTGATAAGTTCTTCCAGCGAATCAATACTTGGGCAATCTTCTTCTTGTTCCTTGTCACGGTGCGTTGCTGGATCACTTCTTGTGGCGTCACTTCAGGGTCTCCTTCCAAGTCACAATGTGGGAGCTCGTTGCTGATTTGTGCCCGTTGCCCAATCTTTTTCTTAACTCTGGACACATGAAAAACAGGATGGATGTGGGCCCCTTCTAGTAGGGCAAGCTTGTAAGCTACCATTCCAATCCTTGCCAAGACTGGATAAGGCCCGTAATAGCGTGTTGCCAACTTCAAGTTCTTCCTTAAGGCAAGGGAAGTCTGACGGTATGGTTGGAGTTCGAGGTATACTAGGTCCCCCACTTCAAACGTACGCTCAGTTCTCTTAAAGTCTGCCATTTGTTTGTACCAGTGTTGAGCTGCTTTCAAGTTTTCCTTAAGGAGGTGGATCATAGTACTTCGTTCTGCAACAAAGTCCTCCACATCAGGGGATGTGGAATGGCATGGCACGTCCCAAGCTAGGAGGTGTGGCTCATAACCGTATAGAGCCTGGAGGGGAGAAGTCTTCAATGAAGAGTGATAATTTGTATTGTACCAAAACTTGGCCAAAGGCATCCATTGTGCCCACAGCTTTGGTTTGAGACAAGCAATGGCACGAAGGTAATTCTCCAGGCATTGATTCACTCTCTCCGTCTGCCCATCTGACTGTGGGTGATAAGAGCTACTCATATGTAAGTCCACTCCGACAAGACACATGAATTCTTTCCAGAACAAGCTCAGAAATGAGGAATCTCTATCCGACACTATGTCTTTTGGTAGTCCATGTAAGTGGTATATGTGGTCCAAGAAGAGCTGGGCCACTCGTGCTGCCGTGTAGGGATGCGCCAAGGTCAAAAAATGAGCATACTTGGTGAACCGGTCTACTACTACTGGGATCACGTCTTTCCCTTGGGATCATGGGAGGCCCTTAATGAAATCCAGGCTGATGCTAGCCCAGGCTTGCTCTGGAACAGGCAGAGGCTGAAGCAAGCCGGGGTAGTGCACATGTTCTCCTTTGGTGCGCTGACATACGTCACAACTGCTCACCCATTCTTGAACATTGTCCTTCAGCCGTGGCCAATAGAACATGCTCTTGACTCGCATTAAGGTACCAATTACCCCAAAGTGCCCTCCCACTGGAGGGTCATGGAGGGCGTGCAAAACCTTGGCCCTCACTGCTGTGCCTTCACCCACATAAATGCGTCCTTTGCACCAGATGATTCCTTGCTCCAGGGAGTACGGAGGTTGTTCTTTTGGATTAAGGGCAAGCTGTGCAAGGAGTTGGGAGGCCTGGGCATCACCATCATAGCTGTCGCTGACCTCACGCACCCAAAGAGGAGTGACCGTGGTCAGCTGGGACAACGTTGCCAGGTTCAGATCTTCACTGCGCCTTGACAAGGCATCTGCGGCACGGTTCTCGGCCCCTTTGCGATACTGAATACTGTAGCTGAGCCCCATTAGCTTGGAGACTCCTTTCTGCTACAACCTGGTGCTGATGCGTTGGTCTAAGAGATGGCACAGGCTAAAGTGATCAGTCTTGATGATGAAATGGCTATCTAACAGGTAGTGCCTCCATTTTTGGATAGCCATGATCACGGCCATGAGCTCCTTTTCATACACGGACAATCCCAGGTGCCGTGGGCTGAGAGTCTGGCTGAGATAAGCCAAAGGCCTTCCATTTTGGGTCAATACGGCCCTAATCCCAACATCATATGAGTCGGTCTCCAAGACAAAAGGTTCGCTAAAATTTGGCAGTGCCAGCATGGGCGCTGTCATCATGGCTGTCTTCAATGATTTGAATGCATTATGGGCTGCGTTGTTCCAATGGAAGGCCCCTTTCTTGAGCAGGCTAGTCAAGGGCCTACTCATAGTTCCGTTGCCTTTAATGAACTTTCGGTAATACCCCATAAGGCCAAGGAACCCACGGAGGCTTTTGACATTGGTTGGCATGGGCTAGTCTTTCATAGGTTCGATCTTGCCAGCATACGTTGCCACACCTTCTTGTGTGATTATATGCCCCAGGTATTCAACATGGTTCTGTCCGAACGTGCATTTTCTGCATTTGGCGTACAGCTTGTGGGCACGGAGTGTGCCCAGGACCATAGTCAAGTGCTTCAGGTGCGCTTGCATCTCCGGACTGTATATCAGGATATCATCAAAGAATACCAAAACGAACTTTCGTAGGAACGGGGGGAAGACCTCGTTCATTAGGGCTTGGAACGTGGCAAGGGCATTTGTTAGCTTGAAGGGCATGACACGAATTTCATAATGTCCTTGGTGTGTTTGAAATGCGATTTTGCGCCGATCTTCATTCCGTACCCGGATCTGGTGATGACCGTCCCGGAGGTCTATCGTGGAGAAAATGGCTGCGCCTTGGAGCTCGTCCAAAAGATCATCAATAATCGGAATAGGAAACTTATCCTTGATCATAATCTAGTTGAGTTGACGGTAATCTACACAAAATCGGTAGGTTTCGTCCTTCTTCTTGACTAAGAGGACCGGAGAAGCAAAGGGACTCCGACTGGGCTGAATAATGGAAGTCTTTAGCATCTCCTCAACTTGCCTTTCTATCTCATCTTTCTTATTGTGAGGGTACCGATACGGCCTGATGTTGACCGAATTAGCCTCAGGCAATGTAAGGATGCCATGATCATGAGCGCGTGGCGGAGGTAAGGCCTTGGGGATGTCAAACACATCCTCATAGCGGGATAACAAGTGTGCTATGTCCGGCTGAATTTGTGCTTCAGTTTCCTCTACTCCAATGGCCATAAAAAGATGGCCTAAGACACAACTTGCTTGTTTCTTCAAGATCCGGCTGATGCCACGCTCTGAAATAGAGTGCAACGACGCTTGCTCAGCCGTCCCTTGCAACTGTATGGCTTTGCCCTCCTTGAAACAAGAGAACTGTAGGTTTGTGAAGTCAATTGTCATCAGCCCGTAACGTTGTAACCAATCTACTCGTAAACCATGTCTCTACCCCGTAGCTCAAGCACATGTAAGTCATCAATGAAAGTGGTACCTTGTACCTTCCACCTTACACCCGTGCACTTCTGGTAACTCATCAGGCTTTCACCGTTAGCTACGGTGACGGTCATCACTAGTGTAGGCACGGTCTCCAACCTCAACTCCTGGACCACCGCTGCATCAAGGAAGCTATTGGTCCTCCCACTGTCAATGTGAACTGTGATGGCCCGCTTCTTGATGGACCCCCTTAGACGCATTGTGCCATGAGTAATGCGTCCTGACAATGCACTAAGGGAGATCTCCATGACTCCGGTCTCCTTTTCTTGAGCTTCCTCCTCATCAAGAACCTTTTCCTCCGGGTCTTCCTCTACTTCTTCCAGCCCCTCTATGCTTTGGAGTTGCTTGGACTTGTAAACGTGCCCAGGGAAGTAGTGTTCCCTGCATTTGTAACATTGGCCGGGTTCGCGCCGTGGCGAGCTAGAGCCTGAGGAAGCAGCAGGGCCAGACTTGGCCCCTCTGGGTTTGGACACGGACCCGTGAGAGTGTGTTGAGCCTTGGAAGGACACGGATGATCCGGTATGCGCACTGGCAGCTGGCTTGGCACTGAAGCCTGATCTAGTGACAGCAGGTCCTGACCCTTTCATACCACGAATCTCAGCGATAGCGATGTCTTGGAGCTTGGCTTGCTCGAACGCCAAACTTAAGTCATTAGGACGTGCAGCTTTGACAGAGGCTCGAAGCACGGGCTTGAGTTCGCTGACGAAACTGGAAACGAAGTAGGCCTCCGTTTGAGTTGGATGATAAATCAACATCATGCTCTTAAGTTCTTCAAATCGAATGATATAATCTTCCACCATACTACTTTGGACGATTTTGCTGAATTCCTCCACAATGTCGTGGAGAGAACGATCACCGAACCTTTTGCAAAGCTCATCCATGAAAAACTACCAAGTGATCACCGGATGTTTGAGCTCAAAAGCTTGATACCACGCATCACCATGCTCCGGTAGGTGATTGGAAGCAAATTCCACCCACTCCTCCGTTTGCACTTGATACCAACGGAAATATTTGAGAAGCTTCCTGATCCAGCCCTGGGGATTGGATCCATCAAATCGTGGTGAATCAAATTTGGCTGTGCGATGCGAATTCCAGGATCTGCTGCTGCCATTGAATCCACTATTTTCTCCTTCTTCGTTTGTCCGTGACTGGACTTGATCATTTCTGAGCTCCGGTGGAGTTGGCGGCGGTGGAATTAAGCCATTTCCTCCCAAGTGAACGTAATTTCCAGATCCACCAGCTTGTGTGTTGGCTGCAGCAACCGACATTACGATCTCCGGTCGTTACTCCTGGCTGATTGCGAACCTCCTCATGGTGACGTTCAACGTCTCCAATGTGGAGCTTAGATCCTCAATGATCTGGGCCTTAGAATCCACGGATGACTTGAGTTCATTACTGATCTTGACCTGATTTCCTGAGATCATCTCCAATCTCTCCAGTTGTTTCTGCACGGACTCGATTCTTTGTTTAGCATGAGAATCAGCCGTCTCCTCAGATGATGACATAGTTGCAGCAGATCATGTACTACTAGTGATGGCCAGCTTCATGATCGGAAGATTGCTCTGATACCACCTTGTCACGTTCTTGAATTCATGACTTAAACTTGAGGATCAATGGTAATCTATGAATTTAGAGGTTAATTGAATTGAGAATTAAAGATGAGAAAGAGAAGAATTTAGATGAGAAAATTAGAGAGAATTGAGATGGGTAAAGAGAAGTATTTCTTTGATATTTGTTTGGATAAATCTTTACAAATATGATCAATCCTATTAATAGACTATTTACAATCAATTCAAATGCAAGGCGGGAAATAACCGTCAATGTAAAGGTGGGAAAGAAAAAGGCAGGATAGTTAGTTACAAGTTTTAGATCTTTCTAGCTTATTCTACTACATTTCCATAATACCAAGCGTGTCCTTTTGTTTGAATTAATCCTCAACGTGTCCTAGTCTTTATTGGGTGCCAAGACAAGCATCAGGCCGGACCTTTGACAATGTCATGACAAGCCTCTGTGCGGACCCGTGACACCGAGAAAGCCCGAACTTTTAACGAGCCGAGTTTGAGCTTGAACTTTCCAAGCTCGGTGAGTTTCAAGCCGAGCCTGGAGCTGGCAGGCTCGAGCTCGACTCGGCTCAATACACCCCTAGTTTTTACACAATAGTTGTTGCTATATTTATGGATAGCAACTGGAGCCGAATCTGTTAGACATCCATCCAATCTGATCCACTTATGGTGAACTTGGATGTAATAAATGGGTTTTAAATTTATTTGGATTTAGATGTAGATAAATGGATATTTAGTTAAGTTGAATTTAAATGTCATCAAATCCAACCCAAACCCGATTCAAATCTAACCCGAAATTATATTTAGTCTAAAATAAAATTTTAAAATTACTAAATTTTGAGCTTTCACTTTCGCAAGCTAAACCCCAACTTCTTTTAAAAATTGTGCGTGGAGCATAATTAGTTATTATGATATTATTTATAAAAATTATAATATAACAAATATTTATATAAGGATTACCTATTAAAATTTTATTGATTGATTATGCAATTTCGCACTATTATTTTTACGCATGTTAAATGGAAAAAACAAAAATAAATTGTAATTTGTTTAAATATTAGTTTTTAAGGTACTATTATATTATCGTATTATTATTTTTAATTCAACTGCTATTAGATTTTGCCATTATAATTTGTTCTAAGATTTAAATGAGTTATGGATTTGAATTGGATATCTGTTTTACCTGACGGATTGAATTTATGGAGTAAATGGATTTATTCTGGATTTGGGTTTGGTCTGATTTTTTTGGGGTTGAATCTCGATGGAGCCAAATCCGGTACAAACCCAACCTATTGCCATCCCTAATTTTTAGAAACCATACGTTGTCGTACCTTTTTCCATCAATTACGTTTGTTTGACACATGTAATTGTAATATGGAATTGCGATTCTAATTTTAATTTTGGTGGAATTGAAATTCTCTTGTTTGGTTAATTGAAAGAATTTGAAGTCAGAATTATAATTTTGTAATAATTCGAGTAATCATGGGTTTTCAGTCAATAAAGTTAGAGTATTTTGAATTTTGAGTCATCTAGAGGAGGATTTTGGTTGGTCAAATCACTTGGACTTCAAGTTATTCGAGTTTCGAGTGAAATTGGTTCAAGGTTTAGTGTCAGATCATTTGATGTTCAAATTATCTCAAATTTTCAGTCAATCCGGCTAGGTCATTAGGGATTCAAACTATAATAAGTGAGGTTCGAGTTAATTTAGGTCATTTTGAGTTCGAATCATCTTGATTTTGGGTCAAAACAGATTGCATCATTTCTTCGGATTATATTAGTTCAGGAAAAATTTAGGCTGAGGGTAGGACGAGTCGAGTTATTTTGAGTTTGCATCATACTAGGTTTCGAGTCTATCTGGTAGGTAATTTCAACTCTAGGCTCAGCTTGGTTGCGTTGCATTCAACTCGACTAGTTTTTCTTTTATTTGAGTCATATCAAGTTTTGTGTCAATTGTAGTGGATCACTTCGGATTTTTTAAGTTGGTTAATTCAAGTCTTTCAAATTCAAGTCATTCGGTCAAATTTACGCCGTATCAAGTCTTTTAATTTTGAGTCATCCTAAATTTGGATTAATCAAGTAATGCCATTTTAGGTTTGGTGAAATTAATATAAAATTGTAATTTCTTGCCCTCCATACAATATAAATTGGGATGTCTGTTTTCAATAAAAACTAATTCTATAAAATTAGACAATGTAATTATAATTTAAATTTCAAAAGTGAATCAAACGACATAATAAAATTTTTTAGTCTCGATTTTAGTTCCAATCGCATTCCAATTTCAGGTTCCAATCGCATGCCCACCTAAAAAGAAGTCAAAGAACAAAGCAAGAGCGCGATGAAGCAAGTTTCCCGGCAAGACAGAAGCGTGGGAAACCCTAATTGCATCCTGCGTTACCGGAATTAATCCCGGCCACCGCCGGCCATCTTCTCCGGCGAATTAATCTCAGCTTTCCGGTCAATCATCCAGGCAAACTGCTTCTGAATCCGGTAACTTTTTCTGTCAAACTCTTTCAATTTCTGCATTGGCCGTGCAATTTGAAGTTTTTCTCGGTGTTCTCTTAAACCCTTGAATCTTCTTATGTTCATTCATTCACAAATTTCACCTCTGAATGTGTTATGACCCCAACTTGTGGGATCGATCTTGATCAATGCTCAACACAAAGTATGAAGCGAGGAGGGAGAGTGATGTAACAATTAGGGTTACATTTACAATCTAAGCGAGAATGAATAGGCAAAAGAAGATTAGAAGGAAATTTAGGGAAGGGAAAGAGAAAGACATGAGAATGGAGAGAAATTGTAAGAGGAGGGAAATTGTATTTCTTATCTCTTAACAAACCAATTGCAATACAAGCATCTTGATATGTACCCAAATTAGGTAGATGGGTATATGTTATAGTAGTATAGTGGGTCCCACATAGTGAGGGAGCGACTCTATGAATAGGGGTAGAGTTGTATTACAAAATATCCAATGAATGAAATGTCATCCTTTACTTCTTTTCTCTAAAAAAATAAAGGAGAGATAGAGATACAATATAAAGATGACATTTCATTCATTGGATATTTTGTAATACAACTCTACCCCTATTTACTACCTATTGAGTTTAGGGGTGTATTTGAGCCGAGCCAAGCCCGAGGCTGCCAGGTTCGACGCTCGGCTCGTTTGCATTAAGCTCGCCGAGCTCAGAAAGTTCAAGCTCAAGCTCGGCTCGTCAGAAGCTCGGGCTCGGCTTGGCTTTATCTAAGCTCAGCAAGCTTGAATTAAGCTTGCAATATTTCGGCTCATTTAAGCTCAATCTAGGCTCGTTTGGTCTCGTTTAAGCTCGGGCTCGGCTCATTTAGGCTTAAATTTGGCTTTATGGGTCAATATTTAATCAAAAGTATTATATTAAGAAAAGCTCATTTGGGCTCGTTTAGGCTCGCGAGCTTACGAGCTCGAGCTTCACTAGGCTCGGGCTCGGCTTGATAAGCTGAACGAGCGTCGAGCTTTTTGACGAGGCGGCTCGGCTCATTGAGTTACCCGAATACTATATACCTAAAATACCTAATTTGGGTACGTATCACATTTTATACCAACAAAGTCCATCAAGTTAAACTAACTCTAATCATGTCCTATTCAACCCATTTCTTATTTGAATGTGTGGTGCCCAAAATGCTAGTTATTAGTTGTATTAGAGAGTTGCACAGAATGAGAGGAAGAGAGATTTAAGGGAGAGAGAAGAGCTGAAAGGAGAAGAGAGAATTTGAGAGAAAAACTCCGTATCAAATTTTATTGACTCAGTGAATGACTTTAGAAGTGAATTTTATGTCTTTTTATACACATGTACAAGGATTAACTAACAAAGAAGAGAAAATGGAAAGAAACTGAACAGAAGCAGCAGAAATCCAAAGCAATATTGGCGCGTCTAACAGCTACTAGCTGTTATCAACCGAAATTGGCACCAATGGCTAATTTGAAAAGTAGTTGATCTGTTTATGGCTTAATCCCAGATTTTTGCATAATTCTCTTTCCTTTGCCATGAATTAACTGATGAATTTATGCTTAATTTCCTAAAACTTCGCTGGATTTATCAGATTTTAAGGGTTTTAAGTCTTGAATCATAACAGAATGGCGGTTCCTCCTTTGAAACGCATGGTCGTTTGCTTCCTTCAAAATCGTTTTCCGAAAGCAGCTACAACCTTGAAATCATTGACGACAAAATCAGCAAAATCAGTTGCAGAAATGAACGATTTTGTTTCTCCAAAGTCGCAGTTATCTTCATTTGCGGTTGAAAATGATTGTGGTCTTCCTTTGAAAACGATCGAATTGGATGAAAGAGACAAGGTCCGAGTGAATTCTATCATATCCTTCTTGAAATCTCGTGGTTTTACTGAGGTACATATTGCTAGGCTAATTGAAAAGTATCCTAAGGTCTTGCATTCTAGATTATCGGCTACTCTCAAGCCCAAAATTGATTACATTGCTGAGAGTGGATTTGCAGGGTCTCTTCTCCCTGAGATATTACTGTTGGATCCACACATTTTGCGTAAAGGCTTGAATACCCAGTTGAAACCCCGCATTTGAATTACTTAGAAAGTATCTGGTAACCAATGAGAGAATCCTCATGGCCCTCCAGCGGGGACCATGGCTATTGGTCAGTGATGTTGTGAAGATGGTGCAATCGAACATCGATTACTTGATAAAACAAGGGGTTCCTATGAATCGCATTGCAGAGTTGCTTATGTTGCAGCCTAGGTGTTTGTACCAAGATATGGAGAGAATGGTTTATGGGGTTGAAACTGTAAGGAGACTCGGTATGGAGCCTGATGCTCCTAGGTTCATACGTGCTCTTCAAGTGATCTTGTCAATGAAAGAGTCGACATGGAAGAAGAAACTGAGTGTCTTTCAGAGCCTGGGATGGTCTTATGAAGATACTGTATCTGCTTTCTTGCGTTATCCATTTTGTTTGGCTTGTTCAGAGGAGAAACTTAGGAGCGGTATGAGCTTTCTCGTGAACACTGGAAAGGTTGAACCCGAGACCGTTATTGCTTACCCAGATTTGCTCTATTATTCAGTAAGCAAAAGGATGATTCCAAGATATAATGTGGTAAGCATACTAGCCAGCCAAAACTTACTGAAGGAGTTTAAGTTTGCCTGGGTGCTCAGACTGTCTGAAAAGGATTTCATGGCCAATTACATTACAAAGTATTCTGCAGAAGTACCCAATCTTTTGGAAATCTACAATGGAAGCAAGAGTAAAGGCGAGATCGCTGTATAACATCGCATGGTTAGTTGTTCTTATTGCAGATGTCGTTAATCAGAGCTTCATCCATGTTGTGAAATTGATCTCTTATGATTCCTTTTTTATGCCTCAAAATGTCTGAAACTATGGATTGCTGAAGTATTTTGACCTGAGTTGATGTCCGTTTTACTGTTTAATCTTCAGTAATGATGCTTTATTAACTGGAGATTCTTTACATGCTAATATAACGGATTCTTGGGATTTAATAGGACCGATCCTGAAAGTTCTAGGGTCCAAAGCGGATATTTTGAGATCCGGCGCTTTATATACGAGCACATTCTTTAACAACAATAATATTAATTAAATAAATAAAAAATAGAAATTTAGGTCTATGTCAAATTAAGGACTTTAGGGGTCCCAAGCAACCGTTTGTGCCGCTTAAGGACTTGATCACTCCTAGGATATGCATGAATACGTAAGTTTTTCCAAGAAACTGGTTCTTTTTGTGTTCTGCTAGCACCTAAGTATGATAGTAGCTATTTGAACTTCTGAAGTATATTTCACGATCATAATATTTGGCATCGTTGATGTACTTTTAGAAGGCGAGCCTTGGTGCAATTAATAATCTTGCTCCATTTCGATCATTGATCATGGGTTTACGTCTCAAAAACACTCTCTCCACTACAGTGGGGTTAAAGTTGTGTACAATTAACCCTCTTCAAACTTCACCTCATGCACGCCTTTTGCATGAGGTTGCATTAGCAAGCAACATTCCCAGTGTCACAAGGGTTCCCGTCTAAACAGGGTCGCGGCCGCGGGGGATGTAGGCAGCCTTCCCCCCTCAGGGTGCTACCCTGAAAAGAGGTTGTTTCCGAGAACCCCCAACCTGTGGGGTGCACGAGGACTTCCCAGGAGGTCACGCATCTTGGTACTACTTCCGTCCAAGCACGCTTAACTTCGGAGTTTTAATAAGATCCGGTGCTTGTGGGTTGGTACCCTCTTAGATTGCATTATCCAACTTTAATTTTAGTCAATTTCACTGTAGGGATCTTAGCAGTCTCAGTGTGGTCGCATTAGTTGTTTACTTTGGTAATTTTGGCCTGTACAAATATGAAAGCTAGGTCCTCGTCTAAATGTTAATCTGAAGGCTCCATTAGTAAAATTTACATATGCTATACATTTTTAGACATGCATCTGTACTTTACCGTTTAAAAAGGGTTTCTATATGTAATTTCAATAATACGGTGCATTTTCTTGATATTATCTATATTTTTCCATTTAAAAAATAGATAATTAAAAAAAAAAATGATAGCTACACCTAAATTAAAAATTCATATTCTATATTTTTCTAAATTTATAACTTTTTAATTTTCAAATTATAAATTATACCCCATCATTTACTACTTGGTATACTTATGAACTTTTGATCGAGAATTTATGTATATAACCAAATAACATATATACATGTTTGATCCCGTTTAATTTATGTACCTTACTTTACTAACAATGTCCTGAGCTATCTAATGAACATAAAGATGTCGCGGCCGGAGTCATTTAGTTGGGCGAGATCTTGAACTGTTTCCTTCCTGGTTGAAGATTCATCTTGTATTGTCGCAGGCCAATTAGGGAACAAGCACATTGTAATAGAAGGAGACAATGAAGTGGCTATTAAGAGTTCCTACGGGGGTTGGCTATCCATGGAGAATCGAGAAGGTCATCAACGACATTAGGGTTCCGATTAGAGATTTGCAGGTATGCTACTTTAGACACGTGTTTACGGAAAGTAATATAGCTGTAGATCCTACACTTTGAGAGTTTGTTTTTAGGAGTTGCCTTTTCATCAAGCGCATTATGCTTTGTTTGGCAACATAGTAAAGGAGGGTAAAAAGAGGTAAATGAGAATAAGGGTAAAGAGGGATAAAGGGGAGGAAGGTAAGGTAATATTCTACCCTTATTTGAATATGTCAAATTAAAAGGGGTAAGGATAAAGAGGGGTAAATGAGTTACCCTTATTTGGCAATTGGGTAAAGGGGTAAAGGTAAAGAGAATTATAGTTAAAATAAGGGTAAAAGTGTCAAATTTTTTTTAAAATTACCCTTACCCCCCTTTACCCTCCAATTTGAGGGTTAAAGAAATTGGGGGTAAAGAGGGGTAATGGGGGGTAAAAAGGGGTAAAAAATTACCCCTTATTACCCCCTTTTACCCTTCAAATAACTTTGCCAAACAGGGGTGAAAAATTACCCCTCTTTACCCGTACTCCCCTTTATCCCTCTTTATCCCGTTGCCAAACAGGGGGTTAGGAATCTTGGCGATGCAAACTTTGTAAACATCACGTTGATAATGCACTCATGATAGGGACATTCTTATTAAAAAATACTAATATATCTATGCTTTAGAAAATAAATACAAAACTATAGTAAGAAAACAATAGATATAAAATTAAGGATTATTTACTCCAAGTATTTTACACATTGTGAAAATTTAATTATTATACGTTTACTTGTATTAATTTATTCCCTATACAATTAATACTGTGTCAATTTGATCTTTATAAAAAAATTCATGTTAAGTTGCTAATGAAGTTTAAATGGTCCAACCATTTGGGTTAAAAATGAATGAATGGTTGGATTTGTAATGGATTATTTACATTAATGTAATTGCGTATTAAAAAAAATTAAGTTAATATCTTAAATTTGACCAAAGGATTAAGTTGATATAATATAAATTGTACAAGGATTAATTGATACAATTAAAAGCACACGAACTAAAGTAACACAAACAAGGTGTAGGAACTAGTGTAAATACCCTAAAATTAATGATTGCAAACTATAAGCAATGCAAAATGCACAAGTGAAGACTGTTTCCACCCATATTGAACACAAGTGAAGCCTCCATTTTCCACCTCGATTCTATTATTTAGCACAAATGTCATCCTCCATTAAAAGCACAAAGCATCTTGCACAGTGATATCGTGTCACACATCTCGCGTTAACGTCAAATTATACAAATTTATAAAATGAAACTATTTTTTTTAACATGTTCCTTTAAACCAATGGAAACTCAAGGATATGATTTTTCAAGAAATAAAGAGCAGGGTGTGATGCAAAATTTAACAAAACTCAACTTCACACATCATCAAATATCAAATACTAGGTTCATAACCTCTTTTAATTGTAGCCATAATCAACTCTTACTCTTGTGGAGCCATGAAAACTCAGCAACTATAAAGTTATCAACAAGGTTTTCCCAAAATCACCAGAATTTATTTCAGAGTTCAATCATTATAGTAACCCTCTTCTCTACCGGTTACTCTTTTAACACGGGTACAAACCTGGTTCTCTGCGCGAAAATGATCAAAGAAGAGAGAGAGTTCAAGCATCGTCAAGGGCAAGGACACCAGGCAGAGACTTGCCCTCCAAGAGCTCCAAGCTAGCACCACCTCCAGTGGAGATGTGGCTCATCTTGTCTGCCAGCCCCACCTTCTCTACAGCTGCAACCGAGTCGCCGCCTCCGATGATTGTGGTCACCCCATTGCCGCTCAGTTCTGCCAGCTTCTTGGCTATGGCCTGTATTTCCCAATATTGGTAAAATTATGATAGTTTGAATAAAAAATAGCGCTCGTCATGGTAATTGGGCTAATCCAACTAACTTCCATTGTGTTCGATTGCGCTGGCTTTAACAGTTCAATGTATAGGAGGAACATCATGCTACAAATAGGGGGTTTAAAAGACCCGAGGCCAGCTTGAGATCCCTTCTAGAGCCAGCTCAAAAGGTTTAGGTCATTTTGAGCTTGAGCCACCCATGATCTAATGAAACTCAAGCTCGTAAACTTGCAAGATTAAATGAGCCCATCTTAATACAATTTATTAGCCTAAATATGCCCAATCATGCCAAATTCCAGCCTGAATGAGTTCAGCTCAAGCTTCAAATAAGCACAAACACGCCAAGATCGCACCTAAATAAGACAATTTTAGCTCAAAGCTTGCCAAGTTGGGTTTAAACTCAACCAAGCCTATGAAGGACCATGCTCGAGCAAAAGCATGGCAAGCTTCAAGTCTAGGTCGGCTCAGCTCATACACAACCCTAGCCACAAACCCAAAAAACAAATGGTAGGAGACATCCTAGGTCTTCTTTTCACCTTATCTAGTTATCTACGGAATAGACCTCATGTATAGGTAGAAGAAAATAGCGCATCGATAACAAAGCATCCTATACCAGACCTTTCATTAGCGGGAACCTCTTTGAGGCACTGGGTTGCTATTATTGTTGATAACACCGCCACCTTGTGTTGTTACACTAATTAGTAACACCAATAAATGCAGCCTTGGTCACTTTTAGGAGGGTTGACCGTACTAATGCAGCCACATACCTATTCAAATCAAGCTTAAGTAACATGCAAGTTACGTGATGATCTTACCTCAGTGCCCTGTGCAAATTTCTCAAACTCAAAGACACCCATAGGTCCATTCCAAATTATGGTTTGTGTGGTGTCGAGAGCCTCATTGAAAGTCTTGATGGAATCTGGTCCAATATCCAACCCCATCCAACCATCTGGGATAGCAGATGCTGGCACAACCTGCAAAACAAGTATGTTTCTAATTAACCATATATAACCAAACTCTCACGACACATTATTTAAGGGCTTGTTAGGAATCATTTTTAGTTTACGGTTTTTCCTTTTTTAAAAGCTCATATGTTGAAAACCATTTTGTCTTGTTCATGGTTTTTTATTTTTAGTATTTTTTCCTGAGGGAAACCAAAACCAAGAAAAATCATTTTCAAAACTAGATTTAGTTTTTAAAACCAAAAGTTACAAAAAATATACGAAACAGCTCCTAAAAGAACAATGATACGTATACTAAATCGTAACAGCAGACGTGCAAACTGAAAAAAGACAGAACGAGTCAAACCTTGCTTTCAGCGTCAGCAGCAAATTTATCAGCAATGACCACATCAGTGGGAAGCATCAAAGAGACTCCTTTAGCCTTAGCCTTCTCAAGCAATGAGGTTGCAAGGTCAAGTTTGTCTTCCTCCACCAGAGATGATCCAACCGAGTATCCTTGGGCTTTGTAGAAGGTAAACATCATTCCTCCGCCGAGCAAAAGAATGTCAACCTTTGCTAACAATGACTCCATGACACCGATCTTGGTTGATACCTTTGAGCCACCCACAATAGCGGCAAAAGGCTTCTTGGGATTCGACACAGCACCGACAAGATAGTCAAGTTCCTGAAACAAATAGATACAGAAGTAAATAAGAGAACTCTTCAACCAAAGGTTAGCTTTACCCAACATGTGTTCATTACTGCAGAAGAAGCAGATCAACGCCCTAAAAGGTGAGTGAAAGATACCCCATAAGATTCAGAATATTGTAGCTGCCATTAGAGAGTTAATCCAAGAATGTGGATCGGTTCGAATTAATCATTGCTTTAGGAAGGCAAGCATGATGACTGATTAGATCGTAAAATTCAAACATTCTATTCACCAACAAGCAAAGGAACAAAGGAACATACCCAGTGCCTTAAGGGCTCCCACCTACGCAGGGTCGGGGGGGGGGGGGGGGGTACGCAGCCTTCCCCCTTCAGGGTGTTAACCTGAAGAGAGGCTGTTTCCCAGTCCCCCAACCTGAGGGTGAGGACTTCCCAGAAGGTCACCCATCCTATTACTACTCTCGCCCAAGCACGCTTAACTTCGGAGTTCTAATGGGATCCTGGTACTATTCACCAATAAGCAAATGGTCTAATATTGTTTGTAAACAGTTAGCTTGTATTACTACCAATGATACCTTAGGTAGACCCTTACCTTACCTAAAGTGTACCACTTACCATATTGTAAGGGGAAAAACGGATTAGATGAGGTTTTTATGGCAGAAAACACAAGGAAAATATTTCAACTTGGAATAGATAACTAGCAAATGCATGCCACAGGAATTAGAAAGAAACATAAATAAACTCAAGAACCACAGATTTACAACATAGTCGAATCCTCAAAATGAAAACTATCAGATTTATGTTCCACTTTTGCATGAGTTGACCGCATGATTGAAAGATAATTTGAAACCTATTGAAATCAGAATACAGGTTCATTTTATTGCACGCGTTACCTTCTGCATGAGGAAACCAGCGACAGAAGGCTTCAAATACTTGGCAACACCTTCAGTGGAGGCGTGTGCCCTGTGTGCTGTGCCAAATGCATCATTCACATAGACCTCTGCTAAGGCAGCCAATTTCTTTGCAAATTCAGGGTCATTCTTCTCTTCCTCTTTGTAGAACCTTACATTCTCAAGAAGCAAGACTCCTCCTCCAGGCAATTCTGCTGCCAAATTCTCAACCTCTGGACCAACGCTGTCATTGGCCATTTTAACCTACAGATGCAGTATGTTATTAGTTGAAGAACTAGGAAAAGATGACGACTTAGAATAGCCTACATGGTACAAATATTGACTAGAAAGGTGGGAGACTGTTAGAAAGTATACCTCGACCCCAAGAAGCTCTGAGAGCCTTGGTACAAGGGGCTTCAAGCTGTACTTTGGTGTAACACCTTTTGGGCGTCCCTGAAAGCAGAATTCATGGAATATTAGAATACCCTTAACTATATGAGAAGTACTGGAACATGATGACTCAGAAAACAACTGAAAGACAAACCATACGCAACAAGAAGCCCACAGGGATTTCAGGCTAGACTGAAATTGAAGCAATGTATAAAATGGCTAATAGGATACGCATTACCTTACGCTTGCTTGGCTGAAAAAATGTACTCTTCATAATCACTTTTGTAAAAAGTATCTCCAAGGGTTTTTTTGCCTGAAAAAATTGTGTTTTGGCTTCTGCTTCTACAAGAAAAATACAATATTTTCCTTTTTGTATTTAAAAGTATAAAATCACTTTTCTTTCCGGACTAAGACACCATAAAATATTTTTTAAAAATTTCACAGAAAACCCATTCCTGTTTGAAAAAAGCTCGGCCAAACAGGCCCAAAGGCCCCTAGAGAGAAACTGTTTCACAAAAACAACCAACAAGTAAACAAACCAAGTTGCATGCAACATGAACAAAGAAAACAGGATCAATGAACAATAAGGCAGACGAATTCAACATTTCTTAAGCTTGATTACAGCCGAGGAAATAAGCACGCTCAGCCAACAATTTCCCATCAACCAAAAACAAAAAATGATCAAAAGCAATCAAATTTCAAACACATATCTAACAGTATTTCAGATTAATCAGCAACAAACGAGAACCCTGAGCACATAATGCAACTAGCCAATCGATATTAGCCCTGAACTCAAACAAAAAACAGCAAACATAAAGCCATGCGTCATACACTTCTCCACAAAACAAAAGCCATAATAAACAAAAAAAGGAATCAATTCATCCGAAAATTATCAGATCCAGTAAAAAAAATACACAAAATGACCGATCCACTCAAAACCGATACGCATTAAATCAAATCCGAAACTTAAATAAAAAACAACAGAGATAGAGAAGATATACCAGATGACTACAAAGAATGCTACTTTTTGTAAGAATTTGATCAATTTCGTATAGAATTTAACCAAATTTAACAGATCCAGTAAAAAAAATTAATCAGATGCACTCAACAATAAAAAAACGAAGAAACCCTACTAAGCTCCTGCAAATCAAATCACCAATCCACTCAAAAAATCGAAAAGAACACACAGGCAGAGAGAGAGAGAGATATTATACCAGATGACTACAAAGAATGACTTTAGCGCCATTGTTCATCAAATACTTGATAGTAGGAACAGAAGCACGAACTCTAGTATCATCAGTGATATTACAGTTATCGTCCAAAGGAACATTCAAATCAACCCTAACAAACACTCTCTTTCCCTTCAATTCCGCCTCTTTCAACGAAGACACGCCCTTCTTCACAGCCATGGATGAGAAATTGGAGATCGATTGAAGAAAATCGAAGATCGGATGCGAAATTAGTGAGTGATTTGAAGGCGATAAGGTAACGATCGGATCTTTAGGGCTCAAAATTGTATGGGTTTGTGTGAGTGAGTGAAGGTGGAAGGTTCTGGAATGGTTTATATAGTGGAAGAGGAGGAGGTGCAGTTTAAGATGGTGTTTGCTAAAATGAGCCGGTTAATGTTTTTGCGTTAGAAACCGCGAGGCATGTCTAGTAACAGAATATTGTTTTTCTTTCTCATTTTAATTTTTTTTTTAAGTTTTACAATATAAAAAATTAAAATATACCTTTAAGTGGTCCTTATTTTTTAAATTTTTTTAAAATTGAGAATCATACATAAGTAAAACCCGTAAATCCAAAAAATAAATAATACGACTCGGACGCGGTTCGAACAATAATAACACTAACTTGATGGTTAAAAATAATATGCCTAAGTAATACCCGCAAATTAGTTAAACACTACAAAAAAAGGAGTATTTCGTATCAAAATAAATTACAAATATAGTCTAAACGTACAACATTTATTCTACCGATTGGTATAATCGTTCCTCAGTTCATCGGTAATTACTTGCTAGACCCTGTTCATTTGGATTTGTTGGGATATATCCACCTCTACGCATTCCTATACAACGGGAATAGTATTCTCATTAGGGATTATTGCATCTTCTCTATTATATGTCACAAATAATGTATCTGCTTGGTCTTTCCGTTCGAATAAAATTATGTAATGTACAACACGATATGGGAATCAACTTTTGTCGCCTAAGTGGATAATTCGGTATCGCTTTTAAAATCGGAAACATAGTCTTTAGTACCCCAAAAGCCCGCTCTATCACATTCCGCAAAGACGAATGTCTATAATTAAATAACTCGCATAGTTTTCTTATGCGTCCTCTACGTTGAAAATGTAAAAGAAAGTTTTGGAAAATACAATGTCAAGTTTTGGAAAGCATGGTGCCATTTTCAAAAGAAATTTTTTTCCAAATTTGTGAATGAATAGAAAAAACTGAAAAAAATGTTTTCCAACTTCTGGAATTAAAAAATTGGATTGCTAAACATGTTTTCTAATTTTTCAGGTAAATTTTCCTGAAAATTTGAAAAACTCTCAATTACTAGACATGTCCTAAATTTGGTTAAATAATATGTAAAATGTAGAATAATGATACATACCTACATTTTTTAAAATTATATGTCACAAATAATATAATGATAAATTTAACTAGCAGGGGTGTAACTCGAGTTCGAAATCGATTACAATTTGCTCTCGTTCGTTATCTAGGCTCATGAGTTTATTGAGCCGAGTTCGAGTAAGCTCAATAAGTTTAACAAGCCAAGTTTGAACAAAGGGATGGGGTGCTTTGGAAATGGCTTTTCTTATTAATAGGGGCGTAACTCTTTTTACTGTTGCTTGCCTGACGGTTATTGCTTTATTTAGGGGGTGTAAGTGAGCCGAGGCGGCTCGTCATAAAGCTTGACTCGTGACGAGCTTGAGCTGCCAACTCATTTAGCTTTTTAAGCCGAGACCAAGCCTAACAAAGCTTAAGCTCATAGGCTTGTAAGCCTTAATGAGCCTAAGCGAACATTATCTTAATATAATTTATTAGCTTAAATATGTCAAATTGAACCAAGTTTGTACCTAAAGAAGTCAAGCCTGAGATAAGCCTAAATAAGCCAAGCTTGAGTCTAAATGAGCTTAATCTGAAATAGAACGAGCTTAGATTGAGCTTGAATAAGCCGAAATTTTTAATGAGCTCGACCGAGCTGAGCCCGAGCCTAAACCGAGCTTGAGCTTGAAGTTTCCAAGTTTGGAGAGCTTTGAGCTTAGATGAATGTAAACAAGCCGAGCCTCAACCTCGAAGAGCTCAAGCTCGGCTCGACTCTGCTCAAATACGCCCCCAACTTTATTTGATTTGGATTTTGTAAATATTGATCCTTCTTTCTTTTTAGGGTTGGGGGCCCTTTAGAAACAATCTTTTTACAAGGTAAAACACTGTAGAAATAAAGTTCCGCATATATTATCCTTTCCCTACCCTACTTTAGTAGGAACATCTTTGAGGCACTGAAAAAAAAAAAAAAGCAACATACCTAGTGTCCAAATAGCTCCCGCCTAAGCAGGATCTGGGGGAGGCCGATGTACGCAACCTTCCCCCTTCAGGGTATTATCCCTGAAGAGAGGCTGTCTTCGAGTGCTCCCAACCTGAGGGTGAGAACTTCCCATGTATAAATCTAAAAACCAGTAACACTAAATAATTTATATTACTAAAATTTAGTTAGCTAAAATTATTATTTATTATGTTACAAATAATATGGCATTTTTCTTTAAAAATTCGTTTAACTTTCGCCTATGTTTCTTTTTTTTCTAGAGGAACAGCTCATTATGTGCTGATACTTAGGGAATTTTCGAACACAAATGGAATATTCCCAGTTCTAAAAATGTTAATTGTATTTTAATTTATAAGTTCAACTAGACATATAATAATACATTATATTATAAAAATAATGTTAAATAATATTTTCATGAACAAATAAATAAATTATATCATATTATTAGTAATTTTTTTTGTCAAAAAAAGAGTCAGTCTCTTCAGGCAAGAGCAGTACCAGGTGTTAGTAGTTTGTATTGTAAAGTTAAGTAAAAATGGGAATGCATCCCACATTGGAAAAGAAGAGGAAGAGACACTACTTTATAAGTAGGTGTCTCATATAAGCCTATTAGTATGTTGGGCTTGTTGTGGGCTTAGGAGTTCATGTTGCTCTTTATGGGCTAAGAAAATTCTAAAATCACACACGCGCGCGCGCAGCGCTTATGGCACTTTTGGCGGCTTATTAGGTGGCACTTGGCAGCGCAGTGCGGGTGCAAGGGGCTTAGTACGGGACATACCACACCGAATAATAACCTTTTATTATTATTTTATCTACTTAATTAAATAAAATGATTTTCGGATATTAAAAATGATAAAACTACTAAATTCGGTTAATGGCAGTTTTTGGATTTCTAAGTGAATTTAATTCCGGTTAAATAATGTGCCTCTATATAAGGTTTGATATGCCCATTAAATTTGTCTGAATCATCTTCTTCTTATTTTATCTTCTTCTTTCTTAAGAGAGTTCAGAGGATTTTCTGGTTGTTGTTCTCTATAAAATCCAAGAAGACTTATTGCATCCTGGGGGTGTATTTGCTATATCTAAGAACAATCTTTGTGTAGAGAGGGCAAATAATACCTTAAAAACAGTGTTAAAACACGCCTTAAGCGTTAAGAATTTCCCCAAGTTACATTCTGCCATACCCATATTCTCAACACCAGGATGGGTGACCTCCTGGGAAGTCTTTACCCTCAGGTTGGGGGCACTGGAAAACAACCTCTCTTTAGGTTAACATCCTAAAGGGGGAAGGCTGCGTACATCCGTCCCTCCAGACCCTACGTAGGCGGGAGCCCCTGAGGCACTGGATATGTTCCTTTAAAAAAAGAGTCAGTCTCCTTACAATTGCATTGGCTCATGCCTTCTTTTACACTTGTATTGGTTCATGCCATCCTTCGAATATTATGAGAGGTCAACAATTAAAGAAATGCCAAAAATAATATAAGATCTATAATAAATTTTGAGTAAGAACTTGCACAAAATTATGCTTATTATAAGTTTTATATATATATATATATATATATATATATATATATATATATATATATATCAAATGTTAGATTTTAAATTTACAGTGATCTAAATATGTTAATATCTCGTTGTATATGTAATTAGGGGTGTAAATTAGCAGTGCTGGCTCGCAGGCTCGTAATTAAAGCTAGAAAGCTCTGCTGGCTTTGAGCTCAAGCTGAGTCTAAGCATAGCAAAGCTCAAGCTTATAGGCTTAGACGAGCCTTTTTTAATATAATATATTTGTTTTAATATTACCCAGTAAAGCCATTGGAATCTAAATGAGCCAAGTCTGAACTTAAACGAGCACAAACAAGCCGAAATATTGTAAACTTAATTCAAAACCCACAGGGTTTAAATTGAGCTGAGCCACGCTCGAGCTTTTGATGAGCCGAGCTCAAGATTGAACTTTTAAAGCTGGCAAGCTTCAAGCCGAACCCGAGCCAAGCTAATGTTAATGAGCCAAGCCTCAAGCCTGAGACTCAGCTTAGCTTAAATACACCTCTATATGGAATTTATACTTTTTCGGGTTAATTATGTCATAAATCCACACACATTGCAAATTGTATCAATGTTGTTGTTGTTGCAATTTACATTGTGTTAATTTAATTATAAAGTAAAATTGATACTAAATTAGAAACAAACTTTTGTTATAATCAGATTACTAGTAAATTTACATTTGATCAGGGGTGGACTAGTATGGGGTCACTTGTATCTGATATGATCGCATTAACTAAAGTTATATCATTAACTTAACTTTAATTTCACCAGAAAAACGAGATTGACACAATACAAATATAAGAACTAAATTAATACAATTAAAAGAAAAAAGGTTTTTGATCACAAAATAAAAAAAAAGGAAGAAGAAAGGTTAAATAGAAAAACAACTTTCCTTATAAAATGGAAAAGTCATTATTTTATTCCAAGCGGCCTCAATTTCGGCTCAAATGTTGAGGGTGTTCATTGATCCAAATCTAAACGGCAACTGCAATCTTGGACCAAATCATGTCGTTCAGTCCCATTTTTAGCCCTAACAGATAATTTACGGATTAAAGATATTCATCACTTTACACTAGTATCAATTCCACCAAATGAGACGGGTCACCATGAAAAATCTGCAACACTACCAAAGGAGAAAGGTCTAACCCCTGAACCGATTTCCCGTCTTCTTGAAAGAAAATCAATTTCTCCTGCACGGATAAAATGAATTTTTTTTTTTTTGGGTGATTGCTACAAATGATTCATGTAAGATAATAAAAGAAATATCACATAAACGAATTTCCATCAAACCAAACGGACCCAAAGATTTTCGAAGGATTCAAACACAAACTTAAGGATTAATAAATGCTAAACTTCTGTTGTTTCTGCATCACATGGATTTGAAACTACAACTAGTAACATTCAAACACATAAATTTAGCATATTTTGCTTGGCAATGCCGGGAGTTTCAGAGACGAGCAACTGAGCTAGAATCTGATTCTGTATATAGCAAGGGAGGAGAGAGAAAATTACCATCTTCATTTCCACTTATACTTATGCATTTGTTAAATTTTATCGGACCTTTTCCACGGAGTTGTAACATATGAGGTTCACATATAAGCCAAAGTGGGTTTCCATCCTAAAATTAATTGGCATTAGATGAAGTAACGTTAAGCTTATATGTTGATCTCTTCTCTCTCATTACTCCTATGCGGGACTCTTACTAAACTCATGTAGTCTATGAAAATGGAACTCTTGAGGCCAGTTCGATACTATTTTCTATTTGCAATTTATAACTATTCTAGAAATCAAAAACCATAATCTAGAAACGATATTTTCTCATTTTTTGATATTCATTCTCAGTTCTTCCCTAGTTTAAGTGAAAAATAAAAATAGACAATTAAAAATGAGAAAAAATTGCCTGCAAAACCCGATTTTTGAGTCCTCAAAGACCAAAAATTAAGGAAAAAAAAGGCCTTCAAAGAAGCCTAAGGTAATCACCAATAAAGGAGGATAATCAACAACAACAAAGGCAGTGCTGCAAGGGCTCCTGCAAAACTAGGGTCTGAGAGGGAGAGATGTACGCAGCCTTTCCCCTTCAGAATGCAACCCTAACGGGAGGCTGTTTCCGAGAACCCCCAATCTGAGAAGCAATAAAAGAGGATAATCAACATACCTTAAATCAAGGAGGCAACAGAACGGAAGACTATATGCTCTTTGTAAACCCAAGGCAGGAACAGATACGTAGATCTCAAGCCCTAAGCAAGGTCACAACGAAGAACAACACAAGAGCCAACCCGAGGCAAAATCCCACGATTACAAAGAAAGCCTGAAAATAATCGAGAAATAACAAGATCAACAGCCGTTTTAGGTAAGTGGGGTTGAGGATTCGGACCTATGACCCCTTGTCATGGGATCTCTACCTTGATTGTATTCTAATACAATCCTAATTATCCCATATCGAATATTTTGCAGAGGAAATACCGAGTTATATAGAATAAGAGCTACTCCAGTCCTCCCCCATTGTTTTTTTGTTTTTTTTATCAGAAAAAGAAACATATTAAGAGAGAAAGAATGTTTAGAAAATTAAGGATAAGGTATTCTCAAAATTACAATCATGCTGATAATATAAAGCCTTCCAATCCATTTGTAAATCAACTAAAGTTATGCAGCCCAAGCCCCAAAACTCTTTATCTAAAGAACTCCTGAAGGACCACCATTTTCCCTTAAGAAATTAATTGGCATATATTAGTCTTGCAAAATCCCATTTTCTTTTCTAACCAAATACACCAAAGAATCACAATCTTGGCTGTGGAGAATAACATTAAGATGTCTTTCCTCTTTCCGAAGCCACCAACAACAACAACAGACCCAGTGTCTTAAGCGCTTCCACATATGCAGGGTCGCGAGGGGGAATGTCCGCAGCCTTACCCCTTCAGAGTGCTACTCTAAAGGAAGGTTGTGTCCGGGGACCCCCAACCTGAGGAGCATAATGGCATAAATCATAAAAGCAGAGACATAATGACATAGAAGCATCTAGGCATAAGAGCGAAAGGGCATAAAAACATAGAAGCAACGGCACAGAGCAAGCATAACGAAACACTAGAAAGCAATAGGCAATAAGCAATAAAACAACACACTACCATAATCAAGTAAATTTCTCAGCAAACGTAAGAGCCTAGGGGCACTAGTGTTAGATAAAATTTGCTCCTCTATTCTAAGCCTCTACATTGGCACCCTTATGCAAGCCCTCCACCGATCCCTATCTAAGCCCATCTAATCATGTAGGTTTAGGTGGTTGAGGCCATGTCGGATCGTCTCCATCCATCTCTTCTTTGGCCTACCTCTCCCTCTCCTTCTGAGCGTAGTATGAAGTTGTTCACATTTCCTGACACGAGCTACAGTCGATCTCCTCCTAACATGCCCAAACCACCACAAACGTTGCTCCCTCAATTTATCCTCGATCGGGGCCATAGCCAATTTGCCACGTATAACGTCATTTCTGATCCTATCCTTCCTTGTGTGTCCACACATCCATCATAATATCCTCATCTCCGCCACCTTCAGTTTCTGTGTATGATTCCGTTTCATTGTCCAGCACTCCGCATTATATGACATAGCCGGTCTCACTACAGTCTTATAGTATTTTCCTTTTAACTTTAACGGGAACTTTTTATCGCAAAGTACCGCAAAGGCTATCCTCCATTTATGCCAGCCTACTTTAATGCAGTTGTTGACATCCTTGTCAACTTCGCCGTCCTATTGTACCTTAGAACCCAAATACCTAAAACACTTCTTTTTAGTATTTTCCTCTTTCTTAAGCCATAGAACTTTATTAGAAGGATATCTTTACCCAATCTTAGGCTAACCCACATCTGGCCAAAAAGAGAGGATAGCTTACACCATAAATCCTAAAACACTGCATATTGCACAAACAAATAATTGTACATCTCTTCACTCTTGAAGCACATTACACAAATTCCTAGAGATAAAATCTTAAAAGGTCTCCATTTCTGCAAGCAATCTTTGAGTACTAAGCTTGTTAAGCAGTAAAGACCACATATAGGGACCTTAGCCTTCCAAGCATAAGGGGGAAATTTGGGATAGAGCCTCCTTTGCTATGTATCATTTTTACCATTAGATCGAGGTTTTTTGGCAAAATTTGCAATTAGACGTTGTATTTATATGATTAAGATTATTATGAGTTTGAAGTTGATCACCTTGCCCCGGGATTCAAACTTGAATCATGTTGTAAACCATGACAAGCCTCTATCTACAAATGGTGCAGGTGCAGGTGCAGGTGCAGGTGCAAGTGCAAGAGCCCTGCACGATCAAAAAATGGGTAAAAAAAAAATTGGCAAGTGTGATGAAAAATGATATTCCAAGCTGAAGAGCAACGCGAGGTAAAAATGAATATTAATAGATGCACCAAAGGTTGCAAGATTTGGAACAGAGAGAAGAAGACATCGCTGAAGAAACCCTTTTTAATTTGACAACCACAAAATCAAATTGCAGTTCACGGATGTAATGTAATAAACTATTGCGTCCGCATCTGGTTTTTGAAGGGAATGAAGTTGTTTTATGCCTCGTGTTGCAAAAGTTCAATTACATAGCTATATATAACCATTAATTTTTATGCTCATTTGATAGTTTGGACACATATAAAAACATATAAAATTTATGCTTTAGTGAATAAAATATAATATACAAGCATTATGGAGGGTGCTACAAAAGTATTACTGCTATGACTAACTTACAATCCATCACATACTAATAGTTAGATCATACAATAACCTTTATTTGATTCCATCTTGACAATACTGGGACACTAACTACTAACCATATGATTCCCAGAGCCAACCTGACGAAACAACTTAACTCCTTCTCTACGGGAAATAGGGGCAACGAGCTTCAAACCCAAGACCTCTAACTTTGGGGATGGATCGATTACAACTACACCAACTCTTATAGCTCATTTTGCCAGTTAATTAAGCAATATAAGTATTGAAGATTACCCAGCTGCTCTGAAGAGCTTAGTAACCTGGCTTCCTGCCCACACCATGGCCATTACTTTCAAAAATCTGCATATGAAGACGAAAAGTGCATCTCAATAAAATTTATTTAGAATTTGAATTTAACGATCTAACATGCCACCACTGAAACATAACCCACAAAGCTAGGAAATATCTCTATTGGGCGATAATGAACCACTTAAGCCCCAAAGAAGAGAGGCTATGTAAGGGTGATATCACCTATAAATCGGTGAAATTGCAAAAATCCATTTGTATGGGGCTTAAAGCGCTACAAACAAATTTATTCAGAAAACTGGGAAATATCAATAGAACTTATTCATGAAGTTAAATTTAACAATCCAAGTTGCCACCATTGTAACACAACACATAAAACTAAGAAATATCCCTACTGGGTCATAATGGACTACTTAAGCCCCAAATGAGAAAATCCCGTTTAAGGGTGATATCGCCTATAAATTGGCCAAACTGCACACGTCTATCTAATATGGACTTGCGCATTACAGAAAGTGCAAGCAGTGGCAGTTTTACCTTTTGACTGCAGCGAGATAGCCCATTCTCCCAGGTGCAGGAGCAAAATAGAACCTGCAAAACATCAAGTCGCCCGTCATAAATCAAAGGATCAGGTTCAGTGTACTGATGTTCATAACAGCATGAACAAGGATTTTGAACAATTGGAAGGAATACATAGATATCAATAACTCACCAGGCCAAAAGAAATGCAGTAAGATAGTAGGCTGTGTTCAATAATCCATATGACAGAATCCCTGATACTCCATATCTTCTTAATTGCTCCAATATTCTGGCACGTTATGCGCAAACTACTTATCAGTTTGAGGGGTGGGGTACGAGGAAGGTGATGCCACTTGAAACTAAATGAGGTTCAAAAGGTAAGCATTCAAAATTATCATTTAAGTTGGAATAAAAGCGGAGAAAAATTAGAGATACATGGAAGTGCCCAAGTGAGCAGAAAGCAGATGGAAGGTTACATAGTATTCTAACCTTAATATGCTAACTATAATGGCCTTAAACTTAATAGCTCATCTGCATTATCTTGCACGCAACATTGACCCTTCAACACGGGATCAAATTATGCTTCCTGGTCGTGTCAAGGTGTCAGGAAAAGCAAGGGGCTGCAGTGATTACATAACCATCGCGGCAATTGGATTGAGTTGTTTAAGAGAAGTTGCTTTCAAGTCTTATGTTTGCTAAAGGACTGTTATAATTGCTAGCTCAAAATCTATTATGTAATGGAAATAAATTACTCCATTTGATTCCAAGCTCTTTAAAAAGGACACGCATTTCATAGGACTCGTGTATTTACATAAAGTAATGCACAATACAAAATAAGGGTACCTTTTTGCAAGTGAGATATAACCTTCACATGGAGGAGACCTTAGGGTAACGCACTCTTTTATAGACCAGACAAAGTGCTAGAAACTATAACAACATAAAAGTAACAAAAATCAATGAATTGGGTAAAACGAAATGCACAAAATGAAAATGTCCAAAACAGGTCCGCTTGTAATATATAGATGGAATTTTTTGAATGTAAGTGGTGAACACCCAATCAGTACAATTTAAAGAACACTGGAATTGCCAGGTCCAAGCGATCGTGTAATGAACGGCATCTACCAACTCATGAATTAAACTTCGAAAGATAACAAGCAACAGGCCACCAGAAGGCTGATATCAACTTACTGATGAAAAACTTAGCCTTATTATAGACATATATGATATAACAGTGCAAGGCAAGAGAGAACAGTACTCAGATGTGCGTGATAGCCCTGGCTGACCTTCTTTCCTTTGCGCCAAACCTGAAAACTTGCAAACATATTCTTAACACATTTCCTTCTAATTGGCACAACAAAAGGTAACTAATGTCACTCAACCGCAGAACCTCGAGTCCAGGGTCTCCAGAACAACTTTGAGAGTCTGATATGCCATGAACCTTAGTAAATACAATGAGAAAGAACAAGTATGATGGCAAAGATAAGGATCTAGCCAAAATTAGCGAGAAATATTAGAAGAAAAGAACCGAAAATTCATTGATCGCAATGGAGAACAGAGTGTATAACAAGGGATGTCAACAGACCTTGGAACTTAATACCAACAACCTTGAAGGGTACTTCTACTATTGTTAAAATAGCAAAAGCGAAGTACGGCAGTTCAGTTGTTTTATATCATAGATGAGGTAAAGGTTTCAAATCTCATACTAAAAGTTTAATATAACAACGTTTGTAATTTTTTCATGAATTTATTTATTTCTTATGGACAGGTTCATTTACAAGGCACTAATGCACTGGATCCCATTAGAACTCCGAAATTAAGCGTGCTTGGGCGAGAGTAGTACCAGGATAAATGACCTCCTCAAAAGTCCTCGTGTTGCCAGCCCTATGAGGTTGGGGGTCCTTGGAAACAGTCTCTCGGCAGGGTTATACCCTGAAGGGGTAGGCTTGCATACATCCACCCCCCCGACTCTGCTTAGGCGGGAGCTCTTGAGGCACAGGGTCTGTTGTTGTTGTTATGGACAATGCACATCATGTGTTTGAATTTCTAGAAAAACCATTAATTGATCGAATGACTTTGAATCAATGATATGAAACATCTGTTTATGTTTCCTGTCATCCTACATAGAGTGATTGCATTTCTGATCTATCACTAAATGTCTGAATCAACAATATCCAACATATGTTTATGATTAGTGTCAGGGATTATAGATTATGAGATGCATTAGCCGTTCTGATCAAAAGAGGGAATGTACCACACAGGATGGAAAATTATAGCTTTCCGTCTAAGCATATTCAAGCATTTTGGTAATCCTATTGTGTTTAGTGAGTTTATTAGGAGATCATTTACCCCATAAACATAATATCCAATCTCATAATCTTAAGCATGAGCTCATTAGGAAGCGTGACAATCAGCTGAGTTGGAGGGTTTGACTCCTGTGGTTTTTACCCGCTTGAAGGATTATCCATGTAAATCTAGTGTTTGCTCCATTTCCTTTGCCCATTTTAGTACAAAAACAATGAAAGAATATTGCTTCCATATTTCTCGACTGTAAATATGGTGAGTTTTTCACTTCGTTAATTTCTAATGTTTCTATATTTGTTCAAATTGTTCCTTCTGATAAAACCATAGTCCCTTGTCCTTTTTTCCTCAAAATAGTCTTTCATATTTTATTTTATATCCAAATTGGAACCTCTGTAGGTCATCCATACTAGGTAAAAGTTAAAGGATTACGGATCAAATATACTACAAAACAGAACATGACGGACTACAGCAATAATAATACCAGCCTAAAAGGCTCCCTCCATGGCAGGGTCTGGGGGGAGTATGTACACAGTCTTACCCCTATAGGGTACTACTCTGAAGAAAGGTTGTTTAGAACATGACGGACTATTTAAAAAAAAGTGAGAGAGAAATATATTTGAATAAATTTGCAAACTAATGGAGCAAATAACTCGTATAGTGGTCTTGGAAAGTCTCTCAAGTTTCCATTACTTGGGAATTGTGGTACTAAGAAAGCAGGAAAATTTGTCTATTCCAGCTGAAGCCTGTCAAGGAATTAATTATCTCAAAAGCTAAAGGTAATGGTTGGTAGTCCGGGAATGATTTTATACTCTAACATGTCCCCTCATGCAAATGTCCATTGGGATTGATGCATGGTTAGTGTACAAGTCCTATCTTATACCTTGTGCTTAAATTATTTTAATATTGAGAAGTGGGGGTTATTGGGATTCAAAGTCGTGACTTTTTGGTCACAGGATTCTGATTCCATATCAGTGAAATAACTTTCCAAGAGTTTAAGCTGATGGGAAAAAGGCAGGAACGGTTTTACACTCTGACATGCGCCCTCACGCGAATACCCGTTAAACTTGAAGCGTGGACACTGCAACTGCCCATCTCATACCTTTTGCTTAAATTTTGTTAGTATACAAAGTGGAGGCTATTTGAATTCGAACTTACCACTTCTTGTCAACACGACTTTGATATCATATTAATGAACCAACTTTTATAAAAGCTCAGGTTGCCTGGGAATCGGTTTTATATTCTAACAACATAAATAGCTAATTTCGCAATCGTATATGTAAATCAGCTGCTAAAATCAAAAGCACTGAGCACCAAAACTCACATTGTCACTGCCACCGCTAATCGCATGGACTACACAGCGCCGGCCATGGGAACGAACAGAAACTCTCCTCTTCAATTGAAGCGTTAAAAATGGCGTAAAAACACTGTAGATACTTCTGCGGCCATCGTCATCGCGATACTGAAATTGAATTCAAGAAATTGAAAGGAGGAAACGGAGAAGATGATTGGAATTTGAACAGGAGAGAGAGAGAGAGAGAGTACCGGGTGATAAAGTGAGGCAGTTGATTCTGAGCGTCCATGGCGTCATTTTTGAAGGTCTGAGCGAGGAAGATAACACTATAACAGGGGATTTCATCTATTTTTTTCATTTTTGAGTAAATTACGAGCTTGTACCTATGTTTTGTTTGACAACAGGTAAAGACGGATAAACGAAGGTAAGGATAAAAGAAAAAAATATGAGATAATATTTTATTTTTATTTAAATATATTAAATTAAAAAGGATAAGAATAAAAAGGGGTAAATGAGTTATTCTTATTTGGTAATTAGGTAAAGAGGTAAGGGTAAAGAGGGGTAAATGAGTTATTATTATTTGATAATTGGGTAAAAGGGTAAGAGTAAAGAGAGTTACAGTTAAAATAAGGGTAAAAATGTTAAATTTTTAAAAAAAATTACCCTTACCCCTCTAACCCCCCAATTTGGGGGTTAAAGAAATTAGGGGTAAAGAAGGGTAAAGGCGGGTAAAAATTACCCTCCATTACCCCCCCTTTACCCTTCGAATAACTTTGTCAAACAAAGGTAGAAAATTACCCCTCTTTACCCTTACCCCTCTTTACCCTATTGCCAAATAGGGGGTTAGGGTTTATGTATTAATTTTTAAATTTATAATTTTTATAAAATAACTTTTTATTTTTAAAATTTATATATATTTAATAAAATAATTCAAAAAATAGTGCATAGAGGTGCAAAATAGCATTCACTTTCATTTTTTCACACTATTGTTTGAAATATTTTATTAGATATAAGTACATTTTGAACTAAAAGTTATTTTACAGAGTTTATAAACTAAAAAATTAATACATTAAATATTAAGGTATTAATACGTAATTTATCCCTTTTTATTTTTAGGTAAGTTAATATTAGTACCTTTGGCTTTGAGTGACTAATGATAATTTGCTTCCCCTTTGGCAAAAAAAATTTAAAAAAAAAAAAACAAAATAAATAGTACCTTAGATTTGATATATTAATTTTTTAATCCATAAATTTTGTGAAATATTTTTTAAGTCCAAAAAGCTACATGTATTTAATAAAATAATCTAAACAGTATATGTAAGGGTACAAAATAAGCCTCAATTTTCACTTTTTCATATTGTTATTTGGACTATTTTATTAAATACATATAAATTTTTAGACTAAAAAATTATCTTATATAGTTTGTGAGCTAAATAATTATTACATTAAACTTTAGCGTATTAATATGTAATTTACCCTTTATTTTTTTACATTGATAGTGTGATGGGGAGGGGATGCCAGAATAGAACGCGTGTATTTGGATTTGGCAACTATCATCCCATCCATTGGGAGAAAGCGTGGACCGACTTAACAGTGTACTTTATCACCAAATGCACTATACTTTGGAAAATTATCTAAGTACCCTAATGTTTCGAAATATACATTATGTACTTTGATATTTAAAAATTTATCTCTTAGGTAACTTGAAGTTTTAAAATTTTACGGCAAAATATAGTAAGACTCCCTGAACTTTTTAACTAAATACAACACACCCCTGCACTTCAAATTTTAAAAGTAGCTAAATGAACTTTATAATTAAACACAACACACCCTCTGCACTTTTAATTTAATAAAATAATCCCCTTAACTTTATAATTAAACAGAAGACACCCCTGCACTATTAATTTTATAAAATAACCCCTAAACTTTGTTATTATACACAACTCACCCTTCCAAACTTTGTTACTAAATACAACTCACCCCTTAAACATTAATAAATTTGAAATTAAAAAAAAGATACAAACTTTAAAATCTAAAATAAATTATGAACAAAATTTGGAAAATTTTTGAAAAAATATAATAATATATTTTTTTTAACTTTAATAAAAATTAGAATAATAAATTTAAAACTAAAAAAAAAACTATCAAATTAAAAATTAGGGATTTTTTAATTTTATATAAAATATAAGGACTTATGTTTTTAGATGTAATGTAAGAGCTTTATATCAAATTAAAAATCAGGGGTTTTTTAGTTTTATATAAAAGATAGAAAATTATATTTTTAGATAAAATGTAGAAGCTTTATATTTTTAGATAAAAGATAAGCAGATTTTTCGATACTTACATAAAATAATTATTTTAATTAATTATTGTAAAAGTATTATAAATTTTAGAACATAATTAAATATTTTTTAAATTTTTTATAAAAATAAGGTCAAATATAATAAATTTAAAAAAAAATTCCAAAATCAGATTAAAAATTTAAAACTTAAAAAAATATACAAAATAAAAAAATTTGAAAAAATATTTTTTTCAAAAGCATTGAAAATAAAATTTAAAATTATCATTGTATTTTTTCAAACTTTTTCCAAAAGATATATCTTTGCATAATTTGTTTCAAAATTTTTTTATTTCATACTTTTTTATTTTAAAATTTATTAATGTCTAAGTGGTGTGATATGTTTAGTAACAAAGTTCGGGAGGTAAGTTATGTGTAATAACAAAGTTAAGAGGGATATTTTATGAAATTGAAAGTATAGCAGGTGTGTTGTGTTTAATTGCAAAGTTCATGTAACTACTTTTTAAAATTTAAAGTGCAGGGGGTTTGTTGTGTTTAATTACAAAGTTCAGGGGATTATTTTTTGAAATTCAAAGTGCAAGGGATGTGTTGTGATTAATTGCAAAGTTCAAGAGGCCTTACTATATTTTGCCCTAAATTTTATCATCATGTACTTATTTACAAAAATTTCATATACTTTTGTTAAAGAATGTTAAAACTAAAACATAATTTCAATAATATATACGTATATTAATTAAAATTTGTTTTTTTTTATTTGGCCAAAATTTCTATTGTGATATATAATTTCGGCACTATATAGGTAGTTTGATGTAATTCCAACTAGAGTACCCAGGGATTGAATATCACAATAATGAAATTAGTTAGGGCAAAACGCTAGATACTCTCCTTTATGGCAAAACGCTAAATTGTCGCCTCTCACTATGTCAAAAATCTGAGCCTCTGCATAAATAATATTATGTCCCGGACTAGCAAAAGACGCTAGGGCCTTATCGGACCCTTACTCCTCTCCTTCTATTGATGTCCCTGGGAGCAGGGCCGACCTAATGTAATTTATAGGCCAACACTGGACCATGGTAGCATCGACCCCAATGGGGAATGCAACAATACTCTCTTCCTTGGTAGTATAGACCAAAACCTATGTAAAAACGAATAAATTACAGAAAAAATCCATGCCTTTTACCTTTAAAAAACAAAAGCCCCCCTCACTAATAAAATCAAACACTTATGGCCTGTTTGGTTTTGTTGTGAAAAACCCGCATTTTTCAAAATTATTTTTTGTAGAAGTACTTTTGTAAAAAGTATTGTTTCAAATAAACAATTTGTTTTAGCCCAACCAGTAAAGAGGGACTATGGCATTATTACAAGTGTTTGGCCAGTGTTTAAATTTTTTTTTCTAATTACCAGAAATGATACTAAGTCTTTTATAGTTGAAAAAGATTACCCAACATCTATTTCAAATACCTAATATATTTTTTAAATATTTAAGATAATTTTTTTATTATTTAAAATATTTTCTAAATATAAAATATCTTTTAAATATTTTTTAATATTTCTAAATAATTTTTTAAAAATAATTAATTTTTTAAAAACTTAATTTTTTTAAACATATAAATATTTTTTCGAACACTTAAAATATTTTCTAAAAATTATTTTTTAAATATATAAATTACTTTTAAATACATTACCAGAGTTTGAGTTATTTTAAAATATATTAACAAGTTTTAGTTTACTTGAACTAAGTTTTCTTAATTATTCAATTTGTACATCTACTTCGGCTTAAAAAGAGAAGTACCAAATTTTTGCTCCTCCTTAAAAGCACAAAAAATAACTTATACTTTTAATAAAAAAATACTTTTTCATGGTTTTTTAAATACCCTTCAATTTTATTGTTAAAAATAGATTTTCTACTTTTAGACAAAACATATATGTTTTATTAGTTAGGAAAAAGAGATGTGTTTTCCATTTTTTTGGCAAATAATAAGAGAATTTTTTTATATTTACACAAAAATAATTATTTTAATTAATTACAATAGTGATGTCATAAATTTAGAAGATGATAAAATGTTTTTAAAATTTTCACAAAAATCTTATAAGATTTTTTGTGACTTAGTTTTCTTTGAATTTTTTTTTTTTTGGATTTTATTTATTAGATTGATTGGTTTTGGGCCGGGGGCCAATATTTTTGATTACCTTTGATACTGTTTGTACAGAACCTTTTGTTTTATATATGAGAATTGCGCTTGCCTTTTGGAAAAAAAAAAAATATATATATATATATATATATATTAATAAATTAATCATTAAAAAATATACAAAATTAAAGATTTGAAAATAAATTATGGAAAAAATATGAAAAATCAAATTTAGAAAATATCATTATATTTAAATTTTTTTTTTCCAAAAAGCTAGTTTTAAATTTAATTTTTTTTTTATTTCATACATTTTACAATTTTAAATTTATTAATCTAATTTTAAAATTATTTAAAAAAATATTATATTATATTTATGAAAATTTAAAAAATATATTTTTAAATTTTATAAACTTATAATATCACTACTATAATTAATTAAATTAAATTATTTTTGAATGAATATAGAACCTCAATTTTTTTTGCTAAAAACACAAAACCTCATAATTTTTGCCTCAAAACATAAAATCTCTTCTAAAAATAAAATCAAACATTTAACTTTTTTCTTTTAGGGGGCATTAATTTAAACTAAAAAGTAAATATTTTAAAAATAAAAAATTTAAGTGCTTAAATTTATTTACGAGTTAATTTTTTTTATTTTTGAAATAAAAAATAGTCATGTAATTTGCATGGAAGAAAAAAAGCCATAAACGAAGCTATTTTAAATGACACGGCCACTACACTTATAAATATTTTTATAGCCTATCTAACATAAGGTAATTTAACTACATTCAATAATATTAATTTAATAATTTAGTTTAATAATTATAAATATATTATGTAGTTATCAGTACCAACCACAAGGTGTAGTATGATATATTTACAAGTTAACAAACTAATTGTTGACAAAAAAATCATCAATATAATCTAGTTTACCCATTTAATAATTAAGTTAGATAAAATTTGAGAATTTCTAACCCATTTAATAAAAAGGTTGGATTTAACTGACTCAATATCTAAAATTCTAAGCGTAATATAAGGGGTAAATTATAAAAAATTTTCTCTTTTTTGCTTCAAAAGTAGAAAATCTCCCTCACAAATAAAAGCGCTTACAAAATTCTTTCACTTTTAAAAATTTATTACTTAACCCCCAAACTTATTTTTGACCATTTTGCCCCTTAAAAGTGAGGGGGTTAGAATGAGGTTTTATATTATTGGGCAAAAATTAGAAATTTTATGTTTTTAGCAAAAAAATTAAGAAAATTTTCTATATTTATAAAAATATAAATATTTTAATTAATTATAGTAACAATGTTATAAGTTTAAAATATAAAAAGTATGTTTAAAATTTTCATAAAAATATTATGAGATTATAATATTTTTTTTGCTGATGTTATAATATCACTACTATAATTAATTAAAATAATAAATTTTTATGAATGCAGAAATCCCCCTTTTTAAAAATATAAAAAAAGTCCTTATTTTTCTTAAAAATAGAAAAAGTCCTACCTAAAAATAAAATTAAACACTCAGGGCCTATTTGGGATTGCTTATTCTGAAGAAATAAGTAATTGTTTCCAAAAAAATCGCTTTTTTAAAATCTGAAGGGTGTGTGACAAATATCAAAAATAGCTTTTTATTAAAAGCAGAAGCTGTTTTTCTACTTATAAGCAGAAGTAGAAATTTAGTGCTTCTGATTATAAGAAGAAGCAGAATCAAAAGCTTAAAATTTTTAGGACAAAAATACTCCTACTCAAAATTAAAATTGCATCATACCCATTCATTTTTTAAAACGTAACCCTCTACACATTCAATTTGGTCCTTTTCCGTAATTTGACAAAAAAAAAAAACACTTTTCTTAAGCACTGACCAAACACTAACAATAATAAAATAAGCGCTTCTAACTGATCGAGCAAAATACAAACAACTTTTTCAAATCAACACTTTTTACATAAGTGCTTTTACAGAAAGTACTTTTAAAATAATTAATTTTTTCACAACAATTCCAAACAGGCCCTTAATCATTTTATTTTAAGGAGCAAAAGAATTAAAAAAAATTATTTAGGAGCAAAGTGATAAATTTTTCAAAAGTAAAAACATTTAGTGAATAATTTTTTATGAGAATAACCTTCTATTATTAAAATAAAAATCAAAAAAATTTTCTATAATTTACTCCAACATAAATACAAACACGATAAAACACAACTTCACTGGTGTTAAATGACACGGGCCGCCTGTACTTTTCCAAATTTCCATGTGTCCGCGAAGAAGTCACGTATAAAAAGGGGTTTAAACTCATTAGGGCTGCGCATTCTCCTTCAATTTACTCCTCTTTGCTGCATCACAGCATCTTTGCCGGCGCCGGCGATTATACTTCTCCGGTGAGCATTCTCCCGCGAAATCTAATCTTCTTCGCCGCTTAGGGTTTCGTACGGGCTGTAGCATCTGCGGTATTTGTCATCTGTTTCCGTCACAGGTATGATCTTTCAATCTCTCTCTATGTAACTTCATCTGTGGATTTTGAGTGTGTTGAATTCATACGGCGAAAGAGCCTCGCCTAGCTTTTTTTTCCCTAATCGGAAAAGGAAATATCATTAAGAGTGCAAAATTTATAAAGATTTAAACAACAAGATGCCCTCAATCATCAATTATAGCGTAAAAATTGATTAGAGAAAGCCTTCCAATATCAAAAATAGTGTTATATTAGTATAGCACTTGGTAATCCAAACAATCGAACCACTCAATCAGCTCAAATATAGTAGTATATTTGTATAAAATTTGGTAATTTGTACAAGAGTATATGATTTACAAGTATAACTATAGGATAAGGGAAGGTAGGGGGAGATAGAGAGATAGGGCTGAGAGATAGAGAGAGACAGGGGAGGGAGAGACCTAGAGACAGAGAGGGGAGAGAGAAAGCTCAAATTAATTGATTCATACCCTACCTCTACAATGAAGCCTCTAGTTATAGAGTTAGGGGAGGGGTGTAGTTGGTATTAAAGGACTTAGTCTATTTATAAATACCTCAACTGCCCCTCACTTAATCACTATATTTTAGATCATATCACAATCCCTCTGCAAATCTGCCATAGCTATTTTGTTATCCACGAACGAGGATAAGTATCGAAGTTGGGTGGATTTGTTTTCGATTCAGTGTGTGTTTCCTCTTTTAGCAAATCATGTATGACTAGGGCTTGAAATTAAAGTGATTCTCCTAATTTTAAGTTTAATCAAATAGACCCAAAACTAAATATACTATTCTTTCTTTTTTTGGATGGGTTTTTGTGATTAGGAGAGTTGAACTCGAGATCTAAAGAGGATAGTGGGACCAGAGAGTTGTGGGAATCATGGGAAGATTTTTAGAGAGTTTTGTGGAGTTTTTTGAGTTTTCTGATGATTTATGGTGAGGTAGAAGGATAGGGCTAATATCACATGCTTGTCGTCATGTGTCATTTGGGATTCCTATGGCCAGAAACATTAAGGGTGAGTAGTTCGGTTTTTGTGTCTAACCAGACGATTGGGTTACTAGGATTCTCAAAGCTCTCCGTTGTAGGTGACCCAATATTCGATTGAGTGAGAGGCTCAAGGGCAGATTGTTCATGCTAATGTCCTTTCCCTTGCATATGACATTTTTTTGTGTTTTTGGTAAAAGAACAATATTTGGTAGCAACCTTTTCCACCAACTCTCACTGTTGGCAGTATAATGTTTGTAAACAATTGGCCCCCCACTCGATGAGAGAACTTGTTTGGCCATGGAGTAGAACTTCAAAATTCTTAAGTTCTATGTTCCTGTCTCTTTCTCATCCATCCGCTTTCGTCAAGATCATCAGGTAATAACGAGCTGCGTAGTTATTTGCGTGACGTGTCAATATGAGTTTGTCACCTATTTTGAGTATTGTGAGGATTTGGAGCATTGATTTTGAATTCAAATCGGTCCAAGCCGTTGATTTATCTTTTATTAGGTTGTAGTAGACGGTCGTAGCCCATTTTTCCATTCCGAATCCATTGTCTTCTTCTACCTTGAAACCCTATTGCGTTGTTGTCACTCTCCACTAGGAGCTTCAGTGTTTGGAGTTTTGATTTTTTTTCATCCAAAGTCCCTTTATGGAGTGGGTGCTAATTGTTGGAAAAATATTATACCTGATACTCCAAAAATAAGAGTCCGCAAGAAGGGTTGTTATTAGTGCAGTGCTTTTACTGGTAATGCATAAAATCCCTTGGCAGAATCCAAAGGTAACAGATTTTAGCGGGAATAGTCCACGCCTGAGCTGCTCGCCCACTTGAATATTTAGTCACCAATGTAGGGAGAGCTTTGACAATCCTAGTAACCCAGTTGTTTGGTTATATGCCAGAACTGAACTACTGACTTGTAATGCTTCTCGCCATATAAATATCGGATGACCTATGACCTACATCACATGTCAAACACATGACATTAGCCCTAAAAATGCCTCTCTACCTCCCCACAACTCGTTATAAGACCACTCAAGACTCCCCAGAGCTCTCTAAAAGTTTTCCTAAGATTCCCCATCATTGTTTATAAAAATACTATATTGGACATGCAATGGTGAGAGTTGGCAAGAAAGTTTAATACTGGGTATTGTGCCTTTATTGTTAACACTAAAACGCCTTGGGTGAATTTCGAGCAAAAGGACGTAAGTGGGAACAATCTGCCCTTGTGCCTCTTGCCCACTTGAATACTGGGAGAGCTTTGAGAATCAGGGTAACCCAATTGTCTGGGTACACGCGAGAATCGAACTACTCGCCCTTGTTGCTTCTCTCCATATGAATACCGGATAACCATGAGTTACATCATACGCCAAGCACGTTATATTAGCTGTATAAATACACTCAACTCAAGTCCTCAGGAGAACATTCCTCGGAGCTCTTTAAAAATCCTCCCGATATTCCTCACAATTCTTTGATCCCGCTCTCCTCTTTAGTGCCCGAGTTCCGCACTCCTAATCAAAAGAACCCATTCAAAAACACTATATTAACTAGATGCTCTAGGTTCTGTCAATATTTTTTAACTCGTCAAAAACCAAAATTAAGTTCATAGTAGGTCTAATTTGAACTAATGAAGTGATGTCTTCGTAGTTGTGGCCCAAGATTGTTAAAAATCAAGCAGAACCGTGACAATGAGTATAGATACAAAATAATAGATTAAGAGATGAATTTGATGAAATTTGAAGTTAATGTTTTACTTTAATTTCAAAGTGATATTTTAAGGAGTTGCCGTAGTATTTACCCTATTAAAATATCCTTATGCTCATCTTATCCTTAGTTTCTTTGTACATTTTTTTTGTTTTTTTGCCAAACGGCAAGATCTGATATATTACTCAAACTGAAACTCAAACATATTACAGCCATGAGGTCCAAAGACAACAACCCACTCCGGGCACCAACAAAAGCCCAAAATCACCGCTCAATCTTTACTTTAAGAATTTGATGAAATTGGAAGTTAATGTTTTACTTTAATTTCAAAGTGATATTTTTTTTTGGTACATTTTTTTCCTCTCTTAATGATATTTCTTTTTCCGATTAAAAAAAAAAAAACCCCTTCTGCTTCTCAGGGTTTATTAAGAAATCTGATTTGGCTGTGTTTGCTTCCTTACTAGGTAGTCTTTGTACTTTGACCTGTCTCGTCATTTTAAAGTTGTTTTTCACTCTAATTTCCTGGCATATTTACAATTTAACTTGAATGTTCAAGCGATTGTGCTACTTGCATGTAAAGTTTGAAATGCAGAACCCTTATTATCATTGTGACCTGTGAGTTCTATATCATTGCGTTGTATTACAGAATGGATCATCGTTAGCTTCGGCATGATGCTTCATCACCTCTGTCTAAATAATTAGATTTTTATCGTTTATATGAGTAGAATACTTCAATTTTGCAGCCATTGTATGGCTCTTTTTACCCCGCAATGCGAAACATGTATTGTGAATGTGCTTCCATTTCCTATTTAGAAGAGTTGATCCTTTTTTACTTCATCTCATTCTAGACAGAATTTTACAAAAGAGTGGACCGCACACTTCGGACATATGTTTCCTTTTCTGAATTTGTAGCATTGTGGTCATATGTTGCTAATTTCAGATGTTTAGTTTGACCGAAGCTGGAATGAGTAATTTTTATTTGCACACTAGAATTTCTGATATTGGGCAGTTATTGAAGGATTTTTACAAGCAAAATGTAATAGTCAGCTCTAAAGGAACATACCCAGTGCCTCAAGGGCTCCCGCCTACGCAGGGTCTGGAGGGGCGGATGTACGCAGCCTTCCCCCTTCAGGGTATTAACCTGAAGAGAGGCTGTTTCCTAGTACTCCCAACCTGAGGGTGAGGACTTCCCAGGAGGTCACCCATCTTGGTACTACTCTTGCCCGAGCACGCTTAACTTCGGAGATCTAATGGGATCCGGTGACGGCGTGTTGGTGCCCTCTTTTGTGTAATAGTCAGCTCTATGCATGTCAAATTACAGTTTCATCAATTTGTGATCTGTAATATTTGCAAGCACAGCCTTGTTTTGATACCGATCTTTTTACTGGTCATCCAACCTTAAGACTCATCCATATTCATTGTGGTTATGTGCATTGTGTCCAGGAAACTGATAGTCTGTTCATCTGTTGTGTGTAGACGAAACCTTGTGAAGGTCTTTGCTGTTATCCTAAGCAACCATTGACCGTCACAAGGTACTGGAACGTAGTTGCTAGTCTGCTATAAGGAAGACACAACCAAGAACTAAACTTGGCTTAGTTAACTTGTAGGCATGTTTGGTTGAGGGGACCGGGGTTTGATGGTTACCCCCTTGAAAATTTCCCCTGTTTCCCCTTGTTTGGTATACGAAATGAAGGGAGTTAAATATTACCATGAAGTGAAAAGTGTTGCACTGGGTGACCATCAAATTATATTGCGTGACTGGTGTACCAGGTTGACCCTTGATCCGGTCCCTCTGAACTTGCTAACGAGCCAACTTGATTTCGGGCTTTATATAAACGTGTCAGGTTGACCCAAAATGTACATGTGTAAGGCCATGTGTTCAGTTGTTTGGATTTACCCAAGCCAACATGCTCTTTTGACCCATAGTAACCTAGTCGACACGACATGAGTTCAACTTGTGTAGTCAGCATGGCCCATTGGTCCAATTGAGCTAGACCAGGGACAATCCCTATGACCCAAATTGACCTGTCCTGTACTTGAAACAACTCAAGGAGTTGAGTTGGGTTAAGGAATTTTCACCTTTGATCTGACCTTTATTTGACACATTTGTATGGTCCACGGCCACCTGCCTGTGTCTACCCATCAGTACTCGAATTTTCACCTTTGATCTGACCCTTATTTGACACATTTGGAAGGTTGTTGCTGAACTTTTTTTTCTCGAACATAAAATAAACCAAACCAAACCAAACCAAAATGCAAAATTAAGGCTTGCATATGTGTGGGTATACATACATATATGTATGTACATGCATGCACTAAACTATTGTTACTGTAACTCATTGCCAAAATATCTTCTTTGAAGAATGGAAATATGTCCAACTAGTACCTGGTGGAAAAATAAGCTGTGTGTGTAAGATGGACAGTTTATAGCTGTTAAATCAATGCATAGCAGCAGTTCCTGCCTGCTTTTGAATTCTCAAGCCCCTAACTCATGATCATCATCTTGGTAAGATATACATTTGCTGTACTTCATGTATTCTTCCGACCATCCATGACTAGCCAACATGATGCTGTCTGCACGGTTCTCCTTCCTGCCTGCACAGCCTGAATATTTCAAAATTTTGGCTGCTTCTTGTTTGTAGGCCTGGATTTAATCTATAAATTCCATAACACTAGCAGTATCTAAAAATTGAAGGAACTTTTATCAGGAAAGTTGTGAATTTTGGTATCTTGCTAAAGCTAGAGCTTTAGTACTAGCATGGCATCCCTTCTTGGTATTCAGTGGAGAAGCATTTTTTTTTTTGGCTCTTCGTCCACAAACAAAGAGTGAGAAAGAAGGATTGGGCTCTTGTATTAGGAGTGCTAGATTTTGTAAATTTGAACCATACGCAATAAAGATTTGGAAAATTGTGTATTGTGGATCAGAATTTAAAGTTAAGGAAGTTCGTATCTTTAACACTCAGGCTTTTGTAATTGAAAAGGGAGAACATATGATCTGTACAGTGCACGAAGTTGAAGCTGTTATTTTCTTTGCTCCTCACCTTGATCTTACTGGTGATAGGGATGCTATTGCTAGCACAGTGTAGAATCCCACTGGCGATACAGGAGCCATTATCTGGCAAATTAGAGGTTAGCTTAGCTAGTTTAAGCCTGTGAGTTTCTGTTGCTTATGCTTCAATTGTTTGGGTTGCATCATTGTTGCCAGTGTGAATAAGTATTAATATATACTGGTCTCTCAGAGTCGTTCATGTTGCAGGCATTGTACATGTGGAAATAGCATGGATGATATGAATCTCTATGACTACTCTGAAATTCTTTTGGCTATAAGTAGTATTTGCTCTCAATGTCTTGAAACTGAGATGGGATTTATCCCTTCTCTCATTACCGATTGAACAGAAACATCTTTATTAATGGCTGCGAAACAGAAACACCATTTATCCTGATCTATCATCGCATCGTTACAGCATGCACCTTAGTAATTATGTCTTCTTTATGTGGAAATATCGTAGTGCTATATAATATTGTGATGTCCTTGTTTTGTTGGTCTTGATCAGATCCGTATTTTGCGTCTGGCAGGTTTTGAATAATTATCTCCTGTCAAAATATAGCTGAAGTGGCAGCAGTAGCAATCACTTTCCTGGACTCATAGAGCCATTAGTGTGAACTGATGGCTCTTAACATGTGTGTTCGTTTTATATCATATGAACCAGAGCTAGAAGGTGGGCAACCACTTTTTGTTTCATCCAACTGTCTTCCTATCAAGGCTTCCAGATTCGAACCTGCTGGGCATGCTTTTCACTCTGCTGCCCTTAGACTTGGTGGTTACTGTGAAGAAGACGACTCAGAGACTGATAGTGAAACTGCATCCAATGATAAAGATAAGAGTTATATGCCATCATTTGATTCATACAGCAGTAAAGGTAAAAAGAAATCGGGGAGTGAAGGACAGCAACAAGATCATTATGCATTGCTGGGTCTGGGACATTTAAGATATCTTGCCACAGAAGAGCAAATACGAAGGAGTTACCGTGAGACTGCTTTGAAATATCATCCCGACAAGCAAGGTGCCTTGCTTCTTGCCGAAGAAACAGAAGCTGCAAAACAAGCGAAAAAGGAGGAGATAGAAAACCATTTTAAAGCTATCCAGGAAGCTTACGAGGTTTTAATCGACCCTGGGAAGAGACGAATTTATGACTCAACAGACGAATTCGATGACGAGATACCCACTGATTGTGCACCACAGGACTTTTTTAGAGTATTTGGCCCGGCTTTTATGAGGAATGCTCGGTGGTCAGTGAACCAGCCCGCCCTTTCTTTGGGAGACGATAACACTCCAATAGAGGAAGTTGATAGGTTTTACAATTTCTGGTATGTCTTTAAAAGCTGGAGAGAGTTCCCACATGCTGACGAGTTTGATCTGGAGCAGGCTGAATCCCGTGACCATCGGAGATGGATGGAAAGGCAAAATGCGAAACTTAGTGAGAAGGCCAGGAAGGAGGAGTATGCCCGTGTACGTACACTTGTCGACAATGCATATAAGCGAGACCCAAGGATTCTTAAGAGGAAAGAAGAGCAGAAAGCTGAGAAGCAAAGGAAGAAGGAGGCCAAGTTTCTGGCCAAGAAAAGGCAGGAGGAAGAAGCTGCCAGGGCTGCGGAAGAAGAAAAGCGCAGGAAAGAAGAGGAAGACAAAAAGGCTGCCGAAGCTGCTTTGCAGCAAAAGAAGGTCAAGGAGAAAGAAAAGAAGCTGTTGCGTAAGGAACGGAATCGCCTTCGAGCACTTGCTGCACAAGTTGCACCTCAGAATTCCTTCGATGTATCTGATGATGACGTGGAAAATCTCTGTATGTCACTTGATATCGATAGGCTCCGGGACTTATGTGACAAGATTGATGGCAAGGAAATCAAAGAACAAGTAAACTTTCTCAAAGATGCGCTTGGGCGTAAACAAAATCCGGAGGCTGAGAATAAAGCTGGGGAGAAGGCCCATAAGCAAAATGGTACAGTGGATTCTAGTAGAGATACCTTGTTAGCTGGATATGAGAAGAAAGAAAAACGTTGGGGTAAAGAAGAGATCGAACTTTTGAGAAAAGGGATGCAGAAATACCCGAAGGGAACCCCACAGAGGTGGGAAGTTATATCCGAATTCATCGGGACTGGCAGATCCGTCGAAGAGATTCTGAAGGCAACTAAAACAGTTCTTCTCCAGAAGCCGGACAATTCCAAGGCCTTTGACTCTTTCCTTGAGAAGAGGAAACCCGCTGTCTCAATCGCATCCCCGTTAACTACTAGAGAAGAAGTTGAAGGAGTTCCAAATATCGATACTCCCGAAGCTCAGGCTGCTAAGCCTGAAAGTTCGAACGTAACTTCAACTAGCGGAGCTAACCAACAACGTCCAGCTGAACCAAACGGCACAAGTACTGGCTCTGCAACTTCTGACCAGGATGTATGGTCGGCTGTTCAAGAGAGAGCTCTCGTTCAGGCTTTGAAGACCTTCCCAAAGGAAACCCCTCAGCGCTGGGAGAGGGTTGCAACTGCTGTCCCTGGAAAGACTGTGAATCAGTGCAAGAAGAAATTCGCCTCACTCAAGGAGAACTTCAGGAGCAAGAAAAATGCCGGTTGAGAAGTGTTAGGTCTAGTCCTGCCACTAGAGATCGAAGCTTTGGCTAAGGAGATAGAGTCTTAGCATCTTCTCCCACCAAGAATTTCTTTTCGACTCAATATGCGCCTCTCCAGGACAAGCTCCATCAGGATTGATTTGTCCAAAGATGCGAAGTCGATGCATTTTGATGGGCGCTGGCTTCGTTGATATTCCTTCTATAATGTCATCTATAAGAGGTATCCCTATATCGCATCTGCTCGATTTTATTTAGTAGTTTTATGTTCTACAATTGGTGCACTGAGAGCTGCTTGTTGGATTATTTGTTGCCTTATACACTGAGATTGAGATTTGTTATACCATGGGAAATTTTTGACTGATAAATTAAGGAGACAACAGGGAATATGTTTCTTAGATGCACCAACAAAATAATCTTTTTAAGTGTTGACGGAACCTTTTGCTTTCTGAATTTTTGATTCTTGTGGAAATTTTAGTGGGCTAATGTATTGTCCCGTGAGTTGATAAATGGATATATGTATAAGTAGGCTTCATTCTAAAATTAATTAGCATTAGGTGGAGCAATTCCTTTTTTCTTTTATCCGGGGTGTTTGGCCCAATTTACGTGAACCTCTAGCTGGTCCCTGAGTGGCATTCTACACCTACTTAGAAGTTTCCGTGGCTCCTAGGAATTATTTGCACTTGTGGCAAGATTCGAAGTTTAGACCTAATGCTTCGTAAGGCATCAAGTCTGATTGTCTTGGGCTGTTAGGTTTATATGTCGATTTCTTCTTCATTACAACTTTCATGTGAGATTTGTTACTAGACTCACATGCGGAGGCCGTAACAATTTGTCAATGGAAAATACTTTTTATTAGATACTCGGAAATTATTTGAAGCCTTGTTTCATAGTGTAAAAGGTCAGCACGAGTTGTTTGAGACTCATTACAAAACCCTATTCTCTAGAATAAGGCTGGTAAAGCCTAGTATAACACAATAACCTAGCTCCTTGACACAGTTTACCATCTCTGTATTAAAGTGTTGGTCATATTTGTGACATTTCAAGGTAAACATGAGTACAAGGCAATCAAATTACTGATAAAATACAACACGATTACTGTCTCTACTAGAGGTGTTCATGGGTTTGGGTAAACCCGAGACCCACCCAACCCACTTAATTTGGGTTGATTTGGATTGGTCCTTTGAGCTAACTGGTTCTTATTGGGTAGATACAAATTGACTTATAGGTTTTGTGGGTTTTTATTGGGTCAACTCATAAGCCCATTATACCCAAGCCTATTGCGTTTTCCGAGGCCCGTTAGGTTTAAGTTTTAGTAGGTACATTCCCTCGTATACTTAGATGCAATATGTAATGGATCTTTGGGAATTTATGGGGGGCCATAGGTTACCCATATGATCTATTGCAACTAGAACTGGACCTGACATATGAAAATGTTCTCTATGGGTCAGGGTGGATCGTGGACCCACAATTGTTGGTTCTTAATGGGTTGGCAAACCCAACTCAACCCACCCATTGAACACTCTTAATCTCTATGATAGAAGTGGTTTGTTTTTTTACTCTTTTATTGTCTTTGTTTTACTCCTTGCTCGATAGAAATGATAACCCATCCTCGGATGAGATGAAATGAGAGAGCAAGCATAGTTAGATTAAATTTATAAATATGTATAGGAAGGTAAGGAGATACAACAAACGGTCACCAACATCCGAGGGAGGGTGGAGATGAGTTTCGAAGCTTAGACCTCATGTTTGGGAATGAGTAGCAATACCACTACTCGGAACTCAATAACCCTTGACATCCCGAGATTAGAAGGGCATATCCCAAAAAGGAATGTGTATGGGATAGCCATTCAACAAGTTTTAAGGTCTCGTCAGGTTTTAGCCCTATACGATTTATGTTGATCCTTCTTTCAACAACCACCGCCACCTAGTGCCTCGCTGATCCGTCTTTCCAGTACCTTCTATGTTAAAATTTTCCTTCTGTAGATCTCCCTTTTGACGTTTCGGAGCCCTTTTGTAGATGGGGGGGCAGCCTTTCAAAGTGGAAGTGGTCCTAAGGTAATTGAGTACATCAAGTTGCCTCATCACACTGTTGGTCCCTCAAAGACTAATCTTTCACTTACTTCAACAATATTTTCTTTTTCTTAGGTAAACACCTAATTGGACCTTTGACCTAGTTTGACCTTCTTTCCTTTGGCACATAAGAGTATTTTTTTTCCTTTTTCTTTGAACTGTTCAAGTTTAGAACGTGTTTGATCAAATTGTGAAAAAACTGTTTTTTTTTCATAAGCACTTTTGTAAAGAGTGTTTCAATAAGTTGCTTCTGCTTTAAAAGAAGAGTAATATTTTTTCTATTTCTATTTTTGCTTTGAAGAAGAAGTTTTGTTTTTCTATGTCTACTTAAAAATGGAAAATTAACTTTTACTTAAACTGTTTTTCGAGCCAAAAGTGCTTTTTTTTTTGATAAAAATTTCTTCGTACAGTAAATAGCTTGCCAAGACAAGCCTTTAGATACAGTGAACCTTAACAACAACAACAACAACAATAGACCTCGTGCCTCAAGGACTCCCGCCTAAGCGGGGTCTTGGGAGTGGATGTACGTAGCCTTACCCCTTCAGGGTGTAACCCCGCAGGGAGGCTGTTTCCGAGGACCCCCAACCTTATAGGGTTGGCAGAGGACTTCCCAAGAGATCACCCATTTTAGTACTATTTTTGCCCAAACACACTTCACTTCGGAGTTCTAATGGGATCCGGTTGCAGTGCATGCTTAATTACAGTCGACCTTCATTCAAGCAAATAAAAAGAACCATAAAAAATATGTCAACTTTAAATTGCATCTACGTTTAGTGGAGACTCAACATATGAAACAGGAAATTGAAGTTCTTTTCAAAAGCAAAAGGCAATTTGCAAACAAGTGAAATTGGTGAAGGAATCCACTTTCTATCTTCATTTCTTAGAAAGCTAATAGTGATTCTTTTCACCCCAAAGATTAGGATGCATATTGCCAAGAGTATGCTTTCATCGCCCTCGCTGGTCCCGTTTTTGTCCCAATAGTTAGGGTGGCAGTTGGCCAACCTCGAGACGCGGGTTCGAATCCGGTATCCCCTGCCTTCAGGCTTTACCAATGTGGAACAAAAATGTTTTCACCGCAATCTTTTTAAAGTTATGATATGTGTTGAGTTATAGATGAACCAGGATGCGAGTAAGAGGATAGTGGTGGAGCTAACGTTATAGCATTGAGGGCGAATGTCCAATTGACTTTAGTATGAGGCTTCGTTTTATATGTAGGAAGTAAACGTAGGAAGTAGAAATTCATGGGAAGTACAGATTTGGACTCTTGTTTGGTTGGCAAGAAGTTGGCAAAATGCGGGAAGTAGAAATTGCTTAAAAATTTCCAATTCCTTTAAAACGTAAGAAGTAACTTACTTAGCCCCCTAAGTAACTTCTAATTCTCTCGTTTTTAACTATCTTCTCTAAGAAAGTTTTATTTTCTATCCTGGCAACCAAACATCTTTTGCCCACTTTTTGGGAAGTTGACATAAAAATTAGATCCCCAGTAAATGAAGCTTCCCGTAGGAATTCAATTCCTGTGGCAACCAGACAAGGCCTAATACATATTAGGTATTTGGTAAAGGTATAGTTATTAGGTATTACATACTGTTTCTTTATTTGTATAAAAAATTGAAGTTGTCTGTTATCATATGTCAAAATTTTATAGGCTAATGTTTTTACCCCTATTGTTATATCTACTATAAAGAATAAAAAGTTCTTTTATGTCATTCCTGGTCCTTAGAATTGTAGTGCACAATAGCCTACAAATATTATCGTATGTTACTTATTTAGAAAAATATTAGTATGTCTTTATTTTGCACAGTTGTTGATTATAGACATACTTATATGTGCGAGATGTATTCGTTAATTATATAGTGTCTAAATAAAACATAACAACATTGTGTTTATAATATTCAAATGATATATTATAAATTATTACTACAGTCATTTTAGTATATACTAAAGTAAATAAATTTTCCGGATCTGCCACTATGAAAGGATTCATAGTTAGTAGCTCTAAATTGAATTGACTGTATTTTAACTACTAGAATAGAGGGCTCATTGGCTTGTTAATATGTACTAAAAGGAATTTGTACTTCTAACTGAAAATGATGTTATTAGGGCGTTTTTTGATAATTTCACTGCAATGTCAACATAACCACTAGACTTCAATTGTGTTTGTGTCTTGAGCAAAATGTTCCTGTAGAATATAGTAAGATTATCTTCCCTCCGTTGTCAATTATCTTTTTTAATTCTTTCCGTCTTAATATTACAAGGGTCCAAGCCAGCATCGGGGGGGTCTCTATGAACGATTTTAAATATTCTCTTAACATTGAAATAACTCATTTTAACATTTAATTTAATTAAACATACCCCTGGACTATTAATTCATATTAATTAGACTGCCTCTTTTAAAGTTGCCCTTTTTTATTTATTTATAATTTTGATAGTAACCAAAAGCACTTGCACATCACACGCAGTGTGAAATAGATAAGACTTATTTTTTTAACTTAACCAAGTGATATTTATATACATGTATCTGTAACGGTCGGTAGAGTTAAAAGTGTCAGTTGATAATTAATTTTAAGCCGTAATTTAAGAGATTTTTTACAATATTTATTTATTTATGTTATACTATCACACTAACTTATTTGTTCTAAAAAAGGAAAGGCCAGCACGTTTTATTCAGAATAATGTTATTGTTAAAACAAAACTGTTATTGTCGTAGCAAAATCATAGGTTTTAAGATAATTTTGACTCTTATTATTTATAAGTCACATCATTGCTTTAATAATAACAGTTTTTGACCCACTACGGCCTTGCTTCAGTGGTAGGAAACAAGTGAGGGAATAGAGTATTACTTTAAGTCAAAAAACTTGAATTCAATTTTTCCCTTGAACTTCTCCTTGAAAAACCCCTAATTTGACTGGCTCATGCAATGTGTGAATCGCTATATGGGTTGAAATTTACCAAAAACTAAGTTCCTCGTACGTAAAAAATTAATAATAATAATAAATAATTTGTCTAAATAATAATAACTTTCTATATTTATTTCACATAATTATATAAAAGGGGGGGAGGGGACTTCCTAGAGGGGTATAAGATAATACTATTTCTACCACTCAACGCTATTTCTCTTTATCCTTAAATTGGAGGGTTATGGATACAAGATTGCAATAATATCTTTTCCCCAAATTCATCCCTTTACAAATTTTAAATATCATAAAGTCTTTTGTTAACTAAAATACTCGGAATCATAACTAGTAAGGAAGAGATGAACTTCAAACCCAAGCCATATGCCTAGGTGGGTGAAATATTTGACACTACAAACTTTTACACGTCCAAAAGAGTAGTGTTAATAAGGATGTAAATGAGCCAAGTTGGCTCGAGCCTCGAGCCTGCTCGTTTAGCTTATGGAGCCGAGCCCAAGCCTATGCAAGCCTTGTTTCAATATAATTTATTAGCTTAAACAGTCACATCGAGCCAAGTACACAAGCCCAAATGAGCCGAGGCTGAGACAAAACGAGTCCAAATTGAACTTGAATAAGCCGAAAAATTGAATGTCTAGTTTGGAGATCACTGAGCCAGGTTCGAGCTTCATATTTAGAATTATGTAACCAAATTGCGTACCTAAATTTGGCATTTTCCTTGCCAAAATTTACAGATGAATAAATGGTAACTGAGCTTCATACCTAGAATATCAAAATTAGGAAAATGCTTGCAAAAATTTATTAAGACAGCTCCTACCATGAAATTTGTGCCAACTTCTTTACTGCATACATATTTAACATGCAACTTGGGTACCACCTTATGGAGTCCTTAAATGGGGGTAAAATAAGCCAAGTCGAGCCAAGCAACCCCTTTACAAACTCAAGCTCAATAAGCCTTATTAAACTCAAGTTCGAGTTGAGCTCTTATTGGAGCATTGGAACCTTTGTGACTCGATTCAATAAGATTTTAGTGTGCTCAATACTCGGCTCAGCTTGGCCTGTTATTCTAACTGAGCAGATTTGAGCTTGTTGTCGAGTTGAATCGAGCTCATAAATCATAACTAAGCTGAGTTTGCTACCAAGTCAAGTTCACTAGCGAGCAAAACTATTTGAGTTACCCTGGAGCCACAACTGAACTATTTTTGAGCTAATACCAACTATTAACGAACCCTTAATAAGCTAAGCACCCCCTTAATCGAATTTGGCTTGCTAAGCTTATTGAGCCTCTATTCATATCGAGTCCCCGTAACAATTACGAACGAGCCAAAATCAAGACTAGTTCGTTAACATTTTGGTTTGTTCACACCCCTCCCTGTCCTATTTGCATTAGCTTTGGGTGTCTTATCCAAGCATTGGCTGCAAATATATACAATCAAATATCAAGCAGAAGGCATTACATTTGTCATTCATCAAGTTCCCCCCCTCCCACTCAAACCACTCGTTAAATACATGCCCTAGGAGCAACTCTAGTACAGTACCACAAAACAACAGCCCGGACTTGAACAGGGTAAGATATACACAGCATTACCTCTAGACGATGCTACCCTATACGGAAACTGCTTTAAAAGAGCTCCAACCCTGAAAAGCGTAGATCGAACAATATTTATAAAATCTAAGTCAAATAAGCAGCATCAGACATGCAAATAACAATAAAACAATGTGAAATAAATACCAGCATCTCAAAATAGTGAGAAAATAGCAATACGGCTACAGATTTATGAGAACCATATAGTAACTCTAACAAAATTGCGATACCCCAAAAAAAAAAAAAAAAAAAAGAACCCACAATCAAGAAGTGATCAAGTAACTTCAAAATGCTCAATCAAAATGCAAATGCCAATAAAACCATGGCATGCCTCTAAGAACCATAACAAACAAACAAGTACCAATTACTCCCAGTGCAACATTACCGATACACGCAAATCGTATCTAATTTGAGTACTCAATACACGTGGTAAACCATCATCGAACATACGAACACGATCGTTAATCGTTTAACGTTATCTTCTTATGATCCAATGATTTTTTACCACGTTAATATCAAAATTAGCATAGAATTTACCTTTGCTACTAACCTTTTAGCTGTTTCTGTTGTACCTTACATAGCAGACAGCAATGGCGGCTACAACTGCTCCGGCAGTTACTGCGCCAACCACTGGCGCCTGCGCCTTCATCAACCGCCATAATCCTCCGTCCTCGTCCTCTTCGTCTTCGGTAACTGCATCTCTCTCCGTTACACCACCGTCAACGTTGCCGTCGATAACTGCTGGAGTAACCGCCGCTACCTTCTCCATCAGTCCGGCGACGAGCTTTTCGGATTCCTCCGATTTCTTCGCTAGTTCGTCGACTTTCGCCTCCATTTCCTTCACTTTCTCCTCCGATTTCTTCAGCTCCGATTGAAGCGAACTCACGGAATCTTCTACGTCTTTCTTCTCTCTCTTCAGCGACGCGATTTGATCCTCCGCGGCGGTCTTCTCTCTCCTCGTCTCGATCACGTTCGCCTCCAGTTTCTTGACAGTTTCTGAGAGAGAAGCTTTCTCGGCCTTCAATTCTTCGATCTCTTTCTTCATCGCTGCAATCTCTCGGCTCGATTCCTCATTCTCGTTCATCGACGTGATGAGATCGTGCTGCATCCTCGCAACCTCCGTCTCTAGCTCCACCGCACGCTTCGCCATCGCCTCCGCCGCCTTGCGCACCTCCTCCGACTTCTCAATCTCCGTCGCGTTCTCCGATTTCAGCCTCTCTACCTCCGCCGTCAATGCCTCGATCCGCTGGGCTGCTTCCGTCGTCTCAACACGTAAATCGGAGTTCTCTAGCTCCAAGGACTCGATCTGAATCATGTGAGCAGCGCTCTTCTTCGCGGCTTGATCGTCGAGTTCCGATGGTACAGAGTCGGCCAGTGGTTCGTTGTCCGCCATTGTTAGGGTTTGTGGAGAGCTGGAGAATGAAGGAGAATCGATGAGGGTAGGGTTTTAGAAATGATGGATCAGAAAGGCATCGAGAATGAAAAGGGATGTGAGTGGTGAGAATGTGGGGTGGTCGTTTTCCAGTGTGGGCTTTATGGGCCGATGGACTCTTGTTATTTATTTAGCTGGTTACTTGGAGTTATTTACATTAGTTATATTTTTTTGCTAGAAAATATTTTGATACCTTAAAATTTTATAATTTATTATCTATATATTTTGATATTTTAATATATTATATAATAGGATACTTTGAGGTTTAAAAGTTTGATCACTTAGATACCCTAAAATTTTACAATTTTATCAATTACGTACCTTTTTACCGTATTTCAATAGATTTTTGCTAGAAAATACTAAAGTAAAATATACTTCTGACAGTATATAATTATTTTTGTTAGAATTTGATTATTTTTTTTGAAAAAATACTGAGGCGATACATAATTTTAATAATATATAGGTGGTTTAAATTCACTATAATTTTTTGTCATAATTCCATGAATTTTTACCGAAAATTTGACACAACTTTTATATATTACCATTATTATGTACTAAGCAATATTTTCTTTATAAATTGGTCAAATTTTGACAAAAATTAATAAAATTCGGACACGAGGTACTTAGGTGATAAAAAATCGAAACCTCAAAGTACCTTATTGTATATAATAAAATATCAGAGTACTTGGGTGATAAATGCTCAATCTCATAGTAATTAAGTGATAATTTTTATTTTTAAAATATGTTCAAATTAATTAATTATTTATTTATTTTAAATAGTTTTTAATTTTTAAAAATGTGTTTGGATTGGTACTTTATCTTTTCTTTTATTGAAAATGGCTTCTAATGTTTTAATTTTTACAAAATTGGTCTCTTATAGAGTGACCAAAATTAAATAAATTTTAAAGAATGAGGGATCAATTTTGCATAAAATAAAATATGAGGAATTCTTTTGAATAAGTTAAAAAGATAATAACGGATTTATGAAATAGGACCTTTTAGGGGGAAAAAAAATGAGTAATTAATTTGAACAATAGGAACCAGGGTATAATAGCTCGAGTTATTTGGTGCATTGATTTATAATGTTGTAAGCTTATTTAAATTGATTCTTAGTTTTTATTTAAAATAGTTTCTTATACTTTATATTCTGGTAAAATTAATTTTCATTTTTTAATTTCGCCTAGCGTTGGTTATAGGTAGAAGATTAATTCGGTTATAGAATAAAACATAAAGGACTATTTTGAAGGGGGGGAAAAAAAGCAACTTTTGGTTTGCAAAGATCAAAGTAAGATAATTACGAGACATTCCAACTAATCTCACGAGATTTTACAACTTATATCTAATCGTTCTCTAATAAAAAGAAAATGATTCATAAGCCAAACTTCAACACTCACTAAGGTGGACCTCATTGATCATGTCCCTGCGACGTGACATTCAATAAGAATTTAAAATCAGATCCATTAAGAGCTTAGCTCATCATCTTTGTATCTCTGACGTAGGTACTAAGCACTTCACACTCGGCATGAAAAATTTTCATTTACTGCTTGCAGTCACACAGATGACAAGTCTCTCTCATTGAACCAGAGACCTAGCGTCATACTAGGCGTCGAGTTGAGGGCCTATCGTGCATAACTAAAATATGACATGTTTCAACCCTATCCCTTCATTTGTTCTCAGAACCAATTCTCTAGCCAGGCCTTTCGTAAACGGATTCGCTAGATTCTGACTTGTTCTCACGAAGTCCATAGTAATAACACCTTCTCTAATAAGATGTCTCACTATACTATGCCTTACACCAATGTGTCTGAACTTCCCGTTATATACGTCACTGTACGCTCTAGAAAGCGTAGCTTGACTATCACAGTGGATAGATATCGGTGAGATTAGCTTAGGCCATAAGGGTATTTCATACAAAATATCCTTTAACCCAATGGTGGATCTAGAAATTTCACTGAGGATGGGCTTGATTTACAAATTACTTCACTTTTCACTTTATTTAACTTATTAGTCATATATTTGTTCTATATTTTCATTTAAAGTCAAAATATAGCTCTTAATCATTGCTAAATATAAGAAATTTAAGAGATATTTTTATTCAAGGCATCCATACAAAAGCATGTATGTATCCAAAAGTAATAATATTTCAAAAATTCAATTCACAATTAAGTTGGGGTCTTACCGTCATTAAATATTTGTATAAAATTTCTCCCATTAATATACTTTAGTTAATACACATAATTAAAGACAGATAATTTTAAATAGTAAATCTAAATTTGTGATTAATGAGATTTCAATAAATAATTTAAGAATTATTTTGGGATTTTATTATTAGTTTAATATATTACACATTTTTCATATCAGTAAAAATATTACAAATGAATTTGAACAAAAACTTATACACAATTATATATCTAAGTTACGAAGCTAAAAATATTAGAAAGAAAATTTTAAATCATTTACTTACAGACTAAAAATTTTTTAGAGCAGATATAAAAAATTATTTAATTTTATTTTTGTTCTAACATAAACAATATTTATTATTTAGTAGTATACATAAAATAAGCTCAACAAATGTCAAAAATCTCTCAAAATTAAAGTTATTTGTCCAAAAAAAATAAAAAATTAAAATTGGCTTTAATGAGATGCGAACCGCGTGCTCATTGTGGAAGTGAAGCATGCTTATCACCAAGCTAAGGGTGCATAACTAGTTATTACAATCTCATATATAAATTTACTAAAAAATTTAGAGTGGGCTTGAGACCACCCTAGCCATAATGTAGATCCGCCACTGCTTTAAACACTCGGCCCCCCTTGCCGCAAATGCAAAAGCTATAAACTCTACTGCCATAGTAGAATCAGATATGCAAGTCTGTTTCTTAGATCCCCGAGAAACCACACCCTCACCAAGCAAGAATATCCATTCACTTGTAGATGCATGATCCTTCACATCAGAGATCCAACTCGCATCAGAGTACCCCTCCAAAATTGGGGGATACCCAACGTAAGAAAGACCATAGTTCATGGTCATCTTAAGGTACTTCAGTACACAATGTACTGCATGCCTGTGTATCTTACTTGGATTGCTAGTGTACCTACTCAGCTTTCCAACAGCAAAGGCTATGTCAGGCCTTGTGCTTGTTATGGCGTACATGAGACAACCAATAGCTCGGGCATACTCCAATTGTGACATTGGAGCTCCCTCATCGGTACTAGTTTCACGCTAGGATCCATTGGAATGGACATCAGTGCATAGTCACTAAAGTAGAACTCTTTCAGCACACTTTCAACATAGTGAGATTGTGTCAAGGAAATGGTATCACCATTCCTTACTATTCTTATACTGAGGATTACCTCCGCCTCATTCATGTCCTTCATAGCAAAGTTCTTTGAGAGAAACTAATTTGTTTTCTCTACTTGTTCCATATCAGCACCAAATATTAGCTTGTCATCAACATACAGGCATATAATGACCCCTATGCCATTATCAAACTTGCTATAGACACATTTATCTGATTCGGTTATAACAAATCTGTTGCTTAGAACAACTTGATCAAATTTCTGGTGCCACTGCTTCGAGGCTTGTTTTAGCCCATACAAAGAATGTATGAGTTTATATACTTTTCTTTCTTGGCCCGGAACAACAAAACCTTCCTGTTGTTCCAGGCACACTTCCTTTTCTAGCTCACTATTCAGGAATGCCGTTTTGACATCTATTTGGTGAATCACTAGTTTGTAAACTGAGGCAAGAGCTAATTAAACTCTAATACTCAATATTCTTGTCACCGGAGCATACGTGTCAAAGTATCCCAACCCATGTTTTTGGCTGAACCCTTTAGCCACCAATCGGGCCTTGAACTTGTCAATCGTCCCATTGACTTTTATCTTCTTTTTGAAGATCTATTTACACCCAATGGGCTTACTATCTCGTGGAATATCCACTAGGATCCAGGTATTATTACCCATGATGGAATCCACCTCATCATTCACTGCCTCTTGCCAAAGGGAGGCATCATGAGACCTCATTGCCTCATCAAATGCTATGGGATTAGCTTTCATGACACAACAATATAAAGCTACTTCGTCCATATCATTCCTCGAGCCTTCTACCAAAAACGTGTAGAAGTTCGAACCGACAGATTTCTCTTTCCTTGCTTTCTTACTCCTTCGGAGTTCTAGAGCACTTTCAGGGACTTCTTCCCTCTCATGATGATCACCATCATTTGACACTGGAACTTCATTTTCAACTGGTACATAATACCTCGGTCTAAGGGTAGAGGTAAACTGATTCTCATCAAAGTTGGCATCTCTTGTTTCTATTATTGTATTTATATTGATATAATCATTAGATTCAATTACTTAGAACTGATACACCTTACTATGAAGTGCATATTCAACAAAAATGCAATCAATGCCCCTTTCACTTAACTTTTTACGTTTAGGTTTGGGAACTTTAACGACTACCCTGCACCCCCACACTTTTAGATAGTTGAAATTAGGGGCTCATTTGTTCCACAACTCATATGGGGTTATTTTACTTTTCTTGTTTGGAACTCCATTTAATAGATGACAGGCTGTTAACATTGGCTCACCCTAAAATCCACCGTTGAGACTGGAATAGGATAATATTGAATTAACCATTTCAGTTAGAGTCCAGTTTTTCCTCCCAGCCACGCCATTCTATTGTGGCGTATAAGGTGTTGTGACCTCATGTACAATACCGGTGGTTTCGCAATACTTGGGATCATAGTATTCCCCACCGCGGTCCGACCTAAGGTGTTTGAGGAAGATCTCACAGCGTAGTTCAATTTCCACTTTATATGCTTTAAATCTATCTAGTGAGTCATCCTTGTGATTTATGAAATACACATAACGAAATCTTGAACAATCATCCATGAACGTTATAAAGTATCTCTTTCCACCTAGACTCGGTGTGTTCTTGAAATCACATAAGTCACTATGTACTAGGTAAAGTCGACTGGTCTCTCTTTGCACCGAATGAAATGGCAATCTTGTTATTTTTGTTAACATGCATGTTTTACATATGACCTAACCTCCGATGCCACAAAAACGAAGAGTCAAGCATATAAATAGAACTTTAAACTTTATTATCAATGTTCAATTTAAACATTCCATTAAAGAGATATCCCTTTCCAGCAATGACCCCCTTGACAGTACAAACTTGCTGGCCTCGAAGACCAACTTGAACCCAAACAGATTTAGTAGGCCACCGGAGACGAGATTCTTCTTCGCGTCTAGAGCATAACATACATCAATTAAAGTAAGGGTTTTTCCATAGGTGAAAAGCAAATCAACTTTTCCTTTCCTTTAACTGGTATAATTACCCTATTATCCATGAACAACACAGTTCCATTGCCTATGGGTTCAAATGTTGTGAATAACCCCTTGTCCTTACACACTTGCTTCGTGGCCCCCGAGTCAACACACCAAGAGTTATCTCTCTCGACTAGGTTGACTTCCAATATCATCGCCACGAACCTATCGTTCGACTTTTTGGCGCGATGATCAAGCCCCTTGCCTTTTTTATTTTTACGGCGGTAACATTATCTACGTAGGTGAATGGGCTGTTGACACTCCAAACAAACCGGTTTCAGCCTCTTGTCATCTTTCATCCTTGGAAAGTGTCCGGTTTTCTTGGGTCCCTTACTTGACCGGCCTTCTTCTATGATGTTGATTTTCCCAACATCACTGAAGCGGTCTTTGTTGTCATCCTATACCCTGTAGCCTTCCTCAATATGCAAATGGTTAGCCAATTCCTCAATTGACATATCTTCCTTCTCATGTTTGAGACCTTTCTTAACGTTTCTCCATGAAGGCAGAAGTTTGTCAATTAAGGATGAAACAACTATTATATCGTCCATATTCATATTGTGTTGTTTAAAATTATTCAATATTCATTCAATTTCATGAAATTGCTCCATGACAGGACGATTTTCTACTATCTTATAATTATTAAATTGACTAAGCAAGAAATTTTTGCTTATTGCGTCTTCAGTCATGTAGGGTGCCTTGAGTGCGTCCCATAGTTCCTTCGCGGTCGACATGTTTGAGTGGATATCAAATAAGGCGTTAGTCATGTCGTTCAGGACGTGCCCTCTATATGTGTAGTCTTTATTTTCCCACTTCAATCTGGCCCTTTGTTCGGCCAAAGTCTCCTCCTCCTTTGAAGGGGGCTCAGGAATCGGTGTATTCAAAACGTACACCACGTTTAAAGTCATTATGAGGAAGTGCATCTTTCTCTGCCATCGGCGGAAGTTACCGCCATCGAATTGGTCCAACTTCATGAAATTAGTAGTCATTTCTCGAAGTGATGAAGCCATATCTCAAAACCAGAAGATAAGCCTTAAGATTGTTGGTGCAAACCTTCAAAATCTTGCAAAATCCTTGTAACCGGGTAACCAGATGATCTCAGGTGTCGAGGCCACGTAATCACTTTCCTCAAGGCTTATTTCCAAGTACGAAATATCCTAGGAGATACAACAACCACGAAAATGAAGTGAGAGTGTGTAAGAGGGGAGATTAAGTGAGATGTAGAGAGATTGATGTTTGAATATCCACAAACTCACACAAGAACACAATGGCACAAGAATAGAAGCATTGTTTCTTCAAAGTTCTTTTGCAAACGTTTCTCTCAATCTTTTGATTCAATTCAAGTACAGAAATCAGGGGATATTGCTCTGTATATAATGCCCAAAGAATTCCCAAAAGCAACCAAACGAGCTGCCATAAAAAGGGGAAAAACCATGCATAATAACTGTCAAAACCCAGCAGCCCGTCCGACCCGAAAGGAATTGAAAATGAAACAAGAATCCCCCCGGTGTGTTGAAGCTGTGTGTCGACACACACATCGACATACAAGTTACTATAAACCTGTGTGTTGACACATAAACTTCCTCCATGTGCTTCTGTAAGACCTGTGTGTCGACACACGGGCCATGTGGGTCGACACACAGCCGCATTCCCTTGGTGCTGTAGGATTGCGTGCCGACACACTGGCTCTTTGTGTTGAAACACACCCCCATCATGCCTTAAATACTTAATACACGTATTGGGACGATCTTAAACACATCTTATACACATATTAAACAAACATTAAACAATTTGTTAATTATATATTTTAAAATTCAGCTATAATCTTGCTTAATTTGAGCGAATTTCACCCATTCAATGCCTAATTGACACAAATATTCTCAATTTATACAACTAGAAACCCAAGCGAAGCATTGAAGGCTAAGAGCATGGCACAATAAAGAGGTTTTTCTCCTTAATTTTTGCCTCTTTATGTTTTCCGGTGTTTCAGATTGTAACTTGGAGTAATTTAGTGGAAAGATTAATGTGTTGAGAGGAATCTAGTAAATAAATATTAAAGTACAATTCTAAGTTTTCCTTTTTCCTTGGGCTGAAATGGATAGTGTTCAGATAATGTACTAATTAGGCACACACAACATGATTCTCTCACACTGGAGCAAGTATATTGTGGATGCTTACATGACATTTTGAGTGATGATGGCATGTGTTTTCTTGTCTACTGTTCAAATAGGACAGCAGTCTCTTTATTGTCCATTGACATTAGCAATGTGGAAGTGGATTTCTGGTCACCAAAAATGATCCAACACGACGATAATTCTACCTAGTTTCACTTGCAACTCGAATAACTTGAACCCAAAGTAATTCGGCCCGACCAAAATCCAACCCTAAATAATTCAAAACTCGAAATGATCCAACACAATTGACTGAAAACTCATGATGGCTCGAAGTATTTCTATCTATCGTGCTATTTGCATCATGGCCTTAGTGATACTTTTTAGTTGGGTTGGCATGTTGTTTGTAATAGTGACTAGGCCACTAAACTGTTGTGCTTTTGTGTTTTGAAGGGTTGTAAGTTTAAGTTTGAGAAGTTAGAAGGCATTGTTGGTTAATGGAAGTTTGAGGGTATCTAAACGAAGCATTTGAGGAACTGTAGGTCTTATGATACTTTCTAATATTTGCTATTAAGTGTATAGTTAGGTATTAAAAAAAAATATTAAAATGGCATTGAACTACACCGATAAAAGTCCCATTTTTGGTCACTAAAATGACCAAAATTGGCCATTTTAGTCTACAAACTCAACCCAACTCTTATTAAAAGTCGCTTTTAGTCACTCAAGTTATTTAAAATAGACAAGTTGGTCAACTAATTCACATTTTGGAAGATTCGTTCACCCAACTCTTATTAAAAATCTCATTTAATCATCTAAGTGCTTTAAAATTGATTAAATTCACTGCTAAAAAAATAACAAAGTTAATCATATTTTATTAAATTATTTATTTCATTGGTCTCCAATTTTATAATTTTACCGAAATTTATCCATCACTTTTTTTCCCCTAAAATAGGTATTCATCTTTTATTTTGTAACAAAACTAGCTCATATCAATTTTGTCGTCAAATAAATATAGAAATATTTTAAAGAAAAAATGAGAGTAATTTAAATATACTTACAATTGTAAAAGACTAGGAATTAAAATATTAACTTGAAAGTAAATAATTGAAAATGCTTTGTATTTTTACTTGGACAATGAATTTTATCATTTTAAAATTATATAATTGATTAAATTTATTGAAGTTTTAAATTTGTTACTTTCATAATTGAGAAATTAATTTTATCATTTTAAAATCGTATAAATGATGAAAATGAATTTTTTTAAAGTTGGTGATATAGTACTCCAAAATTTGACTTGAGTGGCCAACTTATTGTTGGGATGGATTTCAAAAATTGTCCTTAATTTAATAAGGCTTACGCAGCTGGAAGTTTTTAAATTCTTAATTTTAAACCTAGGGTTGATTTAAAATTTTATATTTTAAATCTACAAATTTAAATTCCTAATTTAAATCTACATGCCTCTACTCTAATACATTCATAACAATAAAATGAACTTAAACAGACATAATAAAAAAAACTGTTAAATAGAAAAGAGAAAACTCAAAAGAGAAGGAAAGAAAAATACCTGAAATTACTCCAAAATAAAGCATACCGGAATGATAAAACTCACCAAAAGCCAAGAAAATCGAGACCTAGTGGTCTTTGCCCGGAGAGTAGGCTAGGAAAGAAAAATTTCAATGGAAAATTTTTTCTCCAATTGGGTCTCCGAAAGTCAACACTTTCGGAAACCCTTAATTTTGAATTGAAGCCGAACCTTTGAAATAGGTACCTCTGTTTATAGTAGTATACCGGAGCGAAAAAGTGTTGAAAATTCGATGTGGGATTCGCTGGTTAAAACAAAACACGGCATTTCTTGCTAATACAAGTTCAAAACGTCGCGTTTCATACACAGTCAAAACCGCATCTTTTGGCTTGTCACCACATGCTACATGTTGAGGCCTGATTGGCCAGAGCTGAGGCATGCGGATCTCCCCTTAGGGCCATGCACTGGTTGGCCCATTTGCGAATACACGGATCGTGGCTTGTGTTAAACGTGATTTATTTATTTTTTATTTTTTATTTTGCTTTGTTTTCCGCATGTAAAAAAGAACTTTAATTTTCAAAAATTTTTTTATTTTATAATTTTCAACTTTTATTCATTCTGCAAATAATATTTGGCAATCTTAAATTTACTCATCTCATGAATTCTTTAATATTTTTTCGATAACAATAAATATAGAGGCTTGCGCCGGAACCTCTGGGGAAATTTAATTCTACCTTCAAATGGGTTAAATTAATTACCATTTAATGGAACTTAATTTCACTAAATAAATCTAACTGTACTCTAGACCTAAACCATTTATTCGATGTCTCTCAAATAGAGTGTATTGATGACAATAACCCCTCCACTGGATGTCCATGACAAAGAATAACTATAACTACTACTATTATCCTTCTTACAGCTTCTCCATTAGTTGATGATGTGTTTTAAATGTGTGTTTTAAAACCGTCTACTTGCAAGCGTACGAGATCGTCATAGCTAAATCGGTTATACGGGTCGTATCCGCAGGGAATCGGAGTAAAGTTGAATTTTGTTATTAGCGAGTGGTTGAAATCGAGTTTGGAGTTGATTTAAATGATTTGTTAACTAAAATAGAAAAATCGACGATAAACTAAAGGTGTCAATTCAATTAAGGTTAGTTTAGGGAGTGAATTTAGGGTAATTTAACACGTATCCCATCATAATATTCTACTATGACAATGGTTTAGGAGGTTTAGGCTACAAACACTAAGCCCGAGTTAATATTTCAATTAAGGCTTAGGGTAATGAACTAGTCTAAAGGCATAACTTATCATATTACTCCTACATGTAGCATAGGTTATCTCATAAGCACTAGTTAATTCCTTTGTCACTCCTAACCAAATATCAATTTGTATACAAATTGTGTTTAGGGTTAGGTACAACCTCAACCCTAATCACGTGTGAAAACCAATTATGTTATGGTCTAGGCTACAAGCTTGTAGACTAACGCTAATAATTTGGAAATCTTAACATGGCCACAAGCTCACACAAAGAAAACCAAAAAACAATCATAAATTCTCTACAGGGGTGCGTATATAACATAACATAATCATTGTTTACAATAAAATATAAATCTGGGATACGGATGGCTACCCGTCCTTCATCCCTAAACTAAAAGTCTACTCTTCCATAGGAGCTCTAAACATCATGAAATCCAAGAAAGAAAACAATAACAATAAAACTAAGGATTTGAAGACTCCCCCAATTGATGTTGACGTTGATCCGTGCTTTGATTCCCTCAGTACTTCGACCACCTGCGCATCGGCATTTGAGAACCCTTTGGATCTCGTATCGGCTTCGGGAAGGAGAGGATGAGAGGAGGCGTGGCAAAAGATCCCTAAAATAATTAGATATTCGATTTTTAAAGCCGCTGGATCATGTGCGTGTTGTGCGGCGACGTGCGGTGACGTTTGCGTGGGCCTTCCGTCTCTATGTGTGTGCATATATATATATATATTAACTATCCACTAAACCTATTTGGGTTACCGAATTATAACCCGATTGGTTATTCTTTTCCACATATGGTCGGGTTTCTCAAAGTAGTCTTCAATTATGCCTCGATTACGTTTGGTTCTGCCGCTTTTCAACCTTTGTTTGCTCCTTTGTACTCTAAGCCAAAATTTACCTAGATTACAACAAAAATAAATATATAAAAGACAAATATATTGCGGGAATAAAAAATAAAATATGTAAATATAAGGCATATAAACATTCCCAAATCCACTCCTTACTTGTCCTCAAGCAAGATTCGGCTCAAACTAGCCAAAGATGGAAAGATTAGTCAGACATTTAACCGCAAAGGTCACTTGTGACAATTATTGTTCCATCATATTTGCGAGTGTACTTGAGAGTAGCGAATCCTTATGTGACGTTGCTATTGCACTAGTTCTAACTTAAGTCTTCGTCATTAAGGTTTTTTTTACTAGTGAGTGACGTTAGAACTTATCTCCCATTCGTCTTACTTCAAAACTCTCCAACTTTAAGAAGACATAAAGAGAATAAGTAAAGGAACAAGTTATTCTAACCTTTCACCTCTAATCAATAGTGAAATCAAAAGGGTTCTCTTTTCTCTCTTTTTTTCTTTTACTCAGTTAGGCGTGTCTCCCTTAGATCCATGTAGCGAGTTTCGGCCAGCAGTTCCAGATCCAGTTGACTCAAGGTACCGGGTTTTAAGAGACCCCTACGAACCTAATGGCTCAAGTCTTAAGGATCCACAACCTAATCCGTTAGCACACACACCCCCTTTTTAGGTATTAGTGCTTATTTTAGTAACTACAAAGTTGATTCTTCTTAAGCTTTCCTTATGGCCCACGTAGCGAGCTTTCGACCGGTAGCTTCCGACCCAGTTGGCTTAAGGTACCAGGCTTTAAGATACCCCTACAGGCTTATTTGCTCGAGAGATAGGGGTTACAAGAACCAACCAGTCACTTGTTTTAAGGGGTTACTCAAGATAAAGAAATATACAATTGATTTTAACATTGTTAAAAGTAGAATAGTGGATTCCTATTCCTAAAGTTATTACCATAATTTCGACCCAAACAGCAGGATATGTCACATGATTAAGGGTGAAACGTAATAATCTCACTAACTAGTTAAAAGACAAAAATATGAATTAAAAAGTCTGATCCAGCAATAATCTCATCTCATAAACATTCTAATCAAAGTACGTTTCAGAATTGGTCTATAATAAGGGTCACAAACAACCTTATACTCATTTATGCTTTCAAAAGTGTAGCTAATTTATGCCAAATTAAGCTTAAAGGACAAACAAAATTGACTCTCATCTACCATCCCACAACCCAAACCTTGCATTGTCCTCAATGCAAATCAACGAAAGTAAATACAAGCAAGGAAAGAAAGAGACGACCTGAGGTACGACATATTCAGTAAATAGGGATTATACAAGTATTTAGTAAAAGAGAAAAAAGTTAGCATGGTAGGGATAATAAAAGGACCTACAATTGAAAGAGTTCATATAAAACAAAATTAAAAGTAGGTTAGGTTGCCTCTCAAGAGTGCTAAGTTTAACGTCTTCAATCGGACGCAGTTTAGAGCACAATGTTAACAAAAATATGAGGCAGTGGCTGTCATAGAGCTCAGGTTGACCCAGTACGATCGATCCCCAAACCCAACAGCGTTTCTAGACCGGTGACTAGCAAGGACGAAAACATTATTGAAGTTGAGGTCGCAAATCTCTAGCCTACCATGTATAGGTGATGAAGCATAACTATCAATACAGACAGGGACACTATTACAATAGTCACTTTTAATAGAATCGGGCTTACCTGGCTCTATCAAAGGGTCAATATCATCAACCCTGTAGCATTCCAACTTGTTCTCAGTCTCAGGGTGTCAAACAAAGTTCGGGACCTTCAATTTGCCCTTGAGATTTCCAAAAGAAACTTCCAACACTCCCGTCCTACAGTGAATCACAAAGTCGGCCATTGCCAGCAACGGTCGACCTAGAATAATGGGAGCAATGTGCTTTTGCTTAGGAGTAGGGTCTATATCTAGGACGAGAAAATCAACAGGGAAGACAAACTTGTCAATCTTGACAAGTACATTTTCCACTACCCCATGAGGTACTCGCTCTGTCCTATCAGCCAACTGAAGTGTAACATTCGTTGGCTTAAGGTCTCCTATACCCAATTCTCGAAAAACTGAGTAAGGGATGAGTTTTATACTCGCTTCTAGATCTAGCAAGGCTCTGCTAGTGTAACGCTCTCCTAAGACGCATGGAACTATAAAAGCCCTGGGGTCTCGAAACTTGAGTGGGGCGCCTGATACTAAAATACTGCTCACCTTCTCGGCGAGCCGGACCTTCTTCGGGATATGCGCTTGTGCACACTTCTTTTTGGTTCAAAGGTCCTTGAGGAACTTGACATGCATAGGAATGTGTTTAATGGCTTCAATCAACGGCAAGTTGATCTTCACATCCTTAAACACATCTATGAGCTCAGTCCTCTATGGGTCATTCTTCTTCTTCGGTCCTATAAGGGCCGAAGGAAAAGGGACAACAGGCTCAAAAATCCTTTCTCGTAATCTCTCCCTATCAGTAGTGGGAGGGGGAGTCACATTCTTCTCAGTTTCAGCCTCAACTTCCCTAAAGTTTTCCTCTCCTAAAACCAACACAATCTGAGCTTGCTCAAGGTTAGAACTAGTTGATCCTGTGGGGTTTGTGAGTGGTTGGGAGGGTAACCTCCCTTCCTCTATCATATTCAGTGCGTGGGTTAATTGTCCTACCTGGGTCTCTAATTTGGGATAGATTGCGTGTGAGACTGAACTAGTTGTGTGGTGTCCTCTATAAAGTGGAGCCTACGCTCCTCGAACTGTGACATAAATCCTAGAGGTGGAGAAGGAGGGTTATTATAAGCAACATTGAATTAAGGTCGAACATCGTACCTATGTCCTTCCTGAAAAACGGGAGGGTGCATTACTTACAAGGCGGGGATCTTGTTGTTTCATGGGTTGATAATGATTGGCGTCCTGCTTCCACGAGAAGATCGGATGATCGCACCACCTGGAATTGTAGGTGTTTGAGAACAGGTCGCTGTTTTCGGAATATCCTTAAGCTGCCTGAACCTGCTCCTGCACGTATTCGGGGAATTGTGACGCATATAAACAATTAAACACAGAATGGTCCTCACTCGAAGCAATGTCGTGCGGAGTAATATCACTTGATGACTCAACTGCATTGATCATGCGCACATTAATAGAATTTACATGCAAGTTCATAATCTGATCCATCTTCCTACTAAGGGCGTCTAGTCTACGGTTGATGTTATCATTGGGTGCTACTTTGTAGACACCATGTGTACCCCCTCTAACCACCCTCATAGAAGAGGCTTGGTCAAGAGAGTGTTCGCTGAGGCGCTCAAATAGCGTCCATGCCTCATCCTTGTCTTGTTGGTTAAATGCTCCCCCGCATAATGCATTAACCATGTGCTTGTTGGAAGTCGTGAGACCATCGTAGAAATTCTGCACAAGAGCCTACTTGGCTGACCCGTAGCGGGGACAACTTCTAAGGAGCTCCTTAAATCTATCCCAACTCTCATGGAATTGTTCCCGATCCTTTTGTTCAAAACTGTTGATTGCACGTCTAACGGCCATAGTTTTGGCTTTAGGATAAAACTCGATCAGGAACTTTTGCTGGAGGTTAGCCCAAGTGGTGCTTTCATCTCTTCGGAGAGACTGAAACCATCTTTTGGCTATATGCTTTAGCGAGAATGGACAAAGGCATAGTCGAACAGCATCAGTTGAGACACCTTGAAAATAACATGTTTCGCAAATTTCTATAAATGCATCAAGGTGCTCATATGGGCTTTCTATCGGCTTCCCATAGAAAGTGGGAAGCATGTTGATGATCTCAGGCTTAATTTTGAAGTCTGCGTTACCCACGGCTGGTGAAGTAACTCCGGTGAGTGCGACATACGTGTGGGGAATGAAGTGGTCCCTAATCATACGCGGTGCAAAGTTAGCCATTCTAAAAAATATAACTAAAACAAAAAAAAAAAGCAAAAATAAACGAACAAACACACAAAAAAAAGAAAAAGAAAAGTAAACCAATAAAAAATAAGTTTTTTTTAAGACAAAGAAAAAAATTAAAATTAAAATTAAAAAATAAAAATAGTAAAATAAAATAACTAAAAATAAATGGGAAAAAAAAGTAAAGTAAAATTTTTTATTTATTTAGATTTTTTTTTCTTAAAATAAATAAATAAATAAAATAAAATAACTTGTTAACTTCAAAATTAACTTAGCTTACCGATTCCCCAGCAACGACGCCAAAAACTTCATGTGTTTTAAAACCGTCAACTCGCAAGCATATGAGATCCTCGTAGCTAAATAGGGTATACGGGTCGTATTCGCAAGGAATCGGAGTTAAGTTGGATTTTGTTATTAACGAACGGTTGAAATCGAGTTTTGAGTTGGTTTAAATGATTTGTTAACTAAAATAGCAAAACTCACGATAAACTAAAAGTGTAAATTCAAATAAGGTTAGTTTAGGGAGTGAATTTAGGGTAGCTTAATACGTATCCCATCATAATATTCTACTATAACAATGGTTTATGAGGTTTAGGCTGCAAACACTAAGCCTGGGTTAGTATTTGAATTAGGGCTTAGGATAATGAATTAGTCTAAAGGCATAACCTATCATATCACCCCTACATGTAATATAGATTATCTTATTAGCACTACTTAATTCCTTTGTCACTCCTAGCCAAATATTAATTTGTATACAAATTGTGTTTAGGGTTGGGTACAACCTCAACCCTAATCAAGTGTGAAAACCAGTTATGTTATGGTCTAGACTACAAGCTCGTAGACTAACGCTAATAATTTGAAAATATTAACATGGCTACAAGCTCACACAAAGAAAACCAAACAACGATCATAAATTCCCCACAAGGGTGCGTATATAACATAACAAAACCATTATTTATAATAAATTATAAATCTAGGATACGGATGGCAAACCGTCCTTCATCCCTAAACAAAAAGTCTACTCCTCCATAGGAGTTCTAAACATCATGAAATCCAAGAAAGAAAACAATAATAATAAAACTAAGGATTTGAAGACTCCTCCAATTGATGTTGATGTTGATCCTTGCTTTGATTCCCCCAGTACTCCGACCACCTGCGCTTCGGTGTTTGAGAACCTTTTGGATCTCGTAGCGGCTTCGGCAAAGAGAGGATGAGAGGAGGCATGGCAAAAGATACCTAAAATAATTAGGCATTCGATATTTGATGCTGCTGTATCATGTGCGTATTGCGTGGCCGCATGCAGTGGCATGTGCGTTGGCCTTCCGTCTCTGTCAACTATTTATATATATATATATATTAACTATCCACGAAATCTATTTGGGTCACCGAATTACAACCCGATTAGTTATTCTTTGCCACATGTGGTCGGGTTTCTCAAAGTAGTCTTCAATTATGCTTCAATTACGTTTGGTTCTGCCTCTTTTCGACCTTTTTTTTTCTCCTTTGCACTCTAAGCAAAAAACGCACCTAGATTACAATAAAACACATATGTAAAAGCCAAATATATTGCGGAAATGAAGAGTAAAATATGTAATATAAGCACATTAGTTGCTGACTCGCCCTTCACTGAATAATTCATTTATGCTTGAACATATCCAAAGTATAAATTCCAAATATCAAACACCTAGAATACTTAGGCCAAAGATTCCGAATTATTCAAATACTTGCGAAACAACTAAGGGAATATCTTTACCTTATAAGATATTGTAGACTTCGTATTGAATACCTCATCCGTGTCACACTTTATACCACTATCTAATGAACGTGGGAATTCAATCATTTATTTATACCTTACTTATAGTACATCAAAGTACCTAATGCTCCATGTACAAGTCTAGAATACTCTCAGGATTTAGAGTCGTCATTTAAATAGTAAAACATGAATCACTCATCTCCGATAGCAGTCTAGAAATAAGCAACTCACATGGTCCAACTCATTGTGTCAATCTTATTATACAGACCAAGATAACACTTTTGGATCACCATTCACATGACCAAAACAAGCCATATAAAGTGTCATGTTATCGTCTTAGTATATAAGTGGTCCAAGCTTGTCTTTAACTGCGAGTTTTTTAAACAACAATCCTTACCATTTGCTCCAAATCTATCTGTGAGTTAATCTCATAAATTACTTAGAACAAACATAAATTATAGTATGAGGACTACACCCATCTCATGGATGTTACCAAAAAGAAAATCACATGCAGTATAAATGCTCACTTACATGAATTTAACAAGGAAACGACTGAAACTTCAATTTTATTAATTAATAAAATAACATTTACATGACAAATTTGAAGTTTTAGGACACCATTTCGAACACTTATGACACTACTTGGGCTACTAAAGGATTTTTAATAGGAGTGGAGTAACCGAATCTTTCAAAATATAATTTCGGTGGAGAATTTACTCATTGTAAGCCACTTGGATGACTAATGAGATTTTTATTAGAAGTTCAGTGACTGAATGTTCCAAAATTTTAGTTGGGTGACCAATTTGTCCATTTTAATTGACCTAAGTGACTAAATGGAATATTTTTTGTATGTTGGATGACTAAATTTTCCAAGTTTTGACTTTGGTGACTAAATTGGTCATTTTTGACCACTTTGGTGATCAAAATGGCACTTTTGTCGAACTATACCCTAAAAATTGTTTTGGTATTTAACTCTTTAATGGTAAAAAAAAAAAATTGAACACTTACATAAGAATTAATTTAAAATTGAACAAACATATGAGAATTAATTTGGAGTTGTACAATAAAAGAGAATAAGTTTAGCATTCTACAAATATTAAAAATGTATTGAACTATTCCAAAGAATTTTTTTGGTATTTAACTTTTTAATAGTAAAAGAAAAGCATTGAACTAACATATAAGAATTAATTTTGAATTGAACACTTATATAGAATTGATTTGGAATCGTACAATGTAGGAGAACAAATTTAGCATTATATATAAAAGATCTATTTTTCTCAGAAGCTAATAATATTTTATGATATATTGTGTGTGTATATATATATATATATATAGAGTAAAATATTCATACACTTCGCCCAATAGGTCAATTTAATCATTTTGCTTTTAATTGTATTAACTTAATCTTCGTGGATGTTAATAACATAATTTTAATCACTTCATCATATTAGATGCACGACCCAATACAAATGCATCCTTTAGCCTAAAGTCACTCGTGACCCAATTGTTAAAAAACATTTCACCACTTTGACGTTGATTTTATAGTAGGACCAAAGTAATTAAGCTGAACTTTTTTTTTTTGTGGTAAGTAATTAAATTAATTTAGCCTAATTTTACTCGTCATCCTAACTAAAATTAATTTAGCCTACTTAATCTTTTCCTTATGTAAAATTAATTTCAATATGGTGAAAACTTTTCAACGGTTAGGTCACGAGTAAGCTGAATTAGGCTAAATGGGTGGGTTGGCATTGGGTCGTACATCTAATATGATTAAACTATTAAAAAAATATGTTACTAATATGTGTGAGATTTAAGGTAATGTAATTGAAAGCAAAATGACTAAATTGACACATTAGACGAAGCGCAAGAACATTTTATGTAAATAGCCATAATTTCAATATACATAGATATAGTTAGCTTTTTAAAAAAATAGATTACATTTATATAGAATGCTAAATTTATTTCCTTTTATTGTATAATTTCAAATTAATTCTTATATGAGTGTTCAATTCTAAATTGGTTTCTATATGGGTGTTTAATTTCAAATTAATTTCTATATGGGTGCTCAATTTCAAATTAATTTCTATATGGATATTCAATGTTTTTTTTTTTTTTTTTAATCATTGAAGAGTTAAATACCAAAAATATTTTTTGGGGTATAGTTCAATACTTCTTTTAATATTTGTAGAATGCTAATTTATTCCCTTTTATTGTATAATTCCAAATTAGTTCTTATATGAGTGTTAAATGCTTTTCTTTTAGTATCATTAAAGATTTAAATACGAAACAAATTCTTTGAGGTATAATTCATTACCTTTTAAATATTTTTCCCTTAAATACGTGATATTGTTTGTAAATTTACAATACATATCACTTCTTGGAAAGTTTGCATAACAATAGTGATGCAGCGGGCTGAGGCGTCAAGCCCCGATTTGGGGGAAGGACGGTTGAAATCCTCAGCAGGAGCACGCTAGGCGCAAGCAAACTTGGCATGATGCCAAGATCTGGCCACTTTAAACGAGTCTTTCTTCCCAGCCGAGGTTTTAGGGATCTCCAAGATTTTAGGGATTTTCTTACTTGATTAATTTTGGTTTCCTTATCTGATTTGTTAATTTAAATTTCAAATTTGAATTCTTGTCATTCTCTATATAAAGGAGAAAAAGAGTTAATTTTAGGGAGCCAACTAAAAAATTCCAATAAATTATTTTCATCCTTTTTGTAACCTTGATTTCTCGACCTGTGAGAAATGAGCTTATAAACCTCTTTTGTTAATTTTATTCCGGTGATAATAAAATTCAAAAGAGAAGGCCATTGAATCATCCCGTTGCACAATTTTTCCTATCACGCGCTACATCATCTGGTATCAAAGCACATTTCATTTCCTGAACGATGGCACCCAATAGACGACAGAGGAATGCCACCGTTGAGGACGTTACTGACCGAGACCGTCATCAACAGGACAAAAGGAGATTGGAGGAATTGGAAGAGAGATTCTGGCGGATCGAGAAGCACTTGATCCAAATCGGAGCCAACCTCAACCCATCGGATTGAGCTAGGCCCCAACGCCCACCTTCACTGAGCGTAATAGGTGAAGACTTGAAGAATTTATTTCATGATGAAGACATGCCGGAACCAAGATTCAGACGCCATCAGCGCCATATTGATGACCGTGAGGATCGGAGGTGGGAATCCGGACTTCGGATTGCAATACCTGAGTTCAATGGAGGAGGACTCCCAGAGGAGTTCTTAGATTGGCTTGTAGCCATTGAAGAAGTGCTCGAGTTTAGAGAAATATCTGAGAGGAAGCAGGCGCCACTTGTTGCTACCCGCCTTTGGGGTAGGGCAGCCGCCTGGTGGCACCAATTAAAGCAAACCCAATTCCGGCAAAGGAAGTCCAAGGTTAAGACGTGGGAGAAGATGAAGAAACACCTTCGTAGCGCCTTCTTACCACACAATCATGCGCGGATGAGGTACCAACGCCTTAAGGGGTTACACCGAGGCTCTAAGTTTGTGGAGGAATATACCGCTAACTTTAATTCTCTAGTCGCCAGAAACAACTTGATGGAGTCAGAAGAGCAGCTGGCGGATCGCTTTATTGGCGACGTAAGAGAGCCCATCCAAGATGTACTCAACATGTTTGACATTTTTACTGTGGCTGAAGCATCTCAGAGAGCTGTGAACATAGAACGGCAGCAAAGGCAACACAAAGGCAGCAAAGGGAGGTGAACCATGTGCTGCCAACACAAAACCCGAGTGCCCAATACAGACCACCGCATGTTGTTATTGGAAGGCAAATCAATCAAGAAGTAGCGGGTTCTTCAAGATTACATTGCTTCAAGTGCAGAGATATGGGTCACTGTGCCTCCGAATGCCAAAAGGGAGACAGACCGGGTAAGGCTCTTCTCATTAACGAGCCCACTAAAGAAGAAGGCAACACCATTGAAGGGGAAGGTTAAGAAGACTTGGCGGAACCAGGAGAAGATCCCGTTGAAGGAGACGAGGGTCAGTGCTTAGTTGTTAGGCGTGTTTGCCTCACGCCAAGAAATGAACAAGGAGACGGTTGGCTAAGGAATAATATTTTCCAGATGACATGCACCATTAACGGTAAAGTCTGTCGTGTAGTCATAGACTCGGGAAGCTGTGAGAATGTCATTTCTGAGGAGGCGGTAACTAAGTTAGGCTTAAAGACAGAAGTGCATCCGCAGCCTTACAATTTGTCTTGGCTGAAGAAGAGCAGTCAGGTAAAGGTTTCCAAGCGATGTTATGTCAATTTTTATATTGGACCCAAGTATAAGGAGGGAGTATGGTGCGATGTAGTCACCATGGACGCATGCCATCTGCTCTTAGGACGTCCTTGGCAATATGACAGAGGGGCTGTGCATGATGGAAGGAGAAACACATATAGTTTTCTATATGAGGGGGTCAAGACAGTGTTATTACCGAGGAAGGAGGAGAAACCAAAGGCTTCCGTAGCCCAACACCCCAATGTGCAGGGTCGCACCATGTTTGCCAAAGAAGTTGGCACCGCCAAAGTTGTATTCATCCTAATTGAGAAAGAAGCCGAAGTTGTTCCCAAAGAATTGCCAAGAGAGATTGGGTCCCTACTAAGGGAGTTTGCCGATGTGTTCCTGGAGGACCTACCGGAGGCGCTACAGCCTTTGCATGACATTCAGCACTGGATCGACCTTGTTCTTGGCACGTCTTTACCGAACAAGCCTCATTACCGCATGAGTTCTTCTCAGCATGAAGAGCTCAAATGCCAAGTTGAAGGGCTGCTTGCCAGAGGCTTCATTAGGGAAAGCTTGAGCCCTTGTGCTGCTCCAGCCTTGCTGACGCCAACGAAAAATGGAAGTTGGCATATATTGTGGACAGCTGAGCTATAAACAAGATAACAGTTCGATACTGCTTCCCCATTTTGAGACTGGATGATCTGTTATATCAGTTGCAAAGCGCCAAGGTATTCACCAAGCTGGACCTCAAAAGTGGCTACCATTAGATCCACATATCTCCCGGGGATGAATGGAAGACAGCTTTTAAGACGAGAGAGGGTCTCTATGAGTGGTTGGTTATGCCATTTGGCCTTTCGAACGTGCCTAGTATCTTCATGAGGGTTATGAACTAGGTATTACTTCCGTTTATTGGCAAGTTCGTAGTCATCTATTTTGACGACATTTTAATTTATAGCCGTAATTGTAGTGAGCATATTGATCATTTGAGAGAGGTACTTCATACTTTGAGAATTCGAAGTTTGTTTGCAACATTAAAAAAGTGTGAGTTTATGAGGGAAAGGGTGACCTTCCTTGGTTTCATTGTTTCCAAGGACGGTATTTCCACTGATGAGGGCAAGATAGCAGCTATCTGCGACTGGCCAACATCGAAGTCAATTGGCGAAGCCCGAAGCTTTCATGGGTTGGAGTCATTCTACAGATGCTTTGTTCCTGGCTTTAGCTCAATCGTAGCGCCAATCACAGATTGCCTGAAGAAGGGTTCGTTTGGGTGGATGCTTGAAGCTGCATCCGCTTTCGCCATCATTAAGGAAAAGCAAACAACAGCTCCCATATTAGCATTACCCAACTTTCAGAAGACTTTTGAGCTGCACACCGACTCCTCAAAAGTTGGTATTGGGCCCGTCCTTACTCAAGAAGGAAGGCCCATTGCTTACTTTAGTGAAAAACTTCATGGGAGTAAGTTGAGGTATTCAACATACGACTTAGAGTTCTGTGCTTTGGTCAGTGCACTCCGGCATTTTGGCGAATCGTGAGTTTATTCTATACTCAGACAATGTGGCCCTGAAGTTTATCAATAGCCAAGAGAAGTTGTCAGAAAGGCATGCTAAGTGGGCGGGTTTCATCCAACTCTTCCACTTCTCCATCAAACGCACTTCAGGCGCATTGAATAAGGTGGCTGATGCCTTGAGCAGGAGAACCATGATCCTGGCGCAATGCAAGAACGAGGTGGCCGGGTTCGAGCACTTCATAGACATGCACTGTGATGATCCAACCTTTAGCAGTGGATGGCGTGACGCCCGGCTAGGCCCAGTACCGGACTACTCACTCCACGACGGATTCTTATTCAAAGGGAACCAATTGTGTGTCCTGAATTCCAATTGGCGTCTAAAAATCATAGAAGAAAAGCACAATTTAGGACACGTTGGCAGGGATAAGACGCTAAAGCTCATTACTGCCACTTACTTCTGGCCCACCATATGCAAGGAAGTTGAAAGCTTCATTAAGCACTGCTGTACTTGTTAGATCTCTAAAGGCAGGATTACGAATGTGGGACTCTACTTACCGTTAACAGTACCAGATCAGCCATGGGCAGACGTGAGCATCGACTTTGTGTTGGGGTTACCTCGGACAGTTGGCGGGGTTGACTCTGTTTTTGTTGTAGTTGATCGGTTTTCCAAAATGGCACATTTCCTCGGATGCAAGAAAGCAGCAGATGCCACCCACGTTGCAAGTCTTTACTTCAAAGACGTTTACAAACTCCATGGACTACCATCCAACATTGTATTAGATAGAGATGTTCGGTTCGTCAATCACTTTTGGTGGAGCCTTTGGAAGTTGGCGAATACCAAACTTTCTTTCAACACGGTTCATCACCGCAAATCGATGGACAGACCGAAATAACCAATCATTCCTTAGGAAATATACTTTGATGCTTGGCTGCAGAGAACCCCGAAGGTTGGGCAATGAAACTTCACCAAGTTGAGTTTGCTTATAATAGTTCGGTGAATAGAAGCACGAGATTCCGGCCATTTCAAGTTGTTTACGGTTTTGTCCGACGATCTCCCATTGACTTGGCTCCAGTCCCAGACATGGCGCGCCCCCATGGTAAGGCTGAAGAATTCATAACTTCCCTTGAGAACATTCACGAACATACAAGGGTACGGTCGTTGAAGGTTAACGCCAAGTACAAGGACGACCGTGACAACAGATGACGGGGAATTCAGCTCCAAGTTGGCGAGAAGGCTTGGGCTATTTTAACCCGAGAACGCTTTCCGGCTTGGGAATATAACAAGCTTTCAGCCTATAAGATAGGTCCATTGATGGTCCTTGAGAAGATCAAAGACAATGCTTACCGACTACAACTCCTGCCTGGTATGCGAACTTTAGACATTTTTAACATCAAGCATCTCAGCCCTTACCAATGAAAATGTCAGTGTTGATCCCCAGTCAAATTCGAAGGCGAATTCTCTCCAACCCGGGGAGGATGATGCAGCGGGCAGAGGCATCAAGCCTCGGCTTGGTAGAAGGACAGCTGAAATCCTCAGCAGGAGCGCGCTTGGTGCGAGTGGACTTGGCGTGACGCCAAGATCTGGCCACTTTGAACAAGTCTTTCTTCCCAGCCAAGATTTTAGGGATTTTCTTACTTGATTAGTTTCGTTTTCCTTATCTGATTTGTTAATTTAAATTTCAAGTTTGAATTCTTGTCATCCTCTATATAAAGGGGAAGAAGAGTTAATTTTTAGGGAGCCAATTAAAAAAATTCCAATAAATTTTTTTTTTTTTTGTAACCTCGATTTGTCGACCTTTGAGAAACGAGCTTATGAACCTCTTTTGTTAATTTTATTCTGGTGATAATAAAATTCAAAAGGGAAGGTTGTTGAACTTTCCCATTGCCCAATTTTTCTTACATTGGATGATCGAATAATGCCATAGTTTTGCAGAAAGGCAAGTGACGTGCACTTGGCTCAAAATGTGTCCTAGTCTAACTGAACAAATGAATTGAGTCCTATCTTTGAGCTCAATCTCAGACCTTTTGGCTAAGCTGTCAGATCCAAAATCAAGAGATCAGTGTATCTGTCAACAAAATGCTTAGAAGATGTACTATCATATTCATATAAAGAAATCGATGTGGTTTTGAGTACCTTGACAAGCTAGAACCATTATAAAATAGTGGTGCTGAGTAATTTAATGGAGTGTATCGTCATATGAATATAAAGAAACCGATGTGGTTCTGCCATCTGCGTAAAATACATTGCCGGCATCAGGATATATCATTCCATTGATGTTCCCAAATTGACAGCACTGCCTTGAGGCATGTACGGTGCACATAAATTTAAATTGATTGCTTTCCCCATTAAAATCTGAGCTTACTTTCGTAGCTGTATGACTTGCTGGACACTGCTGAAAAATTTAGAAAGATTGCATCATTCATTACCATCTAGAATCCTGGTTATGTCAAAATTTTTGATTTATAAATGCAAAGAATGCAGCCTTAGCTCATAAACTATATAGGTGGACTTCCACTATATTGAATAATTTCAAGCCTTTTCCCCTCAATTTCAAGTGCTTTTATGACTGACTCTTCTATTTTTCTAGGTGCTGGGATATCGTGCATGTATTTTAACTGGTGCTATAGAATTCGAGGTTTTTTTTAAAAAAAAAAAATTTGAATTGACCTAAGTTCATATTTCTTATGCTTTTAAATTTTTTGCAACTTTATTGTAGGATTGAATGGTACCGTGGGGTTCTATTCTATTAACCTTACGTATTATCAGTTGCGTCTTCTCAATTTTTTTATTATAAATAGCAATGAAAAACGGAATCTTCTTCTTGGAAAGAGCTATGGAATGACTATAATTCATAAATGGTGTTGTTTGATATGCAAGCAGCATGCGATTCTAGCTCTGGGCCTCAAGTTTCCCTCGAAAAAGATGTTATATTAAAGTGGCTTTACTGATGTTTCTGTTTATGAGATAACCCTTGGGTAAGGTTATACGTGAGATGACCCTCAAAGCTTATCACAGCTTATGAAAAAAACGTAAATGACTGCAAGCACAAGATAGAAGTGGCAACATCTAAAGTAGTTGCTGACAAAGAGATAGATAACCTCCAGAAAAAGCTTGATTAGGAAATTGAGAAAGAACATTAGCTTTGACAGCAGTTCAGATAAGCATTTGCTTATCTGAATTTTATGCTTTGCCTGTTCATTGGCTTATATCAAAGGGGCTGAGGTTTTTTCAATTGTATGATCACAGTCATTGAGGCAAAAATTAATGCACTAGATCGTCGAAGGCTTTCCATTGAAGAAAGGAGCCAAAATCTGAAAAAATTTAAACTGGAGCAGGAGAAAGGACCAGTGAGATTTGTTTGAAAGGTCTTTCAAAAAGCTTTTCCAAGACTAGTTATGTAAGTTTGGTATATGGAGCGATAGAAATCTTCTACTGTTTTGTTATAGGTTTTCAGATAGGTTGCCAACTTTTTCCCCTCCTTCACCTCTGTGCATATCTATGATATAATATAGTACCATGATATTGTTTGTCATGTCCTGAAGTTATGGCTTAATTCAGCTCAAAAATTGCTTATGTCTAAAATTTAATTCAGGCTGAAAAGTCATAGATTGATTAACTAAAATTTGAAAAATAAATTTGGCGCCAAAAAACAGCTGGTCACCGTTGGAGTATTGGCGCCAAAAACTAGCGATAGTTACTTTTTAGCTATTTTTCCTGATCTTTACTGCATTTTCAGCCGCTAAACCTCTATAAAATGGGTTTGATGGCTTGTATTCAAAAGGATATTCAGAAATTATGTGAAGATTACACTTATTTCCCTCTCAATTTCTCCCTTCTCTTCTCCCTCCCTCAATTATATTCTATTCTCTTTTTTTTACTCTCTTAATTCTCTCTCTTGTAGTTCTCCCTCCAACTTCTACTCTTATCTCTCCCTCAACTTTCTGCTCAAATTCCACAGATTTAGGACATGACATTGTTCTTTTAGATGGGGATCTAGGGCTTTACTTGCATGTTACTTGGAATTTTTGAGCAAATACTTATGTTTTATTCTGTCGTTAGTAGTGAGCTGAACTATAGGAGGTCGCTGATTCATATCCTGTCTAGTATATGGGCTGGCCTGTATCAAACTTACGTGAAATGAATGCATGACTGAACTAAGGTCACCAGGCACTGTTTTCCTTAAAACGCGACTGCAATAGTTGTGTCATATCAATTTCTAGGGTGGTAAATGGAAATGTATTATTGGTATTATTATTATTATTTTTGATCAGTCCAAGAAAGAACGAAAATTTGTAAATCAGTGACTTCTTAACCATTGTTGATATCAGGTACGCGGATATTTTTGGAAATAATTCCAACAAGTAAATGATACGACACAAGTCAATAATACTTGAGGTAAGTTGCAAGAAAATAATTCTAGAAACTCAAAGATTTTAAGTAGGAAATAACTTTACAAATTTAAAAGTGTGGTTTCTCACACAAAGAGTTACCAACAAGATGTGCTCAAAATTACAATCATACTAGTGATATAAAGCTTGCCAATCTCTTTGTAAATCAGCTAAAAAAGTGTGATGGCAATGAGAGTTTAACACTGTTTTTAGGACTTGAGGAGCGTGTTTCTGGCAGCTCTGAGTTTACGAAGTGCATCCCTCATGCTAATGCGACCTTCAGCATGGTTCATTGTACATGATTGTCCCACCTCGAGAATTGTAGAAAAGCAATCATGTTGCTTCTCTGGTCTCATAGGATGGTCATGTCCGAGATTGCGATGCTGATGATCGCTGTTTATCATTGGAAGCAACACAGGGTCTAACAACACTTTCATCATGTTTGGAGAACTAGAAGCTGATTGTACCCACCCAATTAGATTTTGTTCAGCTTTGAAGTTCTCATGGGTTGGGCTTTTCCCTGTAAATAGCTCTAACAATGTTACTCCAAAACTATATGCATCTCCAGCTGTTGACGGTTTTGCTCCTAGTCCATACTCTGCCATAAAGAAAGAAAAATATGAAATGACAGAAGGTGGTAACGGAAAAGTGATGCAATACCACAGAAGAGGTTTAGTGATTGTAAAAGACAAAGATTTTATTAGGCTGTTTGATTGGATTAGAATAAAATATATTTGTTTGGCCACCAAGATTATTTATCTTTATTTTGATTAATAGGATAATTTATTTATTTTTATTTAGAGAAGTATTTTCTTAATTAATTTCATATTCAATAGAGTTTAGTTTTTTTTTTTCTATAAATATATCTTTGTAATTCATTAGTTTCAATTTTGGAAGAAATAAAATTGAGTTTGGTTTTTGAGTAGTGAGTTGTGCTGTATTAAAATTACTGACCTGGAGGCATGTAGCCTATGGAGCCCTTTAAGACATGGGTGGAGCTTATAGAAGGTTGGTCACCTATACTATCCACGAGCAACCTAGCCAGCCCAAAATCTCCAATTTTTGCAGTCATATCTTCATTTAAAAGAATGTTACTCGGCTTCAAGTCACAGTGCACTATAGGAGCTTCATAGTCATGATGTAGGTAATCCAGTGCACTAGCTATGTCTATGGCAACGTTTAATCTCTCCATAAAGTTTAGCCCTTCTCCATTCCTCTTCTGCCTCTTTCCTTTTATCCAATCATCCAAACTTCCATTGGCAACAAATTCAAAAACCAGAGCTAGAAACTCTGTGTTTTTTGAGTCCAAACTTGAGCAAGATGTTATAAGCTTTACAAGATTCCGATGTCTTATGTTCCTCAGAGCCTCACATTCTGCAACAAAGCTTTTCCTGGATCCAATCTTTCCCATGTCAAGAACCTTAATGGCCACAGCTACATTATGCCCTCCAAGATATCCTTTGTACACGGACCCAAAGCTGCCCTTTCCGATCAAATTTTCTTCATTGAAATCCGCAGTCGCCCTGCGAAGCTCATCATATTTGACCATTTGACGCTTTTGTGCTGCCAACACCTTATCTTGAAGTACCTTTGCTTTGCCCTTCTTTCTATAAAAATAGAATGAACCTAGGAGGGTGCATAATGCCAACATGACCGCAATCCCAGCAATGAGGTAAATGACTTTGTGCATTTTCCGTCTCCTATTGTGATTACCTTGAGCAACATCACATGGCAAGTAAGACGTAGACATTTTTGGGTTGCCTTCTAGATGGATCGATGACTGGGAGAGATTTCTAAACTTACAAGGTATTCCTCCTTCTAGGTTATTGAAGGCAAGATTCAAGTATTGAAGTGCTTCTAGTTGCTGTAGGCTTGCAGGAATAGTGCCAAAAAGTTGGTTATGGGATAAATCCAAAAGTTCCAAGGCTTTTACTTCACCTAAGGAAGTCGGAATGGAGCCTGAGAATTGGTTTTTGGCTAGGTACAGTCCTTCCAGGCTCTTGCAGCCTTTGATTGAGCTTGGAATATTGCTGAGCAACCTGTTGTTCGAAAGATCAATGGTTGTTACCATTTCTAGTAGACCAATTTCTTGCGGCAATTGCCCATCGATGAAGTTATTGGATAAGTTTAGGGTCGTGGTGAAGGTTTTGAGACTAAAAATCTCAATGGGTATGGTCCCATTAAGTCTGTTTCTAGATAAGTCCATGGAAATCAAGTTGTTTAAATTGCCAAAAGTGTTGGGTATTTTGCCCACAAAATTGTTCCCCGACAGATCAAGTTGGTTCAATTTTCGAAGGCTGCCAATGAAGCTCGGGATACTTCCTGACATCTGGTTTCTAGCCAAACCCAACATTTGCAAACTCTGTAACTTGCTAATCTCACTTGGGATTTCACCTATGATTGCATTGTCACTTAAATTCAACAAGGTCAAGCTGCTAAGATGCCCAATGGAGCTTGGTATGCCACCATGAATGCGATTGCCACCCATATACAATTTCAAGAGGACCTTGGACATGTTGCCTAAAGATTCTGGAATGGTACCTTCTAGAGAGTTGCCATCAAAGGCGAGGAAGTTCAGCTGAGTACTATTAGTTAAAGATGTGATTATGTAATCTATGTCATTTCTACCGTCTGAATTGGTAATCTTGTTGTAACCGATGTTGTACATTTTCAAAGAAGGAAGCTTTTCCAAACCTGGTGGCATTGTACCTTCCAAAAGGTTGTGAGCCATGCGGATGATCTGTATGTTTGTGAGATTGTGCAAAGAGCCAGGGATGGTGCCAGTGAACTTGTTGAAGCAAAAGTTGAATACTAGTAAGTTAGGAAGTGTTTCCCCGACATTGTAGGGGAGTTTGCCCCACAAATCATTGGAAGCCAAGGCCAAATTGATTAGGGAAGACATGTTGTAAATCGAAGGAGGGACAGTGCCGGTGAGGTTGTTGATGGTGAGGTCAAGGACCTTAAGTGCCCTAATACGGGTCAGCACACTCGGTATGGGGCCGCTTAAGTAGTTAGTGCCTAGACTCAATGTAGAGAGCGAGGACAAGTTACCTATCGATGATGGGATTTCTCCTGCGAGAGAGTTTTTCCCTAAGCTCATGACTCGTAGCTTGGTGAGGGACCCAAGTTCTTGAGGTATTCTCCCTGTGATCTTATTCATCATCAAGTCGAGAACTTGAAGCTTTACCAACCGGGTTATATTCGATGGTATTGGACCTGCTAAGTTGTTGGCACTCAGATTCAGAAATTGTAAATGACGAAGATTACAGATTTGGGTTGGAATTGTGCCGCTAAGCTCATTGTTTTGAAGCTGCAAGGAACGGAGAAAAGAGAGATTGCCAATGTGAGGGCTTATAGTACCAGAAAGAGTTGACTTAGAGAGGTTAAGGGAAACAACCCTGTGACCAAATCTTCCACAGGAAACCCCTGTCCAGTTGCAGGGAGACATGTTGGGGTCCCATGATGATAAAGGGTTGGATGGGTCTATGCTAATCTGGGACCTAAATGACATTAAGGCTTCTTTGTCAGAATCAAGGCTTGCTGTAGAAATGAAGGGAAAATGACATAGGAATACTACTACAAAGAGGATGACCATCATGTTTTGGTATTTGAACATTGTTTTGGGAAGCTTATGGATTCTGTAGATAATTTGTATACAAAAATGGTGGAAAAGTTGTGTACTTCTAGCTCTTCCTAGACTTAACTTCGGTAGAGTATCTTTTGGGGATTTTTTTTTTTTTTTTTTTCCGTTTTTGAAGTTTGAAGTAGTTGCATGTAAGTGAGAAGATGGCAGTATTTATAGACATCAGCCCTCTCAAACTCACTAGTATGTTATGTTAAGTTTGGTGTTTTTTTTTTTTTTTTGGTTTTGTTTTTGGTTTTATGTGGGGGCGGGGCCGGGGTAGGTGTCTATTGAATTATGCACATGAAGATGAGAAAAATTGGGAGGGAGGACTTTGAGAAATTGGGTGGGAAGACATTGAGTAGTCAGCATAGCACTATCCATTTTAGCTAAAATGAGTCCACTAATTCACACTCGCAGTTGGAAAAAATTGATCAAGTGCATAATCTTCTACGCCAAAAATGATGCAGCCCCTACACAACGGGCATCGGTAGGTTGGCGCTATGACTTGGTGGGTATGGAGGCTGACGAGTAGAGATGCGCGGCTGAGGAATTGGACATCTAGTAGGATTAGTTTAGATTAACATTTATTTGTTTGTATTTATCTTTTAGTCTTTTATTCTTAGTCAACTAGTTCCTTTATTTAAGGAAGAGGAAATCTAAAGTTTTGCATTCATTTGTATTTTTTAGATTTATTTTCATATTTTTAAAAGTTTTCTCTCTTTCTCAGGTGTGAAAATTTGATCAACTTTTTTCCTCTGTTTTTATTATTATCGTAATAAAATTTAAGGGAAGATTGTTGAACTTTCCCATTTTCTAATTTTTCATCTGCGCACTGCATCAAAAAAATCTATTTCACTTGAAATCAGTTGGTTTTAAGAGCCTATTTAAAAAGGTTTTCTATTTGCAATTTTTAGTTCTTCAAAACTAAAAACTGTATTTTCAAAATGATATTTTCTTGGTACTACTTTCTTGTTTTCAATTTTTTTCCTGTTTTTACAATAAACTAGTGTTTCATAGAGGCACTTTCCAAGGCAAGGTTTGTTGGTTAAGATGAGCAGCCTTACCCCTATAGAATGCTACCCTCAAGAGATGCAATTTCCGAAAATTAAAGATAAAAACCAAAAATAAGAAAAAGTCATTTTTAAAATCTACCTTTTAGTTTGTCAAAATTATATACTCAAAGAAAATAGGATACCAAGTAGGTCTTAGGTAAATATGCATTTTTTTCCCCCCTTTTTTGATGGGCAAGTGAGGTTGGAGGATTTGAATCTAAGGTTTCTTATCCAGTAGTTTTACCCTGTAGATATATTTGGTTAAAATTAGTCAAAGTCTTCCCCTTTACCATACTTAGAAAAAAATTTGAATTTCTTTATGAATAATTATCTATGGGGGGCTTAATCGGATCGAGTAGGATTTAAGCAGGTTTAATATTGGGGAGTCGGTTCCCAAAATAATACTAAAAAATAAAAAAATTAAAAAAATAATGCTGAAAAAAAAATTTTCCAAATCTACTGTTGAACCGCGTTTACAAAACGCGTTTAAATTTCAATAAAACCTGATCAAAAAAATGCGGTTTATTTAAGTATAAACTGCGTTTAGTAAACGCGGTTCACTCGCGGTTTATCCATGAACCGCGTCTACTAAACGCGGTTTACCCATGAACCGCGTCTACTAAACGCGGTTTAACGCCAGGAATCCAAAATCCCCTTTATTTTCACTTATACTTACCATTATGCCACAATTCTTCACTTTTTTGTTAGCTTATAGTTTTTATTATGCCGCAATTTGTGATGATTATCATATTGATCCCATAATGTTAAGCTCCAATATCATAAGTGTAGGTCAAATAACTCCAATAATAGTACTTGAAAGATCTCTAGTGTATAAGCAAAAGAAAGGAGGAGGCGAACGACGTGACTGGTGGTGGGTTAACGAGAAAGAGGCAGAGAGACGGTGAGAGCAGCGGAGAGAGCACGCGTGAATGAATGGGCCGGGGTTTTTTAGATAAACCTAGTAAACCGGGTCCAAAAGACGCGGTTATAACAACTATAAACCGCGTCTATATAACGCGGTTTTGTCTTTAATAAAATGCGTCTTCGTGACGCGGTTTAGTTAATATAACCGGTTTTCGTGATGCGGTTTTATTAATATAACCGCGTTATTAAAACGCGGTTTATACCATTGTTATACGCGGCTTATTAAAGCCGCGTTTTGTAAACGCGGTTCAACAGTAGATTTGGAAATATTTTTTTTCAGCATTATTTTTTAAATTTTTTTATTTTTTAGCATTATTTTAGGAACCGACTCAATATTAGGTTGGGTCAACCTTTGAATAGTCAGTGGAGCTAATATCCATGTAGTTAAAATAAGTCTACTAATTCACACTATCATATAAGGAAAAATATGATCCAGTGTATAATCTTCTACATCCAAAAGTTCTTTAAAGTTGAATAAGTAATATAGTTGAATTAGTCAATTACCCAAATACTTGGTACTGCAAACCTTATTGGGAAATCGTACGGATTGGACCCCCCAGCCCCCCCTTAATATTTTTTAGACCCCTTTAACCATAAATAGACTCTTTTGGACAAAAATGCCCTCCCACCTCACCCCCCCCCCATCCGTCCCCTCTCTCTCTCTCTCTTTCTCTCTCCTCATTTAATGCAAGGCAGGCAAAAGTACACTCTTTTGACCTTTCACTCTCCTTTTCTTCATTTTTTTTTCCTTTTGAATTTTTTTTTGTCCAAAAACAAATATAATTTCCAAATTTGCCCTTTCTTCTTCTTCCCTCCCAGACCTTGTTTAGGCGTGCTTGAAGTAATTAATAAAATCATACACTGGGTATGATTCCTTTTAATGGTGTAAAATGAGCTTATTCAGGTGTATCACAAGAAATTAGTGGTAAAAGACTTATCATACACAATGTATGATAGGTTATAATGGCATAAAATCAACTTTTGCTTTTTGTTTCAAGTAATTAGACGTACAGTTGGATGAAATCGAATCATACACTGGGTATGATGCGTTTTAATGGTGTAAAATGAACTTATTCAGGTGTATTCCAAGCAATTAGTGGTAAATGACTTGTCATACACAATGTATGATAGGTTATAATGGCATAAAATCAACTTTTGCTGTTTTTTTCAAGTAATTACTGTTACAGTGGGCTGAAATCGAATCATACAATGGGTATGATGAGTTAAAATGGTGTAAAATGAACTTATTCAGGTGTAGTTCAAGCAATTAGTGGTAAATGCCTTGTCATACACAATGTATGATAGGTTATAATGGCAAAAAATCAACTTTTGCTTTTTTTTCAAGTAATTACTATTACAGTGGGCTGAAATCTAATAATACAATGGGTATGATACTCTGAAATGGTCTAAAATGAACCTTTTCAGGTTTTATTAAAACAATTAGTGGTAAATGACTTATCGTACACAATGTATGATAGGTTATAATCGCATGAAATCAACTGTTGCTGTTTTTTTTCAAGTAATTAGACGTACAGTGGGATGAAATCGAATCATACACTAGGTATGATGCGTTTTAATGGTGTAAAATAAACTTATTCAGGTGTATTACAAGAAATTAGTGGTAAATGACTTGTCATACACAATGTATGATAGGTTATAATGGCATAAAATCAACTTTTGCTATTTTTTTCAACTAATTACTGTTACAGTGGGATGAAATCGAATCATACAATGGGTATGATACATTTTAATGGTGTAAAATGAACTTATTCAGGTTCTTTTCAAGCAATTAGTTGTAAATGACTTATCATACACAATGTAGGATAGGTTATAATGTCAAAAAATCAACTTTTACTGGTTTTTACTTCTAATTACTGTTACAGAGGGCTGAATCGAATCATACAATGGGTATGATGTGTTTTAATGGTGTAAAATGAACTTATTCAGGTTTATTTCAAGCAATTAGTTGTAAATCACTTATCATACACAAATTATTATAGGTGTTAATGGCATAAAATTAACTTTTGCTTTTTTTTCAAGTAATTAGGGGTAAGTGGTCTGAAATCGTATCATACACTGGGTATGATGTGTTTTAATGGTGTAAAATAAACTTATTCAGGTTTATTATAAGAAATTAGTGGTAAATGACTTGTCATACACAACGTATGATAGGTTATAATGGCATAAAATTAACTTTTACTGGTTTTTTCAACTAATTACTGTTACAGTGGGATGAAATCGAATCATACAATGGGTATGATACATTTTAATGTTGTAAAATGAACTTATTCAGGTGTTTTTCAAGCAATTAGTTGTAAATGACTTATCATACACAATGTATGATAGGTTATAATGTCAACAAATCAACTTTTACTGGTTTTTACTTCTAATTACTGTTACAGAGGGCTGAATCGAATCATACAATGGGTATGATGTGTTTTAATGGTGTAAAATAAACTTATTCAGGTTTATTTCAAGCAATTAGTTGTAAATCACTTATCATACACAAATTATTATAGGTGTTAATGGCATAAAATTAACTTTTGCTGTTTTTTTCAAGTAATTAGGGGTAAGTGGTCTGAAATCGAATCATACACTGGGTATGATTCGTTTTAATGGTTTAAAATGAGCTTATTCAGGTGTATTACAAGAAATTAGTGGTAAATGACTTGTAATACACAACGTATGATAGGTTTAATGGCATAAAATCAACTTTTACTGGTTTTTTCAACTATTTACTGTTACAGTGGGATGAAATCGAATCATGCACTGGGTATGATGCGTTTTAATGGTGTAAAATGAACTTATTCAGGTTTATTTCAAGGAATTAGTTGTAAATGACTTCTCATACACAATGTATGATACGTTATAATGGCAAAAAATTAACTTTTGCTGTTTTTTCAAGTAATTAGGGGTAAGTGGTCTGAAATTGAATCATACAAGCTGTTTTTTCAAGTAATTAGGGGTAAGTGGTCTGAAATTGAATCATACACTAGGTATGATTCGTTTTAATGGTTTGAAATGAGCTTATTCAGGTTTAGTTCTAAACAATTAGTGGTAAATGACGTATCATACCCAATGTATGATAGGTTGTAATGGCATAAAATCAACTTTTGCTGTTTTTTTTCAAGTAATTAGGGGTACAGTGGTCTGGAATCGAATCATAAACTGGGTATGATGCTTTATAGTGGTGTAAAGTGACCTTATTCAGGTATATTAGAAGTAATTAGCGGTAAAGAGCTTGTCATACACAATGTATGATAGGTTTTATTGGCATAAAATCAACTTTTGCTGTTTTTTTTTCAAGTTATTAGGGGTACAGGGGTCTGAAATCGAATCATACACTGGGTATGATTCGTTTTAATGGTGTAAAATGAGCTTATGCAGGTGTATTACAAGAAATTAATGGTAAATGACTTGTTATACACAATATATGATAGGTTTTAATGGCATAAAATCAACTTTTACTGGTTTTTTCAACTAATTACTGTTACAGTGGGATGAAATCGAATCATACAATGGGTATGATACGTTTTAATGGTGTAAAAGGAACTTATTCAGGTGTTTTTCAAGTAATTAGTTATAAATGACTTATCATACACAATGTATGATAGGTTATAATAGTAAAAAATCAACTTTTGCTGTTTTTTTCAAGTAATTAGGGGTACAGTGGTCTGAAATCGAATCATACACTGGGTATGATTCATTTTAATGGTGTAAAATGACCTTATTTAGGTATAGTTGAAGTAATTAGCGGTAAAGATCTTATCATACACAATGTATGCTAGGTTTTAATAGCATAAAATCAACTTTTGCAGGTTTTTCCATTTATTTAAGGGTACAGTGGTCTGAAATCTGCTTATATACGTGTATTTCAAGTTTTATTGGTGTATGATGCACTTCATACATGGTGTATGATGGGTAATATTTGTGTAAAATCAGCGTTTATTTGTGTATTTTTGGGATGTGTATTTGGAAAAAAAATATACATTTTGAGTATATCCGTACAATTTCCCTTCAAAAAGGCCCTCCCATTCACCCCCCCCCCCCAACCCGTCCCCTTTCTCTCTCCTCATTTAATGCCATCCGTACCCCTGCTCTCGCCTCATTTACTTACAGCTGTAAAACCCCTTCCCGCCTTTCTGTCTTCCCCATAAGCAACTTGTTTTACAAGCCACCAGTCACTCTCCTCTTTCTCTCACCCGTTCATTCTCTCTCTCCTCTTTCCGAATTTGTTCATCCTCTTTCTCCTCTACTTCAGCTGCGATTGTCGTTCCCGTGGGTCTGACCTCTGTTTTCACACCTTCATCCTTGATCTATAGCTGCTCCAGTCTTTAATCACCATTTTCGAAGGTGAGTAAGAGTTATTTTTGTAGGGTTTAGGGTTTTGGTGCTCCAATGTATAATATCCGTTTGTTTCGTACCATTTCCTGAACATAGTGCATAGTATTTGTTAGGGTTTAGGGTTTTGGTGTTAGTGGCTTTGTGATTAGTGTTTTTTATTTGTGTAAAATGATCTTCTGCATGTTTTGTGATTTTTTTTCACGTAAAATTGACCTTTGTGGTATAATGAACTTCTGCATGTTTCATATGAGCAACCATACAGTGTGTAGGATTGGTTTTAATGGTGTATAACCAACTTGTGTTTGTGTATTATAAGTAATTAGTGGTGGTGTATAATCAATCATACACTCTGTATGATTTGTTTCAATGGTGTAGAACCAAAGTGTGTCTGTTTGTGTTCAGTTAATGGTGTATTGCTTTTATTTCAGATGGCATTTTACACACGTAGGAAGAGCCGTCCTGCCGTTGAGGTTGATTACATTTTCCCGAGGGGTTTCTGGAAATTCCTCCAAATCAACCAAATAGGTTTGTCAACCAAGGTTGTCACGGAGATAAAGGAAATCTTGAAGGACGACGAAGCCAAGGTTTGATACTGTATCCATTTTAATTATGTTGACTTTTGACAATGACATTTATGATACCATATTAACTAAAAGTGTTTTGCATTACAGCTTGCCCTTGCCTCACAATACAATGTCGGGCATCTACTTGGGCTGAGTGAGACCAATGTCAGCTTCTGGCATAGTCTCATTCACGTTGTCCTTCTCCACCAGGTGGCCAACCCCAATCCCGAGGAGTTATCATTCTTATTTGGTGGGAAGGTAGTGCACCTTGGGAGGAGGGAGTTTTGCATTCTCACCGGCTTGAGATATGCCGGTGTGGAAGATGTACGCGGTGGTCCCAACAGGCTGGTTGCCAAGTATGGCATGAGGGGGAGGATGGCTAGGCAGCAGCTTTTTGATGCATGCAGAACCTGCTCCATCATGGAGGACCAGGTTAAGCTTGATGTTGCGTACCTGGTCGAGGGTCTACTGTTCGCCAAACGCAAGCGAACGGGCATTGACCCGAACATCCTGGCCCTCGTGGACGATGTGGACTCTTTCAATCGTGTTGCATGGGGATCCTTGAGCTGGAAATTCTTGGTGCGGAAGCTCAAGGATTTCGCTGCAAGAATGCACCACGGTTTGGAGAATACCTACTCCGTCCACGGGTTCTACGATGTGGTTTCCATATTTGCCCTGGAAACCCTTCCAGAACTTGCCAAGGTTGGGGCGGTGAGGGTTGGCGACCAACCTCTTGGGCGGATCCTTAACTGGAAGATGTCCGTTAAGGCTCCGTACTCCGCTCTGCTCTCAACGGTATTTGATCAGGTAATAAATACACTATGTTGTTATTGTTTTACTACTGTATGTTTCATATATTTTGGGTTAGAAGTGTGTTTTGTAATTTTACTAACGTGTATATGATGTATCTTCCTTTGATCAGCAATTGAATGCCGAACCGATTAGACTGACGAGTGCGGAAGCCGGTCAGCCTAATCTACAAGGCATTCCCTATGCTGAGGATGCTGAGGAGGGGTTTCAATCTCCTGTTATGGCAATGCCAGCAGAGCTTGGTGAGGAGCCACAACCATTGGCAACTCAACCTCCGTTGCCGACATCCAGGGAGGACCCATATCCTACGTCAACCAATTCGGCGGACCAATCGGTATGATGAATTATTTTGTGTTTATTTAATCGTATTTTTATCCGTGTGGATACTACATTATTCAAATTTGCTGATTATGCCAATTTGGAGGACTTATTGCAGGTTATGGAGAGACTCGAAGCGATGGATAAAGAGGTGCAAATGGTACGGATGCAGCTTGAAGCGCACCAGCGAATGCTGCAAATGTACGAACGACGGTTTGAGGCTCAGGATGCACTGATTAAGGAGCTGCTCTCAGACCGTCAAGCGCAGGCCGCATCGCCGCACTTATGTTCATCGACTTCCGCTCATCCATCCCCGATTGAGCAAGCCATAATAGTTTCTCCTGTACGTACTGGGTAAGACACTAGATTCCTTGTTAGTGTCCCAATTTGTTATGTTTTCATGCATGTTGATGCTTATTGACTTTTGCTATGTGCTATGCCATCTAGGGCCGAGGAAAATGTCTTCAAGGAACCATCGTCACCGCATGTCGAAGGCGTTGAAAACTTGTTGACATTGTCCGAGACAGTGTGTAGTTTGGGGCAAGAGAGGAGGGACCCCAAGCCAAACCCCAAGTACAAAGGTGAGGAATGGAATGCGGAGGGTAAGAGCAAACGGGCAAAAATTACCCATCCTGGACCGGAGCCAGTTCTGCCCTTCAATCCATTCCAGCCTCCCTCCGACAAAGACATAGAAGATTTTGAAGATTTTTACAAAAGTTTCCACGCAACGGTCGCTAAGTGAGTGTGATTTTGCACGATGCTTTTTGATAATTTGTATGTAAAAGTTTCTAGAATGCATCTTTCTTAGGTGTGTTTCAAGTAATTAGTGGTGTCTGAAAGAAAATCATACACTGTGTATGATGCACTATCATGGTATCAAGTGAACTTATTCAGGTGTATTTTAATTAATTAGTGGTAAATGATTTATCATACATAATATATGATAGGTTATAATGGCATAAAATCAACTTTTGTTGTTTTATTCAAGTAATTAGGGGTACAGTGGTCTGAAATTGAATCCTACACTGGGTATGATGCATTTTAATGGTGTAAAATGATTCGATTCAGGCGTATTTTAAGCAATTAGTGGTAAATGACTTGGCATACACAATGTATGATAGGTTTTAATGGCATAAAATCAACGTTTGCATTTTTTTATGTAATTACTGTTACAGTGGTCTGAAATCGAATCATACACTGGGTATGATGCGTTTTAATGGTGTAAAATGATTCGATTCAGGTGTATTTTAAGCAATTAGTGGTAAATGACTTGGCATACACAATGTATGATAGGTTTTAATGGCATAAAATTAACTTTTGCAGTTATTTTTATGTAATTACTGTTACAGTGGTCTGAAATCGAATCATACACTGGGTATGACTCGTTTTAGTGGTTTAAAATGAGCTTATTCAGGTTTATTACAAGAAATTAGTGTTAAAAGACTTGTCATACACAATGTATGATAGGTTTTAATGGCATAAAATTAACTTTTGCTCGTTTTTCAAGTAATTACTGTTACAGTGGTCTAAAATCATCTTTCTTATGGTATGCTTATATATCGTGCTTGGTGTTGTATATTACAGAGATTTGAAGACCCCCTTTCCGTTACCGAATGATCAACGAATGGATTTCTCTGTTTTGACTGTGACGACGGGTCAATTTTGGTATCGGTTAAGAAATGAGGACGCCTGGCTTACTGATGAGGTATGTTTCCCATCATGATAGTTTTACCGTGTGTCAACTAATAAGTAAAATCAACCTGTGTTAAATCTACTTATGTTATTGTGTATTAAGTAAGTGTTGTATTACTAGTCATACACCGTGTATGGTTGATGCTAAAGGTGTAAAATCAACCTGTGTTAGTGTGTTTTGAATAAAGAGTGGTGTATGATTAGTCATAGGGTTCAACTGTGTAAAATGAACTTATTTATGTGTGTAAAATCAACTTGTCTCAACTAATTAGTTTTGAATCGCAGGAAATGGATGTAATTCTGCACTACATTTTGGAGAAGAAACATCAGTGGCCAGAGCAATTCGACCAGAGGGCAACATGCGCGGACACAACTGTTGCTCCTCAATTTGGACCCCTACTAAAACAGATTCAAAACAGTGGAATCCCGCTTGAGTCAACTTTTACTGACTTTGATTCGTTGATCATTAAGTTCCTTGCCGGGGATGCCACGTATGGGGTCAGCTGCCACAACGTGGATCGGATATACATGCCCATTAATCAACCTAATCAACATTGGTTCCTTGCTGCCATCCATCTTAATGATTGGCGGATACAGGTATTTGATTCCTTGTACGCCGCCAAATCCAGGGCAGCAAGATTAGAACATGTGGAACCAATTGCAAAATTGCTTCCACATGCTCTAGCGTTGGTTAATTTTTGGGATGTCCGAAAGGACCTTATACAGTTCAAGGGCAAGCCTTTCTCGGTAACTTACAAACGGAATGAATGTCCACAACAAGGGGGGTATGACATCTACTTCCCATGCAATTTTACTATTCCGTTCATTTGGACTTTTGGTTATGAAGTGGATGCAAAATAGTCATTACTTGCAATGATGTACAATTTCTGACTGTGAAATCTGTATTAATATTAACTGCAGGTCAGACTGTGGAATTTTTGTTGTAAAGTTCATAGAGTTTTTGCTTACCAAAGGACTGAGCATCTCCCAATGCACGCAAGAGCAGATGGGCAAATTGCGGCTGTATACTTCCGTACACTTGTACAGACACGGAAGGAATAAACGGCTTCAATTGCATGCATGTCCATAAAATTATGTTATTCATTATACATTGTTTTCATTATACTGAAAGTTGTATGTAATAAAAATGCATACTTGTACCAAAGGATTTACATTGTATTCATTATATTGAAAGTTGTATATAATATTGTATATTTCGATGTTGTTGTATGTTCCTATTGATGTATTTTCAAATGTTGTAATAAAAACGTATACTTGTACCAAAGGATTTACATTGTATTCATTATATTGAAAGTTGTATGTAAGTTTACAGATATTTCGATGTTGTTGTATTTTCCTATTGATGTATTCACACGTGCAAAGGTTGTTATTAACCATTCAAACTCATCCTACACCGTTTATGATTGGTTATACACCACTAAGTACCTAAAACACAATTGTAGAACTTGATTTTTCACCCATATAACTCATCATACACAGCGTATTAATGGTGTGACACCAATAATTTCCAACAAACTTAAAAATACATGCACAACCCGTGATTTTACCATACATAAAACTCATCATACACTGTGTATGATACATAGAACTTGACACACATTAAAACCCTGCATACAATTTGCATGACAAACTGGATATATATAACTGCTGGAACTACATACAGTTGTCCCTCTGCATATGTTGTCTGTAAAGTGCATCCACTGCATGCATACAAAGTTCAAGATCCTTATCATGCGGATGAAGTTCACACCATTACAACTCATCGTACACCGTACACCGTGTGTGATTGATCATACACCACTAATTGCTTGGTAGGCCGTTGATGAAACATGACCCGTAGAAGTGCCACCTCTCTTTGTGTCTCAGCTGTCACTGGCCCACCACTGCCGCTGCTAGAGCCACTTACATTAGGAATTTAAACGGGTCGATATATTGAGGACCGTATATGCTTGGCTTCCTGTCCATCTCATCCCTTTATAGGGGGAGAACCGTGGGAGAGGGGTATGATAAAGTAGGTGGTAGTTGAGGTTATTAAATGCCTTGCTTTGTAGTCCATTATGACCCCCTGAACATTCAATGTTCAACCACTAACCAACCCAACCGCTCAGCCTCATCCATATAAATCAACAAGGGCATTTATATTGCTTGGTACACAATTTCATTGATGGTTGTGGCAATTATAGTGTTTCGAATACTTAGTAGTGTTTTGCTTACCATACATAGTGTATGATGAGTCTTAATGGTGCGAAATCAACTTGTACAAGTGTGTTTCAACTACTTAGTGGTGTATGACTTACCATACTTAGTGTATGACAAGCCTTAATGGTGTGAAATCAACTTGTACAAGTGTGTTTCAACTACTTAGTGGTGTATGACTTACCATACTTAGTGTATGATGAGTCTTAATGGTGTGAAATCAACTTGTACAAGTGTGTTTCAACTACTTAGTGGTGTATGACTTACCATACTTAGTGTATGACAAGTCTTAATGGTGTGAAATCAACTTGTACAAGTGTGTTTCAACTACTTAATTGTGTATGACTTACCATACTTAGTGTATGATGAGTCTTAATGGTGTGAAATCAACTTGTACAAGTGTGTTTCAACTACTTAGTGGTGTATGACTTACCATACTTAGTGTATGACAAGTCTTAATGGTGTGAAATCAACTTGTACAAGTGTGTTTCAACTACTTAGTTGTGTATGACTTACCATACTTAGAGTATGATGAGTCTTAATGGTGTGAAATCAACTTGTACAAGTGTGTTTTAACTACTTAGTGGTGTATGATGAGTCTTGATGGTGTGAAATCAACTTGTACAAGTGTGTTTCAACTACTTAGTGGTGTATGACTTACCATACTTAGTGTATGATGAGTCTTGATGGTGTGAAATCAACTTGTACAAGTGTGTTTCAACTACTTAGTGGTGTATGACTTACCATACTTAGTGTATGATGAGTCTTGATGGTGTGAAATCAACTTGTACAAGTGTGTTTCAACTACTTAGTTGTGTATGACTTACCATACTTAGTGTATGATGAGTCTTAATGGTGTGAAATCAACTTGTATAAGTGTGTTTAACTACTTAGTGGTGTATGATGAGTCTTGATGGTGTGAAATCAACTTGTACAAGTGTGTTTCAACTACTTAGTGGTGTATGACTTACCATACTTAATGTATGACGAGTCTTGATGGTGTGAAATCAACTTGTACAAGTGTGTTTCAACTACTTAGTGGTGTATGACTTACCATACTTAGTGTATGATGAGTCTTGATGGTGTGAAATCAACTTGTACAAGTGTGTTTCAACTACTTAGTGGTGTATGACTTACCATACTTAGTGTACGATAAGCCTTAATGGTGTGAAATCAACTTGTACAAGTGTGTTTCAACTACTTAGTGGTATATGACTTACCATACTTAGTGTATGATGAGTCTTAATCTTGTGAAATCAACTTGTACAAGTGTATTTTAACTACCTAGTGGTGTATGACTTACCATACTTAGTGTATGACAAGTCTTAATGGTGTGAAATCAACTTCTACAAGTGTGTTTCAACTACTTAGTGGTGTATGACTTACCTTTGATGCTGATACGTGTGGCGATACACCATCCACGCATGTCGACATACATCGTAACACACTTGAAAAACACATCAACCACTTAGAACACACAATTGGGACCAACTTCAAATCAATTCATTGACAGCTTTCATTATAGGAATATACAACAGTATGGAAATATACACATTTTTCATTACCCTATTACGTACACATCACAACCTTCCGACAATTTTCAGTACACTGGATACAACGTAAATCCTATGGTAAAACGAAATTATATAGGTATGTCACAAGTAAAATTTATACATTTGAAGACTATAAGTTAATTTGGAGGAGGGACTTGAGATGGACGGCCGGAGTTGGATGAGGTGCATTCGCCATTAGGATGCAGAGCAATTGGATTCTTGCACGTGGATCGGTTATGCCCGTGTTCCTTGCACCGACTGCACCTTTGATGAACACGCTCCTCACCGACAGACGGAATCCTCCTCTTCCGCCTCCTCCCAGAAGAGGTTCTAACGTCGGGTGGAAGAAGATTCATGTCAGCTACATCACGAGGGATACGCCAGTCATTTATGTGTGGCATCGGGTAGACGACACCTCTATACGACTCGTACCAATATTCTCTACTGTAGTACGGCGAGCACAAGTCGTACAGAGCATAAGGACTGTGCTGTACCACTGCTAACGCATGCTCACATGGAAGCTGCTCAAGCTGAAACCTGCGGCAGGTACATGTCCAGAGCGACATATCTATTACAAAGTTTTTCTCCCCATCGATGACGTCAAACGTATGATCATCAGCTCGCAATATCTGCATTACCACAATAATAGACAAACGCGTCAAACAACCAAGGTGCATGCAAAATACAAAAATATGAGAAAATAAGACAATATGTACGGAGCTTACCGTCATCGTTCTTGCTAACTTGAATCTGTCTTGTAATTTTTTTTCGACGTCGGGGGACATTGTACTGATGCAAGCTTCAGCCTTGGCTCTTCTTTCGTGAAACCACCTCTGCAACAGTAGCCTACACTCATCAACAAGGGCTGTAATTGGATAGCCACGTACCTTGACCAATACAGCATTCATGGATTCCGAAATATTTGTCGTCATTATGTTGTACCGACAACAAGGGGAGTGGGAACGAGTCCACTTGTCCAGTCCCACATCTTCCAAGTAATCTTTAGCCCCGGGTACAGCACAACATAAACTGAAAAACAAACTATGGAATTCTTGAATGTTGTATGCTTTGGTTGCTTTGTAGTAGTACTGATCCAAATGCTTCCTGTTGCTCTTGAATTTGGCCTTCAAGTTGTTCAGCAAGTGGTACATGCAGAGCCCGTGAAATGTGACAGGGAAAAGTTCTTCCACCGCGCGTTGGATGCTTCGGTGTCTATCGGATACAATGACATGGCCAGCAGGCTCCCCAGTTACTTCCTTCAACCTACTAAGGAACCAATGCCACGATGCATCATTCTCTGAATCACCGATGCCGATAGCAATCAGGAAAATTTGCTGGTTGGCATCGTGGCAAACGGCCATGAACAAAACACCCCGGTACTTTCCCTTCAGATGTGTTGCGTCAATGCTCACAACCGGCCGGCAAAATCGGTACCCATTAAGTGAAGCACCAAACGCAATGAAGAGGTACTGAAACCTACTTTCATCATCTGTCTGTAAATAAAATGTGGCACCGGGGTCAGTCTGTTTGAGGACTTGCAGATAGGCAGGCAAGAATGCATAGGACTCTTCGGCCGTACCCAATCTAACATTGTCGTATGCAAACTCTCTCGCCCTCCAAGCAACACTGTAGCTGATATCGACACCGTAGCAACTTCGGATGTCATCTATGACATCCCGTTGCTTGAACACTCTCCCGGGGTTCACAAGTTTCTTGCGGACGCACTCCCCGACGACCCAACTGGTTGCCTGCCTGTGTCTAACAGTGGTGAGATCGCTAGGGTGGTTGTGGTTCTTTTCTACTTTTGTAACCATCCAGCAGCCACCATCTGCTACACACGTAGCCCGAACCCTTCATGTGCAGCCCTCTTGTGCGCAGCGGACAACCGTTAAGGATTTGTTCGACTTGTAGCTCCTGAATTCAAATTTTTCCCTAAGCGCAATCACTGCCAGGTTAGTCAACAAGTCCCTCTTCGTCGTAAATATTTGATCGACTTCAATATCCTCAACCATCCGGCCCTGCGCATATACCTCGTTGATCCGGCTCCTCTCATCACCGGAGCCAGCCTCATCATCAGAACGAGGATCACCAGCAGCTTGGATGTCAAGGTGGACATTCGGTTGACCGCTGGGTTCCGCATTCCGTTCCAATTCAGGTTCGACAATCAGAGGGTCTTTACGGGAAATATTACGATGCTCATAAGTGTGCCCCTCTGGAGGTGAGGCATCAGGTACAGTCGGTTGCACCTGGGATAAATTGATATTGTCCAAATTATCCCATGCACTTTGATTGGAATTTTCCCAATCTCCACCTGTTGCTGTTGCCTCAACTGTCACAGTAGGCATGTTCAAATCTACATCAGATGCATCTGCACGGGCTGCTTCTTCCATCCCCGCATCCATACATCCACCAGAAGTCTCGGGAACCTCAGGGTGCGAACGGCCACTATTCTCGTCACCATCGGGAATTGTTTGAAAGGGAGTTCGTTGCCAATTGAAGCTAGGATTCCTGTCACCGGATGACTCTACAGTTACGATCAAAGGATGCTTCGCCCTATCTTCTTTGGCTAGTGCCTTCCAAAACATAACGGACCTATCGTCAACGACATCGTACAAGGGCACGGCCGAAACAGCGGTGAAAGATTGAAAATGCATCTTTGAACCCGCATCCAACTGAGCACCAATCACCTCCGCCACAGTCCTTTGCAAACCAGCGAAGTCAGTTTTCTCATCCACAAAAATATAAGCCAATTTTTCACCAGCGTACTTTGCCCTCTCCCTAAAGTAGCCACCGTACAGAACGCATGCAATAGCAGCATCACCCATTACTGTGGACAAGAAAAAAACATGATATCAAAGCAAAATTGACATGAAACACACTAGGGTGGAATGAAAGTACAGCATTGAAACCACTAAAAACGGTGTATGATTGGTTTAAAACCATAATACACAAATAACACTACTTTAAGAAAGAATACATGGTGTATGATTTGCGTTACAGTCATAAACAAGTTCATCACACACCTTTTAAAGCAATCATACACGGTCTACGGTTAAGGATACCACATTCTATACACGAAAGACACCAAAACAGGTTCATCCTAGACCAATCAAACCTATCATACACGGTGTATGGTAAGCCATACACCATTCTGTACTTGAAAGACACCAAAATAAGTTCATCATACACCCTTTGAAGCTCTCATACACAGTGTATGATGGATTATTCACCATTAATTACTTAACATACACAAACACAGGTTGGTTATACACCATTAAACCCAATCCTACACAGTGTATGACTGATTATACACCATTAATTACTTAACATACACATACACAGGTTGGTTATACACCATTAAACCCAATCCTACACAGTGTATGACTGATTATACACCATTAATTACTTAACATACACATACACAGGTTGGTTATACGCCATTAAACCCAATCATACACAGTGTATGACTGATTATACACCATTAATTACTTAATATACACATACACAGGTTGGTTATAGGCCATTAAACCCAATCATACACAGTGTATGACTGATTATACACTTAACATACACATACACAGGTTGGTTATACGCCATTAAACCCAATCATACACAGTGTATGGTTGCTCATAAACCACTAATTACTTAAAAAACGTCTGCACAAGTTGGTTATACACCATTAAACCCAATCCTACACAGTGTATGACTGATTATACACTTAACATACACATACACAGGTTGGTTATACGCGATTAAACCCAATCCTACATAGTGTATGACTGATTATACACTATTAATTACTTAACATACACATACACAGGTTGGTTATACGCCATTAAACCCAATCATACACAGTGTATGGTTGCTCATAAACCACTAATTACTTAAAAAACGTCTGCACAAGTTGGTTATACACCATTAAACCCAATCCTACACAGTGTATGACTGATTATACACCATTAATTACTTAACATACACATACACAGGTTGGTTATACACCATTAAAACCAATCATACACAGTGTATGATTGATTATACACTACTAATTACTTAATACACACAAACACAAGTTGGTTATACACCATTAAACCCAATCCTACACAGTGTATGACTGATTATACACCATTAATTACTTAACATACACAAACACAAATTGATTTCACACCATTCAAACCTATCATACACGGTGTATGATAGATCATACAGCACTATTTACATGAAGCACACCTAAACAAGTTGATTTCACACCATTAAAACCTATCATACACGATGTATGACTAATCATACACCACTAATGAGTTCAAACACACCAAAAGAAAGTTATAATACATCATTTAAACCAATCATAAACCATAAACGACTTGTAACACACCGACCTCATAGGACAAGGATACGTTAACGACAATGTCAGCAAATGGTCATGTTACCTTCAGTATCTGATCTGAAAACCGTGAAATGTGTGTAAGGACTCAACGTTGAACCTACAGCAATGCCACGAAGCTTCAAACACGATCTTAAAATGGCTTCTTCTTCTTCTTCTTCCGAGGGCCCAATGTAGCAGATTGAGAGAAAAATGAGAGAAAAATGGACTTGGGGAATTCAGATTAAGAGAAAAGTAACAAATACCATGAATAAGAGGTGAGTAAATGGGCGGGAAATGAGAAGAAGAGAGGAATAGAGTGAGAAGTAAGTTACATGACATAAAGTAAAAATATGTACTTTTGCATTAAATGAAGAGAGAGAAAATGGAGTGGAGAGAGGCTAAAGTACAGTAATCGGCTGCGCATTAAATGAGGAGAGAGAAAGGGGACGGGTTGGGGGGGGGGGGGGTGAATGGGAGGGCCTTTTTGAAGGAAAATCGTACGGATTACTATACTCAAAATGTATATTTTTTTTCTAAATACACATTACTAAAATACACAAATACACGTTGATTTTACACAAATATAACCCATCATATACCATGTATGAAGTGCATCATACACCAATAAAACTTGAACTACACGTATATAGATTCGATTTCAGACCCCTGTACCCCTAATAACTTGAAAAAAAACAGCAAAAGTTGATTTTATGCCAATAAAACCTATCATACATTGTGTATGACAAGCTCTTTACCGCTAATTACTTCTAATATACCTGAATAAGGTCACTTTACACCACTATAAAGCATCATACCCAGTTTATGATTCGATTCCAGACCACTGTACCCCTAATTACTTGAAAAAAAACAGCAAAAGTTGATTTTATGCCATTACAACCTATCATACATTGGGTATGATAAGTCATTTACCACTAATTGTTTAGAACTAAACCTGAATAAGCTCATTTCAAACCATTAAAACGAATCATACCCAGTGTATGATTCAATTTCAGACCACTTACCCCTAATTACTTGAAAAAACAGCAAAAGTTGATTTTTTGCCATTATAACGTATCATACATTGTGTATGAGAAATCATTTACAACTAATTCCTTGAAATAAACCTGAATAAGTTTATTTTACACCATTAAAACGCATCATACCCAGTGCATGATTCGATTTCATCCCACTGTAACAGTAAATAGTTGAAAAAACCAGTAAAAGTTGATTTTATGCCATTAAACCTATCATACGTTGTGTATTACAAGTCATTTACCACTAATTTCTTGTAATAAACCTGAATAAGCTCATTTTAAACCATTAAAACGAATCATACCCAGTGTATGATTTGATTTCAGACCACTTACCCCTAATTACTTGAAAAAAACAGCAAAGTTAATTTTATGCCATTAACACCTATAATAATTTGTGTATGATAAGTGATTTACAACTAATTGCTTGAAATAAACCTGAATAAGTTCATTTTACACCATTAAAACACATCATACCCATTGTATGATTCGATTCAGCCCTCTGTAATAGTAATTAGAAGTAAAAACCAGTAAAAGTTAATTTGTTGACATTATAACCTATCATACATTGTGTATGATAAGTCATTTACAACTAATTGCTTGAAAAGCACCTGAATAAGTTCATTTTACAACATTAAAATGTATCATACCCATTGTATGATTCGATTTCATCCCACTGTAACAGTAATTAGTTGAAAAAACCAGTAAAAGTTGATTTTATGCCATTATAACCTATCATACATTGTGTATGACAAGTCATTTACCACTAATTTCTTATAATAAACCTGAATAAGTTTATTTTACACCATTAAAACACATCATACCCAGTGTATGATACGATTTCAGACCACTTACCCCTAATTACTTGAAAAAAACAGCAAAAGTTAATTTTATGCCATTAACACCTATAATAATTTGTGTATGATAAGTGATTTACAACTAATTGCTTGAAATAAACCTGAATAAGTTCATTTTACACCATTAAAACACATCATACCCATTGTATGATTCGATTCAGCCCTCTGTAACAATAATTAGAAGTAAAAACCAGTAAAAGTTAATTTTTTGACATTATAACCTATCCTACATTGTGCATGATAAGTCATTTACAACTAATTGTTTGAAAAGAACCTGAATAAGTTCATTTTACACCATTAAAATGTATCATACCCATTGTATGATTCGATTTCATCCCACTGTAACAGTAATTAGTTGAAAAAAACAGCAAAAGTTGATTTTATGCCATTATAACCTATCATACATTGTGTATGACAAGTCATTTACCACTAATTTCTTGTAATACGCCTGAATAAGTTCATTTTACACCATTAAAACGCATCATACCTAGTGTATGATTCGATTTCATCCCACTGTACGTCTAATTACTTGAAAAAAAACAGCAACAGTTGATTTCATGCGATTATAACCTATCATACATTGTGTATGATAAGTCATTTACCACTAATTGTTTTAATAAAACTTGAAAAGGTTCATTTTAGACCATTTCAGAGTATCATACCCATTGTATGATTAGATTTCAGCCCACTGTAACAGTAATTACTTGAAAAAAAAGCAAAAGTTAATTTTTTGCCATTATAACCTATCATACATTGTGTATGACAAGGCATTTACCACTAATTGCTTGAACTACACCTGAATAAGTTCATTTTACACCATTTTAACTCATCATACCCATTGTATGATTCGATTTCAGCCCACTGTAACAGTAATTACTTGAAAAAAACAGCAAAAGTTGATTTTATGCCATTATAACTTATCATACATTGTGTATGACAAGTCATTTACCACTAATTGCTTGGAATACACCTGAATAAGTTCATTTTACACCATTAAAACGCATCATACCCAGTGTATGATTCGATTTCATCCAACTGTACGTCTAATTACTTGAAACAAAAAGCAAAAGTTGATTTTATGCCATTATAACCTATCATACATTGTGTATGATAAGTCTTTTACCACTAATTTCTTGTGATACACCTGAATAAGCTCATTTTACACCATTAAAAGGAATCATACCCAGTGTATGATTTTATTAATTACTTCAAGCACGCCTAAACAAGGTCTAGGAGGGAAGAAGAGGAAAGGGCAAATTTGGAAATTATATTTTTTTTGGACAAAAAAAAATTCAAAAGGAAAAAAAAATGAATAAAAGGAGAGTGAAAGGTCAAAAGAGTGTACTTTTGCCTGCCTTGCATTAAATGAGGAGAGAGAAAGACAGAGAGAGAGAGGGGACGGATGGGGGGGGTGAGGTGGGAGGGCATTTTTGTCCAAAAGAGTCTATTTATGGTTAAAGGGGTCTAAAAAACATTAAGGGGAGGCTGGGGGGTCCAATCCGTACGATTTCCCAACCTTATTTTTGAAAGGATTTTTTATTTAGTTTTTGTTTTTTCTTTTTTAGCTTTTGTTTATTTTAGTAAGGATTGAAAATAAAAAACCAAAAATAAGGAATTTTTTTCAAAATTTAGAGTTTACTTTCTCGAAATAAAAAACTGCACATAAGAAAAACATACCAAATGGACCTTAAGTAAATATGCATTTGCCTTTCCTTTTTCGTTTTTGGATAGCAAGTGCGGGTGCGGGATATGAGTCTAGGGCCTCGTTTGGATATGCATGAAGTAGATATGGGAAGTAGAAATTCATGAGAAGTACATATTTTGGCTCTTGTTTGGTTAGCATGAAGTAGACAAAACGAGGGCAGTGCTAATTGCTAAGCAATTTCCAATTCTTTTAAAATGTAGGAAGTAACTTATCATTATAAGTTTACACAAAAATTAAATTTTCAAAAAAATATAATTTTTTTATAGAAATTTAATTTATATGGCAATCAAAAGGGCCTAAAATTTCTTATCCGGGGGCATTAATATTCAGTTGGGTCAGCCTCAGATGCAATTTTTATGGTCAAACTTGGATATTATTAAATATTCTAAAAAATTAAAAATTATGTAAAATACTATATATTGGGTGGGAAGACTTTGAGTAGTCAGCATAGCACTATCCATTTTAGCTAAAATGGAGTCGGTTCCAAAAATAATGCTAAAAAATAAAAAAATAAAAAAAATAATGCTGAAATTTTTTTTTTCCAAATCTGCTGTTGAACCGCGTTTATAAAATGCTGCTTTAATAAACCGCGTCTAAAAAACGCTTTTAAGATTCAAATAAACCGCGTCTTAAGAACGCGGTTATAACTAAATAACCACGTCATTAAGACGCGGTTTATTTAAATAGAACGGTGTCTTAGTGACACCATTTAACCAGATAACCGCATCATTAAGGCGCGGTTTATAGCTATAGAACCGCGTCTTAATGACCGGGTTTACTAGGGATCTAAAACCCCCCCCCCCCCCCCCACGGCCCATTCATTCGCGCGTGCTCGCTCCCCTGCTCTCACCGTCTCTCTGCCTCTTTCTCGTTAATCCACCACCGGTCACGTCGTTCGCCGCCGCCTTTCTTTTGCTTATACACTAGAGATCTTTCAAGTACTATTATTGGAGTTATTTGTCCTCCACTTATGATGTTGGAGCTTCATCAAGAGAGACATGGGATCAATATGATAATCATCACAAATTGCGGCATAATGGAAACTATATGCGAACAAAAAAGTGAAGAATTGCGGCATAATGGTAAGTATAAGTTAACCGCGTCTAGTAAACGCGGTTCATTTTGAAATAACCCGCTTTTATATGACCCGGTTTTCTTGAAATTTAAATGCGTCTTGTTGACGCGGTTCAACAGTAGATATAGAAATATTTTTTTTCAGCATTATTTTTTTATTTTTTAGCATTATTTTCGGAACCGACTCAAAACGAGTCCACTGATTCACACTCGCAGTTGGAAAAAATTGATCAAGTGCATAATCTTCTACGCCAAAAAATGATGCAGCCCCTAAACAATGGGCATCGGTAGGTTGGCGGCTATGACTTGGCAGGTATGGAGGCTGACGAGTCGAGATCCGTGGCTGAGGAGTTGGACATCTAGTAGGATTAGTTTAGATTAACATTTATTTGTTTGTATTTATCTTTTAGTCTTTTATTCTTAGTCAACTAGCTCCTTTATTTAAGAAAGAGGAAATCTAAAGTTTTGCATTCATTCGTATTTTTTAGATTTATTTTCATATTTTTTAGAGTTTTCTCTCTTTCTCAGGTGTGAAAATTTGATCAACTTTTTTCCTCTGTTTTTATTATTGTCGTAATAAAATTTAAGGGAAGGTTGTTGAACTTTCCCATTTTCTAATTTTTCATCTACGCACTGCATCAAAAAAGCTGTTTCACTTGAAATCAGTTGGTTTTAAGAGCCTATTTAAAAAGGTTTTCTATTTGCAATTTTTAGTTCTTCAAAACTAAAAACTGCATTTTCAAAATGATATTTTCTTGGTTCTACTTTCTTGTTTTCAATTTTTTTCCTGTTTTTATAATAAACTAGTGTTTCATAGAGGCTCCTGCCAAGGCAAGGTTTGTTGGTTAAGATGAGCAGCCTTACCCTTATAGAATGCTGCCCTCAAGAGATGCAGTTTTCGAAAATTAAAGATAAAAACCAAAAATAAGAAAAAGTTATTTTTAAAATCTAGCTTTTAGTTTGTCAAAATTATATACTCAAAGAAAATAGGATACCAAGTAGGTCTTAGGTAAATATGCATTTTTTTTTCCCCTTTTTTGATAGGCTAGTGAGGTTGGAGGATTTTAATCTAAGATTTCTTATCCAGTAGTTTTACTCTGTAGATATATTTGGTTAAAATTAGTCAAAGTCTTCCCCTTTACCATACCTAGAAAAAAATTTGAATTTCTTTATGAATAATTATCTATGGGGGGATTAATCAGATCGAGTAGGATTTAAGTAGGATTAATATTGGGTTGGGTCAACTTTTGGTTTAGGTCAATCTCGAGCTGGGAGCCTCAGTTTGGTTGGGTTTTAGATTGATTCGATCGAACTATTTGTATAATTTATTTGTTTTAATATTTCTCTCTCCTAAATAAAAAATATTATTTTCCATTTTTATTTTGAATTTAGGTATATTTATATGAAAGGTTCCTCTACTTGTAGTGTCAATTTACTCATTACACTTTAGATTGTGTCTATTTTTAATTTATTTCATTATTTATAATTGTCATTTTATTTATCTTTGAAAACTCTTAAGTAAACTTATGGAAACTGAATGACTAGAATTAGCATTATCATTTAGATTTTACGATAAATTTGATTTTTGTTCGGGCCATTTGGGGGGTTGCAGGCCGAGTCAGGTTCGAGTTGTAAATAAGCATGGGATGGGTTAAATTCAAGTAATGCTCAATCCGGGTTAGTAGTTTTGGATTACGGGATAAATTTTGGTCAAATTTTTTGGCATGTTCCTCCTAATAATTTTTAGGATGATCATGCCGTCACCGGATCCCATTAGAACTCCGAAGTTAAGCGTGCTTAGGCGAGAGCAGTACCAGGATGGGTGACCTCCTAGGAAGTCCTCACCCTCAAATTAGGGGCACTCGGAAACAGTCTCTGTTCAGGGGTAATACCTTGAAGGGAGAACGCTATGTGCATCTGCCCCCTCAGACCCTACTTAGGCGGGAGCTCTTGGGGCACTGGGTTGTTAGACTATATTTTATTGGTGTTATTACTATATGTACCTGAGCCAAATTGGCCTGCTTTGTATGTGATGTAAAGCCCATTATAAGTTCTATAAATATATGAGAGGGCCACAGCATTATGTGTGCTTCTCATTCTTTCATGTTATCAGAGCTAACCCTGGCTCTCTCGTAAATTAGGCAAACCCTAGCCTCCCTCTCTTTCCTTCTCAAAATATTCAAAACCCTAATATCGGAAAACCCTAACGCACTGCAGCCGTCAGCTCCCCAATCCGGCTAACCTAACCTTCCCCCGAACAGCCTTCTTTTCTTTTCTTTTCTTTTCTTGAAAGTAGCAGTTTCTTTTAGCCTTTGTTGGTGTGAGATCTCGAAGTGATCATCTAAAGATTGAATTTTTGAATATCGTTTTGGGGGATTTTAATTGAAGACAGTGAAGAGGATTTGAATTTGAAAGTTGAAACCCTAGGTGGAGTGGAGGAATTGAAGATATCAACGCAAGAGAAAGAGATTTTGGCTGGTGGAGAATTAATTGATTCTATTTTTGTCTGTGACTGCTTGTTTAATTTCTCGGAGGTGGTTGCTGTTGATTATGCTTAACCCAATGATTGGTTCTGCTTTCCAACCTGGCCTACTTTTCTTTGGTGTTCCTACTTTCTTCAGTGCTCCTGTTTATGGTGAGAATATATTATATCCACCACTTTTTCATCCTGTAATTAATACTTATGCCATTGGTTCTAATTTCTATTTAGGGTTTGCGTCTCCTCAAACCAATTTTCAATCTCTTACTGCTCATTCTACTCCTTTGACTGATTTTCCCTGGATAATGGATAGTGGTGCATCGTCTCATATAACTAATAACCCCAATTTGCTAACGTCTCTTCTTCCTTACCATGGCTATGATAAAATATTAGTTGGCAATGACACTTGTTTATCGATTGCTGGGATTGGATCTGGTTCTCTTATTACACTTGTTGGTCCCTTCAATTTGCATAATGTCCTTTATGTTCCTGGTCTTGCACTAGCTTAATCTCTATTCATCAATTCTGTAAAGATAATTGTTGCCTTTTAGAATTTGACTCGGGTGGTTTCTCCATTAAAAATACTAAAATAATGTCCCGCATTATTCGTTGTGCTAGCTCGGGGCCTCTTTTCGTTGTTTCCAAACCTAACACAGTCAGTCAACTTGGTCAACCCGGGTAGTCTGTGGCATCCTCACCACACGCTTCCCTAGTTGCTTCCAAAAACACACAATCTCTCTGGCATCGTCGACTTGACCATCCTGGGGAGCTAGTCTTGTCTACTTTAGTCAAACAAAAATTTATTTCTTGTTCGAGTTTTTCTGAGTCTAGTTTGTGTCATGCTTGCCAACTCGGTAAGCATAGTCGTTTACCTTTTCAAAAGTATGTCACTAGTACGACGCGTCCTTTCGATATTGTTCATTCTGACGTATGGAATCACCTGTTATCAGTTTCAGTGGTTTTAAGTATTATTTGCTATTATTGAATGACTATTCTCATTTTGTGTGGATTTATCCTATGCGTGCCAAATCTAAGATTTCTGACCGGTTTGTTCAGTTTCGTAATCTTGTGTTGAATTAATTTAGTGTGGAAATCAAATATTTTCAGTGTGATAATGTCACTCAATATATCAACCGTGACTCAGGATACAGAAGGGAGACTCGCCATACTATAACGCTGAACGAATGGAGTTGCACTTGTGGTATATGGCAACTGTTTCATCGTCCGTGCTCACATGTGATGGCATGTTGTACCGCATCTCGGCTCGAGTACGGACAGTATGTTTATCCATTTTTAAGCCTTACCATGTACGCAAGTGCATATGCTCCATTGTTTCACCCCCTTCCCGATTAGTCTCTATGCCCGGAGTACATTGGACCTATAGTGGTTGCAGATCACACGAGGTGGAGGCACGGTAGAGGACGACCATACTCAACCTAGCTACATAACGAAATGGACGCAAGGGAGGGCTCGTCCAAAAATAAATGTAGCATATGCAGTGAAAGGGGGCACAATAAAAAAAAACCACGTCCTAATAGACAGCAATAATATTGTACTTAGGTTCAAACCGGCATTTCATTCATTATTTACTGTAATTACATAATAATAATAAATATAATTTTATTTTTGTGTTGTGATCAATAAGAATGCTGTAATATGTGTAATTTTATCGTTAGCCCATGGATATTGGTTATTATTTTTAATTTTTCTAGAGAGATGGTAAAAAAACTAGGAGGATATGCTTCGACTTCGACTGCTAGGTATGGTGAGCAGAATCCGGGTCCAGATGACAGATCTGTGTTGCATCTTCAGGAGCGTCATCGATCGGAGGATGTTTGGAATGAAATGGTATGCTAGTAATTAATATTTATCCTATAATTTTAAGTTCTAATTATTCAAATAGTTGATTAATATATTTAATGTCTTTGTATTACAGGGCAATGATAAGATAAGGGTGAGGATTCACCAACTGTCAAACCTTCACCCACCAGTACGACCTTATGTCGTACAAGCTGGACTCATTGAAGTGACCCAAATAGGTTACATCCAGATTGATAACGCATTAATTGGTGCTTTGTTAGAGAGGTGGAGGTGGAGGTGGGAGACCCATACATTCCACCTACGTGTTGATGAGATGACACCAACACTGCAGGATGTTGCCGTCTTACCGGGTCTACGCATAGACGGTCGAGCAGTCACTGGTAGCACTACTTACAATTGGCAGAACCTCTACCATTCTTTATTGGGTACAGTCCCCCTAGCACGAGCAATAAAGGGTAGCCTATTAAGAAGTACATGGTTGGGGGAACTGTGTGCACAAGCGCCCCCCCCCCCCCCCCCCCCCCCCCAGCTTATGCTGATGAGCAAGTGTTGTTACAACACGCCAGACGCTACATCCTTCGTATGTTCGGCTCCTTGTTGTTCACCAACAGCACTGGTAGTTGGACATTAATAGTCTATCTTCCATTACTTGAAATGATAAAGGGGTGTAGTGAGTACAGCTGGGGGTCAGCTGTTCTTGCCAACCTATACAGACAAATGTGCCAGTGTTACATGGCGGGCTGCACCCAAATCGGCAAGTGTGTTTTATTGCTCCAGGTACGGACGACCAATTATATTCATGTTTAATTCTTTAATGTATTAAATCCTTAATTCCTGCGTACCATTACATGTGTAGTTGTGGTCATGGGAGCATTTATACATTGGTTGACCGTTTATATCCACGCCTTGTCCACTTCCACCGGCAGTCAATGATCCGTTGCTGCCTTTGGGATCTCAGTAATAGAAAATATTTTGTACATCTTGATTTAATGTATATGTAATATTACATATGTATTAAAATAATTTACTTCGTACTTGATCAACTAGGTTGCTGCCTTGACATTCCGCGAGAATCCAAGGCAATGCCAGTCCTTCTACAGGGACCAACTTGATGTCCAAGAGCCACATCAGGTATATACATAAAAATGGACACAGTTCTATATTGTTAATAATTAATGTAATAACTAAGTTATTTTATCTGTGCTTAGGTTCAATGGACGCCTTATAGGCAATCTCAGTTAAGCACCTTGCCCGCGATTTGTGTCGAGGGTCGTCATATCTGGCGATATCAGGGACCAATGATATGCTTTGGCATTGTAGAGCTGCATTGCCCTGACAGAGTGTTGCGTCAGTTTGGATTAACGCAGTATATCCCGAATCATATCGACACTCTCAACTCCTTACATAATACATCTCGTTCGGGCAGGTCTGACGAGAACTGGGAGGTCTATCATTTGAACTGGATCGCGGTATGGAACACACGGATGGATTATATCGCCAACGTACGTCATCCTCCTACATCGCCTACAGATTACATGCGATGGTACAACTCTATCACTAGGCATCTTATAGTACGGCATGAAGTGCATGTTCCGCGTCGATCCCGGCTTTGTTATGAGCCAAGTGGCAACCAAATTCAACGAGTAGTAAGCACTTTGAAAACATTTGTCCCTTTACTTATTCCACAATATGTTTCGTTAACATTTGAATGTACTATTTGTTACGTCGATGTTCTTAAAAAGCATGCTAAAAGGGCAGTTCAGAGGCTACGTAACACTGTTGGCCACACTGTAGAGTCTATCTGCACAGAACGGCTAACTACTTGCAGTAGCGCAATAGACGCTGCCGGTGAGGGACATCAATTTGATCAGGCCATGCAAGAAGAAGAGTTTAACTATCATTCATTAGGTGCTGTAGAAGGAAGTACACGTGATCGTCCGCGACATAGTTTATCAGTTTAGACGGAAGGTTCGCTGTAATACCCGGCTTAATTAAATTAAATTCGGTATTACAATATGTGAAACTAAGGGTATTTAAATTAAATTAGACTCATATGTGAAATTTAGGATATTTAAATTAGGTTAAAACTCGCTATTACTTCGATTAGGTTTCAAAATGAAAATAAATAAATGAGTAAAAAGAAAAGGAAATAGAAAAAAAAAAACGAAACAGAAAAGAGAAGAAAAAGAAAAGGAAAAGAAAAGAAAATAAAAATTAAAAAAATTTAACCCCCCACACCCCCCACCCCCACGTTTTCCATGTTCTCTCTCTCTACCCTACCGTGAACCCCCTCCCCCACCGCCTCCCTCGCCTCACCGCCTCCCTCACCTCACGATTACCGCCTCCCTTGCGTCTCCTTCCTCTCTCTCGTACCGCCTCCCCCACCCTCACGTCTACCGCCTCACTCTCTCTCCCTCACATCTCATTCTCTCTCCCTCTCTCTCCTCTACCGCCTCCCACCATCGTCACCCTTACCGCCAACCTTCACGGTACCCGCTTGACCCAGACGGTGCGACCCCGACCCACCCGGTACCGCCACCCCCCACCCCGGTACCGCCTCCCACCCCATACCGCCTGACCAACCGGGTACCGCCAACCCCCACCTCGGTACCGCCTCCCATCCCATACCGCCTGACCCACCCGGTACCGCCACCCCGACCTCGGTACCGCCTCCCAACCCATACCGCCTGACCTCCTATAAATACCCCACACCTCCACCCCTCAAACCTCACACCTCAACCCACAACACTCTCTCTCTCTCCTCTCGGTTCTCTTTCCACCACCCACGATTCTCTCTCCTCGCCTCACCAGTGCCGCCACCTCGCCGGTACGACTCCGACCGACCCTCCGGTGCCGTCACCTCGCCAGCACAGCTCTGACTGACCCGCCGGTGCCACCACCTCGCCGAAACAGAACTGGCCACCCTGCCAGGAATGCTATCTCGTCAATTTCAAAGCTAATCAACTATAGGAACAGGGTTTTTGGGTTAAAAGCTAGCATTTGTAAGTATATTACTTTCCCTGCTTATTTGTTAACTACAAAGAATTGCTTTAAATGACTTGATTTGTGATATTTATATTTTGAATGATTTATTGTTTTGATAAAATAGGATTGGGCTTGTGTGATTTTGTGATTTAGACTCTTATGGGTTGAATTATTGGTTTATACGTTGATTTAACATGTGAAATTTCGAAAGAATTTGTATGAATATATGAAGTTCCAAGGAATTTGTACGAATATGTGGATTTCAAAGGAGTTTTTACGAATATATGGATTTCGAAGGAGTTTTTACGAATATATGGATTTCGAAGGAGTTTTTACGAATATATGAATTTCAAAGGAAATTATTGTGAATTTGTGTTTTGAATTTGAAAAGGTCTTATAGAGCTTACAGATAACTACGTTGGCCTTCCGAGGTCTATCGACTATGGAATACGAAATACGAAAGTCGATTACGACCCTGTCGCGGGAATAATACTGGCACGTAGTTTCCGATGTCTGTTAGGTCTTCTGAACTAACAGATACTACATTTTGATCCTAGCGGATCTGTCGACTTGAACCGGTACGAATAAACCGGTTCGATTACGAAATACGAACGTTGATTACGACCCTGTCACAGGAATAATACCGGCCGTAGATGCGTCTGTAAGTTTCCCAAAAAGCTTTTATGAAAGGAAATGAGTTATGAAACAAAATGATTTTCGAAGATTATGGATTTTACTGGCTTTAATTGGAATGGTATTGGTGTTAATAATATGCCCGATCCGGGTAGGGAATGTGCTATACTTACTGAGCTCGTTGTTTGCTCAGTCAATTCGTTTATTTCTCTTTTTCCCAGATTAGTAGCTCATGGCAGTTATAGAGGGACGAGGAAGGCAAAGCGACTTGTTGTTCTGAACATTTTGTTGATTTCGAAGTTTAGCTATTTAAATAATTTCGTAATAGAATATGATGGACTATATGAGGTATTGAAATTTGGAGCTTCTGCACTATTAGAATTAAGTCATTGGTATGATATATTTGGATTTGATGTTATGAATTTTGGAAAAAATTTATAGAATTTGAGGAAATTGTGATGGAATGATTTGGGCTTCGTACTATGATGGGGGATTTCATTGTAGTACGGCCATGTAGCGCCCTTGTAACTTAAGCTTATTCGGTATTTAAGTTGGGGGCATTACAGAAGTGGTATCCGAGCGCCGTTACGAATTTTGGGGAAATTTAAGTGCTAAAGTGAGAACTCGGTTATGGACTTTAGAGAAATTTAGGTGCGGGAAGCTGAACATTGGGTTATGAATTTCAGGGGAGATTTTAGTATTAAGATAAGAGCAGATGAAAGCTTTAGGTTATTAAGGAATTTAAGATTTAAAGTGATAGCCTTAGGTTGAGAGCCTTGGGAAATCTAATTGATGGGATGAGAACTTGGTTTAATGTTAAGGAAATATAGTTGACTATTTGAATTAGTAACTTCAACTATATTGGAGTTTAGAGTTGTTTAACAACATGGTTTCTTATGTAATTTGAGGGAAGGTGAAGATGAATGACATGAGCGAAACATTGGCATCCCTGAAAAGTAAGAGAACCCTGACGGAAAGAAGCAAAGTTCCACTCCCGATCGAAGAAGTCCTTAGTGAATCGGAGGAGGATACATAAGAGGAGCACCCTGATGAGAAACGCGTTCCCCTGCCGAACAGACCCACTGGACAAAATGGCCAGAACTCAGGCGACTCCTCTAATCAGTTTGATGTTGCAACAGTGCACCAGCTCATGGTTAATCTCTTGCAACATCAACAACATGCTCAAGTTGTGCCTCCCCTCACTCGACGCGTTGAAGAGACTCCCTTTGAAAGGTTGTCAAAATTGAGGGCCCTAAACTTTGAAGGAGCGGATGACCCTCTAGAAGCTGAAAAATGGATACGAGAAATAGAGACCTTGTTTGAGGCCATGTCAATAGCCGATGCTGATAAGGTTCGAGCAGCCACCCTTTTTCTTAAGGGGAATGCGGAGTTCTGGTGGACTACAGTCAAGGTGGCATCTCAGAATGTTACTGAACCTTTGGCTTGGGAGAAGTTTAAAGAAACCTTCTACAACCAGTTCTTCCCTGAAGCACTCAGACTGACGAGAGAAAATGAATTCTACGAGCTAAACCAAGGAGAGCAGATGACGGTATTGCAATATGCTAACAAGTTTCATGAATTGGGACGTTTTAGCCCAAGTATCATGGCATCAGAGACGAGTAAAGCAAACAGGTTCGAAAGGGGATTGCTCCCTCGGATTAGGAGGCGTCTGTCAAGTGTCCTTTTCAAGGAATACAAGGAGGTCCTTGAACGTGCCTTGAAGGTCGAGGTAGATCTAAAGTTGGAAGAAAAGGAATATGCTGCCAAGAAAAGGTCATCAGGCGGCAAATTTCAGGAAGGAAAATCTAACCAATCTGGTGACAATGGCAAAAAGTTTCGTATGACGAATCCAGAGAGTTCTAACATGGGGCTCAGAAAATGTGAGTACTGTGGTGGGGAACATTATGGTGAATGCTGCAAAAAGTTAGAGTTGTGCTTCGAATGTAAAGGGAAAGGACACATAGCCCGTAATTGTCCTCTCAAGAAGAAATGAGAAGCAAATACCCAGAGTGATTCGAAAATGAAGGTAAAGTTTCGAGGACGAAACTTTGTTTAAGGGGGTCAGGATGTAATACCCGGCTTAATTAAATTAAATTCGGTATTACAATATGTGAAACTAAGGGTATTTAAATTAAATTAGACTCATATGTGAAATTTAGGATATTTAAATTAGGTTAAAACTCGCTATTACTTTGATTAGATTCCAAAATGAAAATAAATAAACAAGTAAAAAGAAAAAGGAAATAGAAAAAGAAAAAGGAAACAGAAAAGAGAAGAAAAAGAAAATAAAATAAAAATAAAAAAAATTTAACCCCCCCCCCGACGTTTTCCCTGTTCTCTCTCTCCCCCCTACCGTGAACCCCCTCATCCACCGCCTCCCTCGCCTCACCGCCTCCCTCACCTCATGATTACCGCCTCCCTTGCGTCTCCTTCCTCTCTCTCGTACCGCCTCCCCCACGCTCACGTCTACCACCTCACTCTCTCTCCCTCACGTCTCATTCTCTCTCCCTCTTTCTCCTCTACCGCCTCCCACCATCGTCACCCTTACCGCCAACCTTCACGGTACCCGCTTGACCCAGACGGTACGACCCCTACCCACCCGGTACCGCCACCCCCACCCCGGTACCGCCTCCCAACCCATACCGCCTGACCCACCCGGTACCGCCACCCCCCCACCTCGGTACCGCCTCCCACCCCATACCGCCTGACCCACCCGGTACCGCCACCCCCACCGCGGTACTGCCTCCCACCCCATACCGCTTGACCTCCTATAAATACCCCACACCTCCACCCCTCAAACCTCACACCTCAACCCACAACACTCTCTCTCTCCTCTCAGTTCTCTCTCCACCACCCACGATTCTCTCTCCTTGCCTCACCAGTGCCGCCACCCTCGCCGGTACGACTCCGACCGACCCTCCGGTGCCGCCACCTCATCGGCACAGCTCCGACCGACCCGCCGGTGCCACCACCCCGCCGGAACAGTACCGGCCACCCTACCGGTAATGCTATCTCGTCAATTTCAAAGCTAATCAACTATAGGAACGGGGTTTTTGGGTTAAAAGCTAGCATTTGTAAGTATATTACTTTCCCTGCTTGTTTGTTAACTACAAAGAATTGCTTTAAATGACTTGATTTGTGATATTTATATTTTGAATGATTTATTGTTTTGATAAAATAGGATTGGGCATATGTGTTTGTGTGATTTTGTGGTTTAGACTCTTATGGGTTGAATTATTGGTTTATACGTTGATTTAACATGTGAAATTTCGAAAGAATTTGTATGAATATATGAAGTTCCAAGGAATTTGTATGAATATGTGGATTTCAAAGGAGTTTTTACGAATATATGGATTTCGAAGGAGTTTTTACGAATATATGAATTTCAAAGGAAATTATTATGAATTTGTGTTTTGACTTTGAAAAGGTCTTATAGAGCTTTCAGATAACTACGTTGACCTTCCGAGGTCTATCGACTATGGAATACGAAATACGAAAGTCGATTACGACCCTGTTGCGGGAATAATACCAGCACGTAGTTTCCGATGTCTGTTAGTTCTTCTGAACTAACAGATACTATGTTTTAATCCTAGCGGATCTGTCGACTTGAACCAGTTCGAATACGAAATACGAACGTCAATTACAACCCTATCGCGGGAATAATACCGGCCGTAGATGCGTCTGTAAGTTTCCCAAAAAGCTTTTATGAAAGGAAATGAGTTATGAAACAAAATGATTTTCGAAGATTATGGATTTTACTGGTTTTAATTGGAATGGTATTGGTGTTAATAATATGCCCGATCCGGGTAGGGAATGTGCTATACTTACTGAGTGCGTTGTTTGCTCACCCAATTCGTTTATTTCTCTTTTTCTCAGATTAGTAGCTCATGGCAGTTATAGAGGGACGAGGAAGGCAAAGCCACTTGTTGTTATGAACATTTTGTTGATTTCGAAGTTTAGCTATTTAAATAAGTTCGTAATAGAATATGATGGACTATTTGAGGTATTGAAATTTGGAGCTTCCGCACTGTGAGAATTAAGTCATTGGTATGATGTATTTGGATTTGATGTTATGAATTTTGGAAAAATTTATAGAATTTGAGGAAATTGTGATGGAATGATTTGGGCTTCGTACTATGATGGGGGATTTCATTGTAGTACAGCCATGTAGCGCCATTTTAACTTAAGCCTATTCAGTATTTAAGTTGGGGGCGTTACATTCGCCCTCACAGCATCATGGTGAACCTCGTCGTAGATCGACGTCACGTTTTATACCATAATTTATGTTACATATTTTTTTGTAATTTATAATTACAATGCATTTTGTCCTTCTTTATTACTCTATACATTAAATAATGTGACTTTACTAATTTTTTTTTGATACTTCACTTTATTATTTTGTTGATAATTGAATTAGGGTTAGGGCTGCTATATGATTGGGAGGTTTATCGGGTTCACGTGGGGGGTGACAAACGGTGTAGGAAGGGGGAACGGATAACGACTTTTGAGAGCCGTTACCTTTCGGACGCTGTATCAGACGGCGTCCGAAAGGCGACAAATTATTTTCCTCAACGGACGCCGTTCGAAACGGCGTTTGCTGGTCACGCTACAGTAAAGTGTGCCATTTTCATAAATATTTTTCCAACTATGCCATTTCAGTAAATTTTTTTGCCAAATATGCCATTTTGGTAAATTATTCCTTTATGTGCTAAAGATGGAATTAAAAGACATAAAACTGTTAGAAAAATCCCAAAACAAAATAGGCTTGTTGAAAAATGAATAGGGCATTACTAGATAGAGTTAAATGCATGTCATTTTGCTTTTGGTTTGGGTAATCGTTTATGGGCAATGCTGTTAAAATAGCCAGTTATAATAGAACAACATCAACCGGTATAGATTTTAAAAGCGTTAGAGAAATATGGATTTGTAAACCAATAGGTTACTCTATCATGTGTGTGTTTAGTTGTGCTACTTATGCACACTAGAATGGAAAAAAAAAAAAAAAAAAAAAAATTTAGAACCTAGCGCAATTAAAGGAGTCTCTCTTGGCTACCCTTATGTTATCAAGGGATATAGAATAGGTATCAACAATGGGAATAAGACTATTGAGTTTCAAAAGTGCTGTATAAAAACTTATGAATCTGAGAATAAACCACCTGTACCATATATCATCAAAACCCTAACACTGAGTTAGTTTCTAATGTATATAATAGTGCTAAAAAAAGCAATGAGGATCAAAACTAGGTTAGTCCAGAAAACCTAAATGACTATCAACTAATTAGAGACGGGGAAAGGAGGGAATAAGAGCACAAAATAGGTATGTTTTTGCTGATTGCTTAGCCTATGCCTTGAACATTGCTTTAGAGTATGAAGAAACAAAGCCAATTTATTATAGTGAGGCCCTTAAGAGTAATATTTAGAAAATTGATTTAAGGCCATGACAACATAAATGGAACGGTCAAGAAAGAATCGGACTTAGAGCTTAGTTCCTACATCTAAGGTTAAGAAATTGATAGGATCCAAATAGGTTTAAATTAAAAGAACCTTCAATCCCATTTATGCAGTGTGAAGGAATTAACTATAATGAGATTTCTTGTGTTATGAAACTTACAAGTTTAAGAATGTGATTGCTAAGTTTGATATGAACCTTGAGCAAATGAACGTTACTATTGCTTTTTTGCATGGAGAGTTAGAGGAGGAAATCCTCATGACTCAACCTAAAGGGTTTAAAGAACCCGACAAAGAAGACTTTGTATTCTGAAAAAATCCTTATATGGCCAAAAACAATAGCCTAGACAATGGTATAAGAGTTTTAACCAGTTCATGCTAGACAAAGAATTTAATCATTCTACTCATGATAACTGCTTTAACTTCAACAATGGTTGTTGTGATGATGCCCTGCACTTACTGATTTATGTGGATGACATATTTTTTAGCTAGTAGCTCTTTGAATGAGATAAATGATCTAAAACGCATGCTGAATGACTCATTTGATATAATAAATCTTGGAGAAGCTAATAATATATTAAGCAGGAAAATTAGTAGAAAAAAGATCAATTAAAATAGTTCATTTATCACAACAGAAATATCCTGAAAAGGTTTTCAACAAATTTAAAATGATGGATTATAAACCTGTGAAAATACTCATACCTAGTTACTAATAATTTTATGCAGAACAGTCCCCAACTTTTGAGAAAGAATAACAAGACATGGCTAGGATTCCCTATGCAAATGCTTTAGGGTTGGAAATGTATGTAATGACCTCTACTAGGCTTGATCTTGCCCATCTTATGAGTGTTTTATCTAGATTCTTGAGTAATCTTGGGAATGAAAATTGGTATGGAGTAAAATGGTTATTCTCACTTAAAGGAATTTACCAATTTAGGATTAACCTTTAGGAGGACACAAACAAACCTAAATTTGTTTATTGTAAAAAGGTTATTCTAAAATGGTTATTGTTACTTACTGGGAGTTTAAGCATCAGTCTATGACAACTTGTCAACAATTGAAGCAGAGTTTCTGGCCTTAATGGATGTTATAAAAGTCGGTATATGGTTAAGAGGTTTCTTATCCAAAATTAACCTAGACTTAGGTGCACCTTTGATACTGAGATAGTCAATCTACCTTAGCTTTAAGATAGAACCCAATTTATCATTATAGAATAAGCACTTAGCTATAGTTAGATGAAAATAAGGACGATTTGTAGAAAAATTATATTAATGATAATCCAGCTAAAAGAGGTAAAAAGTAGTGACTTTGATATGTTAAGAAAGTGCATCAATTCGGTCCAAAGTTAATGGAATTTTGGTTGGACCAAGGATTCAATTACTCCCTATAACTAGAGTCTAACTAGTAGTTAGTTTATATAGTAAGCAAGGTGAATTTGTTATAAATTGGTTCCTATATGTGCAAACTATGCTTAATAATACTTAAAATGAATTTAGGTAAGTAATCAAATGTAAAATTTAATTCCCTAAGGAACCAAATGCGTTGTTTTATGATGAACAGCTTGAACTAGAAAGATGGAGTCAATACAACAACCACCACCACCTAGTGCCTAAAAGGCTTCTGCTAAGGTAGGGTATGGGGAGGGTGAAATTTAAACAACCTTACCATTATAGGGTGCTACCCTGAGGGGAGACTGTTTTCGGAGCGGCCCCAACCCTTAAAAGCAAAACATAAGAATATCTATAAAATCGAGTCAAAGTTCAATAAAATAAAGCAGTATTAGACATGTAAGCATGCAAATAGAAATAAAATGGCAGCAATAACATAGAAGCCTATGGGCCTTGTGAACGAGCATCATTGTGCTACATACTTCTAATAGCTATGTGGGCCACACATATTTTTGACCATTAATTAGCTCTATCGAAGGCCATTTTCTCATTAGGGTTTAGGTGCATAAGGTCATGTCTAAGAGTCTCCATCCAACTTTTCTTTAGCTTGCCTCTGCTTCTCCTTTAGTGTGTAATATGTAGTTTATAAAATTTTCTAATAGGAGCAGTAGTTGGTCTCCTCCTAACATGACCAAACCATTACAGACGTTGCTCCCTCAACTTGTCCTCAATTGAAGCCACACCTAATTTGCCTCTTATAACATTATTTCAGATCTTGTCCATCCTAGTATGTCTACACATCCACTGCAACATCCTCATCTCTGCCACCATCAACTTCTGTGTGTAGTACCGTTTAACTAGCCAACATTTAGCACTGTGAGATATAGCCAGTCTCACTGCTGTCTTATAGTATTTCCCTTCAACTTGCGAGGAAACGTTTCGTCGCATAGTATCCCTGAAGCCATCTTCTATTTACGCCATCCCACTTTATCAGGTTGTTTACATAATCATCAACCCACTGTCTTGTTGTACCATGGAGCCCAAATATCTGAAACATTGCTTTTTCGGTATGCATCCTAACCTAGTTGTCACATCCTCTACACTTTGGGCTAGTTGTAACATGCTCAGTTTTTTACCTACCAAGTCGTAAGCCTTTTGATTCCAAGGCACTTCTCCAAAGTTCCAGCTTCACATTTACCCCTTGTCTTGACTCGCTATTCAGGATTATATCATCTACGAAGAGCATACAACAGGACACTTCCTCGTGAATGTGTCTTGTGAGCTCGTCCATGACCGGGATAAACAGGCAAGGACTCAAAACTGATCCTTAATGCAACCCTACTATGATCAGGAAAGCATCAGTCTTCCCTTCCGTTGTATGCACATTGGTTGATGCTTCTTCATACATGTCCTTACCAACTCTAATATATAAGATGGGGATGGTCTCTTCTTCAGAATTCTCCATAGAACCTCTCTTGGTACTCTATGTCTTTTTTAAACCAATGGAAACCATGTGTAGATCTTTTTATCTATCTCTGTGGTATTCTATAGTACTCATTAGAAGATTTATTGCTTTGATCATAGATCTACCCGAAATAAATCCAAATTGATTCCCTCATAAACTTATTTGTTATTGTAGCCTTCTTTTAATTTATGACCCGCCTCCACAACTTCATGGTATGACCCATGAGTTTGATATCCATATAGTTAGCACAACTTTAGAACCAATTTCTGTTTTGGTTTTGAAACTTAGGCACTTTTGGACGAAGTTCATTTTGCCCCTGCCTATTAATAGTTATTAGTTCCCGTGACATCACTCGTTGCCCGAAATCATACTGCCTGCTGGAATTACTTCAGTTTTGCGGTGCCACGCGTCTTTGATCCAATGGTTGCTTTTCGACACATTTTGTCCTTTCCACATCCCAAATTGTGTTTTTTAGGCTGAATCTCAGTTGTTGATGTAATGATAATTTGACGGTCGATATGGCTTCTAAGGTTGAGACATGGATCGAGCACAATTCTTAATTATAAATAGGCACAAATTACTTAGGAGAGAGAGAACTATATTTTTTTCTTCTTCTCTTTTATTTGCCCATTTTACATTTCTCTCTTAGCCTAAAATTTTAATTCCCATTCCTAAGCATAGAAGTTATGGTTTTGATGTGAAGATCTTGATCATTCGGTTTTGGTTTGTAAGGTTTTTAATTTAGAAGCCTAAGATGTTGTATAATTTTCTTTATGTTGATGAATTTGTTCGTAGCTGTAATAATCTTGATACAGTTAAGAGTCTTATAAGGAGTCTTGAACTAGCACCTTCTTCTTGAGTCTAAACCACGTTATATTTGGTTTTTGTTGTTCTTGGTTTTCTGTCGATGATTTTGCTTTATGATTGCAATATTGTCAAGGGTACCAACACGCAAGCATTGGATCCCATTAGAACTCCAAAATTAAGCGCGCTTGGGTAAGAGTAGTACCAAGATGGGTGACCTCCTGGGAAGTCCTCGTATTGCACCTCTCAGGTTGAGGGTACTCAGAAACAACCTTTCTTCAGGGTAGCACCTTGAAGGGGGAAGGCTGCATATATCAACCCCCCCCCCCCCCCCCCCCCCCCGGGAGCCTGCTTAGGCGGGAGCCCTTAGGGCATTGCAATGTTGTCGAGATTGTTATTTTTATTTTGTAAGTTTGTTGATGCGTTTTTGCTCTAACAGAGTTGCTAACAGCCTCATTAAACAAGAAATGTTTTACGCATCCACTTCGTATAGATAACGAGTATCAACTAATTATCAAAATAAATGAAAAAAAAAAAAAGAGATGCATTTTTTTATTCCCTTTGTCACATTGCTTTAAGAGCATTTTATTGAATAGACATACCGTATTCGTGATTGGTTGGACCTCCTCTATGACCTCCATCTTCAATATTCATGATGTCATAATTACATACAAGAACACCAAGAGAAGATATAAGCACACAATACATTCTAGATAAAGTACATATTAGTACATTGAGATTTGATGTATCAATTTTTTAGTCCGTAAAGTTTTTAAGGCAATTTTTAATTAAAAGTTACATATATTTAATAAAATAGTCCAAATAACAATGTGCAAGAATGTAAAACTTGCTGTTATTTGTTAATAATCCCTGCATCCTACACTTGAACCATTATTAACATTGCTAACAAGGAAGAGATGGAAGAAGGATCTATTATGCACTCTCACACATCATTAGTTAAACTATTAAATACATGTAACTTTTTGGACTCAAAGATTATTTTAAAAAGTGTGGCCTAAAAAATTAATACGCAAATCCTAAAGGTACTAATATATAATTTAGTCTTATACTTTCATAGATGGAACTGAAATATATACAAAAAATAGAGAAGCCCCTTATTGGTTTAGTGCATGGGGGGCCCTAACAATATTAGGATACAGTAAATGAAGTTAATGAGGAGGAGGAAGGGATCCATTAATGAAAGATAAGAAGAGGGTGAAGGTGCGCTGTGGTTGATCAGCAGCAGCAACTTGTCCTCCTCCTCTTACACTTGCAAACACCATGTTTTCATATCCCACCGCGTATCCCCCCACCTGGTCCATGTTCAGATTCCAACATTAGTACAAATAACACTCGTATCTTTACCAATACAATTCATAAGGGGAAGGATCACGTGCATATGTTTTTTTGTCATTTTAAATATGTATATTTATAAGAGTGAATTTTGGGCCATTTATTTGACTGTTGACATCATTAGGAGTGTATCTGAGCTGAGCCAAGCCGCTTGAGCTTGGGTGGAATTAAACTTGCACTATTTTGCCTCATTTTAACTTTATCTAGGCTGATTTCAGCTTGTTTATGCACGGACTCCACTCATTTTGGCTAAAATTTGGCTTCATTGGGCATATTTAAACAAATATATTATATTACAAAAGGCTTACTTTGGCTCGTGAGGATACGAGCTCGAGCTTGACTAGGCTCATACTCGGCACTCAATAAGTGAAATGAGCAAGCTCTTCTTGGTTCAAGCTCAAAGCCAGCTGAGCCTTTTGACCTTTATGACGAGCGAGCTTGCTTGGGTTCGTGAGCCGGCTTGGCTCATTTACACATCTAGATATCATCCTCCTCCTACTTTTCCTCTCACTTAGTCGTCCCCATATATATATATATGTATGATATCTCTATTTTTTTTTTTTAAAAAAAAACTGTGATTTGTGTATTTGATCTTATGAGTTAAAAAGTAGTATATACTATTAGTATTGCCTGCTGTGATTGTATTTGTTTAACTATGAATTCTTGTCTACGTGGTAGAGCATGCACTTACCTGTCCACCGCTGTACCAAGGATACCAAGCAGTTTTGACCGGAAGCTTCATTTTGTTAATTGCATAGCTTCCTGCAGTCACTGGTGTTAACCTATCTACATCTCCGCTTCAAAACAGTGGAAAAAAAAAAAAAGAAGTCCAATAAGACGCCTATGTAAGCAGGAAGACCTCAACTATAACTTTCATACATATGAAATATTATGTAGCTTTTACAAAATATGCGATCCGATAGTTAATTAATTCTTTTATTATGCAACTTCTACACCTAGATATTTTTCTCTTTGTGAACAAGCTTTTGTAACGATTATTTTCTATTTCCTACTCTTTGTATTATTTAGTTTGAATTGTATGTAATGAATAGTTTCATAATACAATACTCATAATTTTCTAAATTGATTAGTTAGTCTTGTTTATTTGTCATGATCATGAATATCACAAAGTGAACTTTCAAATTTATTACCTACCTGTACATCCATATACTAACTTCGTTGTCTATCAGCCTTCGAATGATGGGCAAAACAGACCATGGCCGATCGCTAGACCAAAAGCTTAGTACACTTCCACTATTTCAAGAAAAAGAAATAGTAAGGATAAATGGACAAAACTAAATCATTTGTATAGTTATAAGTTTAATAATAATAATAATAAATAAACAGACACCCAGTTCCTAAAAGGGTTCCCACCAAAGCAGGGTTTTAGGAGGGTAAAATGTACGTAGCTTTATTCCTATAGGGTGCTATTCTAAAAGAGGTTGTGTTTCGAAGGGCCCAACCTGAATAAGATGGACGATTGTACAGGTTTAATTTCAAATTCCAACCACTTGCCTAATATAGAGAATGAAAAAGCTTGAAGTTTGATGTAAAAAAATAATTATGAAGAATTTGAGAAATTTGATATTAGAATATAAAACCCCTGCTAAGATTTTACGTAATAGATTAAGTTGTTGGAATGCTTTTTTTCTTTTGGGCACGACTTAAAGCATTTTTAACATATAGGTTTCGGGTTTAAATTACAATGGCCCTTAGGTTAACATAAATGTAGAACAAGTCATGAACCATGCTAGCGTACATTTAGGTTGTGTCTCGAATTCCTTAGATTTATAAAAAGGCTGGCCATGAGAAGGCCGATCGATCGGGAAGGACGCTGAAGAAGAAGAGCTGCAATAGCTCTGCCGATCGATCAGGGTCCTCCCGATCAACTGGGGTCGATTTGTGACGTGACTTAGGTCACGGCTGCTATTACGTATAAATAGCAATATGTGACGTACAACCGCCATTAAGAGAGCCACAAAATATTTCAGAGAGGGAGTGAATACTCGTATTCTAATTCTTCCATTATTTCAATCAATAAAGATTCTCCATTTTCGCCCGTGGTTTTTCCCCCTCTTAGTTGAAGAGGGGTTTCCACGTAAATCATTATCTCCTTCATTTATTCTCTTTTATCCTGTTATTTACTTCTCATATTTTTTATAGTATTTGAATCGAATCCTATTCTTGGGTAGTTTTTCTTCACAAATTGGTATCAGAGCCCTAGTTGTTCGATTTGATACTATAACGTCCATTGTGAAATCTAAAGTTGAGAAGTTTGTTGGTCAAGAGAGTTTTAGTTTATGGCAAATTTGCATGAACGGCCTCTTGACTCAGAATGACTTGAAGAAAGCATTGAACGGGAAAGAGAAGAACCTAGAGAATATGTTAGAAGGACAATGGGAGGAGTTAGATGAAAAGGCTCTCATCGCTATTCAAATGTGTCTTACCGATGACGTTTTGATAGAAGTTTTGGAAGTGAAAACCGCTAATGAGTTATGGGAGAAATTGCAGGAGATGTTCTGCGTTAAGAATGTCTCCAACAAACTTGCAGTCAAGTGACGGTTGTTCACCTTTCGTCTGTCAGAAGGTACGTCACTTAAGAATCATATTAATGAATTTAACTCTATTTAAAGGAGCTTGATGATGCTCCTAAGGATGAAGATCAAGCTATGTTATTGTTGTGTTCTCTCTCTACCTTTTATAAAGGCTTTGTTGAAGCATGATCTATGGTGGTATAAAATCTGTCATAGTTGATGAGGTTAAGAAAAACTTACTAAGTAAAGAATGAGTAGATAATGAGTTGTCCGACTCTGTTTATGACTCGGGATGTGGTTTGTTGTGAGAGGAAGAACTGAAACAAGAGGATCTGATAATGGTGGAAACAAGTCTAGGTCTAAGTCTAGACATAAAGACGTATCTTATAATTACTGTCATAAGAAAGGGCACATTAAGAGGAATTGTTATTACTGTCATAAGAAAGGGCACATTAAGAGGAATTGTTATAACCTTAATGGAAAACTAAAAACTGATAACAGAAAGGATCAGAAAAGAAACGATAAACCCGCAGAAGCTAGTATAGTTGAAGATGAGAATGATGTTGATGTTCTATTAGTGACCAAATCTTAGTCCAGATCTAAAGAAAATTAGATTCTGGATTCAGGTTGCTCCTATCATGTTTGTCCCAATAGAGACTAGTTCACCACATATGAGTCAATTCAGGGTGGAGTCGTTCTAATGGGTAATGATGCAGCATGTAGAGTTTTGGGTATCAGAACAATTCGAGTTAAGACGTTTGATGGCACTGTTAGGACATTGAGTAACATTCTTCATGTTCCAGATTTAAAGAAGAATCTTATCTTTTTAGGTACCCTTGATTCTCATGGATGCAAGTACTTAGCTCAAGGTGAAGTTATGAAGGTCAGTAAGGATGCTTTGATTGTGATAAAAGGCAAACAGGTAGGAAATCTGTATGAACTTGTTGGTTCCATTATGACAGGATCAGTAGCTGTTTCTTCATCATCTATGACAGGTCCAGATATCACTAAGTTATGGCACATGAGACTTGGTCATATGGGTGATAAGGTGCTGTCTGAGCTCAGTAAAAGGGGCTTGTTGTGTGGTCAGACTATGGGACTGATGGAATTTTGTGAGCATTGCATTTATAGGAAGCAGAAGAGAGTCAGCTTCAAACAGGCAGTGCACAAGACCTAAGGGGACGTTAGATTACATCCATAAAGATTTATGGGGACCTTCTAGTGTTGCTTCCAAAGGTAGTTCTAGGTATCTTCTAACGTTTACTGATAATTTTTCCAGGAAAGTCCGGGTCTACTTTCTAAACAGAAGAATGAAGTGTATGACACTTTCAAGAAATGGAAAGCTTTACTTGAGAAGCACACAAGGAAGCAGATTAAGAGGCTGAGGACATACAATAGCCTTGAATATGTTGCGGGTGACTTCACCAAATTTTGTGAATATCAAGGCATTGTCAGGCATAGGACTTGCACTAGTACACTCAGCAGAACGGAGTTGCAGAAAGGCTGAATAGAACGTCGCTAGAAAAAGCTTGTTGTATGCTTTTGAATGCAGGTTTGGGCAGAGATTTTGGGCAGGAGGCAATGAACATTGCATGTCACTTGGTGAACCGTTCACCTCATTCATCTCTTCAGATGATGACTCCAGAAGAGGTATGGTCTGAATCCCCTGCAGATTATTCTCATTTAAGAATATTCGGTTGCCCTGCCTCTGCTTATGCTTATATTAATGAAGGAAAGCTTGAGACTAGAGCCAACAAGTGCATCTTTCTTTGTTACACTTCAGGTGTGAAAGGATTTCGTTTATGTGATTCTAATTCTCATAAATTTTCTGATGAGTAGAGATGTCACGTTTAATGAGTCTTCATTACTCCATCCACAGAAGAAATCTTCTGTTATATGTGATTCTCATCAGGTGCAGATGCTAGAGATAGTTCAGATATAGTTAGGTAGTCCAGTTTAGTAGCAAAATGAACCCACAGAAAGCATACAGACACCTCCAGTACAGATTTCTGAAAGAAATGAAGTGGTTGAAACTAATCAGCAAGTGGTCAGTATACTATAGCTTGTGAAAGACAGAAGAGACAAACTAAAGCACAACATCGTTATGGTTATGAAGAGATGGTAGCTTATGCTCTTTTGGTGGCTGAGACTATGGAAGACAGTGAACCTTCCACTTATTCAGGAGCTGTGTCTAGAGCTTATTCAGAAAAGTAGTTGATGACAATGCACGAAGAGATGGAATCATTACAGAAGAGCTATGGAATCTTTACAGAAGAACCAGACTTGGCGGCTTGTTACGCCTCAAATAGGGAAGAGGATCATTAGGTGCAAATGTGTCTTCGAAAGGAAAGAAGGCATTCCAGGAGTTGAAGATGCAAGGTACAAGGCTCGATAGATGGCCAAAGGTTATAGTCAGGTACATGGTATCGATTTTCATGACATTTTCTCACCTGTTGGAAGACGTACTTCCATTCGAGCACTACTTACTTTAGTAGCCATGCATGATTTAGAGTTACAGCAGCTTGATGTGAAAACTGCATTCCTACATGGTGAGCTAGAAGAGAGTATTTACATGCATCAGCCTTAAGGCTGTATTGTTGAGGGAAAAGAAGACCATGTTTGTTTGTTGAAGAGATCTCTTTGAGGGAATCTCCAAGACAGTGGTACAAGATATTTGATCAGTTTATAACTAGTCATGGGTTCTTCAGGAGTAAATATGACAGTTGTATCTATTTCAGACAAACAAGTGCAAGTTCATTCATTTATCTTCTGTTATATGTTGATGACATGTTGATTGTAGCTAAAGATATGTTTGAGATCAACAAGCTGAAAGCTAAGTTGAAGAGTGAATTAGAGATGACAGATTAAGGAGTAGCCAAGAAAATACTCGGTATGGAAATCAAGAGGGACCGAAAAGCAGGAAAGCTATACTTCTCTCAGGAGAAGTATATTGAGAAGGTTCTAGATCGTTTTCATATGAAAGATGCTAAACCAGTTAGCACTCCTTTGGCAGCTCATTTCAAGCTTTCAGCATTAGCTTCACCACAGACAGATGAAGACATCGGAGAGATGTCCCATATTCCAGTGCAGTTGGTAGCATCATGTGTGCTATGATGTGCACACGTCCGGATATTGCACATGCCGCTAGCAAGGCGAGCAAATATATGGAGAACCCAATTGAAGAGCATTGGCAAGCTGTTAAATGGATTCTCAGGTAGTTATGTGGCACTTCTTGTACATGTTTTGAGTTTGGGAGGAGTCGAAGTTGTTTAGTTGGTCATATCGATTCAGACTATGGTGGTGACCTCGATAAGAGGAAGTCTACCTCGGGTTATGTCTTTTGCCTTGGAAACAGCTAAGCTTCAACTCAAAGATTGAGGTAAACTTGTGAAAAAGAGAGATTAGGTGAGAAGAGAATTGAAAGTTAGATGAGAGATTAGAGAAGTAGATGAGAATTAGAGAGAAATATCTCAAAAGATATTGTGGATTTCATTGAATGAATCTTTCTTACAATTGAGCAAGCTATTTATGAACTTCTAGATACAAGCATCAAACAAAGCTTAACCAACTATTGACCCTTCTTGACTTTACCTAACCGACTTACCCACCCTTTGTAACTACTTGGCGCCAAAACACTAATTATAAGCAAGAACACTGAAAATACAAGCAACTTCACATAAGCAATACAAGACTTAAAATTCCGAATCATGACATTCCCCTCCACTTGAAAACTTTCTAGTCCTCAAGAATGGAAGGTAGGAAATTGACTCTTGAGAAAATTAAGCCCTTCCCAAGTTGCAAATTTTTTGTCCAAGTTAGTCCATTGCACTAACACTTCTTGAATTGTTCTATCCACAACTTTAAGGCCCCGAGAAGCTTTGACAGCAACAGGTTGCAACAGCAGAACCCCACTGGAACCAACTTTAGGTGCCTCCTCTGTGCTTTTGCAGCCCTTCTTCACCTACTTTTTGAACAAAGATACATGGAATACTGGGTGAATGTATGAGTTAGGGGGTAATTCAAGCCTATATGCCACTTTGCCAAGCTTCTCCACAGTCTTGTATGGACCAAAGAATCGAGCACTTAGCTTTATATTTCTCTTGACAGCCACAGTAGACTATATATGGGGTTGAAGTTTGAGATAAACCATGTCTCCAACTTCAAAATTCTTGTCTACTCGTCTCTTGTCAGCATACATCTTCATTCTAGCTTGTGCTTGATGAAGATTGTCTTTGAGTATTTGTATCAATTGCCTCTTTTGCTACATCCAATCAGAAGCCTCGGGCACTGAAGACTTGACGTTTTATAGCATAAATGGAGTGGGAGGATCATAGCCATAAAGGGCTTTGAAAGGAGTCGTTCCCAGTGAAGCATGAGCATGAGTATTGAACCAAAACTCAGCTAGAGAAAGCCATATATTCCACTCCTTTGGATGAGTGAACACCATGCTTCTAAGGTATTGTTAGATGCATTAATTGACTCTTTCAGTTTGTCCATCGGTTTGATGATGGTAGGATGAACTAAGAGCTAAAGTAATTCCCAATAATTTGAACAATTCCTTCTAGAAATGGCTAGTGAAAATCCTGTCACGATTTGATACAATGGACTGAGGCAATCCATGTAATTTGTAGATGTTATCCAAGAAAATTTTTTTATCCAATTTCTCAGCTGTAATAGGCCGGATCAAAGAAATAAAGTGACTATATTTAGTGACGCGATCAACCACTACCCAAATCACCTCCTTGCCTTCTGACTTGGGTAATCCCTCTATGAAATCCATACTTATATTGATCCAAGCTCCTTCAGGCACAAGAAGAGGTTGTAGAAGATCATGATACCTATGAACTCCAAGCTTAGTTTGTTGGCAGATTCATAAGTTCGAACAAATTCAGCTACTATCTTCTTTAACCCCGGCCAACTAAAATAAGCTTTGATTCTTTGATAACTACCCTCAACCCCTGAATGACCTCCCCAAGCAGAGTCATGGGAAGCACTAACAATCTAATCCCTCAAATCAGTGGTAGAGCCTATGTACAGCTTTCCTTTCAAGTGGATGATGCCTTTTGTTACTGAAAATGCAGCACCTGCAGCCTCACTGTCTGACTTCTTCACACTGAAAACTATTATGCATTCCTGTGCAAAAGAATCATCTTCATAAGACTTGTACACCTCTTATTCCCAAGAAGGAAGAACATCGGATATGGCTCCACAAAATCCTTGCTCACAATCCTCAAACCTGCGAGATAATGCATCAGCAGCCATGTTCTCCTTTCCTTTTCTGTATTATATGACATAATCCAAATCCAGCATTTTCATCAATTCTTTCTTCTGGACTCGTGTAACAATTTTGTGCTCCAGAAGTGCTTTAAGCTCGGATGATCTGTCTTGATAACAAACCTATGCCCATCCAAATAATGTCTCCATTTTTCAACAGCAAGAAGAATCGCCAGGTATTTTTTCTCATAAGTCAACATTACTTGATGCTTTGGACTTAAAGCCTGATTGAGGTAAGCAATTGGTCTTCCATTCTGTGATAAAACTGCACCAGTGCCTGAACCACTAGCATCTGTCTCAAGAAAAAACTCTTCTGTAAAGTTAGGTGCTGCTAGTACTGGAGCGACACACATTGCTAACTTAAGAGCCTCAAATGCTGCTTGAGCTTGTTCTGACCACTTAAAAGCATCCTTCTTGAGTAATTTTGTTAATGGCTTGGCAATAGAACCAAATCCAGCAATGAATTTCCTGTAGCATTCGGTAAGACCTGAGAAACCTCTTAATTGCTTCAGTGTTACTGGAATAGGCCATTCCTTCATGGCTTGAATCTTGGAAGTATCTGTTGAGACTCCTTTATGTAAGATCACATGGCCTAAATACTCTAATTATGTTTGCACAAATGAGCACTTAGCCAATTTTGCAAAGAACTTGTGATTGCGCATTGTCAAAAACACTTCTCTCAAATGCCTGAGATGATCTTCAAAAGTAGGACTGTAAATAAGAATGTCATCAAAGAAGACTAGCATAAATCTTCTCAAAAAAGGCTTGAAGATATCATTCATTGCAGCCTAAAAGGTAGTTGGAGCATTGGCTAAGCCAAAAGGCATAACCACAAACTCAAAATGTCCATGATGAGTTTGAAAGGCTGTCTTGTATATGTTCTGCTCAATAACTCTAATTTGATGATAACCCTGCCTCAGATCAAGCTTAGTGAAGAAGTATGCCCCATACAACTCATCTAACAAGTCATCAATAACTAGGATAGGGAACTTATCCTTCACTATCAATGAGTTGAGTTGTTTGTAATCAATGCACATTCTAGCTGATCCATCCTTCTTTTTCACCAATATAACAGGGGAGGCAAAAGGACTGTGACTTGGCCTGATGAAGCATGTCTTGAGCAGTTCTTCCACTTGTTTCTCAATCTCAGTCTTCTAAGCATGTGGATATTTGTATGGCCTCAACTTAACTGGTTAAGCATTTGACTTGAGAGGGATAGCATGATCAAGATTCCTCTGAGGAGGTAAAGTCCTGGGCTGCTAGAATATATCTTCAAATTCTTCAATTAGTTCTTGCACTTCAGGTTGAGGAACAGTTGCCAATTCAGTTGGGGAGATTGCAAACAATTGACCAATCCACCAATAAGCACTCTTTCTAATTCCACCTTGTAAACTCTTGCCTTTAATCAATTGCAACTGTGCTTGATCTACCATGCCTTGCAAGGTAACTTTAGATCCATGAATCTCAAAAGACACAGTTAGCTTTGCAAAGTTGAAGAGCACTGGACTGAAGTCCTTCATCCAATCAACTCCAAGTACCATATCACATTCACCCAAAGGAAGGATTCTGAAATCATAAGTGAACTGATGCTCCTGCAAAGACCACTGAAATGCTTGAAATTTATTCTGAGTAAGGATGGAGTTTCCATCTGCCGCTGCCACTGTCACTGCCAAGGGATGAGTCTTGATCACCACATGTCCCACTTTCTTCTCTACTTTAGGATTAACAAAGTTGTGAGTACTTCCGCTATCAATTAGGACAAAAATTGATCTCTTGCCAGCTCTCCCTTTGATTCTGATAGTGTTATGAGCTCCATTTCCTGTCAGAGCTTTCATGGAGATCTCAATTTCATCCTCAAAAAAGTTCCTCTGATGACTCCTGATCCGAACTATCTTCATCAGCTTCAAGTTCATCACTGTCAGAATGTACGGCTTGGCTAACTCCCCTAGCAGGCATCGAGAACTTTGAATTACACTTGTGCCCCGATTGATAAGGCTGATTACACTTATAACAAGGCCTTGAGAACCTTTTCTCAACAGGATGAGTGGCCTTAGATCCAACTGACTTCTTTTGATGAGACTTTATTAAAAATGCTCCAGCCTATTATTACTGATAAACTTACGACACTAAGTTACATCCTATAATGGATATCGAATTTCATGGAACCATAATTCAACAAATAATTTGTTTTAAAATGGGTAAAATATTTAAAAAATACATTGCATTTTCTTTTGGGCAATAAATAATATCAGGTTTGTTTTATATTACCTATTGGGTATTTACCCGACCCGGATTCTCAGTTTCCCATACCAGCAAGCTGTGTTCGTGCTACTCGATTGTGCCCCGTGTCTCATTCTCAACCATTGGATGTGTTGCTTTTGTCCGATTGCTTTATATGGCCCATTTTCTTTAGGGTTTTGTAGGGACTTACCTTGAACTTGCTTTTGTCATTTGAAGAAAGGACAGTTGCCTCAATCAATTTGGCTTTTGCATAAGCCTTAGATAGAGTTTGAGACCCAATTGCCTTCACCATGTTCTTGACTCTTGGCTTTAATCCACTTATAAAACTTGAGACATAAAATGCCTCAGCCGTTTGAGGATAAGTGGCTATCATACTTGCCTTTAGATTCTCAAATTTAGTCACGTACTCCTTTACTGTTGTTGTTTGAAACACCTTATCAAAGCTATCAACGATATCACTAGAATCCTCATCACCATAATGCTCACATAACTCTTCCACAAATTTAGCCCAAGAAAGAGTAGGATTGCTTTTCAATAAGATATAGAACCATACCTCATGATCTCCGTGGAGGTGGACGGCCGCCAATTCCACTTTCTCTGCTTCTTTTATGCTGTAGAAATGAAAATACCAATCACATCTCCTCAGCCATGATTGAGGCTATTTGCCATCAAAAGGATAAATCTGAACTTGAGGTTGTCTGGCAGCACTACTTCTTTCATTCGATGTTGCATCATTGCATTTTGATCGATGCTGATAATGCTGATCAGGTGGACGATCTTGATGTCCCATGTCCTCAGAAGGAGTTTTGAACTGCACATAAGAATGAGGAGGACGATCATTATGTTCTAAATTCATGCCTGATGATCGAGATTGCACTTGCTCAATTGGATGATCTCGTATTCTTGCAGCTGCTTCAACCTCTTGAGGTCTGATCTCAGATGAATGCATATGATATTGAAGCCTAGAGGTCACTTGAACCGGACGAGGTCTATTGAGTGATCTATTTCTAGGTTCCTCAACTACATTATGAGGTAATGAATGCACCGCTTCAGGTGGAGGTGTCAATTGACTTGCAATTTGAAGTACTCCAATTACAGATGACTCTTCTTGTCTATTAACATGATTTTGCAATTCAGTAAGCTTGTCCTCAAAGCTTTGTAACTTCTGTGACTATAGATTTTCATGCTTCTTATCACTATCTATTTGCATTTGCGTCAATTGATCAATGCCATTCTGATGCAAATTTTAAAACCGACTGTACATCTCATCCATGTGCTGCTTCAATTGATCATCTGTAACAAATTGCACCTCCCTTTGTGCATTAGCACCAACAACCGTAGTAAAGGACACATTTGGATCCACAAATGCAGCTGGATTTCTAGCTTTAGCTCCTGACTTGGTAGTTACTCCACTTGACATGTTTGAATTGTTCTTTTTAAACTTCACCAGTTCGAATCAAAGCTGCAAATGATCGATTGACATCAAGTAACCTGGCTTTGATACCAAATGTTAAGCTTCAACTGAAAGATTGAAGTTAACTTGTGAAAGAGAAAGATTAGGTGAGAAGAGAGTTGAAAGTTCGATGAGTGATTAGAGAAGTAGATGAGAATTAGAGAGGACTATCCCAAAAGATATTATGGATTTCATTGAATGAATCTTTCCTACAATTGAGCAAGTTATTTATAGACTTCTAGATACAGGCGTCAAACAAAGCTTAACTGACTTATGACAAGGCTCAGCCGCCACAATTGACCCTTCTTGACTTTACCTAACCGACTTACCCACCCCTTGAAACTACTTGGCGCCAAATCACCAATTAGAAGCAACAACACTAAAAATACAAACAACTTCACATAAGCAATACAAGACTTAAAATTCCGGATCGTAACAGAAACTACGCTATTAGTTGGAGAGCGTGTTTACAGTCAGTTATCGCACAATCAACTATAGAGGCAGCATATATGGCAATAACAGAGGCATTTAAAGAAGCTGTGTGGTTGAGGGGCTTAATCAGTGAGCTTAGTATTGAGCAGGGTGCAGTTGTTGTTTATTGTGATAGCCAGTCAGCAATTTATTTAGCCAAGGATCAGATGACCCATCATGACAGGAAAAAGCACATAGATGTTAAGCATCACTTCATTCGGGATTTGATTGAAGAGGGCAAGGTTGAATTGAAGAAGATTGGCACTGCTGATAATTCCGCTGATATGTTCACTAAAGTTCTACCTAGCAATAAGTTCGAGTATTGCTTGGACTTGGTTGGATTTTACGTTTTGTTGAGATAAACCCGATCGGGGGTGTTTTATGGAGAAGGTGGAGAAGCTTTTTTGTTTAAAATTTGAGCCAAGGTGGAGATTTGTTAGGTTGTATCTCAAATTCTTTGGATTTATGAAGAGGTTGGTTGTGAGAAGGCTAATCGATTGGGAAGGATGTTGAAGAAGAAGAGCTATAGTAGCTCTATCGATCGATCGGGGTTCGATTTGTGACGTGACTTAGGTCACGGCTGCTATTACATATAAATAGCAATATGTGACATACAACCGTCATTAAGAGAGCCACAAAAGATTTCAGAGAGGGAGTGAATGCTCGTATTGTAAGTCTTCCATTATTTCGATCAATAAAAATTCTCCATCTCCGCTCGTAGTTTTTTTTCTCCTCTCGATTGAAGAGGGGTTTCCACGTAAATCATTGTCTCCTTCATTTGTTCTTTTTTATCCTGTTATTTACTTCTCATATTTGTTATAGTATTTGAATCGAATACTATTCTTGGGTAGTTTTCTTCACACGTACTACTCATGCTTCAAACGTAGTGGACATTTGTATGAGGGAGCATGTTAATGATTCTGAGGTCTTTGCATAATAGATCAAGTTGTTGGGTAGCTGGGTTGTTAACATCAAAGTCCTTTCTTTGTGCATGAAATTGGAGTTTGGATATTGGGGCTCAGACTAGAATTGGGTTTCAAAATTCAAATTATGTTGTTTAGTTCACCTATTAGATTTGGAATTGCAATTCTACAGTAGAATTGGGTTTCAATTGAAAGTTGTACAATAATTGCTTGGGGTTAGGGAAAGAACTCACCTAACTTGAAGTACAACATGATTCAACTCAATCAACTCGAAACTCAAGATGACTTGAAACACCGAACCCAATCTAAATTTGTCTCAAAGCTTAAAATATCACTACTTGAACAAGCCGAACCCAAACGGATCTAACCCAACCTACCTTATCAAACTCAAATTTGGAAATACCAAACACCATAGACCTAAAATATGAGACGGCTCAATCCTTAAATGGCCCTACTTGACTTTGGTCTAACTTGAATGGGACCCAACTGAACTAATCTAAAACCTAATATACCACAAACTGATAGACCCGAAACCTTGAGATGACTAAGACTAAACATGTTTTGCATGATTCATCTCGACCAAAATTTGACTCAGCCCAGGCACTTGGAGCTAGAAAAGATGCAACCTAATTAACATATAACCAAGATGGCTCTATCCCAAAATCACCCTACTTAACTCGTGCTAATCTGAATCCTGAAATGAACCCATCTAATTAACTCAGAATTTGATACGACTTGATCACAATGTCACTCGACCCTACTATATACCGTCCTTAGTTAACCCGAAAACTCGAAATGACTCGAAACTAAAATTATCCAATTTGACAGACACGTGATCCTAGTTACCCTAACATTTAGGGTGATCTAACTCAATTGACTGAAAGCCTGAAACAATTAGCATGTAATTATAATTTTAACTTTCAATTCTTTGATTAGCCGAATAATAGAATTTCAAATCCATCCAAGAATTAGAATTATATTTGTATTTTTATTTTTATTTTTTTGGGTGCCAAATTGAGGGCTTAAGGCAAGGGTTTCTCGTCTTCCAATCCATCTTCAATTAAAGAAACAGCAAAGAAAGATTTAAAAAAAAACAATCAAATCGCTGACAGAACGTACTCTAGGGTTTCTGCTCTTCCAATCCCTCATCAATTTCAGACAGGTTCGAAATCTGAATCTCTTCTAATCATCAATTATCCTAATTTGCTTTACGGGTCTTACGAAATGGAGTTACGATCATACTTATCTTTCTTGATTTTTAGCTTCTCATCCCCTTTTGATTAGTTTAGGGTTTTCTGCTTATATTGTTGCTTGTCTCATATTTTCCTCACGAGAAATGCGATGTAGAATAGACTTTATTTTGTGGAATTATATTTGTATTTTACAGTCCAATTCTACTTCCCTTCACCAAACAGATCCTAAAAGGAAGGAAAGTGTAACCTGCAGATCTGCCAAGGATATGGAAGCTTTGTAACATTTGCATGAAGCGCTTTTTGCACTTCTGGCCTGTTGAAATACGATGTTATATGGCGATCCCAGCATGGGTCAAGCATTGTCACCTGCATGCACATTATCATTTGTCTGTTAGAACAATGAAGCCTGTTCTTGGACCATACCTGTTACAGCCCAAAAAGAGCTAAAAAGGAAAAATAAGTATCCCACATCGGTGGGAAGACACCAAATGTACCAATTTATATACTAAGGGGGCTACTCCACCCATTGCCAATTGGTTTTGGGATGGAACCTCCTTTAGTCTGTAACATTGGTATCAGAGCCGTCGACCCTCGGATCGATTCCAAGGGGCTCGGGTTTGGTATGGAACGGACCCTGCTCCGGAGTCGTGCTTGGTCCGGTATGGGACAAACCGTGCCCGATGGCCATACTGGACAAACCGCTTATAACGGGCCTAAGTTTCGGAAAGGGCTACCTAGGAGAGGGCTACCTAGAGTAGAATGAAGCCGTCCTGAGAAAAGGGCTACCTAACTCAGAGTGAAGCTACCTAGAGTGAAGCCGTCCAGGGGGAAAAGGGCTACCTAAGAGAGGGCTACCTAGAGTAGAGTGAAGCCGTCCAGAGAAAAGGGCTACCTACTCAGAGTGAAGCTACCTAGAGTGACAGCCGTCGAGGACGATGGTTGCGGAGCGTGGTGGTTTGTTACATCCCAAAAAGAGCTAAAAAGGAAAAATAAGTATCCCACATCGGTGGGAAGACACCAAATGTACCAATTTATATACTAAGGGGGCTACTCCACCCATTGCCAATTGGTTTTGGGATGGAACCTCCTTTAGTCTGTAACAATACCCAAATTAATTTCTTAACATAGTACCAAAGTATTTAGAACATCAATACAATGGATTCATAATAAGGACCCTACATGTGAGTCTCCTAAGAATCCAACATAGGAGTTGTGAGAAAAAAGAGATCAATATATAAGTGTAGTAGATTACTCAACCTAATGTCAATTGGTTTAAGGATGAAAGCCCACTTGAGCTTATATATGGATCTCATATATGCCAACTCCGTGGTTCTAACCCTAAAACCCCATTAAAAATTTAACAGTTCACAAGCAGTAAAAGAGCTTGCCGTTTGAGAGCTATAGGAAGAGTTGCAAAGGGGTGAGTAGATGTTCAAAAGTGAGATATTGCCAATGATACTTTCATTAGCCAGGGTGTACTGACGCTTGCAAATTGGAGACAAATTATGGGAGGAATAATTGCATTTGAGCTTGAGTTCTTCATAGATATCATCAGAAATGAGTGCATGGCTCCACAAGAAATCTAATTGGCCTCTCGCTTTTGAGTCATCATCTATGTACGGATTCCCCATCTGCCAACACAGTTGTATGTCTTTCGTTTAAAGAACTTATCACTTAGAAACAGTAGAGTTGAAGCTTGATGTCTCTTGATCTTTTAATATATATTAAAGTGAGGTAACTTAAGGTTCAAAATTTTGACATTTCAGGTACCATAAAGTCTAAAGGTTTTATAAATCAAGTATCCTTTGGCAAAATTTGGTGGCTTTTGCTAGATATTATTGGACGTGGAACATAATTCTTAATCCTCTATTTAGAATCTAATAATATTTTCTGTTAAAAATGGCTATAATGACATGATTTAGGTATTGCTTTACATCAAAATTTGGTGAATTTTATCATCATCTACTAAATTTCTCTAGAAACTCTAACTCATCTATATATTACCGTAATAAAAACAGTATCATCATTTCATGGTGAAAATTTGGTGGGATTTTGACCAAACTTTACCAAATCCTGGCAAAGATACCTAAGTGATGAAATTTTTAGACATCAGTATGCTTTATCATTATAAATTAAAATGTTAAGATGCTGTATAATAAATGCTCAAATTCAAATATCTAAGTGATAAATTCCCGAGTAATTCACTTTTTTATGGTCATGTTAAAATGATTCTGTGTGTAGATCTGTTGAAATTTGGGAGTTAGTGTACTTCAATTTTGTTTATCTTGTAAAACGTCTCAATCCCACATAGGAAAATTGGAGGAGGAGAGTTTAGTTTATATACTCCCGCTCCTTGTCCTTAGTAAAGTTGTATGAGTCTAGAGTGGGCATGGTGGGCTACACGAGTGTGCACCCTTCCATGCTGGGCGTCGCGTCGCTATGTGGCATGGTGGGAACGTTTTCTAGCCCGAACTTTTGTTTTTATGACCATCGTATTTATTTAAGTTGTCATAAACGAACTCGAGGTGAGTTCTTGTCTTTGGTAGCACTCAAGCTAGAACAGACCTCTAGCTCGAGGTACTTCGTACTTCTCAGGGGCTCAAGCTTGAATACACGGTTTTTTACTGTGTCTACTCCCCTGCTTCCTATAATCATTGTTGGCTTAACAAAAACATGATTTTTTTGCTCCCCATATCCGTTAGTTTCCTTATTCAGGCTGGATTTTTGGGCCACGATTATTTCCTTAAGGTATAAGGTTTTCATCTATAAATACCGCACTTTGGTGAGTCGTTCAATACATTGAAACACATAGAAATTCTTCTTCTTCACTGCCTATTTTCACTCTCAAGTATAACTCTTTCTCTACTCCATTACTGAGTAAGTTGAGGCGTGCTCCAGTCCATCTCTTTGGAGTACATCACTACTATGGGCGCTATGTTAAACCTGGCGATCGGAGTGCCATTGGTCCCGTTGGTCTTGTGAGAGGGCATAAACGACTTAGGGCAGTGGAATTCTCCAAAGTGCGGCAATTTTTGGGTCTATTCTCTCCTTACTGTTTTATTCTTTATGTCATTTCTGCTAATCGTGTTGTAATCTCGAGATCCATTTAATTGATATCGAGCTCACTTTGATTGTATTTAAGTTATATTTTGACTACTTATTTACCTTAGTATCCCAACAAGATCAACATATGAAGACTGGGTCAAGCAACTGATACGGAAACAAATAAACAAGGCCATCCAAATTTTGTTAAAAACTAAAAATAGACATTTGAATGCCCCTTCGTACAACATCATTTCTAATCATCACCTTACATAATGTGGATTCTCTCACTATATCATAGGATCAATGTTATGCAACACTGAATTAGAGTACTAGTCATTGATTCAAACCTATATTGACCGGTTAAGGTCCGCACATTAGACAATGTTATGATATTGTTATCTCAAAATTATATTAATTTGATTTAGGTAAGATTTTCGTAAGATATGATTTGATTAGATTTGATTTGAGTGAGATTTTGATAATATGATTTAGTTACCTAATCTGATTGAGATTATATATTTGGTAACTTGATTATAAAAGGGGACTAAAGTTTGATGGTTTAATGTGTAGTGAAAAAGAGTGTAAAGATGTGAGGGGCTAAGCAGTTTTATAATGGGGTGCCCAGAGGGAACTCGGGAAAGGGGAGAGAGATGTTTTAAGGTTGTTTTGATTGAGTGGTGTTTTGAAGAGAGCTTTTATAACTTCTTCTTTCCAAAGCTATATTGAGGAGAGTTGGTGACTCACTGTGCAGGAGCTACATGAAGGAGGGTTGCTGACTCGCCGTGAAGACGCCACATTAAGGAGGGTTGATGGCTCACCATGCAGCAGTTACATTATGAAAGGGTTGGTAACCCATCGTGCAGTATTTACGTGGGATGGTTGGTGACTTAGTGTGCAATGTGAAGATGATGATGATTATATATGGGGTTTCTGATTTTAATTAGAGATTGTAATTCCAGTATTCATAGTTGAGGAGGAACCTGTTTGAGTCCCGTGGTGTTTTCCTCTAGTTGACAGAGAGTTTCCACGTGTATATCAATGTGTTGATTTTCAATACTCATTTTGTTTTTCACTTCCATTGTGCTTGATTTAGTGATTATTCCTAACGGACAAGGACTAGTCTAAAATAATCAATCTAATCCAGTCTTAGATCAAAACTAGTTCGGGCTAGGTTTTGGCACGGACTGATACTTTAGGACTTTAAAAGGGTTGCTTACACTAAATATAAATTGTACCAAACTAAATAGCAAATCCAATAACGATCCTAAGCAAGACCCACACAACTTAACACATAGGCAATTTGTCGCATATGGACAGTGCTATACACCACGAGTTCCCACCCCATGAATTGCACACGAGAAATAAAAAAAGGAAAAAAAGAAAAAGCTGTAGAAAACTGCAATTTGTGCAGCTTTTTCTATTTTTTCCTTTTTTTAAATATTTCATGTGCAATTCGTGGGCTGGGAACTCGTGTTGCCAAGCATTTTGGGTCGCATGTAGTCCTAACTAAATAACTTAGTCGTTTAAATTCTTTATCTAGACCATTATTTGAAAATCACCATTAGAGAACTTACAATTATTCCTTTAAAGTTGAGGTCAACACGGCTGCCATTGTCGGAATTTTGAATAATTAGTTCTGCAAGCCGGGTGGAGAAATGGCCCGCATAGCTAATTCCAGCAATGAAGAAATCTCTAGATTTGAACTCGGGGAATTCCGCCAACCAATTGATAAGGAAGGTACGTGTGTCTTGTGCAGTTCTTTCATCTCCACTTAACTTGTAGTCCGATGTTGTATTTGAATAAGAGAATCCTACACCCGCAGGTGATTCAAGGAAGATGATATTGGCCACTTCGAGATATAAAGAAAATCGATGGCCAATCAAGTAGTGGCATATATCTGATTCAAGTTAAACAAATCCTAAATAAGGAATTAATTGGTAAAGTAGTCAATATATGAATATATCGGAAACTTAATTGAAAGTCCAATGGTTTTAGAATTGTAGTTTGCTTTTGTTTGCTTTGTGGAGTTCAAGAGTCAACTCCCTATGTCAATACTATCAATTGAATGAATTTAACATGGTATAAGAACATGCCTGAGAAACCAGCAGGCTCTTTTTGCTAGTTCTCTTTTTCTTACTATTGATAGTTATGGCTAGTGAACCGAGAAAGAAGGATGCATAGGTACAAACAAAGTGTCCACGTAAGCAAACAATGTCAAGAGGCACAGAGGGGGAGTATAATTTAGAATTCCCACATAAATGACTTAATATTAAAGAAGTCAATGCAGATAAGCTTAAGTAGCTATTACCGCGTACCCTAATTGATTAGAGATAGAACCTTATTTAGGTTTGTATACTGATGTATGCTGCTATGACCTAAAGCTTTAGGTGTATACCTTGGTTACATGCATACTTGTTTTGAGTGAGAGTTCTACCATCTTTGTTGACTCTAAATGGCCCTACCTCCGCCATTGCTCCATCTCCAAGTGAAGAACAACCTGGCCCTGTTCATTGTCAAAATAGAACACAAGAAAAGCGATTATGGAACTTAGCACATTTTGGATAAAGTGACAGTTATAAAGGACAGGATGAGGGACATATTGATGCAGCTTGAGTTTCGAGCTCATTAAGTATCTTGCCAACTGCTCGGCGAGTAAGGTGATTGGTAAGAACGAGGAGTTTGTATGAAGGAAGTCAAATTGCAATAGCAATTCGTCTTTCTACAAGGTCAGGTTTCCATCCAGTTTCAAGTTGAGTATCTAGCATGGCTTTGACTTTAGTCAAGATTGTTCTTTTAGAGTTTGAGTTTCCATTCTGATTTAAAAACACTTAGGACTCTAGTTCTATAAATGAGAACAACTAGCCTAGTTGTTTTTAGTTTTTTCCTTGATATCAATTGAATATAATATTTTTTTCTCTCTCTTGTAATCTAAAGAGAGTTCTAAGATTGAGACTTTCCCCCTTTTGTTTTCTTAGCTTTTGCAAGAGAATTAAAGGAGCGCTCTCGGGACTTTTCCACCATGGCTTGTGGGAGGCAGAGGTACACCACCATCCGAAACGTGAACAAGAGAGACCTTTAATGCTAGATGTATAGGAGGTTCAAGGAGATCGATGCTAGATTCCGGTGTACTGAGTTGAGCCTGGAGCAAATGGGTGCGACGCTTAACAAGACGACTATTTATCCAATTTAGGAACATTAATGTACACTTCACCAGAATAGGAAATTCGGCCACCGGTCCTGTCCTCCCACTTTCACAGCTATTTATCCAATTTAGGTTAAACCTGGGACTCTAATACCAGCTGTTAGGACCAGCAACGAAACGCCAACCACAAATCAAAATAGCAAAACGAAATTGAAGGGGAATGGGGGAAATTTTGAACACTAGAATTTACGTGGTTCAGCCGAAGCCTACATCCACGGAAGGGGAGGAACAATTTTCACTATACAAATCGAGGATTACAATAGCTTGCTCGCTCTTGCTCACTTTAGACCAGCACAAGAGTGTCATATAAATAGGCCTCTTACAATTGAAACCGCTAGAAGCTCAAGAGTCATGCCATTAACACAAGCCCTAATAAATTTGGCCATGATTAATGATGGTTACCGGAAACCAACAGTCTCCACACTTGACACTACTTAGTTTTAGTACATTACAAGCCTTTTCCCGTCTGATGCACGGGTGTCACGTATATTTTAAAACACATAAAGAGTAAAATTTTTATTTTTTTTGAATTAGTTGCATTTTATAACTGTTATTCCTTATATATTGCACTATTTTTACAATTCTTCTTTGTAAATATATGTATTCGTTGTTTTCATACTCATGTGCAATTGCTACTTAATAGTTTAATTGTTACCATTTAAATATGTGTTCTTTATAATTTTTCCTTTACTTTTTGTAAGATTTGGTAACTGAGAGATGGTGGTGCTTCGATAGAGGATAAGCTGAGGGAGCAACGATTGCGGTGGCTTGGGCATGTTAGGAGGAGACCCACTGATGCCTCTGTCAGGAGATGTGAGCAACTCCATATTGTAGATGGAAAGAGAGGGAGAGGCCAGCCTAAGAAGAGCTGGATGGAGACGATCCGACGGGACCTAGCATGTCTCAACCTGAGTGAAGAGTTGGCCTTATATAGAACTCAATGGAGGATTAGTATAGATGTACGAGATGTAGCTGAGTAGGAGATTCGTGCTATAGTAGGCTCGCTCTGATAACAAAGAAGGCCTGGACGTGTCCCGACATGGTTTGGTTGCAAGTGCTCCTGGGGTTGGTTGGAGACTACTCGATAGATGCGAATAGAGGAAGAGGCCGGCCAATTGGGAATTGACCAGAGGGGTCTAAAGTTGACTAGAGATTCACCATTGCATGTCAGGAGATGCGTACATCTACGTATTGGGATAGCTAATCCTCCACTTGAGACAAGAAGCTAATGAAGTAATACATGCAGACAATCCGACAGGATCTCGCCTACCTCAACTAAAAAGAAGTGACGGCCCTAGTTTGAGCTTAGAGTAGGAATGGTATAGGGATAACTATTTTAGCTGAGTAGGTGCATTCAGCATCGGTAAAACTGTGGCAGGCTCGTTGTGTTCACGTAGTACGGGTGTTGGTCTAGTCGCTTAGGACTCCTAGGTTCTACTAAAGTGGGGTATAGCTACTCTACCCTCCACTCTTCCCCACTCTTCTCCACTCTTTCCTTCTCGTCTCTAGTACGCTACAATTTACATACTTAAATGCTTGCATGCCTATTTTCTTTAATTCTGTAATTCTTTAATTCATTTGGAAACTCACTTGTGTTAAATTCATTGGTGATAAATTGATTATTTTACTTGCAGGCGCACACGCACTTCAGTTTGGGGGTCCTCGGAAACAGCCTCCTTTCCACCCGGAAGGGGTAAGGCTGCGTACATCCACCCCTCCCAGACCCTACTTTCTGCGGGAGCCGTGAGGCACTGGGACTGTTGTAGGAGTAGGAAGGCATTTGGGAGGGGGAGGCACTTTGCAATAATAATATATATAAAATATATTCGGTTTAGAATTGAAATGTATGAATTTCTATTGTCCTTTCACTTATTTTTTTGGTTATTTACATTTTAATATCACGACATTTTTGGAAATTTGAATAAATAAAAAGGTCCTAAGCTTTTGTTGTAATAATAAAAAAACTCCTCTTTGGTGTGATGGTGTAGCACTGTTTTTATTTTATTTTATTAATGCTACATTAAAATGACAAAAGTATTATTCAATACCTTATTCTTACATTAAAAGCACGAAATTGGAGATGATGTATTATATAGAAATTATATGTTTTCGCTTAATTTTTTTAAAAATATAGTTACTGACGGGTATTTTTGTCATTTTACAATAGCATTACTAAGAAAATAGTTTCCACGTCAGCTCTATCGACTAAAAATGATTTCATCACTCCGGAGAGGGGTGCTTTTTGTTAATACGGCAAAAAACTTAAGAACATCTTTATTAAATCAAAAAGGTCCGGATCCTTTTTATTATTTCAAAATGTTGAATACTAAAATTTATATTGCTTTGTTTTTTAAGCAAATATTGTCCTTTCATTTAAATGTTTTGTTTTTGGGTCCAGGCTTTCATTTAAATTTATGAATTATGTTTATGCATGCAGTCAGCGCTTGGTGACTAAGTTCCAGAAGCTCTCTAATCTAGGGGTGAGTAGGCAAGTTGACGGCGGCGGACATGGAGGCATTGAGAGTGGGGGCGAAGGGGAAAGTGACGCCTTTGTCTTCCATGTTTCCGGTGGAGGAAGCACAAAATGCGGCGCAGTGCGTACAGGACGCAATGGCGGAGAGACACAAAGATATGGACAGTGTGCAGCGGTTCATCACCGATAACACTAACCTTATCAACCTCGTTCACTGCCTCCCCAACGACCTTCACCACCATATCATGGTTTCTCTCTCTCTCTCTGTCTCTCTCTCTCCCCTCTTAAACTTATACCATTGATATCTTGTGTTTCTATGTTTGCTTAAATTGGTCTCTCATCTGTTCTTTTGTTCAATATGGTACCAAATGTTTTATTTTTTTGATAAAATTAGTTTGAATGACCAAAATTAGGTAAAAATTAAAAAGATAAGAGCATAAACATAAAACATTAGGGGTCATTTTGGGGGAAAAAATTGATGAGAGACCAGTTTGAATCAAATTACAAATATTGGGATCGTTTTGATCGAAAGAAAAGGTAATAAACCACTTTGAACAAAGTTACAAACATAAGGGACCTTTGTGAACAAAAGAAAATGATTCAAACAAAAAAAAAAAAAAAAAAACATTGGGAACTAACTGTGCAAATAACTCCATTTTCCGATTCTTCTATGCTTTTAGCAAATGATTTTCGCTTTTTGATTGGACATATGGTTTGAGTTTAATGATTGTAGAGAAATGCAATTTGATTTTGAGTGTTAGTGGTTTATGGGATTTTTTTTTTTTTTTGGTTTCAGGTTCCATTTGGGAAAGCTGCCTTCTTCCCGGGTCAATTGATTCACACCAATGAAATCTTGGTTAGTAAGCTGTCTTTTTTGAGTTGGGGCCGCTTATAATAACCACTTACAGGAAAGCACCCTGTACAGGAAAGCACCCTGTAAGGGTGAGGTTGCATGCATCTTACACTCCCCAGACCTTATCTTAGTGAGAGCCTCTTTGAGGCATTGGGTGGTTGTACTTTCGTGATTGTACATACTGATCCTAACCAGATGCTGGGTTTCGTTTTTAGTTTATAGTTTGAGTTTTGAGTGTGGTTGGTTGGAGTGGTAACCTAAACATTTTTTTTTTAATAAGAACCACAAAGAATATTGGGAGTAGGATGGTGTAATTGAGTTTTCTTTTTTTTTTTTTTTGTATTTTTTTACATTTTGTCTGTTTTTGATCTTATTTCTGGACAAACTTTTTATTCATTCCAACCATTTGCAGACGGGAAGATTTCTGTTGAGTAAGGAACCTAATGATAAACAAGATATTTGAACCACATTTTAGTTATCTACGACAAAAATCACTTATAAGCAATTAAATCAGAAATATGTACAAGATTAATGAAAAGAGGGACAAACTATTTAGTTACAGACAAATTATATAAGTGCGAAGTTAGAGTGGAAACTGGGAACGAAGGAAACTGCAGAGAGAGAGAGAGAGAGAGAGAGAGAGAGAGAGAGAGTGAGAGTTAAAGGTGGATATTTTATGCATTCAAAAGGAGTGCTTATTACTGTTAATTTTCTTTTGTAGGGGCTAGGTGTTCTCTCATATTACCCCTATAGGTATTAGATGGAGGTGGTGAGGTGCCTGCCCCCAATGCTTAGACACTGGATCTGTCGAGCCTTCTAGCTATAAATGCATAGTTTTTCCTGGTTGACTGTGGATCTATAGATGTTTGATTGGAATCTGAACCCCTTTATAGAATGGTGGTTGTGAATTTCCTTCTCGACATTTGGGAAGCGGACTCTTTGCTTGCATATGAAGGTATAATCTGGTTGCTGTTGTGCTGTACACCATAAGGCTGTTGTACACCCTAGCATGTTGGTTTGACATATGTGTCTAACCTGCTGTTATTTTGAAGTATTAAGTTGTAATTCAATTTTTATCTAGTGATGCTATGTGAATCTTATGTAACAGAATATGAGTACTAGCAAAACTTGAGAGGCTGACGAATTTCCTCTGTCTTTTGTGAAATGCTTTAACAATGAGATATGATTGCCAAAACCTTTCTTGTTAACGGGGACATTAGGCAAGTTACCTCTGCATGGTTTTAATGCTATCAGGTTCTTCTAGGAGAAGGATATTATGCTGAGAGAACAGCCAAACAAACTATTGACATACTTAAAAGAAGAGGGAAGGCTTTGGAGTCTCAAGTTGATTCTCTTAAGGCTGTGATAAAGGATCTTGAAGCTGAGGCTTCATTTTTTGACAGGACAGCTGCGGAAGCAGTTGTAAGTTCACTGATGCTATTAATATTATATCATTCAGTCACAATGTAGGGTTCATTTACAAGGCACTAATGCACCGGATCCCATTAGAACTTCGAAGTTAAGCGTGCTTAGGCGAGAGTAGTACCAGGATGGGTGACCTCTTGGGAAGTCCTCGTGTTGCCAGCCCCATAAGGTTGGGGGCCCTCGGAAACAGCCTCTTGGCAGGGTTACACCCTGAAGGGGTAAGGCTGCGTACATCCACCCCCCCAGACACCACTTAGGCGGAAGCCCTTGAGGCACTGGGTTTGTTGTTGTTGTTGTTGTATTCGGTCACAATGTCTTAGTATTTGCATCCACATACTTTTGTTTTGGGTTCTCGTTGTAGGAGGGCCTTGTGGAAATCAGAGAAGATTATATTGAGGAAGATGCTGAGGAAAATGTCTCTGAAGCAGGCAGGTTCCGTCTTCCATGCTTTTTTTTCATCTTTTTGATTATCTATCGTAGCCTATAATTGGTTTGTGGGTGGACCGAAATTGCCATGTGGTGTGTTATGTCTTTGTACTGCTTCGTAAACTTCAGGGTATATTACGTATTGTTTACAAGAAAGATCCCTCACCCTGTCAGAACCATACTTCAGGTTTAAGATTGGTAGACTCTTGAGTCCGAGTTATGACATAGAAATGCTCTATTTTTCTTCTAGAAAAATTGTTTTTTGTCACTTAGTACACATAAGTGATTATGCAGGGGGAATTGTCTGCATAATTACTATTATGTGCAACCAACATTAAGCTGAATTTGTACTTACGTGATAAACATTCGAGAAGATATTATTCTATGGACGAATATCACTTTTTACAGAATCTGTTAATGGAACATTGACTTGTGCTCCAAGGTTGTGTCACTTGGTGATGTCATAGGGATCGGGCAGCTTGATTTGTATAGTCTGCTTTCTTGTACTTTTCATTTTTTATAAACTATCCTTTTCTATCGAGAAAGAAACAACTGAACTAAAAGAATGCCTGCCCACCAAAAACAACTGCACGTGTTCCACATGCTTGCCAGACAGCTAAGATTAGCAATAGCAGACAATTATCATGATGATACTGTCATTCCATGGCTTATAAACATGAGAGCCTTGATCAAACGTAGCATTATATAGTACCCATGATACTATATTCTGACTTGGTTTTTGTAGCTAGTAGCACTTGGAAGCTGGTTGTATTAGACTGGAATTGGTTTAAACATAACACAATGCTATAAAACCAACTAGAGTAGTAGCATGTTCAAATCTTTTTAGTGTGTTTGAATAACCTGTTGAATCCTATGATACAATGGAGAAATTATGTGGTTTAAGAAACCTGATAACAATACCATTAAGCACTTCATGTGGAGAATAAGGTCATGAACAAAGATCTCTCCTTCCAGAAGAATACAAGGTAGAAGTGCCATTTGACATAATGTGGATACGAGCCGAGCTTTTTCCTGGTTTGTATTTTAGCCTTTTTGGTTGAGAACAGTTATTCTTACAAAGAGGCACCGACCACAACCATTGTGAAAAAAAAAAAAAAAAAAAAACAAGAGAGTTCATTCTTTTAGATGCATCTTTTGTCAACTTATAGGAGGCACCCCCTCTATCAGTTGCAATAAAAATTTTGTTAGTGATATTGCTTGACATGATTCATTATATATGCTTCTAATAGAGATAGAGAAGGAAAGAATGAGATTTACATTGAAGATATTAGAAGATAAATTATATCTTTGTAGTTTTATATTTTAAAGCTTTTAATTAGGTTAGATATTAGGATTAGACTTTGTATAGTTGATAATTATTAGATTAGGAGTTTATCATGTTGGTTTTAGATGAGTTTGTTATTATCTCCAAGGAGTTCCTTTTCCTTTAAGACTCTAGTTTTATATTTCTATAAATAGGGATGTAAATATAGCTTGATGGTAGATCATTATATTATTGAATAAAATTTCGTTCTTTCCTATTTTCTTTAGCACAACAAGCTGAGCTGAGCCGAGCACCCCCTTGTTCGAACTTGAGTTCGATAAGGCTTATCGAGCTGGAGTTCGAGCCGAGCTCTTATCGAGCACTTCTAACCCTTGTTCGAACTCGGCTCGATAAGAATATAGTGCGTTCGATGCTCGGCTCGGCTCGGCTCGGCTCATTAGGCTTATCGAGCCAAGTCGAGCTTGTTATCGAGTTGAGCCGAGCTCATTATCGAGCCCTATCGAGTTTAAAATCGAGCCAAACTTACAATCGAGTCGAGCTGAGCTTTATAAGTTATTATCGAGCCATTATCGAGCTATTTTTGAACCAATACTAATTGTTACCGAGTTCATAACGAGCCCTTAACGAGCTCGTATCGAGCCCCTTAACGACCTCTTATCGAGCCCTTATCAAACTGTTCGTGAACATTAGCGAGCCGAGCACCCCCCCTGTTCGAACTCGGCTCATTAAGCTTATCGAGCCTGCTCGAACTCGACTCGTTAAGCTATCGAGCTCTCCTAATGACACGAACGAGCCCTAATCAATTTCGAATACGAGTAGTTCATCGAACGCTCTGTTCGTTTACACCCCTAAGCACAGGGCTGCTTAAAGCTAAGTATAAGGATACTTAGTTGGTTGGATACAGGGCTCTTCAATCATCCTCCTAAGCACAGGGATGCTTAGGAACCCCTCGATTAGGCACAGGGTTGCTTAATCTCTATCAAATTGGTATCGGAGCAAGTTTCGATCCACTGCTTTTGTTGCCGCATCCGCCACCACAGCTGCCGTTCAGCACCATCACCGACATCGTCACCGGTTGTCACCATCACTGCCCAATCATTGTGGTCTTTTCTCATCCTAACTAAAAAAAAAAAAAAAACAAGTTACCCCCCCCTTATAAATTTTCATAACCTAGCCAACCCCCCCCCCCCCCCCCCCCCACCCCCCCCCAACCCCAAAAAAAAAAAAAAAGAAAAAAAAAATTACCCATCTCACCTTCAAAAAACCCTACTCACCAGCCTTTTGACCACTGCTAAACTGCCACTGATTTAGCTGACAACCCAAAAACCAACGTCAAAAAAAAAAAAAAAAAAAAAGAGAGCTGGGGAAAAAAAAGACCAACCCTCAAACCCACCAGAAGTTTAGTCGGAACCCTAGCCCAGACTGCCGCACAACCGCCAACAACACAATCCTTTTCCTGAGCACCCAATCTACATTGTCCTTCCAAACTCGTCACCGGCCTAAACCCTAGATCTAAATCCTTGTTGATAACAAACACCAAAATCTTAAACCCTAAATCTTAAAAAAAAGAAAACCTCCAACCCTCCAGTACTGGTCTCCTCTGCTATTGTTCGCCTTCACCTCTACTATTTGCTGTTGCTGCAGTTACTGCCCTCGTCGCGACCTTGCTGGTCACCTCCATTGTCGAACCTTGCCGTCTCTCTTGCCTGTCAGTTCTAGTTAAGTCTAGACTAGTGAGAAACTCTAATTTGGGTTAAGTTTGGGCTAAAAAGCTTGGACTTCATGTTCTTTAAGAATTTTAAGTTAGCTCCTCATTTAGATTAAAAGGGTTATCTAAAAAGTTGAGATATGTACTTAATATCGAAGAGAGCAATAAATAAGTTAGAGAGAACTCTTGAGACCACTGGAAATCAACTTCTTACTACACCTCTAGATTCAAACAATGAGCTCCTCTCATTACTCAATACTACTTTGGCACGTCTTGTCAAAGCAGAATTGTCATTGTCGAAGTCTATGAAGGATGCACTTTCTCCATTAATGAAAACATTAGTGAGGAACCAACTATTGAGACATCATGATCTTGATATCAAAGTTACAATTGCTGCTTGCCTCATCGAAATTACAAGAATTACTGCTCCAGATGCACCTTATGATGATGATCTAATGAAAGAAGTATTTCAATTGATTGTGTTATCGTTCGAGAAATTATTTGACATGTCTCATAGATCATACAACAAGAGGGTCATGATTCTTGAAGTTATGGCACTCTCTAGATCTTGTTTGATGATGCTAGATCTTAAACGTGATGCCTTGATTTTAGAGATGTTTCAACACTTCTTCAGATCGATAAGGTACTTTCATGATGGCACTGCTTTTTCTTATATGGAGATGATTATGACATTGATCCTACATGAGACCGACGATCTATCACCGAGCTATTATTATGTATCTTAGAGATTATTAAGAAGGGCAATAACGAGGTCTTATCTATTACTCGAAGACTATAAAAGGGGTAATTAAAAGAACTGCTGAAAGACTCAAACCGTGCCTTGCTCATTTTGTAGAATTTTATGGTATTTCTTTATCAGATTATAGTAAGGTTATTGCTGGGTGCCTAGTACAACTGAACCCATAGAAGAGCATGATTTTCAAGAAGTTTCATACAAAAAGGAAGCGATTCTTGCAAATGATGATTCCGAACAACGAAATTATGAAGAGAAGCATGGCATTCGACAACTAGACGAGAAAGATGATTGCAACGAGGTAGTCCTAGCCAAACAAGATATGATAGTAGATGATGTTGTGCGTATTGACTTCATTATTCCCAATGACATTTATTTTGATCAGAAGGCTCATTCCAAGATCATGATGCTACATCAACAGGAAAGGATTGAGATTGGTCAATTTGTTGTGCTCTATCTCGCCTTGAAGATGCTCTTTTGGTACTTCATTCAATTCATCCTACTCTATTACAAAACTCAAGGTTGAGTTTTTTGTAACCAGGGAAGAATGATAGAGATAGAGGAGGAAAGAATGAGATCTACATTGAAGATATTAGAAGATAAATTATATCGTTGTAATTTTTATATTTTAAAGCTTTTAATTAGGTTAGATATTAGGGTTAGATTTTGTATATTTGATAACTATTAGATTAGGAGTTTATCATGTTAGTTTTAGATTAGTTTGTTATCATCTCTAAAGAGTTCCTTTTCCTTTAAGACTCTAATTTTATATTTCTATAAATAGGGATGTAAATATAGCTTGATGGCAGATCATTATACTATTGAATAAAATTTTGTTCTTTCCTATTGTCTTAAGCATAGGGCTGCTTAAAGCTAAGTACAGGAATACTTAATTGGTTGGACACAGGGCCGTTCAATCATCCTTCTAAGCACAGGGATGCTTAGGAACCCCTCGATTAGGCACAGGGTTGCTTAATCTCTAGCAGCTTCTTTTCACATGGTTTTGACACTTTGACTTGGTTCTTTCTGGTATGTTTATATACAAAAATGATAGTATACGCCTCCCTTGCCTCAAAGCCACAATCTTATCTTTAGAAGTTCATGATATCATGTTGTCCATCTAAGCAGCCTGTCTTCATCTGCAATGTAACTATGAGTAAACTGAGTTATTCTTTCCATTTTGGATGTGAGCACCCTTGCTGTGATATTTGTAAGTTTCTTTGACAAATTTTGATGTATTGCATGTGCTAGACTTTCTAAAATATTTTGTGTTTCCCGGCATTCTATGAATAGACAAGCTTGATTAACTGTCTGAATTGGGCCATGCTGTTAATTTGAAAGCCTTTGGTTATGCAGTGTTAGCTCAGCAACAATCTGTCGGACCAAGTACATCTGAATCAAATAGCAGTGGCAGTATTGATGATGAAGAATATGAGCGTATAATGATGAGGCTTGATGAACTTGAGAAAGAAGAACTTGAGGCAGAAAGTAGTGAAGAGCAGAACGATGACGAATGTAACGAAGCTGATAATATTGATTTGGTGAGTCTTAGTTGATAACCTTGCCTTTGGATTATGAAAGAATACAACTTTGTTTTTTCTTTTTCCTTTTCATTTATAGAAAATGAGGTGGAGATGGCAACTTCTCGAAGTTTGGTTGGAAAAAATTAGCCACTTTGATGAAAATTTGCTAGAAGGTAATGTGGTTGGAACTTCTAATAAATCAGGATCTACAGCAAGCAAGGGATGCGCACAGCACTAGACGCAAAGACCATGATAACTTCCAGCAGGATGATACTGATAAGTTGAATGTAAGCAGTTTTGTCCTGCCAGACCTATCAGGCTTCTAGTTAGCCCTTATATTTTTTGCTTGTCTAAATTATCGCCCTTCGCTGAATTCTATCATTCTTATGCGCAGCTTGAAAGTCTAAATCTGCAAACAATGAATAAAGGTGTCTATCTTTCTCTCACGAGTGACGCATTATCTGTCTTATTATGGGAGTAGAGAGAGCGTTTCATCCAACATTGTGCAGAAGTGGGTGTTCAAAGTCTGAGGAGGTGTTTTTTTTTTTTTTTTTTTTTTGTGGGGGAGGGGAATGAAGTGCGTTGCATAACTACTTTCACATGATGGATTTTGAACTAGACATTGCTTGATTGGCTGTCACATTATAGTACTTCTGTAATGACCTCCATACTGCATATACATTGTATTTATTTGTCAAAAACATATTATAAATGCAGTTACTTGAGGAATAAAAGTTCGTGGTTATCCAAATATTCATTCAAAGACTTCCAAACATAAATACTAAGAGCAACTTATGTTCTCTCAAAAACGAAGAAAAACTAATGCAATGGTCAATGACCTGTTATATAACATTTATGATGTCCCAATGTTGCAACAGGGTGACTACAACCGTTATGTGATCTCAAGTCTCAAGTTAATTCCATTAGTGGGGGTGATCATATGAAATCTATGGATGAATGAATAATTGAGATCTACTAGACTTGCTTATTCTAAGTTGAGAAAATAGTATTCATTGCATGCTGAAATGATTGGAATGCTTTTGCCACAAAGTAAGTTTCGATTTGCATGGACAATTGCTTTGTGCCTAGTGAAGTATATGTTTACTTTGTGAAGATCCTAGTCTCGGTTGAGTTATACTTGCTATCGTCTTGGTTATTCTCCTGAACCTCTTAAGCGTTAATTATCTGTTCTGAGTTGGTATCTATTTAAAGGGTGAACAACATGAAACATTACACAGATTCTGATTATGCGATCTTGGTTTTCTTTCACTGACTATCTTGTAAACTTTCTAAATCTTTTGAGCAGAAGAATCCTCTTATGGTAAAGCTTTGCCTCATGTGACAGGAAAATATGCTGAAAATGATTCTCCACTTTCTTCTATGAAGTCAAGTACCCAATCCATACCTAAACCAAAAAAGGTATGATGATGCTCGCTTTATTCTTGTTCTGTGTAGGCATGCCATCTATTGTCTCCCCTGCTGGTATATTGATCGTCATTTTTCATTTTGATTGATTGATATATATATATATATATATATATATATATATATATTAGTGTTTTATCCGGTCTAACACTATTTGGGTGGTAAGGATTCGTCTCTCGGTCAGAGAAGGCCATAAATGGCAAGGTCAGGGTTTTAGTCATTGTGCCTTCCTATGATTTTCACTATCATCTATAGTGAATAAAAGATGGTCCTTTTGGATCAAAAGAAAGATGATGCTTAGAATTAGCCTTAAAAGTTGTTAGAAGAAATTAACGGTGCGGAAGAGTGGAATGGAATCTGGATATAAAGTCCCATCTCCAAATTATGGGGAAACAATTCATGATTACAGGGTTGAAGACTAGTGGCAGTTTTTCCATGGAAACTGAACCCATTTTGACAGTGGTTTTCTCCTTGTAAGTTAAAATGCCATCTTAATGATATTTCTTTTTTCGATTTATTTTAAAAAAAAAAATGCCATCGTGATACATGTTTGGTTTGTCCATGCACCTATATATGCTGGTGAATTTTCTATTGGATAAGGTGATATTTTCTATGCTTTCTTTGGGGAAATAAGCTTTGGACTTTGCAGCCAATGAGGCCATGGTACCTTGTTAGAACACTGCTAAGCTTGACACCGTAAAAGAGGATGTCCTATGTTCAAACTCATACGTCACTAGCCTACCCAATGTGTTTTGTTTTATATCCTTGAGAGATTAGAGGGTTTTCTTTTTACAAATTATAGAATTTGTATGTGTGTTTTTTTTTTTTTTTTTTTTATAATTATTTTGAGGGTATTTTGTTCATATAACAGATTAGAGGATTTTCTTTCACAAATTATAGAATCTGTAATTTTTTTTTTTTTTTTAAATCTTGAGGGTATTTTTTTCTTAACATATTGTATATTCCCTTTAACCAAGTTTGTCTATGATGTAGATCAGAGATGTTTTCCCTTCAGCTATACTGTTGGATGAAATTTAAGCTCGACTTAGGTATAATATCTCTTAAGGGTGAACTGCGGTTAACAACCTTTGTTGTAAGCTCTTCTATTTTCTTCTCCTTACAGGTTTCTTTCCATATTCCTAAACCAGATGCTGGTGCTCAAATGTCCAAACCAACTGAGAGTCTAAAGGCATGTTTCATGGTACCTTCTTTTACTCCATGGGCGTACAACAAGATAAAATCAAATAAAGGTCTTTATAATGTAAAGCCCATTTCATAATTCGTCCTAGCTTTACTCTGTTAACCATTACGTAATGATGCTTTCTTACGTAATGTGTTGGAAATGTCTTGGCGAAATTGCTAAAAACAATTACAAGATCGACGAACTTTACCACCGCGAAAGAAAGAATATAAGGAAAATCAGAAGTGAAACAAGAGCACAAGATTTTATGTGGGTCAGACCCCAAAAAGATGGTCCTAGTTTATGGCTTCCTATCTCTAGAAAAGTCTATCAACTATATGATGATTATATTACAAATTATAGATCAAGAATCAATGCATGAAACAAATTACTTGCAAAACCTAGACTTTTAAGTCAAAAACCTCACAGAGCATTACTAGATGTAGACGATCTTTGTATCAAACTAATGAACATTGCTCAAGAATGGGAGTGGCGGCTAGGGCTAGTGTTTGGAGAGCACAGGGACAAGGGGGAAGAAGAAAGAGTGAGGCAAGATCAAGAAAAAATGAACCTTTTTCCTTCACAGTGAAAAACTGCCCCTTATATGCCCAGTCACCTCAAACCGCACTGCATGCCTCAAGCGCAATTTCTGCCATTGGCTTTATAGCATTGGACTACCAGAAACGAAGCAAACAAACACGATCTGGGTTGTTATCCTCGCCAGGGCAACGCGCGTCTCAGCAAAATGGACGAGATGAAGATGAGTGTCGCATGCAAAGGACATGTCTAGGGTTTTGAGGCAGTGCGGGTAGTGGGCAAGTAAATAAATGATGCCAAGGGCAATTTGGTCAATGTCCGAATGTGCCACATTTTAAAATCAGAAAATGACCCTCCGTTTCCCGTTATTTATAGTTATGCCACCGTCTATTAGATTCAACCTTAGCCACGAAATGGTGCATTTTCGTCGTTTTAATTAATTAATTAATAATTTTAAGTATCATTTGATATAAGTATTTATTAGAACCACTATTCAACAATATGTTTAAAAATGTTAAAAGGTACTCAAAATTAATGATAGGCGGCTTTTCATTCAAAGTTTTGCAAACTTTGACTTAAAAGCTAGTTATGATCCTAAAAACCCAACTTGGTCGCTGTGGTCCATTATATCAGGTATCTGAACACTTTTGTCATATCACTCTTTAGGGAGGAGTACCAACTTGATTCTACGTACAGCAATTTCATTAGTAATCACTGTAAATTTTGCCCTTTGTTATCAGCCTTTGTTCTTATATCCACTATATGCAGGCCTTCACATGTTCCATTGTAGAGCGGTCTGATAATTTGCAGATGAACCCAAAGGAACAAACTAGTGCTACTCAGGTGCCCATTTTGTTGTCATTTCTGCTGTAAATTGATGATGGTGCGATTGTTGCTAGTTTCTGCACTAATGCTTCTATTGGATTGAGTTCTCTTGCAGCCTTCGAGTTCCCAGCCCTCAAAGCCAGTTTCGAGATTTAAGATGCAGCGGAGATAGCTGGAATCTATGTTATCCACACTCAGATACGAGAATTGCACACCTAGAGATGAAACAACTTGTATCGTTTTATAGTTGCAGTTTTCGGCTTTTGAAAAAACAGAGCGCTCTTTTTGAAAAGATATTTATCTTATTTTTGATTTTTTGCTTTCAATTCTTTTTTAGTTTGAGTGAAATTAGACTTGGGAATTAAAAATTAGAAAAAATGTGCTACAAAACCTTGTTTCTAGAAAAATGTGCTACAAAACCTTGTTTCTAGAAATATGTGCTACAAAACCTTGTTTTGAGACGCTAGATTTATTATTGTTATTGTTTGTAGAAAGTGATAGCACAATTATGTACATGTCCTAAGATTTTTCTATTTTTTTGGTCTAATTGAAAGTGTCCATGTGTAATATGTGTCAAGGGTCATAGCATTCAAGTTTCCTTATTTAACACAGGCTCTCCAGTGCAAAGTGGAGAATCAAACAAGGAATGGTACCACATGTTGATTGCGATATTTATATATCCATAACTGAAATGGGAAATCTTGATATCAAGGGGGATAGTTTTGTTAGAAGATGGTCAATTTTTGAATATGCGAATGAAATGTGATTTTTGATTCCAATTTCTTGCCTTAAGATTAAGACTGCATAAAATATGTTTTGACTTCTCTGCTCTCTTTGTTTAAAACACACTTAAAAGTACTGTGATCAGAAAACTCAGATAGGATGGTCCGAGTCTGTTGTGGTTTTGCTGATAACAAGCTTGAAGAATATAATTTTTTGGGCAGGTAAGCTTGAAGAACATACTGGTTTTGCCAATTGGTAAGGTCAGAGAAGGCAGATTATCCTTGATCTTGCAATTTTGCGGTGATTATCCTGTTGTGTTGTACAAAAAATTTAGAATATGTTCGATTGATATTATGTTTCTGTTTTTGGTTTTCAATTAATTTACAATGAAGTTTTGAATGTAATTTCTTTCCCTTATTTGATTTTCCATTTTTAATAGGGTTTCCAAAAACAGTTAATAATGAGAAATATAAGACAAATTGAAGGCATTTTAAACCAAAAAAGAAATAATTGCTGGAAGCAAAAAATAATATCAAAATCTATTTCTAATCTATTATTGCTAAGGTGCCCTTTCTCCCAAAATCTTCCACTTCCCAATCCCAGCAATTTTAGATAGGGATTTTTGGGTTTCCATATTGCATCTTGAGATATGAATTCAAAGGGAAGAAAAAACAATCAAAACTAATTAAATGTGATATAATAAATTGTTAAGAAACTGAAAGAAAAATCAATAAAAGTGGATTAATATAATAAATTGTTCTGAAACGGAAACAAGCGAAAATTTGCAAGCAAACAAAATAGACATCTTAATTAAATTGGAATTGAAATAGTAGTTTAAATCGACAATGAACAGAATGCTCCCACCACCTACAGGGCCCCAAATCCTTGCGAAGGAGATGAAATGTACCACTGGGACGGTTAGAAAACCGAAAAAAAATTGTCCCTCCACAATGTTCTTCAAGGTAAGACCGCATGCTTTTTACTACATAAACTTTAAAACCTAGCTTTGATTATGATGCAGGAAATTCTGCAGCAGCAGTACAGCAGAAGTGAGCTGAAAAATTGGCGGGAAAACTCTTTTCTTTGCAACGGTCATGTAGGCGGTTAAAGCACGTGAGCTGCACGTGCTTATTAATGAGGTCTTTTGGCTTGTGTGAGGCACTTGATGAGCTAGAGGAGGCTGGTGGTTATTTAGGGCTAACCAACTCTGCATTTCTATCTTCATTTCTATTTTTCTTTTCATTTATTTAATTTCAAGAATTACATACTCTATATAGATAATGATGTAAAATTTAGGGTTTAATCAATGAAAAAGTACACTTTCTTCTCTCTTAAACCTTCTTTTCTCCCTAATCTCTTCTAATTCTTATCTTCCCCATACTCTAATTCTTATTCTTTTAGTGTTATTTGAGGTAAATTTGGTTTACGGTATCACCGGTATCAGAGCTCCAATCCTCGGCTGTGGTATGTGGAAGCAATTATGGCTGACAATACCCGATCAATAGCTGAAATTAGGCGAGTAGAAGACAAGCTTAATCAATCAATCCTTGGCTGAAGTCAGAAATGAGATCAAGGCTGTTGTTGGTGCAATTGCTACACAGATGAAAGACCTGCAAGATCATGTGACCACAATGTCCATTCAGGTGCCACTGCCAGAGGATAGATCTGGGGTCACCAATGGAGGGTCCAATTCATCGGCTGCTAATCAAGCCCAAAGAACACCTAACCCGGAGTCTCATGGTGGTAATAACTCTTTTGCTACTCGCTTAGGTAGAATGGATTTCCCTTTGTTTGATGGTGAAGATGTTAATGGATGGCTGTTCTCATGTGAACAATTCTTCATTATTGATAATACCCCTGAATTTGATAAGATTAGAGTAGCTTCGATTCATTTAAGAGGGATTCCCCAGCAATGGCATAGGCGATGTGTTACTACCAATCCTAATTTTCACACTATGGGTTGGCCCGAGTATGCCAGAGCTGTGAAGGAAAGGTTTGGTAATGCTTATGAGGATCCAATTTCAGATTTGATGAGTCTCAAACAGGTGGGATCCGTGAAGGAATACTTGGGGAATTTTGATCAGATTTCAGTGAGGGCAAGTTTAAATGAATCACAACTCATTAGCTGTGTCCCTTAGGGACATAGCCGAGTGGTCATGATCGCCGGGTGCCAACGAGGTGACCGGGGATCGAATCCCACAAAGCTCCAAATGTGGTGTCCTCTTTGAGGATTTTAAGGGCTTTATCCCCTCCTCCCTCCCCCAAGGCTTTACCATCATTAAAAAAAAATAAATAAATAAAAAAAACCACCTCATTAGCTGTTTTGTGGCTGGATTAAGGGAAGATTTAGCTCTAGAAGTGAGAACTTGGCAACCTGCTACGCTGCAACATGTTGTTTGCTTAGCTAAGCTAGGTGAGGCCAAGATTGAGGCTCTTGCTAAGCAGCTCAAGTCCAACAGAGCTCCCTTGTTGCCTACCCCAAGTGGACCTAGACCCAATCCTAATAGTTTTAGACCAAACATTAATCGATCTGGTGCAGTTCCCCAGCCACCTGCTCAGGGCAACAGGACCCAAAGGACTCTTTCAAGGGCTAAATTGCAGGACAAGAGGGCCAAGGGGTTGTGTTATTTTTGTGATGAGAAGTTTGAGGCAGGGCATAGGTGCAAAAATAGGGAACCTCAGCTGTTTTTAGTTGAGGTTGATGATGAACTGGAAGAGGATGTAGTGGAGGCGTCACAACCTGGACCTGAGGAAGATGACCTTCAAGACTCTGCTGCCCAAATTTCATTGCACGCACTAGCTGGTGCAACCACTTACCAGACTTTGAGGGTGACTGGGTCTGTTAGGAAGAAGTCGGTGCACATTTTGATAAACTCTGGCTCCACACACAACTTCATTGATGTCCACTTGGCCCAAAGACTTGGCTGCAAGTTGAAACAAGTCCCGACAATGCCGTTGACAGTAGCTGATGGGACCAGATTGAATTACAACCAGCAGTGTCAAGGATTGCGGTGGAAGATGCAAGACTCTTGTTACACCTCTAATTTTCTCCTTATTCCCTTAGGGGGATGAGATATGGTATTGGGAATTGAATGGTTATCCACGTTGGAAGACATTCAATGTAACTTCAAGCACTTAACCATGACCTTCACAGTTGAAGGGAACACCAAAGTACTCAAAGGAGAAGGGGCTAATGTGTGCAAGTTAATAAGGGCTAAAGGGTTGTCCAGAGCTATGGTTGGCACACCTGTAATAGCCTTATTGCAGTATGCTCCGGGGTTTCAGGAGGCTGATGGAATCAAGCTAAAGATGACTCAGGCTGCAGTGATAGAAGCCTTTCCACTTGAGTTACCAGCAGCCATTACAAATTTGCTGCATCAATATGCTCCTCTTTTTGATGAGCCACAACTACTACCCCCTAGCAGACCACCTTTTGATCATAGAATCCATTTGAGGGAAGGGACTCAACCCATTAACAAGAGGCCTTACCGTTACCCTTCACTTTAAAGGAATGCCATGGAGGAAATTGTGCAGGAATTGCTCCGAAAGGGATATATTTAGCACAGTAACAGCCCATTTGCATCTGCCGTGGTTCTTGTGAGGAAGATAGATGGTACTTGAAGAATGTGTGTCGACTACCGAGACCTTAATCAAGCCACCATTAAGGACAAATTTCCCATTCCTTTGGTGTAAGAATTATTTGATGAGCTGGGCACTACGAAGTATTTTACAAAGGTCGATTTGAGATCTGGATATTACCAAATCATAATGAACGCTGATGATGTCCAAAAGATAGCTTTTAGGACACACTGTGGTCACTTTGAGTTCTTGGTGATGCCCTTTGGCCTCACTAACGCTCCCTTGACATTTCTAGCCCTCATGAACTCAGTTTTTGCTGGTCACCTTTGAAAGTTTGTGCTAGTCTTCTTTGATGATATCCTAATATACAGCTCGAATCTGGATGATCACATCGAACACCTGCAAGTGGTGTTTCAATTATTATAGAAGCATCAATTGTTGGTGAAGAAGAATAAATGCAACTTTGCAACAGACCAGGTAGAGTACTTGGGCCATATTATTACAAATGGGAAGGTCTCAACTGATCCTAGAAAGCTTAAGGCAGTGCAGGAATGGCCACCTCCCACTTCCCTCAAACAGCTTAAAGGCTTCCTAGGCTTGACCGGGTACTATAGAAGGTTCATCCAAGGCTATGGGGTGATAGCAAAACCTTTGACAGAGCTCACAGGAAGGGATAAGCTGCAATGGAGTGACAGGGCTCAAGCTGCCTTTGAAGAGTTGAAGGAAGCACTTATGAGAGGTCCAGTGTTGGCCTTACCAAACTTCACCAAAGCTTTTGTCATCGAATCTGATGCAAGCAACACAAGGTTGGGAGCTGTTTTATCTCAAGAAGGTCATCCGTTGGCTTACCTTAGCAAGACACTCAGTCCAAAACAACAGCAATTGTCAGTGTATGAAAGAGAATTGCTTGCAGTGGTGGCCACTGTTCTCCAATGGCAACAATATACGCTTAATAACACCTTTGTTATTCGCACAGACCAAAGAAGCCTCAAGTACCTCTTAGAACAGAAAATCCACACTCATTTTCAGCAAATGTGACTATCCAAGCTGATGGGGTTTAGTTATGTGATAGACTACAAGAAGGGGAAAGAAAACATTGCAGCCAATGCCTTGTCCAGGGTCACAAGCCATCAGATTACATGTCATCTCTTGGCAGCTGTGGATAGCAATTTATTTAACAGAATTCAGCTCCTCTGGCAGACTGATACAGACTTGCAGCATTTGATTTAGCAGCTCCAATCAGACCCATCTAGCCACCCCAAGTTCAGTTGGCGAGATGGACAATTAAAGAGGAAAGGAAAGTTAGTCATTGGACGCGATAAGGACCTGCAGCAGGTCATTCTCAGATGAATTTGTGGACCTTTATTTCATAATTGACCCAATATACCCATCATCTAGTAGGGCTGCATGAAAAACGGGTTAAACCGTAATCCAAACTGGACCAAACCTTAAATTACAGTTTGGTTTGGTTAATTTGGTTCATGGTTTGAAAAATTATAGTTTGATTTAGAAAATATTGGTTATTAGGATTATAGTTTAAGTTTGGTTTAAAACCAAACTTAAACTATAAATTAAATAATTCAATGATTATTTACACCATCCAAATCTTAACAAGTTATGTTAGTGGCAAAATTTTATTTGAAAACCCGATAAAAATAATTAGGATTTTTTTACACTAAATGTCTTTGTAATTTTCTGATCGTGTCAACTTAGTCCTTGTACTTTTACTATGTCAATTTAGTCCGTTTAGAATTTATATTATGTCAATTTAGTCATTTGTTCAAATTTAACTTAAGGTATTTATGTAATTTTTAATGATAGAATCATACTAGATTCAAGTAAAATTCACTCGTTGATTTAATTTAACCTAATATGTGACTAAACTACTAAATATTTCATTAACAGCTTAACAAAAGTTTTAACAGACCCAATGTTACTGCAGAATTTGTCCAAAAAACATTACTACTAAATTTAACAGACCCATTTTATGTATTATTTGTAGTTTTTGTTTATGTAGTATATAGTATAAACATAGTTTATGCTATGAACTAGGAAGAGAAGTAAAATTTTCGTATTTTGGGATGTTTTTATAGTTAATGATAATTTTAATATTGATCAAATTATATTCATATTAGTGTTAATAATAATTTTCTATTACAGTGGTTAAAATCATAAACCGGACCTGACCAAATCATAATTACAATTTGGTCCGGTTTGGTTTTGGTTTTTAAAATTGTCAAACTATAATTTGATGCGTCAATTATGATGAATTAACGAGATTTAAAGGTTGAATTAGGGTTTAGGATAGAAGAAGAGAGCAGTTATAGTAGAATTAGGGATAGAAGAGATGAAGAAAGAGAGAAAAGAGGGGGGGGGGGGGGGGGGGGGGGGGGGGGGGGGTAGAAAGAAGATTCAGAAATATTTTTGTTTTTTATTATCTATATATCAATTAGTACAAGTATTTATAACTTTAGCAACTTGCCTAACAAAGTCATTAACAAACTAATAATATCTGTAACCATCTTAACCACTTAATAATACTCATAACCAATTCCAAACTAATATTTTCCCATATGATGATATTGACTATAACATATTTTTACAATCTGGCAACCATAAACCATCAAATCGAACCGTGTATCTAGGGTGTCAATTGTGTGCCTATACATACGTGTGTTGTGCCATTTTTCAAATTTCATTTTCCATTCAAATTCGTACTAAAAGCTTTCAACCTTAACCCGTGATTTTTCCCTAAATTGAGGGTTTTCCATGTTAATCTCTCGGTCATGGTTTCTCTTTCTATCTTTTCTTCTCCTTTCATTTTTGTTCGGATATGATTTTGACATCTAATTTAACTCAGATTTTAGGTACTTTTTCCTAACAGCGAAGTTTTACATTAGCTGTCAGATACTTACTGCAGTCCTGCTCCCTTATTCGGGTTTGAGTCCGGTCTTAGAGGTGTCCATGCATTTATTCAACAAGTTGGTGGTAAATTTAGCAATAAAAGTTGAATTCAAAACGAGAAGAATTAGGGAAAGAATTTGGCAAAATCCCAAAGCTCTGGCGATGTACAGTAAACTAAAAGCTATAACACGAAAGCTCTCCACCATGGTCACTTACGTCTAAAACTTAGGTGGAACGTCGTGAACGGCAGGATTAGGGATGGCAATGGGGCGGGTAAAACCCGCTACCTGTGGGTACCCGCCTACAGGTATAAGTGGGGCGGGTAGTGGGTACGGGTTCGGTATACCTGCCCCGTACCCGTCACGGGTATGAGGCGGGTATGGGTATAGTTTTGTACCCGCCCCGCTCCACCTCATACCCGCCATACCTGCTTTATTTTGTATATAATTAACCTTCAGATTAAAAAAATACGTGTTTAAATTCAATAACTCAAATTGATTATCAATGTTATAAAAAATATATAATTAATTTTTAAAAGTAGTATTAAATAACTAATACGACCCGGTATAGATAATCGTTTTCTCCGCACATTAGAGAGGATACGGGGCGGGTAATGCATACCCGTTGGATACCCGCGGGTAATAGGACGGGTACGGGTATGAGTTTGTACCCACCGGGCCGGGTACCGGTGTCCACTTCATACCCGTAGCGGGTACGGGTATGGAGGAGACACCCCCCGTACCCGGCCCGCCCCATTGTCATCCCTAGGCAGGATTGCTAGGATACCTTAATCATGCTAATCATTATGTAAGATAGATACAGTGACAATAACAATGTGCGCTTGTTTCTCATCGAATAGAGTCAGCTCCATTAATTAAAATATGCCATTATGTTTTACTTTGAACCATGTCTTTGTTGAGCAGATCATTACTGAGAAAAAAACAATGCAATCAAATTGGCATGGACTAAAGGAATCAAGCAATATGGATCAAAATATGAAGCCGAGGTTAAAAAATGTCGAATAATAAATAGACTACTACTTTTTTTTTTTTTACACTACTGTGTTACCCACTACGTCATCTTTATACTGATCACATCAGTTTTTGACAGTTATGTCATTGTTTATGTCACACATGATGTGGCCCATGTCCGTCTTGAATTTTTTTTCCCACTATATTATCATTTTTTAATGCTTATTCAAAATTTGTTGTATGAGTAATGCCATTACCAGGATAATCGTGTGATATTGTTAAAGTAGTTACATACCAATCACATTATATCTATCATTTTTTTGGACAAAACATTAACAGTCTTGGTAATAATATTTAAGGTTATTTACGCCACAAGTCCCAATACTTTGCGCATCGTGTCAATTTAGTCCTTGTACTTTTAATTGTGTCAATTTAGTCCATCTACTAGTTATTGTGTCAATTTAATTACTTTATGTTAATCTGTTGATGGAATTTTTAGTGGTTAAGTCATGGATTGGGTTAAATTAAGTACATTGGTGGACTGTAGTGAATTACTTGCATTTAATCAATTGTATCATTAAAAATTACATCATTAACTTAATCTCAAGTTGATCATAGAACTAAATTAACACAATACAAGAACTAATTTGACACAATAAGCACGGTATAAGGATCTTTGATGTAAATGACCCTAATATTTATTACCATGACATTATTTGGTAACTGGGATATAGAGAGGGGGTAAAGAGGGGTAAATAGGGGGAGGGTAAGATAAAATTTGTACCCTTATTTAAATATGTCAAAATGAGAGGGGAAAATGAGTTAACCTTGTTTGGCAGTTGAATAAAATGATAAGGGTAAAGAGAATTATAGTTAAAATAAGGGTAAAATTATCCAAATTTTTTAAAAAATTTACCTTACCCTCCTTTATCCCTCAATTTGGAGGTTAAAGAAAATAGGAGGGTACAATTTACCTCCAATTATCCTTACCCTGCCCCCCCATTATCTATATAAGGGTAAATAACATATAAATACTCGAGATTTGTTATATTAATTTTTAGGTCCATAAAATTTGGGAAATGGTTATTTGGAAAATTATCACTTAGGTATCCTCTATATCACCTAGGAATCATAACATTTCAATATATACAATGAGATATCATGAGGTGTGCATATTTTAACACTTAGGTACCCAGTGTCGAAATTTAATAAATTTTTGTAAGAATTTGGCCAATTTCATACAAAAATATACTAATATAGTGTATGGTTATGATGAGACATAATAGCTATGCCAATTTTTTTAGCGAAAATTCAATGAATTAAGATATAGATATTAAATTTAGATGTAAATTATTTGTATATTGTCAAAATTATGTGCCTTTTCAGCATTTTTTGTAAAAAGCCATCAAACTTCAACGAATATACTTATATATTGTCGGAATCATGTTTACTTTAGTAATTTATAATAAAAAGTTATCGAAATTTGGAAGAAGGGTACTTAATTGATAAAATTTTAAAACTCCAAAGTACTTAAGTGATAAAATATTCAAATCTCAAGATATTCTATTGTATATTTTAAAATATCAGAGGATTTGTCAAACCTCATTATACCTAAATGATAATTTTCTAATTATTTAGTCCAAAATATTACATGTGAAAGGGTGTAAATTGGACCCCTCTTCCAGCTCTTCTTCATAAGTAATATATATCACAAAATTTTAATTCAGGTGTAAAATGGGGAAACAGGGAGGGAATAGTAGAATTACCAACAAATAACAACACGTTTTACATAATTTCACCTCATTGTTTGAACTAAAATACGTATAACTTTTGAACTAAAAAATTACTTCATATAATTTATGAACCGAAAAGCTAATTTACCTAATCTTACGTTACTAATACATAATTTACCTTAATATAGTATAAAATCGATAAATTAATACTCAATAAATTAATAACTTTAATTAAATAATATTTTTGGCCAATTCTAAATTAGGACTAATGTCGTAAATAATATCTCAATTAATTAATAAATTTTTATAGTTTGAGTGTTAATTTATAGTTGTTTAACTGTATAATTTAGCGTACAGCACAACACAAATCTGATCCAACAAAAGGAGTGAAACAATTTGGACACAAACCCTCCGTTTCCCCAATCAATCTGCTCCCGTGCTCTGCGGGATCAACAATTTCAGATTCCTTGCAATCGCAAACCATCTCCAATCATCATCATCGTCATATTCTTCATCTATATTGTGGCCAAGATTTCATCTTTGATCAGTTAATTCCCCTGTAAGATAGCGGAATTTACCTTGATCTTCACAAGCTTACTCCGAAACTAAGGTCCGATCGATTTTCATCATGTTTATCATTTTGATTGTTGATGCATTTGTTAGAATTTATTACTCTTTTAGGCAGGGCTCTTCGGAATCTGTCTCTCTATAAAGTAGCAATGTGTAGGGGTAAGGTTGTGTGTATGTTAACCTTCTCAGACCCTGCCTTGGTGAGGGCCGCGTTGAGGAACTGGGTTGTTGTTGTTGTTGTTTGAATTTGTTATCATGTGGAATTTGTTGATGTTTGGTTTTTGTTTAGTTTTTGTGGGCATAAGTCATGGCGATGAGTTCAATGGTGTGTTACTAGTATTGCATGGAAAAACCCTAATGTTTCTTGGTGCATTTTGTTGATGTTGATTCTGCTTGTCCATCGTCTATGGATCAATTGTCTAAGTTTTGAGATGTAAATTAGAGTTGTTGTTCGAGCAATTTTTGAGTACAAATTGCACAAAATAGGTGATTTGGGGTGGGGATTTGAAGTTACTAAGTTAGGGCCTATTGTTTTAGGGAGTTATTTATTAATAAGTTTGTTTAAATTGATTCCTCATCTTTCTTTTGTTCAAAATGGTTCGTAATGTTTTATTTATTACAAAATTGGCCCCTTGTCTTTTTAATTTTTATCTGAGTGTGGTAACTAAGTGGGTGGGAGACTATATTTGTTACAGAATAAAACGTTAGGGGCAATTTTGAACAAAAGAAAAGATGAGGGATCAATTTGAATAAATTTACAAACATTAGGGACCATTTTGAACAAATGAAAAACCGAGGAACCAATTTGAGCAAACTTAAAAACAAGAGGGATCAATGGTTTAAATAGTTCTTGTTTTAGGGCATCAACTTTGGTAGTGTTTTATCATTCCACTAAAGGTCTCATTGGCCACGAGGTCGATTTTCTTTACTTTTTTACCCATTTCTAGCGATCAGTGGAAGATTGGATATAATTTACGTTGCAATTATGTGATGCATTATGCGCAAACTAACTTCTGTAAGCAAATTGTTTTCATTGTTGATTGTCAGCAGTGAACTTTAAATCAATTTGTGAGCAATGGAGAGCCTTGCGCAGTTGGAGGCATTGTGTGAGAGGCTATACAATTCGCAAGACTCTGCAGAGAGGGCACATGCGGAGAACACTTTAAGATGCTTCTCCGTGAACACTGAGTATATTCCACAGTGCCAATACATCCTGGAGAACTCCTTTACACCGTATGCGCTGATGCTGGCCAGCTCCAGCCTGTTGAAGCAAGTCACAGATCATTCATTATCATTGCAGCTCCGCATTGACATCAGTAAGTACGGATTCTCTGTAGTTTTCTTTACTGGAACATTGGTTGTACTAGCGCCTGCGATATTCTGGATGGACCCTATCTGAATGAGTGGAAGGACTTACGCTATTTTGATAATTTGTTGATTTTGCTGTTACTATGTACATTTGATGAAATGGACCCATCATGGTTAGATTGGCAAGGATTGGAAAAGGAGTATTGAAACTTTATTTTGTTAAAAAGCTTCTCTCCGAAGCTGTTTAAATTCTTGGGTTAAGGGCGCTAGAATTTTAGTTGGAGTGAAAGTTACTGTTTTTTCTTTTTTTTTGGGGAGGTGGTGTGAACTTCGCTCGAAAGGCTAGAAGTTAGCGAGATTGAACATTATTTTGGTGGGGGTGGATTTGGAGACAAGTGTCATGGTGTGGAAGGCAATCGAGCCTTTTGAAATGAACATGCTTGCTGCAGATTGGAAGTAAGCTGGTTGTATCCTTATTTGGGTAGTCTGTCGAAGAGAAGTACTTATTGACCCTTGGTAGTTCCCCGGCGAATGTGCTTGGAAGTAGCTTGACATGGATTCTGAGATAATAGTAATGCTATTCACTTAGGTTGTTGGTTGTAATGCTTTTCTGTTTGCTTGGCTACTTAAGTGGATTTGAATTCTTCTAATTTTTTTATTCATTATCTAATCATTGACATTTTTGGTATTATATCTGCATTTAAGGGAATTATCTCATAAACTATCTGGCAACAAGAGGACCAGAATTGGAGCATTTTGTGATTCAATCTTTGATTCAACTATTGTGCCGGCTCACAAAGTTTGGTTGGTTTGATGATGATAGATTTAGAGATTTGGTCAAAGAGTCAATGAGCTTTCTCAGACAGGTGATTATGGTGTTCTTTTATGATTTTCTTGTAACCTATTTTTACTTCGTTCGATTCTCAAACTTAAAGGTAGTAGAAGGCCTCACTATTTAGGGAATTTTCTTGCTAAATTGGGAAATCGTAGTCATTTCCTTTGTGTACATTTACTATTGATGCTTTCTTCTTCGGAAAAGAAGTCACTTGCTCTTGGATGTGGTTCAGTAATTACTATATATTTGATTTTTCATTCAACTTTTTCATGGCAAGTTTTTTATATTAGCTTCAGATGTTGGAACACTTTTTTTATGTTCCATGTTGCAATGCGTGAATTATGCAGTCTACAATGTGATGCCTGTAAATGTAAATGTGCTAACGAACCCATTTGAAAAATCCAAATGACGTATGTTAATGAAAGTTCATGCCAAAAAAATCTAGTACTTAACGTGTTATATATAGTTTCCATGTTAGTTCTGATTAAAAAAAAAAAAGAAAAAGTTTCCATGTTAGTTAGGCCTTCAGGAGGCATGAGATGCCGTAACCATAGTAGCTTTTCCTTTTACTTACAGTGTATCCTCGGCAGAAATTTGGTTGGATATTAGCTTGCTAACCAATAAACTAACTTGTTGCATTCATTTTGTTTTGGTGTTATCTTATATAAATATTTTTTAAGGATAATAATTTAGGGCCTGTTTGGAATCAATTTTTGTTTCAGTTTTTGGTTTTTTTTTTAAAAAACTATACACCCTATTTTGAAAATGATTTTTGCTTGTTTTTGGTTTTTGGTTTTCGGGTTTTTCCTACTGAGTGAAACTGAAAATTGAGAGCTAAAATTCAAAAACAAGCTGTCTTCAAAACATGGTTTTTAGTTCTCCTAAAATAAAAAGGATGCAGACATATAATGATACCAAACAGGCCCTTAGCAATTTGCTATTATGTACTATGTCAGGAAAATCATTAGTACACGTGTTGCCTTTATGGATGATAGTGAACACGTTATCTGGTATTCTATTGAATTTTCTCCCTCTCTTTTCTTGACGAATCAGGCTACACCACATCACTATGCCATTGGCTTGAAGATATTGAATCAGCTTGTGTCCGAGATGAATCAGGTTTGTGTCTTGGTGTTGCAAAACATACGGAGATTCACCTTGGATGTCAAGAATCTCTTGCAAAATATCTCTTCATTCTGTTCTGTTGCAAGATTGCCGTATCACTCTTATGCTTTATTTTCCGCAGCACATTCTTCTTGTTCCTTGTTTAGTGATACAAATGCTTAAGGCTTATTTTCTATGCTTTCTATTAAGCACCTAATGCTATACGTTGCAACAATCAATTATGTTGAATCCCAATCATCAAATCAACAATTTTCTAACATAAGCAATTGACAGTTTATAGGAAACTATTGGAAATAGGCAACTAGTAGGGTTAGGAAACATTCTAAAAGATAGAAACCCTTATTTCTTGAATTCACTCTGAAATTAAGTGTTAAGCAGACCGGGTTTGTTGACATCACAAATTTACTGTCATTCCTTTTCTTTTCCAAGTTAAAGTTGTTTATAACATCTCCCTGTATGCTCTTTAATTTTCAGCCAAATCCAGGTTTTCCATCAACTCAACACCGGAGGGTAGCGTGTGCCTTCAGGGACCAGTCAATGTTTCAAGTATTCCAAATATCTCTAACATCTCTACAGCAACTTCAAAGTGATGGTAATATGTCTTGGTTCATATTTTGCATCAGTTTTTGATCTTTGAAAAATTTCAAAGTTTACCTTGTCCCATGTCTATCTAATGTTGCTTTTGCATTTATTTTCATCATATCCTGATGGTTTTCTCTTGTATACGATGTGCAGCAACGAGCAAGTTGCAAGAGCTGGCGCTTTCACTCTCCCTTAAATGTTTATCATTTGACTTTGCTGGTACATCTATTGATGACAGCTCAGAGGAGTTTGGCACTGTCCAGGTAAGAATTAAGATGCTATCCCATGAGGTAGTATATTTTCACGAAATCTTCCATCTATGACTTATGTGAGCACTTCTAATTGCCCCTCCTGTTGTTATTCCAGGTTCCATCAGGTTGGAAACCAGTTCTAGAAGATCCTTCAACACTGCAAATATTCTTCGATTATTATGCAATGACGCAGCCCCCTCTTTCGAAGGAGGTTTGTCATTCTGACATCTTTTTTTATGCTGTGCTACTTGTGACCGCTAAAATTAATTTTACAATTTTCATTTGTTATTAAAGTTATTCTTTTTCCAGAAAAAATTGGTTAGGGAGCATAAAATTAATTCATTTGTGATTAAAGATATTCTTTTTCCAGAAAAAAAGTAGTTAGGGAACGGTTGCCATTATGAATTGTTAAATTTTTCCTGTAATTCCTCGTTTCTGTTCTTATCCTGCATTTCTCGCACTTCACTGATACTATTTCTTTGTATTTTTGTGTTGGGAAAATTACCTCTACTGGCTATTGATAGACCCTTAAAATCATTGTTAAAGTTGATGGACTAAAAAATAATTTCACAACAGCTTAGGATAGAAAAGCATAAATGCCAGACAACAGCCTATTTCATACTGGTTTGCCTTCTCTTTGGTGAAGATTTTTGATGTGATTAAAAAAAAAAAAAAAAAAAAAAGACAAAAGTCCCCACTCGGTCACCCAAATGGTTTAGAATGGCAAGTTAGTAACCAAGCGAAAAGTTAGAACGTTTGGTCATTGTGGTTTAAAATGATCAACTTAGTCACCCAAGTGATTTGAAATGGCCAAGTAAGTCATCAAAGTGGCTTAAAATGGCTAAGTTCACCCAAGTGGTTCAAAATGGCCAAGTCACCTAAGTGGTTTAAAACGGTCAAGTTAGTCATGTAAGTGAAAAGATAGCGAATTCACTCATCCAATTTCTGATGTAGTTCTTTTTTTCTTTTTTTTGGACAATTTCTGATGAAGTTCTCAGTTGGTCATTTATGTGACTTTAAATGACACGGTTCATCATCAAAGTGAGAAAATAATAAGCTCTTTACGTGGGCATTAAAAGTTATGTGGTTGCAGTAAATTTAAGAGCACAAAAAAATTCCTATCTCAGCGACAACTATTTTTATTAATTTTTTTGAAAAAGGACAAATATGGTAGGATTTCACTGATTTAATAATTATTATTGTTTATAGAAACATTATCAAAGAAATTAATGAAAATAATTGTTGTCACTAAAATAGAAAATTTCTCGTCCTTGTAAAATTTCTGTAGCCGGTATAATTTAGTGCCGATGTGTATATGTCATTTTTTCATTTGTCATGATGAATTTTGTCATTTTAGTTCCTGTGAAATCTAAGAGCTTTACTAAAAATTGAGTAATTCAACTTGCTATTTTTTCAGTTGGGTGATGAACTTTGTCATTTTAAAATTACTTTAAGTGACCAAAAAAAGATTATTATTAGAAGTAGGGGTGATTGAATTTGCTATTTGTTTCACTAGGGTCATGAATTTGGCTATTTTAAACCACTTGTTTGACTAAGTATTCTAATTTTTCATTGGGTGACTAAGTTGGCCATTTTAAACCACTCGTGCCACAAATGGAGCTTTAATTTAACCCTTCCTTTCTTTTTTATATATTTATGCTACTTTGTGTTCATGAACTGGTTCTGTCTGCATTTTATCCCCAGGCACTAGAATGCTTAGTACGATTGGCATCTATAAGGCGCTCTTTATTCACAAATGAACCTGCTCGTACCAAATATTTGACCCACTTACTGTCGGGAACCAAAGAAATACTGCAGAGTGGGCAAGGTGACTATCGACTACTGCTACGACCACCATGACTATCACTATTTCTGTATATTGCATATTAACTACTGCATGTTACTGAGATACTAGTTATGACTCTCCTCTTCCTCCCTGATTAGTCCTTTTTCTTTTGCATTTTGTTATGGGTGTCAGGTCTTGCTGAACATGATAACTATCATGAATTCTGTCGTCTTCTTGGCCGTTTCAAAGTGAATTATCAGGTAAAGTTTTTGTGGTATTTTCTTGCACTTTTGACTTTGATATGCAATGATATATAGAGATCTATCTGGATTTCTGAAGGGATTAATTTTTTAGATTTTTCTGCATTTGTGAAGGGGATTTATGCTAAAATTTCATACTTTTATATATATACATGCAATGTGTGGTGACGAAGCAGCAGTTGAAAAGAACTGGTTGAAGGTTGATTGAATGTTCAAATTGCTTGATAATATAAACAGTACAGGAAAATGAGAAAAAGATGATAAAGATAAAAAGAAAGTGATATCAAGAAGGTGTTGCTAAAAACATTGTACCACAGTTTTTTTTTTTTTTTTTTTTTCTGCTTCCTTTTGGGGTGGGTTGGGGAATAGGTAAGTGGGTAGGGGGATTTGAACCTTGGCCTCTTATCTCGTGACCTTAACTTTGGTAATTTTACTATAAGAACAAAGGCCTCATTGGCTAGAGCCATTGAGGCACTGGGTTTGCTGCTCTTTGTTTGTTAATACTGGTCCAGTAAGTATTGGGGACTTCCATTTTGCCTTTTGCTTTTCAGGTAATTTACTAGACTTATCTGCTCAATTCTTTACTTTTCTTGTGGATACCAAGCTACCCCATTCTTCATGCTTCCGGATGTTTCTTTATGCAAGTTTTTCACATGATTTCTGTCCTCATCTATCCCACAGAAAAGAAAAAGCAAATGCTTAGTTGTGCAATATTGTGCTTTTGGCCAGAATAATGTAGTTGGCTGAGCTCTTTTCTGTCTTTGAACTGCCCAATCTTTGAGAGTTAGTTTCACTTGTTGATTACCCATTGGCTCCTGTTAAATTTTTATCCTTTTTATGCTTATTGAATATGCTTTTTTGTGGTTCCAGTTGGCAGAGCTGGTGAATGTTGAAGGCTACAGTGATTGGATACATCTTGTGGCAGAATTTACATTAAAATCTCTTCAGTCATGGCAGGTTTAATTACTGTTGTACACCCCCCACTCTCAGAAGAGCCTTGTCTCTTTGTGCTCTCTATTAGGCCCAGCCACAACTTTCAACTTACTGTAGGCAAATTTTCATGTTGTAAGCTAGTATTTTCTTATCTAAAGAGTAGTGAGAGAACTCAAATGTATTTTTGGTTTGGTAAGATATGGATTGGATACTATATCATCATATAAAGGGGAAATGGCATTCTTTCTCTAGCAGCTAGCACTCTGAAATAGCTTGTTGGGCTGCATATATTTTAGGCTGACCTAACTGACTGACTTGTCTTCCTTTATGTTGGGATATGTAAGTGGGCCAGCAGCAGTGTCTACTACCTATTAGGGCTTTGGTCGAGATTGGTCTCATCTGTACCATATTTGAAGAGTGAAGCACCGAGTTTGCTTGATGAGTTTGTGCCAAAAATCACAGAGGGCTTTATTACATCCAGATTTGATTCAGTGCAGGTTGGGTGATACATTATGCTTTCTGAGGTACAGTTGTGTTTCAAATATAAGTTTGGACGTTAACATTAATTTGTCCTTGTCTGATCTAGGCTGGTCTTCTTGATGATTTCTCTGAAAATCCTCTCAACAATGTTGAACTTCTTCAGGATCAGCTGGATTGTTTCCCTTATCTTTGCAGATATCAGGTTCCACCATTTAGTGCATGTGTTCCAGAGCTACTATTGCGAGCACAGTGCTTTACTAGTTATTATCTATCCGTTTTCTCCCTTCAACATCATCGTGTTTGATATCTTTTGCAGTATGAAACCAGCAGTTTGTACATAATCAATATTGTAGAGCCTATTCTGCAAAACTATACGGTATGTTTCCATAGAATCAGAGACAATGCTTTCATGAGATTGTTCTGTTCATAAATGTTCTTGGGTGATCCTATCTGTGTGAGATCCTCTACGTCATTGCAGGAAAGGGCACAACTCCAGGCTGGTGATAACAGGGAGCTTTCCATAATTGAAGCCAAACTTGCATGGATTGTTCATATTATTGCGGCTATTCTTAAAGTTAGACAGTGTACTGGCTGTAGGTAAGATACGCAATTTGCATTTTATGCTTTCTGTTCTGATGATGACTATGGACAACAGAACATTTAGAACTCTTGTCCTGTAGCGATGCTTCTTTTAAATTTGTGATCAGTGACCACTGTATTTGCTTTCCTTGCAGTACAGAGTCCCAAGAGATTATTGATGCTGAACTCTCAGCTCGTGTTCTGCAATTAATAAAAGTTACTGACAGCGGACTGCACAGCCAGGTATAGTCGCGCCAAAAATCCATGTTATATGTAAAGTGGCTATATTCACGGAGTTGGAGTGTATGACAGAAAGAGAAGTTTTCCTCTTTTGACTATTTGTTGTTTCTCACTATTAATGCATGTCCTTGATAATTTAACTGTTGTATATTGTTAGAATATACAGCGTTTATTTACCAGGCACTAAGGTTTCGGATCCCATTAGAACTCCGAAGTTAAGCGTGCTTGGGCGAGAGTAGTACCAGGATGGGTGACCTCCTGGGAAGTCCTTGTGTTGCCAATCCGATAAGGTTGGGGGTCCTTGGAAACAGCCTCTCGGCAGGGTTACACTCTAAAGGGGTAAGGTTGCGTACATTCACCCTTCCCAGACCCTGTTTATGCCGGGGCCCTTGAAGCACTGGGTCTGTTGTTGTTGTATATTGTTATAATATGCCCGTGTCATACTGCTTCAAGAGAAGCTGTAATACATAATAAATGAAAGCTGGCATGAGAATAAGTAAACATGTCTTTGATGTAAAAATCAATTCTTTTGGCATCTAGAAACTATTTATGTTTCCTTTTTTTTTTTTTTTTGGAACACATAACTATTTATGTTTTCTGCTACACTCTTTCCTTTTGGCCATTTCTTCTACGTTGATAAGAAAATAATATGATCTCCTAAATGTCTCTATCGGTCTTTGTTATTGGAGATATGACAGTGATGTTTTGTTTATTATCATTCTAATTGGGTCACCTCCCCTGCCATATACTACCTTATTTGTCTAATTTTGGTAGTACCGACTACATAATTTCATAACTGTTCAATATGAGTGTATTTCAATCAATCTTGTGTTATATTACCATGCTGAATATAAATTATATTAAGTATAAAGCACTTATATATAATACTACTGGAGTGCTTGATGAGTTTTTCTTAAGATAGGTTTTCTGTTGGTGAAGGTGATAGTTTGTCCTTGGTATTTGATTGTGGTCAATGTTGTGCCTAACATATCATGCACATTTTGACATGGATGAGGAACAGTTCTCCTCTTTGTTTACCTTGGTGGTTCATCCTTTGATTAGGGCGCTCCATAAGGGTTATACTTTTTGGGTTGGTTGGGAGAGATTTATTGTTCCTCCTCGCGGTCCTTTTCTTTCCGAGGACGATAACATGTCAAAGTTTTGACAAGCTGAAGAATGCTAACTGTCAGTTGAACAGATTGGACTGGATCAATATGAATTTTAGGAATATTGGTTGCAGAGCTCTTTGTCTGAATCTTCAAATCTCATAACTTCCTTTGCATACAGATGATGTGATTTTATGACACCGGAAAGCTAATGAGATCTAACTTCAGAAAACATCCACTTGGAGTCTCTTGTTTTTGGACGATTTTAACTAAAAGATGAAAAAATGATATGGTGTCTGAAAATTTAAGGTGCACCGAGCAGAATGGTTGAGCATTCTTGTCTTATATTCACTTTTACATTCACTTTTACATTTACATTCACATTTACATGCCTTTGATATCCCGTTGATAGTTAAGCTGCATTTTTCCTTCCTCCAGCCTGAAGGTAAAACACTATAAATCTGCCTTTCATTTGGATCTTCGTATGCGAGCACTGTTGTTTGTGCCACATACAAAATGATACTTATTGGCGCTTGGATAAATGTTTAATGCTTTTGTTATTCTACAGAGATATGGGGAAATGAGCAAGCAGTGGCTAGATCGTGCAATATTAACCTTTTTCCAGAATTTTCGGAAATCATATGTTGGGGATCAGGCTATGCATTCATCCAAGGTAAGAGAAGAACTCTCTCTCATGCCTCCATAATCATTTTGTCCAGTAGTTTTGATTGATTTTCAGCTTGTTCAACCAAAATTAATGTTTTTGTTGCAGCAGTTATATGCTCGGTTATCAGAGCTTTTGGGACTGAATGATCATCTCGTTTTACTAAATGTCATTGTTAACAAGATTGCAACTAATCTGAAATGTTACACTGAGGTGAGAACTTCTTTTTTTTTTTTCCTTTTTAAATTTAAATTTTTTGTTGTCCTTGTAGTTGCATTGTTCTGGAGGTTTACTTCAAACTACATGTTCTGTTTACTTGCAGAGTGAAGAGGTTATTGATCATACAATAAGCCTGTTCTTGGAGCTAGCATCTGGGTAGTCATTGCCTATGGATTTGATATTTGAAATGCGTTCAAATTTCCTTATTTTTCCAATTTATAATCTACTGGTTATTTTGCAGCTATATGACTGGAAGGCTTCTGCTGAAGTTGGATACTGTCAAATATATTGCCTCACATCACACTGTAACTTCTGATATATTTCATTCTGTTTGGTGATTTTCTCATTTCATTTTACTGAAAATCTTACTGTTGACATCTATGATCCTTCTGGTTGGACTTCTGGTTTCAGAGGGAACAATTCCCATTCCTAGAAGAACACCGTTGCTCTCGTAGCAGAACCGCTTTCTATTACACTCTTGGATGGTTGATCTTCATGGAGGATAGCCCTGTTAAATTTAAGTCTTCAATGGAGCCCCTTTTGAAGGTACTCTCAGCGCTTCCAAGGCTCAAAACATTTGTGTTTCAATTAGGATAGGCTTTGTATCAATTTATTGCTTATTATTCAATTTACTGATCGTGATAGAGTAGAGAGTTGATTTTCTGTTGCAAGTTTGTCATTTTGCACTTCAGAATACAAAATTTTTTTGAGTACTATTGAGGTAGACGGATAGATTCTTGTAGAGATGATGTGGCTTTCTTGTAATTTTGTTTTTCTTTTTGCTTCTCTTTTTTGATAATATCTTTTTCATTCTTTTCATTTGTGGCAGCCACCCTTCATGGAGATCCTTGCTTATATTTCTCTTCTTCCTATGTGAAGGGGAGGGGGCATTGTTTTTCCTTGTCATCTTAACCACATATTAGCCAGGATTTGTACATGAACTTCGGTTTCTATATTTACATGTCCTTGAGGCAGTGGCTTGAACCAGAGAAGGCCATCAGAGTTTTGATGCTGAGTACTTGGGATGGTGCTTCACACATCTAATAGTCGTGATGTTGTGTCTGTCTGTATTGTTTGTTAGGATTAATAAGATTTCCGGAGTAAAGGAGAAGCAAAAAAAGAGTTTGTTTTTTGTTGGGCCCTTTCAGGGACACATAATATCTCTGATTATTACGGGTTTGTTGAGCTCCATACTATGGATATGTGAACTGCATGTTGGTGACTAAGAGAAATTGTGATTTATGAAAAAAGACTTTGAGAAATTGTTGTTTATCTGAAAGAAGATCGTGAAGATAGATGAAAATAATGGGAAGATATTGGTGAATTACTCTTTCAAAATTTGATGACAAATCAGAGCTCTGAATTCCAATAAAGTATGTAGTGAGAGTATATGGAATTTGATATACTGGTGATGACAATGTAACCCTTCCTCTCTCTTTTAGGGGTGGGGGCCCTTTGAAAACAACCTCTCTATAGGGTAACACCCTGGAGAGGAAAGACTGAGTACATTTTATCCTCCCTAAGCCCTGCCTTAGCGGGAGCCTCTTTGAGGCACTAGGCTATTGTTGGTGGTGGTGGTGGTGGTGGTGGTGATAAGGTAATTATCTAAGGAATGTTGATTACTTGAAAGTGTGAAATGTGTTTGCTCACTAAATACTAATGTGTTTGGTTTGGTTGACTTAGGTGAATTTTTGGGTAGTATTAAAACCCGTTACTGCCTGTATTATTTCTTTTTCCTTTTTTGTTTTAACATATGGGTCTGCATGGTCATATTCATGTTTGACATTGTTAATAAGTGAACTCTGGGCTTGTAATTGTATAATTTAGGGTTGCTAGATCTTAGGTTTGCATGCTCTTGCACATGCGGAAAATGAAATCTATGTTGTCAACAAAACCTTTGGGAAAATTTAAACTACAATTACAATGGCAACAGCTGTTAAGAGTACTGTAACCTGCAGTGACATTTCTTTGTGGCGCTTGATTCTAATTCTATTTTTCTGTCTTTTGATGCTTTAGGTTTTCATCAGTTTGGAATCAACACCAGATGCAATGTTCCGCAGTGATGCTGTTAAATATTCACTAATTGGTTTGACGAGAGATCTCAGAGGGATTGCAATGGCCACAAACAGGTACTGTAGATTAAGCTTATCTGTCTTGTTTTCACGGTTGATATGAGCTTGGGTTATGATTATTTTATCCGTATAACCTTCAGTCGCAGAACTTACGGGCTCTTGTTTGATTGGTTGTATCCTGCGCACATGCCACTCCTCTTGAGAGGCATTTCACATTGGGCTGATACACCTGAGGTATTTTTTTTCCTACTATTTTCTCCCTTTGATGTAACCTATAATATGCTTTCTTTCTAATTTACTTTGGATCTTTGAGGAATTTTAAGTGTATATCCGAACATCAGCATAAGATATTGTTAGGATATGTGTAGGAAGTCTTAAGATTTGACAGCTGCGGGGTATTATAACTTATTCAAAACATTAACCATATGATTGGAAATTATTACCACTCCAATGCTCTTCCTCAAGTAATGTTGCTGTAGGTTGAGATCCCTGTGGTGGAATGGGACAATTCCTGTGAGTCTCCTGTTAAGCTACATCGCTGTCAACAGCCTGACCTATGCTGTTCATATGAAAAATATAGATACTCTCCCCTGAGATATGAGCTTTAAGTCACCCTTACGTATTCTGACATCCTTATGCTGGACATTTTACATTTCCTTTCCCGGTTTCCTGGAAAGTAGTGCAACATCTCTTATATCCGTGTTCGTGTTCATGTTCTTTTTCTGTTTACATTCATCCTTAGTTGGTTTAACCATTCCCTGCTCTAAGGCCATGGTTTTAAATTGCCACTGCATTGTGATCACTGTTGTGGAGTTGCAAATACGAGGTTTTGACAGCTGATGTGATGGATCGCGATTGTCATGGGATGTTGCGACCATGAGTCATGTAAGGGAAATTATGTAATGGATTTTGAGCCAATTCATTACATTCGCAATCACGTTGACATGTTATGCATGCATCTTACCGCAATGGAGCTGTGATCTGCAATCTGGTAGCAACGTAACTGGTAGTTAAATTTCATTATGAAACGACAATGACATTTTGTGACAGCCATTATTTAATTCCATTCCTGAGACACTTAAGTATGAAAACTTATTAAGGCGTTTGCACCCAAGAGAATTTTGGAACTGCTGCAAGATCTTGACGGATCTGGTGCCATTTTGCATGTTCAAATGCAAGCTGTCGTGTTTACGTAAGGATCATGTGATAGGTTCGTAGCTTTGGTCTTATTGTACTTATTTGGGTTCATTGACTTACCCTATAGAAGCAAACCTGTCTTGCTCTGCTTGTGATGACTGCAGTAGGCTCTGCATACAGATTTCCTGTAGTTATTTCTTCTGCCTGGCATCCCTCTTCTTTTACTGAACCCAAATTGGATTATCTTATATGATTACAGATGGTCCTACATAGAGATGGCCAGTGGGCCGGGCCCGGTGGCTCCGGGCCCCCCAAAAGAGGGGAGGCCTGAGCCCAGGACCGGACCCGACCCGGCCTGGCCTGAGCCCGCCAGGACCCCCGGCCCGTTGGGGGTAGAAACCCCCCAAAATTAAAGTGAAAAACATAAGGGTGGGAGGATTCGAACCCCAAACCTCTCGCATGTTAAGCAAAGGCCCCACCATATGAGCTACAACCTTTTTGTGATATATTAGGGTAAAGCAAATATTAAATTGTATATATATATTTCAAAAAAAAGGGGGAGTGACCATCCGGGCCTTATATAGTTTGTTTATAAAAATATTTTAAGATATATGTTTATAAAAAATATTAAATTAAACATAGAGGCAGTTGTATTAGGTATGGGTATGCCTTATATAGTTTGTTTATCCAATAAAATTAGCAAATATTACAGCTCACATGGTAATTGGTAAGGTTTACATGTCAGAGGTATGGGGTTCGAATCGCACTAATGTCATTTTTGTATCCAATTTTCGTGATATTAAAAAAAAAAAAAAAAAAAATCTGGGAGTGGGGGAGAGCCGGGCCAGCCCGGGCTGGCTGGTTTATCCTGAGGCCCGGGCCCAGTCAGAAACCGGGCCTAGCCCGGCCCTTAGTCCTACAATTAAAAAAAAAAGAGCAATTTTATTTACTTTTTCTCTGCAGAACTGACTTTGTACATGAGCTTTTAATGTTCTTTAGGAAGCACATCAGTTTCTTGTTACTCCTTTACAGGTTACAACCCCGTTGTTAAAATTCATGGCGGAGTTTGTGCTGAACAAGGCCCAACGTTTGACATTTGATTCATCATCTCCCAATGGAATTCTTCTTTTCCGTGAAGTCAGCAAATTGATAGTTGCTTATGGATCAAGGATATTATGTCTTCCAAATGCAGCTGATAGTTATGCCTTTAAGTACAAAGGCATCTGGATTTGTTTAACTATCCTCACTAGAGGTGAGAGTGACAGCATTTTCAAAATGCAAATCCTAGTTGACTAATATTTTTCTGTGCACTTCCATAACGCAGGTTGCAGTCCTTTGTTACCTGTTTCACTAATCTTGGAGCAAATTACCTTCCTGAAGTCGATATGATTTATGTTTGGAATAGTGAACACAATATAGCGGATTTAGACATTTTGTATTGGTTTCTATGTCAGAGGGATAGTTACTGATTCCAAACTTTAAGGTGTTCAGGGCTGAAAGAAGTAGAATAAGAAGAGTGGCTAGTGCACTAAGCTCTCTGTGCCATGGGTCCTGTGGAGGCCAAGATTTATGCAGCCCTATCTATGCAGTCGTAGAGAAGTTGATTCTGTTGGGTCTAATGGAGCAACCAAGGATGACACTAACTGTACACTTACGAATGATGCTCAAAAGAGGCCCTCTGATATTAACTAGATCTTTTTCTCCACGTCTTATGTAATATAATTGTCTTTCAATCTTTCTCCTATGTTTGTTTGTCTAGAGAATTGCAGTACCCTTAGAATCAAGGTTCTTTTTGTGGCCTCTTGTCGTCAACAAGCTTAGTTCTTAAGATTGGAAACATCGATCTTTTAAAGCTGTGTTTCAAGGAATTTCTGTAATGTGCTTCTAGAAAGGGGGACTCATGATACTTTGGTTTTACATTGTTGAGCGACCTGGGTTTTATGGTGCTAGTTATTTCACTTTTCAACAGACATAGGGGTGACCGAGATCTATCATAAGTGTTCTTTTGATCCAGTCCTGTGAAATGAGAGAGGAAATATGTTGAGATTTTTTTTTTGCTACTAAGATTACAATTCGTTGGTGTATTGGTTAGAGAGAGATGCAAGGTTGTTTATCCCAGGTGATGTTTTAGGATCTAGACAAAAAGCTTTGAGGATTCCATTGGAAAAACATTGGTTGATTTACAGATAGATTGAAGGGCCATATTTGACTAGCTATTGATTTTGATATTTTGTACTCTATAAGGATATATCATACCAAGTACTATGTACATGTTCCTGTCTTAATGATACTCCTTTTTCAATAAAAAGATACACCCGGTAAGAATATTGAAAATTTTGTGGGTATTTAAGGGATAAGATTATGAGTAGATTTTGGAGACCACCTCTCTACAAAAGCACGGTTAAGGCTGCATGCATCTAACCTCCAACTAGCTTGCCTAAATGGGATCGTTATGCCGTGGCATGTCCTATATAAATTACTACTCAAGTTCTAGAAGTTTGGTAGTCAATATGATTGCCCACCAAACTGAGGGTGACCAGGTTGAGAACAGGTTGCTTAGCTAGTTGAAATCTGGGTTATGGTTGCTTAGGTACTTTGAGTGTAGAATGTTTTTGTCCTACTTGCTATTATGAGCAGAATACTGGTTATCTTTTGTTCAATATTCATTGTCAAGTAATTCGTTACATGTCAACTATCTGTCGTTACCTAACTACTGTCTATGTTTCTTTCTAACGGTAGCCCTTGGAGGGAACTATTGCAATTTTGGTGTTTTTGAACTATACGGGGATAGAGCACTTGCAGATGCCCTTGACATGGCTTTGAAGATGACAGTATCCATTCCTGTAGCTGACATATTGGCATTTCGAAAGGTATAATTCCACGTTTTCTTATGCTTTCAGGGGTCATGTCCCCTAGTGCATAAATTTTAGGTTGCTCATTAAAACATCTTATTCTCAAATGCGGAACTTATTTAGTATCTGATTTCGTCCTTGTGTACAGAATATGTTGTGAATGCTTATTTGTGTTTCGTGTTAAGCTTTTGTGTTCTCATGTTTTCTTTAGATTATATAAATTCGATCATCTTGTAGGTGCATCGCTGCAGTCAGTGAAGATGTCATAGATGAAGATAAGACAGTGCCTACAATTAGGGATGGCAATGGGGCGGGACGGGTAGGTTATTGGGGGCATATCCTCCATACCTGTACCCGCCACCCAAATTCATACCCATACCCGCCTCATTGCCCACTGCGGGTATGAAGTGGATTCCTGCCCTGGTGGATACAAACCCAAACTCATACCTGCCCTGTTACCCGTGGGTATCCAATGGTTACACGCATTATATTTTGTTATCACATTGATAAATAATTTAGGTAATTGAATTTATACACATATTTTGTAATTTGAAAGTGAATTAGATACAAAATGCAGCGGATATGGTGGGTACAAGGTGGGGCAGGGTAGGTATGGGGTGGGGCGGGGTGGGTACAACACTATACTTGTAGCCGCCCCATGCCCGTGGTGGGTATGGGTCTTATACCCCTACCTGCCCCAAACGGGGCTGGTAGCTGCGGGTACGGGTTTTAGCTGCCCCATTGCCACCCCTATGGGTGCAATCATTCTTTCTATGAAAAAAAAAACAGGGTTTAGTTGTGGACTCCTATTCCTCGTAACCATGGAATTTCACAGTTTGCGGTCATGTTGCTGTAGAAATAGGGTGTTGTGGATATTATATAACATGTCCTAACAATTTGTTGAGAACCCAAAATCCATTATATAACAGCTCTTATTTACTTATTTTATTCCATGGCTGTAACATCGTTGCATTCACTGATTAAGTACATTCTTTTTTTTTTTTTTTTTTTTTTTTAGAACGATATATTTAGGTCCTGATTGATGGTTTCCATATGGGCTGTATTTTGACCCAAAAAAAAAAAAGAAAAGAATATGGGCTGTATTTGTGTTCTGAAGCTCTCTAGTTTTATTGAGCTTCTCTCTGTTTCTTGTATTGTCAATTTTTTGTGTGTCTCTGAAATTATCCTTGTAAGATTCTTTAAGCTTTCATTTTGGTCTTCTAGAATTCTAGTAATGTTCTTCCTTTCTAGATTAAGCACGATTTTCTTTATGCTTCTTTTTCTGAAGGTGGTCTGCAATGAGTTTCTCAAGCATTACTGGCTGAAAACATTTTTTTCTTTATACTATGTGGTTGATGTACTTGGTTTTCTCTTGTGGCAGCTAATGAGAGCATATTTTGCCTTTCTGGAGGTTCTGTTCACCAGCCATATAGCTTTTATATTGAATTTGGATACTAGCACTTTCATACGCATAGCTGGATCTCTTGAATCCGGTCTTAAAGGCCTGGATACAAATATCTCAGCTCAGGTGTGTATACAAAATGTCTCTTGTATGATTTTTGTTTACTCTGGAGAATAGACAGGCTGAGGTGAAAAGCTCTTGACATTGTACCCATTTCCTATTTTTGTTGCATCGTTCTCATGCATTCCTGTGTTGAACTATCATCATTATGCAGAGATACTCTCTTGTTTCGTTTGCTATATTATTGCATATGCTTAGGTTTACTTATTCTTTAATTTTTCGCTTGCAGTGTGCATCTGCTGTTGATAATTTGGCTACCTTCTATTACAACAACATTACTGTGGGAGAGGCACCTACTTCACCAGCTGCCGTCAATCTTGCACGCCATATCACAGAGTGTCCGACATTGTTCCCCGAGGTATATTCTTGACTCTTATAAGTTTTTGTTTTATTTTGAAATGTGAGTCTTAGAAGTATATTGATTATGTCAGTATTTTCAGGTCATGCATTATTGTGAAATCTTATTGTTGCTTTGATGTGAAATTTTCTCCTATCATTTTTGACCGCTATTTGTAATGAACGGTTGGACTTGCATATTGATTTGGTCTCAAATTTTGAAATGCATATCTCTGATGTTGGCATATCTAAATGCATTGCGTTTGGTTGTAAAGTTATACTGTACCTTATGATGAATTTTCATGATCAAGTTGTGTAGATGACTATATATGACAATCTCTTAACTATGCTCATTACTTCTTATCCCAGATTCCTCGTACAGTTCTTTGTGACCCTTTCCATTTTTGTTCTGAAATTTGCTTCTGTCATTATTAGTTATAATTTAATCTTGTTCTTGCAGATTCTGAAGACCTTATTTGAAATTGTCTTATTTGAGGACTGTGGCAACCAGTGGAGTCTCAGCAGACCTATGCTGACTCTGATACTAATTAGTGAGCAGGTAATATTCCCCGCTTTTTGGCATTGTATTTTTTATTTCTTTTATCTGCTAATTATTTCCTTCGTCTTTTAGAAAATGCTGCTTTTTCTAATTTGGATTGGCTGATGCTTATTTGCCTACACTTTTAACAATGTTCAAACCAACATTAGTGGACAATGCTTTTACATACGCTCAGCAGTAAAAGAATTTGATTTTAATGTGATTGCCCAATAATTTTTGCCCCCTTTTTTTTGCTGACACGTATCACCTATGTAATGTAACAAATGATCAAAACGAAGAAGGAAAAAGGACTGGACAACAAAGGAGCTTTTGAGAATGTTTTGACTTTAGAAGCATTCTTGCCGACCTTAGAAAAACTACCATTTTGTCTATTTCTGATGTAGCATAGCTCCAGCTACAAACGAGATAAATAAATAATGATGACTCAATCTGAACCCCCTTACAAAGGAGAGGTGAATCCCTATTGGCAGTACAAGGAACCCTAATGTTTGAACGCATGCTACTAAAATAAAGATGGTATAATATTCTATCAACTAAGTAAAGATAACTAGAAGATTCTATCGTCATCCTAACACATTGCCTAAACTTAAATAATGTACAAGTTAAAAAAAAAAAAAAAAAAAAGGGTGTTCTGAAGTCATTTGTCTCATCTTATATGCTGCATTAATTTCTCTTCCCCTACTCGTCTTTTGGATTTAGTTTTCCATGATCTTTTCTGGATTTTATTTTTTCCTTTCCAGCAAGTTATTGAAGCTAAAATCTGGTGAAGTGGCTATATTGTCCTACTTGAAGTTTAGCTAGAGTAGATAATAGAATTTTTTTTTTTTTTTTTGGCGGGGGTCCCCCGGGGGGTGGGGGGTGTTGAATTACCTAAATTGTCACTGAAATAAAACTTTCTACTAAACTACTATTGGGCGACATATGCAAAACTTGGTTAGTTTATTTTTCATGCAACCAAGTTTCGTACGTTTAGCGGCATCTCCGCCATCATTGCTTTGTATTTCCTAGAACAGTGCTTCGCAAGACCTTGTTTGCAGAATTCTAGAACCAGTTATGACGACTTCAAAAACTGATCCTTTGTGATGTATCAAAGTGTTATTTCTGTTGTGTCATACATTGTTTCATTTACAGATAGCATCTTTTTTTTTTATCAACACGGATAGCATCTTTACAACCCACTTCTTTGTTGGATCAAATGGGCTTTGATTTACAGAAACCTCCTAAAATGGGTTATGTTTCCAGAAAAAAAACACCTTATACGTGCATGTTGGTTATAATCACCTATTGTTCTTATACGTGAGCTCCATGATGTAACTGCTTGGCTTTATTGGACACTTAACTAACATTAAATAATTTACATGGGCCACGCAGAACAATAGCAACAACAGACCTAGTGCCTCAAAGGCTCCCGCATATGCAAGGTTTTTTTTTTTTTTTGGGTGGGGGGGAGGATGTACGCAGCCCTAACCCTTCAAGGTGTTACCCTTAAGGGAGGCTGTGTCCGAGGACCCCCAACCCGAGAAGAAGAGAGGCATACAAGCATTAAGCATTAAGCATAAAAGCATGAATGTATAAGAGCAAGAAAAGCAAGAAGCATGGCATAGAGCAAAGCATTAAGCATAAAAGCATGAATATATAAGAGCCTGAAGAGCAAGAACATTGGCACAGAGCAAGCATAAAGGAAGCATGAAGCAGCAATAGGCAATACAACAGCTCCAAACATAACAGATAAGCCAAACAGGAAGACATGTAAGCCTAAGGGTACTAGTGCTAGCCAAAATAAGCTCCTCTATTTTGTGCTGCTACGCTACTACATCAGCTACCCCTATATTAGCCCTCCAATGAGCTCTATATAAGGCCATCTCCTCTTGTATGTTTAGGTGGGTAAGGTCGTGTTGGATCGTCTCCATCCATCTCTTCTTTGACCTGCCTCTCCCTCTCCTCTCGATCATAGCATTGAGTTGTTCGCATCTCCTGACAGGGGCAGTGGTTGGTCTCCTCTTAACATGCCCAAACCACCGCAAACGCTGCTCCCTTAAATTATCTTCGATAGGGGTCACCCCGCACCATAACACATAGCTGGTCTCACTACCGTTTTAGAGTATTTTCTCTTTAACTTTAATGCGCCACACAGAGAGCCGGTCAAATTAAAAAAATTGTTTGAAAAAAGAAACAAATGCTACCGAGAAAAGGAAATCAGGGATTTTTATCTGCCTCCCTTAGCGTTTCGTGGGCCCAAGTCTTTTCACCTCCTAAAATGTAAGCTCAGCTAGATAGCAGCCTTACATGCATTGCAAGCAAGAAATTTGATTAAATATTCCGTCTATTTTAATGGATTCATGCAGCAATGGTTTACTATAATCTCTCTTCATACAAGGTGGTTTTATGAAAAATTGGAAATGGGTGGTTTTTTTAAAGCGCCTCTAGTTTAGGTATTAGTATTTACTGCTGCATATAAAGCCAAAGTTGAAGGATGAATCGCTAGTCACTATCAGTTAACCAATTAATATAGATGCAGGTAGCCTGCTTTCAAGTTCAGTGTGTTTCGTTTCTGGGTTTATGTGACGTATTTAGCTGCAAAGACGAATGATATCATACAAAGCGTAAGGATGTCTTTAATTGTTGGAAGCGTGCTGTAATTTGAGAAGCACCATTAAGTGCTGCTTTGAAGCATTTTTATCTAATTGAAAAAGAGATTTTTGGACTTCCCTGGCATAGCCTTAGGTTATCTGTGGAGGGTTTGGAGGCCCTTATGGCATTAGTGAGTTTTTTTATGTTTCATGATTGTAATTTTGAGGGCATTTTGTCCTTAATTCCCTCTGTATTCTACAACAACAGCAGCAGCAGCCCATGTCTCAAAAGGGTTCCCGCATCGGTAGGGTCTTGGGGGTAGAAGTACGCAGCCTTCCCCCTTCCGGGGCTGCCCTTAAGGGAGGCTGTTTCCGAGGACCTCCAACCTGATAAGCTTGTCAGCTGCAAGGGCAGCCTGGCATCAAGAGAGCGAATAAGCATATAAGCAGGGCAAAGTTAGGCAAATAATAGGCAGTAAACAGATTGTCAATTAGAGAACAGATCATACAAAAGTGCGCCGAATCTGAACTACCCTAAGGCCTAGAACACTAGTGATAGCACAAAAGGCTGGGTTGCCCTGCTCTAAGCCGCTACATCTGCTACTCCTATGCTAGCCCTCCATTGGGCTCTATCTAAGGCCATCTCCTCCCTCTGTATTCTCTCTCTTAATAATTTTTTTTTTTTTTTTTTTTTTGATAGACAAATGATCATGGATAAGAACTTCAAAGATGGGTAGTAGTTTAAGGAACTTGTTCAAGGGTGAATATTTTAATAATGCAAAAACGTTGTTATCATCTGAAGTTGGCGTAATTGAACTTGCTCCCCCTTCTCTAACCGAAGTTCTCCCATGCTTTCTAATGGACCTAGAATTTGACCGCTGTGATAATTGTGCATGCAGATTTTTGCTGATTTGAAGACTCAAATTTTGGCATCACAGGTACATACTTTCGGTTCTCTTGCCTTATTTTTCTTTTTTGTGTTTGTGGGTTGTCTGCTTGCCTTGATGCTTTTACTTACAGTTTCTAGGATGAAACTACTCAGATTCCCCTCTCCCGTTCTTTTACAGTTCCTTTTATGATGGAGGATGAAGCTATCCTCAATGTAGTAATTAGAATCAAATTTTGCTTTGCGGTCTTGGCGTTGCTGAAAAAGAATAGGGTATCTCGGTGGCTCTACGTAGCATGTTATGGCTTTTACGGAAATATTAAGTTGCTTTTGCAAAAGTTTCAAGGCGTCTGCTAATTCAATTGGTAAAGTCTCCGGGAGATGGTGCCTGAGATAAAATCCCGACTTCATCATGGGAGAGGGATTAAGGGATTTTGGGGAGGGTAGAGTTTGTCCCCTTGTGCAGCCGATGTGGCTTCTGTACAATCTATAAAAGATGGCAAAAGTTTGAATGATCGTTAATTTACCCTTTTGATAGTTCCCTTTAGGGTAACACCCTAGAGGGGTAAGGCTGCGTACATCTCCCCCCCAAAAAGACCCTGCTTAGGCGGGAGTCCTTGAGGCACTGGGTTTTTTTGGTTGTTGTATAGTTTTAACAAGTTAAAACTCTTATTAATATGGTTTAGTAAATAAAATAAAGGGTTATTTACATTTTACTACCCTAACCTTTTTGGTAATTATAAAAAGAATCCCGATATTTTTGAATTATTAAAAAGGACCCTTAGATTTTATCATATTAATAAAAAGGACCCTCTTCAGCAAATAAGGGAAAATGACTTTCCTTTCAAAATGGGGAAATCATGATTCTGAGTGGCCCAAAAACCTTCACGGTAATTATCATACAAATTTAGATTGAATTGAAATAAACCAGATGGCCCAAAAACCTTTCAAAATGACGTCAGATGGCCGGAGAGGGTCCTTTTTATTAATACGATAAAACCTCAGTGTCCTTTTTAATAATTTCAAAACGTCAGGGTCCTTTTTATAATTACCAAAAAAGTCAGGGTAGTAAAATATAAATAACCCTAAAATAAAACATATATGGAGATTTTTTACAAAAAATACCGTTATGTAATGGTCAATTGCATGATTCCATGCATGTAACCAGCAAGTAACCTGATCCTTTTCCATTTTACAGCCAGTGGATCATCATCAGCGCCTTGTACTTTGTTTCGAGAAATTAATGGCAGATGTAACCCGAAGCTTAGACTCAAGAAACAGGGATAAGTTCACTCAGAACCTCACGGTATTCAGACACGAATTCCGTGTCAAGTAATCTACTATCTCATTCAAAAAAACGCTGTCCTTGGAAACCGAAATATAAACGATATTGTTTATCTTCTTCCTCAATGTTCCAATTCTGGGGGTATTCACTTTTTCGGAAGAACCAAACTGGAAGCATCAAAATCTGAGCGTCTGTGATGCTGTAGTGTAACTTTTTTTTGCCCCCCCATAGAAGTGCGTAATCGAAACTGATATACTGACTAAAAAGGATTTAGTTTGGTGTAGAGAGATGCATAGAAACAGATTAGGGTTCATAATCTGGTAAATTTCTAGTGACAGAAAATTCAAAAAAATTTTTTGGTGGGTTATGGATGGTGATGTTTGTTTTGGATTCACAGAGATAGGTCATTTTGTGGAAATCTCCCTGTACATGAACCGCTATTCTTTGTATTTGTTGATAATGAAAACCAAAAAAAAAAAAAAAAAAAAAAAATCTGGGTTTTGATTTGCCTTGTTCTTTCTTCCCTTGTATGTGCATCAATGCATTTATGATATGATGATTCTTTAAGCTGGTTTCAAGATGTCAGAAATGGTAATTTTGCGTAAAGTTCAAGTTAAAAGTGAGTTAAATCGTCATGTTGAAGTTCATTTTATGGATTTTGTACTGTGTTTGAGGCGTATTACTGTATTATATTGAGACTTTTTCTTCCATATAGTCACAGCAGAGTTAACGTAGAAATGCTATTTTTTGTCAGTAGATTGGAAGGTTTTTCAACTTTAGAGATTAGGGTGGCTTTACTTTTTAAATTTGTTTAGGATGTGGTTATGATTTTATTCTCCTCCCAGTTATGCTTCTAGCCATTTTAATGTCGGCCCACGGAATCACCATATGTTTCGTCAGGACTGGACATAACCCTAAGTAACTCAAGCAACCGTTCGGCGCCCCGAAAACGTCAAGACCAATCCTTCAGGTGCACTAGCCGCAAATGAAACTTCCTCGGTTTCACCTTGTTCTTGATGGCTTGCAGGAGGGGATGCAACAGTTGAGCATATTCAGAAATGCTTCTGTTTTGAACATTTTTGTGCCTACGAGAAGAGAGCGTCTTAACCATTTAGGGATGGTAATAGGACAGAGAATGACCGTGTCATGGGCGCGCAACCGAAGGTCTACATGGCGGACCTTTGCAACCTCAGTTGAAACGACGGAACATTCACCCCCATTGCTTCTTCTTACCAAGGCCCCACAGAACGGAGACACGCCGGCCTAGTAAGATGGAAAGGGGAGCTAGAAGAGACAGAATCCCCTCAAGCTCCTTGAGGATGTAATCTCAGACTTTGAAAGACTCGAAGCAACCCAAGCTCGTGAGCATCTTCGTGTGGAGGCTTACAAAACTTGAGAGCTTTGTAACCGGCTACAAATTTGTGTTCAAGGGGATAGCAGACGAATAAATAGTGTTTCGACAAATGAAAAGGGAAGATGTTAATTCAAGACCTTACCCACCTAAACTTTACCGAAGAGATAAGTTTAGATAAAGTTGAGTAGTGGTAAACATACATGTGGTCAATACAATAGTTAGGAGAGAAGAGCACATCGATACTAGTTCATAGCGCTCCTAGGCTTTTATGTTAGTAATCCTTGCTTGCTTGTTTGTTATTGCTTATTAGACTTGAAATTTATAAATATTTTTGCTTCTTTTATTTTTAGGATTGGAGGCCTTCGGAAACCACCTCTCTATTCTGGAGAGGTAAGGCTGTGTACATTTAACCTCCCACTTCGCCGAGACCCCGCCTTAACGGAAACATCTTTGAGATAGTGGGTGGTGATTGTTGTCTTCTTGAAAGCAATATTAATGGTCTTAATGCAAAAGAAAATAATGGGGCTCTTTCCAAAACTGTTCGGTTCTCCCACCACAATGTCCTTTGTCTTTATGAGACCAAATCTTCCTCAGTCAATGACAAAGGTTGCGTCTATTTTACCCTCTCCAAATTTTGCCTCGACAAAAGTGTCTTTGATTGCTGTTGTTATTGTTGGAGTTCTAAGGGAAGAGAGTGGAAATCAATGGCAGCAGAGGGGATGTCAGGTGGTCTTCTAACCATTTGGTAAAACTGGCAAATGTGTCATCATATTCACGTTTGTATTCGTGTTGTGTGAGGAGCCTTAGAAATCAAGTGAACATGAAATGTCAAGTTAAATGTGTTAGGAACTCTCAATCCTTAACCCAATTATTATTAAGTGGGTAACAGACAGGCTATCCATTTAGTTATATTGGCAACTTTTTTTATTAAATATTAGTTTGTCAACTTACAAATATGTCAATAAGACACCTTAAGGTTGATACTAGTGATAGATGCATGACATATTTATACTAGTTAAACTAAACTATTCAAGTAACATTACCAAGTACAATCCAGACTATCTTATTTGAGATAGACTATATATATACACACACACACAATGCATGTACAGTAAAAAAAATTAATGGATAGTCTCACGCGCCGCTAAGGATCGGCGCGTGAGGGCGCGTCTCCCCACACCCAGACGTTGGAGCTGCATCACCGGGATCGCCACCGCCTCGTGGTTCGGGTCGTACAAACAGTATCTCCACCCGTCACCATCATCTCTCCTTTCTCTCCCCAACAGTAAAATGCAGAGTTCTCACGCGCCGCTAAGGATCGGTGTGTGAGGGCGCGTTTCCCTACTTCCAGACGCCGGAGCTGCATCACCGGGATCACTGCCGGCTCACGGTTCGGGCCGTACAATCATTATTTCCACCCGTCACCATCAACCTCAACCTCTGCGTCGTCTTCCTCAACCCCTTAGTCTTCTCCACGGGCTACTCCCACCGTACTCCGGCCCTCATCAACACCAACCATCACCACAAAACGCCTCCATTACTCTATCTCTCCTCCACAACCGGTTACCCCCACCATCATCCCTAAACACTTCTATTCTCTCTCCACCACCCCGCCTCCCACCATTCCTAACCAACAGAAAGCCACCGCCAACGCCACGACCCCCACCATCTCCCCACTGAAACACCTTTCGTTCCAACCATCAGGTCTCTTCCTTCTCCCACCACCACCAACAGACCCACCACCACCAACGTTTGACCCAACACTAACCACAACCCAAAATCAATCACCACCGCCCACTAGTCCAATCCACCGCCCTCCCTCTCATTCATCAATTTACACCAGAAGACCAATGCCAATACCCCGAGAAACAGTGTCCATATTCGTTGATGGCTTACCTGAGAGAACAACAAACTCCTGGCTCAAGTATGTCTTCCGTAATTTCAGGTCAATATACGATGTTTTTGTTCCTGCTAAGAGGAGGTTGAGGTCTAGATGCTCGTATGATTTTTTCCGGTTTCATAATCTGAAGGAAGCTGCTAGAGTAATTTCAGCTATGAATGGTAGATGGGTGGTGGAAGCCAAGCTTAGGGTTGAATGGGCTAACCCACCAAGAAGATCAACTGAGTCATCAGCCCAGAGCTAGCATCGTTCAAGGGTCTTTCAGCATAACAGAGACACCGGCCGTTTACATGGTCAGAATGTGACCCCTCCTAATCAGACCAAAGACTATGTAGGTTCTGACACTCCAAGGATTGTGGTTTCAGACACCAACAAGAATGTGGAGGATTGGCTTCAGCGGTCTATTATTGCGCACACATCGAGTGAGGTGAGTCTGGATAGTATTCTCACCTTTTATCACAGAGAACGACCTCCACGGTTTAACCCCTAAAGGGTTAAGCACCAACACTTTCGTCCTGGTTTGTGATTCCGCTGAAACTGTGGAGTCCTACCTCGGCCCTCATCGCGAGATTCTTCTTAGGAAATTCAGCAGGGTTTCTAAATACTCTGGCGAGATCCTTGGCTCACTTAGCAGAAGAGTATGGATCGAGGTTTTTGGACTGCCTGTCCAATGCTGGACTAAGAAATGCTTTTCCGACCTTGCGGGATTATGGGGGAAGTTTGTCAGGGCAGACTCGAGGATGTCAGCCATGAGATGCATTGATGCTGCCAGATTTCTCATCGAAACATGCTCACCTTCACTGATTCATCAAATGGTGCAAGTCCATTTTAATGGAGTGACCCGATTGGTCCTGGTCAAGGAGGGTAGGACAGAGCTGATTCCAGATTACTCACCTAGTGCTGTTGCTTTAGCTGCATCGACCAGATTAGCGAGAGAACGGGCCTCTTCGTCATTGAGTCCGCACCTGGAACATCAATGCTCTACTCTAGTGCGCCCTACCACACTGACTCAACATTATCCTGTTCATAGGATAGGAGTCGTGAGTGATGGGGATCATGGGGGGCGCACTATTAGGCCGGTTAGCATAGCTGAGCTGTCACGGGGTCAGCTTTCTATCCATATTGAAGGTCAGTATGTTGGTAGGTGGTTTGTGGAATGCAGCTGGCCGCATGCTTCTCTTCTCCATCCGTCGTCACAACGAGATGATCATATTCCAGTTCAAGTTGTACATGAAGACCAACATATGCCTCCTCTGCTCCAATGGGTGGAGACTGACATAGCCAGTTCAGATCAGCCTCACGCTCAGCTATCACACCGTGAGAATGTAACTCGTGCCCCCGCCAGTGAAGATGATTCTATGTCCTCGGGACCTGAGTTTCCTCCAGGTTTTGAGCCCTTCACCTTGAACACGTCAGAGTCTTGTATGGAGAGACCCAGCAGAGGAGGGATGAGAAAGGGAAAAGGACTACTGACAAATAGGGAGAGGAAAGCGCTGCAGCGCAAGAAAAAAGAAAGTGAAAAGCGGGAGCTTCAGAAATTCCTTGAGGACATGTCGCCTAGGAGAAATACGCCGGAAAATAACAAGGCTTCAGGCAAACGAAAAAAGGGGAAGGAGGTGAAATGGGAAAAATCGTCAAAGGATACCGGGAAGAAGAAGAAACGGAATAGGGAGAATCGATACGACAAAATCTTGAAAGCAAAGTATGATGAGTTGATCCTTCAAGTGGAGTGGGCAATTGACATGGGAAGAAGAGTTGGGTTTAATTTCGATGGTTTTGACCCGCCCACGGTGGCAGATCTGCTGGCTAAATGAGGTGGGTGGTTTTGTCGTTGAGGTTCAGTCCTGCTTCGGTTTCCCATGCTGGTCGTTTGGTTCTTTTTCTTTCGGGTTCCCGGTCTGAGATTGTTTTGTGCGTATCTTGGGTAGCGTGTGCTTGGTGTCTGTTTTGTCGGGTTTAGGTGTTTTTGGTTTTGTTGCTTTTTTGTTTCCCTTTTTGTTCCCCCCTCCGTTTACGGAGTGGCCTAGGCCTCGTTTTTTTGAGCTGCCTATCCTCGGCTTTGCCGATATTTATCAAAAAAACACACACACACACACACACAGACATAGTAGTATACCTCCGAAATACCTAATATAACTATACAAATGGGTCAAGCATGTCGTAAATAAGTTACAAGGGTCAAACCCAAATTGAATCCTATTGCCTAAACAAGTTAAACGGGTCAACCCGGATTCAATTTGGCTTCAAAAATCCTGACATAAACCGTCTATCTTCATGTTGTATACATGTCATATCAGATTTTGCCAGTCCTAACATTTGGGATCCGAATCTGTTAATGGTAGTCAGCTCTCCAGTAGCTCATAGGTGGATAGCAGTTTTAGGGGAATGGGTGTCAAAAACAGTTTTGAATGCTCAATAATGAAATATTATGCTCCTTGTGGCAATATCTAAAAAGACAATTTTGTGACATCAAATGTCTCTCAAGTTGTCTTCAGGTTTTCAAACATTGATCATTGGTGACTCTAATGAGATTATTTCTCTGGAAGAAAGGAAAGGGAGGTCAGGTCTCAACTCGAACACACAAGTTTTTAGGATTTTTTAGCATCAGCTATACTTATCAATCTTGCGTTGTTTAGGAGAAAATTCACTTTGCTTTAAGGAAATGCAATGAGTAGAATTGACAGAGCTCGAGTCGACCTTAATGGTGCTCCTCTTTCCTCCTTGTTGATCTTTCGCTTTCAAGTGATCCCTTTGCAATCACGGTGATAGAATCGGGCTAGTGGACCTAAGACTTTTAGGTTCTTGGATCGTTGGCTCTAGGATAAGGAATTCCAATGCACTTGGCAATTGACAATCTCAATCTTTTAAAACTCACCCTCGAAACGTGGAATATGTTCCATGGTAATTCTATAATCGAATCTCTGAATTGCAAAATACATTGAAAAATTTGAAGTCAATTGTTCAATCTTGAGCCCTCTCCCCTCCCAAGTTAGCCGATCTCTCCTCGAAAAAATTACTCTTGGATTGGTACAGGATAAGGATCATTTTTGGAGGCAAAAATCAAGAGTAAAGTTTCATTAGGGAAGGGGACTACAACACCATATTTTTTCAAGGTACGGCTAACTGTGGTTTCAGAACAAATGCAATCACTTGTTTGAGGGTAAGTGATGTAGCACAAAAGGGAAAACAAAAAATTTCTAACTCAACTCTCACAATTCTGGATTTTAATTTCATTCAAAGATATCTCAATAAAATACATAAGAGTCCTATTTATAGAGTAAAAGCCCTGAACCAAAAAAGATAAAGAATTATAATCCTAATTTAATTAGGAAATAAAAATAATCAAACTCTTAAAATATAATCCTAATCTAATTAAAATAAAAAATAATCCTAAATAGTCTTAATCTAATTTAAACTCAATAAATTCTAAAGGATAAACTAATATTTAAACAATTTAAAAGTCACAAATATAATTAAAATCCTTCTAATCAAGATATCTTCACGAGTTTCATATTTTTTCTTATCCTTATACTGCATCAGTAAGAGAGAGACAGAATTCTAGCCCAACCCAAATTAGGCAATCCATCATCCACTACTTGTAAGTGAGATGCTCGGTGCACTCTTCCTAATGTCTTCCTAGATGATTTAGGCATCCAACAATGATTGCATAAAATAGCCAGTGGTTGGAATTTGATGAACTTAGGAAGGCAGTTTGGATATGTGATAGATCAAAAACCCCGGGCATTTACAGTTTCAATTTCAAATTCATTCAACAAGTCGAGGACACCCTAGTATCGATATCATCAGATTTGTCCAAAAATTTTAATAGTTTGGTTCCATCGCTACAACTACGAATGTTACTTGGGTCACTCTTCTTTACAAAATCAGCATTGTGAGGAAAGCATGAAGCTTCAAACTCGAGTTTTCATCACTTTGATTAATCCAAGGAGCAAAATTGTGGTTGGGAACATGCTCGCATTGCCATGGTTTGCTTTTTGCTAACTGACTTCACTCTGACTGCTGTGAAATGTCATTACATTTGAATTTGATAGCTTCATCAGACAAGGTACCCTGCATTGGAGAAATCTTTGTGAGAATGAGGTACTACAAGGAGAGATTCCTTGACAAGCACTTCAATCTCGAGATAGTTCTTCAAGCGAAAATCCACCATATAGGGTTCTTCCACCATATACGGTTAGTTAGCAGTGGAGGGTTGTGACTTCATTAATAGTGCTGTCTTTATGGCAATATATGGGATGACATAGCTTAAGAGACATCATTAAACATTGTATCAGTGTTCCCTTCGTTTATATTATGAGTCGGCATGACCATTTTTTCATCCATAGGGTTGATTCTGACGCATACTACATCATTGACAAACTAGAAGAACGGGTTTAGCGCTACCAAGCTTATGTTTTGAAATTTGACAAAGGCACAATCATCCAAAGAAGTCCTGACCAAGAAACAATAAACAATGGATCCCCGTCGCACTCAGAGACTGCTTCAACATTGAATGGAAGACCCGCAAGCAGCAAGCTGATCCCCAAGAAGTTAGAGAATGGGTTAAGATGACAGCATAGACATTTGGAAAAGTAGGTGTAGCTTTCTGATGACACAAAAGAGGAGTGCAGAACCAGGAAATCCTGCAAGGAGTATATCAAGAGTTTCTTGAATGCTATTCCTATTCGGAACTAGATGTTGATGTGAACAAAGGACTCATGACATTAGTTCTCCTTCATCTATGGCTTCGGAGTTCAGTAACACCTTCTCAAGTACGGGTCGTATCATGTTTAGTTCAAGACAAATCAACTAGACAGGTATTTCTTTTCCAGCCTCGTTTTGAATATCATGCGATACCCATTATCTAAGTCAGGTAATGCCATACACTACAAGAGGCTAAATTGGATGAAAAGATACATGCCATCTTCTGGGATAAATTTTAAATTAGGAGTTTCTCATTAACTTTATTCAGCAAGTAGAGAGAAGGATTTCAATCTAAGATCTCTTCTTCTACATCCTTAATCTCAGCTGTACTTTTATCACTAGACTAAGACCTCACTAATCACAACAACAAACCTAGTGCCAAAAGAGCTCCCACCAAAGCAAGGTCTGGAGGGGTGTGAAGTACGCAGCTCTACCCTTTCGGAATGCTATCCTAAAGAGAAGCTGTGCCTCAGTAAGACCTCACTAACCTTTCCGAAACATTATAGCATCAGGGCTTCATAACACCGAGCAAACTCAAGGGATTAAGTAACAGAAATGATGCAAGTCAAAGCTCTCAGATCATGTAATTGGTACCAAGAAAGACAGGTGCTTTGCACCTTAACTCACCTCCTTTTGGAAGATTAATACACACTAATTAGCAAGTTTTACCACCACCCATCACCCCTTTAATAATACTAATTACAATTTATTTTGCAATACCCACTCACAACTTCACTGTATAAAAGAAAGAAACAAAAAAAAGTTAGGATAAACATCATGTATAAGCATCCTTAGTTTTTGCACTATGCAACAGCCAATGCAACCATTGCTGGTACGTTAGCAGCTGGTTCTGAACCATCATACTCGATTTCTGAAGGCAAAAACTCGGTTGTCGCTGATAAAGAGGCTTCTGTTTCTGGCGCTGTACAGTCAGCAGTCGTTGGAAAGAAATCGGTGGCTTCTGGTGCAGTAGCTGTGGTTTCTGGTGTTTGAGAATCAATAGCCAGTGTTGAGGAGTCAGTGAAACGGGATGTGTAACTGAACTCGATTTGAAGCCGTTGATGAAGAAGGGTTGGTTCCATTAGTCCTCTTTTCATATCAACCTGCAGTTCTCTAATTGGAATTGCAGCCAAGAAACTCTTGATGTACTCCTTGCACGACTCCTTGCCTTTACACACAACCGACACCTCTTTAGCGTCATCAGAAAGCTCACCTGGGTTATGGGTATCTGTGGTTTCATCTGCTAACCCGGGTTCTGACTTCTCTGACGATAGCTGGCTGCACGTGGGTATTTCTTTCGATGATGGATTAGGATCTGGGTTTGGTTTGGGAATCACATTCTTATCGTTCTTTTGGTCAGGAACTCTTTCGATGGTTGTGTCCTTGTCAAATTTCAAAACATACGCCTGGTTGCAGCCCTCATAAAGCCTTTCGCCCAGTGTGTCAATAATGTAATATGCATCAGAATCAACCCTAAGGATGAAGAAATGGTCATTCCAGCTTACGATATAAACCAAGGGATCACTGGTACTACTGTGTGATGATGCCTCTTGAGCAATCTCATTCCATATCTTGTCGAAAGACATAGAGTCATCAAGGAAGCCAAAACCCTCCACTTCTAACCCAAACATTTCAGGGTGGAAGAATCCAATGTAGGATTTCTTGGGGACGACAGATAAAGGTCTGATTTTCGCTTGGAGAACTGTCTCGAGATCAAAGTGCTTGTCAGGGAATCTCTCCTTGTAGTCCTCATTCTCACAGAGATTTCTCCATTGCAGCGAACCTTCTCGGATCAAGCTATCAAATTCGGACTTAATGGGCATTTCGCCCTGGTTAGAGAGGAGCCAGTCAGCAAAAACAGCAACCAAGGCAGTGCAGGCACTTTCCCCTGCTGCACTTTCACTCCTTTGATCGATTGAAGCAAGGAAAACCTGAGTTTGAAGCTTCATGCTTCCATCACGGTTTACTATCTCCTTTCTTTCCCAACTTCCAACAGCAAAAATGTCATCTCCAAATTTGGAGATTGATGACTGATTTGAAGTTGATTCTCCAGACAGCTGCAATATTTAGAGACATCAATCAGAACAGTTTCTAAATCAGGGTCATTCTTCTGTGAAAGACTGGAATTTCATACTGAGTGCTAAGTAACATGGCAAGGATCATTATTAACATGAACCACAGTTCTATGAAACTATTGTAGGATTCAAGCATGGATAAAAGGGACTCGATAACCTTAAACCACGTTAAAAAGACTTGGGTATGAAAGTTGGACATAAGTATGCTGCCATAAGTCAAACTCAGCTATCTCAGGTTTTTTCAATGCTCCTTGCCTAATTTGAAGCATCTAGTTGTCATATCACCTTGCAAATATCCTTATTCGACACATGTACTTCAAGGCATAACAGAGAGTCGGACAAAGTAACTCTGACTGTAAACCAATAAGTAATTTGGTAAGGATGCATACCCCAAAAGATGACTCGTCAGAAGACGAAAGCTGTCTACGATCAAAATCAATGTCGTCGCCCCCTTCTTCGCCATAATCTTTCTTCAGTAGAGGTTCTCCTTTGACTTTAGAAGATTTGAAACTCAACTTCCTCTTACTCCAGATTGAGATCCCAAGCTTTGGACTCTGCTTTGGTAACCGCTCAGACGCCAAAGCAGCTGAATCTAAAGCAACTGAGCAAACCGACACTTCTGGTTTGCGGTTGCTATAGTAAACTAAGTCATCATCCTCACAATGCAATCGAGAATTGAATGCTCCCCCTGCTAAGTTAGCATGGACCAGTGTTCCATAAGCACATGAGTTCTGGACATCAGAGTCCCCTTTACTTTCTTCTGATTCCCCCTCATCGCTATCATCAAGAGAGTCTGTATCAAATGGGTAATTACAGTCCGAGTTCTCACTTCCAGATGAGAACTTGCTGTCACTGCTAACCTCCACATTATCCGCTTTCTTTGATTTTCTAGATGAAACATAGTCAGTGAAGCTCTTGACTTTTCTTAGATTCGATTTCAAAGCAGAACGCTCTTCCTTCTTTATTAGTAGAGGACCTCCAAAACAAGGCGATAATGGAGCTAGCATTATAGCTCTCTGCGCTGTCCCAGACGATTCTTGAATAGCCCTCAGTTTCAGTAGACTGACAGAAACCTACGTTATGTGAAAAATGATAATTTTCAACTAAGATTTAGGAACAAGAACTCCGAGGCATAGATGTAGAATGAAAGGACAAGAGTGGGGAACTTACATTGAGCGAGAGGCTCAAGTTGGAACGACTGCCCACAAGAGGAACATCGATCACAAGTTCTTTAACACCGTCAAAAGAAGCAAATTCTGCAAGATTCAATTCCGCTGGTCCAGCAAAAGGGACCCTCTTTTTTGATTGTTTGTCCGAGGCCTGCAATTGTAAGCAACCAATCAGTAAAAAACTCGTGGGTATAAGACACAATCGCAATATATATATAAGGGTATTGTACACAGAATAATGCCATTTACACCAAAGATTTCCTTAAATTCAATACATTAGGCAAAATAATGATAGTCGAAGAGGGAAATATCAAATGAAATGTGTGTTTTATCATTCGTTTTAAAAGGTCACCACGATAACGAAACAACAGAAGCCTACAACCATCAAGAAAAAGACTGCTTCATTAGAATCTTAGAGATATACAGACATCTCAGGATCCAAAACTCACCATTTTGCCACTATAGAAGTATCTTTAGAACAAAAATCATATGAGAAGCACCAGGGAAAAAGGGAAAAAAAAAAATCATCACCTCCACAAAAAAGTCAGAACTTCATGACGAACAACACAACCATACAGTAGAAGGGGCATGATTTACTCAATTTAATCAAAATGAGTGGGCAGAAATGCTGAAGTATTCATTATCTATACTTGATCACAGAATCAAACATGTTAAAGGTGCCCTATTATTTCTTTATCGATATACAAAAGTACCCAATTTATTTTTGCCATCAAAGGAGAACACATAAAAAAAATAAAGGCGTTAAAAATAGTCAAATACCCATTGGTATTCAAGAAAATACGCAATTAATTCAAGAAAACACTAATTGCACAAATAAACCCAAAATCCAGAACTGAACTCACTGGACCTTCAATAAAAAAAAAAAAGCAATTAATTCAAGAAAATTAATGAAACTGATATTTGATCAAATCATTGAACCCATAATTCAATAAAATAAAAGAAACTTCTTTTATAGTTCTCTATTTCAGTTTTCACTCGAAATAGAGATACAAACTGAAAGTAAAAAAATCTATAAACAAGAAAAAAATAATTCCAAGCCCTAGTTTTTAATTTAAAAAGACAAATCGGAAACAAAAAATTATAGCAAACAACCCCTAGAGAAACTGGTGTTTGATCAAATCATTCAACCCATAATTCAAGCAAATTAAAGAAATTTGTTATATAGTTTCTATTTCTTAATTTCCAAATCAATTCCAAAATCTAGTTTCAGTCACAACACCTGGAAACAAAAAAATTATACCCAAGACCCTAAAGAAACTACATAATTCAAGAAAAAATATATATAATCAATTAAACATATGATCTGAAATAACAAAAATTAGGGGGAAAAAAAGAATAAAAAAACCCACATGAAAGATGACAAAAACGACATTCCATGGATGAAATTCACCCTCCTTCAACCCATAAAACGCACAAACACTCTTAAACTCCTCATCCCACAAAACGACGCCGTTTTCCCCCACAACCTCCTCCCTCGTTGAGTTCCTTTTCACACTCTTCTTCTTCAAAGACCTCAACCCATTACTCTTGGATCCTTTCCACTTAATCTCGACCGTTAATCCACTCAACCCAGCAACAATTTCATGCGACCCATTTAAACAACGGACCAAAATTGTTGCCTCAAACTTCTTGAATTGCAGGAGACCCCATGGTCTCCATTTGATCACGTTAACAACCATCAAGAAACCCTAATTTTCGAAATTTCTCAAAATCTTTGGAAATGTTTTGGGGATTTTTTGAGAAATTGGAAACCCAACAAATTCTAAAGCGTTTGAATCGGGTTTGTAATTGAAATTATGATCCTATGATGTGGGTGATGGGGGTTGACTTTTGGGTATGACAGTGCGGGTACAAGAGAGAGAGGTGAATTTGATGATGAATAGGAGAATGTACGTCGTCTTATAAGAGAGAGAGAGGAGAGAGAAAGGGGCGGATTTGGATATGGAGATGGAGGAGAGAGAGAAAGAGAGGGTAGCAAATATAATGGAGGAACCAACGTCTCTATTTCTCCCAAAGATGGTTTCTTTTTGGGTTCCCCCCCTATAGCCTTCTTAAATATTTGGAAAATTATATTAGGTATTTAATATTTTAATATATAATAATATAATATTTTATATTTTTAAATATTTTATTACTTAAGTACTTTAAAATTCTAAAATTTTGTTAATCAGATATATAATATATAATGGAAGACCTTAGCTTTTAAATATTTTATTACTTAGATAACCTGAAATTTTAAACTTTTAATACCCTTCTATTGGAATTTGTTAGATTTTTGTTGCAAAATGCTAAAATTGAACACAATTCCGACAATATATTTGTATCTTCATTAACATTTGATGATTTTTTTTTGTCAAAGATACGAAAATGGCATATGATTGTGGCAATATTTACATTAAAATTCAATCAGTATTTTACTCATTTTCATTGAATTTTTAATAAAAATGTTGACAATGAGTTATCTAATCTAACTAATATATAATTTTAGAGTTTCTCCCTTCTTCTTCCGTACCGCAAATAACTACACCATAAAAATCACGGATAATTAAAAATAAATAAAAAACTAATAAAAAGAATTAAACTAGGCCTCAAACATCTTTTTAACAATTTCTAAGAAGAAGAAACTTGAAAGAAACTGGAACGCCCCAAGTATAAGAAATCCAAGCAAATATCACGAGTTTTATTGTAGTTTGAAAAGGTACAAATCTTTACCTTTTTTTATACGTTTCAATCTATTTATCCAACATCAATGATAATATTATATGTTATTATTTTATTTTTTATTATTTTAATTTTCTTTAATATGAAAAAAATTTTGATATATATTTAATTAGCTAGAACAATTATAAATTTAATAATAAATAATAATATATATTAGAAAATTATAATATAAAAATATTTTTATATCAATATAAGTTAACCCACTGTTATTATTTAGATTAGATAAATATAATCTAAATATTTTGTCATTGTGCTATTTTTGTTTAGTACTTTTAGAGTTTTTTTTTTTTACCTTTTTCTTGTAATATGTTATTATTTTCTTTCTGATTATTCTATTTTTTATTTATCATGATTATTTTTGAAATATACTTAATTAGCTAGAATTATTAGAAATTGAATGATGAAAAATAGCATATACACATATAATATATAAATCTTTTAATATCAATATAAAATAATCTTACATGATTGGATTAGATAATTTTAATTTTATATCATTGTGAAATTATTTTTTATATACTTAATTAACAAAAACTATAGAAACTATATAATGAATAATAAATATTAAGAAATTATAATTTAATATATTTACCAAACAAAAAAAATTATAATATATAAATCTTTTCATACCAAAATTAATCTCACTCTTATTATTTAGATTAGATAAATTTAATCTTAATTTTACATCGTTGTGCTATTTTTTATACTTAATTAACTAGACAAATAAAAAATTATATAATAAATATTATAAAATTATAATATATAAATATTTTAATGCCATTCTAAGTTAATCTCATTCACACTATTTAGATTAGATAACTTTAATTTTAATTTCTTTATCACCGAAAAAAGATTAAGGCGGTTAAAAAGTTTCTAAAACTTTAAAATAAAATATTTACAAATCTATACAAAAATTATTAATCTCAAATAAAAATACCAAAAAATATTAATATCATTAAAAAATAAAAATCTTTGAAACAATTAATTACTAAAAAAATATTTAAAGATATTAAGACATCCAAGACTAGGTAAAGAAAATTTAAACTTCTTTCTGACATATATGGCATTCCTTTTAAAAAATTAAATAGGTGGTCATCCATGGTTGATATGTTAGAAAAAATAATACCGTATAAAAATGTCTTAATTTAATTTGTACAACAAAATTCTTCAGAATTCAGTTCTTTTAATTTGAATTTGTATATTGGAATGTAATTAATAAAGTCCGTAAATTTTTTGTTATTTTTGAAGATGCTATGATATTTTTTTTGGATGTTATTATCCAACCCCGTGTTGCAAGGCTCTATTTCCGCCATGAGACAAATTTTTTTTAAATGTAATTTTGAATTATTTAAAAATAAACAAACGTATTAAAAAACTTTTAAAATTATCCCTTAAAATATTAAAAACAACTATTAAAGATATTTACTAAAATATTTTCTCCCGAACAAAAATACCAAGAGAAGCTTAAGATTATCAAAAATAGTAAAAAATCTTCAAATAATATGAGATTAAAATATTTACATATTCAATTGACATTTTTTTTTCCTCTTATATAAGATTTGTCCTTATTCATTTATCTTCTTAAATAATAATGCTTCAAAACTAACTGTGTTTCATTAACAATAAAATACGACCGTGCATCACACGGGGAATGTCTAGTATATTATCTTAATCATGTATAATGTAAAATTGGTAAAAAATTTTATAAAAATTCAACAAATTTTGATTTAGGATATCTACGCGATAGAGTATTCAAACTTCAGATATCCTATTATATATATTCAAATATCAAAGTATCTAACTAATAAATGTTCAAAGAGTATTAAGTGATAATTTTTCTAATATTTTATCCATATAATTTAGGTTTATCTAGGTATATTTTGTCCACATAATTTTCTTAATGTTTTGTTTTGGATACGTAACACTAGTTAGAGGTTTGTTGAAAACATTATGTTTGAAAATTTCGGTTAAGCTCTAGGGTTGTTTGCAACAAAGGTCCATGTACTTTTTGTATTGTATTAATTTTATATTTATAATTTTGTCAATTTAGTCCCTCTACAATCTGTATTGTGTCAATTTAGTCATTTGGTCTAATTCAAGAAAGTTATTGACTTAATTTTTAATGGCATAATCACATTAGATGCAAGTAACTCACTAGAAATTGACTTGATAATTTAATTTAACTTAACTCATGGCCGAACTATTAAAATTTTCATCAACAACTTAACATAAATTTTATTGTAAGGACCATATTGACACAATATGAATAGTAGAGAGAATAAATTGACACAATAAACAAAGTACATGGAGCTTTTGTGTAAATAACTCTAAGGTTGTGTTTGGAGCCTGGAATTAGAGTTGAGCTTGGAATTGGGGCCTAGAATTCCAATTCTGTTGTTTGGTTCATTTGCTGAAATTTGAATTATAATTCCACTGTCCAATTCCATGGAATTGGATTTTAATTGAAAATCGTACTTTCCAATTCCTTAGGTAGAGGTAAGGGATTACAATTCCATATTGACTCCATTGATCTAAAACCCAAAATGAACCCATTTGATTAATCTAAATCCAAAATGTGTCAAATTTTAAAGACTTAGACACAACCTAAAATTTGATCCAAACCTCGAAATCACCCCACTCAAATGACTTGAACTTGAAATGACTGAAACTACCTTAGCTCAAAGTTGGTTTGACTTATTGGTGTGCACGTAGGAGTATGGGAAGAACTTGATTTGACTTATGATGATGATGAATAGGATATAGTGAATTATTTGCAAGGATGGAATAGCCTAGTAACAGATAACACCTGTAGCCATACACACCACTCGAATTCGAATCTCCGCTATGATATTCGTGGCATACCTCAGCCCCCCCCCCCCCCCCCCCCCCCCCCAACCCTCGAGCGCTGATCTACCAAAAAAAAAAAGTGTTCTGACTCCCTGTCAATCTCATCTCTAGTTTTGATACGATTGGCCGTTGTCTCCTATCCATGCCTGATCTCAACTTGTAGTGTTGCTGTTGGATTCTTGTCATGTTTTCCTACTCTGTTCTTGGCTACTTTGGTGTTTGTTCCCTGATCCTCACTTTTATATGGGTTGAATGTGCCTTGTCTGTAAAAGCTTCCTGTTTTGTACTATAACCGTGTCGCTAATTATCAAAAAAAAAAAAAAAAAAAAAGCAACAAGTATCCTATGTTGCAATCTTGTGTATTTAATTTTGCTCAGAAATTAACATCATAACATATATTTTCTTTTAATATATAAGTATTCGCATACTTGAATTCAGTCTTAATGTGATCCGGCTAATTTTCTCCAAAAGTGTTGATTTATCACATAAATGTGTCTCATCTTTGACGATAAATTGCCTGATATCGATAAAACTTTAATGGAGTCTGACAAAGAGTATCTAGGTGACACATAGTTACACACACATATATAGAAATAAATGCTCAAACCTTGATATAACAAAGTGATAGATTTCCCAATATATCTATATTTTATGTGCAATATTTTCAGTGTCCCAAGGGCTCCCACCTAAGCAGGGTTTTGGGGAGTAGATATACGCGGCATTCCCCCTTCATGGTACCCTAAAGGGAGGCTGTTTCTGAGAACTCCCAACCCGAGGGGTGCAGCACAAGGACTTCCTAAGAGGCCAGCCATCTTGGTACTACTCTCGCCCAAGCATGCTTAACTTCAGAGTTCTAATGAGATCTAGTACTTGCGTGTTGGTACCATATTTTATGTGCAAAAGTGTTAATTACTAAATATATGTCTATGATAAATTATAATTCTTTTACCATGTATATTATATACTCATACGAATAAGGCATATTCATGACATTGCTCATAATAAAAATATCTTGCATGAACATTTAAAACATGTTTTTTCCCCCCTCAACAAGGGAAATTTTAGGGAGTAAAATATGAAAATACACTAAAATACAGGGCAATTGTGAGAAAAATAAGTTTGACCAAAAAAATTGTGAATAAATAAGAGTGTAAAAGGTAGTTTTATTAATATTTAAGGTTATTTATATTTTAGTACCCGATATTTTTAGAAATAATAAAAAAAATCCTGACCGTTTTGAATTATTAAAAGTGCTCCTGAGTTTTTGCCAGATTAAAAAAAAAGGATTTTCTCAAACGTGATGAAGTCATTTTCCATTGATAGAACTGAAATGGCATGTGCTTTTTATTAATGTTAAAATGAAATGACCTAAAATACGCTTTAACACCCTTATTCTTACTTCATATGCATGACATTCGAGATGTTGTATTATGCAAAAGTTTTCTATTTTCGTTTAATTTGTTTCAAAATATGGTTATCAAAGGGTATTTTTGTCATTTTACTGCAGCATTAATAAACGGTCATGTCAACTCTATCGACTGAAAATGACATGATCACATCAGAGAGAGGTCTTTTATTAATGCGGCAAAAACTTAGGAGCCTTTTTATTAATATGAAAAAATTGAGGAGCCTTTTTATTAATACGATAAAAACTTAAGTACCTTTTTAATAATTTAAAAAAATTAAAGTCCTTTTCATATTTCTAAAAATGTCTGGGTACTATAAAATATAAATAACCCTAATATTTATACACAACAATGAGTTGTTGATTTTGACTCAGTACTTGGTCTCCTCACATTTAAATATAGAGTCTTGATTTCAAAGCTTATTTTTCTTTTGCCTTAAACATTGATGGCTTTCAGTGTTATTTTCATTTTATTATATACTAGAGTTTCTCTTTGTGATGCATGGTGTATAACTAAATTTTAAACAATTATATATATATAAAAAGTGACTGGAATGAGAATGAAAGTTTTATAAAAATATGAGAAAATTAAATCTACATTGTTGGTTTTGAAGTAAGATTAATGGATAGTTCTAATTATATCCCAAATTTTTTTTCTCTCTCTCCTCTCCTTTCTGCCCCAATTTTTTTACTCTATCTCCTCTATTTTTTAACTTTTCATCAGTTTTTTTTACTCTCTCCTTTTTCTCCCCTTTTTATGTTTACACGCTAATTTTTTTTTCTCTCTTCACATACCCCCTTCCCCGTATACCCCTTTCTCTCACACCCCCTTGCCCACCTCATCGCCGGCAAACCCCATCACCGACAGGCAGATGACAGACAGAGAGAAAGGGGTATACGGGGAAAGGGGGTATTGGAAGAGAGAGAGAGAAGGGAGTGGAGGCGGGGCGGCACAGAGAGAGTAAAAAAAATTGAGATGTAAACCTAGAAAGGGGAAGGGAGAGAAAAAAATTGGTAAAATGTTAAAAAGGAAAGGAGAAAGAGTGAAAAAAATTGGGGTAGAATGGGGAGTGGAGAGAGAGAAAAAAAATTGAAGTGTAATTAGAACTATTGGTTAATCTTAGTTCAGATCCAACAGTGTAGATTTAATTTTCTCATATTCTTACAAAACTTACATTGTAATTCCAACCGCACCTTATATAGATATATATGGGTGGCGTTTTTGTGAGAGGGTGAGAGCGTGAGAGGGGCGAATCCTGAGCCTCCATTGTAATAGATGGCCAAGATTTGTTGAACACTAAAAAAAAAAATAATTTAAGGATAAAATTTGTTGAGTATTAAAAAAAAAAAAAAAAACAATTTCCCTCCCATATACCCCTTCTTTCTTTTTGCCTCATATAGGAGAATGGATGACCGGATCCCATTAGAACTCCGAAGTTAAGCGTGCTTGGACGAGAGCAGTACTAGGATGGGTAACCTCCTGGGAAGTCCTCACCCTCAGGTTGGGGGCATTCGGAAGCAGTCTCTCTTTAGGGTTAATACCCTGAAGGGGGAAGACTGCGTACATCCCCCCCCCCCCCCCCCCCCTCCGACCCTGCTTAAGCGGGAGCCCTTGGAGCACTGGGTATGTTGCTTTGCTTTACAAGGGTATGGGCCGTAAATTGTTATTGTTTTCTTAATGGCCAACAAATATTGGCCGTCCATTACAATGGAGGGTCAGTAATGGTCCCCCTCTTACGCTCTCGCCCTATCATATATATATATATATAATCTATCGAGCACATTATTACAAAACCTCCCTTCTCTCAAAAGCGCTCATTTCTACACAATAGAAGGAAAGTTATCACTATAAAATCATAATAAATCCAAAAATAAAGCACCATAATAGACCATAAAAAATTTCATAACTGAAAAAAATGGATATTGATAATATTTATGAAATAAATATTTATTTTTATGCCTTAAAATTAAAAAATTGAACAACTAAAAAATCCCTTGAGGTATAATTCAAAATATTTTAATAGAAAAGAAAAGAAAAGAAAAGGAATCTACCACTTAATTATTACACAGTAAGTCATTAAAATTCCAGCCTCACAATAGAAATTTGATACCAAAACTCTTAGGAAGTGCCAAAGGCAAAATATAGTAAATGCCTTTATAATATATTTGTAACTGAAATGTCCTTAAAAGCTTCACTTAAATAGCTTAAGCAACAATTCCTTTATTCTGGTTTGTGATTCGATTGATACTATGGATGCCTACCTCGGCTCCCGCAAGGAGATTCTCCGACGAATGTTCAGAGAAGTACATAAATACTCGGGAGAGACGCTTGGGTTCCTTAATAGAAGGGTCTGGCTTGAGATACACGGATTGCCGGTCTAGTGTTGGTCAAATGAATGATTTGCCGATATCGCCAAACTCTGGGGGAAGTTCATTAGGGTGGATCCAAGAACATCCACTATGAGGTGCGTTGACGTTGCAAGGATTCTGGTGGACACTTGCCACACACCATGCATCCACCAGATAGTCCAGGTTCACCACAATGGGGGAACCCGTTTGATCTTCGTTAAAGAAGGAAGCGTTGTATTGACACCAGACTACTCTCCCAGCGTTGTGTCCAGAGCCGCATCTGCTAGATTGGAAAGGGAGCGGGCCTATTTCACATCACATCCCCCCCAAGGGAACGAATGCACGACCGTGATAAGGCATTCCTCACAGGTTCAACCTTCTCCGCATCTGGTGCCTGAACGCTCAATTACTAGTGAGGATATTAGAATTCCTGCCCCGCTGTTGGCAAATGAAGGGACGGAAGTTGCTTGGCAGCCGTCTGGACATGTTTCCCTCCATCGCAACGGCCAAATCATTGGAAGATGGGCCCTGTAGCCATTGATCATGCATGCCAGGCCTTGCGCATCCTCCTCTTCTACTGCCATGGGTTGAGAATGGTAAAGATCCAGCTATTCAACATCATGCCCAGATAACCGCACCTGATACCGATACTCGAGGAAGTAACAGTGATAATGAGTCAACAACATCTAGGCCTGAGTTCCCTCCAGGATTCGAGCCCATAGCAGCAATGGGTAACCCTCAAGCTGAGGATAGTATGTCGTCGTGTCAGCAAGAATCAGCTCCATCTATGGGAGAGCCTAGCTCAGGCTGGAGAATAAAGGAAAAACTGCACACAACAAGAAAACAGAGAAAAGCGATCAAGCGCAAGATCAAGGGTAGAGAGAAGCGGGAGTTGCAAGACTCCCTCAAGGATATGTCTCCTACAAGTAATGCTGAAAAATCACCTAAGTCAGCCAGAAAGAAGAAAAAAAGAAATAGGGGTAATCAAATCCAAAAAATCACGGAAGAAGAATATAATGAGAGGATCCTTAGTGCGGAGCGGGTTATAGAGATAGGTCAAAAGGTGGGCATCAACTTTGATGGTTTCGACCCAGTTAGGGTGGCAGATATCCTTGCTCATTGATATGGTTAGAGTGTTAGGGTGGGTCTTCAGGTTCTTTCTCGGTCCTTGTGCCGACCTTCTGTCTCCTCTTCAGCTTGGATCCCTGTTTTTGTTGTTTCTGCGGGCGCTTTTGTTTCTTGTCCCCGTGTCTTGTCCGGTCCTGTTTTCGTTATCTGCTCAGTCGTGTTTTGGGTCTGTTTTCTTGTTTTGTGTTGGCTTCTTTTTGGTCCCCGTGCTGTTGCGGTCGGATGTCGGCCTCGCCTAGCGAGTGGCAGGCTTGTTATGGGATTTTGTCGCAATTTATCAAAAAAAAAATTGTTAAAGCCTTAAATCTTGAGCTGATTGTATTTTCAAAACCTTATATAATTCCTCAACCTAAGTCCTCAAATCCGCTTATCATATTTGCGCTACAATCGGCCGACCTAAAATCTGCTGCTATATTTGCGGAAGTGGGCCACTGCGACCATAGTACACAGTGGGGGAAGGTGGTCTTGGTGGGTTCTTCGTTTGGGTTGTTTCATAGTACACAATGGCAACTAAGGTTATTAGTTCGGATAAGGTAAGCATACTACTCAAATTGTATAGTAGATTTATATAATTTCAAAAAATATATTACATAATTATTTTGGGAAAAGCTAATATTTTTCGGCACCTATAGAAAGAGAGCATATTTGAAACTAATACCAACAGCTGCTAACTACATTACTCTTACTTTGATGCAGGCTAGAGTTTCAAGTTTGACATAGTATTTACGAGTCAACAACAACATAGAGGGAAAACCAATAAATTCAAAGAGTTAACTTATTCAGCATTAAACTAAATAGGTATGTTATAAATTATCTCTTACATTATTGAACGGTTTCGCCTATAATATGAAATTGCGTCCTACATAAATTATACAGTCGTGTTTTACATTAGGTTACTAAAAAGTGTAAATAGTTATAGACACATATATTATTAGATTTTCATTTGAAATATTAAATCTAAATTATTCCATATTAATTTGGAAAAAAAAATGATTAAATTAAATGACGAAACATTTGGTTAGAAAATATTTTCAATTTAAAACATATTATAAGGAGTGTTTCCATCCCTCAAAAGCCTCCATAAAAAAAATAAACTATCTAAAATATTCACAATGAGATTTCTACAATTCTCAAAGAAAGAATAAGAAAAATAAAAAAAAATTCATATTACACTATTAAAAAATTCATTTAATTCGTAAAGAACGGGGATAATAAAACCACTTCGCAAACAATTCATTCAAAATGGAATTGAACAAAATTAAGCGTACTTAATTTTAAAGGCACGTTGACTAATTCAAAAAAATGCAACAAATTAAAAAGTCTCGAACAACTATACAATATTTTGACCTCAAACAATGACAATATGTGAAAAATAATTTAATAAATCGCATGAAACAAAGTAAAACATCAAAGACATTTTTTACATAACAAATGCAAAATCTCAAAAACATCCATACAAAAAGAAATTTAATAAAAACAAATTAGGTTTATTAAGCACACTACCCGTCGATTTACTTTTAATAAATAACTAAATTATTGTCTTGACTGTGTTAAAGTCTCATTTTAAATAACTTTTTTCATATAAAAACAACGAAAAACACTAAATATTAATTTAAAAATGAATTTAATACAATTACTTAAGGCTACATTTTCGAGGCAATTTCATCCATTTTACAATTAATAAATTATTTTATTTAAATTCAGATAAAGCCAAAACGTCTTTAAAAAATTATTTTACGTATAATAAAAAAATTTTAAAAGTAGTGTATTTTTAAGTTTTGTTAAATATCATAATATTTTTAACCTTTCAATTGCATTAAAATGTTAATTCATTCAACAATGATTAAGGCTCCATTTGTTTTGGAGAAAAATGAAATTCTAGGAAATAGTTTTTATATTTTAAGTTGTTTGGCGTGCTTTCTTTGACGGAAAAGTTTTTTTCTACGGAAAATGTTTGCCCCGGGTGGAAGGAAAATGACTTCCCTTATAAAACAAGGGAAGTCATGATTCCCAGTGGCACAAGATCCTTCGCAATAATTATCATGCGGATAAGGATCGAACCGAAATGAACCGAATTGAAAGGTAAATAAGGTATTTTTTGTCAAAATTTGGCGGATTTTAAATAAAAAATTGTTGACGTGGAATACGAGTTTCAACAACATATATGTATGCATATCATAATCCGGTGATTTCTTTTGTCAGAAAATGCTAGCATGACACATGAACGAAAATTCACCGATTCGAACAAAGGGCATATTTAGGTGATAGATTATCGTATCTCAGGGTATCTTATTAGTTATATTAAAACGATAGAATATTTAGGTAATAAATGCTCGAACTTTAAGGTAACAAGAGATAATTTTTTTATTTTATATATCTTTGATAGTTAATTTTATTTTTCAATTACTTTTCTTATATGTTGTATTGCTACTTATATTGTCCTGTAATACTATTTTTTTTTTAAACCATATAAGAAAACATTAATGTGGAAGCAAGTTTTCCTTTGAAACAAAGGAGGGAAAGCCTCACTCGGATTTCAATTTTATTTGGAAAATCTTTTCCAACGGAAAACCATTTCCTAGAATCCACTTTTCCTGCGAAACAAACGGAGCCTAAGTTAAAAAACAAAAATTAGCATTTAATGCCCTTAATTTCTCGGTTAGCTTAAATTTGAAAATAAGTTCATTTTAAATAAATTATCGAAAAAATTTATTTTAACTATTATTCAAGAGTGCCTCTATTACTACAAATAGTTATATTCAAATTTAATATAGAAAATAGTTAATGTTATTATAATTAATGTTTAATCTCAATATTAAAACAACTCTCACAAAGTTAAGAAAACAAAAGATAACACATCTCTACTATGATATAAATACGACTATGGTGGCTGATGGGAACGATATGTCCCACCAACTCAGCTAAAATGTGTCATCCTTTATATTTATATCCATATACATATAAGAATATCCTAACACAAACATAAACCTAAAGCTATTAAGATTAGGGATTAAAATATTATCACAACATGTATAAATTGACCAACAACGAGAGAAATATTACACAAAACACTAATAAGAGACTATATGGCCACAAATCACCAAATGACAAAGGCACTTGAAGAAACACTAGGCACTTTGTGCGGAAATAAACAATTCAACTCGGATCACAATCGAATCAAATACCACGACAATAACGAGAAATAAATGGACTAAAAGAGAAACGAAACAATCGACACAATAATTTACGTGGAAACCCCTTTACAATCGAAAGGGGAGAAAACCACGGGCGAAGATCGGAGCTTTTATTATTGAATCAAAAGAAGAAGAATTACAATATTCTCTCTCACTCTTAATTTGTATTGGCGGCGCCGCTGGGAATACCTCACGTTTATTTTTGGATTTAGATACCTAATGACGTACCCTACGTCCGTATTTATAGCCGCGCAGGAAAACGCGGTTCCCGATCGATTGGCCTGCTCACTGGAGGCGTCCTTCTTTTTACGTAACTTTCCCGATCGATCGAGCTCCACCTCGATTGATCGAACTCGTCACAGCCCTTCTCCTTAATATGCCAAGTAATTTTAAGACATTTCCCTAACACACTTGATAAACTTTGCCAACAATTGTTTAGAGAATTGCCCTTAGTACAGGAAACTGAATCATATCAACTACATGAGAGCATGAGAGTAATGATGAAGGCATTTAAATTGATCGACATTTTTTAAGTTTGGTTCGGTGATACTCATGCACATCAAATATTGATCACAAAAAAATAAAGTACATTCAATTAACAAACTTCAAAAAGCAAATTTATAAGATGATGTAACTAACCAAAACAACACCCCGTGCATAGCACGGGAGAAACCTAGTTTATATTAATGCAAGAGAGTTGATCTTATTATAGTTCAAATCTTTTATATGGATATAAAAATTTAAAGGAGATGAGATAAAGTGATCACCTAAAAATTCAAGAACAGAAGCATTCTTAATGAGAGAACTTCTAATTAATATTTTTTTAGATTGGTAAGACCTTGGTGAGGGAAACATATCCTTAAACTCCCCGTAAAGGGGAACCACAACATCTCTAGTGAAGACTGAACTTGGGTGTCATGATAGACCGTTGAAGTTCTCTATTATTAGGTTATGTCCCTAAGGATAAAAAATATTAATTAAAAGTTAGATATGAAAGATATTTATAATAAAATAATTATTTTTGATATATGGATATTATATGATTTTTGGCAATCGCTTTCAAATACCAAGAAGTTTAGCCTCTAGGCTTAACTTGCACCTACTTATAGCATCCCAATTTATTTGAAGTCTAAAAAAAAAAAAAAGATTCAATTTTTAGATGCCAACTTTCAATGGATATTTTGCACATTTTTTTTCAATAATCAGCAAGATAATCGTGATACAAAAATTGACATCCTACAAAAGTGAAACCTGAGATCATATCTGAGTGGATAGTTTGTGTTAGAATATAAAAACTATTTCTAGGTCTTTACCCATCAGCTTAAATTTTTAGAATAGTTGGTTCCTTGACATGGTATCAGAGCCTTGTTGAGCAAGAGGTCACAAGTTCGAATCTCAACAGCCCCCACTTTCAATATTAAAATAATTTACGCACAAGGTATGAGGTGAGTCTGTGCAATATCCACGCTTTAAACCTAATTGATATTCGCGTGAGAGGGCATGTTACAGTATAAAAAATATTCCTAGGCTTTCATCCATCAGTTTAAACTTTTGGGATAGTTAGTTCCTTGACAGTTTGCACTTAACTAATCGTTCATGCCTTTTATGATCAATTATTGCGTTTTTTAGCTACTCTGATTCATGAGAGAATAAATGGCATGAAATAATTAAAGGATTATGATTTGTTTAGTTTCACGGTGAAATTATTATTTTTTGAATTAATTTTCTTTAAATTAGTTTTAAAAAAGATTTTCTAGTAAAAAAAAAAAAAAAAAACAGCTTAACATATTACAAAGGATATATTTTTAAGAGTGTTTGGCATTTTTTAAAAATTTCACATTGTCAATAAGACTCATCCCGATCCAATTCTTATTTTTGAAGCCTTATTTTTATCACATCATTAAAAAGGGATTTCTCTGCTCCAATCTAAACCCTTTTTTAATGTCATTTTTATATTTTTAGTTATTTTAATAATTAATATTATGTATATTATTTTAATTATTTCAAGATAAAAGATGAAAATATATTAAAAAGAAATAAGATTAAAAAATAATTAATCGCTTTGAGATAATGGATTTAAATTATGAAAATTATAATTTATATTTTTGTGAAATAATTTAGTATGACTAATTAGAAAAAAGAAATTACTTAAATTTAATATGTTTAAATTTGGCAGAATTTGAAATATATTTTAAAACAAAATTTGATATATTTTATTAATTAAAAATAATTAGTAAACTAAAAACCAACAAAATAATAATAAAAAATGGGGCTCCTATTGGGCTAGCCTAAGTTTTAAAAAGTTTTTTAATTCTATAGTAATCATAAAATAAAAGAGAAATTTTATTTCTATTATTTTTTTTGTTAAAAGTTTTTCAGTCAACCAAACTTGTGCTTTCTACCCAAAAATAAGTATGAGGATTTGTTGTTTAATATTAATCAGGCAATAGAAAAAGAGCTGCATACAACTAAAAAAAACTATAGATTATTTACTTATACCTTTAAGCTATCTGGGAGAAATTGAAATACCTTGAAAAACTTACTGTAGTTATTGACGTTAGAAAATATTTGGCCACTGTAGTCGATGTTTGGTCTCTCATACTTATTGTGAAGGTAGTCGTGATCTAAAACGAGTTATTAATAATAGCTAAACGATCTATTTTTTTCAAAAATTCAAAATAATACGTAAAAAAACTTACAATGCATAAAACTTATAAAGAATCATATCTTATCCAATGATCTGAAGGTATGTAACAGAAAAGATACTATTCTACATTATTGTTTTATCCAATATATATATATATATGAAGAAATTATCACTTAAGTATACGTATCAAAATATGTAATGGGATATCCTGAAATTTTAAAATTTTATCAATTAAGTACTCTTCTTCTAAAATTCAATAGATTTTGATTAAAAAATGCTAAAGTAAAAAATAATCATGATAATATATAAGTATATTTATTAAAATTTGATGATTTTTGACCAAAAATGTTGACATGATGCATGATCTCGGCAATATAGGTAGTTTGAATATCTAAATTCAGTGAACTTTTGACATCATTTGTAGAATTTTTGTTGAAAACATTGATATATCATATGTACTACAGTGATCATGTAGTACATTAACATATTTGTGTAAAATTAATCTAATACTCATAAAAATTTATTAAATTCATACATAGAGCAGTTAAGGGATAAAATATTCAAATCTAAGGGTATTTCATTACATATATTGAAACCTTAGGTATCTAGATGATAAATGATCAAACCCCAGGCTACCTAAGCGAGAATTATATATATATATATATATATATATATATATATATATATATATATATATATATATATATTGTCTGTTGATTAAAAGAAAAAATGTGTGTGTGGATTATTTAAGTTATAGTTCTGTATTTATCTTGGTGTTAATTTAGTCTTCGTACTTTTTTTAGTACTGATATAATTTAATTGCGTCAATTTTATTTGAGATTAAAATTAATTAAGTTGATGACATAAATTTTTTATAGTCAGGTCATGAGTGGGTTGACAGTGGGTTAACAAATGAATTAGTATCGGATTCATTAGATGACGGGATTATTAAAAATAGCATCATACCTTAATTTTAATTTTACCACATGGCTGAATTGAGATATCATAGATTTGTATAAGAATTAATGTTAAAAGTAAAAAAATTAAATTAATATATTAAAAGTAAAGGAACATTTAGCCTAAATAATCCTATATATATATATATATATATAGGGTGACGTTCTTATGAAAGAGTAAGAGAGTGAGAGGGGAAAATCCTAACTCTCTATTGTAATGGACGGCCAAGATTTGCTAAACATTAAAAACATAATAATATATACAATTTATTTTAATATTTTCAATAAAAATTTAATGAATACCTAATTGATACAACAACAACAACAACAGTCCCAGTGCCTTGCAGCTCCCGTAGAAAGCAAGGTCTGGGGGGGGTGATGTATGCAGCCTTACCCCTTCCGGCTGGAAAGGAGACTGTTTTCGGGGACCCCCAATCTGAAGTAGTTGAATGCCTGCAGATAAACTACCAATCAATAACCAATGCATTTTGATGAAAAAGTAGCAAAAAGGAAGAAGAAGAAGAAGGAGAAGAGAAGAAGGAGAAGAAGGAGGAGGAGGAGCATGATCAGAGACTAAGCTAGCCTATAAGTGCTACACTTGAGGTTATGCCTGCCTAAGGATCTTAGACTACCAGCCACTCCCCGCACTACTCTACTCTGCTACCTCCGCTATCCTTATACTAGCCCTCCAACGTGCCCTATCTGAGGCCATCTCCTCTCTTAGGTTTAGGTGGGTTAGGTCTTGACGAATCGTCTCCAGCCAACTCTTCTTTGGTCTGCCCCTCCCTCTTCTGCTTATCGCCGTGTTGAGCTGTTCACACCTCCTGACTGGGGCTGTAGTCGGTCTTCTGCTAACATGTCCAAACCATCTTAGGCGGTGCTCCCTCAATTTATCCTCGATCGAGGCTACACCCAGCTTACCTCATATCACATCATTCCTAATCCTATCCTTCCTTGTGTGGCCACACATCCAACGTAGCATCCTCATCTATGCCACCTTCATCCTCTGTGTTTGATTTTGTTTCATTGGTCGACACTCTGCCCCATATAGCATAGCTGGTCTTACTACCGTTCTATAGTATTTTCCCTTTAACTTTAGCGGGAACTTTCTATCACACAGCACCCCAGATGCCATCCTCCACTTCTGCCAGCCTACTTTAATCCTGTTGCTGACATCCTCATCCACTTCACCATTCTGGTGTATCATGGATCCCAGATATTTGAAGCTCACCTTACTCGGTACGGTTTCTGATTCAATCTTAACCTCCTCGGTGCTGGTCGCGGTGGAATGGTCGAATTTGAATTCCACATACTCGGTCTTAGATCTGCTAATCCTTAAACCCCCTCGATTCTAATGCACCTCTCCATAGCTCCAGCTTCTCATTCATGTCCGCACGGGATTCCCCTACCAGAACTATGTCGTTTGCAAAAAGCATACACCAAGGTACTTTCCCTTGGATATGTCTAGTGAGCTCATCCATCACTAGAATGAACAGGAAGGGACCCAAGGCAGAGCCCTGGTGTATCCCTACTGTAATAGGGAAAGTGTCTGTCTCCCCTTCCCCTGTGCGCACATTAGTATACGCCTCTTCATACATGTCCCTAATGACCCGAATATAAGGCATCAGGATGCCTCTCCTTCCCAACACTCTCCACAGTACCTCTCTTGGCACTCTATCATATGCCTTCTCCAAATCGATGAAGCCCATGTGGAGATCCTTTTGTCTCTCCCTATATTGCTCTATCGTCCGCCGTAAGAGATGAATGACTTCTATTGTTGATCTCCCAGATATGAACCCAAACTGGTTTTCTGTCACTTCCGTCTGTTGTCGTAGTCTCTTTTCTATGACTCTCTCCCATAACTTGAGGGTGTGACTCATCAATTTGATCCCCCGGTAATTGGCGCAGCTTTGGATATCGCCCTTGTTCTTGTAGATTGGGACCAGTGTGCTCTTCCGCCATTCTTCCGGCATCTTATTCCCCATCAAGATTTGGTTAAAGAGTTTTGCTAGCCAACTAATGCCCCGCTGTCCAAGGCATTTTCATGCCTCAATGGGTATCCCATCTGGACCGACTGCTATTCCGTTACCCATAGCATTCGTTCTGATCCTCCCCCGTAGTCTGGAACTCCCCTAAATCTATCTTTGCGCTTCCCTGGTTGTTGAACAGCTCGTGGAAGTAGGCTTTCCACCTAGCTCTAATTTGATGCCCTTCCACTAGCACCTGCCCATCCTCTCCTCTAATTTGAATACCTAATTGATAAATAGTTAAAAAAATAAATTTATATATTAGAACTACTTTACATAAATAGTTTAAAATTTTAATAATATTTTAAATACAATTAATTTTAATACTATTTCTTTAAAAATTACTATTCATTTGTTGCATGCCATTTGTAAATAAAGAGTGAACCGTGTCATTTAGGTAAATATTTTTAAAACTATGCCACTTTGAAAATTTAGTCCTTTTCAAGTGTTTTTCTGAAAGCCTTTGGTAGATCCTTATATAGATATCTCAAGTGCCTCTTCACATAAAGAGGCACACATATTCGTTAAAATATACTAAAATTATATTTTAACTTATTTTAAAAATACACAAAATAAAAAGTAATAATAAAATTTTTAATTACATTGTATATTATAAAGTTTATTTAAAAAAAATAAGCACCATTGGATATGAATAAGGGTGCGTAAGAAAGGACGGAAGGGAAAGAGATGGTCATCATGATTTGGTGATGCATTGGATTCTTCCATTGACCAAGTTCCCCCCATTATAAAGGACTTTTTTTTTATTTTTTTTGCTGACTAGCACCTTTTCAAAAAAAATTAAAAATTTGATCTAATTTTAAAAATATTTAGAGAATTAATTCATTTTACTGTAGTAATATGGATGCACGATGTATGGAACGTCGTGCAGCAGTATTGTACGACGTTCCGTACGTCGTACAACGGAGGAGCACTGTTGCACGCCGTTCCGTACGTCATGCAACAGTGCCCAATTTTTTATTTTTTATTTTTTTTAGTTTTACCTCTTTAAAATTAAAAAAAATTAATAAAAGTTCTTTTTAATTTTTAAAATAAAAATATCACAGGGGACGCACTTATCGGCTTGTTTATTTGCTTAGGTTTATTCACATACTATTGACCTTGTACTATTTGCCTATTATGTGTCTTGTACTATTTGATGTGCCCGTGCTAATGTTTTGTGCTTTTGCTTATATTTTCAGGATGCCTGCTCTCACAACGACACGATATTCAGGTTGGGGGTCCTCGGAAACAGCCTCTCTTCCACTCGGAAGGGGGAAGGCTGCGTACATCCATCCTCCCCAGACCCCGCTTTCGCGGGAGTCTTTGGCACTGGGACTGTTGTTGTTGTTAAATTATTTTAATTTTTAATTTTATAATTTGAATCACTAAATACGTATACATTTTAAATTAAAAGGTATATGTATATTATTATTTGAACTATTAATAAGGAAGATATAAATGAGGAGATGGTGATATATATATGTCATGAACCTAATTCCGTGACTTGGATAATTTTTGGGAGAGAGAACGAGAGAGAGAAAGAGAGTAGAGATTAAGAAGAGAATTAGAGAATAAATAGAGAAAAGAAGATAAATTTTTAGTAGGAAGAAGGAAGGAGAGTGACGGTTGTGAAGAGGGAAAGAGAGAGAGAGAGAGATAATTTGAATTTGTGTTGATTACTTGATTGCCAATTACAAGGTTTACACATGCTTAAATAGGGCTTAGGGAGGGAACACACACCCAACACACCTACATCTTAGACCCTTACAATAGCCCACAAACTCATTAATGCTTAATACATGCTTGAAAAATAAGTAATCTAGCCTAGACAACACCCCCACACCCCAACTGGTCCTAATTCAAATTTTAAACTAATTTTGTTTTACTAATTAATATTATATTTTACATTATATATTTGATACAAAATAATAAAAGCAACAATGGGTTGATCGGTTCTTGGCTCGTGACAATATATTATTATTTAAACTATCTCATACAGGAACTATGGTATTATAATACTATTAATAAGAGGATATAAATGAGGGACACATTTAAATGAAAAGAAGTTGACGTTTCCAACAAAAAATCACGAGTTTACGTATTTTTACATTATTATTTGAACTATTTTATTAGATACATGTAACTCAAAAACTAATGTATATGAATTTTGAAAATATATTTTAAAGAGGTTAAAAAAAAAAAAAAATTGGGCACTGTTGCACGCCGTACGGAACGCCGTGCAACACTGCCGCTCTACGTTCCGTACGTCGTGCACCCACTTCGCTACAGTAAAATGGGCCAATTCGCTAAATATTTTTAAAATTAGGCCAAATTTCTATTTTTTTTTTTAAAAGGTGCTGTTAGCAAAAAAAGTCATTATAAAGTTGACCTATATCCTCCATTTATATAATATATGATCCTCATTTTTCCAAAAATTAAATAGTTTACAAATTAATAAATAAATTAAATTTCTTAATATTTTTGTCTTTTAAATAGTTTATATATTAGTATATAGAAAAAATGTCAATTAGGTACCGAAGATTTGATTATTTGTTATCTAGATAAACCGATGTTTCAAAATATATGACGAATTACCTTGATGTTTAAAAATTTTATCACTTAGATACTCTGAAGTTTTAAAATTTTATCAATCAAGTACCATTTCTCCAAAATTTTATAGATTTTCGTTGAAAAATGCGAAGAAATATAATTTTGATTGTGTATAAATATATTGATTTAAATTTGATGACTTTTTAGCCAAGAATGCTATATGACACATGATTTTAGTAATATACAGGTAGTTACATCCAAATATGATTAATTTTTTTTGTCATAATTCATTAAATTTTATTGAAAATAGCTACATGACTTATATATATTCTTGTACTAGTGCACTGCATTATCCTCTTTTGTATAAAATTGTTTTGATTCTCATAAATATTTATCAAATTTGAAGTGATAAAATATTCAAACCTCAGGGTATTTCATTGTATATATTAAAATATTATGGTGCCTACCTAAGTGATAATTTTCCTAATATATATAAGAATATACAAGGCTTGTATATTTATCGTCAAATATCCAAAATTTCTGAAAATTTATCAGTGCGGTAACACTGTTAAATTCTTTCAATTTTTAATAGAAAATATTTAAATTGAATGTGACTACGATATAAAAGTAAGTCAAATTTTGACATATGATACTTATATATTATTAAAATTATATTTTGATGTTTTGGCTAATAAATTTTTAAATTTTAGAACAATTAAAAGATAAATTTTAAACTATTTCTTATTATAATATATATCAAAGAACCTAAACTGTAACCTCGTGATGAGTTCACATGTTTGATAAAAGTCACTTGGTGTTCTACGTTTAAGAAATTTTTCCCTTTTTTTTCTTTTTTTTTTTGTCCTTTTGAAGGAAGCAATTATAAAATAATATAGAAATTATCACTTAAATATATTAATTTTATCACTTAGGTACTATAATATTTTAATATATATAATAAGGTATTATAAAATTTAAAACTTTTATCACTTCGATATCTTAAAATTCAAAAAACTTATTAATTAGACATGGATTTTTGTTGGAAAATACTAGTGTAGACAATTTGGACAATATAAAGTGCCGTCCATCAAAGTCTAATATTTTTAATATAAAATGCTTACATGATACATGATTTTTTTGCAATACTTCCATCAAAAACTGATTAAATTTTATTGTAATTGGATAAATTATTTGTTAAATATCATATATATTATCATAAATTCATAATCTTGTACTACCTTGGCATTTATCGGTGAAAATTAGCCGGATTTTGACAAAAAATTATCATATTTTGACGCGAAGTACCTAGATGATAAATATTTTGAAATCTTAAGATACTTTATTATATATGAGAAAACACTAATACAAGTAATAGTGTGTATATATATAAATAATGAAGGTACAAGAAGGATGCTCTATATATAGAGCATACAAGCTAGCGAAAAGACAATAGGGTCCTTGGGCATCTAATAGTACAAGAAGGATAAAAGAGTCAATGAGAATCACCCTAATAGTACTTGCCTAATATGGGTCCTCTAATAGGCCCCCTCAATCTGAGCGGGAAGCTTGGATGCGAAGATTGTCTTTATGGTATAAAAAGGAGTCCGGAGGAAGACCCTTTGTGAAGATGTCAGCGACTTGTTTGGTTGTAGGAGTGTAGCGAACTTGTAAATCTCCTTTGAGGACTTTTTCATGAACATAATGAAAATCAACATCAACATGTTTACTGCGGTCATTAGAGACGAGGTTGGAAGCGAGATAGGAAGCAAACACATTGTCACAGTATATGGTGATGGGTCCTTTGTGGCGAATGCCGAGGTCACGCATAATGTATCGAATCAAGTCACTTTCAGCAACACCTTGTGCAACAGCCCGGTATTCAGATTCACTAGAGGATTTGGAGACTGTGGCCTGTTTCTTGGCATGCTAGGAAATGAGGCTGGGACCAAGAAAGAGAGCATAACCAGTGGTGAAGCGACGGGTGTTAGGACATTCTCCCCAATCAGCATCTGTATACACAATGACTGAGGTACAAGAACAAGGAAAGATGGACAACCCATGATCAGGGGTGCTCTTGAGGTACTTGAGAATCCGTTACACAACCTGCCAGTGACCAGACCTGGGAGCATGCATAAACTGGGAGACAAGATTAACAGCATAACAGATATCGGGTCTGGTCATGGTGAGCTATTGAAGGGCGCCTACTACACTACGATATTCAATGGGGTCGAATAGAAGATCGCCCTCGGTAAGTGAGAGGTGGTTGCGGGCGGGCAAAGACGTTTTGATGGGTTTAGTTTCATGCATGTTATGTTTGGTGAGAAGATTAACAGTGTATTTGTGTTGAGAGAGAAAAAGTCCATGAGAACTACGTTTGGCCTCTATTCCTAGAAAGTAGTAAAGAGGGTCAAGATCCTTCATTGCAAATTATTGAGAGAGTTTATGAATAAGTGTGTCTAGTGAGCGAGGGTTTGAACCTGTGATAATCATGTCATCAACATACAACAAAAGACATATAATATCATCCGAATTATGAAATAAGAAAACGGATGGGCTAGCACGACAGTATGTAAACCAAGACTATACAAAAAGGAACTAAATCGCTGGAAACAGGCACGAGGAGCTTGCTTGAACCCATATAGGGCTTTTTGCAATCGACAAACATGATTAGGAAATTTAGGGTGGATGAATCCTTTAGGTTGACGCATATAAACCACTTCCTTTAGTGAACCATGTAGGAAAGTATTTTTGACATCAAGTTGGCCAATGGGCCAGTTTTAGTAATGACAAGGGAGAGTATAAAGCGAATAGTAGATGGTTTAACAACTGGACTAAAAGTTTCTTTGAAGTCAATGCCTTCACGTTGATGAAAGTCTTGAGCAACAAGACGAGCTTTAAAACGTTCAACAAAACCATCCGCCTTGTACTTAACCTTGTACTTCCAAGTCCTACGTACAAAATTCATGTTTGGTTCAGCGGAAACAAGTTCCTATGTGTTGTTTTTGAGAAGAGCATTAAATTCCTCAATCATGGCCTCTTGCCATTTAGGGTTCTTTAGAGCTTGTGAATAACATGTTGGTTCCTGTATTACTATGATCGAAGATAGAAATAGTGGATATCTGGTTTTACGAATTCCATCTTTTAGGCGTGTTTGCATAGGATGGATATTTTGGACAGGGCAGGGGGAACCCCTCGAGTCAATACTAATGATCGGGTCCGAAATTATAAGAGGAGGGGAAGACACGGGAGAGGTTGGGGCCCAGGGTTCTTGTCCTCTGGTATCTTCAGTCACGGGCCAAACATCCTGGGTCCCAGGGATTGCAGTCACGAGAGGACCAGGTAGTAGGATGGGTGAGGCCGGGTCAACAACCGAGGGAGTCTGGGCTGTGCTATTCAGTGAGGTGCTGCAGTACAGCGGGGAAGACGGGTCGTTGCTGGGCAGAGTTCGGTGTGGGAAGGGCTCAGGGAGAAGGCAGGGCTGCAGCGGCACAGAAAGGGAGGGGAGGACAGGGCGGTTGCAGCTGTGAAGGGTCAGTGAACCGGCGCGCTGCGTCGTGAGACCTTGAATGGGTCGAAGGGTGTCAGTTATGGGTGTCGCCAGGAAAAGGGGTAGAGGAATTGGAAAATCAACCATGATCATCGGGTGTCCAGGGACGGGAGAAGAGGGGTTGACTATGTCGGGGTAAGGGAATTTAGTTTCATCAAATTGGACATGTTAATTAATGTAAATTTTACCTGTGTTAGGATTAAGACAGCGATACCTTTATACCTAGCAGCATATCCTAGAAAAATGCAAGGGGTGGATCTAGGTGCAAGCTTGTGGAGTACGTGGCGTTAGATTTGGAAAACAGAGGCAATGCGAAAACTAGAATAGTCAGGTACCTTATTAAAGAGTTTTTCGTAGGGAGATTGGTTTTGTAGAACTGGTGTGGGAAGTTTATTTATTAGAAAGCAAGCAACACAAGCTACATCATCCCAAAATTTGTAGGGTAAACAAGATTTTTATAATAAGGTACGAGCTGTTTCAATTATGTGCCGATGTTTTCGTTCCGCCACTCCATTTTGTTGTGGAGTGTCGAGACACAAAAGTCGGAAGTGAATGCCATGTTGAGAGCATAGAGTGGTCATGCGTTTGCGATCAAATTCGCGACCACCATCACTTTGAAAAAAATTAATTTTAGTGAAGAATTGGTTCTCAACAAGAGCTTTAAATGTTTCAAAAATTGTAAAAACATCATATTTGTAATGCATGGGGTAAATCCAAGTAAAACGAGTAAAGTCATCAACGAAGGCAACATAATATTTATTGCATGAAGTATATGAAATTGGAGATTGCCATACATCAGAATGAATTAAATGAAGTGGAGTACTAAAGGAATGTAAAACTCCCTGAAAAGGTAAATGATGGGACTTGCCCATACAACATAATTGACATAGTCCAGAGAAACAAGAACAGGGAATGAGTTGACGTTTGCATAGAACATCCATAGTGGGACGACCTAAATGACCAAGCCGACAATGCCAAAGATCACCATTTTGGATTTGCGCAACCAAGAGGAGGATATGGGGCGAGAAGCTATATAGTGGTCCATTACTGCGAACTTGAAGCATTGGGGTCCCCGTAGCCTTGTCCTTTATACAAAAAAAGTTTGAGTCAAATTCAATGCAAGAGTTATTGTCCTGACAAAGACGTTTAATTGATAGAAGATTACGCGTTAGTTGAGGAACAAACATGATATCTTTGAGTTTTAAGGATTTAGTTTGTGTTTTAATGGTAGAGGAACCAATATGCGAGATTGGAAGTAATGCACCATCTCCAACTAAAACACGTCTATGACCAGTATAAGGAAGGGGATTATAAACGATACCTGAGTTAGAAGTCATGTGATTGGAAGCTCCAGAATCCGGGTACCAGCTGTAGTCCTGCGAGTCACCAAGTGTCATAGCAGCCAAGGAAGGAGAAGGATTAGGAAAGGAAGGCTGGTCATAGCGATGAGGGCATGATATAGCACTATGACCGATGTGAGAGCAGATCTGACAGAATTGAGGGGCAGTGCCTAAGATACCGGAAGAGTTGTTGGGTGGGGCCTACAGGTTTCAGGAGGACGCAGGGGGACGGGGGCACCGTTTTGACCGGATGGGTGCTGATAACCTTGTCCCCTAGAACGTCCCCCTCGACCTTTGTTACTGCTGCTGTGATTTCGGCCTTTGTTACCTCGACCACGACCTCCACGACTAGGGTTGGATCCTTGGTTGTTTGTACCTGCAGCCATAGGTGCATGAGTTTGTTCGGGAGGGGTACATCCTTTGTAACGGTTTTGGGCACCCTCTTCGTTGAGAAGAGCAGTCTTAAGTCGCTCAAAGTAAGGAGTTGGAGAGGTATTTTGGGTAAGCGTGCCAAAGGCAGCATACTCGATTAGGAGGCCCGAAAGGGCGTAGTGAACTAGTTCTCTGTTTGATACGGGAGAGTCTATGGCAGCTAAGTCATCCCCCATTGATTTTAATTCAGAAAGATATGTTTCTATTGTTTTGTCATCTTTACTAATGTTAACAATATGGGTTCTGACAAATTCCTTGGCCAGGGAATGATCTCTAAATCATTTGACAAGGGCATCCTACATGGCTTTAGAGGTGGATTGACGGACGATATCATTAATTATAGACCGGGAAAGGGTGGCAGCAATACATGACCGAAGGCTTTGATCTATCCTTATCCAATTTAAATGTTCAAGATTAGGAAAAGTAGATCCATTTGGGTATGTTATAGTGGGGGAGGGGCAAGGGTAAGTTCCATCTATGTATCCCATGAGTTGATGAGCAACAAGAATCATATGAAACTGTTCTCGCCAAGCAGGGTAATCTGTTGTGTTTTCAAGTTTAACAGTTACAATATTTGTGATACTTGAAAGGGGGAGAAGTAGGGGATTATTGTTATAAAAATTAGGGGCCTGAATTTGAGGGGAAGGTAGGACCGAGGCCCCCCCACCACCAAGCATGGAGCCGGGATGGGTGGGCCCCACCGCGCGAGCGATGGCTGTCGAGCCACCAATACTGGTGGTTGGCGCCATCTGGCCATATAACGGGGTGGTGCCGATTGCCGATAGGGGAAACGGGGGAAGGGAAGTAGGGATGCCCGGGCCAAAAAATTGAGAAAATTGTGGCCTCGTTGAGGCTAGCGGAGTATCGAAGATGGCGACACTGGTATCCTCTAGTCCATTGACGAATAGTCCCGAGCTTAGAGATCCGATATGGGGAAGATCGGGTCTAGGCCGAGAAGAGGCAGCCGGTCTTTCAACCGTCTGACCGGTGGCATGAGCGGAGCCGGGATCGGCGGCGAAAGTAGGGTCGGCTGTCATGGGTAGAGAAGAGGAAGAGGGGGGAGGGAAATTATTAGCTGCCATAAATAAAAATTAGTTGCCCGTAATAAAAAATATAGATGACTTACAAACAGAGAATAATAGTGATAAGGTGAAGAGAGAACCGAGAAGAAAAAAAAAAACTTTGAGTCTCTTAACGAGGCTTTGATACCATATGAGAAAACACCAATGCAAGTCATAGTGTGTATATATATGAATAATTAAGGTACAAGAAGGAGGCTCTATATATAGAGCATACAAGCTAGCGAAAAAACAATAGGGCCCTTGGGCTTCTAATAGTACAAGAAGGGTAAAAGAGTCAATGAGAGTAACCCTAATGGTACTTGCCTAATATGGGTCCTCTAATAATATGTGTTAAACTATTATGATATTTAGATGATTTGATCAAAAAATGATATTTAGATGGTAAATGTTTAACCTCCGACATACCTAATAAATTTCCAACGACGAAAACAACAACAACAATATAAGGACTCTCGCGGGTGCAAGGTCTTGGGGGGATTGTACACAGCCTTATCTCTTCAAGGTGTTACCCTAAATGAAGACTTTATCCAAGGGCCCCCAACCTTAAGAAGCAAAAGGCAAACAAAATAATAAAGTAACAAGCGACAAAGTACAAAGCACAAGTACAAAACAACAATAGATCACGAAGGTAACAAGCAACCACAGGAAACATGTAAGCCTAAAGACATTATGAACTAACTTTACTATGCTCTTCTATTCCAAACTGTTATATCAGCTACACATACACGCTAGAAAGAATAGTCAAATTCAAGGAAGAAAAGAAAGGATGAAATGGTTTAGGTTTACTAGCCTCCCTGCCAATGGCAATTCTACACATAAAAATGCAAACACCTTCACTCAAATATACCCATAAAAATATCTTTATCTTTATAAAAATAATATTAAAAAAATAGTGTGATATTTATTATATATATTAAAGTATAAATTACACATACATTGCACTTTAATATCCTCGAGTTTCGTTGAACTTATTTTTAGCATTTAATTTAGTGTTTGAATTTTCAATCCATAAGCAATTTTTAATTAAACTATCTATAATTTTGTGATTAAAAACATAATATCAATAAATGACACCCTATTTTCTAAAAAGTTAATTATTTTTTTCAAATATAATTAAATAATTTTTTTACCTAAATATGAATGGTAGGTGCTAGAGAGTAGTGCTTGTTCATTTTGGTCTCAAGATACCAACTTTTTCCTCCCTTTTCTTTCTTTTTTTTTTCTTTTCAATCTGGGGTTCAAAAAAAAAATATTTAATATTGTCATTTATAACAATATGAAACCAATTATGGCTTTCACGCATCAAGTTTAAGTCTTTGAAAAAGTTGATCCATTGACATGGTATTAGAGATTTGACGATCATGATGTCAAAGATTTAAATCTCAATAGCCCACACTTTTAATATTACATAATTTAAGTATACGGTATGAAGGGAGCCGATGCAATATCCATACTTCAAGCCTTATCAACTTAAATTTTTGGGACAGTTAGTTCATCAATATCATTGATTTGTGTTTGATTCATTTAATCATACACAAACATTGAATAATCTTTGCACATGTAGAACATTAAATATTAATATAATGTTATTCGGCTTGATATGTGAATGGCATACAGATTCAAATTATACTATATGTTATTATGAAATTATAGTCATTTTCAATGCGTTGAACTGGGATTTGAATTATTGATCTCTTGGTTAATAAGGCTCTAATACTAGAAAATAAAACCAACAACAAAAAACTAAAAAATATTAGATAAAGATTCATAAATAATTTTATACTCCGACAAAACTAAATTATAGACCCAGCATTATTAGCCATCAAATTAAGAACATACTCAAACTAAGATGACAATGCTCATAGACCAAAGAGAAAAGGCACTATGGACCACATTTACATAGTACAAAATTATTTTTAAATCTTCATCTAGCAATTTAAAATTTTTATAAAATATGATTATTTGACATTATATTGAAGTCTTATTAACCAAAAGATCAACAGTGAATACCAATAACTCTTGCTTTTACTATTGAGGTGAGGATATATATTATCTACACTTTGAAAATAATAAACATTTATACAATGAGACATGTTAAAGTATAAAATTTTTATTGAACATTAACTTTGATAACTTAAAAGCCTTTTTGATATATTTTTCTATTTACAAATTTAATTTTTGAGAAAAACCCAATTTTTTTCTTATTTGGATTTTGATACAGTTTTTTTTTATTGAAAATAACACGAGGAAAAAATATTTTTTAAATGTAAATTTTGGTTTACTAAATTTAAAAATTCAAATAAAAACCTATATAAATTAAGAAAGTATAATATTACCCTAAAAAAGGACTATGAATGGTTGAAGATGGAGGAAAATGAACTTTAAAACCTAAAAACTCATATTTTAAATGGGTAAACTAAGTAGCAACAACAACAACAATAACTGTTTAGAACTCCATATATGAGTCTAATGTGAATCCTATATAGGAGTTGTGAGAGTGAAGAGACCAACATATAAGATTTGTGGATTACGCCATCTAATGCCAATTAGTTTTAGGATGGAACGTCACTTTGGTTTATATATAGATCTCTTGTGTACCAACTCTGCAGGTTTGGGCCTAAGGACTCGATGAAATTTAGCAATAACTACCTAGTGCCTCAACGAAGCTCTCACCAAGGCAAGGATGGAAGGAAGGTACCCTACAAGGTGCTACTATAAAATGAGCGTGTTTTTGAAAGCCGCTCAGCCCTCAACAGAAAAGAAGGAACAATATTTATAAATATTCAAGCCAAATAAAGTAATAACAAACATGCAAGCAATAGTAAAGCAATAACAATAACATAGATGCAAGGTTAGGGCCTCATTTGGTTGCCAAAAGAATTGAATTCCTACAGAAAGTCGTACTTCTCAAGAATACACTTCTCTTGTATACTTCCTAGGAAGTAATATAAAAGTGTTTGGTTGCCTATATGGGAAATAGAACTTCCTGTGAATTCAATTCATATATTTTGTTAGGTTAACACAATTCTTTCTAAGAAATACAATTATAATTATTATTATGCCCATGACCAATCTTCTAACATCATTGAAAGAGGGAGTAACGGGTAAACATATCATAATCACAAATTAGAAGGGGTAGAATTCAGGAACTTCGAGAAATCCAGCCTGCTCCTCCTCTTCTCCCGTGGACTGAAAATGATAAAACCCAATCAATACAGCCTCATGCTCAGACCTCGCATCATGAGAACGAAGCTCGAGACATCGCCAGTGATTATGATTCAGAGTCCTCTGGGCCTGAATTTCCACCAGGTTTTGAGCCCCATGCCCTAGACAGGGCGAAGCCACTCATGGAGGGACCTAGCTTTGTTAGAAGGAGTAAAGGAAAAGGTTTGACGACAAAAAGGAGAGGAGAGCTTTGAAGCGCAAGAATAAGGAGCAAGAGAAAAGGGAGCACCAAGAGTTCTTAAATGATATGTCGCCCAGAAATAGCGCGCAGAAATTGAGTAAGACCGAGGAAGAGGAATATGGCGAAGCGGAGTGGTAGCATGCATGAGGCCGAGTAGATCCTTGAGGCTAAGCGAGTAATTAAGATGGGAAAGAGGCTAGGTCTGAACTTCGATGGCTTTGACCCGCCTACGGTGAGAGCCATACTTGATGAAAGGATAACCTGACTACCTTTTATCCTGTTTCAATTGCCCTGAGATCCGGATCAGTCTTAGTGGTTAGTTAGGTTCCTCCTGTTATGTCGATTGTTGTTTGTAGTCTTGTTTGATCCTGTTCTTGTTTCTCTGTGGCCTGTTTGTAACAGGTTTTTTAAGGGCTCGCTAGCTCAAGCACCTAAATTATATCGCGACCTGGTCGCTAATTATAAAAAAAAAAAAGGGGGTATAATTGTCATATGAATCAAAAATTATAAAGGGAGTAGGACTTACCTAGAGAGGCTAGATAAGTTACTTTTCCTAGTTTGAAACAGCTAGAACTTACTTAGGAATTTCACCTTCCCATATCTCACATCCCACCAACTTCCCACGTATCAAAGAAGACCTAAAAAATGATACTTTTCTCATCTACTTTCCGAATACTAAACGGGGCCTTAGTGTAGTTTGAATAGAAATAAGAAACGTTGAAGATGGGTGTGGGCCCCATAACCCACTAGTAAAGCAAGGTGTGGCTTATAGTTATCGTCTCTTACCCCCTATTTGGCAACGGGGTAAAGGGGGATAAATTTCTACCACTGTTTGGCAAAATTATTCGAGGGGTAAAAGGGGGTAATGGGGGGTAATTTTTTACCTCCCTTTACCCCCCAGTACCCTCTTTACCCCCAATTTCTTTAACCTCCAAATTGGGGGGTAAAGGGAGGTAAAGGTAATTTTTAAAAAAATTTAACATTTTTACCCTTATTTTAACTATAACTCTCTTTACCCTTACCCCTTTACCAATTTCCAAATAAGGGTAACTCATTTACCCCTCTTTACCCTTACCCCTCTTAATTTGACATATCCAAATAAGGGTAGAATATTACCTTACCTTCCCCCCCTTTACCCCTCTCTATCCCTCTTTACCCTTACCCTCGTTTACCCCTCTTTACCCTCCTTTACCCTGTTGCTAAACAAAGTATTTGAGTCACATTATTATTATTATTTCCCCCATGACCTAAAAAATAAAAAAATAAAATAAAATAATTAAACACATGCTTTTGAAAAATATTATTATTTGTTATAATTATGAGTAGCCGACCATCATCTACGAGCGCCACGTGTCCACCCCCAAATTCAGGCATCCTTTTTCTCTATTCTCTTTCTTTCAATTTTGAATTGTCCTTCCCTTTAAAAAAAAATAAAAAATAAAATTATAACTATCATTAAAAAAATTATCATTTAAATATTTGTAATAGTTTAGCGTCATATAAAGTAGAGTTGGCAAAATATGTGACTCAACTCATTTTGATATGTTTTTTGATCCGACTCTAACCCGAAAAGTTTAAAATTTATTGAAATCTAAACCTGAAAATAAACTGACCTAGATTTGATCCGACCTGAGCTAACCCAAAACTCAAAATGACCGGGCTCGTGATGACCCGAGACCTAAACTAGACCCCCCGTGTATCCCTAAATGATTCAAATAGAAAATTAGTTTATCATATAATCTAAATAAAATGCTAGGTATAATCATTTTATTTTGTAATTTTAGTTATAATTTTTAAGGTTGAATAAATATATTATCTAAATAATCTCCTGATGGATCAACTTGAAATTCGACCTGACCCAATGATACCCAATCTAAGGTTAAACTGACTCGAGGTTGACCCAACCTGAGACTGACTCGACCCAAGGTTGATCTAAACCTCAGGATGACCTAACCCAACTCTAACCCAACCCAAGATAGATCCAATATAACATTAGTCCGATCTGAACCTGGCCCGACCCAATCGAATTGCCAGGTATAATATAAAGTACTTACTAGTCTTATATATTGATTTCTTCTTTCTTATAATTTTTATATGAAATTTTTACTAGATTTATATATAAAGCGTTAAACAATTCATAATGGTTGCACAGAGGTTCGGGCCCCCACTTAAAAAAAGTACTTTGATTAAAAAGGATAATGTTAATGAATTTATAGTATTATTATCATGAATAAAATGGGTCTCTATTGAATTTATTTACTTTATTATTTTCTAATATTTGTAAGTTTTTTTTAAATTGGCCCCTTGTTTTTGTTTGCCAATAATTGGTTCATTGTTTTTGTTTTGTTTTAAAAAGCTGTATCTTATTTTATGACCAAATTAATCTCTGTTTAAATTCTGATGAATAATACTATGTAAAAAATTAAATAATAAAAGACCAATTTGATTAGGAAAAAGTATAGAGTTATTTACACAAATTATCGTTATACTTTATCCATTGTATCAATTTAATTCTATAGTAAAAATTAAAGTTAAATTAACGATGTAATTTTTAACGATTTGGTTATGTAAAATGCAAATGACCCAATATAAACTCATCCGTTAACTCAATTTAAACTCACCTATCATCACCCCAGTATTAAAAGTTTTATCACCAACTCAATGTTAATTTTACTCTAGAGACTAAATGGGCATAATTAAAAGTTCAAAAACTAAATTGATATAATAGGTAAAGTACAGAAACATATTACATTAATAAACTGAAAACATAAAAAGCTAATTTAAATTTTTTAAAAATGAAAAATATTAAATAAACTTATAAATATTAGATAAATAAATCAATAGTCTTTCTTTTAGAAAGAAGCTAGTAGAAAAAAGTGCAAATGGCAGACCGTTTCTTGTGGTTGACTAAGTTATTTGCCCCTCCTCTTTCTTAATTAATAAGAAAATTACTATTTACTATTTTTTCTATAATGTGACACATATAGTATTATATTATCTGGGTAAACAAATACCGATTTGGATCAGTCTACTTAACGGCACTGGACATTTTGATCAAGAATTGAACTGTATCGACTATATACAAGTCTGGCCTCTAGTACTAATATATGAGCCTAAACAGTCTCCGATCTTGCTACTCGAAAAATCTGAAGATTGGATCAAAAGCCAATTTAAACCAATTTTTAAATTGAAAATTTTAGATATATAATGTTAATATATAAGTAAAAGTATGATATATGTACTAAAAAGATTAATGTACAACTATCCTTAAAATTGTATAAATTATGCATATTATGTCATTATTATTATTTTTTAATTCTTATAATAACACTTGCTAAATGGAAAGCGTTCTAAAATAGTCAAATTCTAGTCCAATCTAGTCGGGTTCTATCTTGGACTGATGTTCAATCTTGTTATCCAGGTTTGGAACAAACTCATAAAATGTCGGGTTTGACATGCCAACATCTTGTTTGACTAATGGCTTATCGACCATCGAGACTTCGAAATCAAGAATAGCTAAGTTAAGCTCATTCCTAACTCGAGGAGCTTAGAATTTGAACTTGAAGTGTCGTAGCTTGCGCGTCAATTAACCCCGTTGGAAAATATGGGCCAATGAGCAACCAAAACTCTCAAATTCGAGGCACCCAGAGTAACTTGAGATGGGGGTAAATAAAACTTAAACAACACAAGACAAAGCTAAACTCAATAAACCTCTTTTCTTTCTTCCTTTCTCAAAATTGAATCCCCGGGGGGGGGGGGGGGGGGGGGGGGGGGGGGTTGTTGTTGGAATATTAGGGTAGTGTGCTTCAATTTTGTATTTTGCTTCTATCTCACATAGAAAGAGTGAATGAAAGACTAGATTATATATTCCCTTTTCCTTGTACGTGTTTTAACCGCGTATTTGCCCACTTCTTTTCAATAACCGTTTTTGATTGATTGTGTCTGGATTTTCAGCTCTTCCATATTTGCCATTTTCCTAATCATAGATGGATTTCTTGCCCACAATCCTTAACCGATTCTTACTTGCATGTTCAGTATTTTTGCTTATAAATACCGTGCTTTGGGGGCATTGTTTGAAAGACAAAATACAACGCAGAAATTATTCCTCTTCTTCTCTATGAAATTCTCTTTGTTCTTACTCTAATTACTGAGCAAGTTGGGACGTACTCTAACCCATCACCTGTGAGTACACTCCTGTGTTGGGTGCCATGTCAATCTTGGGAGTCGGAGTACCTGACAATCCTGTTTGTATCGTAGAGGGCATAAACGATTTAGAGCAGTGGTGAACTCCACAGTGCGGCGGCTTCCTTCGGTTCAATCTTTCCTCTCTGAATCTTTCAAATTCAGTTGTTTAATTATTTTGTCTCAAGTCAAGTTGGTGTAGTAAGAGGTTTATTGAGTTCAACTTTGTCTTTGTGTCGTTTAAGTTTTATTTACTTCCATCTCGAGTTAGTCTGGATGTCTCAAATTTGATAATTTAGTTGCTCATTTGCCCATATTTTTCCACAAACCTAAGTATTGCTAGACTCGAACTCCATGAGCTTAACTAAACAACGTAGCTCACACTTGAAATGAATGAGCCTTTCAAGCTGAATAATAAGCCAACCCTAGACAATTTTCCATTGAACTAGAACGATTATGAGGGCTCGAACTATGTCTTACATTCAAGTCTAGGAATGAGTGCCCATTGAACAAAGCTAAAACCCTTCTATGTTCTTTTGTGAGGACCAGGAAAGATCTTAATAGATCTTTCTAACAAAGGAGAAACCTAAAATATTTTAGGTTAAAAATAGGAGCAACGAAGTTGAAACACAAGCTGCTAGAGATGACAATGGGGCGAGTAAAACCCGTTATGAGTACCCACCTCAAGGTACAAGTGAGGCTAGCAGCAGGCATGGATTGGGTACACGTGGCCATACCCGCCACGAGTATGGGGCAGCTATTGGGTACAATGTTATCCCCTCCCCGCCCTGTCCCGCTTCATACCTGCTTCGTTTTGTATCTAATTAACTTTGAAATTAAAAAAAGGTACTTTACCTAAAAATAGTATTAAATAATTAATATGAGCGGATATGGATAATCGTTTGGTATCCATATTAGGGCAAGTATTAAAAACCCGTCAGATCCCGGCAATATTTACCTGTCAATATGGGTATGAGTATCTAGTTAGATACCTTAGACACGTGGTGGTAATAGAACGAGTATGAATATAGATTTGGATAGAGGGTACAAATATGAAAGAGGCATCCTATATCTGTCTTATCCCATTACCATTCCTACCGAGTTCGGGAAGTAATAATTGCTCACTTCAGGGATCCACACCATAAGGGCCTATAATTAAAGCCTGCTTTTCAAAGGCCCACCCTCACTTAATGCATGTAATTAGGTATTCCTACTGTCAAGTCTCAACAGCAAAATATGTAATAGAAACATAAAAATAATTTTTTATTTTTTAGTTTTTAGTTTTTATTTTTTATTTTTTCTACTTTCCATTTAAAAATATGTATTTTAGGGATAGTTTTTCAAGATATTTCCTATCATTTATAGGCATAAACATTACCTATAAATTCAATAATCTGATCCAAACCAAATCCAAATAATTACAGTAATCAATTTGAAAATAATTAGTTCAAGTAAATCCGATCTATAACATTTCAATCTCAGTTCGAGTGGGGATTTTCTTGGTTAACTCTGATATCAAACATTATCTATATAAATGTATGAATGAATTATCAAATAGATGTAGCAACGAAATCTTAAAATACAAACTATCATCAAACCCACGAAAAGAGCAATTAATTGTTGAGATAGAATACAAAAAACATGCAGTACTTAGGGTTGGCAATATGGCGGGTAAAACCCGTTACCCGAGCGTACCTACTCTGTTTGGGGTGGATATAAGTATAAGTGAGGAGGGTAGCAGGTACGGGTTGGGTGTACTCGCCCCGTACCTGCCGGGGGTATGGGGCAGGTATGGGTATAGTGATGTACCCGCCCGCCCTGCTTTATACCCACCATACCCGCTTCCTTTTATCTAATTAACTTTTAAATTGAGAAATACATTCTTAAATTTAATTACCAAAATTATTTATCAATTCTGTTATAAATACAGGCAGATATAGATAATTATTTTGTACCCACATTAAGATAGATACAAGGTGGGTAATGGATACCCACAAGTAATGGGGCAGGTATGAGTATAGATTTGTACCCGCCTAAGTACGCATTTTACATCCGTAGCAGGTAATGGGGCGGGTATGGGTATGAAATTTAGGTGGCGAGTACGGGTATGAAGGAAGCACCTGCCGTATCCACCCCGTCCTGTTGCCATCCCTCGCAGTACCCATGTTTTCCAAATGAAAGCATGTGTGAAAATTTTCAAAAACTATTTTCCAACTTTTTTAAAAAAATATATAAAATTAAAAAACTACTTTCCAACTTTTGCGATCGAAAAGTTAGTGGCCTAAACAACATTCGAAGGCCATAGATGGAAAACTTCAGCAATCAACATCGACACAATCTGGCATATTGAGTACTTGCTTCCCACAAAACGGTCCACATAGAACAGTATGAACCCTTTTTTCAGTTTTGTATAATCTAACCGTGGCTTCACGCGCCTAAATCATCTCAAACATGTCTTCCTAGTCTTATAAAACGTCATGTTTTACTTGGAACATATTCTGTCTTTTAATACGCACTTTTGCAAGAGCACTTGCGTACAAGTGAGGCTTCCATTGGAGTACTTTTGTCTGAAAATTATTAGTCTGTTAAAAACTAAGCTAATGTTGTTAGTATAATAGTTTATTTCCCAAACAAGAAATCTTCGGTTTAAAGCTCATCATCCCCCTCCCCCTCTCCAACGGTTAGTTTCCCTCTTCAGAAAAAGTTGTACTCTCCTCACTAACGTTAAAAAAGTAGTTGTCAGAAAATTTAATTTTTACTTCTGCTATATTTTGAAGCAGCACTATTTTATTACTCATGGTCCTATTTAAAACTTTGCTTTCCATATCAAATATCCTCTAATCATGAAAAAATTAACTTTTTTTTCGGAAAAACACACTTAACAAACAAACAAAGTCAAATAGACAATTATTTAGTTGACAGGATATACAACAACCTAGTGCCTCGTAGACACTCCGCCAAGGCAGGGTTTGGGAGGTTATTTCTCAAGAGTCCCCACCCTTAAGTTGACAGGATATTACTAATTACGAAATATGCAATAAAATAGGCTCTGCCAAAACTGACTAGGACCATATCTTAGCCTCTTAAGGAAACTATTTTCACACACACATCATGCTACAAAATCCACGTCACAAATATTATACAATGTCAAGAAAATGTACCAAATCTGACAAAATCAGATCAGAGATACTAATCATATAAAATAAGCTAAGATATTATAATGAAAATGATACATGAAGTCAACTCTAAGACTCTCACCTGAGCCAGCAATCTGATCCTGTACACATAGGAGTTCCCACATAACTGTGGCTTTTTGAATAAATTGGCCGTTGGAGCCTCAGGGAGACAATTTAATAAGATAATGTCACGAGCTGAGCATAGATCATCCGTGCGATGTCCAAGCCCCCTAAGGCTAAAGCCGGCCAACCTACTCCAGGAGGTTAAAAAGTGCAGCAATATAGCCCTAAAAGAGATGAAATACACAGTGCATCAAGAAATGTACCTGCATATACATATGCACATTAGTACCAAACATGCTACAGAGATCCCATGCCTATTACTGCTTTATACTTTCTAAATGCTTGCCGTTGTTTATTTGTTCTTATGCTCTTATACTATTACGCTTAAATGCTTTTATTGCTTTTCACTTTTATGCTTTTCAGGTTGGGGATCCTCGGGAACCCTGAAGGGGTAAGGCTGCGTACACCACATTTCCCCCAAATCCTGCACATGCGAGAGCCCTTGAAGCATTGAGTTTGTTGTTGTTGCTATAGGCTACGGAGATCCCGTACGGAATATGGCTGCTTATTGAGCACCATGGATAATGTCGGCCCATGACAATAAGCTGAACTGCTGCAGAGTACATCCCATTGCAAAATCACACTGTGCACAAGGGAATTTTAGGTGGAACAAAAATAATCTGAGAACTTGATAATTTAGCATTAATCTGCTTAGACCTGGGTATGGGAGTTGGATACGCTTAATGCTTTCATAGGTTAGACTCGCTATTTGCTAAGATATTTTTCCTATATTTTTAGTTTAATCTGAAGCGTCCACATCAAAATACACTAGAGTACCCAGGTCAAATAAGTTACTAATATCAGCAGGCTTGCAGATAGTAATTAATGATCATCAATTGAACTCAAGACAAGAAAGGAACAGAAAGTAACAAGAACTCAACAGAAATTCATCTCATATTGTGCCACTTCAATAAAGTTTGAGCTGTGAAGTGAACACAGGAACACAGATCTTTTGGCACGTCATGAATCGTCAATAAACATTAGTTCATCGATACTCGATCTCCATTTGAGCATGACCAAGGACAATAGAATAGATGCTTGCAACAATGAACCTGAATCTAAGAAAACAAATTTGAGGTTCCCACCTTTGTTCTTCAGGAGTCATTCAATTTTAGTGGACCCTCAAACAAATTATTTGAACAGTATCTAATACGCCTTTAAATTTGTGAACACAAACTCCTTGTTTAGTATAGATGGAGTCAGATGAACATGTTTTCCCTTTATCCATACTGAATCTAAAATTGAATTCCTTTTTCTTTTATCATTCTTTCTACCGCATTTTTCCTTTCCAGAAAACAGCCATCCCACAGGGTAACACTTTGCAGGAGTAAGATTGTGAACATCTTACCCTCCCAAAAGCCTGCTTTAGCGGGAGTCTCTTTCAAGCACTGGGTTTGTTGTTGTTGTAGTAGTAAGATGAACATGTTAACGATATTTTGTCAGTTATAGCCAAATTGAACCAATTTTTTAGCTACTGTCAGTAAAATGGTTTCCATGGAAATAAATAATAATTGTAGTCACGAAAAGACACCAAAGGCTATATACAGAGAATATACACACAAAAAGACACCAAGGGCTATATACAGAGAATATACAATATCACTCTTTACAATGACACGGTGCATCTTACAAAATGATGAATAGCAGAAGCAAAACAGGATTATAAATAGTTGGACAATAACATGATTAATAAATGTTTTATCAAGGTGGTCAACATGACAATGTACTAAGCAATGCCAATAACACCCAACGTATCACCCTTGGATAAAACAGAATAACAATGATGGCGAGCAGCTGGCTAACCTAAAATACTTGTATGAAGTGCAGTCAAATTGGAGCAAGTCATAAGCTGCATGAGAATTGCCACAAGACGGAATTCTCCATAGATTAAAAATGAAGATCAAACAAAATTCCAGAGAGGGAGCCGAACAACTATGCCTCAAACAACCGAAAAATGTCATTTCATGCGAGAAAATTCTTCAAAAAGATACTGTAAACTCATTGAGACATGTATAAAACCTCAAAGCATCCTTCGACATTGGGTGATAGATACAAACGTCATCAATAACATTAAGAGCCTTTTGCTATCCCTTGTTCATCAGCAACTTTGGCAGTCTCACGTCCACTAATGAAAGTACCAACTGACCTGAACCAACGCATAAGATTACGATGATCCTTCACATAAAGCCATGCCTGGAGAAATGGGAAGAGGCTCTCGTTTATGCCTCGATCTTCAATGTAGTTATGAAGGGCATCTCTCATATTCTCGTCAAGATCTCTGTCAAACCAAAGAACAATCCAGAGAGAAAATGCAATCAGAGGACATAGATCACTTCACAAGGTGAAGAAATGCTGCTAATTAACACAATCAACAATTGAAGATCACTCCAGTAACTAGAAACACTCAGTTCAAATAAGGACGAAATTCCATATTTATCAAGAAAAGTCTTTCCAGGACTAAGTATGAGAAACCTAAAAATTCCACAACATCATCAGTCAAAAATACTACAATGCTCTTCTCAGTAATTATGAATAATGTATTCTACCAAGGAACACGCTTCGGGCTTGTTTGGCTAACCTTTTTTTACGGAAAACAGTGTTTTCTTTCGGGAAAAGAACACTTTTCCTCAATTTAATTTCTTCATCTGATACCTAAATCCTAACTTTAGCTTTCTCAAATTTATTCCCAATTTTAGAGACCGCCAAGCCCTAATTTCTCCTATTAGAGGTAACTGAGATAGGTCTGTATCTGCCTTAAGCCCTTCTGCATCTTCATCCCAAATCCAAATGCTAGCCACATAAATCAAGCGCTGGCCACCTTCAACTTTCCAGAACTGTACTTTTCCTTAAAGAAGTCTGGATTTCAATGTTTTTGCTTTTTTTCAAAATGGGCTTCCCAATCTTGGTAATATGCGGTTCATGAAGATTGTTAGTACACCGAGTAATGCTGAATGCTTCATGAGAAATGAAGGCTGAAGTTCTCCAAAACTGAAATCAATTTGAGAATTTTGTGAGAAAAGTAAGTTAGGATTTGGAATTGGGATAAAGAAATTAAATAGAAGGAGAATTGAGAAAGATAGAAAAGTTGGAGAAGGAAAGAAAGACGGGAGCAAAGCCCAAATGATGGAGGAAGGGCGGAAACACCATAAAATCCCTATTGCCAGCATGCGCTTTCTGTTTTACCTTTTTTATCTTTAATGCCAAGTAAGATTAAACACTAGTCGTTTTGGAACTAATTTTATCCCGAAGTAATTCTTTGAGATACTACTTTGAACAAAAGGAAGTATAAGGGACTAATTTGAACGAACTTATATAACATAAGGAACTATGAGAGTAGAAAACTATTTATTCCATCCGACATGCATGTAACGCTTCCACCGAACAAGCAACAAATGCCAAATTTATGAATACAGTCTACATGTCCATCATCCAATGCTGTCTCTCTAGTGGAATCAATATATACTCACAACTGCAGAAACAAACATCATGGATGTTGTGTAACAGATTGTCAACTTGCAGGGAGTTCTTAGGAAACACAAATTGCATTTAAAGGATGTTATCAAAACCATTTGACTCGAAAATAATTAGTGATAATTTGAACACCCTTTTAATGGTTTGAAACATATCATCACAAGTTTAAGTGTTTTCAGACACATGTAAAATGATAAATTATCTTTTGTTGGACATTTGAGTACAATATCTCTTATTAACGGCCAATCAAATATTGGCCAGGTGAAAATCTGTTAGTAGCAGCTATATCAGATCATTGTATGCATTCTAATCTTAACAAACTTCATAACAAAACCTAATAAAAATATAACTTAAAACACATTTCTAAAATCATTAATCCCATCTTTTGTGCTGCATCAATTTCAAGATTGCATTGAATCACAACAAGTTCAATTGCCTACAAATAAAGATGATGCGCATCTTGAAGATTTAATTGATTTCATAATTCTATAAGAGTTTTTTAATACTTTTTCCCAATGGCAAAAGCTTTGCACTATAACAAGGAGCCACAAACACAAACCAGCACATGCTATACTTTCCTTCTCCTATGTTTGTTCAATACTCTAGATCGAGTTTTTTAGAACAAAGGGAAACGATTCAACAGGCAACAAAAGATTTAATCATTATAGAAGCTCGATATTTTGACTTGTATCTTTTAGATTTGGTTATATAATTTGTTAGGATTATAATAAAATCCTTTAATCTCTTTACTTTATTCAATAGGATATGTTAATCATTTTTTTTAGTTAATAAAATAATTTAGTTATCTTTATTTTAGGGAAATAGTTTCCTAATCAATTTTGTATATATCTACTCAATTATCTAATATTATCTTAAGGATTAGTTCTTTCCTATAAATATAGCTTTTTAATTCGTAAATTTTAGTTTTGAGAAATGTTGTTGAGTTTCGTTTTTAGCTAGTAAGTTTTGCTACATTTCTCAAAATAAGACTCCCATACCCCAACCTTCTTCTCCCTCGGTCAATCAGCTTGCCAAACAGCATCATAGTAGTTACCTGCATCGTTCCCTACTCCCACCTAGCACTATCCTCCACCACCCCTTCCCCTGATTCTCCCCACTCAAGGACCCCAACCCAACTTCTTTCCCCTTAGGCTTGAATACAGTTCTACCAGTATTTCCAGAAAGTTCATCCCCATCTTCAACAAAATTGGATCCTCGATGACAAGGATAGGACCCCCCCCCCCCCCAAAAAAAAAAAAGGTTTCCGGTCAACCTTCGTCTTTTTCTCAACTCGGTCTTCTCTTTGGATGGACATGGACCCATCTCTTCTTTTCTTTTTCGATTTAAAAAAGAGATATATTAAGCGAGAAAGAAGAACTGTCTTTCCTTTACATCCAAGTTCTTTTCATTTGTTACGAGCCACCAGTATGGGTACCGATATGAAACTCTCAATCACCACTTGAATATTCGTGGATTTTGAGTAATTTGGGCATTCATATATGTTATGACTATCAAGACCACAAATAGCACACACCCCACAAAGCCCCCCATAAGTAACTGGCTAAACCTACACTTTCCCTACTAACTGAACCGACACTCTACCAGGAAGGGTCCTATTGATATTCATGTGAATGCAAGCCCGAGAAAACTTACTCTTGCTCCGTGTAATGGTAGAATCAGCAAGCTGTAAGAGAATACCTATTGGTCTGAAGATGAGTCCCAGGGCGTCAAAGTCCCAGAATTCCAAAGGAAGTCCATGAATCTTGGTCAAACAACGGGGTCCAAGGTTTGAGAATGAAGTTGAGGCCTTGGATGAACCAAGGCCTGCCTTCCCACACAAAATTGTTATCAAATTTAGAAATTTGATTAAAACCCAGCCATTTTCCCAATCAATAAAGTCTACATACCCTCTACTCACATCCCTATCCACTCTTATGTTGGATCTTATCATGGCCAAATGAGACGCCGTCCCCCAAACCTTCTTTTTTCCTCTTAGCTGACATGCATCAATATTAGCCAAGTTTCATCTTTACTCATAATATCTATATTAGCTGTCCACAGCCAAAACTACATGACTAAGCGCAAACTATTCACACAACTAGGTCCTTCAAACACAACCACTATCTTCCAACCCCCCCCCCCCCCCCCAAAATTTTTTTTCTCTTTTTCTCTTCCTGTCCTGTCCTGGCCAGAGAACACAGTATACATTCATGAGAACCAAACGGGTACCAATATACCAATTTTGTTAATGACTACACCAACCCCACAACACACCCCTTAAAATAGTGGAACTCTAAAGAAGTTGATAGATTGGAGTCATTAAAAGGACACGAAAAGGGAGATCTTAATTGGAGGGGTAGCACTTACCAAACAAAAGAAACATAGATCCCTTGAACAAGCTAAAGATGACACTACAACCCAGAAGCTCTAACAAATTGGAAAGTGAGTTTTGTGCACCTGAAAATTTTCTGCTCTCTCTATAAGATTAGAAGGATAAAAAGAGCTACATTGAACGCTCATTCATGAAAAAAGTTTGCATGAGACACTAGCATCCTCCTTGTCTATTAGATACGCTGAGCAAAGATCAATTATATCTACTGTCCACAATTACTCCTGGTCACAGAGGTTTTTCATCAGACATATCAGATACCCAATGCGAAGCATCCTACTCCAAGTAAGGCATTCTCTTCACCACCAATATCAACTGTTGGCTTATGTTGTTTCTTGCTTCATATCGGGCCATGTTGACTAACACAAGTTTTTTACTGGTCCAAAGAGAGAATAATGATTAATGGGATATGCATCTTCCGGCCTCATAGTCAAAGGTTGACACAGCAAGAAATTACTAGTATTTTCATAAACTTAGTGACACTCCTCCGATACCTACCCAGGCACTTCACATTGAAATATGGTTGACCTCCATTCTCCCTTCAAGAACATAGACCTATGCGCCATCACTCTAATATTGATACCACTCTAATTTTGCATCTCTAGTTTCCCATCTCATGTTTCTATTTATAAGTACCAACTTTACCATACACTTTTTACCCAAACCAATAACCTCAGAAGAAATGTTAATATTATCCCTCTTCCCGACATCTCAAACATGAAAGCAATTGCTCACTTTAACCATGACCAAACCCATATTCCAGAGTTATCCACAATAAAGATATATCTTCCACTCTTAAGTAGTCATAATAATATAGTATGAGGACAACATAAAATATGGGATTCCTAGGAATATTTGGGCAAAGAGAATATAAATATTTTTGTAATTTTTATATTCTCTAGATATTAATTTATTTTAGGATTTATTATATTTAAAAAGTCTTCATGTTTTGAGATTTGGAATATTTTAGAAAATCTCCATATTCTAAGAAGTTTTCATACTTTCAAATTTTACTATTTGGCAAATTTCCATACTTTTGAGATTTTGGTTAGTTTCCATATTTTAGATTATTTAGTTTCCTAATTTCTACTCTAGAAATGCCTATTTAAGCTAATGTAATTTCTCATTAATGAGAGAGGAATATACAATTGAGTTAAATGTTATCTTCCTAAACTCCCTCTCTCCCATTCTCATGATTCTCCCTACTCTTCTCCCCTCCCTCTAAGTCTTTTCTCACTAATTTTCTCTTTCTTTCTCTCTTCTCTCTTCTCCCTCTCCCTTTCCCTTGTCCTACACCACATAACATCCCCCCCCCCCCCCCCCCTCTTCTCAAACATAGACAGGCCATCCCAAGAAAAAAATGAAAGATATCCCTTCGTTGATACACCACTAAAAGAGGAACCCAAGATAGGAAATAGGTCACAGATTAATCAAGTCGCTTAAATGATACATGCCAAAGTATCCATTATCCTAGCAATCTTTGTCATCAATTTAACACACATTACACAAAGCCACAACTATGTTTCACATTCAGGTTACCAACAGGTAATTTACTGTAAACCATTAGGATATCTGAAATAAAATAGTTAAGTCATCGGAAAAGGTACTAACTCGAAAACAGGCCCAGAGTACTTCTTGGGAACAATAAGAAAACCTGAATTTTGCGCCTTTGGTCTCATAGCAACAGAATGGATTCCAAGTGCATCAGGATACAACCCACACAGAAAATGCAAGGACTCCTCCTTCCCGGGCTTCGATACATCAACATGAACAAACAGTTGATTAATTCCATCATCTTCCTCATCACCACCACCAGGAATTATATTCACCAATCGCATTACAGAAATGCTTATCTCCTCATTTCCATATGTGCGTTTAAGGACTGGGCCACTGGAGTCCAAAGCTCCTTTAACAATGGCGAACCCTGACGGAGGATTCACCTTCTGCAAACACGTAGAATTACAAATTACTAAATTAGTGTCTGATTATAGAGAGAATTAAGTCCAAATTAGAGCTAGAAAATTTGACATGACATCATAACACAACATGAAGATAATGGGGTTGAGTCGGGGTTTTTGAAGCCAAGTTGAATTTGGGCTGACTCTTTTAACTCATTCAAGTAATTGGATTGAATTTGGATTTGACATGTATAACTCATTTTCAACACGCTTGATCCGTTTATGTATTTATGTTAGGTATCTGAGTAGAATATATATTTTTGGTAGATTATGCCACATAAGATAATGTGAACAATATTTAGTAATATTAATTTGATAGTTTCTTTTAACAACTATAAATATGTCATATATTTATTACTAGTATCAATCATGAGGTGTATTATTAACAATTTTTGTAAGTCGATAGATTAGCATTTATTTACAAAAATCACCAACATAGTTAAATGGGTAACCAGATTACCCGTTTAATAACTAAATTGTATAAAGATTAAGAGCTCCTATCCGTTTAATAAACGGGTCGGATTCGGGTTTACTCCGCTCCATTTCTAAGACCCTCTTGCATGATGATCCAACAACCAAATACTCCAATTGGCTCAATCAAATCAATCAAACACTCACGATTGTATCCAATGAGGAATTTGTATTGCTATAGTAGTATTTGAGTAATTACAAGTATAGGCATATGCAAGTATGTATATAGTAAAGGATAAAGGAAGAAGAAGATTCGGAGAGTGAGTAGAGCAGAGAGAGATATATAGAGTCTCAATCAAGTAAAATCATACCCTAACCTAACTCAGGGACCCTTATCTTTACATTAATGCATAATTGGTCCCTAATTACATCATAATTGTCCCTATCCTTGAGTCTCGTGCTGACATGGCAGCTGCGTCGGCGCTGACGTGTCCTGAGCTGACGTGTTAGGTGCTGTATTTGTATCACAACCCTATTCCAAATTACGATGTCGGATTAGGGTTTAGTTAAAACCTAGCAAGTAAGCCAGCACTGGAGCGGGAAGACGGTGATCTGACGACGTCGTTTTGGAGAACGAAAACCTAGAGAGAGAGAGAGAGAGAGAGAGAGGGAATACCGGAGGGGGAGCCATGTTAGAGACTTCAAGGTAGTGGTCCTTCAGGGAGCGGAGCAGCATCGAGTTCACGGCGGAGGACACGTTGGTAGCCTGGCGGTGGGATATCCCGCGGCGTGGTTGTGCGGTGGCGCCGTTGAGCGCCACGGCGGCTGCGGCTCTCCTCAGCATTCTCGCCCTCTCTCTCTCTTCTCTCTCTCAATGCGTTCTGTGCAGACACTATATCCGAAGGGTTTCGCCGCCAAATTTCAAGTTCATTTTTTATGCTCTGTTTGAGTGGTGTGGATAATTAAAGTAGAAAAATGCTTGATTTGGCAATTCGATAAAAGAAATAACAAGTCAAAAATAAAGATGGTAAAGAGGGAACGGTAAGGTATTATCTACTTTTATTTTAATATGTCTACAAAAAAAGGCTGAATATATTATTCTTGTTTGTTAATTGAGTAAATGGATAAAGATAAAGAAAGAAAGTTATAATTAAAATAATAATAAAATTGTTTTAACTTTTTTTAAAATTTACCCCCTCCATCTTTGTCTCAAATTGGGAGTCAAAAATAAGAAAACGGGGATAAGAGAGATAATGAAGAGTAGAACCTCACCCCATTATTCCTTTTACCCCCATTTGCAACATGATAAAGAGAGTCGGTTCCCAAAATAATGTTCAAAAATAAAAAAATAAAAAAAATAATGCTGAAAAAAAAATAATTCCAAATCTACTGTTAAACCGCGTTTACAAAACGCGGTTATACTGAACCGCGTCAAAGTGATGCGTTTAAAATGCATAAAAATCGCGTCTATAAAACGCGTTTTATATTTATATAAAACGCATTACTAAAACGCGGTTCATAGTGTAATAAACCGCGTTATAAGAACGCGGTTTAACTGTAAACCGCGTTCACTAAACGCGGTTTATTAGCAGTACGCACAAACACCATTTTCATCGCTTATAGTCACCATTATGCCGCAATTCGTGATGATCGCCACATTGATCCTATGTTCCTCTTAATGAAGCTCCAACATTATAAGTGGAGGTGGTGAGAAATCAGGAAAAGTTATCAATAAAAGGCTATTAATTCAGTAGTGATCAAATAGCTACGACAATGATAGTTAAAGATCTCCGGCATATAAAGCAGAAGAAGGGCGACAGCGGATGACATGACCGGCGGTGAGTAGGGGTGTAAACGAACTGAGCGTTCAATGAACTACTCGTGCTCAAAATCGATTAGAGCTCGTTCGTGTTCATTAGGAGAGCTCGATAGCTTAACGAGCCAAGTTCGAACAGGGGGCGCTCGGCTCGCTATCGAACAGTTTGATAAGGGCTCGATAAGAGCTCGTTAAGGGCTCGATACGAGCTTGTTAAGGGCTTGGCTCGACTCATTGCGTTTGACCATATTAAACCGCGTTCATATGACGCGGTTTTTATTAAGGTGAACCGCTTTATCAAAATCGGGTTATTATTCTGTAAACCGCATTATTAAGACGCGGTTATCATACTGTAAACCGCATTATCAAGACGCGGTTTTTATCAAAGTAAACCGCTTTATTACGACGCGGTTATTATTGGTAAACCGAAACGCGGTTTTTATTCAGATGAAACGCATTTTTTTAACGCGGTTTATTATAACCTCATTTTATAAACGCGGTTCAACAGTAGATTTGGATTTTTTTTTTCAGCATTATTTTTTTTATTTTTTTATTTTTCAGCATTATTTCCGGAACCGACTCTGATAAAGAAGAATAAGGGTTCTTGTTCTTGTTCGGCAATTGCAAGTGAGGGTAACGGAGGGCAATTTTGTGGGGGGGTAAAAACTTACCCCTCTTTACCCCCATTCTCTTTAATCCCAAATTGGGTGTAAAAGGGGGTAAGATAAAATTTTAAAAAAATTTAGACAATTTTATCCTTATTTTAACTATAACTCTCTTTATCGTTACTTTATGAGCCAGTTGCCGAATACTTCCTTAGCCAATTGCCAAACAAGGGTGATCCATTTACCCCTCTTTATCCTTACTCCTCTTAATTTGACGTATCCAAATAAAGGTGGAATATTATCTTACTCTTTCCCTCTTGACCCTCGTTACCCTCCCCCTCTTTAAGCCTTTTTACTAGTTGCCAAACATGACATTAAAAAATTGGCAAATGGAGGTAAGAGTTTATCCCCTATTATCCTTATCCTCTTTTACCCCTCATGATCATGTTGCCAAGCAAGAGTAAGTTGTACACTCAAATTTTCTCAAGGCATTAGCTTTGGATTTAGTAACATCAAAGTCGAGGGTGATAATGTGATCGCAATTAATGCTCTTACTGGGAAGGTCAAGACTCTGTGATAGATTTAGAAGATTTTGAGGATGAAAGGCACCGAAAGCAGCATTGTGTTTAATCATTGCTATATAGAAGTTAATATGACTGCTGATTAGGAGATGATGTCAAATCATCATATTTCTTCAGTGGTTCAATGGTCTTTGGTGCCTAACTTGGACCTTGGCTCCATTTTTTATGCAGATGTGCCAGCGAGAGTGTCACGATCATGTTTAGTGTCGTGACATGGTGCGTGTGCACGCGCCTTGTTGTCACGTGTGCATGCACCTTAACGCATGATGGGGCACAATCCTGCGCCTGTGTGCGCGTCCAGCGTTGTTTGTTGCACGCATGTCAGTACAAGTATGCATCTCAACATGAGCGTAAAGGGAGCCCGCTAATCAAAGCAGCGCCACGCATTGCACCTGTGTAATGTTGTGCGCTTTGTCGCAAGACACGTTCCAAGTTTTGGTAACCCATGACTTTGGGATTTTTGTGTTGGACCCTATAGACGAAAGTTCCTTTATGATGTGAGACAAAGGTCAGTGAAGTCGATTTGGGAATCATATGTCCCGAACTTCGAATATTAATGCTTAAGAGATTTTTGCGGGTAACGAGGGTGAGCTTCAGTGCAGCCACGAGGGCGAAACTTGATAAGACACTCTTTGGACACTGTGTTGGGGCTGAGAGCCGACAGTGCGCGTGATACGCATGATTTTTATACATTTTATTTTCCCTTTTTGTCATATATTCGACCTCTACTCGTGTGTTCGGTTGTTGTTTAGGTACATTTTCATGTAGAATACATCAAAGAGGACGGAAGAAGAATTATGGCAAAATCGAGCATGATTGAGGCACTTTTGAAGACTGATTGGAGAAACCCGACCATTTGTGCAGATGAAAGGACCATTAGATCATAATTTGATGAACTAAGTACTTTTTATAGCACTTCAGGACTTAATCGGAAAAAGGGGTCTAAAGAACTAACCGCAAGACTGCCGATCGATCGGCCGAAATCACCGATCGATCGATATTTAGTACGTGAGATCGCCGATCGATCGGCTCTTTCATCCGATCGATCGGGAGTGCTCCGTACGGAACCCTAAATCCTCTAACGCCTATAAATAAAGAAGGGGAAGTCAACCTAAGGGGCTTTTTCGCCGCACGTTCTCCCCTCTCTCCAAAAACCCGAAGCCGCTACGAGATCTACAGATTCTCTAAAGCCAAAGGGCAAGAGGTCGGAATATTGGGGGAATTCAGGCTCGGATCAGCATCAACACGAAAATTGGGGGAGTTTACTCTTCTATTTATTTTACGCTCAGTATTTCCTTTTATAAAAATTCAAGTATGTGTAAAACTCCCATGGAGGAGTAACCTTTCTTAGTTTAGGGGATGAAGGGCGGGTAGCCGCCCGTATCCCAGATTTATATTACGCTTTTGACGATTGGTTTAGTTATGTTATATTCGCACCCCTGTGGGGAGTTCTCCATGATTGTTGGATATTCTTTGTATGTGTGCTTGTAGCCATGACTAGGTCTCCAACTTTGCAGCGATTTGTCTCGTGCTTGTAGGCTGGACCATAACATAACAAGAATTCATGCATGGTCAGGGTTGAGGTTGTACCCAACCCTGGACCCAATCTTTTATATAAGTTAATATTGAATTAGGAGTAACAAAGGAATTAAGTAGTGTTAATGAGATAACCTATGCTACATCAAGAATGCTAAGATAGGTTATGCCTTTAAACTAGTCCATTACCCTAAGCCCTAATTTATATATTAACCTAGGCTTAGAGCTTGTAGCCTAAGTCCTTCAAATCATCGTCCGAAGTAGAATATAATGACGGGATACGTGCTAAGCTACCCTGAATTCACCCCCTAAACTAAACTCAATCGAATTGCCATACTCACTTATATTTAGTTTCAGTAATTTAGCTTCAACTAGTTCAAACAACATAAAAAACCAAAAATTCAACTACCCGTTAATCAATAAATCTAACTTGACACGATTCCCTGTGGATACGACCCGTATACCCGACGAAGCTACGACGATCTCGTACGCTTGCGAGTAGACGGTTTTAAAACACTCTTTAAAATCACATCAGCGCGTAATTCATCCAAGGAAGGTTTGCATCCTCTTATAAGCTACGAGATGCATTGTGGGACGTCTCTAGTAAGCAGGGTAGTGACTTTCACATTGCAAGAGCACTTGCGTACTCGAGCCTCGTTGTGAGCAACAATGCGCATTAGCCCTGTTTACGGGATCCCGCGAGCATTGTCGCATGGGTTGGGCAACACCATGCCCATTGATAATTGAGGGGCAGTTGGACATGCGCTGACATGTGCCCATGTGGGATCATAAGAACTCCAGATAAGGATAGAGGCCATGAATATGAGGCGCACCCGAGGGACTTAATAGTCGTTAGGTTACTCTGAAGTAGGGCTACTCCAGGCTGCTTTTAAGAGATGGTTGACATAATGAAGGACGGGTGACTAAAGGAACAACCCAGGGTCAAGACAAGCTCGGGACTTGAAAGGTGTCAATGGTGTCCGACATGGTTGATGGTGTGTAGCAAGTGTGCTACCCCATGTTGGGTTAGTGCACAAGTAAGCAGAGAGTTTTGAGGACTGGCATAGATGATGAAGCCTCATTGTGCACGTGTGCATCTAAGTGATGTGTTCGCAAGGGAATCTATTGACGGGTCACGCTTCAGAATTTGAGGTACTAGTGTTTGATGGTCGTCAATATGCCACTTAATGGTTCGCCTTTTGGGTCAGTGGACCTGGGTGAATTTGAGACACAATGTGGGGCTCTTGGGGTTGAGAGAGGTTGCATTTGACAATTCATACATGTCATGAAAGGAGAAATATGGATGAGGATTATGCTGCAATGAGAAGAGTTTCTACAATAATATTCTAGTACTGCATATGGAGGAATCGAGTAAGTTGGAGGAGAGGATAGTCAATGTTTGTAACAAGATGAAAAGTTTTAAATGTTTTCTTGTCAAAAATAGGGGCCAAAGCACGATGAAGCACAGGAAAACAGAAGCAAGCAAAGTTCGAGCTTTAAGAATTTCCGAAGGACATTATATCCGAGAGCATCAAGAAGAGCACAGTTGAGCCCTCTGCGAATAAAAAGGAGGGGGGAAGTCGGTGAAGGAGGGTAGAAATGGTAAAGACATTAATAATCTTCGCACCACGGAGTGAGCTGTTGTTGACATTTGATGGAGATGAATCAATCGTTGTCAAACAAATAACAATGACGAAATAGGGAATTAATAATTACATCTCATTTTACTTGACTAACACAATTGTTATGGTCGACTAGCACTCTTGATAATGATTGCTTACTCTCCTCCTTTGCTTGCTGCATTGGTTCTCTCTTTCTGTTTCTGGCCTTCTCTAGTGATGATGATATAATCTTATAAAATATTTAGTATAGCTTGTAATTTCCCATTTTCTTGTGTTTTGCTGGCTATATGTTGGCTAGTTATGTTCTTATCCGCTGCAAGCTTTTATGCTAGCTAGCTCAGAATAGCTATAGCTATTCTCCAAATCCCCTCTACATGCTTGGAATGGCAATGGGGTAGGGCAAGGGGTGCCTTCTCCATATCCAGAATCATCACCCAAATTCATATCCATAACTGCCTCTAGTATGAAACCCATACCCGCCTCGACAGGTACAAACTCATACCCATACCCGCGGGTATCCAATAGGTATTCATTACTCTTCTCATACTCGGCCTAATGTATGTATGAAATTGTTAGGTTATATCTCAAATTACTTGTTTTATTTTTATGGGGTTGTCGTAGGGTCACCGATCTATCGGGAGGGAATCCGATCGATCGGGTGATTTAAGGAAAGATTCAGGATTTTTGGCTGTGAGAGGGTCGATCGATTGGCACTTGGCCGATCGATCGGGACCCCGATCGACCGGGAGTCGTTTTCCGCAAACCCTAGTTGTCTTCTATAAATAAGGGCTTAGGGTTTCGGCTTAGGTGAGTTTAACTCCAATTATGATCCAATCAAAAGCGTGAGGCGCCGCTATTAAGAAAAAGAGGTGATTTCGTAATTCCTCCAAGATTTTGAGTGCTACGAGAATCCAGAGGGAGTGATTGTAATTCTTCCATATATCTCATTATAGGAAGTGTCATTGTAATTCTTTCGTTCGGTTAATAAAGAATCTCCATCTCCGCCCGTGCTCCTCTCTCGATTGTAGAGGGGTTTCCACGTAAATATTGTGTGTTCTTGTTTTGTTCTTTCTTTCTCCATATTTGTTTACTTCTCATTTTGTGTGAGTCATATTATTTGAATCGAATCAAGTTATCAGGGTCCACGCTTCTGCATTAAGTTTTTCCTAATAAATTGGTATTATAGTATATCAGATTTGTTTAAATTTTTCTTACAAATTTGGTATCAAAGCCAGGTTCAGAGCCTTGGGTGGAATTTGTATTAGAGCATGTTTATTTCGATTTGATAATATGACGTCCGCAATTAAGACCGAAGTTGAGAAGTTTGGTGGTCAAGGGAGCTTCAGTTTATGGCAGGTTAGCGTGAAGGGCCTCTTGACTCAAAGTGGCTTGAAGAAAGCTTTAGATGGGAAAGAAAAGAATCCAGAAAATTTGACAGAAGCACAATGGAAGGGAGATTTGGTTTGTGATCAAGGGCTTTATGGGAAGCAGAAAGGTTTTCGCTTCAAGCAATTCCTGACGAGTAGACGTGTCACGTTTGGTGAGTCTTCATTGCTATCTCCACAGAAGATGTCATCAGTTGTTTGTGATTCAGGTCAGGTGTGTAAGCCAGAGGGAGTTCAGTTTCAGTTGAGTAACATAGTTCAACAGTAGGTGGCTGTTTCAGAAGATGTGTTAAGAGCCAATTCAGAGAAGAAAAATATTGGCATTGCTGATAACCTCTCAGATATGTTCACTTAGTTTCTACCTAACAGGAAGTTCAAGCTTCGCTTGGTTAGGTTTCGTACTTCGTTGAGTTAACCCCGTGTGTGGGGGTTTAGTGAAGAAGGTGGAGGAAATTCTTTTATGTATGTAATTTGAGCCAAGATAGAGATTTGTTAGGTTATGTCTCAAATTACTTGTTTTATTTTTATGGGGTTGTCGTAGGGTCACCGATCGATCGGAAGGGAATCCAATCGATCGGGTGATTTAAGAAAAGATTCGGGATTTTTGGCCATGAGAGGGTCGATCGATCGGGAGACATTTTCCGCAAATTCTAGCTGTCTTCTATAAATAAGCGTGAGGCGCCGCCATTAAGAAAAAGAGGTGATTTCGTAATTCCTCCAAGATTTTGAGTGCTACGAGAGTTCAGAGGGAGTGATTGTAATTCTTCCATATATCTCATTCTGGGAAGTGTCGTTGTAATTCTTCCGTTCGGTTAATAAAGAATCTCCATCTCCGTCAGTGGTTTTCTCCCCTCTCGATTGTAGAGGGGTTTCCAATAAATATTGTGTGTTCTTGTTTTGTTCTTTCTTTCTCCATATTTGTTTACTTTTCATTTTACGTGAGTCATATTATTTGAATCGAATCAAGTTATCAGGGTCCACGCTTCCGCATTAAGTTTTCCCTAACAAATTGGTCTCATAGTATATCAGATTTGTTTAAGTTTTCCTTAGAGAAATAATTATTCAAATCCGCCCATATTAATTATTTAATACAATTTTTTAAAAATTCAATTACATTCTTTTACAACATTAATAAATAATTAAGTAATTAATTTAAGCACATATTTTTTAATTTGAAAGTTAACTATACAAAATGGAGTGTGTATGATGGGTACAAGGCAGGCAGAGCCGGTTTAGAGCGGAGCGGGGCGGGGTGGGGCGGGACTCGAACAACACTATACCCAGCCTGCCCCTACCAGTGGTGGGTACACCGAACCCATATCCGCTACCCGTCTCACTTATACTCATACCCGCTAATAAGGAGTTTTATCCACCCCATTGCCATCCATGTACATGCCCTTCACTATAAGAAAAACTGTATTTTCCCACCATTGGTTTTCGGTCAGAACTTCTGATTGATTTTCTAATCGAGTTCCTACAGGTTCAACTTCACTGATAGGTAAAAGAATTGGCGGGAACCCAATTTTAGAAAAATATCATTTTAAAAAAATTAGAAAACTTAACACTAATCTAATAATTATTTCGATCCTAATTTAATAGAGTTATTTATATTTTAATATCTTGATATTTGTAAAAATAATAAAAAGGACTTGTAACCCTTTTTTGATTTATTTTCTAACACCTCGGATTTTCTTTATATTAATAAATACGACAGTCCCTGATATCATATCTTGGGAAAAAAAATTAATGTGACAGTTCCCTTTAAAATTTAATACACACTATAATATATTGACAAAAATACTCATCTTAATATAACATGTCACTTTAAATATTCATTAAAATAAAAAGTATTAACAATTGAAAATAAGAAATTTTCTACATTATTCTGTAAATATCGAATACTAATACTAAAATATAAAGAATCCAATTTAATACCCATTATAATACTAGGGTTTATTTACCAGGTACTATGGCATCGGATCTCATTAAAACTCTGAAATTAAGCGTGCTTACGCGAGAGTAATATCAGGATGGGTGACCTCTTGGAAAGTCCCTGTGTTGCTAACCCTATAAGGTTGGAGGTCATCGAAAACAGCCTCTCGGCAGGATTACACCCTGAAGGGATAAGGCTGCGTATATTCATCCTCACAGACCTTGTTATACGAAAGCCCTTGAGGCACTAAATCTGTTGTTGTTATTTAATACCACCACTCAATTTTCCCTCCTCATTCTACCCTCACAACTCGCAACCTCCCGTCCATTCCCTTCTCCCCAACGCCTATCAACCACCGCTCGCCGCCCCTCGCGCCGCCGCCGACCGTGTCATCCACCGTGTTGCCGCCGACTGAGTCATCTACTGCGTTGCCACCGCCGACCACGACCGTAGGTATCTCTCTCTAATTTTTTTTTATTTCTTTTATACGTAGAATTAGTTTTTTTTTATGTGTTTAAATTTTAACAAACCTAAAAATTAAATGTAGATATTGTTTGAATGTTAAATGCAGTTCTATTTTTTTTCCTTTTGTTTTTCTGGTATATCTAATTTTGTATAGAAATTTGTGATAGCAACTTAATCTCACACACTAATCCGCAATCAAATATTATTAGGCTAAGTCCTACATTATAATTATACTACTCTTCTAACTCTATATAGAGGGGCTTAAGTAAATAGAAGGAATATGGATGAAAACTGTGTTTGAGTCTCTACCCGTCTCTATTTCTCTAGTCTTTCTCCCCATATCTTCCCTTATCGTATTCTTTTACTTTAAATTCTACATTCTTGTAAGGATTACCAAATTTTATACTAATATACTACAACTTGAGTTGGTTTATCGCCTTGGATTGATTATGGATCATAACACAACCAAATAATCAAAAGATAAATAATCAACCAAACGAATACGCATATATTGATATAGTTCACTATAATATGAAATATTTACAAGTATAGATAGCAATTTATAGGAAAAAAAGGGGAAGAAGAAGATTGATAGCAATGGGGGAGGATTAACCGAGAGAGAGGAGCAACACATCAATTTTCAACATAAAGCTCTCTTTACTAAGGGCCTTATATATAATACAAGTTAATGACTCTAAAATGACCCTAATACCCTATTTTGACCCGGTTCAATAATTGGGTCTAATGTCGGGTTTGTATCAATTTGAGACCCAATCATTCTTTAATGAGCCCTAATTTTGCTTGAAACAACCAAGTGTCGACATGGGATGTGTTAGCTATGATTTTGCTTCTTCTCTCCCGGGGTTTAATTTAGTATTATTATTTTTTGACTAAAAACAACTTAAACTTTATTTATGATTCTAAAAATTTACGTAAATTTTCTATTTATTAATGTCATATCTTAACTTTCTAAAATTTAAAAAGTCTAAACTTTACATAGAGAAGTATGAATTTACATAGAAAAGTGCAAACTTTGCCATCGGATCAAGTCTGTCTGGGGTCGACCCATTAATTTTATCTCAACTCTTATATTTGTAAAAATGTTGGGTGACTAGTCATATAATTATTAATAATTTTTGTTTTTAGAATAAATTACAGAAAATTTTTCTATTTTTTACTTTAAAAACAAGAAACCCCTCTTATAAATAAAAGCACTCACAAAATCCTCTCACTTTTAAAAATTTATCACTTAACTCCCATGTAACATTTTTTTTGACCATTTTGTCCCTAAAAATGAGGGGAGGGGGGTTAAATGTTTAATTATATTCTTAGAAGGGGGTTCTATATTATTAGACAAAAATTAGAAAAATATTATGTTTTTTGCAATAGAATTAAGAGAATTTTATATATTTGTAAAAAAATATAATTGTTGTAATTAATTAAAGTAATGATATTATAAGTTTAAAAGATAAAAAATATATTTTAAATTTTCATAAAAGGTATTATAAGATAGAATATAATATTTTTTATTAATATTATAATGTCACTACTACATAATTAATTAAAATAATAACTTTAATAAACATAGAAAACCTTTTTTTTATAAATATAAAAAAAATTCTATCTAAAAATAAAATAAAATACTCAACTATTTTATTTTGAAGGGTAAAATAGTAAAAAAAAAAAAAAAGTTGTTTGGGGGCAAAGTGATAATTTTTTAAAAGTGAGGGGGTTTAATGAGTAGTTTTATTTGTGAAGGGGGATTTTTGTAATTTACCCTTGTTTTTATAATACTTCTTAGTGTGTAAATATATTTATATATACATTATGAAAATCATTACAATAGTACTTTTATGTAACATTTAGTTGGCATACGTGGCTACTTTTTTTTTTAATGATTTGTAAACATTATTAAGTGCAGGATTTATCTATATGGATGCACTTCAAAGTAAAGCTTGGGTTAAGAGTTCAAGAGTTCAAGAGTTTCACCTCAATTTCGTGATGGTGTGGAAGCATTTGTTACTCATGCACTTGCTATTGTGGGTGTGGATGAGACGATACCGTGCCTATGTAAGTCTTGTGCAAATCGATATTACTTGGACAAAGACAGTGTGAAACTTCACCTTACACTTAAAGGAATGGATGATAACTATGTACGTAGCAAATGGTATCTCCATGGGGAGCTGGAGGTTGCTGAGCTAAATAATGTTGTTATTGAGATCGATATGTCCGATGCATCATCAGATGATGGTATGCATGAGATGTTAGAAGACGCAGATACACCTTTATACCCTGGATGTGATGAATTTACAAGGCTCTTGTTTGCTGTTGAATTATGACATCTTAAATGCTTGCATGGGTTGACTGATGATGGATTTGATGCTTTTTTGAAACTTTTTATGAGAGCTCTTCCTAGAGGTGAGATATTGTCAAACTCCAATAAAACAAAAAGCATTAGTAGAAAGTTGGGTACTACAAAAAGATGGATGAATGCTGGAGAGATAACAAAAGTAAGCGGAGAAGAAACTCATCGAAGGAAAGGCAAAAGAACAAGTTTTAAAGAACAAACTTTCTGGTACACCTAATCAACAGTATATGTCTCCAGAGGGACAGGTACACATATATGCCCTTATAAGTATAGTGTTATAATTTATTCTATCATACATTGTTAAATTGTCATGCTTTTGAGGTTAGGAACGATGTGAAAGGGGTATTAAGAACCAAAAAAGAATCAACAGCGAGGCAGTACTGTGGGGTGAAGGCTCTTGCCAGACGGCACCAATGGAAGATAGTTTAGCCTTTTAGTTTGCTTTGAATTGTGTGATTTTTTTATTTTTTTTGAAAATTTTTATTAAATTATTGGAAGTTCCTTGTGCATATAGATGACAAGTAATGGGAAAGAACCAGATGAACTTAAAATATTTCAACATACCCATATCTCGAAATCTCAAACTAAATTTTATGATGGATTTGTTGTTGCTCTAGTATGATTTATCTGTAGTTGTTCTCTATTTCTGTTTCTTTCCATGTCATGTATTAAAGTTACCACTACCATTTCCTAAAATGATATTAGGCGGAGATTGAGAAACAACTGAAAGAGCTACCTGATGATGCTGATGAGGCAACCACTAGAAAGGCGTGCAAAGTGACATCTGTTGAAGTTGTTGGAGAAGATGCAAATGGATATGGACAAACTTATGGGTTGGGTGTTAAAGTTCCTCGTTCCAGTGCGAAGCATTTTGCATTAGCTCAAGAACAAGCTAAAAATAAGAAGTTGGAGGACGAGCTTAAAAATGTTAATAATAGCTTGGAATCTCTATGGATGGAGATAAATTTTCAAGAGTCAACTATTCTGAAATTAACAAAAAAGGTCAGTTTGCTTTTGCTTTTATTTGGAATCCTGCCTAATATAAAGTTTAATTGGTTTTGTGAGGATTATACATTGAAAAACACAACTTACAGATGAGTAAATAAGATTCAATGAATATGTTGTTGCAATTGGATTACCCTTTTCAATTAAGAAAATTTGAATGTTTTTCTTTGTTTTATAGGAAGTTGGCTCATCTATTGATGGTGAATTTTATGATGAGGAACAGTGTAAAAGATGACTTCGAAGATGAAGATGATGCACTAGAAGATGAGCAACAAGAATGATGGTTTGTTGTTTTACATTTGACTAGAAACTTATGTTTGGTTGCTTTTTATCAACACTGCTATTAGTCGGGCAAGATGTATTATTTGTCAGGCATGATGTATTTTTGATGACCTTGCTGGTGTTAGTCGGGATCATTTGGATGGTGCCTTTTGTGAACCTTGTATTTTAGGGTGAATTTGTGGATAATTGTAGTTGGATATTCGGTATGAAAATTTTTGGTTGGTATGATGACAATGTTGGTTGGTTTTAGGTGTTTGCTATTTTATTTGGCAGGTGCAAAGTTCTTACTGGTAATATTATTATCGGCATGTTCAATTATTTTTTAATTGGTAGAACGTACTAGATATAGTTGGTAAATGGTATAAAAATCATGTTGTTGGTGAAGGCAATAGCAACAAACCTAAAATTATAGTTGGTAAAAGCAATAAGAATAGAAATGTAATGGTGTTGCTAAAAGCAATAGAAATTTAATTTGTTGCTGAAAGTAATAGCAATAGAAATGCCAACAATAACAATAACAGTTTCAGTGTCACAAGGGCTTTTGCTTGTGCAGGGTCTGGGAGGGGTAGGATGTACGTAGCCTTACCCCATCAGGGTGAGACCTGACGATAGGCTGTTTCCGAGGATCCCCAACCTGGTAGTAGAAATATATGGAGAGCCTGCAAGGAGGGCATGTAAAGCCTAGAAATCATGTGCCGCATGTATGCAAGAAAGCATGTAGGCATACAATCAAATCTAATAATATGAAAAGCATGTAAGCATGTACTTATGTATGAATGTATGGCGAGCCTAGGATTATAGTATTCAGGGTAAAAAGTATGAGCAAACAAGCAAGTACGAGGGGGATCCTGCATGCGATACCACTCACACATATAGCGCAAACATATAGAGAAGTGGATCATCTAGAGAGTAAAGAGAGAGATAGAGGTAGAGAGAATGTCAGTATTTTGGAGCCTTAATTGACCAACTACCATCCGTGCTACGTGTATGCCCACGGTCATACCCGTAGCTTACGGGTGCTTGAATGTCCTACATCGCTAATTCGGCTACCCCTATCCTAAACTTGCACTGAGCTCTAAACTAGGGCCATCTCTACAATTAGGTTGGAGTTAGTGAAATCCCGTCAAATCAAATTGTCTCTATTAATTTTACTTTTATTCTTATTTTTAATTTTTTTTCTATTTGCATTTGGCCGGCCCCTTCCTCACTTCCCGTCTATGATATGTGTTGCTCACATCTCCTTACATGAGCAGTGAAGAGTCTCTAATCAATTCTTCTTTGGCCGGCCTCTTCCTCAGTTCCCCTCCGCCTTAGGAGCATTGGGCCACCCATCAACATCATAAATGTGTATAAGCGTTAAGCAAACAGGCAACCTCTCGTTATACGAGTGTGTGGTGCTCCTACACTACTATATCAGTTACACCGATGCTAGCCCTCCACTGAGCTCTATCCAGAGCCATCTCTTCGTTTAGATTAAGATAGGCGAGATCTTGACGGATCGTAATAGCAATAGAAATGTAATATAGCTAAAGACAATAACAACATAAATGCAATTTTGTTGCTGAAAGTAATAGCAACAAAAATGTAATTTTGTTGTTAACAATAATATCAATAAAACTAGCAACAAGATATTTGTTGCTATTGGGGTACAATTATAACAATGAGCGTCATCTGTTGCTATAGCCTTTAGCAACAACGACAATAGTAATAATGTAGCAATAAATAGATTTTTGTTGCCAAAATTTACAACAACAAAAAACGGCCAATAGCAAAAAAATGCGTTGGTGCTATTTGTCACTTCCTTTTTTGTAATTATGTTAATTTATATCAACTTTTAATTATATTAATTTAAATCATAAATAATTTAAATTGTATAAAGAGTGTGAGACAGAACATTTACTAGGGAATATATTGTCTCTATTTGAGATCGAGATCTTGCAACTTGCAACAATAACATTTTTAGTGCCTCAAGGGCTTCCGCCTAAGCGAGGTCTGAGAGAGATGGATGTACGCAGCTTTCTCCCTTTAGGGTGTTATCCTGAAGGGAAGTTGTTTCCAAGGAACCCTAACATGAAAAGCGAGGCAGCGTGAAAAGCATGGTAGCATGGAATCCTGGAAGCACGAGAGCAACAGATCATAAGAGCGGTACATAGCACAAGGCAAGCATCACAAAGTAAATCCCAATGGAAGTCTGCTGCAAGATGAGTAATAGTCAAGTAGGCAGATAAGCATATAAGTGCACTCAAAGAGGAAGTCGTGTACGCCTAAAAACACTAGTGATAGCAATAAAACACCACTTCTCTAAGCTGCAACATCGTCTACCCCTCTACCTAATTCTATCTAAGGCCATTTCCTCTTGTAAGTTTAGGTGGGTGAGATTTTGTCAGATCGTCTCCAATCATCTCTTCTTCGGCCAGCCTCATCCTCTCTTGCCTAGCGTAGTATGAGGCTGTTCGCATCTCCTGATTGGAGCAATAGTCGGTCTCCTCATAACATGACCAAACCACCTCAAACGTTGCTCCTTTAATTTATCTTCGATCAATGCCACGCCCAATTTGCCTCTTATGACATCGTTCCTGATTCTATCCTTCCTTGTGTACCCGCACATTCCTGTAATATCCTCATCTCCACCGCCTTTATCTTCTATGTATGATGTTGTTTCATTGGCCAACACTCTGCTCCGTATGACATGGCCGGTCTCACTACTGTCTTATAGTATTTTCCTTTTAGCTTTAATAAGAACTAGATCTTGCAACTTGCAAGTATCCAAATTTTGTATATGTGATCAATTCTATTAATTAGAGTTATAGTTTTACAGTCTAATTTCAATTTTTCGGGTCAAACAAATTTTATTATGATATTAACATAACATAAATAAATATTGTCCTCATAATAGCACTACCTTAAATTAGGCCTCATTTGGTTATTAAGTGAATTGAATTCATACTGACAGTTGTATGTTTTAGAAATTCAATTCTTCCTTTAACTTTACATAAAGTAGGTAAAAATATTGAATTGCTACAATGGAAAGTAAAATTTTCTTTAAAGGCTAGTTAAAAATAAATAATTTAGAACTTACCCATACCTAGGGGCATAAGTAATTACTTCCCGTAATTTAAAAGAATTAAATAATTTATAATTTTTGTTAACTTTTTACCGATCAAATGAGAGTTCAAAATTTTACTTTCCACAAATTTTTTACTTTCGGCATTTATTTTGTTCCAATGAAACAAGACCTTGATTTATACATATGCATACTTACACAAAACCGAAAAACCCACTGATGATATATGAATTCGGTGGCGATTGCGGAATTGGGGGTTAACTGCACTGCCGTAAATTGAAGCATTCGGTAATGCCCTTCACTAATCGGAATTGAAAGTGTTCGTCTTTGAACATTAGGGTTTCATGTATAGGTTCTGATTTCTTCAATTAGGGTTTCACTGTGTTCGATTTAGGGTTTAGGGTTTAGGTTTTCGATGTATTCCCTTCTATTCTTCTATTTAGAACGCCATCGATCGAGTAATTACTGTATGATTATGTTCTATGATTCACTTGTTTCTTAATTTGTGAATTTCAAACGGAAGCAACTATCTTGTGCTTTGTTTGTTCTTATTGTCTCTGGAAGTTTTGTTTTTGAGTTATTTACCATTGGTTTTGATGTTTTTAGATTTGTTTAAATTGGTTCCTCATTTGTTTTTTTTGGTTCAAAATGGTTCCTGATGTATAAATTTGTTCAAGTAGTCATTTACCTTTTCTTTTGTTTAAAATGATCCAATATTTTATTTTATGATAAAATTGGTCTCACACGCACTTGGTGACTAAATTAGGTAAAAATTAAAAAGACGAGAGACCAATTTTGTCATAAGATAAAAGATTGGTGACCATTTTGAACATAAGAAAAGATGAGGAGCTAATTTGAATAAAGTTACAAACATTACACAACTGGTCACCAAATTAGGTACTAATTAAAAAGACGAGAGACCAATTTGTAATAAAATAAAGATTAGTGACCATTTTGAACACAATAAAAGATGAGGAGCTAATTTGAATGCACCTACAGACATTACGCACCGTTTCCGTTTTGAACAAAAGAAAAGAGGGACCAATTTAAATAAACTTAAAAACATCAGGACCAACAACGGTATCAATGTTTTTGTTAATGCTGTATTATAGCCACTGTTGGAGGTTTGTGAATTAGAATTTCATCTATAACTATTTCATTTGTTAATTTAAAAATTTCTCTTTTCATTTTATGCTGAAAATAATCAACTTTTTGAGCTGGGTTTCTGGGCAGGCTAGAGTTTGAGTTGTTTGCTTAAGCAAAAAAGATGAAACAACAATCGCCATATGCAGATGCGAATGTGAACTCTTATGTTGCATCACAGATGCAGCAAATGTCTACTCAAAGAATGCAACAGAATTCTTCTATGAGTAATTATTCAGGGCGGCCCGACTCGTTTCCACCTAGAGAGGAAGAGCGTCAATATGCATCAGCTGAACCTGAAGCAAAATGGCAATGGGATAGAGATGCCCAACAGATGTCACCTCATCTCTACAGCGAAGGCAAGTATTGGTTCACAAATGCTGCTATTTCTGCATTTATTAGGACTATATTTTGATTTTAGTTTTGAGTTTTGGTTTGGGTGTTTGGGACAAATTGGCTTATTACGTTTCTTTTGGTAGGTAAGATGTAGACTTAGGTCATGTTATCCTAGATTTGCCACCAGATCTAGGCTTGTTGACATTGGCTTGTGTCTTGAAGTAATTTATTGCCTGAAAGTTCACGCAGCCTTAGCATCTTATGTTGGGGGTGGGGTTTTTCAACATCCGGAGCAACTAGTTGCTCCTAGCGGGGGGTTTGGGGGAGGGTAGAGGTTGCTGATTTTGCATATGAATGTCAACATCTATGTTTCTTCGTTTTAAGCTTACTAGATTTCCCGTAGATATTTTTTCGAAATTTCCCTAAAGTTACCCAACTTCTCCAAGTTCTTTGGAATTGCCAATATCCCTCTTATGTTGGGCTTTTTTTGTGTTTGACGACTGTGTACTAGAAGATCATGGATGGATTGTGGTTGGCCTGGTTGTTTAAACAATACGTAGGGGGAAACATATTAATGTGACATGCTATGAGCCCAATTCCAAATATACACTTTTATTTTCCTCTCTGTGGTGTACTTTTAATGCCATGTGCTATGAAATGAACTGTAATGACCCGTATAAAATAAACTTAGAGGCCGACAAGGCGTCCTTTCCTTAAGGGTCATTTTTCTAATTCAATGTGGTATAGCGGATGGAAAGAGTTACAACACTCAATAATATGGTTGGTAATGCACTAGAATTTATTTTTTAAAGAAAAGTTCTACTGCCAATGTGTTAAATGGGGTTAACCTGTAGGCAAATTTGCCCTGTAGCTGAAATGCTTATTGCTTTTTATATTGTGGCATTCTTTTATTGTCAAAAGTCTGATGCGAAGATAATCATTGATGTTTCTTTGCTAGACTTCCCATGAGATCTGTAGGTAAATGATGCGCTCCTCAAATAGCAAAATCTAGGTTGAGTCTTCTTTTGATAATGATTCATCAATGCATCTTTTACTTGAACCTCTACTTGGTTTGGAGGAAACATTCAAAATTTGCTGATTTTCCCTTGCCTGTTTTAATTAGTAGTGAGGAGAATCTTCTCAGAAGGAAATATATTATGCCATGTTTATGAAATTCAAATTCCTTCTTTCGAAGGTGGACATTGGATTTGACTAAATTCAAACACATGGAAGATTATTTTTAATGTGATGGAAACAAGCATCCTTTATAAGCTTTTCTGCTCCCTTCTCCCTTTTTTTTGCATTGTCTGTTTTATCATTTCTTGGAGAAAGTGTTTCTTATCCAACCTAATGTAACTCCAGATATTTCAACACATGATTGTACTATCTGTAGACTAATTGCATCTGACTCTTTACTTCTCTCACATGATGCAGGCCAAGGGGGTAATCCGAGCAGATCGTTTTATCAAAATCAAGTGCCCGACCCAAAAAGGGGCTCACACCAGGAGTCTAGAGGACGTGCTCAGGAGCAGAATATGGAAGTTGGGTATGAAGACAACCCTTCCCCATATAGTTTGGAAGGGTTGGAACGTAAGTTCCACGATGACGTTATGAAATTGATGAAGGAACAAATTGATGCTGAGGATGAAGAAAATGCAAGACATAGGGAGGTTAGTTGGCAGTAAACTGCAAATGTTTGTTGCCCCATTATGTCATTTCTTGAGTAAAGAGATCAGTATTTGGCTCTGATACCATTTAGTGATTAAGCATTTGGTGCCCCAACCAGGGTTGGCCCTAAGAGATTTAGGGCCAAAACATATGTTATGAAACAAGGCCTTTCATATGTATCTACATTTTATTTATCAATAAAAATATTAATTAAGTAAATTATAAAATAGAAATTTAGACCAAAGAGGGCACCAACACGCCGTCACCGGATCCCATTAGAACTCCGAAGTTAAGCGTGCTTGGGCGAGAGTAGTACCAGGATGGGTGACCTCGTGGGAAGTCCTCACCCTTAGGTTGGGGGCACTGGGAAACAGCCTCTCTTCAGGTTAAGACCCTGAAGGGGGAAGGCTGCGTACATCCGCCCCCCCCCCCCCCCCCAAGACCCTGCGTAGGCGGGAGCCCTTGAGGCACTGGGTATGTTCCTTTTTATAAAATAGAAATTTAGGTATGTTCCAAATTGAAGACCTTGTACTTTAGGGGGTCCTAGAGTTTGGGGGCCAAATGCTTGGGTTGCTTGAGATCTTGACTAGCCCTGACCCCAAATAAAAAGAACCTAAGCATCCCAGTACCTGATTGGGGTCTCTCACTCGACCATGCAAGATCCAGATACAAAAGACTAGTTGAAGCTGGTTTGCATAAGAAAAAGTAGTAGAAGTGAAAGAGATTTGCATGAAAAGAAGACGGCAATGCCTGGCTATGGTATGTGCGTCATGTGCATAATGTGGACGGAGTCAAAGTTAAGTGCGAGTAATAAGGTTGTTAGTAGATTAGTAGTAGTTCATTTAGCTAAAATAATGGAAAAGAGAGAAGGGTCTAGTGAAATGGTACAAACACTTAAGAGTTTGAGGGTGTAGGTCAAGGCATCCTAGTTTTAAATATTTTAACCCCACTTATCTACCAAAAAAAAAGTAAAGAAAAGAGGAACAAGTCAGTCAAGCAGAGCTAGGTATCAATTTTAGGGAAATCGAGTCTATCAAAATGAGAGAGAGTTTGTCAGCCAGTGAAAAGAGTAACATGTCAGGTTATGTTTCTGGATTGAGTCAGGGTCAGGGTGCATGCTTAATGTTGTAGAGTTTAGGCATGTTTATGGATCAGTTTATTTGGAAGGAACAGGATCTCAAGTGTATGGAACTTGAGAATTGCAGCAGGGATGAATTGGCTGAAGTGTTTGAAAGTTATGCTTTAATCAACATAACCCCAAGCTTGCAGAACTTGGACTGAGTGTCACCACATTAGTAACCAGAAAAGTACTTTTGTGAATCCTGAATCAAATTTCGGTTCTTGGTTGTGAAAGCAGCAGGACATCGTGGCAATCACTCTGATTTTCTTCAAGAGAACATAACAATATTTTATGTTGCTTTAAAAAACCTAGCGTGATGTAGCAGCCCATTATATATAGGTAGTGGCACCCTCTTCTAGGACATTGCGAACTTGTGGCATATCATCATGATTTAGTTTCATGGCAGAGATTTCTGCACACCTGTTGTTTTCTATTTCTCTAAACCTTAAAACCCCCTAATCACTGTACTTACAATTTTGTCAATTCAGAAAATCATCGAGATCAACAACCAATACCAGGAAAACTTATCCACTCTTCGAACCCGACACGCTACTCGAAGAGAAGAGTTTCTACAAAGAGAGTCGCGGGCACGGTTGGAGCAGTACCAGGTTGCAGTGATGAGCCATCTTCAGGCCTACATGGGGCCACCTAGTGAAATGGGTCACCTTGAGTATGGTGCAGCTATGCACCAGGCACCCGCTGAAGCTCAAAGACCATACAGCAGTGGTCAGTTTGACTCATACAGACAGCGCTCGGGACCCTACGGTCGAGGGAGGGTGCAAGGGGCTAATGCAAGGGTCTCGACCCCAGGGAGCCGCCAACATAACGCAGGTCCGCGGTTTTATTGAGTAGTGTGAGAATTCGGTGCATTTAGGTTTATTATACCAATGAGTGCATTCTGTATTTGCTTAGGCATCCATGTTTTTGTTGTTTTATGATGTTGAATTGGAGAACTTGGTTCTATCTAAGAGTTTAGATGTGGTGGTGGTGATGGATTGTACATACAAATGCTGGTTCTTTGGTTTCAACATCGTTAACGTAGTTTTCGATAGTGGTAGAGTATCGTTTTTGCCTTAAGTAGGGCTAGCAACACATGGGGATGGGGAGGCAAGCTCGAATCAAGGTCCCCATATTTAGGGGTGAGAAGCTTTAACCATGCTGGAAATTGTATCTGGCTGTGTATGTCAATGAAATTACAACCACCAATCCTTTAAAGAGGCACCCACCAAGGCAGGGTCTATGGAAGATGAGATATACGCAGTCTTATTCCTAAAGGATGCTAAGCTGTAGAGAGTTTGTCAATGAAATTGTTCAAGATTTTTGATTGCTGAGACAGTTGGTGCTCCCTGCTCGCTTCTTGGGAGAGGAAACTCATGTACAATCCTTTCAGCCAGATGACAAGGGATTACTCAGCTATGAACACTAACTGAAAGCGGCTGAGAATGAGCATTAATGTGGATTGTGCATGTGTCTTCGATATGAAAAGATGACGTCCCAACCGCTGGACAAAAGGATCAAAAAGCAACAAATGACTTAAATTTGTATGTCTTGAAACATTACGCTTGGTAAATATGTTGACTAGTGAATCATGTCAAGTTCAACTCGGATTAAGTGGCTTCCTATGTTGCGAATTTTCGTGCATTAATGATGTTGTGATATTATGTTAGACTATCTTAAAGTGACCAAGGTGATCAAACTATATCTGATAAATACTCCGTGGCAGCTTCATATTGTATCCGAATTTGAGAAAAAACCCTAGTTCTCCAAGGCATGCTACATTCCTCACCCGTCTCTCTTTCCCGATATTATAATTTATTCTAGAACTTGAACAAAAGACATGCTTTTAGTTGATATTCCACATGAATATAATGAAGGCCAGAGGAAAGATAAACAAATTTTTTGGAGAAGATAAGTAACACATAAGAATTTTCTCAAATTGATTGTTGGTAGTCCAGAGTTCATAACAAAAATACAACTGTATTCCTCACCTATTGCTTAAACTATTCACTATTGAGTCTCTCAGATGAGCAGCTTAAACCCCTCAGCTTCAACAACAAAACTATACTTTCACTGGACCGGTTTGATAGCATTTTCTATTTGAAATTTTTGGTTTTTAAAAAACTATAAACCAGATTTTGAAAACAGTTTTTTCTGACTTTTGGTATTGCACTTCCAGTTTTTACTCAAGTTAAGAAAAATGAAAACAAGAAACCCAAAAACCAGAAAAAACATCCAAGACATGATGTTTAGTTTCTTAAAAATTAAAAACTGCAAATCTAAAACAATCTGGAATGAGAGGAGAGTAAAATAGATAGCATAAACAAAAACTTCCATCTCTCCCCCAAGGTAATGTAACTAGGGGTGCAAATAAGCCAAATTGATCATTTAGCTCAAAAAACCCAGCTCATATTGACAAGATCAGTGGCTTCAGATCTTAAAGGAGCTTGGACGAGCTTCTTTCGGGCTAAATTATGAGCCTAAGTAAGCCCATCTCAACTGAAATGAGCCTTAATAAGCCTAAATTTGCCTGAAGTTCGTTGAGTTAGGTTTAAGGTCAACTGAGCTGAGACACACTCAAGCGCGAGCTCAAAGTCTCTGGGCTTCATGAACTGAAATGTTGGCTAACCGATACTCAAGCCTAACAAGCTCATTTACACCCCTAGTGTAACTAAACTTTCAAGGCCTCTAATGCAATGCCAAAGGTGCTTTCCACACCCTTTTTTCCAGGAACAGCGACAGGATTCCCTTTCTGCATCATGGCAACAAACTCATTGTAGTCTATGCGTCCATCCTGCAAATTCCATTAACATCCAAAATAAACACATTTTAGCATACTACCATTGACGGGTGAGAGTTGATCAGAACAAAATTAAAATTTTGCGCAAGATCCTCATTATTTTGACTCTTATTTGAAAATATCCGTGTTTAACAAGGATACTTAGATCATAAGATGACACTTAGATACTTCAAAATTAGATAAAAGAGTATAGAAAACCTTAGAAAATAGTTGAGTCCCCGGGTGTGCATAACATAGTAATATGATTGTTGTCTATCAGGGATAACAGGTTCAAATACATTATTCTCTTACCTAGAATGTATATGAGCCGGGTCAAGCCTAATACCCCCTTGATTGAGCTCAAGTTTGAGTTGAGCCTTTATCAAGGTTTTGGACCTTTGTTCAAACTTGGTTCAATAAGTTATTAGTATGCTCAATACCCGGCTCGAGTTGGCACATGATGCTAATCAAGCGGAGCTTGCTATAGCACGACATGTCAACATGTTATCAAGTCGAGCTTGCTATAGAGCCAAGCTATTGGAACTACTATCAAGCCATTGTCGACCCATTACCGAGTTAAACTGAGCCATTAACGGGCTTTTACTGAGCCACTAATAGATTCTAACAAACCCTAAACGAGTTTTTAAGGAGCCATTAACAAATTGTTTGTGAAGTTGACAAGTCAAGCACTTCCTATTTGGATTTAGCTCATCAAGTTTATCGAATCTGTTCGAACTCAATGAAAAGTTATCAATCCCCAAATTGAACATAAACGAGTTCTAACGATATTGAACACCAATAATTCATCGATTGTTCAATTCATTGATACCCTACTACCACCTATGGGAATTCTTTCACAAGCCAAATAGCAATAATCCAGTTCATCATCATCCTAATAGTTCTTTATCCAAATACAGCATCATTTGCGTTTATCATCTGACAAATGCAACTTCAGCTGGGTTTTATGTTGTTATTCAAGTTGCTCGAGTAAATTACGAAAAAAGTACTCACATTATCCTGGTCAACTTCCCGAATAATCTCTTCCAAGCGCAAATCCTCAATTCCGAACTCCTCGCAAGCTTGCTGAAGCTCATCTGCAGTGATATAGCCACTCCCATCTTTATCAAAGTAGTTAAATGCTGCAAATAAATGATCTTCTTTCTCAATTTTGTTTAGATGCAATGTTGCAGCAATGAACTCTCCATAATCAATTGTTCCACTGTTATCAATATCAGCCTGTAATTTCAAAATATGCAACAGATTAAGGACATAGCAACAATAATCATCAAACTGATATAACACATGATGCTAGCAAGCAAATACTGCCCGTCAGTATCCCCTATAGTAAAACTAAAAGAAAATTATGACATGGGTATGGTTTGGTTCGAAGAAAAACATTTTTCTTATGGAAAATATTTTCACTTGACATACTTTCAACTAAGAATATTCCACGAGATTTTCTTTTTTGTTTGTCTTAAAAAGTTAACTTTGCATGTGGTTCAGATTTAGCACATTGCCCCTCAAATAGCATTTTTCAGTCACATCGTGGTTGCAATATTACAAGACATTGCAGTCGTGAATCATGTCATAACAATCACTTGACCAAACGACTAGCAAAAATACATGACAAAACGGCCTTGATTTGATTTCGATGCTTAGCAACAGGTAAAGAAAAGCACCCGAATAGGAAACAGTTGAATATGGAAGGATTAACAAACGGGACAGAGGCCTTCTTTATTTCTTTTCAAGCAGAAAAAAGTTCGATTTATTTTCTTTTCCTGAAGGGAAGTGGGGGGTTGATGCTCACTGCTTGTAGTAAATCATAAATTTCAGACTCCTTGAGATTAGCTCCAAATTTCTTAAGTCCATCCTTGAGTTCTTCGTAAGTGATCTGACCGCTGTTATCGGTGTCTATCATCTTGAACATCTCTTTAAGGCCTGCTATTTCTTCTTCAGATAGGCTTTCTGCAATTACCTGTCACAACATCATCATTTCTTTATGCATGATAGATGATTTTCAAATTCATATGGAAACTAGAAACATCCTGTTGGACAAATGTCAATAGAAAACGAGCTTTTGGGTTTGTTGTACTTGTTAAGCTTGCCACCCCAGCATGAGATTTTGGGTTCGAAACTCATCTCCCCCTCCCCCTGAATGTTGGTGGCCCTTTAGGGCATTAATGTACCATCTTTCTGTCTGAAACAATGTCAATAGTCAATTACGTTGATAGTGGGCCATAGAATCAAAATGAGATCGCTGTGTTATAGACATTATGTAACAAGAAGTGCTTTCTTGTGAGATTTTCAGAGGAACTTCTGTTGTTCTCAAGTCTTGTATTTGTAAAATATTGAATAAACAATCATAATCATAATAACCCTTCGAAAGCTTCAAACATATAAATACGTTTATATAAACATGTTTTAATAAATAGAATAAAGGCATTATAAATCATAATGGTCAATCTCATAATGACTAGCTTAAAATCTATTAAGTAACGGCATTATTTGCTTCCATGTAATGTATTGAGCAATATGAGCATTTGTATGTTACTTCATCCATGTTCAAAAACTTACTCTAAGTGCCATTTTCTTAAGTCTGTTCATGGCCCGGAATTGCTTTAGACGACTCAAAACTGCAGAATCAAGGGGTCTGTCGGGGGCCACACCATCAACCTGTACCCAAGGATGGCCTGCAAGGAATTACTCCCATGCATAAGCAAAAGATTCAGATTCAATCAATTTTGATTTGGAAACATTCATATTTTATGTTAACTAGACTCGAGTATTAAAGTCAGATACAACTATGAGTCTAAACACCAGCTTGGCTATATTCCAAGATTTTTCAATGTTCTTCTTCCTCTAATTTGATGAGTCCCAGTATCATAGAATATTCCAGTACCCTTATCTAAAAGGGCTACTTCAGGTAGAATAGAGAATCGAAGCAACAATGTCCATACTATTAAACCAGCAAAAAACAGGGAGATTAACTCACATAGAACTTCATGGGCAGAGAGACGTTTTCTAGGATCACGTACGAGCATTTTCTTCACAAGATCTTTTGCCTCATCGGAGATGCTGGGCCAAGGGTCAGATAAGAAGTCTAGATCACCATGCAGAACCTGTTCAAATATTCCTTGCTCGCTTTCTACAAACATGTATCCCATGAAGGATAACCATGCAAGAAAGGAAATGTCATTAGAATGTTCTGATTGCTGTCCACTGTCAAAGTATCGACAATAATAACGTTCGGTAGTGACACTCACCGGCCCAAAAGGGAGGCACTCCACTTAGCAGAATGTAGACTATGACTCCAGCACTCCAGACATCTGCTTCTGGACCATAACGCTTGCGTAAAACTTCTGGTGCGACATAGTAGGGGCTTCCAACCACATCAGTAAATTTTTCTCCTGAAAGAAAGCACAAAAATGTCACATGGACGAAATGGGAAAAAAGAACAGAAAGAGCAGTGACAGAGAAATCTTAATCCATGTATGAATTACAAAATACTCCCTGGTCCAAAGAGTTCCTGCTTCTGAATCAATGGAATCAATAAGGTCAACATGAAACATAACGCTCGTTATGTGAAGGTACATTTGTAGTGACCTTGGTCATGCATATGCATAGCCATTGTCATTTACTTGCGAGGAAACAATAATGAGTTCATCATCTTAAGGCACAAATTTATTTCAAAAACTTCCAGCCAAAATGACTTGAAAAAGACAAACATTAGCAAATGCAACTATCAAATCCATCTCTTAACAAATTAGTAATCAAACCTCAAAATGATAAGGACAGGCTAGACTCTAGCAAATAAGAAAATGGGGTGCATAGCAAATTCCTTCCGTTAACAGTAAGAACTCCACATGTGAGTTAAATGTGAATTCGACATAAAAGTTGCAGGAAAGGAGAGACCAACATATAAGTTTGGTCGATTACTCCACCTAATGCCAATTGATTTTAGAATGGAACCCCCATTTGGCTTCTATGTGGATCTTATATGTGTCAATTCCATGGGTTGGGCCTAAAGTCCTATGAAATTTAACACCTTCGTATACGTAACACTTGTATGAATGAGCATGAGTTAAGAACAATGTGATGACCAGAGTACAGTAATGCTAAAGAATGATTGAGCAGCACAAGAGTAAGCTCATATAATACCTGGCTTGAAAAATATTGACAACCCAAAGTCAATTGTTTTGAGAAGTGAATCCTCCTGGTGATCAACAAAAAGGAAATTTTCTGGTTTGAGATCGCGATGCATGACCCCCAAGGAATGGCACGCTTGCACAACGCCCACTATGATCCTTGTAAGCTCAGCTGCTTGTCGTTCTGTATAATATCCTCGCTGAATAATCCTATCAAAAAGCTCGCCCCCTTTACAAAGTTCCATAACGAGATGAACTGCCACTACATCCTCGTAAGCATCCTTGATCGAGATAACATTTGGATGCCCTGCTAAGTGATGCATTATCTGAATCTCCCTCCTCACATCCTCCACGTCTTCATCAGTCAATAGCTTTCTCTTGGCTATCGACTTACAAGCATACTCTTTCCCAGTGGCCTTATCAGTACATAAAAATGTTGTCCCAAATTGACCTTGCCCGAGTTTCTTTCCCAAAGCATAAAATTCCTTTATATTTCCCGTTCTCTTCTGCAAAACTGACTCAACGCGAAGCCCTGCACTAGGCACCCTTTTAAACTGAAGGGGTCTCTTCGGTTTAGCCTGTTCTACTGGTTCAACCTCCGCTTTCGGTATCACCATTTGCTCAACTTCGGGTTTTGGAATTGGGGTTTGCTCAACTTCTATTTTTGGCATCGACATTTGTTTAGGGGGCTCATTTTGGGTAGGCAAAGGCGGTTCAGGCTCTTTACTCACGGGAGGCGGAGGTGAAGTCGGTCCACTATTGCTTTCACCATTAGACACCGAAGCAACGTCATCTGGTGACCGACTTCGCCACACTACAGCTGAAACCGTTTGCAAGAAACCGTGCCTAGAAATGGCCGGTCCTACGCAGGTATTCCCCATCTATATCCTCCCCAAATCAACTTCTTCTCCACAATCCCTCTATTCTCAACATTAACATATAAAGATCTGCTACAAATATCAGATATTCATCCAAAACCAAAGTCAAACCCTAAATAAAGCTCAAAACTTTGAATTACCCAGTACTTCAACTAATCACCAGATTGGATCACCACCAACAACAACAACTGATCCAAAAATCAACAATACCCACAACTAAAATCCAACAAAATAAGAACAAATCAACCTTACACTAGCTCAAAATACAAAATCCTCTAGTACCCAGATGAAATGTACCAAAAAGATCACAGAAATCTCAGCAGAAAACCAATCAATCATCAACCAAATTCCTCAATACCCTCTCTTTCAACAGCATCAAACCAAGAACTAAACAGCCAAAATGCTCATAAACAAGTCAAACATAAGATCATCAACAACACAAGCAGAAACCTTACCTACTTCAACTCTGCAAAACCCTCAATCTAAAACAACAAAAAGACGAACAAATCAAAGTAAAAAACCCAACTTGAATGATTCAAAACAACTAAAAAGATAAAATGAAAGTAAATGATGAATCAAAATTGAAGAAATGGGTCAGAGTAGATAATGATGGGTAGGAAAAATGGGGGAAGAAAGAACAGATTTTGACGGTTTACTTGGTCACGCTTCGTCTCTTTAAAGCTTGAATTTTTAAAATTTTTTTTTTTTTTGGGGATTTTATTTTTGAATTTTGGATATTATTTGGGGGTATTAAATCTTAATCTACTGCTATTACTTCGGAAAAAACGCGGTTTCTTGGGATTAAATTAACTGCTCGTAGTAGATTTTGTGTTAGCTCGCCGTCTTGGTTTCGATTTTACACATTTTCAATAGGAAATTATGTAAATATTCTCATATTTAAATATGAATTTTTCTAATATGTGTCTTTAGAATACATGCTAAAAAATATTAATTATACTAAATTTTTATATTTTATTGATTCATATAAAAATAATAATATTTTTTCTTTTTGATATTTGGATGTTTAGTAAAAATTCAATACATACAAGTGAAATAAATGTTCCTTAATATGTGCTCTAAGAGCACATATTAGAAAATTCGTTTTAATATATATAATCGGGTTTAAAAATTTTATTACCTAGGTACCCTATTTTAAAATTTGATAAATTTTTATAAAAATTTAACCAATTTTATACAAAAAATGCTAATATTACAAATAATTACGATAATATATAAAAGTCATGCTAATAATTTCATCAAAAATTCAATAAATTGTTATAAAATATTCACTAATGTTTATATAAATTACCTAAATATTACCACAATTATGTGCCTTTTTTGCATTTTGGGGCAAACAATCATCAAGTTATAGTGAAGATATTAATATATTGTCGAAATTGTGTTTAATGTTAGCATTTTTCAATGAAGATCTATCGAATTTCGATAAAAAATGTATCCGAATGATAAAATTTTAAAACATACGGTACCTAGGTGATAAATTGTTTAAAACTCAATGTACCCCATTATCTACATTGAAATATCAAGGTATTCAAATGATAAATGTTCAAATCTCAAAGTACCTAATAATAATTTTCCTATTCAAAATTTAAAACATGATTAGATGAAATGATTATTATGAAGTAACTTATATATTTTATGGTATAAATTGTTAAGAAAATTTAATAAAACATAATTCAATAACAACGACTTTAAGGCATGTAACGAATCACTTCCCTTGAAATATATTTTGTCCTCTTCAAAATAGTCTTGGGATACGATTGAAATATAATCACAAAGTGAGATTGGAATAAATTACCAAAGTGGCACATTTTGCAAAAAAAATTACCAAAATGGAACACTTTACTATAGCGTCAATAGGAAACGCCGTTTCAAACGGTGTTCGTTGAGCAGTGGGAGACGTGACCTGTCGGACGCCGTCAGAAACGGCATCCGTTAGACGTCACCTATGGGACGCTGTTAGAAACAGCGTCCCAAAGAGTCACCTAAGGGACGCCGTTTCTAACGGCGTCCCATAGACGGCTCTTTGGGAGCGTCCGTACGCATACAGTACTATACCCGTGACCTGCTTTTTTCCCCTCCATTTTCATCTTCTTCTTCAACCCGTGACCTACTCTTTTTCCTCCCTTTTCATCTTCTTCATCCCCTTCATCTTCACTTTTACCTCTATAAATACCACCAATTTCTTCAATATTTTTCACAACACTCAATTACTTAAATACATCTTTCAACCTATTATCCTCTCAAAAAAAACTTCCAATCTCCACTTCATTTTCACAGTTATGTAAGTCGTTATTATTGTCATTTTTAAATTTGTTAATACTTTTATATTATAATGTCATATTATTTTGTAGGAATTTGTTATTATAGTAATATTATTAGATTGATTAGTAAAGTTAATATAGTGATTATAATATATACAATAACAAATTAAAAAATTTATTTGTTAATATAATATTGAATAATATTATACTAAAAAAATTATTAATTGTATATTTTATGTTATATTTCAATATATTCGTAATTTTTTGTAGCTTATATTATTTTTCAGTGTTAAACTTTATTATATGGCAATTTTAACTGTTTGTGATACCTTTATGCATTTAAAATATTTATAGATATTTAAATTCTATATTTTGAGCAATTTAGAGATGTAAATTTCTTATATATATATATATATTAAGAATTGTCAGAAAAAATATTATCTGACATGATTATAGAATATAAGATAAATTACAGAAAATTTCATTAACTTTTACTTTAAAAATAGAAAACCCCCCTCTCAAATAAAACCACTCACTAAATCTCCTAACTTTTGAAATTTTTTTCTCTTTGCCCCCAAATTATGTTTTATCTCATAATATTTTTTTCTTAAAATTTTAAAATAATTATATTTTTATTAATATCAAAAATTTTCTTAATTTTTTTTTTGCTAAAAATATAAAATATTGAATTTTTGTCTAATAATATAAAACCTTTTTCTAAAAAAAAAATTAAACATTAGGGCAAAATGGTCAAAAATAAGTTATATGGGGGTTAAGTGATAAATTTTTAAAAGTAAGGGGGTTTTGTGAGTGCTTTTATTTGTAAGGGGGTTTTCTATTTTTGAAGTAAAAGACAGAGAATTTTTTTGTAATTTACCGATAATATATTTTATTAGGTTTGTTTAGTAATATTAATGTAATAATTACAATATATATAATAGTATATTATAAAATTTATTTATGAATATAATATTAAATAAGAGGTTGCTAGAATATATTATATATAATAGTATATCATAAAATTTATGTTTTATTTCAATGTAATATAACACAATTAATATTCACTTATTATTGACTACATGATTATTAGAATGTTATATATATTACAAATTTTGTAAATATTTAAATTCTATATTTTGAGCAATTTAGGGATGTAATTTTATTTTTTATATGTATTACGATTACTTTAAAATTATTCGAATTTGTAAGACATTAAGAATTTTTAGAAAAACTATTATATTATTCATATAATATAAAATTTTTATACTATAAATACAATTTAGAGATGCAATTTAGAATTTTTAATATAGAATTGAATAAGAGGTTGCTATAATAATTTATTTGTTATTATGAAAAAATGTGTGAGAATAAAATGATATAAGTAGAATTAAAAATAATAAGAAAACGGTAATTTTGATAGAAAAATAAGGGACATTGTATGTTTTATATTATATGAATAATACAGAGTTAATATGTTGCATTTCTTAGTTTGATATAATATTGTTAGATACTCTGTAATGTTATTAATATTACATTGTATGTTTTTAATTGAGACTCAGTCTACAAATTATGGCGTGCAACATAGTCACATTGTTGTGTCATTATGATGGAGATACGGTGCAAACTGTTGATGGTGTTGATTACACGGGTAGAAGACAGTTTATACTTAGGGTGCAGTCTGGAATTTCTATTCCAGATTTGAAGGAAATGATGCATGAATTTACTGGCTGGGATCATAACACAATTGATATTGCGATTACATGGAGAATGTTGTTATCTCATAATCCTATGCGATACACACCTATTGAGATCGTTTGTCCAACGGCATTGAGGTCTATGTTCGAAATGGCTTTAGAAAATAGGGCAACATACATAGAATTGTATGTAACTGCTGTGAATGTTGCGGGAAGAGCTCAACATCGTGTGTCGCATACTGTAGTTGAGGCATCTAGAGGTCCAATGGTGGGCGTTTCACTGGTTGCTGGAATGGTTGCAAACGAAAGCACAACCATGTTTGATAGGGCTTATGCCAACAATGATTTCGAGGCATCCGATGAAGATGCAGATCTGGGGTTGGACGATGACGAGGATGAACTACATGATAATGATGATGGTGCCGGGCCTTCATTTGCCCAAGCTCCCGTTCCTGAATTTGAAGATGTCTCATGGGCAGACCAGGCAGTATGTTCTGACTGGGAGGAAAGTAGAAGAATTCGGTCAACGGGAACTATCTTGGAGGAGGGACAAGTGTTCCAAACGAAGGAAGAATTAGTCAATGCAGTTAAGGAGTGGCACATAAAAAACAAGCTTGAATATATAGTGCACCGGTCGAAGCCTACTTACGTAGCCCTAAGGTGCGTGCAAGCACCACAATACACCGGATTGAACGGGAGCCTAAAGAACGTTGGGCACTTTCGTATGATGGTGGTTATGGCTATGGCAACATGACCACTAATATATCGGAAGTGTTCAACAGCGTTTTGAAAGTGGGACGAGCCCTCCCAGTAACTGCCCTTGTGGAGATGACATTTTATCGATGCAATAAATATTTTGTCAATCGCAGGGATGTGGCCGGGGCATATTTTTCACAGGGTCTTTTAGGGCCGCCGAAAGTCCTTGCTGAAATAGAACTTGCCACCTTGAAATCAAGAAGACATACAGTGACGTTACACTATGGAGTTCCAGGTAACAACTCCGAGTAGGCAGACTGAATCAGGATACAGAAGGGAGACTCGCCATACTGTAACGCTGAACGAATGGAGTTGCACTTGTGGTACATGGCAACTGTTTCATCGTCCATGCTCACATGTGATGGCATGTTGTACCGCTTCTCGGCTCGAGTTCGGACAATATGTTGATCTATTTTTAAGCCTTGCCATGTATGCAAGTGCGTATGCTCCATTGCTTCACCCCCTTCCCGATCAGTCTCTATGGCCGGAGTACATTGGAACTATAGTGGTTGCAGATCACACAAGGTGGAGGCATGGTAGAGGACGGCCACGCTCAACCCGACTACATAACGAAATGGATGCAAGGGAGGGCTTGTCCAAAAATAAATGTAGCATATATAGTGAAAGGGGGCATAATAAAAAAATATGTCCTAATAGAAAGCAATAATGTTGTACTTAGGTTCATACTTGCATTTGATGTATTATTTACTGTAATTACATAATAATAATAAATATAATTTCTTTCTTGTGTTGTGCTTGATAAGAATGCTGTAATATGTGTAATTTTATTGTTAGCCCATTGGTTACTATTTTCAGTTTTATTAGAGATATGGTAAGAACACTAGGAGGACATGCTTCGACTTCGACCTCGACTGCTCGGTATGGTGAGCAAAATCCAGGTCCATATGACAGGTCTGTGTTGCGTCTTCAGGAGCGTCATCGATCGGAGGACGTTTGGAATGAAAGGGTATGCTGTTAATCGATATTTGTCATATAATTTTGAGTTATAATTATTCAAATAGTTGATTAATATATTTAATGTCTTTGTGTTACAGGGCAATGATGAGATCAGGGTGAGGATTCACCATCCACCAACCCTTCGCCCACAAATACAACCTTATGTCGTACAAGCTGGATTCATTGGAGTGGCCCAAGTAGGTCACATCCAGATTGATAACGCATTGGTTGGGGCTTTATTATAGAGGTGGAGGCGGGAGACCCATACATTCCACCTACGTGTTGGTGAGATGACACCAACACTGCAGGATGTTGCCGTTTTACTAGGTCTACGTATAGACGGTCGAGCAGTCACTGGTAGCACTACCTACAATTGGCAGGACTTCTGTCATTATTTATTGGGTGCAGCCCCCCCATAATCAGCATTAAAGGGCAGCCTAGTAAGAAGTACATGGTTGGCGCAACTTTGTGCACAAGGCCCCCCACCTTACGCTGATGAGCAAGTGTTGTTACAATACGTCAGACGCTACATCCTTAATTTGTTCGGCTCCCTGTTGTTCACCAATAGCACTGGTAGTTGGACATCAATGGTCTATCTTCCATTGCTTGAGACGATGGAGGGGTGTAGTGAGTACAGTTGGGGGTCAGCTGTTCTTGCCAATCTATACAGACAAATGTGCCAGTGTTGCATGGCAGGCCGCGCCCAAATCGGCGGGTGTGTTTTATTGCTCCAGGTATGGACGGTCACTTATATTAATGTTTAATTCTTTAATGTATTAAATCCCTAATTCGTATGTGCTATTGCATGTGTAGTTGTGGTCATGGGAACATTTACATATTGGTCGACCGTTTATATCCGCGCACCGTCCACTTCCACCTGCAGTCAATGATCTGTTGCCGCCTTTGGGATCTCAGTAAGGGAAAATATTTTGTACATCTTGATTTAATGAATATGTAATATTATGTATGTATTAAAATAATTTATTTTGTACTTGATCAACTGGGTTGCGTCCTTGACATTCCGCGAGAATCCAAGGCAATGCCAATCCTTCTATAGGGACCAACTTGATATCCAAGAGCCACATCAGGTATATACATAAAAACAGACACAATTATATATTGTTAATATTTAATGTAATAACTAAGTTATTTTACTTGCACTTAGGTTCAATGGATGCCTTACAGGCAATCTCGGTTAAGCACCTTGCTAGCGATTTGTGTCGAGGGTCGTCATATCTGGCGATATCAGGGACCAATGATATGCTTTGGCATTGTAGAGCTGCATTGCCCTGATAGAGTGTTGCGTCAGTTTGGATTAACGCAACATATCCCGGATCACATCGACACCCTTGACTCCTTGCACAATACATCTCGCTCGGGCAGGTGGGACGAGAATTGGGAGGTCTACCATTCGAACTGGATCGAGGTATGGAACACACGAATGGATTATATCGCCAACGTACGTCACCCTCCTACATCGCCTACAGATTACATGTGTTGGTACAACTCTATCACTAGGCGTTATATAGTACGGCGTGAAGTGCATGTTCAGCGTCCATCCCGGCTTCGTTATGATCCAAGTGGCAACCAATTCAACGTGTGGTAAGCACTTTTACAACATTTGTCTCCTTACTTATTCCACAATATGTTTCGTTAACATTTGAATGTACTATTTTCTAGGTCGATGTTCTTAAAAAGCATGCTAAAATGGCAGTTCAAAGGATACGTAATACTGTTAGCCACACTGTAGAGTCTGTCTCTATAGAATGGCTAACTACTTGCAGTACCGCAATAGATGTTGCCGGTGAACGACATCAATTTGAACAGGCTATGCAAGAAGAAGAGTTTGACTACCGTTCATTTGGTGCTCCACCCTCACAGCATCATGGTGAACCTCCAGAAGGAAGTAGACGTGAACGTCCGCGACATAGTTTTTCCGTTCATATGGAAGGTTCACCCTCACAGCATCGTGGTGAACCTCCAGAAGGAAGTAGACGTGAACGTCCGCGACATAGTTTTTCAGTTCATATGGAAGGTTCACCCTCACAGTATCGTGGTGAACCTCGTCGTAGATCGACGTCACGTTTTGTACCATAACTTACGTTATTTATTTTTTTGTAATCTATTATTACAGTGCATTTTTTCCTTTTTTATTACTTTATACATTAAATAATGTAACTCTACTAAATTTTTTTTCTACTTTATTTTATCATTTTATTCTCAATTAAGTTAGGAGGATTATTAATTTTTTCTACTTTACTTTATACAAAGGTGTGTGGAACGCCGTTTCTGACGGCGTCCGACAGGTCACTTCTCCCACTGCTCAACGAAAGCCGTTTGAAACGGCGTTTCCTATTGACGCTACAGTAAAGTGTGCCATTTTGGTAAATATTTTTTCAACTATGCCATTTTGGTAATTTTTTTTGCAAAATGTGCCACTTTGGTAATTTATTCGTGAGATTGCATGTAAAAATGATGGATTTATGAGATTTGAATAATATGAGAATTATAAATTGATGTTTGATATATCAATCTTGATAACGGAGGGGAAATTTATAGTTTTCAAATGTCTTTCGGAAGATACATGTCTCTTTACATGAAGATACACACTTCTTCATCAAAAATCACCAAAAATATATTTTTACTTATTTTAAAAATATACCAACAATAAATATTGTATATATTATATGTAAATACATATTTATGACCTAATTTTTTTTATAATTCTAATTTAAATAAAACCATTATTTATTGGTCTATTTTCAAAGCGGAAAAAATATTTTTTTTAATATTTAGAAGAACATTTATAAATTGTTGGAACGTCTAAGAGATTAAATAAATGATTTTTTCTACTCAAAATTATGCATTTCCACATCGCATACAAATAAAAAACATGGTTATTTATACTAAAGGTCCGTACACTTTTTTTATTGGGTCAATTTAGTTCTTGTACTTTTAATTGTATCAATTTAGTCCCTCTACAATAAATATTGAGTCAATCTAGTCCTTTGGTCAAATTAAAATTAAGTTAATGTCATAATTTGCAATAGTACAATCATATTAAATGCAAGTAGCCCATTACAAATCCACTCGTTGACTCAATTTAACCTACCCCGTGGCCAAACCATTAAAAATTTTATGAAGAACTTGACATAAATTTTACTCTAAAGACCAACTTGACACAATATCAATTGTACATAGAATAAATTGACACAATTAAAATTACAAGGACTAAATTGACATAATGAGTAAAGTACAGGGACTTTTGACATAAATAAAACAAAACTAGGTTCCTTCTCATGTGATGCATGGGTGGTATTTGCATTGTATTGTATTTTGTAGTTGTGAATTTTTGTATTAACTAAACTAAGTTATTTTTAAGTTGCAGAAATGATGTTCAATATACATAATTTGTATTGTAGTAAATTACGAAAGGAACAATATTTCTTTTTTTGCCAAACGGCAAGAGCTGATATATTAACTCAAAACTGGGAATCAAATACAAAGCACCAACGAATATTCAACAAATAACCCCAACATAAATACAACCTAACACTTATCTAAGATTCGTGACTACGATTTGAACAAGAGAATAAGAGGAAATTCTAGAATTTAGATGAGAAAGAAGAAAAAATAAGAATTTAGATAAGTGAAAAGAACTTAGAGAGATTAGAGACGAAAGAGAGAGAAATTGAGATGAGAAAAATAGATATATTTCATTATTTGATTTTTGGATGATCAATACAATTCTAAGTATCTCATATTATAGGCTAAGTACGATTATTCAAATTTATTTGAAATGGGGCGGGAAACAACTAAAATACAAAATTAAAGTGGGAAAGTTAGTTATTGAAACTTCCAGAATTGAGCACGCGTCGCAGGGGAGCGTCCTGGAAGGCAACCGGGTATCGGAAGTACCGGCTAAAAGGAGCGGAGCTGCTTCGGCTTGGCCACGGACCGGATCGGGCCCTTGACAAGGACTGGGCTGCACAATTTAACATTGTCCTGGCACGGCTCGGCTGCGAACCAGACAAGGACCCAGGTGAACCTCTACGGCCTTGACACCCGATACTGCCCATGACATTGCAAACTTGGCCCAGACTCTGGCTGCGGTTCTTGACACTGTCTTGGCTTGGGAACGCTGGCATGCCTTTTTTTTTTTTTGATAATTGACCCATAGTGGGATTTTATTAAAAAGGAAGAACGGTACAATTTATACTCCGGTCAAGAGATTCAAAGCAACAAACGATCCCGACACACAAACACGAAAAAACACCCTAAGATCCCAAACCAAAACACCCAAAACACCCAAAAACACGAATGTGCAAACAATCTCAAGACTAAGAAGGAAAAAAGATACCAATCAAATCCAAGCGGAGACCTCAACCCGATCCAGTCCATTCTAACGGGATCTTTTATAGGGAAGAGCACCGCAAGGCTGCGGATGCAGAGAAGGCGATCAGTGGCAGGGGGGCAACGGAGGCATGCTCAAGCAACAGAGACACAGGGACCCAAGGCAAGAGAATCGAGGGGGATGGGACCACGATGGCAGAGACACACTCCGAAGCACGACCAAACCAACACCAGACCGAAGAGGCCCCACCCCCAAGACCCAACACCCAAGAAACACCAAGCCTACGACCCGAAGTCCAGACAACACCAACTCGGATTCACGAACCCAGACCCCAAACCACGAAAACCCATAATCAACCGCGACCAGAAACGCAGAGGCAACAGACAGGGAAGCAACATCAGAAATGGGCAAGGGAGCAAAATGGACACCCGAACCTGACTCCAAAGCTCAGCAATCCATCTCCTGAGGAGGACCACAACAGAGGGGAGAATGGAAAGCATTACCCTAAACAGATGAGGTCCCGAGCGGGTCGGAGAGAAACCCAAAGAGACCGAAGACTCAAGAACCGGACCTTGTCTTATCCCACAAACATCAACGTACGAACGCTTCCGAGACCTCAAGGCAAAGCATCAGCGGGGAAAACCGGCGGCACAGGAAAAACCGGCGACGCAGGAAGTAGAGCGCTGAAGAAGCAGGGACTCGGTGGAAGAGAGTTAAGCAACAGGGAGGCACGGCGGTGAAGGTCCGCTGCGAAAGGACACGGCGTGAGCACGAGCGAGAACCCTCACATGACACGGTCCATCACCCAAATCACCATACCCGACCCAACACTCAACACTCGAACCCAGACCCCACAACAATCGAACAACCACCACCAAGCACGACCGGTGTTGCCGCCGAAGAGCTCACCAACGACAGGCCTGAAAAAAAGTGGTAGAAACCGCCTACAGAAGCAACCGGCGGCGAGAGAGGGGGGGGAGACCCACGGCGACTTAGGGCAAAGGTTCGACGGAAGGGGAAATGTTTGTCAGGGGGGGGTTGATTCGCCTTTTGTCAGAGAGCAAACAACTACACTGTATAAGCTTATCTCAAATGTTTGGCATGCCTTGACGACAAAAAATACTTCAATCTTTATTGTTTGATGCCCCTAACTGCTGTGAGGTCTAAGTCATGGCCAGGGTCATGACAGTGTGATTTCCTATACTCTTCACATAAAGAAAGATTCATTTGACCACCTACTAGTATGATTTCCTATGAAAGTGCATAAGCTTTTTCACGAGGTTGACAACGAGAAGAATATCTGGTCGAGTAAAAATGAAGTATTAAACGGTAACCACCACACTCCTATAGAGGTTCATTTCAGCAAGTAACAGTTTATTATTATTTGCGTCAGACATACTACCACGAGGAGGCCTTAACTAGTTCACTTGGACATGTTAAAACGAGTGATGAGGTCAGTAGCATATTTATGTAGAGACAAGAAGACCAAAGTAGAACTATGACCAGCCTCAATCCCAATGAAATAGTGGAGATCACGAACATCTTTCTTGGCAAACTACGAGGAGAAGGCATCAACAAGTGTAGAGATGAGGCCAATATTATCATCGGTTATAACAATGTAATATACATAAAGGAGAAGAAGCATGATGCACTCACTTGTATGGTAGATAAAGAGCGAGGGTTCAACACAAGAGCATTGAACATGAAATCGAAGAAGGGTAGTTCTAAAGCATTGAAGCCAAGATCTAAGCCTTTGCTCAAGACCATAGATAACTTTACACTGACATCACACATGGCGTGGATGACATAAAACTTAAAGGGCTTAACTAGCTTTGGTTCCAAGCCAATATATAATCCAAGCTCGAGCTTGTAAGCTCATAAGCCAAAATGAGTCTAAATAAACGACATAAGCTAATGTACTAAGATTAATACATTAAGATTGTGTATTCTTAGAGACTGCCTTGTGATCTCTACATTGATGTAAGAAATATTCATTCAGAAAAACTTATGTCTACACTTAATTGAGCTATTTAAATATAACTACCTTTTATATTACTTCCTCATTAACAAATACCAAATAAAATGTGAAGAGAGAAAGAATATGAGAAGAAGAGAATTGATTCAGTACCGGAATAAGGAATAAGAGTATAAGAAAAGCAACATTTTCAGTGCCTCAAAAGCTCCCGTCTAAGCAGGGTCTCTTTTTTTTGGGGGGGGGGGGGGGGGGGGGGGGGGGGGGGCATGCATGTATGCAGCCTTCCCCCTTCAGGCCCTAAAGGGAGGGCATTTCCAAGAACCCTCAACCTGAGGGGTGCAACATGAGGGCTTCACAGGAGGTCACCTATCTTGGTACTACTGTCGCCCAAGCACGCTTAGCTTCGGAGTTCTAATAGGATCCGGTGCTTGCGTGTTGGTACCTTGAATAAGAGTATAAGAAAGTGTTAGGAAAATGTCTCAAAATTCCTTGGAAGTTTAAGTAGGGATGCCGTGAGGAGGTCGATCGATCGGGTGAAGCTCGATCGATCGGGAATGATACGTAAGTCAAAGACGCCTGCAGTGAGCTCGCCGATCGATCGGAACCCCCCGATCGATCGGGAACCGCATTTGCCACGCGTGTATAAATAGTGATGCAGGGTTCGTCACTTTGTATCTAATTTCCTTGAGTGTGTTTCCCAGCGGCGCCGCCAATAATAAAGAGAGAGAGAAAGAGAAAAGGAGTGATTGTAATTCTTCTTTTCGATTCAATAATAAAAGCTCCAATCTTCGCCCGTGGTTTTCTCCCCTTTCGATTGTAAAGGGGTTTCCACGTAAATCTTTATGTCGTTTGTTTCATTTCTTTTTTAGTCCATTTACTTCTCGTATTGTCGTGGTATTTGATTGGGATTGCATACAGGGAGTTATAGCTTTTTTGACACAAATTGGTATCAGAGCCTGGTTATTCGAATTGGTACAATTGCATCAGGTATTAAGACCGAGGTAGAGAAGTTTGGAGGTCAAGGAAGCTTTAGCTCATGGAAGGTCCGTGTGAAAGGACTCTTGACTCAGAATGACTTGAAGAAAGCACTAGAGGGGAAAGAGAAGAAACCCGAGAATATGACCGAGGCGCAGTGGGAAGAGTTGGATGATAAGGTTCTCATGGCGATGCAGATGTGTTTAGCAGATGATGTTTTGACAGAGGTCTTGGAGATGAAAACCGCAAAGGAGTTATGGGAGAAATTACTAGACATGTTTTGCCACAAGTCAGCCTCCAACAAACTCGCAGTGAAGCATCGGTTATTCACTTTCCGTATGACAGAAGATACATCTCTTAAAAACCATCTTAGCGAGTTTACTTCTATCATACAAGAATTAAAGGAATTGGATGATGTCCCTAAGGACGAGGACTAAGCTATGTTGTTACTGTGTTCGCTCTCTAATTCATATAAGGGCTTTGTAGAAAGTATGATATACGGGGGTAGACCGACCATTACTGTTGATGAGGTGAAAATAAACCTTGTGAGTAAAGAACAGGCAGATAGGTACTTATCTGACTCAGTGAATGACTCAGGTAGTGGTTTGCATGTGAGAGGTAGATCAGAACATAGGGGATCCGATGGTGGGAAAAAGTCTAGGTCTGAATCTAGACATAAGAACCTGTCGTGCCATTACTGTCACAAGAAAGGGCACATAAAAAAAAACTGTTACAAATATAAAAGTAAATTGAAAGAAGATAACAGGGGTGACCAGGGCAAAGATAAATCTGCTGAGGCTAGTGTTGTAGAGGATGATAGTGATAAGGAGTTTCTATTAGTTGCTGATTCTCAGTCCAGACCTAAGTATAAGTGGGTCATGGATCCGGGTTGTTCATATCACGTTAGTCCAAGTAGAGGCTGGTTTTCCACGTATAAGTCTATACAGGGTGGAGTTGTCTTGATGGGTAACGACGCTGCTTGTAAGGTAGTGGGGATTGGGACAATTCGTGTGAGGATGTTTGATGGGGCTATTAGAACTTTGAGTGATGTACGTCACGTCCCGGAGTTGAAGAAAAACTTGATTTCTCTAGGTACCCTTGAGTCTAGTGGGTATAAGTACACTGCTGAAGGTGGAGTCATACGGGTCAGTAAGGGTGCTTTAGTTGTGATGAAAGGAAAAAGGGTAGGTACTTTGTATAAGCTTGCAGGTACTACCGTGACAGATTCAGTTGCTATTTTCACATCTACTATGACAGATGCATAGATAACAAGATTATGGCACATGAGACTGGGTCACATTGGTGATAAGGCGTTGTCTGAGTTGAGTAAAAAGGGACCGCTTTGTGGCCAATCAACAGGACTAATGGAATTCTGTGAGTACTGTGTGTATGGGAAGCAGAAGAGAGTCAACTTCAAGCCAGCAGTGCATCAGACAAAGAGAACGTTAGATTATATACATTATGATCTGTGGGGACCTACCAGAGTGGCTTCTAAAGGTGAGTCCAGGTATCTTCTAATGTTTACTGATGATTATTCACATAAAGTTTGGGTCTATTTTTTGAAGTAGAAAAACAAAGTGTATGATGTCTTCAAGAAATGGAAGATTCTGCCTGAAAAACAGACATGGAAGCCGATAAAGAGGTTGAGGACTGATAATGGTCTTGAGTTTGTTGAAGGTGACTTCACTCGATTTTGTAAAGATCAGGGTATAGTCAGACACAGGACATGTACAGGTCGACCTCAGCAAAATGGAGTCTCTGAAAGATTGAACAGGACGTTACTTGAGAAGGTTCGATATATGCTTTGAAATGCAGGCTTGAAAAGAGAATGGTGGGCAGAAGCAGTTAGCATGGCTTGCTATCTTGTGAACAAGACACCGCATTCTTCATTGCAGCTAAAGACACCTGAAGAGGTATGGTCTGGTTCTACTTCTAATTATTCTTAGATTAAAGTATTTGGTTGTCCTACATATGCTTATGTTAATGATGGAAAGCTGGAGCCTAGGGCTAAGAAATGCATCTTTCTTGGTTATTCTTCAGGTGTGAAGGGATATAAGTTGTGGGATCCCAGTGCTCAGATATTTCTAACTAGTAGAGATGTTACCTTTGATGAGTCTGCTCTACTACATCCACCACACACACCTTCCATTGATAGTGATTCAGTTCAGGTTGAGGTAACTGATGCTACACAGATACAGTCAGATCAGCAGGTAGTGCAGCTAGAGAGTATTTCGGCACCTCAGGTACGGGTTTCTGATGTTGTTGATAATGCAGAAACAGGTTAGCAGGTGGAGAATAATACTATAGCTAGTGGTAGACCGAGGCGACATATCAGGCCTTCAGAGAGATATGGGTATGAGGAGCTGATTGCTTATGCCCTTACAACTGCTGAGTCTTTAGATGACAGTGAGCCGACTTCGTATTCAGAGGTTGTATCGAGACCAGATGCTGAGAAGTGGTTCGTTGCTATGAATGAAGAGATACATTCTCTTCATAAGAACCAGACATGGGAATTGGTGAAGCCTCAAACAGGGAAAAGATTGATTGGTTGCAAATGGGTCTTCAAAAGAAAGGAGGGCATTCCTGAAGTTGAAGATGCAAGATTCAAGGCATGTTTGGTAGCTAAAGGCTATAGTCAAGTACAGGGTGTTGATTTTCATGACATATTTTCACCTGTAATTCGTGCACTTTTGTCTTTGGTTGCCACGCATGACTTAGAATTTGAGCAATTAGATGTAAAGACTGCATTTTTGCATGGTAAACTAGAAGAGAGTATCTATATGCATCAGCCCGAGGGCTTCGTTGTAGAAGGAAAGGAAGATCATGTATGTTTACTTAAGAAGTCTTTGTATGGTTTGAAGCAGTCTCCTAAGAAGTGGTATAGGAGATTTGATCAGTTCATGACAGGTCATGGGTACATCAGGAGTAAGAATGACAGCTGTGTGTACTTCAGAAAGACTGATAAAGGCTCCTTTGTTTATTTGCTTTTATGCGTTGATGATATGTTGATTGCAGCACGAGACATGAAGGATGTTGATGACTTGAAATCTATGTTGAAGAGTGAGTTTGAGATGAAAGATCTTGGAGCAGCTAAGAAGATTTTAGGCATGGAGATTCGTAGAGACTGAAAAGCCTAGAAGTATATTGAGAAGGTATTAGACAGGTTTCATATGAAGGATGCTAATCCAGTTAGCACGTCCTTAGTAGCTCACTTCAGGCTTTCAGCATTAGATTCGCCTCAGACTGAGGAGGATGTCAGGTACATGTCTGAGATTCCTTATTCTAGTGCAGTGGGTAGTATTATGTATGCGATGGTTTGTACGCGTCCAGATATTGCTTTTGCAGTGTGCAAAGTCAGTAGGTACATGGCGAATCGAGGTAAGGAGCATTGGCATGCGGTGAAGTGGATTCTCAAGTATCTTCATGGAACTTCTGATATTTGTTTGGAATATGGGAAAAGTGATTGTTACTTGGTTGGGTATATAGCTTCTGATTATGGTGGAGACCTCGATACAAGGAAGTCCACATCAGGGTATGTGTTTTGTTTAGGGGACATAGCTATCAGTTGGAGAGCGTGTCTACAGTCTGTTACAGCATAGTCTACTATCGATGCCGAGTATATGGCAGTCACAGAAGCATTCAAAGAAGCCGTCTGGTTGAGGGGTTTGATTAGTGAGATCAGTGCTGAGCAGGGTACTGTTAGAGTCTACTATAATAGTCAGTCCGCCATTCACCTAGCGAAGGATCAGATGTCACATCATGACGGAACGAAGCATATAGATGTGAAGCATCACTTCATTAGAGATCTGATTGATGAGCGGAAGGTGGAGTCGAAAAAGATTAAGACTGAGGATAATCCAGCTGACATGTTCACTAAGGTAGTACCAGGGAGCAAATTCGTGCATTGCTCGAATTTGGTGGGTCATTACGTTTGATGTGTGTTAGCCCTGGTTGAGGGGGCGTTTGTGGAGAAGTTAGAGTTATTTTATTGTTGATGTTAATTTTGAGCCAAGATGGAGATTTGTTAAGAAATTGTCTTAAAATTCCTTGGAAGTTTAAGTAGGGATGCCGTGAGGAGGCCGATCGATCGAGCTTCACCCGTTCGATCAGGAATGCTACGTAAGTCAAGGACGCTTGCAGTGAGCTCACCGTTCGATCGGGAACCACGTTTTGCACGCGTGTATAAATAGTGACGTAGGGTTCGTCACTTTGTATCTAATTTCCTTGAGTGTGTTTCCCAGCGGCGCCGCCAACAATAAAGAGAGAGAGAGAGAAAATGAGTGATTGTAATTCTTCTTTTCGATTCAATAATAAAAGTTTCAATCTTTGCCTGTGGTTTTCTCCCCTTTCGATTGTAAAGGGGTTTCCACGTAAATCTTTGTGTCTTTTGTTTATTTTCTCTTTTAGTCCATTTACTTCTCATATTGTCGTGATATTTGATTCGGATTGCATACCGGGAGTTATAGCTTTTTCCGCACAGAGAGCATCTAAATATAGAGATCATGGACATACATGTATTACACATTTACCCCTAAGACTTCGGTAAAGATACAAGAGTATGATGGATAATAGGACAACCTTAGACAATCTTTTGCAATGTGAGGAGATCTCCCTAGGGATGGCAGTGAGTATGATGGATAATAGGACAACCTTAGACAATCTTTTGCAATGTGAGGAGATCTCCCTAGGGATGGTAGTGGTGCGGTTCAGATACGGGGATGCCTCCTTCATACCCATATCCGTCACTCAATCCATACCCATACTCGTTATTACCTGCCACGGGTATGAAGTGAATATCCATGCTTGATCCGGCGGGTATAGACCTTACTCATACCCATCTCATTATTCAGAGGTATCCAGCCGGTATTCATTACCTGCCTTATACCCATATAGGTATCAAACAATTATTCACATTCACTCTTGTTAATTATTTAATACTTAGGTATTTAGGCTGCGTTTGGTTCAGTTTTTTAACAGTTTAAAGCTATGAAAAAGATTTAGTTGATTGCAAGGCTTGCGTTTGGTTGACAGAAAAGATCTTTTTACATATTTTTCTCAACTTAAGTGGAAAGATTAAAAAATTATTTTATAACTAAGCAGAAAAGTTGCAAAACTGGATCTTTTTTACAGCTTATTTCACAAAAATGCTTTAAAAAGACTATATTAACATTAAATCTTCACCACTATGACTTACGTTTACTTGTTATCATCACCCCCACCTGCCACAACCCTTTTTATGCCCATGGGTCTCTACATTCATCGCTTTCCACTACTATGACCAACTATTTTTATGATTCTTACCTACCTATTATTATTAATTGATTTATATTAGTAAGTCATTTTTGAGATTATAATAGATATGTTTGGTTTTTAAACTTGTATTTAACACTTTATTTTGTAAAAAAATATCTTGCTGCATAGTATAACCAAGCACTTCACTATAAAAAGATACAGATCTTAAAATGAACGGATCTTATTGAAATAGATAAGCTGAACCAAACGCACTCTTAGTTACATGTTGTTGTGCCATTGATAAATAATTTAAGTATGTACACTTTAGTTTGAAAGTTAATTAAATACAAAATGGAGCAGGTAAGGGACGAGTATGGTGTGTATAAAGAGGGACAGACCGAGTATGGAGCAGGATGCGATAGGTAATACATTATACCCATATTAGCCTCATACCCGTGGCGGGTATGACCACGTGAACCCAACCCATGCCTATGCCACCCACCTCACTTGTACACATACCCGCTTCAAACGAGACGGATGCCCGTGGGTAACAGTTTTTAGCTGCCCGATTGTCATTCCTAGATCTCCTCTAATAAAAAATATATAAAAATGATTATTAAATTAGGTAAACTGACTTCAACTACGCAACTTCCGCATTCAAAGTTTTTTTTTTAAAATTTTTCTGATTGGTTGTTTCATTTAAGCTGCCAATGACATTAGATGTATTAAATAGACTAATTCAAATTTTTTTTGCAATCTTTTCAATGAAAATAACGATGTAAGGTTAATATATGATTGTTTATATTAAAAGTCTTTATTTATTATGTTAATTTAGTTAATTTATTTATAGGATCTATTTATTTAAGTTATTAAAAAGCTGTTTTTTCTGAAGTATTTTTTACATAGGATCTTTTAACAAATGTGTTTTTTGCGAAAAAAGCAGTTTTTATTAGGCTGAACCAGTTAGAAAGTGTTTGCGATATGAATATGGATATTTGGCTAGTATTCCACAAAAATGCTTTCTTCTATGTAACTATCATTGATCTAACCATTTCTTTAGGTTCAGAAAGATAAGAGTTTTCAACAATAGCCTGGTTTGAAAAGATTAATGCTACGGAAAAGTAGGAACAAGAATTAGACCCGAACCCAATCCAGTTATAATGAATTTGGATGTAAGAAATGGATTTTAAATGGAGTTGAATTTGGATGTTGGTAAATGGGTTTTGGGTCGGGTCGGACTTGGTTGACAATAAATCCAACCCGAACCCGACCTGAAATTATGTTTAGTGTAGTATAAAATTTTAAAGTTACTAAATTTTGAGTATTTAACATGTCAAACTAAATTCCAATATTTCTTTTTAGTGTACCAACATTTGAAGTTTATTTTGATACAATAATATTCTTCATGAAAATCACGATGTGATAAATTCATATGTAAAGATTATTCGTTAAAGAGGTTTTTGATTGATTGTCTAATATTGCATCATTATCATTAGTACTAATATTGCTAGACATACTAAATAAAAAAGAATAATATGTAACAATTTGTGTCTCCTGGTTTCGGGATTTCCAGGGGCCCGTTTTGCCGAGTTTCCTGTTTTGTTGCGGTTTTGCCGCTAATTACCAAAAAAAAATGTAACAATTTGTCAAAATCTTGACTTTTGTGGTACTTTTATTGTATTATTATTGTTGTACACATTAATATTATAATGTAATATCATAATCTTTCTAGGATTCAAATGGGTTATGAATTTAGGTCAGATATCCGTTTCACCCGATGGATTTGGACAGGGATTGGAATTTTATGGAATAAAAGAAGAATAAGCACAAAGTCAGTGTAGAAGGACCTGAAAAATAGAGTGGTATGAATTGAAAAGGAACACAATTAGAAGTATTTTAAATAGTTTAGAGTTTTTTTTTTTAATTGAAAATCACTTAAATTTTAGGTATGATTTCAAAAAATTACCAAACTTTTCAAAGTAAATCGTAAAACAATTAAATTAAAGCAATGAAAAGTATATGGACTCAATTGACAAATTTGGCACAGTGCAAAAACCTTTGGCATAAATAACTCATTGATGTCAATAAAAAAAGGATAACTATGGGTTAGATACTCGGAGCTTTGATAATATACGTTTAATTACCTTGAGGTTTTAAAATGTTTTTGAAGTGTTCTGAACTTTTCTACTTTTTTCAGGTATCCTCTACAAATGGCAATACACTTCCATTAATTTTGCTAAGGTGATATCCAAAAAAAAGAGATCGTTTAAAAATAATTTATTTATGGGTTAGAGTGTGATTTTATTTTTAAAACAATTTTAAAAATTAAAAAAAATCCAAAATTTAGGTGCTAGGAGTAAGGCCGTTCAAAAAAAATCCGATCGGAAAAATGAAACCGAGTTGATTCAATTGCAAACTAATCCTGAATTTTCTAATTGTGCTTATTTTTCATTTCGATCTGATTGAATATGAACCTAAAAAATCCTAAAATAGGACCAAAGACTGATTAATGTCATTGGACAAGTCTTGTTTACTTAGAGTATAATTAGACATTTCAGATTTACAGCTTTAGGACTCCAAACTAGCAAAAAAAAAAAAAATGGAGAATCATATACCTTACCCTAAATTTAAATTTATCATCTTCTCTATCTCTTCTCAATTTTTTCATTTATGCCTGCTCTTTTAACTTGAAATGATAAAGAGCAACAAAGGAAATCATATAACATTCTAGACTACCCAAATTTTTAACACTTTTTTTTTTTTTTTGGATCAAAACATTTTTTTGGGTAACGAGGGATTTGATTGCCTCAACCAACCTCGGCCCATGAGGAGGCCCACAATCCCCATAAGTGGGTAAGTCATCATGAGTATCCTCAGCGAGAATCGAATCCCTAACCCCTAAACAATGACCGCATGAATAAGAGACACTATCAACTGAGACGCCCTCATGATAGGCCCGATCAGAACATTGTTAACACTTATTTTCTCATTGATATATTGGCAGTTGTTCTATTTAATGGATGAATTATAAGCATTTTAGATTCACATTCTCTATTGTTCCCAATGTTGATTTTTTTAATTGTTCTTTTCTATTAGACTACATCAAATATGTCGAAGCGAACAAAAGATGTTATATTTAATTTATAGCAAGTTGATTTAAAAAAAAAAAAAATTGTAACAAAAAATTAAAAAAATGGTAACTGCTTCCGTCCAATTCAGTCTATATGATAATCGGTCTAGTTTCAGACCAAGTAGTTAAATCCAATCCAACCTTCGATCCTCAAAAGAAACCAAATTCTAGTCCTTGATTGGACCCATGGACGTCCCGAGAGAGTAAGAAACTAGGCTGGGCAAAATGCATTCACCAATTTATTAAAAAATCAACTATTCTAAAAGTTTAAAATATTTAGTTAGAGCCTAAAAGCAAGTTTATAATTGAACATGCACCCTCAAAAAAATGCTTGTTACACCTAAGATGTGAATAATACACAAACTTAACTCAAACATTGTGCCGAAATTATTTGAACACGGAGAATGAAAACTAGTGAAATTCAAACTCATAACCTATTACTCAACAAAGCAATAGCTCCCAAGAGCGTAAGCTGTGTGAAGTACCAAAATAATCTAATCTACCAATCATACAGTCAACTTGTCTTATACATTAATTTCTCAATAAATTAAAGAAGAAGAAGAAAAAGACCTTTAGAAAAGGAAATTAAGATATTTTGGGGTCCAATAATTTGAGTTTAGCTTACAAAGACAACACCCACCAATTAAAAGGATGCTTGGCTTTCATACGTACTGCACCCAAGAGTATATGTATCAAAAAAAAAAAAAAAAGGACAAGTACTAACTGACCCTTTTTTTTTTTTTTTCATCCTCATGAATCCATATCAACAGCTTGATCGGGCGGGCGGGTAGAGTTCTCGGACTCCATTTTGATGCCTGCTTCTTTCTGTAGGTCTGATGACACGTTTGGCGCCTACAAGTAATGCAGCGCGAAAGAAGAGGATTATTGATTATAGAAGATTTCATATTTCGTTAGATATGGATAGAGTAATCGATTGTATTAGATTAGAATATATTTTTAAATCAATAAGAAATTTTAGTCTTATTTTGATTAGAAAGATAATTTAGTTCCAGTAATTATTTATCTTAATAGTTCTCTATTACATTTATGATTTGTCTAATAATTTTCTATTAGGTTTAGAATTCATCTTTTAAGGTTTAGCTTTTCATAAATAGAGCTTTGTAATTCATTATTTGAAAGTTTATGAGGAAATAAAATTGAGTTTAGTTTTTGATTAGTAAATTGTGCTACATCAACAATATATGTCACGTTGTGTCAGACTTTACTAACCGTAAAGAAATGCTGAAGAGCTGTAAATGTGAAAAGAGATGCATGTTTTATAGGCCAGCTAAGATTTTACCTTCAAAGATGAAGTGGCGGTGGGGTATGAGACATCCATGTCCCTTGCGTGGTCCGTCCCTCCTTTCACATCCTCCTACATGTCCAAAGGAACTGTAAGACAATTACACAAAAAAATCTATTTAAAGTACTAGCTAGCTCAATTGACAAAGTCTTTGGGAGGTAGTGTCAGAGACCGGAGATCAAATCCCATCTTCATCATTTGGGGAGAGGGAAGGGCTGCCCCATTAACAACCCATATGGCTTCCTTACCGTTGTTAAAAAAACAACACCTATTAGGCTACATTTCATTGGCCGAATATAGTAGTCAAATTTTTTGATCTAAAACAATTATCTGGTTTAAGACATGAATTTCATAATGTACATTTACACAGGATGCATGTATGATTCATTTGAAGTCAATGTGAGGTTGAGATTCTTCCCCTTTTAATCAAATGAAATCATCTTCACCATTAAGAAAAAGATTTTTTCCATTGAGCTATTGTTATTACAAAAAAGTAACTCACTAGCTAGTCACGTAAGAAATGTATGAAGAGAATGGCAAAAGACTACCGTCAACCAAAGAGAGCCTTGATTACAAAGGGAAACCCGGAAAACAATGGCAGAAATTCTTCCTACGTTTTATACAAAATAGATAAAAATTATACCATGAACTCTAGTAAATTGGAAAACCGAATCCTTTACGATGAAAAATGTTTCTGGAAAAATTTTCCAAGAGGTAAACATACCCACACTCATTCACCAAACAAAAAGCTTGACAAGGTTGAACTTGACTCCGCTCATTTACAGGCTTACGCTACTTGTTTAATGTTACCATTACTTATCTATCCCAAAGGAAGACAGTGCAGCTTAGATCGAAAACAAACTACCAAGCATAGGACATCAACAATGGCGTAAATTCAAAGGTAGCTGATAGAACATACAGGATCTTTAAGATCAGGCTCCATGATCTCTCGCTTCACTCTACTTGACAAAGGCTTGCTGTACACAGGGTAATATACCAAACATGAACAAATACATATAAAAATCCAGATCAGAGAGAGGCAAAAAGAATTAAAAGCAAAGATAAAAGAATTTGCATACCGGTCATCCACATCCATCTCATAATCTGAATCCCATCTTTCGTCTGGATCCCGTTGATCTTCATCCTCCTGAAAATATAGTGAGAGTAATATCAGATTTATGATTTATCATAAGAAAAATAGTAAAGATAATCTCAGATTTATGATTTATACATGCACTTCCAGACATTATCAGAAGAAAAAAAGTGATCCGATACAAGGATTAGCAATCCATCTACTCATGACAATTGTACGATTCAAAGTAGTTTCAAGGTCAATGATTAAAAAAAGGTAGTATCAGGGTCCAAGCATGGCAAGTCATTCAAAAAACTGACCAAAAGAGTTGACGTCCCAGTATTAATCATGGAATCAACTTGCAGTTCGCACTCAAGGCATCGCAGTAGTGGATGTATGCGGAAGTTATGCAACAGGTTATGACGATTGTATTAGGGTCTTTAAGTGGGTATACGTTTATTTTAGGCTTTATATTTGCCAAAATTTGTATAAACAACTACCCAAACATCAATTTTTAAATTTGTTCGGGTCATGGCTAGATCAAAATTTGTAACATAACTTTTATTAAATTCCATGCTCTACTAAAATGGACAGTTAACACTCAGAATGGTGGTACTTTGAAGTCGATAATTTGACAGAAGAACAATTAAGGTATGCAGAAAACACTATTGACTTAATATAATTGATTCAAATCAACCACGATTCAGTTGCTTTATTTTACGCACTAAACCATGATGCTCCTTGTGCCAACAAGATGGCATCCCCACAAAGCAAAATAAACCTTTTGAAAGTAGTATCATACGTGTACTTGAGTTCAGTTCTCTGGCATGCGTATGTAGCTAAAGGGTGTGACTCCCCAAATCTAAAAATTAAGGACATGGGAAAGCGGCTAAATAAAGTCCTTAGGTACTGGCATGCTGGTCGTGTGGTAGCCCATCTTAAAAAATAGTCTTCAACTATTCTCGAATTCTATGCTCTTTTCCTTATATTGTTTCTATTTCAATTCTCACACATATTTCATGGAAATAATAGCACTAATCAAAATAGTACTTTTCCATGTCCGACATGGATTACATATTAGTACTAGGGTTGTGTCATTTTTTTTTTTTTTTTTTGGTTGTAAAGGTTGTATCATCTGGACCTTGGTACTTTACCACTGACTGCAAAGTCCAAGGTACTAATAGAACAACACTGTAATAAATGCAGCTTTATGAATACAAACTCAGTAGGGACAAGAGGTAGAACTGCATCTCTTGAAGGGCAGCAGAACGAACGAATGCCTCATGACCAAATACCAAGATTAAGAAACTTACCTCAGGGAGCTCAGTGTCAGGAGGACGCTCCTGGAAGGCAACACTCGGTGCATGCTGTAGTTTCGAAAGATTGTCAAGAAGCCTTGATCTGATTTCATCTATCATATGTTTCGTGTTTTTGTTTTCCATGTTACTTGGAGCAACGTGGAGAGTGTAGTCAGGACCAAAATACTCATAATACTCATGTTGGGGCATCTTGTCATCGAGATCAACCCCAAGCGCAACCCCCGTCTGCTCAAATTGAACAAATAATGAGCTTAATCAAATCAATAGTATTCTCTAATCAATAGTATTCGCTAAGAAAGAAGTGGGTCAAAAAAAAAAAAAAAAAATTTTTTTGCAATTTCATTCTCTCTTTGGCTTAGGGTGGGTACATCCTCGCAACAAAGCAAAATCTCTTGGGAAATTAAGGGAAAAGCCACGTGATACTGGATGTTTGATATAAAGAACTAAAAGGAACGAAATATGTACTCATGAAGTTGTTTTAAAATTTGAAAATTAAAATCTCTTATCACTTCTTTTTGCAATGACTATGACAATGTGCTATTTTAACGGCAACTCCAATATAGATCATGTGTTTATCTGAAAAATAAAAGTTTTGACAACTTCTGAAACATGCACAGCAAGCAGTCTCATAGCCACTTCTCCAGTTTTACTACCAAATATACCCATACCTTTGTGCACATCATACACGCTAACTCAAATAAGACTCACTCCATATCTCTACATACTTCTCAAAATGAGCATTAGCCCACCCCTAACCACCTAGCCATAATAAAAAAAATTAAAACTTCAACTTTTTACACATTGCATGGCTAAGTGCACCAATGTTACCTAGACTCGGGTACGAGACTTAGACTCGGTATGTGCCTTGAGGTCAGACTCAGCTATATTGTACAACTTCCTTATCCAACACTGGTGCTTTTGTGGGGATGAAGAGTTGGGGTAACAGTAGCATTCACCTGGCCATTTCTCCACTTCTCCAACCAAATATATTTTATGCACGTCATACACAAACTCACAACACACAGATCCTTCCCTCCTCCCTCTATAGGGATGACTGGGGCATAGATGCGGGAATATGGCAATTGGTAATTGGCATAGTGTACTACAGATATCCCATTGAAACCTTGAAAATTCCATAGTTTTCATTAGCTCTTACTGCCCAGAACCAGTAAGGGACAAGACAAAACCATGCATTGGGCTAATGGTTCTATTTATGTATGCACAATGCATAAATTTCACCCACCGCCACCACCACAGAAGAAAAAGGGAACCTTTTTAAGGGGCTACAGTTTTGTTTTCATTACAGCACAATCAATCATTTTTTACTCCCATATAAATTACGGTCAGAAATCAAAGTCACTTTACTGTTGGTTTTGCAATAAGATATAAGAATCAAATCCTAAAATCTGTTGATAAAAAAAAAAAACAAAAAAAAGGGGAAAGAAAATCCCAAAATCTAACTTACGAGTCAGATAATGCAGAAATCATATCTGAATCCCGATATTCTTTTTATATCTGTTACAAAGTATCTATCTGACTATATAGTTTACTATGTACAGTAAAGAGTTGTATCGAACTTGGATGAAACTTAACATAAGAGCAGTTCATGGTCAAACAGCCATAGTACAGGGAATGACTAATGGGTGCTCTTTTTATGTATGATTAATAGGCAGTTCTTTTAAATTGAGAAAAGCATACCTCATAACACCAGCATCGAGCTACGTTTCTTATGGTATAGCCACCTCCACCCAATAACAATAGCGGCACGTTAAAGGATCGCATGAACTTCACACATTCAGCATGACCTCGAATGGACAGGTTGAAGCAGCCTAATCTGTCTCCAGACAATGAATCAGCTCCACATTGCAGAACGACAGCCCCAGGCTTAAAAACTTCCATCACTTTCCCCATAATGGGCTTGAACAATGACTGGTAGCTCTCGTCATCAATGCCATCATCTAGGGGGACGTTGAGGGAGTAGTATTTCCCTTTTGAATAACCAATATCACGGATATCTCCTGTACCTGGAAAATAGTCCCCGAACTTGTGGAACGAGACGGTCATGACCCGGTCCGTAGTGTAAAAAGCCTCCTCCACACCATCACCATGGTGGATATCAATGTCCACATACAACACACGCTGCAAGATTGATATAACAAAATTTCAATCGTGTCATCAAGTGGAAAAGGACACTAAGCAAGTTAAAGGAAGCTGAAAATGTATAAACAGAATACACTAAATATTTACAGACTGGAAACTATAAAACCTGTTTATATGGCCAGGGAAGCTTATATAACATCATTTTTTGAAAGGGAACCAACAATATGATCATGATTCTGCAAATAATCCAGGACAAATGAAGTAAAACTTTAATTATCATTGAAAGGATTTCAATCAGATGACGGTTTTATCCTCCATGCAAGATTGCAGGAACAGGCATCCATATCTGTAAGGCAAGTGGCACAAGTAATCATAAAGGGACATGTCTTCATGAGAAATTCTAAAAGCACAGATTGCCATTGTCCCACTCATGCTCTATCGAGATCCTTTGCAGTCAATCATAATTCTGAAAGCCTTCAAAAATTGAAGACTGAGAATAAGATGTAGAAAAATCACCTTAAGACAAGGGTTACCCTTGAAGAGTGTAGAGAATTGAAACCTACATACACAAAAGACAATCCTAAATTTTTTTTCTTTGGCCAGATTGAAGCCCATAAATCATGTCTCTTTATGCAACTATGGCATTAGTCCTTCAAAAATATGACATGATAGGAGTTCAACAGTCTCAAAGATTTCTCAAGATCATCATACAGAAAGATACTGTCATCTAGAAAAAATAACAAGCAAAGACTGAGTTTTCTCACCTCGTGTACTTTGAGAAGTTCCAAAATTGCCAATACTATGTCGTTGACATAGCAAAAGCCGGAAGCCTCGCACTTTTTGGCATGATGCAAGCCACCTGCCCAATTGACAGCTATGTCACAAAGTTCATGGTTTAACTTCACTGCACCTCCAACTGAACCCCCAGCGTAAGTCTGACAAAAAGAATAGAGGCCATCAAACACGGGGCAGTCTTCACCGACATTGAACCTCTTCAAATGCCTCAGCTGCTCCTGTTGAGTCTCTGGAGTGATATTCCTAAGAAAAGCTACATAATCATCGGCGTGGAATCTGCAAAGATCCCTATCTCTAGCAGGTACAGGTTTCAGTACTTGCATATGTTGAAGCAAGCCATAGTGAGCCAGAAGAGCATGGGTCATCCGAATACGATGCGGCTTCATTGGGTGTCCTTGCCCATAGTAATAGTTGCCAACTTCTGGGTCATAGAAATACGACACCTTCCTTTTAATCCCATCAGTTCCAGATGGAAGTGAATTGCCTCCACCATCCATCATCTTCTGAATGCAAACTCAGTAATTAAGATGTATAGTCTGCTATCAGCAATTGGCCTGCATTAAATGACTGGCGGTGAGAAATATGTTGACATTAAGAGCAAATATACAGCTTTTCTCTAGGGCTAAGAGGCATATTGATGCACAACAAGGAAAAGGGGAACAGAGAAGAGAGACAGATAAAGAGAAGAGGAGAGACTTGGAGCGAAGGAAGAGGAGTAGAGAGAACCGTAAGAAGAGAAGAGGGGATTTAAAAATTATAATTTAACCCAATTGCATCTTTCCAATAATGAGAACATACATGAATTTATATAGGTATCCATATATCAAAAATTAGGAGGGAAAAAAACCTAGAATATGGAACTTTAAATATTCAAAATTTCAAAAATACCGAAACTTGCTAAAATATTTAAAACCTCAAAATATGAAAACTTCCTAAACATGATAAACCTAAAAGATAAACAAATATCTAGAGAATATAAATAGTTACAAATTTACTTATATTTTTTCTTGTCCAAATATCCCCATACAACAATAACAACAAGCCCGGTGTCACAAGAACTCCTGCCAATGTAAGGATTGGGGAGGGGGGGAGATGTACACAGTCTTACCCCCTTAAGCTGCCACCCTAAAGGGAGGCGGTGCCCGAGGACTGTCCAAATATCCCCATAAATCTCGTATTTTATGTTACCCTTATACTACAACACATATAAGGACAAATGCAAATAAATTTCTACGGTTTGGGTCGGAGTTCTTGGAGTTGGGTCGAATGCAGGTGGGACAAGTTTCACCCGTTTAAATTTCTACAGTATGAGATGAGCCTCTGCAATATCCACGCTTCAAGTCCAATGAACACTTGCGTGAAGGAACATATTAGAGTAAATAATCAATCCCAGGCATTCACCCAGCGGCTCAAGCCTTTGGCACAATTGGTTACTCAACACAGACCAAGAGACAATGCACATGACGAATCCGTATGCATACAGATTAACATCAATCATGCACACAAATCGCAGAAAACCATTAATATTAACGAATCTGAGATACAAAGAACTCTTCAACGGATCACTAATGAATCCAAACTATCTAATTCTTCACCAACTTCGCAGCCTCAAAACAGCATCAAACAGCAAGAAAAAAAAAAAAACCCTAAAAAACGCACAAAATTTCATTACATAGTCCAGAAATTTCCTTGCAACGCAGTAAACAACGTCAAAATACAAATTTTCAACATTCAATATCACGAAATCAGAAGGAATCTGGAAAGGTAACGGAAGAAGAGAGAGAGGGAGAAGAGATTGACCAAGGGAAATGATGAATCGGCGAACGGGCAAGGACTTCGTAGAGCGGTGTTCTTCAAGCTTTCTATGTAAAAACTCTAGAACTACAACAACTCTGTGCAGTTCTAAAATAGAAATAGAAATAGAAATTGAAAATATATCGGGTAAATTACAGAAAATTTTTTTTATTTTTGTTTCAATAACAAAAAATTTTTCTTACAAATAAAATCACTTACTAAACCTCCTAACTTTTGAAAATTTTTTACTTTCCCCCAAATAAATTTTTTTGACCATTTTACCCTTCAGCCAAAAAAAAAGTTATATTTTATCTCATAATATTTTTTTTAAAAATTTTAAAAATATTTTTTATCTTCTAAACTCATATAATATTACTATAATTAATTAAAATAATTATATTTTTATAAATATATAAAATTTTCTTTTTTTTTTTTGCTAAAAATATAAAATATTTAATTTTTGTCTAATAATATAAAACCTTTTTCTGAAAACAAAATTAAACATTAGGGGCAAAATGGTCAAAAATAAGTCAGATGGGGTTAAGTGATAAATTTTTAAAAGTAAGGGGGTTTGGTGAATGTTTTTATTTGTGAGAGGGGTTTTCTGTTTTTGAAGCAAAGGAAAAGGGAATTTTCTGTAATTTACCCAAATATATTTAAACTTAAAAAAAGCAGTAACAAAGCTAAAAATAAAGGGATAAGAAAAAATATATAAGGTATGACATTTGATTTTATTGATAATTTTGATAAAATGACCCCTTGTATATTGTATAACCTTGATAAATAGATAACCTTAATTAAATAATATTTTTGGTTGGTCACGACTTGGGACCAATGTGGTAAATAATATTTCGATTAATTAATAAATTTTTATGGTCCTAAGGGTATTAATTTATAGAGGTTTAACTGTATTTATAGAATAAGCCCCTCTCTAACGGACTCACTATACTATCTATTGGACTATCCTAATATTGTATATTCAAATACTTAATTTGGGTCCCTAGCGGAACCCACTATATTATCTGAACATCTATTGGATTACTATAATACTGTATATCCAAATACATAATTTGGGTATGTATCTGAAAGAATAATTGAGAACTCATCTAATGAGCTAGCCATCTCATGTATAATGTGTACATCATATTAGATTACATGTGTAAGCCCATTCGGCCCATATACAATAACAATGAACCTATACAATATATTCTAATAGTATCATCCCTTTCGGGTAGCACTCGAAAGAGGTAAGGTTGCCTATATCTCACTCCCCAGACCCTGTGATGGCGGGAGACTTTGTGGCACTATTGTTGTTGTACATATATAATATATACACTAGAGTTTACCTGTATATTACACAAATATGATTAAATTTTAAATAATTTGTTAAGAATAAAACTTGATGCAAAAGCGTTGACCGTGATAACTTAATTCGATTCAAATAATATGACTCATACAAAACGAGAAGTAAACAAATATGGAGAAAGAAATAACAAAACAAGAACACACAATATTTACGTGGAAACCCCTCTACAATCGAGGGGCGAGAAAACCACGGGCGGAGATGGAGATTCTTTATTAACTGAATGAAAGAATTACAACGACACTTTCCAAATGAGATATATGGAAGAATTACAATCACTCCCTCTGAACTCTCGTAGCACTCGAATATCTTGGAGGAATTACGAAATCACCTCTTTTCTCTCAATGGCTGCTCACAACCTTTGATTGGATCTGAATTGGAGTAAAACTCACCAAAAACCGAAACCCTAAGCCCTTATTTATAGAAGATAATTAGGGTCTGCGGAAAACGACTCCCGATCGATCGACCCCTTCACGGCCAAAATTCCGAATCTTTCCTTAAATCACCCTCCCGATCAGATTCCCTCCCGATCGATCGGTGACCCTACGGCAGCCCCAATAAAAAATAAAACAAGTAATTTGAGACATAACCTAACAATTATATTTATATATTATAATTGGTAATCATATTAGCAACATAAAACAAAATATATTTTGTCTGAAGTTTTCCCTCTTTTAAAACCTCGAAACATCAAACTTTTGCAATTATAAAGCCTCACATATAAGTTAACAAATTATAGAAAAAGAAAAAACAAGAGGATAAGTACAAATATAATAGATAAAATAAAAATAGCCATGTATATTCAAAATCAAACTTTCATCGCGGATAAGATTCACACTATAACGAAAATAAAATCACACACCCATTTTATAAACTAAAATAAAAAAATTGCAAGTAACTTTTTAAAAAATAATTATAAACAAAATAGAAAAATATTAATAACATTTCAATATAACAATGTATAAAATTATATTTTTTTAAAACACACTTTGTGCATTCCACATGATAACGCTAGTTTAAATTAAGAAAAGAGTTGATCTTATTGTAAATTAAATCTCTTATATAGATATAAATATATAGATTATAGATAGAAGAGTCGAGATTTGAAGGAGAGGAGGTTTAAGGGAGAGGGTGAAGTGATACAATTAAAATTAAGGATGGAGAATAGATGCTTTTGAATATGTACTAATATTGTCATAGTAAAAATGTTAATGTATTATAAAAATTTGTAGTTATTTTTACAAGTCATGTTACTCTTATAACAATAATAATTTTTACTCCAACAATAACAACACTTTATATATATATATATGTATATATATATATATATATATATATGTATATATATATATATATATATATATATATGTATATATATATATATATATAAGTAGTTTTATAAAAATTTGTGTTTATTATATATTAAAAGACACACTATTGTACTGATGATAATATTTTTTACTTCAATAATAATATTACCACATGTGTATATTGAATTATACATTTATATATACAACAACAATAAACCTAGTGCCTCCAAGGGCTCTCGCATAAGCAGGGTCTGGGGGGTAGATGTACGCAGCCTTCCTCCTTCAGGGGGCTACCCTGAAGGGAGGCTGTTTCCGAAGACCCCCAGCCTGAAAAGCTGGTCCGAAGTAATGGGCCAAAGACCTGGCAATAGAAGAAGCATCAAAAGCATAAGTAGGGCAAAACACACGGCGAGCAAAACAATAGACTCAAAGCATGCCACATCAAGCACATATCAACAGATAAGATAAGATAAAGATAAAGATAAGGATAGAGATATAGATAGAAGAGATAGAGAAAAAGAATGAGATAGGGATAGATATAGAGGTAAAGATAAAGATAAGTGGGCGAGTAGCAAGTATCTGCTCCTGAGAGCCAGAACACAGCCTACGTGTGCCAAGAGGACCTGACACTAATAAGCTGGACTACCTTACTCCAACCGGAGCATCTAATACTATTAGCCCTCCATTGGGTCCTATCTAAGGCCATCTCCTCCCGAAGGTTTAGGTGGGTGAGGTTTTGTCGGATGGTCTCAAGCCATCTCTTCTTTGGCATGCCTCTGCCTCTTCTGCCTAGTGTAGTAATTTTGTTTTTTATATATATAATATAAAATTCGTTACAAAAATAATATTAAGCCATTTATCTTTTATAAATAATTTTGTTTTTATATATTGTTAAATACATACTTGGATATATTTTTCGCGACTACATACAATAACAATGCTCATTTTTGCTCTTCTTTTTTCCTTTCTATAATTTATCATACAGGTATTTTATTTAACATTTATCATTTATGTATTTTTTTTTATAAAGGATCATTTTTTTTTTTTTTTCAGTATATATGATAGAATTTTCTACCACTCAAGTTTTAAATCAGAATTCAACAATATACAATAATATTTCACCGGGCTTTGAAAGATATTGGACTAACTAAAAGAAATGTTAATATGAAACGATTAAAAATTAAAAAAATAGTTTAAATTAATTTATAATTGTAGGGATAATAAAGTGTCTGCAAGATAAGATTGACGCGGGTCTTATTTATGGGGGTGTCAAAGTCTCACGATTAATCCCGTTAATCCCTTAGCTTATGGTTAAGAAGATATTTGGGTTGTGCTATAACAGGAGATCGGCCAGTATGGGGAAGAATTTCACCTCATTCATGAATGTGCTTGCCACAAGCTCGCCCCATGGAAGGCTAATTTGTTGATTAAAGCTAACATAATAGTTCTCATTCAATTCAACTTGGAAATGACGTCAAATCACACTTATGCAGTGTTTTCAAATTCCCGAACATAGACATTGGAAGTGTTGATAAGGTCAATCGAGATTTCTAATTGAAAATGGTGACCGAAATGATGGGCTATAGAGTGATCCCATATGTCAAAATCCGATGGATTAATCATACTCCTAGGGAAGCAACGTGGGAGATCGAAGAAGAGATGAGAAGCAACTACCCAGAATTATTCGAAAATGAAGGTGAGTTTCGAGGACGAAACTTTTGTTTAAGGGGGTGAGGATGTAATACCCAGTCTAAATTAAAGTAGGTATTATAATACGATTAAAATTCGCTATTATTTCGATTGGATTATAAATAAATTAATGAATTAATTATCAGAAAGGGGTCCATTAGTAGTATTAAAGTAATTAAAATAGGTAAAGGTATATATATATATAAATAAATAAAAAAAAGGAAAGGAAAGGGGGCCGTGAAGACCCCCCCTCCCAAAACCCTCAAAATTTCCTCCAAATCCCTGCGCCTCTCTCTCTCTCTCGCTCTCGCCTCTCTCGTTCTCTCTCTTTCTTTTTTTCGTCAAACCCTAAATTTCGATTCTCGCTTGATAGGATCCGACGCTAACCCGTAATAGGAGTTCAACTTTTGGATTAAACGTTAGTAAAGGTAAGTATACCACTCCCCCTACTTGTTTATATACGAAAAATCTGATTTTTAAGGGTTTATATGTGAGACTTATATTTGAATAGTTTATTATTTTGTTAAGATAAGTTCAGGCATATATATATTTGGCTAATTGTGTGATTTATACTCTTTTGATTTAATATATACTGATTTATACGTTGATTTGTCGTTTAAATATGTGATTTCTACTATTGTTTGATTTGTTAATATGTGATTTAAATTGTACTGATTTATACGTTGAATTGATGTTTAAACATGTGAATCTTGAAGAAAATTGTACTTGTGAGTATGTGAAAGGAACTATTGTGAACTTGCTATTTGAATTAAAAGATTTTATGGGAAGAGCTTACAGATAACTACGTTGACCCTCCGGGGTCTATCGACGATAAAATGCGAAATGTGAAAGTCGATCTGTGACCCTGTCGCAGGAATAATACCGGCGCATAGATCTATGTTCGATCCTAGCGGATCTGTCGACTTAGAACCGGTTTCGAATATGTGAAATGTGAACGTCGATTTCGACCCTGTCGCGGGAATAATACCAGCCGTAGTTTTCATTTCATCTGTAAGTTTTATCAAAAGAGCTCTTGTAAACAAGAGATATGAGCTACCATAATGTGAATTTTCTGATAAATTGATTTTAACTGGCTTCGATTGGAATTCTATTTGTTTTAAATAATATGTCTGATCCGGATAGGGTGTACGGTATACTTGCTGAGCTCGTTGTTTGCTTACCCCAATTAATTTATTTTCCAGATTAGTAATTCATGGCACACTCCCGAAGGAAGAAAAGACAGAGCAGCTCCCAATCTCAAGAATTAGTTATCTTGCGTAGTTTAAGTAGTAAATGAAATTTGTAGTAGAATATTATAAAATATATGAGGCATTGTAATTCGAGCTTCCGCGCTATTGAACTCTTCTATATTTGATTAGTTTTGATATATTGTAGACGAGCTACTATTTATTATGAATTTTGGAGAATGTTTTAGTTTGTAAGTTTTGGGCTTCGTGCTATGGTGTGGGACTACATCATAGTACGGCCGTGTAGTACCCTTTTAACTTAAGCCTATTCGGTATAACGTTTGGGGGCGCCTAGGATTATAAGCCTAAGGAAGTAGGCGAATTCGGACCTAGGAAGATTGAAACAACAAATACCGCTTTCTTGTGTAAATTATGATGGAAAGTGCTTTATGACCTGAATAACCTTTGGGTTCAACTAGTTAAAATCAAATATCTTAGAAATCACGACTTATTCTCATACAATCTAAAACTACAGGATTCTTAGGCTTTGAGCACATTGTAGAATGTCGAGACTATATCCAAAACATTTTTTTTTTTTTTTTTTTGTGGATGATGGAAACTAAATATCAAATTGGTGCGCGCCCAATCTACATCGGCGGTCATCATAAACATTTCTTCACTTTTCAAATATCCCAACTTTATCGCAAGACATTTTAAAAACCAAGGAGAATGAGATGTCTAAGAATTATCGAATTTTATCTCTCCCAATGTTTTGTCCCTAATCACGAGGTATGCATATATCCTATCAGCACTGTAACGATAAATTCTGCTTGATTTTCTCATCCAATGGAAAATTTTCAGCTAGATATGCTAATTGGTTGTCCGAAAATGCAGGTGGAGACCCTATATTTCTACTTAGAGCATGAAGTAGACCTTGGGTCTTCGGAAACAGCTTCCTTTTAGGGTAACATCCCGAAGGGGTAAGACTGGGTACATCCCTTCCCCCCCCCCCCCCCCCCCTACCCTGCTTATGCGGGAGCCTTAAGGCACTGGGTCGGTTGTTGTTGTTGTTGTTAGCGTGAAGAAGACCTTGATTGTAAGTGGCCATAGTTGGCACGGAAGAGGTGTAATTGATGGTCATCGATTGAGGACTTAAAGTTAATTTGCTACTTATAGTTAGTCTCCTAACCAGCGTAATTGCCTCTTATAAAAAATTGGGTTATTTGCATGGTTAGTCTCTTATCTTTTTAACTTTGTTCAAATTGATTTTTTATATTTTTTGCTTACATAGGCCTCATCTTTATTTGGTCCCTTTATCTTTATAATTTTGTTTAAATTAATCTCTTATTTTTTTTTTTAAATGGTGCATATGTTTTATTTTATGCCAAAATTACTCCTTTCATATGTGACTAAAATTAGGTAAAAATTTAAAAGACAAGGGGCTGCTTTTGTGATAAAATAAAACAAAAGAGAAGATGAATGATTAATTTGATCAAATTTAAATAAGGTATCAATTTAAACAAAATAAAAAATGAGAGACTAATTTAAATAAAATCAGAAACATGAGCAAGAACTGTGTTGCCTATTTGTTTTTTCTGTTAGAGAATTTCCCAAAATACCGGGAACCGGGTAACTAAAAGATCTCAGGTTGCTGAGGCTATGTAATCACTTTCTTTAAAGCTTATTTCAGTATACGAAATATCCTCGGGGATACAACAACAACCAAATATGAAGAAGAGAATATGTAAAGGGAGAGACATAGTGAGATGAATGAGAACGACCTTTTCAAAGACTTTCAGAACACTTTCATATGAATTTTTTAAGTGTCACTCACAATTGTATTTCATAATTTCATTTCTCAAAACATTAAGAGCGAATTCTCTCTTCTTCCCCTTTGAAATGAACCCCCCAAAAGGCTATTTATAGTTTTTCAAGTGTCTCTTCAAGAAGGGACACATTCTTTCATGAAGGGTCACTTTTCTTTGTAATATTTCACAATTCTTGCAAGTAAACACATTTCATATATGTTTTCTTAAATAATAGGGGGGAAATAATATAAGAAAATAAGGTTCAAAAGACGTCCTAAACTTATCAAAACATTACTGTAATTCTGTAAGATCTGTGTGTCAACACATAAGCCCTGTGTGTCGACATACAAATGTTCTGTTGAATTGTGTGTCGACGCACGGGCCCTGTGTGTCAACACAAATCCACACAAGTTTAAAACACTTAAACCAAGTATGGAACAATCACATACATTTTGAAAATACATCAATATTCCCCCACCATTTTTAAAATACCATCATTCTCGAATAATCAACATCTCAAATTAAAGGAGGCCTTATTGTGAATCAATGAGGGTGTCTCCCGATTGAACCCCCAGCTAGTGAAGAGACCATACAGTTAATTGGATCGAAAATGGTAGACCAACCTTTGAACCATACAACCCATTTGACTAACTGACTATCTAATCACGCACAAGGCCTACTCCCCGTACATACCCTACGACTCCTAGATCGGTACACTTGTGGCCTTATGTCCTGTACCCTTCGTGAGTGTTTCAGGGCCAAACCCTTAGTCAAAAATCACCCCTTCGAAGCGGCCAAACTTCAACACACACTAAGATGGACCTCAATGATCATGTCCGTACGACGCGACATTCAATAAGTTCTAAAACCAGGTCCATTAAGAGTATTGGCTCATCCTCTTAGAATCTCTGATGTAGGTACCAAGCACTTCACCGTCGGGATGGAAAAATCTCATTTAGTGCTTATAGTCACACGGATGACAAGTCTCTCTCATTAAACTCGAGACCTAGCGTCATACTAGGCATCGATTTGAGAGCCTATCATGGGTGACTATAACCAGCTTTTTCATTCGCAAGTGGGGAACAATGACAGGTTTCACACCATCCCTTTAATTATCAAGTCTCTAGCAATGTTCTCGAACAAGAGATCTACTAGTTTCAGACTTATATTTTCAAAGACCACAGTGATCACTCAATCTTTCATGAGTTATTTCACTTCACAATATTTGACACTGTTGTGTCCGGACTTTCAGTGATACATCTCACTCTTACACCTTTAAAACACATCTCACTATCACAATGGATAAAAATAGACAACATTGGCTTGCGCCACAAAGAATCTTATACATAAAATCCTTTAATCATTATGTTTCTTTACAAGCAGAAACTAGAGTAATAAACTCTATAATCACAGTGGAATTTATAACATCTGTTAGTCACGTGAAATTCAAGGAACAACATCCCCACCACTTATAACATTTACTAGCTTTTAGAAGTATAGTCCTCCTTATCGGCTGTACAACTGGCATCCAAGTATTCTTCTATATAGAAGAGTACTCATTATTAACACCATAACACATGGCCATTCCAGTATCTTGTGTACCACATGCCAATTACCTTTACTTACATATTTAGTTATACGTACTCAGCTATTCAACAATAAAGGCTACATTTAGGCTCCGTTTGTTTCAATGGAAGTACTTTCCCGACGGAAAATATTTTCCTTTGGAAAGGTTTTCCATGGAAAATGCTATTCTCGTTGAGGTTTTCTGTTGTTTGTTTCGATGGAAAACATGTTTCCATATTTTGATATTCCTTACTTGTTCTAAAGGAATCACCTTTTACCAATCATCTTATACCTGATTATCGGATAATATAAGTAGCAATACAATAAGTTTAAAATTATTTAGATTATGTGCGATTGTAGAATTATTACTAAGATACCCTGAGGTTTAAGCATTTATTACATATTATGACATTTGAATATATATAATGGCGTACCCTGAAGTTGAATATTTTATCACTCAGGTACCGTACATCAAAATTTGATAATTTTTTGTAAAAATCTGACCAAATATAAAAATGCTAATATAGTACATAATTCCAATAATATTTACACGTCACGTCAATATTTTTAGAAAGTTACGATAAAAAGTTCATCGTATATTAATGTAAAAACTACCTACATATGGCCGAAATCATATACCGTTTAGCATTTTTTAGGAAAAATCTAATGTGAACGCTATCTATTGTCGCAATCATATTTCTAGGTCACTCGCAATGATGACTTCCTCTCTTTTAAAAGGGAAGCCATTTTCCCCCATTTGAAGAAAGGTTTTCCTTCCGTCACCAATCTTGCGCCAAACAACGAAAAAGGGGAAAACAGCTTCCTAAAATGTGTTTTTCCCCCTAAACAAAAGAAGCCTTAACCTTTTCAAATTTCAATTATACCATTGAAACACTTTCATTTGGATCTAAATTTTCACACCAAATTTCAACACGTAATCAACTTACATACATTCAATAAATCCTCTGATTTGGTAAACTTGCCATATGCACTTTTCAGATTCATTAACTACCTCTTTCAAAAGGCAACATCGCTAGACTACTTAGTTTCATCATAGTATCACAATCTATGACACAACAATATAGAACTTTGACATTCATCTTATTTCTAGTTCATTCCTCTAGAAATATACAAGTCCAAACACTAGGACTTTTCTTTTCACACTCTTTTACTCTTTTAAAATTCTAGAGTTTTTCTAGGGATATATCCTCAAACATGATTTTCACCATAATTTATTATAATTAAAGTTATCACAACGCATCATTCAAGATCAATGAAAGACTCGAAGTCACTTTCTATGTAGTCATGTACATTATGTCTTAGGATGTTTACTCCACCCATAATTCAGTCATACGAATATACATGCTATTTATACGCATTAAAACTTATGAGTATTAAAAGAGTCATCATAATTTAGTATTTACATATTCTTTAAATTTGTCACGTTGATGACTAACAACATTCTAACATGTGAACATATTATCACACAAAAATCTCATTTACCATGCAATAATTGCATGAATCTATCACTCAATTTGAGCATTTAAAAGTTTATTATATAAAATACACTTTATTTTAACCGACTATTCAATTATCATCTACATATGCCCTTAACATGCAAGTAAGCTTTACTTCAACTGCATTAATCATGATGATAGATAAAAGGAAATTTTGACACGCATGCCGGTTTTCATTGGAACATTACATCCAATAACTTTGAAAACCCACCGAAGATATGTGGATAGTTATGAAATTATAAATCATCATTACCAAGTGCTTTTATACAATTTCTCTCATCATTCTTAATCATGAACTTTAACGTGAATTTTTTTATATCAGTCATGCTAGGGATCAACATATATAAAAACACCATACATTTCATGATCCACTAATTCCATTCAAATTCACTCATTTTTATTTATCAAGCAAACAAACGACATTTGTTTCATGAACAACAAAGCAGTAAAGTATCATGATCACATTTATGTTCATGGACATGTGGACCTCATAACCACATTTGCATTTATGCATCAACCTTAATTTAATGAAATCATACATCCGTAGTTGTATCAACATGCATACAAGCATTAATCATACAACCACATTAATGTCCATACTCATAGTTTCATGCAAGTATTAGTTATATTAACTAACATGCATTAACATTTTAACATCATTAACATGTATGCATGATTATACACACACTTCTTTCATATTCATGATTATATAAACACTATTTTTCATGACTTTCCAAATTCTCTATTGTTCACTTAATTACGCCCTAATTTAAATTCCGTCAGTGAAAAATACGCATATGAGATTGGATTTATAACCTTGAAAATAGGAATGAATCAACAATTTGAATTTCACTCAGATTCGAGCCACTTTTGAATTCACCAAGTAAATATATAATATTAATGTTTACAAATTAAAACCTCAAAGTTTATGATTGCATTAATCATGCATACATGCATTAAACCTATGCATACATGCATTAAACCTCAACTTAATTACTCATAGTACAAATTTATACAACAATGAATTTACTATACATAATGCATAGTTCATACTTTGTTCCGAAATGTAAATGTGTTTTATTTTTCGTGAAAAACCCGATATTCTTTCAATTCGTAAACTATACGTATCATTATCAACATACTTCATTCACTTATTATAATAATCAGTTTTGGAATAGTTTCGGCACCTGGTTTTAACAACCACTCTAAACAAGGATTTTCCTTTTTAGCATTGCCTTAACGTCTAGTTTCAACAACCACCAAAACCTATATTTTCTTTTCTTTAATACTCAAATTAAACGTACTAATTCATATCAAGTATATCTTCATAATTATTTATCATTTTATCACTGCCAAAAAATAACCATCCATGCATTTCCCTTGTTCCTTTGAGGTCGCAGGTTCGAGACTCTATAACGGCATAATATATATACATATTTTTCATTATTTTGATATATAAATGTTTGCATAACTTTATCACGAAGGTTAACATGCCTGAACGGTCAAAGGAAGCAGTTCCTCACCTTGTACACAAAGGTTCGATTCCCAAAAACCACACAAATTTAGTTTTTATTTATTTATTTAGTTACAAGTATATTCTTTGTACATACTTGACACAAAATGCATGTGGGTTAATCGGTAGAGAGACCCTATCATTATCTTATTATTATGACAGTGACAACGGTTCGAATCCCAAGCGGTTTTCACTCCTCAAATTTTTTATTTTTTATTATTATTTTTTTTTAATTTCGATTTTTCTTTTGTTAAATTAACATGATACAAAATTACTCAATTAAATTCCATGTATCATTTGACCAAAATTTATGATTCATCATTGTAAATTCAAAGTCACTTGATCATAAATTCATGATCCAAACATTCAATGCCTATTAACTTTCATTTTGACATCACATGTATACTTATCAATGAATGTGTATCAATTTACATGAGTCACATGATTTCATGATTTTATCCCAAGTCAAGTAAATATACTTTCATGCATAAACAATAATGCATCAACTACTACTCGTTAGGCATTATAAATTTGTGGTTTTGATATCTTTTGATCAAATTTTATGTTAATCTTAACATTTCATGATCCTTCTTGCTCATGTTTGAGTCAAAAGAACATACCTTGATCCATAGCAATTTGTATATAAGAAGGATCCAAGAAGACATACATTTTCTTCTTTGTCACTTTCTCCAATCTCATATAGTTTGCCACAAAATCAAGGAAAGTGAAGAAGCCATTTCAATTAACGAATAAGCCTTAAGATTGTTAGAGAATTTCCCAAAATACCGGGAACCGGGTAACCAAAAGATCTCAGGTTGGTGAGGCTATGTAATCACTTTCCCTAAGGCTTATTTCGGTATTCGAAATATCCTTGGGATGAGAACGACCTTTTCAAAGACTTTCACAACACTTTCATAATTTTTCAAGTGTTACTTGCAATTGTATTTCATAATTTCATTTATCAAAACATGAAGAGAGAATTGTTTTTTCTTCCCCTTTGAAATGAACCCCCCCAAAGGACTATTTATAGTTTTTCAAGTGTCTCTTCAAGAAGGAACACATCCCTTCATGAAGGGTCACTTTCCTTTTTAATATTTCACAATTCTTGCAAGTAAATACATTTCACATGTGTTCTCTTAAATAATAGGGAGAAATAATATAAGAAAATGAGGTTAAAAAGACGTCCCAAACTTATCAAAATATTACTGTAATTCTGTAAAATCTATGTATCGACGCACGGGCCCTGTGTGTCGACATACAAATGGTTCTGTTGGATTGTGTATCGACACATGGGCCCTGTGTGTCAACACACATCCCACACAAGTTCTAAACACTTAAACCAAGTATGAGACAATCACATACATTTTGAAAATACACTAATATTTTCTGCCCTGTATTCCTGGTTTATTAGCCGACTGTTGCTTTTTGTTTTCTATTCCCGCTTTTATACAGGATCATCTAGGCCTCGCTTGGATGAGTGGTCTATTTTACTCTGTGACTTTGTCACTAATTACCGAAAAAATAAGCAAGAACGATGTAAATCGGCCATTGATATTGCTAGGGTAAAAACACTAATACTAAGGCAATTTAATATTTTTAAATTAGTTGTTGCTTCACTAAATGCACTGATATTAGTGTTTTTTAAAGATGGGTAAATAAGGGTAACGGGGTAAATTTTTACCCCTATTACCCCCATTTTCTTTAACCTCTAACCTTTTATTTGACAACAGGGTAATATGACTAAATGGGTGGTCAATTCTTACATCGTTTGACTAATTTTTGAGAAAGGTAAACCGATATTAGGAAGTAAATTTTTACTCCCCGTTATCTCAATTTTCTTTAACCTCTAATTTGGGGTAAAAAGGAAGATTGTTTTAAAAAAAAAATTGAACAATTTTCTCCTTATTTTATTGCTAACAAGGAACACAGTTATTCAGTAAACCCTGATCCATGTGGCGACCCATACACCGCAGGAGCCAATTAGGTCAAGGATTCCTCAACGAGAGGTTTACGAGAGGAATCGAATTTTATACCTTTTGACTTAAAGCAACACCCTATCTCCTCACTTGCCTCCTACCACTGAGGCAAGGCCCTAGAGGGTAATTTTTTTTTCTTATTTTAACCATAACTCTCTTTACCCTTATTCCTGTACACCATTATTAAATAAGAATAACTCATTTATACATCTTAATTTGACATATTTAGATAAGGGTATGATAATATGGTGTTGGTGTTTCGAGTGTTGGCGTCCTCTTGTTTGGTGTTTCGTGTCGTTGGTGTTTTGGTGTTTCATGTGTGGGTTGTATGCCTGGAATCTCACGACGTGAGTCGAAAATTGTACCTTTCATTCTTTTTAATGAAAACCCAATGATGGGTCAATTATAAAAAAAAAAATGATAATATCTTACCCTATTCTTTGCCCTCTTCTTTATTCCTTTTACCCATTTGCCAAGCAACGCGTAAAAATTAGTGGGTTAAGGGGGTTTTAAATTTGTACAACTTTGGCCATATTTTAACAATAACTCTATTCATCCTTACTATTTTACACAATTTTCAAACAAAGATAACTTATTCATTTTATTTTATCCGTACTCCCTAACTAAACATATCCAAACAAAGATAGATATAACTTACTTTGTTTACCACTTACCCTTTCACAAAGTTGACAAACAAATATTAGAATCAATTAGCGTCAAAACCCAGGGCTTATTTACAGGCACTAATGCACCGGATCCCATTAGAACTCCAAAGTTAAGCATACTTGGACGAGAGTAGTACCATGATGTGTGACCTTCTGAAAAGTCATTGTGTTGCCAATTCTATAAGGTTGGGATCCTCAGAAATAATTTTCCCATAAAGTTATACTCTAAAAGAGTAAGACAACGTACATTCATCCCAGACTCTGCTTAAACGGGAGCCAATGAGGCGCTAGTTCTGTTGTAATTAGAGTCAAAGCCCCATCCCTCCGCATCTCTCTCTCTCTCTCTCTCTCCAACTCCAAAGTCGTCAATGGCGCAAACTTCACCACACTCCTACCCCCTCCCCCATCCATCATACCTCTCCTTAAACTCATCCTCATCCAAACCCTCCTTATTGACCGTTTCTGCCATCCGACCACCCCGGCGCTGCTCCTTCTCGGCCTCCCTTCCCCGGCGGCGTTGGCGGCGGAAGCCTGGGGGCCGCGTCATCGCCTGTGTCGCCGCCGTAGACGCGCCACCGGTGACGTCTGACGCCGGCGATGGAAAGAAGGTGCTGCTCGAAGTGAAGGACCTTACTGCGGTGATTGCGGAGTCTCAGCAGACGATTCTTACTGGCGTCAATCTCATTGTCTGCGAAGGCGAGGTAGTTACAGAGTTCTTCGTTCTCTTTTTGTTGTGAAAACCCGACTATTAATACTGTTAAGCAAGGCCGGACATAATCCTAAGCAACCCAAACAAACGCTTGGAAACCGAAGGGGCCCTATATTTTGGGATTGTAGTTTCTAAAGTAGTAATTGTTAATATTAATAAGTTTTACGATTATATTTTTCATAATTTGTTGTATTAGTATTGTATTAGTAAGAGAATTGTTAATATATGTAAAGGACCCAATTTGTAATTGTGACTTGGGGTGCCAAGATTGTTAGGGCTGGCCATGCTGGCAAAGAAACAACTATTCCAAAAGTTTAAACTAATAAGGAAAGGCTCGAGATTTGTTTTATATCTTAACATGCTCTTTCACGCAAATGCATATTGGGTTGGAAAACATGGATATTACACATGTCCACCTCATATCTCGTGCTTAAATTACTGTAATATTAAAAGAAGGCTGTTAAGATTCGAACTCGTAACATTTTGGTCAACAACGCTCTGGTATCAAGTCAATGAACCAACTAAAAGCTCATGATTGATTTTATACTGTAACAACTTCAATGAGAGTGACTTCCTCAAATATCGATTTCATTAGACATATTTGATTTGTGTCAATAGACGAATGCTATAATTTTTTTGAATATTAATTTCTCAACTGCTAAAATCACGTGTACATGGCTTGATTAATTTGAAGTAGAATCTCCAAATCACATGATTTCATATTTACTTGAATTTGGTTGTGGACAAAGTTGAAAAAATTTGGATGGAGTTGAAGCACAGAGCCTAATTAGTTTAAATTGATAGTTGAAAGGGGTACCTTTGGTGAAACAAAAGGTTTAAGAATTCACTTTAAGTTAAGGGTTATTTACGCCAAATGCCTGTCTACTTTCGTGCTATGTTAATTTACTCCTTTTACCTTTTCATGTACATTTTATAGTGTGTCGGTTTAGTCCTATGGCAAAATTGTAGTGAATTGATCATGTAATTTTAACAGCACGATCGTGTTAGGTACAAATGACCCAATACAAACCTACCTGTTGACCTGATTTAAATCCACCCGTACTCGACCATTCCTAGGACTAAATTGATAGAATGTATATTGGACAAAGACTAAGTTGACATAATTTAAAGTACAACAATAACAACAACAACAACAACAACAACAACAACAGCCCAGTGCCTCCAGGGCTCCCGCATCAGCAGGGTTTGGGGGGGTAGTTGTACACAGCCTTCCCTCTTTCGGGGCTGCCCTGAAGGGAGGCTATTTCTGAGGACCCCCAACCTGATACGCTTGTCGGTTGCAATGACGCCTTGTAGCCTGGCATCAGGAGAGCAAATAAGCATATAAGTAGGGCAAAGTTAGGCAAATAAAGGCAAAGAAATAGGTAGTAAACAGATAGTCAATAAGAGAACAGATCATACAAAAGTGCGCCGAATATTGACTATCTAAGGCCTAGAACACTAGTGATAGCACGAAGGCTGGGCTACCCTGCTCTAAGCCGCTACATCTGCTACTCCCATGCTAGCCCTCCATTGGGCTCTATCTAAGGCCATTTCCTCCTGAAGGCTTAGGTGGGTAAGGTCTTGTTTGATCGTCTCCAACCATCTTTTATTTAGCCTACCTCTCCCTTTCCTGCCTAGCGTCGTCCGGGGCTGCTCACATCTCCTGACCGGAGCGGTGCTCGGTCTCCTCCTAACATGTCCAAACTACCTCAAACGTTGCTCCCTTAATTTATCCTCAATGGAGGCCACGCCCAATTCACGTCTTATGACGTCATTCCTGATCGTATCCTTCCTTGTGTGCCCGTACATCCATCGCAACATCTTCATCTCCGCCACCTTCATCTTCTGTGTATGATGTTATTTCATCTCCCTACACTCCGCCCTCTAGGACACGGCCGGCCTCACTACGGTCTTATAGTATCTTTCCTTTAGCTTTGAGGGAAACTTTCTATCACACAGTACCGCTGAGGCCATTCTCCATTTATGCCATCCTACTTTAATCCGGTTGTTGACATCCTCGTTAACTTCACCGTTGTGCTGTATCATGGATCCCAAGTATCTGAAACTCTCCTTTCTCGGTATAGGGTCCGATCCAATCTTGACGTCTTCTCTGCTAGGTGTGGTGGAGGGATCAAACTTAAGCTCCATGTACTTGGTCTTGGATCTACTGAGTCCCTTCGATTCCAATGTCCTTCTCTACAATTCTAGCTTCTCATTGACCTCTTCTCGCGATTCCCCCACCAGCTCTAAGTCATCTGCGAAGAGCATACACCAAAGTACACCTCCTTGGATGTTCCTAGTGAGCTCATCCATTACCAGGATGAACAGATAGGAGCTCAAGGCAGATCCTTGGTGCACCTCGACTTTTATCGGGAACGCGTCTGTCTCCCCATCCACTGTGCGTACCCTAGTCTGTGCATCCTCATACACGTCTCTAATGGCCCGGATATATGGCATGGGGATGCCTTTCCTATCCAAAACCCTCCATAAAACCTCCCTTGGCACTCTATTATATGCCCTCTCCAGATCAATGAAAACCATGTGTAGGTCCTTTTGTCTCTCCCTGTAGTTTTATATCTTTTGCCTTAGGATGTGGATGGCTTCTATCGTTGATCTTCCAGGCATAAATTCGAATTGGTCTCGGATACCTCTGTCTGTAGTCGTAACCTCCTCTCTATGACCCGCTCCCACAACTTCAGCGTGTGGGACATTAGTTTGATGCCCCGATAGTTGGCGTAGCTTTGGATGTTGCCTTTGTTCTTATAGATTGGGATCAATATGCTCTTCCTCCATTCATCGGGCATCTTCTCCCCCACGAGGATTTGGTTAAATAATTTAGTCAACCAACTGATGCCCTTCAGTCCGAGACATTTCCATGCCACTATGGGTATACCATCTGGACCAACTGCTTTACCCCTACTCATATGTTTTAGGGCTTCCGTGACTTCCTCGGGGCTAATTTGCCTATAATTACAGTGGCTCTGGTGGTCCTCAGATGTTTGAATATCACCAAGGGATATCTCTGTATCCCCCTGTTCATTGAACAGATCGTGGAAGTAGGCTCTCCACCTAGCTTTAATTCATTGCTTATCCACGAGCACCTGTCCATCTTCCCCTCTTATGCACTGTACTTGGTCCAAGTCCCTTGTCCTCCTTTCTCTTGCCTTGGCAATTTTATATATATCCGTAGCTCCCTCCTTGGTCTCCAGTCTCTTGTAGAACTCCTCATACGTTCTTGATTGTGCTTCTCTGACGGCTCTCTTAGCTTCTTTCCTGGCTTGTTGATTAACATAATTTAAAGTAAAACGATTTAATTAACAAAGTGAACAAAGTATAAGGACCTATGGTGAAAATGAACTTTGATTTAAATTAATAGTTTAGGGGTTTGCATAGAGTTGTTTCTCAACATTGGTAGTCTTTTGGCATCAGGAGGACTTCGTTGTTCGTTTAAAATAGCCTAGAACAGATTGCAGTTTTTCCTATACCTTGTTTTTCCGAAAGCTTATGTATTAGGGATGTGAAGGAGCAAAATAAAACCAAGATATTATAAATTATGGCAGAAACCTATTGAGGAGTTGTGATCTCTCGCATTCAATATGTTTTTATGCTTATTTTTCTGGGTTGGGGGGGACCTTGGTGGGAATTTGAGCTCATTACTCACTGTTGCACGTAGTAGCATGTATTTTATTTGAGGAACTTGCCATTTGTTGGCCATTATAGGGCAGATACAGCATTGTAAGGGTATTTGAATTTACTGAAATCGAAGTTCAGTTCAGGTGAGGATGAAGTGGTATTAGTACTGTTAATCTATGATGACTTCCTGTGTTGTATGTTTGGAAGATAGGCTTAATTAGCTACTTAAGATGGTATATAGTAATTGAAATTGCTTCTCAAACAATGGGATTCAAAACTGTTGAGGGATCATTAACATCTCATATCCCTGTTCTTTTATTCTTGCTTTTCATGAATTGGGGGGAGATTTTTTGGAACTCGAGCTGATAAGTCATTGTAATGTTTTCGGAAACAACCTCGCTACAGGGTAGCACCTTGTAGGGGTAAGATTGCATATATTTTACTCTTTCTATACCCGTCTTGGCGGGAGCCTTGAGACACTGGTTTCTTGTTGTTATTGTTGTAAGTCATTGTTATGTTGTCGAAATTCCTATTTGTTTGTGAAGATTCTATTTTATATTATCTGCAATTTCTTTGGCATTATAAGACAGATGCAAGCAGAGTCAGCGTATGTGCTGTTGGATTTACTGACTTTAGATTTCGTTCAGGATGTAGTACTACGAGTTCTGTTAATGTACGACGAATTCTGGCATAGTTTGGCTTTATAAGATAAACGAGTCATCTACTGAAGTGGAAAATATTGATTGGAATTGCTTCCTAGATAATGGAATTCTGTTTCCGTTCTAGCTTTAGTAATGTTAAATATCTGTTTCAAAGTTTGTACAATGTGAACTGTTAGAACCCTTAGATTTAAGGCGCCTTTTCTTTGTCTGCTTTCAGATCTTTGCCAAACCTTGAGTCAAAATCAAAAAATGAAGGAGAATAACATGAGTATCAAATCGATTTTAATTTTTAAGTCTTGTGTATGAGATCTAGAAGGTATACTGATTTTTATTCCTGCTTGCAGTGAAATACAGAAGGTCTATAATCCTTAATTTATGTCAATTTTGTTGGCAGGTGCATGCTATCATGGGGAAGAATGGTTCTGGGAAGAGTACATTTGCAAAGGTCAGTATGCATTATACAGAGTAGTAGCTTATTGGTAATGAACTTGTGCCTGCATGCAAATTGACATATGTTAACTAGCACAAGGACTTCTTATAAGTTAATCTACTTCTAGCAGCTACGTGAACTATTTTTTTTCCTAATCAGGCTGTTGGCTTGATCATTGAAGCATGGTTTTTGTAAATGTCTAAAATGCTTACGTATTATATTCAAAAAAGCGATTCAGTGTTTCAAATTTAGAAATGCATATCAAACTTGATAGAAACGTGAAATAGTTAAAATATTTGGATGAGAAAGAACCCCTTTTTAGCCTTATCTGAATGACTTTGGCTAATTGTATCACAATATAACTGGATTCAATTTTCTTCATTGTATTCTCTTGGCTTTAGAAATAATAAGCATAAAACTCAATTTTCTTGGTCTAATAGATTTTACTATAAACATTTTCTCTAGACTCCTGTCACGATCCTTGTGTTTGTGATAGAATTAGGAACGTGAGAAATTGAGAATTGAGGTGAGGAACTTAGAATTTGGAGAATTGAGATGAGATATAGAAATTGAGATGGATTTTTAGATGAGAAGAGAAATAGAGTTAGGTGAGAGAGAGAAATAGAAAGAACACTTGGAGATGAGAGAGAAAGATTAACTTTCACATTTTGATTGATTTCTTTGAATGATTTATTACATTGCCAATGCTTCCTATTTATAGAAAATTAAAGGAACTATCTAGAATTTCCTAGAATATTTCCTAACTCTTCCCATAACCGAAATACATCAAAAATGGCGGGAAACATAAGGCGGGAAAGTTATTTGAATTCAAATAAGAGCGGGAAATAACTACCTATTCAAATATTGGCGGGAAAAGGGAATTATTCAAATATTGGAGGGAAATAGCTAACTAAGTAAAAGGCGGGAAATTCGGTTGGGGAATCTTCCAGAAGCGGGTCCCACTAGGCGCGTCTTTGGAGCTAGGCAACCGGGTACCGAGCCACCGGCTGAGGGACATGGACTTGACACTGCTGGGCTCGGCTCCTTGACACCTGCCGGACAATGTCTTGGCTCGGTTGCTGGCCTTTCTTGATCTTGTCACAGTTAGGGTCGTGACAATCCATTCCCCTTCAGTTTGTCCTTGTCCTCAAGGACGTTATTAACTTTCTCGCTATTACAATATATTTTAGTAGTACATATTCTACTAGCATCTTTTACTAAGTACTTAGATTTTTTTTTTTCCTTTATTTATTACATCATATTAACCACTAAGTACTTAAGTACACAAGAGTTCTACCTGATCCCTTTTCTTGAGGTCAAGTCAGGACAAAGTAGGTTTAGATGAGCTGCGTTTTCAGTGCCAATTCCAGTTCGAGGGAAGCGTTCCCATACTCGTGCCTTGTCATTGGCTTTGACAACATAACCTCGTAGCCTTCGCTGCTGCACATCCTTGGTTACCCACAGCCACGGTTCTTTGTGCATTGGATCATCATGTTGCTGTTGGTCACTAGGTACGGCCAAGGTCACCATGTTGTTGCGCACGGCTATTGTTTCATGTGATTTCTCAACAATTATTATGTCTATGTCGCCATTAAGGTTGCCTCCGGTTTCCTCAACGATGGTTGATTCAACCGGTTTATCCACAGTCTCGCTCTTTTGACTAATGTTAGAATGGTCCGTGGGATCAATTCCTTGCGTGTGCGTGTAATTCTTCAACCTCTCGTTCAAGGAATCGATGGTTGCTATCATCTCGTTCAATCTCATTGTGATTTCTTTAAAAGGCGTGAAGAGTTGAATGTCCATCATACAACAATAGTCGTAGATGTTTCTTCCGTGTAGCCATTTGCGTGCATTTTCAGCATCTTTCTTTGAAGTATAGGTCACTTGAGCTTCAAAATCCGAGGAAGACGTTGAGTAGATTTCAATTTCTTCAATGCGACCATAGGGGGAGAAGACTTGGTTGAGGACATCCTTAGTGACAGGATAGAGAGTCTCGGAAACCTTAACAAGGAGTGTAGATTCCTGAGTAAATCTTGCAGCTATCACCCAACCGCATCTGATCAAAAGTTTTGATGCATCGAATGTTGATCAATAAGAATGAATAGTGCAGCGGAAATTTTTATTTATTTATTTTTTTTTTTAAAATCAGATCAGATCAGGATCTGATCTAATTCAGCAGTTTACAGCAAGGTTTGATCATAAATGGTGGCTTCAAACTTGATCGGACCAATCAAGGTTGCTTTCAGACCTAGCGCTACCTCAATCGGCTCAATCGCTGCGGTCCTCAGCCTGGATCAGGTCTTGACAGTGCTGGATCCTTGTTTTGACAGCATCTGCGCAGCAACTAACAGCACTGGTTCGGTTCTGATTTTTTTTTTTTTTTTTTCTTGGTGAGATCCTTGATCTCAGGATGAATGAAAAATGAGTGCAGTGGAATTTTTTTTTTTTTTTTTTGGATAACGAGCCTCCGATCGAAGATGGCTCTGATACCACTTGGCACAATCCTTGTGTTTGTGATAGAATTAGGAACGTGAGAAATTGAGAATTGAGGTGAGGAACTTAGAATTTGGAGAATTGAGATGAGATATAGAAATTGAGATAGATTTTTTAGGTGAGAAGAGAAATAGAGTTTAGGTGAGAGAGAGAAATAGAAAGAACACTTGGAGATGAGAGAGAAAGATTAACTTTCACATTTTGATTGATTGAATGATTTATTACATTGCCAATGCTTCCTATTTATAGAAAATTAAAGGAACAATCTAGAATTTCGTAGAATATTTCCTAACTCTTCTCATAACCGAAATACATCAAAAATGGCGGGAAACATAAGGCGGGAAAGTTATTTGAATTCAAATAAGAGCGGGAAATAACTACCTATTCAAATATTGGTGGTAAAAGGGAATTATTCAAATATTGGAGGGAAATAGCTAACTAAGTAAAAGGCGGGAAATTCGGTTGGGGAATCTTCTAGAAGTGGGTCCCACTAGGCCCGTCTTTGGAGCTAGGCAACCGGGTACCGAGCCACCGGCTGAGGGACATGGACTTGACACTGCTGGGCTCGGCTCCTTGACACCTGCTGGACAATGTCTTGGCTCTGTTGCTGGCCTTTCTTGATCTCGTCACAGTTAGGGTCGTGACAACTCCAAACCTTTTGAAACTTCTATGACTTTCTGCAACTGTTCATTGAAGTCATTGTATGTGCTCTTTGCTGTCTTTGTGCTTTCTTTCTGTAGTTTCAGGGAGATTGATTATTTGAGTTGTTAAATTTCCTTTTCTTTTTTGTGATATTCTTTTCATTTATTTCCTTTTTCTCAATTTCATTGTCGTTACTATCCACAGTAGTGATTAATCTAATACATCCACTTATTGCTTAAAGTTATACTGCTTTCTCTTTCACGTGTGTTTGACAAGCCTGCATTCTGAATAAATCACCCGGATTTATCGAAAAGGATTTACCTTGTAGGTTCTTGTTGGTCATCCAGACTATGAAGTTACTGGAGGCACTGTGACATATAAAGGCGAGAATTTACTAGAAATGGAGCCAGAGGAAAGGTCTCTTTCTGGGCTTTTTATGAGCTTCCAATCCCCTGTTGAAATCCCTGGTGTGAGCAATGCTGATTTTCTAAACATGGCTTACAATGCTAGACAAAGGAAGCTCGGTCGTCCAGAGCTTGGACCAATTGAGGTATCTTCAACTTCTTATTCTGTTGAGTTATTCATTTTTTTATGTATGTAGATAAGATAATGTTTCTTGTTAGACATGTTAGACGATGAGACATTTTCACGTAGACCATCTTGCGTGCACCCATGCAATCTTAGAGACACAGATAACTAACTCTCGTAGGGAAAGCCAAATTCTGTTTCCTTTCTTCCTTCTTGGTTTCCTTTTTCGAGGTAAGTTGGGGTATATATGAGCTGAGCCTTAGTTCGTAAGTCTTGAGGCTCAGCTTGTTAGCATTGAGCTTCGCTTGGGCTTGACTTGAAGCTTACTGGCTTTGGAAACTTGAAGCTCGAGCTCGGCTTTGACTTGGCTCGGCTTGGTTGTGCTCAAACCTTGCTCGATGAGCTTTGAGCTAAACTTGCCTTATTTAGACTCATTTAAGCTCGATTTAGGCTTGTTTGGGCTCATTTAAGCTTGAGTGAGGCTCATTCAAGTTCGAATTTGGCTTGACTGAGAATATTTAGACTAATAAATTGTATTAGATAGGAGCATTGAGGCTTGCGAGCCTTTGCACTCAAGCTTTACTTGACTCAATTCGTGCTTGAAATGAGCCAATCCTTTTTGAGCTCTATAACAAGCCCTAGTGAGCCCACTCGGGTTTTACATCCCTAGGGCTGAGTAGGATATTGAATTACCTACAAAACATGTAGAACTTCTAAATTGGGATCTCTATGCATGGCCGGGCTGGGTCAATAAGGATGCTTGGAGCGAAGAGTGATATGTAGAAGATTAGAGAAGGAAGGCATTCATTAAGCCATCTCTAAGAAACAAACACTGGACAGAGTTCTAGCCTAATAGCCCTTTTTTTATTGCACCAACTGCTAAACGAGAACTTTCACGCGAACACTGAAATCTACTGGATTTCCATGTTTTGTCTATCCCCTTCCTTTCCCCAACAATGACAGCAACAACTACCACCCAGTGTCTCAAAGAGTCTAACCCGTTCCCCCATTTTATTTTATTTGTTTTGTTCTCTTATCGTCCCCCCCTCCCGCATCCATTTTTCTATCCTGCTCTTTTAGTTTGAAGTGGAGTGGGCTTTCTCAATGGTAAGAATCATATATAATTTGTTGAGCATTAAGGAGCAAAATTGAGACGTGTCATAAGCCTACAGGTTGGGGCTTCCTTATAATATTAGCTGATATGCTACTGAACGCATCATATGCAAGGATTCCTAGGCTTAGGCCAAAAATTCGTCAATCGATCATTACAAATTGGTGTTCAGAAAAATCATTATGAATTGAGTGTAAGCTTTTCTGTCCGTGAGGGTCCCACCATAGCGCTTTTCTACTTCTAATAAGCCATAAACTAGATCATAATACTTCTCAATGAGTCCATGGGAAGTGACCCCATTTTCTTATCAGGTCTCAAGAGTTTATTCTCCCTTCATCCTAGAGAGAAAAAGAGGCTACAAATTACAAATAGGAGCGTAAATGGACCAAACCAGCTCGTGAGGGCTTGCAAGCCGGCTCATTATAAAGCTTTAAATGCCCGGCTCGACTAGAGCTCGTGTTGAACTAAGCTTGAATCCAATGATGCTTGAACTCGTAGGCTCGCGACCCTAAATTAGTCTAGATGAGTCTATGTTAATACAATTATGAGCTTAAATATGCCCAATTGAGCTTATATGAGCAGAGCTCGAGCCTAAAGAAGTCTAATTGGGCCTAGATCAAGCTTAAATGAGCCTAAATAAGACAAGTTTAGTACGGAACTCGCTGGGCAGGGTTGAGTTCAGCCAAGTTGAGCCAAATCCGAGCCTATGGCGAGCTGAGCCCCAAGCCTGACAAGCTCAGGCTTAGCTTGGCTCGTATACACCCCCCTAATTACAAATAAAGGAAAAGGAAGTTCCATGTTCTGTAAAACTCAAATTGAGAGCAGCATCTTCTTTCCAATGTTCGAGTTGTCTCTGATTATAGCCAGCGAGCATGTTGTCAGTTCACAGTTTGTCACCTTTATGTTTATCGTCGATTTCAATCGAAATATGTTTTATCTTCGATTATTAGTGACTCCAATCTTGGACCATGTGAGTTGTCAATGTGTAAGATTTTAGTGATTAGGCTCACAGATGCAATCTTTATGTTATTTTTTGTTTTTTTTTTTCTTTTCTCCCATTGATCATTTTCCCTTTCATTTTGGTCAGAGAAGATTGATATCTGTTTCATCTGTCGTTACATGATTTCTTATTGTTTGCAGTTCTTTACACCCCTATACAGCAAGCTTGATCTCGTAAACATGAAAACGGATTTTTTGAACAGAAATGTCAACGAAGGATTTAGTGGTGGAGAAAGGAAGCGCAATGAGATCTTACAGCTCGCAGTACGTTCTACTACTTCAAATAATTTACGCTTACGTGTATATTTGGAAGAGCAATACTTGATTTGTGTGCAATTTGCAGAGAAGTTTCTGAGTCTTTTATCTCTATTTTTTCTAGTGTTTATTATGAAATTGAAAAATTGGAAAAAGAACAGTTGGGAAAATAAGGGGAAACAATCTCCTCCTCGGTTACAGTGGGAACTTGGAGACAAAGGAATTTTGTGAACGAATTTTCAGGAAAACAAGGCAATATAGAAATACTTCTTAGAAATTTGGTAAATTTTCATGAAGTAAACACATTCTTGGGTTTCTTTTCCTTCTCTTTTCTCCCGTAAAGTGATGTGGCACAACTTGCTATATGAAAACAAAATTCAATGATGTTTTTGCAAAATTGAAAAGAATAATTAAGAAGCTATATTTATGGGCAAATACTAATCTCTAAGATAATATAACTAAAGAAAACAACTCCCCTAAAAGTAAGAAGATAAATATGAAATAAGCACTATGTTACTTATCTAAAATACAAATAACATCCTAGTAATAAAAAAATAATGATAACTAAGAGAATGTACTCTAATGCTCACCAAATCTTATAAAATAGAACTTAAAATAGTAGTATCTCTAAAATCATTAAATCCCATCTTAGGTGATGCATTAGGTAGGACTTGTTTTATTACACTCCATACAGCAATTCTGTTTTTAGCATTCTGGGAGGTGCTGTTGGTTGGTGTAACCTGGAATCCTCGCTAAAAAAAGCTGTCAAATTGACGATCTTTGGAGGTCGAATACCTCTCATTTTCATACTAAAATCCCTTGTATTACAGGTTTTAGGTGCAGACTTAGCTATACTTGACGAAATCGACTCGGGGTTAGATGTGGATGCGCTTCAAGATGTAGCAAAAGCAGTAAATGGGCTTTTAACCCCTAGCAATTCTTTGTTGATGATCACTCATTATCTACGGCTTTTGGGGTACATTAAACCTGCATACATCCATGTTATGGTAGGTTCGGACTGTTTATTTCATGCATTTTATCTGTTTGTTAAATTGCTCTTAGGCTTGACACTTTCTTCTATTTTCTTTTATAGTGGTAAGGAGGTACAACATTGCCCTAAGTATAGCCACCAATATTCAGGCACTGCCCGGGGGGGGGGGGGGGGGGGGGGTGAACTTCTATCCAAGATCTCATGTTTTTCGGGGTGTAGCATAACCACTACGCTAAATCCCATAACTCATTTTCTTTTAGTTTCATATTTCTATTTTTGTAAGAGTTCTCTATAGATAATGAAAAATTTGGAAGTAGTTCGAAGGTGGCCTTCACCATAGAGAAATACTTGCGTATGTGTGGTATTGTTCTCTATTAGTAGTTTTTGGTTTTTGAGAAACGAAAAATCAGGTTTTGAAAGCTTGTATCGTGTTTTTGCTTTTTTGTTTTCAATTTTCACTTACACTAGGAAAAGATCTAAAGAAAATATCAAAAACCAGAAAAATTCGTTTTGAAAATATGGTTTCTAGTTTCTCAAAAATCGAAAATTGTAAATGGAAACTGATATAAAACTGGCCCTTAGAAGTAGGGGTGGCAAATGTGTCATGTTCATGTTCGTGCTATGCGAGGGGTCTTAGAAATGGGGTTAACCCGAACCCGACCCGTTTATTAAATGGGTTTGGAGCTTTGAACCCTTACCAACCCAATTATTAAACGGGTAACCGGCGGGTTATCCATTTAATTATATTGGTGACTTTTTTCCATTAAATGGTAGTTTTTCAACTTACAAACATGTTAATAATGCATTTTATAGTTAATACTACCAATAAATTAAAAGAAATTTTCAAATTAATATTACTAAATATAGTTCAAATTTTCTTAACTTCCAAAAATATATATATAATAATAGTGTATTACTTAAATACCTAACATAACTATATAAACGGGTCAATCGTGTCGAAAATAGGTGACATGGGTCAAACCCAAATGCAACCTAATTACCTGAATGGGTTAAACGGGTCAATTCAAATTCAACCCGCCTTCAAAACCCCCAACCCAAACCCGCTATCTTCATGTCGTGTTATCGTGTCGTGTCAGATTTTGCCAGCCCTACTTAGAAGACAAGAGATCCTTGGCTTCCAATAGTGCAAAAGTTAGAATTATGAAAGACGGTGCTTTTTATGAAGATTTAGAAAAATTGATATTTTAGAACACATCATTTCAAAGGTTAACGTTGCGTACATCTTCTTTCCGTAGAACCTGCCTTGGCAGGGAAGCCTCTTTGAGGCACTGGTTTATTATTGTTGTTATTCTTGATCTTTTAAAATGCATCTGCCTCAGAATAGTGACGGTTATAGTCCCTATTCCACCCGAAGAGTGAGAAGGGGAGAGATTCCTTTCACTTTATAAACTTGTTGAATTACTTTTAATTTTTTTGATAGGCAAGCGAAATGGGGGTGAAAGGATTTGAACTTAGGACCTTTCCTAGGACCTCAACTTTGAAGTGTTTTAAACGCTGGACAAAAGTCTAATGGCATTAAATTAGTAGCTGCATATTAGGAAAATATATGAAGTAATCTACTTTGGCCCTTCGGAAACCACCTCCGTATAGGATAGCATCATGTAGGGGTAAGATTGCATACATCTTATCGTTTTAGACCCTGCTTTGGTAGGAAACTTCTTTGAGACAGTGGACTGCTGCTGTTGTATATGAAGTAACTGCTTCGATTTTTGCAGGAAAATGGAAGAATTGTAAAGACCGGAGATATTTCCCTTGCAGAAGCTCTTGAGAAAGAAGGATACAAAGCAATATCAGCTGCTACATGAACATTATTATTCATATGGTAACTTATAGTTTTTGCCACTCTTTTCTTATTTATTTTGCGTGGCACTTGTGTCCTAGCAGTTAGCTCTATGTTATTCTTATGTCCGATACGTTATTTATGATCTTCTAACGCATTTTTTCGTCCTCTAGAGAATATATTTTGCTTTTCTTATTTATCCTCCACCACCAAAGAGGGTACCGACATGCAAGTACCGGATCCCATTAGAACTCCGAAATTGAGCGTGCTTGGCGAGAGTACTACCAAGATGGGTGACCTCTTGGGAAGTCCTTGTGTTGCACTCTTAGGTTAGAGGTTCTCAGAAACAACCTCCTTTAGGGTACCTTGAAGGAGGAAGATTGCGTACATTTACCCTCCCTTGACCTTGTCTAGGTAGGAGCCCTTGGGACACTGAGAATGTTGCTTTTTATTTATCCTCCACCATTTTTTATTTTATCGTTTGATTTGTTAAATAATTGGATTGTTGGAAACGGTGTTTACTTGATCATTCATTGCGCCTCTTTGGGATCTATATCCGAACATATTCGATTTGGATAAAATCTGATTGATTGTTCGTGAGGTTTGATGGAAGATTGTTTGTATTCGTTTGATCAATTATTGCACTTTCTTTGCTTATACTTAATCCGTACACGAGTTTGAAATATATGTATATACGCATGTATATATATATATATATATATATATATATATATGTATGTATGTATGGATAATATTTGTCATCTTAAATTTGCAACGGTTTGACCCAAAAAAAAAAAAAAAAAAAATCCTGCCACGGTTTTGCTATGATGTATTGCCATCGCATGTTTGCAGCATGCCGTATTGCGGCGCATTATGCTACTGCCATTTGCTGGGACAACTGTCGGAAAAATAAAGGGGAAAAGTAATTAAAACTTATTTGAAATGAGATTATTGTTGTGCCGTAGAGTTTACCACTGTCTTAAAGTCGTTTATGCTCCCACACTGGTACAATGGGACCAAATGGCACTCCGGCCCCCAGGGTTAACACAACGCCCAAAACACCCGTGTATTGGTATGGTATTGGACGAGAACACTTCTCAATATTGCTCAGCTATATCATAGAGGGAAAGAGAGTGGGAAATTTGGTATATATATTAAGCAAGAAAAGTGGGCATTATATAGGCTTAAACGAGCCTCACGTAACCGCTAGGAATCGATGGAGGCAATTTAATGACGCATTATGTCGGTAATCAATAGGTCCAATTCAATGCACCACGACCATAAACGATAATGAATGGTCACATAAAAAATATTGTTCATTCAAACGAATAATGCGGCCTTTAAATATTTAATGTAGGACAAGCTCCTATGTGAAAATTGAAGCATATCCAATAATTCTTTACTTGATTCAACTTAAAGGTTAAAAATAACTGAGCAAAAGAAATTACACTTGATGGTACTAATGCCTTTTGGACTTGAATCGATATCTAATAAATATGTATGTATCACAACCTTACAAGGTGGACTAAGTCTTGAACTTGAAAGGTTATTTCGAAGAATATGCACACCCACTTCATGTGACTTTGGTGTTGAGATGCATTCCGCTAGTAGGACTTGTAAAGTCCCTTACAACAACTCAAAACTTGGGTTTTAAGGAATGCTCTAAAGAGTAAGCTCATACTCTTGACAGAGGATGACTAACACCCCAACATTTTCGTAGGTGAATCTATCACAGGTATGGACATCATTAAGAGCATAGAGCTCATCCTTGATATCATGGCAGATCGATGTGTCCATTAAGTATGTTGCCCAACACTATCACAATAGGTTATGGACAACATTAAGAGCATTAAGTTCAACCTCAACATTATGATAGTATGGACACATCCTTAAGCCACAAAAATAGCAATAACTTGGAATGAGCTCGACTGGCTAAATTTCATTTTTCATAACATTGACTTTGTTTTACCTATTGAACTTGTGAATAATTCTCGAGATGGGGACCCATGAAGATCAAGATACATAAATGGGCTTAAGTCCCATTGCTTCCGTTGTATCACTTCTCACCTTCTTAAAAATATTTTATTTAGAGGATCTATCAAATAGTCTCCCTCCTAACTCGAGTGAGATTATATGTGTCTCTCGACACCACAACTAAGGCAACATTCCTTTTGTTTGCCAAACTCATTACATGTGCAGTGCTCACGTCATCCTTCACTATGGGTAGACGAGCCTCAAGCTCACCCTTTTTAATTGGCGTTCAAGCGCTGAATTAGAATTAAGTGATACTCATAGGTTGGTCACTGTCAGCATCAATCAGAAGTTGCTCTTACCTTACGGCGAGGCATCCTTAGTAAGCACCCCAACATTGAGGCATCTGCAACAAACTTTAAACCAACTGGCTTCATATTCTACTGACTTAACAACATTAAGAACGACATAACGGAGGAGAATATATTATATCAATAGAACACAACTCCACTTCAAGTACTTACGTTGTACTTAGCCTTATATGATTCGTTGTCAACTATATTGTATCACCTACCATTTAGAATATTTGACGATTTAACATCCAACGTGAAACACTATTTTCGTTCAAGAAAACTAATTAGGCGAGAAAAATCCATACTTCATCCTATGCCCGTCATAGTACAAAGAAAAACCTTAAATTATACCACAATTTAAGGTGTTTTACATGGTTACAAGGCCTTTGGGCTCAAGCATCAATGTTATCACAGTACCCATTGCAGTGGAGGGTGGGCAACAAAAGCGGGAGACCCGCTGCACTCTCTGTTGCCTGTCCATCCCGGCCCTACTGAATAATATATGAATAAAGTCTACAGCACAAACAATTCACACAAGCTAGCATGTAGCGTATTAAAAGAATCACAAAAGGATTATGGTCAATTGGCTTTCATACAACATAACTGCTTTTGTTCATAGAACGACAATACCCCCATATTTCGCTAGCTCATGGTAAGTCACGTGAATGTGAGTTCATTTAAACAAATATATGCGATTTAATATGTGCATCATACAAAACACCAGAACACAATCAAATACAATTATTTTCCATGCTACATATATGGGGATGAAAACGTCATATCGAGATGTGGAAACTGTTCAAAAAGAAATTAGGCAACATTGTCCTAGTGAGCATACATGCTAGCTCACAATGTGTATTATACAGACATTAAGGTTGGCCTCAATAGAAATATGTCTATTTTAAACAATATTTCCCTAATTAATTTTAAAGCCCGACCCTAAATAGGCCTAGCAGCAGCAACAATAACAACAGACCCAGTGCCTCAAGGGCTCCCGCATAAGCGGGGTTTGGGAGGGGTGGATGTACGCAGCCTTACCTCTTTAGGGTGTAACCTTGCTGAGAGGCTGTTTGCGAGGACCCCCCTACATTATAGGGTTAGTAACATGGGGACTTCCCAGGAGGTCACCCATCCTGGTACTACTCTTATCCAAGCACGCTTAATTTCGGAGCTCTAATGGGATCCGGTGCCTTAATACTTGGTAAATGAACATTCTAAATAGGCCTAAGCATACTTTCTAATACCAACTGATTTCCCTTTTTTTTTAATCAGTATTTTTATTAACTGGGCCCTACTTTTAGTAGACCTTAAGCCTCTCTTTTCTTCCTTGTTTAATCTAAATGGGCTTCTTCTTATTAAAACCTATTTTTTTTCTTAGGGCTATTTACATCAAAGGTCCCTATATTTTTCTCATTATATTAGTCTAGTCCTTATACTTTTAATTGTATCAATCTAGTCCTTCACTTAAATTTAAGTTAAGTTATTGACGTAATTTTTCGAGGCACAATTACGTTAGATGCAAGTAATTTACTAAAAATCTACTCTTTGACTCAATTTAATCCAACTCATGGCTGAATTATTAAAAATTTTATTAAAAACTTAACATAAATTTTACTTCAGGTGGTCAAATTGATACAATATTAATTATAGAGGGACTAAATTAACATATTTAAAAGTATAAAGACCAAATTAATACAATAGATAAAGTACATAAACTATTGGGGTAAATAACCCAACTTTATATTAACAAATATTGGATCAATCAATGCCTTTTATGGGCCTGTCATCTGAGCCCATCACATTTTCTCTTTTTATTTTATTTAATTTTATTTTTAAAATTAGGTCCCAAGTTTTCGAAACCCTAGCAACCGTCTCACTGTACATTCTACTTTTTTTTAATATTTAATAATATACTTTAAAATATATATATATATATATATCACATCAATATGTTATAGTAAAAATTGATCGAACTTTGACAATAATGCAATAAATTCATACACATAATACTTAAATGACAAAATTTTAAAACGTTAAGATATATTATTATATATAGTAAAATACTAATATATATAGGTAATACATATCGTAATTTTAAAATACCTAAATAATAATTTTTCTAAATTTTATATATATTAAGAATAGGGAAAGGGCCACAAAAAAAAAAAAAAAAAATTAGCATTAAAAAAAAATTATATATATCACGGCCACTACGCCTCATCCTTCCCCCCACTAACTGCAATGTCGGCTCATTACTAGAAAATTCGTAATTGAATTGAGTTGTTGTCTTGCGTGCTGAAAGAGGGAAAGTATCATTACATACGTTTTTAATTTAAAAAGCGCCCCCCCCTCCCCCTCCCATTTTTTTTTTTTTTTTTTTTTTTTGCACGGATGAGGAATCTGATTATCCAATAAATCTTAACTCATATGATAATCTGTTGAAAAAATAATACAAGCTAATTTTAAATATAACGAAAAAATAATTCTTCAAGGTTCGTTACTAACGGTTTAGGGTCATTAAAATTGTGACAATTGGAATTAATTAATAATATGGTTGCTAAAAATTTATTATGTCCATTATTTTACCGTTGTAATTTATTACGTCCGTTATTTGATCCTTGTAATTCATTACGTCCATGAATGTACCGTTTTCCAACCCCTTGCAATGCTATAAATACCGTGCTCTACCCCCTAAAAATGTGAAGAAAATACTATCCAAGAACTGAATTCGATCCAAATACTACAACAAATATGAGAAGTAAATAGCAGGGTAAAGGAGAACAAACAAGTGAGACACTAATTTACGTAGAAAACTCTCTTCAATCGAGGGGGAAAAACCACGGGCGTAGATAGAGAATCTTTATTGAACGAAATAATGGAAGAATTACAATTCACTTCCTCTCTTTCTAATGACGGCGCTCTCTCTATTTTTTGGATACCTAATGACGAAACCCTCACGTCATAGTTATACTTAGCGTAAATTAGGTCACGTATAGATTGGGTCCCGATCGATTGGCAACTCTCGATCGATCGGCTCCCCGATCAATTGATGTACTCACGGCAAGCCCCTTCATAAATACAAGGAATTTGAGACACACTCTTACAAATCTCCACCTCGACTCAAATTTCTCACAAAAAAGAACTTCTTCACCTTCTCCACAAAACACCCCTTAAGGGGTTAACTCAACAAAACAGAAAACCCAACCAAGTCCAAGCAATACTCGAACTTGCTGCTCAGTGGAACCTTAGTGAACATGTCAGCGGAATTATCAGCAGTGCCAATCTTCTTCAATTCAACCTTGCCCTCTTCAATCAGATCCTGAATGAAGTGATGTTTAATATCTTTGTGCTTTGTCCTGTCATGATGGGTCATTTGATATCCTTGGCTAAATGAATTGCTGACTGAATATCACGATAAACTATAACTGCACCTTGATCAACACTAAGCTCACTGATTAAGGCCCTCAACCACACAGCTTCTTCAAACGCTTCTGTCACTGCCATATACTCCGCCTCTGTAGTTGATTGTGCTGTAACTGACTATAAACAAGCACTCTGACTGATAGTGCAGTTACCAAGGCAAAATACATAACCTTTCCTCTTATCAAGGTGGCCACCAGAATCTGAATCGACATAACCAACTAAACGGCTTTTACTCCTCCCAAACGCCAAACATCTATCAGAAGTGCCACATAAATACCCGAGAATCCATTTAACAGCTTGCCAATGCTCTTTTCCTGGATTCGCCATATATATGCTCTCCTTACTGACAACATGTGCTATATCTGGACTTGTGCACACCATAGCGTACATGATACTACCAACTGCACTGGAGCACGGGACTTGTGACATATTTCTGATGTCTTCCTCAGTCTGAGGCGAAGCTAATGCTGAAAGCTTGATATGAGCTGCCAGAGGAGTGCTAACTGGTTTAGCATCTTTCATATGAAAACAATCCAAAACCTTCTCAATATACTTCTCCTCAGACAAGTATAGCTTTCCTACTTTTCGGTCCCTCTTGATTTTCATACCAAGTATCTTCTTGGTTGCTCCTAAATCTTTCATTTCGAATTCACTCTTCAACATAGCTTTCAGTTTTTCGATATCAGACATATCTTTAGCTGCAATTAACATATCATCAACATATAATAGAAGATAAATGAATGAACCTGCACTAATTTGTCCGAAATAGACACAACTATTATATTTGCTCCTAAAGAACCCATGACTGGTCATGAACTTATCAAATCTCTTGTACCACTACCTTGGCGATTGCCTCACACCATAAAGAGACCTCTTCAACAAACAAACATGATCTTCCTTTCCTTCAACAACAAAGCCTTTAGGCTTATGCATGTAAATACTCTCTTATAGCTCACCATGCAGGAATGCAGTTTTCACATCAAGTTGCTGTAATTCTAAATCATGTGTTAGGAAAATGTCTCAAAATTCCTTGGAAAATAAGTGAGGAGACCGTGAGGGTGCCAATCGATCGGGCAGATAAGCAGAATTAAGGATCTAAAGCCGCAGCAGCGCCGATCGATCGGAAGCCGCGTTTTCACGCGTGTATAAATAGTGACGTAGGGTTCGTCCGGTTGTAATTCAATTAATTCTTTGAGAGTTCCCCCTTGCGGCGCCGCACCAAAAAAAGAGAGAGAGAGAGAGAAAATGAATGATTATAATTCTTCTTTTCGATTCAATAATAAAAGCTCCAATCTTCGCCCGTGGTTTTCTTCCCTATTGATTGTAGAGGAGTTTCCACGTAAATCTTTGTGTCATTTGTTTCTTTTCCCTTTTAGTCCATTTAATTCTCGTATTGTTGTGATATTTGATTCGGATTGCATACTGGGAGTTGAGTTTTTCCGCACAAATTGGTATTAGAACCTGATTATTCGAATTGGAACAATGGCATCAGGTATTAAGACCGAGATAGAGAAGTTCGGAGGTCAAGGAAGCTTTAGCTTATGGCAGGTCCGTGTGAAAGGACTCTTGACTCAGAATGGCATGAAGAAAGCGCTGGAGGGGAAAGAGAAGAAAACTGAGAATATGACCGAGGCACAGTGGGAAGAGTTGGATGATAAGGCTCTCACGGCGATACAAATGTGTTTAGCAGATGATGTTTTGACAGAGGTTTTGGAGATGAAAACAGCTAAGGAGTCATGGGAAAAATTACTAGACATGTTTTGCCACAAGTCAGTCTTCAACAAACTCGCAGTGAAATGTCGGTTATTCACTTTCTGTATGACAGAAGGTACATCTGTTAAAAACCATATGAGTGAGTTTACTTCTATCATATAAGAATTAAAGGAATTGGATGATATCCCTAAGGACGAGGACCAAGCTATGATGTTACTGTGTTCACTCTCTAATTCGTATAAGGGCTTTGTAGAAAGCATGATATACGGGGCTAGGCCGACCATTACTGTTGATGAGGTTAAAAGAAACCTTGTGAGTAAAGAACGGGTAGATAGGGAGTTATTTGACTCGGTGAATGACTTAGGTAATGGTTTGCATGTGAGAGGTAGAACAAAACATAGGGGATTCGACGGTGGGAAGAAGTCTAGGTCTAAATCTAGACATAAGAACCTGTCGTTTCATTACTGTCGTAAGAAAGGGCACATAAAGAAGAACTGTTATAAATATAAAAATAAATTGAAAGAAGATAACAGGAGTGACCAGGGTAAAGATAAGTCCGCTGAGGCTAGTGTTGTAGAGGATGATAGTGACGGGGAGTTTCTTTTAGTTGCTGATTCTTAGTCCAAGTCCAAGGATAAGTGGGTTATGGATTCGGGTTGTTCATATCACGTTAGTCCAAATAGAGACTGGTTTTCCACGTATAAGTCTATACAGGGTGGAGTTGTCTTGATGGGTAACGATGCTACTTGTATGGTAGTGGGGATTGGGACAATTCGTGTGAGGATGTTTGATGGGACTATTAGAACTTTGAGTGATCCACGTCACGTCCCGGAGTTGAAGAAAAACTTGATTTCTCTAGTTACCCTTGAGTCTAATGGGTATAAGTACATTGCTGAAGGTGGAGTCATACGGGTCAGTAAGGGTGCCTTAGTTGTGATGAAAGGGAAAAGGGTAGGTACTTTGTATAAGCTTGCAGGTACTACCGTGACAGGTTCAGTTGCTGTTTCCACATCTGCTATGACAGATGCAGAGATCATGAGACTATGGCACATGAGACTGGGTCACATTGGTGATAAGGCGTTGTCTGAGTTGAGTAAAAGGGGGCTGCTTTGTGATAAGTCAACAGGACTGATGGATTTCTGTGAGCACTGTGTGTATGGGAAGCAGAAGAGAGTCAGCTTCAAGCCAGCAGTGCATCAGACAAAGGGAACGTTAGATTATATACATTATGATCTGTGGGGACCTTCTAGAGTGGCTTCTAAAGGTGGGTCCAAGTATCTTCTAACGTTTACTGATGATTATTCACATAAAGTTTGGGTCTATTTTTTGAAGCAGAAAAACGAAGTGTATGATGTCTTCAAGAAATGGAAGATTCTGCTTGAAAAATAGACATGGAAGCCGATAAAGAGGTTGAGTACTGATAATGGTCCTAAGTTTGTTGAAGGTGACTTCACTCGGTTTTGTGAAGAACAGGGTATAGTCAGACACAGGACATGTACAGGTCGACCTCAGCAAAATGGAGTGGCTAAAAGATTGAACATGACGTTACTTGAGAAGGCTCGATGTATGCTTTCAAATGCAGGCTTGAAAAGAGAATGGTGGGCAGAAGCAGTTAGCATGGCTTGCTACCTTGTGAACAAGGCACTGCATTGTTCATTGCAGATGAAGACACCTGAAGAGGTATGGTTTGGTTCTACTTCTAATTATTCTCAGGTAAAAGTATTTGGTTTTCCTGCATATGCTTATGTTAATGATGGAAAGCTAGAGCCTAGGGCCAAAAAATGCATCTTTCTTTGTTATTCGTTAGGTGTGAAGGGATATAGGTTATGAGATCCCAGTGCTCAGAAGTTTCTGACTAGTAGAGATGTTACTTTTGATGAGTCTGCTCTACTACATCTGCCACACAGACCCTCCATTGATAGTGATTCAGTTCAGGTTGAGGTACCTGATGTTACAAAGATACAGTCAGATCAGCAGGTAGTTCAGCTAGAGAGTATTCCGGAACCTCAGGTACGGGTTTCTGATGTTGTTGATAATGCTGAAACAGGTCAGCAGGTGGAGAATAATACTATAGTTGGTGGTACACGTGAGGAGGCCGTGAGGGTGCCGATCGATTGGGGGAAGTACCGATTGATCGAGCATATAAGCAGAATTAAGGATCTGAAGTCATAGTAGCACCGATCGATCGGGAGCCGCGTTTTCACGCGTGTATATATAGTGACGTAGGGTTCGTCCGGCTGTAATTCAATTAATTCTTTGAGAGTTCCCCCTTGCGGCGCCGCACCAAAAAGAGAGAGAGAGAGAGAGAGAAAAAGAGTAATTGTAATTCTTCTTTTCGATTCAATAATAAAAGCTCCAATCTTCGCCCGTGGTTTTCTCCCCTCTCGATTGTAGAGGGGTTTCCATGTAAATCTTTGTGTCATTTGTTTCTTTTCTCTTTTAGTCCATTTACTTCTCGTATTGTCGTGGTATTTGATTCGGATTGCATACTGGGAGTTGAGTTTTTTCGCACATCATGCATGGCTACTAGGGTAAGTATCGCTCGAATGGAACAATGTCTAACTACAGGTGAAAAGATATCATGAAAATCCATACCATGTACCTGACTGTAACCTTTGGCTACCAATCAAGCCTTATACCTTGCATCTTCAACTCCTGGAATGCCTCCCTTTCTTTTGAAGACCCATTTACAACCAATGACCCTCTTCCTTATTTGAGGCTTAACAAGCTGCCAAGTTTGGTTCTTCTACAAAAATTCCATCTCTTCGTGCATTGCCATCAAACACTTTTCTGAATCAGCTCTAGACACAGCTCCTGAATAGGTGGAAGGCTCACTGTCTTCCATCATCTCAGCCATCGTAAGAGCACAAGCTACCATCTCTTCATAACCATAACGCTGTGGAGCTTTAGTTTGTCTCTTCTGTCTTCTACTAGTTATAGTATACTGCTCCACCTGCTGATTGGTTTCAATCACTTCATTTCTTTCAGAAATCTGTACTGGAGGTGCCCGTACACTTTCTGTGGATTCATTCTACTGCTGAATTGTGCTACCCAACTGTAGCCGAATTATCTCTGGCATCTACACCTAAATAGAATCAAAAATACCAGAAGACTTCTTCTGTGGATAGAGTAATGAAGGCTCATTAAATGTGACATCTCTATTCGTCAGAAATTTATGGGAATCAGAATCCCATAAACGAAATCCCATCACACTTGAAGTGTAACCGAGAAAGATGCACTTCTTGGCTCTAGGCTTGAGCTTTCCTTCATTAACATAAGCATAAGCAGGGCAATCGAAAATTCTTAAATGAGAATAGTTTGTTGGGGATCCTGATCATACCTCTTCTGGAGTCTTCATCTGAGGAGATGAATGAGGTGAACGGTTCACCAAGTAACATGCCATGTTCATTGCCTTTGCCCAAACCTGCGTTCGACAGCATACAATGAGCTTTCTCAGCAATGTTCTATTCAATCTTTCTGCAACTCCGTTCTGTTGAGGTGTACCTGTTCAAGTCCTATGTCTGGCAAACCTTGATATTCACAGAATTCGGTGAAATCACCCTCAACATATTCAAGGCTATTGTCTATCCTCAACCTTTTAATCTGCTTCCCTGTCTGCTTCTCAAGTAAACCCTTTCATTTCTTGAAAGTGTCATACACTTCATTCTGTTGCTTTAGGAAGTAGACCCAAACTTTCCTGGGGAAATCATCAGTAAGCGTTAGAAGGTACCCAGAACCTCTTTTGGAAGCAACTCTAGAAGGTCCCATAAATCTGAATGGATGTAATCTAACGTCCCCTTAGTCTTATGCACTGCCTATTTGAAGCTGACTCTCTTCTGCTTCCTATAAATGCAATGCTCACAGAATTCCATCAGTCTTGTAGACTGACCACACAATATGCCCCTTTTACAGAGCTCGGACAGTCCTTTATTACCCATATGATCAAGCCTCATGTTCCATAGCTTTGTGATATCTGAATCTGTCATAGATAATGAAGAAACTACTGATCCTGTCACTGTGGAACCAATAAGTTCATACAGAGTTCCTATCCGTCCGCCTTTCATCACAATCAGAGTACCCTTAGTAACCTTCATAACTCCACCTTAAGCTGTGTACTGGTACCCATGAGAATCAAGGGTACCTAAAGAGAAAAGATTCTTCTTTAAATCAGGAACACGATGTACATCACCCAATGTCCTAACAGTGCCATCAAACATCTTAACTCAAATTGTTCCTATAACCAAAACTTTGCATGTTGCATCATTACCCATTGGAATAACTCCACCCTGAATTGACTCATATGTGGTGAACCAGTTTCTATTGGGACAAACATGATAGGAGCAACCTGAATTGAGAATCCAATTGTCTTTAGATCTGGATTGAGAGTCGGTCACTAACAGAACATTAACATCATTCTCATCTTCAACTACACTAGTTTCTGTGGATTTATCATTCCTTTTCTAGTCCTTTCTATTATCAGCTTTTAGTTTTTCCTTAAGCTTATAACAATTTTTCTTAATATGCCCTTTCTTATGGCAGTAATTACAGGATAGGTCCTTATGTCTAAACTTAGACCTAGACTTGTTTCCACCATAATTAGATCCTTTTGTTTCAGTTCTTCCTCTCACAACCAAACCACTTCCTGAGTCATAAACGGAGTCGGACAACTCCTCAACCATTCTTTCTTTACTCAGTAAGTTTTTCTTAACCTCATCAATTATGATAGATTTTCTACCACCATAAATTATGCTTTCAACAAAGCTTTCATTAGAGGTAGAAAGAGAACACAACAATAACATAGCGTGATCTTCATCCTTAGAAGCATCATCAAGCTCCTTTAACTCTTGAATAATAGAGTTAAATTCATTAATGTGATTCTTAAGAGACATACCTTCTGACATACGAAAGGTAAACAACCATCGCTTGACTGCAAGTTTGTTGGAGATAGACTTAACGCAAAACATCTCCTGCAATTTCTCTCACAACTCCTCAGCGATTTTCACTTCCAAAACTTCTATCAAAACATCATCGGTAAGACACATCTGAATAGCGGTGAGAGCCTTTTCGTCTAACTGCTCCCATTGTTCTTCTGACATACTCTCGGGCTTCTTCTCTTTCCCATCCAAAGCTTTTTTCAAGCCATTCTGAGTCAAGAGGCTCTTCATACGAATTTTTCATAAACTGAAACTTCCTTGACCACCAAATTTCTCAACTTCAGATTTTACAACGGACGTCATAGTACCAAATCGAACAACTAAGGCTCTCATACCAATTTATGAAGAAAATACTACCCAAGAACTGGATTCGATTTAAATACTACAACAAATATGAGAAGTAAATAACAGGATAAAAGAGAACAAACGAAGGACATAATGATTTACGTGGAAAACCCTCTTCAATTGAGAGGGGGAAAAACCACGGGAGTAGATAGAGAATCTTTATTGAACGAAATAATGGAAGAATTACAATTCGCTTTCTCTCTCTCTAATGATGGCGCTCTCTCTATTTTTTGGATACCTAATGACGAATCCTTCACGTCATATTTATACTTAGTGTAAATTAGGTCAGGCATAGATTGGGTCCCGATCGATTGGCATCTCCCAATCGATCGGCGAGCTCCCTGGATCAATCTGCTTTCTGGGTACTTCCCGACCGATCGGCAATACCCTCGATCGATCGGAGTACTCACGGCAAGCCCCTTCATAAATACAAGGAATTTGAGACACAACCTAACAAAAAATGTATGAGCAAGAACAACATACTAATTCCCGTCTCCTTCTCTCCGCATTCTCGATCTCTTTTCTCCCAAATTTTGGGCAAAGTTCTTAGGCACTCCTACCCGGCGATTAATGAGTGCATGTTAAGAGTCGAATCGCGTTAATCCTGGAGGACGGCCACTGGCTATACTGTGTGCAACAGAACAGCGGCGAAATCGTCTTTTAGGACAGTGGTTCTTACCATGGTGCGGTATCTTCCATATTCTAATCACTTTCTCTAGTTTTCAGTATTATTTATTTGATTGCTGGGTTTAGGTAATTTTTGCTGTTTTTCCGCTACACTTTTTCGTTGAATTTTTACTAAATTCTTCGCAGCAATTTTGCTGAAATTTTACCGCAATGTTTCCTGCATTTTTCGTAATGAGTTTCGCTATATTTTGTGCTACAATTGTTACTTTTACTAGTTTCAGATTCGCTGTTTTATCATTGGTTTGTAAGATGTTTCTAATTACTCTCTTATTTGTTGCTATACTTGAGTATCTTTGTCAATTTTTCGAAAAATCTAAAAGACGATTTATATAATCAATCATGGCAATAAGACTTTTCTTGACATGTCTAAAGTAGTTTATTATGAGTGATTATAACACTACTTGGTAATTAAATCAGATTGAATGACTTTATATTTTCTATAAAAATTTAAAGTAGAATTTATACAATGTACAAAAATTCAGCACATATTAATTACAGAATTGGAAGGAATAAGAACATGGATGTATTAGAAAAATAATAATAAATAATAATTGAGCGTTGGTGAGGTGAAGGATGTGGAGGTGGTGATGCCGTCAAAATGCAGTATTAGAAATTAAATTAGAACAATCACGACAAAAAATAATCACAAGCGGAACCACCATTGTATAATACCATCATACAATGGAAAACCAATGCATACTTATATATGCAGATTTACAATTATACTTGAAAGTATATTTATTTTTTTATCCGCGGTTTTGCATTTATCATCTGCGCGATTTGAGAAAGTGATATAAGTATACTTGAAATCAATTAACCATGACTGGTTACCAATATGTTTCCGATATATTGCATTTTATGTGTTTGATAAGCAAAATAGGGCCTCCTAGAAGGTTAAAAATAAATTTTGATTGGTATTAAAATAGTTCTGATGTATATTTTTGAAATTAATAACATAAACATAGTCTAAATTAAGAAAATATATTTTTGATAATATGAATTTTGATATTTATCTATGATACTTGTCATTTACATTATGATTAGGACAGTGTTGTCTAATTTATTTGGATCAAGTTTTCACATGTTCATATGAAGTTTCATCTCCACATATAGCAAAAATTTGTTGTATTCGATTAAGCATTATGATCTTGTGTGATGCACATATTAAACTACATATGTTGTTTAGATAAACTCACACTCATATAATTTATGCCATAAGTAAACGAAATGTGGGGCTATTGCCTTTAGAATAATAATGATTATTTTGCAAGAGTTCATTGTATTTAATATATTATTTAGACTCCTAAAACATAGTACTCCACGCTAATAATGGTATATGAAAGACCATATCTCGAAATGTTTAATTGATTACTAAGTGCAATGATAAAAGTACGACATAAGTACTCGAGGTGGCAGTGTGTTTCAGATTAAACATGGTTAATATGCTGAAAATTAAATGGTTGTATCATGAACGAAAAACTATTTTGAGGTACATGTATATTTTATTAGTCACATGTGTTATGTGGACTAGAGTCACATTCTCGTGAATGTTGCCATAAGCTAGTGAAATATGAGGGTAGCGCTGTTATGCGCAATAACTTATTATATTGTTTGAGAACCAATACAACCATAAATCCACTATATTTGCAAGCTGCTAGTTTGTGTATACTTCATTGCATATGTTATTGATATTCTGGGTACTGGTGCCGAGACAGGCAGGCGGCAGAGTGTCACGATCCTAGACAGTGACCTTGTCTTGATCCCGAATTGACGCATATTTTAGTAGTACTTTTATATTTTATTTTACTTTACAATTTTTTTTCCGAAATATTCTAGAATGCTGTAAAAGCTTCTTGAATAGTCAATGCATGTAATAGTAGCTAAGTAGTAGTAATTACTTAAGGATTATTCTTGAATATTATGTAAGGACAATCACTTGGGAAGAGGTGCCTTGGTGCACGGATGACCAAGGGATGTGTCCCTAGGGAGCACATGTGCAAATGTATCTAGTCAAGCCTTGATCTAGCCGTGCATTCAATAGGGCGGTTGGGAAGATGGGTGATTCTAGAGCCTTCCCTTGCACATTTTTCATGTATTGGCAATCTATATATAGGGGTACTAGTTATGTAATGAAATCATCCAACAAAAATCATATGAATGAAGTTCCTACTTTTCTCATCTTAACTTTTCTCTCTTTGTCATCTAAACTTTCAAATTTTCTTTCTCATCTAATTCTATCTCTAATTCTCTTCTCATCTTAATTCTAATTCACCTCCTTTTCTCACCCAACTTTCCAAAAATCTAGCCAATATCAACCGAGTTCCATTCAGGCTCTAGTCACAATCCTTAGGATTGTGACATAAAGATTGCAGCAGGTCTCCCACTTTTGTTGCCCGTCCTATACTGAAGTGGGTAGTGTGTTAGCATTGATGTTTGGGCCCAAAAGGCCGTGCAATTGTGCGAAATGCCATTGAATCATGGTTATGTGTGTCCTAACCAGTTTTAGTTGAACTAAAATAATGTCATTATCACATGGGATGTTAAGTCATCAAATATTCTAAGCGGGAGGTAATATTTTTACTCTTATATTGGTCTGTGAATAACTTATACAACAACAACAACAACAACAACAACAATCCTAGTGCCTCAAGGGCTCCCGCAAAAGCGGGGTCGGGGGGGGGGGGGGGGGGGGGGGTTGGTGTACGCAGCCTTCCCCCTTCAGGGTGTCAACCTGAAGAGAGGCTGTTTCCGAGAACCCCCAACCTGAGAGATATGTCTTCATCGCAACATGGTGACTTGTGAGCAATAGGGCATGAAAGCAAATGTGAATAACTTATACCTTAATGAAAAAATGTTATGTTCCTAATTTTCACTATCTAGAAATGTGGGGGTGTCTAGCCAAAATAGATTGCCAACCGCTTTGATTCTGATAATCGTGTCGCTAGTACTTTCATGATAAAGGAAAATCCTAAAATTCTTAATGGTGCTATGAAAGCACGGATGCAAATTTTTAGAGAGAGTTCATTAATAATGAGTGAGACTCAATTATGAGCGGTTGCAAGTAGATGTCCTTAGGGGTTGACAAGAATCAAATTTTTTGCATTATGAAATTAAGGGAGAAACCTGTATGGAACAACCCGAGGGGTTCAAAGTTCTCGAATAGCATAGAAAGTTTATATGTTTGAAACTTCTTGTATGATCCTTATTAAACCCCTAGATAGTGCCATTGCAATTCAACTGTCCGTAGTCAAATATGAATCTGTTTGTGGTAACATTTGAATGTGTGTCGGTTTAGATCTTGTGTGTGAGAATTGGATTTTTTTTGCATGTTTTGAGTGACCTATTGAAATAATTGATCATTACAAAGGGCTAATAGGACTTGTGAGTTCTTTTGAAAAATCTATATAAGATTTGTGTGTTAGTCTCCATGTTGATGTGTCTCATGTATTTCCCATGACTATGTTTGAAGCAAGATGAATATGTTGTTACTTGTCGCTTAAAGTACTGATAAACATGTTGTTTATTGACTATTTTCGATTTGAATATACTGCTACATGTTTAGTTTGGTTGTATGTTGCTACTACATGTTGGTTTGCTGCTGAATTCACTGAACTATAGTTTGATTTTAAGTTGCTTTGCTGAATTTTGGCCAAGAGTTGGGAAAAATATGATATATTCGAGTCATCTGTGGACTTGGTGTTGTCTTTAGAGACTGTTATGCCCTTAAGATCATTGTTTCATGCCTTCCTTTCTAGTTTTTGGGAAAAGGGTAAGGTGCTGATCTTTTGAGGACCTGATTGATCATAGATTTGGTATTTAGCTTGTGTCTAGATACCTTATTTGGGTTATTGTCATATGTTGTATACTCATGTTGGTTATTTGGATGATATACTATATGACCCTAATGCTCAGTTGACAAGGAGAAAAATGTGGCATCACGTTATAAGCTAAATATGCTAAGGTGATTGACAGCGTTATGTTTTGATGAATAAAATGTGGCATCATGTCATAAGCTAAATACGCTAAGGTGATTGACAATGTTATATTTTGATGAATAACACAATATTCGTCCTATTATATCGTATATTAGTGGTAGATCTAGTCTATATATATTAATCCGAATGATGAATATTGAAGTACTCTACTTAAATTGTTGAAGTACTACAAATGGGGTTTATGTTATAATAGGCTCCTTGTTATGTTGGGTGTCTTATATCGATGAGAGATATTCTACTAATGACTATGTATTTAGGCTCGTTAGTGAGCTATATTCTGCGACATCCCTTTGAAACCTGCACTGTTTAGTTGACTTGATAAGTAGAAAAATCGAGGCGCTTAGGTATGTAGTTTAAGACATTCTATTGTGGGGGTTGTAAGAGCACTCGAGAGCCTATGAGATATATTGTCTGATCATAATCTTTTCTGATTATTGTATTTTTACTGATATTTGCTAGTTATAGCTAGCTTATGAAAATTGATTATAGTGAATATAATATTTTGGGGACTATCAAAAGTTTGTGCGAATAGCTTGATAATACTAACACTTCAACTTGAGAGCCTTGCAAAGGCTTGGGTTGTTTTAAGTTGAATTGGAAAATGCATCATAAGACTTATGGTCTTCTGTACCTTTTTCTCTTGATATTACCAAAATTTGATATAACGTTGGTAATATATGGACTACCCTTAATAGTGATAATGCATGTACTCTAAGTACGACGAGAATGGATGTATGGTCTTTTGTAACCTAAACTGGTGACGATCCAATTGATTTGAGATGATAGTATTTCACAATTGTGATGATATTGAAATTGACAAATTTGCGGTATATGTTTTTCATGCCAACTGTATATACGATATATGTACGATATGTGCACTATTTGAGTACTTGGGGTAGAGATATAATTTTATTGATATGATATTTGCTCCACTATTGTGTTATACTGACTCTTGTTGAAGTTGGCAGGCGATGGAGCTAGTTGTTTAACAGCTCATTGCAGATACCTCAATGTGGCGGTAAGAGCAACTCGTGATTAATGTTGACAGTGGTCAACTCTCAAGTACCTTTTTTTTTCCACTACAATGTTGAAATGCCATTTGTGATGGTTGAACTTGATGCTTTAACGTAACCCATAGTCTGTAACGGATGGTGTGGACACTGCACATTTGATGGGCTTCGCGAGAGGAGACCTATTTTTCTCAGGCTTAAGATCATAAACGATCTACTCAAAAGAAAGTGATATCACTAAATTGTGTAAGGTCTGAAAAGAACCTTGTGGATCTACGGATAAAGACACTATGTTGTAAAACGATTGTGAAAACATCGAAGGGGATGAGACTAAAGTCTATATTTGAATAAACTGTAATGTATCCAACCTGGTCTTAACATGTTCAATGTGAAAAGTCATAGTTTCATTCAAGGAATGCACTGTGCTTTATGCTGTCCCTCCCTATGATGTGAGAGTGCGGAGGCAGGTTCATAGCAATATGTTTGGTGGTGTAAGCAAGATTTGCTCTTGATAGACCCTGTCTGTATATTACCAAGGGATGAGGTTGAGCTTTAGCTCTTAATGGACCCATATCCATATGTTTGGTTGTGTGCGGTAACACACACTTGATGGAATTCACTTATGTAGGTGTGGAAGTGTGACCGCTCCCTATGAAGGTTTAAGACTTTCCTTCTAGAGCGCCTATGAATATCCAAGAAGAGCGCATGGTCGACAAAACGCGCCAAACAGTAGGAGCTGTCGAGATCTGGAGTTTGGTATGTGTCCGATTGGCAGACTATACAATTCCTTGTGAGGTTCAAGACGAAAGTCACCTTGTAAGCTGTTGGTTCTAAACTTGGGTTACACTAGGTGACGATTCAAGTTGCAAGACATTGACATTGAAAAACTGAACTCCCTTTGCCCAATCTATCCTTCTTTGTTCTCTTCCACTTGTATCCTTTGTGGGGGATTGTTGGGAAAATGATACAAGCTAATTTTAAGTATAACAGGAAAATAATTCTTCAAGACCCGTTACTAACCGTTTAGGGTCATTAAAATTGTGACTGTTGGAATTAATTAATAATATGGTGGTTGGAAATTTATTACGTCTATTATTTTACTGTTGCAATTTATTACTTCCGTTAATGTACCGTTTTCCAACCCCTTGCAATGGTATGAATAATGTGCTCTAGCCCCCAAAAATGTATGAGCAAGAACAACATACTAATTCCCGTCTTCTTCTCTCCTCATTCTCAATCCCTTTTCTCCCAAATTTTGGGCAAAGTTCTTAGGCACTCCTACTCGGCGATTAACGAGTGCATGTTAAGAGTTGAATCATGTTAATCCCGGAGGACGACCACCAGTTATACTGTATGCACCGAAGCAGTGGCGAAATCGTTTTATAGGATAGTGATTCTTGCCACAGCGTAGTATCTTCGATATTCTAATCAATTTCTCCAGTTTTCTGTATTATTTATTTGATTGTTGGGTTCAGGTAATTTTTGCTCTTTTTCCGCTACACTTTTTCGCCGAATTTTTACTAAATTCTTAGCTGCAATTTTGCTGAAATTTTACTGCAATTTTTCTTGCATTTTCCATAACGAGTTTCGCTATATTTTGTGCTTGCGATTCTTACTACTATTAGTTTCAGATTCGTTGTTTATCATTGGTTTGTAAGATGTTTCTAATTACTGTCTTATTTGTTGCTATACTTGAGTATCTTCGTCAATTTTTCTAACACAAATCACAAGAGCTAGTTGAGTCAAGGATTTTTGAGAGAAAGGTTCAAGGGGGGTTCGAACTTCGGACCTTTTGACCTAAAACAACACTCTATCCCTTCACTTAACTCTTATCACTGAGGCAACGCTATGGGGGGTTTATAGAGCGTTATTATTCTCAGATATAAAACGTTACTTCAAAATAATGTTATAATTTATAGTGAATAATAATAAAAATATTTATAAATTTGTTATGACATTAATTTTTTATTTTGATAATAATATTACTCAATTTATAAATTTAATAATATAGCTAAATTATTATGAAAATAATACTAAAATTATTTTTGTAAATTAATAATTATATATATCAACAATATTGTTATTGTCAGATCTATTTTTGTTAATATAAAGATAATATTTAACATAATTAGATTTAGAAAAAACCCAACTCTAACTTTTTTATCAAAAAATAACCCAACTCAAGTTTCTAACATGGTGACTTGAGATCACCAAGTGGTCATGATCGCCGGGTGCCAACATGGTGACCCAGGATCGAATTCCACGAAGCTCAAAAGTGATGTCTTTTTTATGAGGATTTTAAGAGGTTTATCCCCTCCCCCCTCCCCCAAGGCTTTACCATGATAAAAAAAAAAAAAAAAAAATCTATCCTTTTGCTCCCCATTTTTATATCTACATAAGATAAATATTCTTTTACATCATCATAAGTCGTACAGATTATATGAAATCATAGTCTAAAATTGGATGAGGCAATAGTTACATAATCTTATTAGCATTTAAAATGTTTTATATTGGTGCAGACTTTTAGAATTTTAGGAATAAGATAAAAGTATAGTGTATATGACATTATTGCATATTATTTATTAAAAATATATATTTTTGTGTTATCCATTACTTTACATAATAGTCTAATAACTTTTGAAGAAGACATAGTTTATATACATAAGGTGCATTCGGAGATGATATAACATATTCAATAACACATAATAACATTGTATTTATCATAATCGAGTTATATATTTAAAAGCATTTTATTATTGGCACTATAATAATGCCCCAAATAAAATAATTTCCTAGTCCGCAAATTATATATATTTAATAAAATAATCTGTTGAATTCTATATGTGCATAATTATATTTGTTTTAATGTAATAGAATAAATTAGATCTAGAATTAAATTAGGGTAGTAAATTTTGGTCTTTATTCTCCCCTTAGTTTCCTCTTGTAACCGGCCATGGAGGTGTTAATTGACCCCATGAATGCCTTTTTTAATTCTTTATTTTTCTAGATCTAGAATTGCATTAATGTAATTAGCCTAGGATTCTTTTTAGTCTTGCACCTTTTCATTTGCCTTAATGTAAATTATAAATAGGCTAGTATTGTTGTTAATTCAATCATCCAAAATTATTCTTTCATTCCAAGTGTTCTTCATTGTTCAAGTATATTGCTTGTCATTTTTCTACATAATCTAAATAACTGTATAAATGCTTAAAACGCGCCTTTATTTGTTCGTATACCCGCTTTTCTATCGCTATTCCCCTTATTCCACAAATAAACATCAATGTTCGGACATTGCTAATGAAGACGAGTTAGACTAAATCTCAATACCACACTTTTATACACAGCTGTTTAAACTGTTTTATTATATATATATATATATATATAACTTTTATAATAAAATATTATTTCAAAAATTTATAAATTAAAAAATTAATGTACCAAAACTAATACATAATTTACTTTTTTAATAATACCCCAACAATAATATTACAACAATTACTTTAAAAATACCTCAACTACACGTTAATATATCAAAAAATAATTCAGCTCTATTTTCTAACCAAAAATAACCCAATTCTAACTTTTCTATTAAAAAATAACCAAACTCTAACTTTTCTATCAAAAAATAACCCAACTCTAACTTTTCTACCAAAAAATACCAAATTCTAAAATTAATTTAAAAAATACTGAATTGATGGCTGAACATGGCTTGTGGTATGATGCTCCAACAATATATTTTTCTTCTATGTATTTTTGGTTTGGCTTGATTTCTTTTCTCACCTAATCGAACTAAAAAATATGTTTTTTTGATAATTGAGTACAACCCCACAAAAAGGCAACATCCTCGGGTAAAGAACAAGCAAAACAACCTAGGAATACAACTAGAAAACTAGGGCTGCAAATGAGCCGAGCCGAGTCGAGCCACAGCTTGATCGGCTCGTTAACTAAATGAGACCAGCTCGATATTGATATCATTTATCTAACCGAGCCACATATCTGTGCTCGCTCATCTCGTTTACTAAATAAGACTGCTTACAGAGAAAAAGCCAAACCAAAATACGTAGAAGAAAAATATACTCTTCGAGCATCACAATTCAGTATTTTTTAAATTAAATTTTTAGAGTTTGATTATTTTTAGATTAATTTTAGAGCTTTGTTATTTTTTGGGAGAAAACTTAAAGTTGGATTATATTTTGGTAGCAAAAATTAAAGTTGGGTTATTTTTTAGTTAAAAAATAGAATTTGATTATTTTTAATATATTAATATATAATTCAATTACCTTTAGATTAATTATTGATAATATTATTGGCTGCAAACCTAAATGTGTCAACGACAAAGGTGGCTGCTTTTCAATCACACGAAAAATAATATACGTGTTGAATGAATATAGGGGCATTTACACTATATATGTCCATATATTTTATTTATTATAATCTTTATATTATATTTACAATTCGGTCCTATAAATTTATATTGTATAATTTTAGTTATAAAATAAAATTAATGTTAAGTTTTTTGGGTAAATAATTAATGTTAAGTAATTAAATCCAATTCCATAAAATTAAATAGTGGAATTATAATTATAATTCTAACGGATAAATCAAACAATAAATTTAAAATTTTGGATCCTAATTCCAACTTCAGCTCCAGTTTTCCAATTTTAATACAATAGAAAATACTAAGATGGGTAATATGAATTAAAATAATTATATTATATCTGATCTAAAGTAGGTCACGATTTTTTCTGGATCTGAAACAAAAAATTTAAAGGGCACCCTTTATAATAAAACTTAATAATATTAATAGTGCATACTCTAAAAACCACCAAAGAGGTCACCAACACGCCGTCACTGGATCCCATTAGAACTCCGAAGTTAAGCGTGCTAAAGCGAGAGTAGTACTAGGATGTGTGACCTCCTGGGAAGTCCACACCCTCAGGTTGGGGGCACTCAGAAACAATCTCTCTTCAGGTTAATACCCTGAAGGGTGAAGACTGCGTACATCCGCCCCTCCAAAACCTTGCGTAGGCGGGAGCCCTTGAAATACTGTGTATGTTCTTTTTTTGTTCCTTTATACTCTAAAAACTATAGCTTCTAAAATTTGAGGCCCCTAAGCCTTGATTGGATTTCAAACAATGACAATACAAAAATTTTAGGGTTATTTATATCAAAAGATTCATATACTTTGCTCATTGTATTAATTTAGTCGTTGTATTTTTAATTGTTTCAATTTAATCCCTTTACAATGATATTATGTCAATTTGATCCTTCGAGTTTTTTTTAATAATTAATTTGATCATTGGAGTAAGATTTATGTTAAGTTTTTAATAAATTTTTTTTATAATTCAGCCATAAATTTGACAAAATTAAAAAATAACTTAGGAAGAAAAAACTCTAAATTTCAACAAATAAATATAAACGAAAAAAATACTAACTCTTTTAATAATAAATTATTTAAGGCAGTTGCAACCGTATCCATTGAATGCCATTCTGCATGCACGAGGAGCGAAATGAAGACCCTACTCAACCTTACTGCACTCCTCTTTGCGCCGCCGCACTCCGTGCTTGTCACGGCGGCGACGGTCGTCAGTTTTTCCGCTCTGGCCAACTCCGGTTACATGGAGACCAAGGGGAAACACTTGCAATATTCCAAATTCTTCTCTCGGAATTCCAATTCCAATTCCAAATCGGACCGCTCTGATTCGAGATCGGAGGGGAGAAAGAGCGAGATGATGATTTCAAGTAGGATAGGAATGTTGATTTTGTATACTCCTGCGTTTGTGTTTGGAGCTGCGTCGTTTTGTGGTTTTCCTGATGAAGGGATGAGGTTTTTGCTTGTGCGGTTGGCTCTTACTCTGCATTTTCTCAAGCGGATTCTCGAGGTAATTTGTTGCATTTTTTGTGTTTGTGTTGAGTTGATTCTTGAAGTCCATGTTAGCAAAATTCGGTACAGAAATTAGATGAGATCTAATACGTATATGTATTATTCGACTATATACACAACAACATTGATAGAAAATTCTTATAAAATGAAAAGATAATGTTAGTCAGAATAGTGTGATACAAACTTAGATGAAATCTAGCTCAATCAATCAAAATCACAAGCAAGTATGGCTACGGGGCAGTAAACGGCTGCCTTGTTGTATGTATATTATATATATTTGCAAGTATAAGCTCCAACAATGGAGGTTTTTACATAGAAAGAAGAGACGATATAGATAGAGTTTTGGGGGAGAAGGAGAAAGAGGCACACATTCGTCACATGCCTAACCCTTAGTGAAAATATATGAAAATATCTATAAAATATCTAGTAAAATATCTTGGATTACGTGGCAGAGAAAGGGTGTCACGATAGCAAGGGCACGCTGGGAAATCAGCCAGAAATTCATATTTTCATTTCCTGCCTTTTATAATTTAAATTTCGTTATTTTAGTTTTCCCTCTTATTTTTAGACGTCTAATTTTAGATATTATTTTCCTTGTTAAATTAGAACTTCCCCTTTATAAATAGAGGGCTTTAGGTTGTAATTTGGATCATTTAATTTTATAAATGAAATTATCTCTATTTTTTTTCTCATCTCCAATTCTCTAAATTCTTCTCATCTCATACTCTAATTCTACTGTTCTTTTATCATCCCGTACTCTCAAAACCCTAAAACTCCCTAAGTCACCGAAAGTGACCTTGGGCCCTAAGTCATGCTAGCCACAACGTGACAAAGTGGTATCAGAGCCATCTTGCGATCAACCAAGCTGGCCATAACAAGAAAATCCGCTGCCAGCATGTCGTCTTCCGAAGACACCACCGATTCCTAAGATAGGATCGCCGCAGTCGAAAGAAGATTGGATAAGTTGGAAACCTTGTCCGAAAAGCAAATCCAAACCAACAATGATCTCAAGTCTGCCATTGAGAAGACCAATGTTGATCTCAAATCAATTGACGCACTACACGACCACGTAAAGGTTTGCAATCCAACAAGGAAAACAACCCGAACCCATCACCCCGGAGATCGCGACCCACATCGAAGGAAGAGGATCGGGTACTCGTGCCCGATTAGGTGGGGAAGGCATATTGCCACCGCCCCCACACCACACCGAGCCAAGGAACGGACGCACCCAACACCAGACCTATGAAGACGGAGAAGATAGTAGGAACGACGGGAGCAACCGAACATGGGCAACCCTTCACACCGCCAAAATCGACCGGCCATATTTTGATGGAACCAACACGAGGGCTTGGATCCGTAAGTGCCAAAAATATTTTCGATGTTATAATGTTCCGATGGAAGAGTGGGTAGAGTTCGCTTCAAATCATCTACATAATTATGGTGACGTTTGGTTCCATGCCCTAGATCTCAAGCACCCCATAATACTTGGCAATTTTTCATCGACTAGTTGTGCAAGTGTTTTGGAGATCGTTCCCTCCAAGACGTCGTAGAAGAGTTTAGCAAGATGACCCAAACCGGGTCCGTCGAAGAATACATCATAAGGTTTGAAAAACTAAGGAGTTGGATGTTAATTTACAATCCAACACTAACCGAGGCCTACTTTGTCTCAAGTTTCATAAGCGGGCTCAAGCCCGTCCTCTGTGCGTCCATCAAGACCACACGCCCAAATGACCTTAGTTGGGCGTTTGAGCAAGCCAAGCTTCAGGAAGTTGCCATAGCTGACATAAAGGGAATAGGTGGAGCCAAAACCGTGACAACCAAATCCAACTTCAGCTCCAAGCCAACTGTAAGCAGCAGGTCAGGGCCTTCCAGCACGTTCCCAGGCCAAACGCGGTCCCAAGGATCCAAGCCCATGGGCGAGCGCCCGATGCCTAGCACGTCCGCAGGATCTAGTGCGCCCGAAGGGAACCCAAGAAGTTCTACAAGTGCGGGGATCGTTACTTTCCGGGCCATATTTGCAAGGCCAAACAATTAAAAGCATGGAGGCTCAAGAGGAAATCGAAGAAGAAACGGAAGAAGAGATTGACGAAGAGGAGCCCGCACAAGAAGAAGAGGCCGGAGTCATGGAGATCTCTTTAAACGCATTATCGGGGCGAATCACCCACAACACGATGCGTTTGAAGGGGTCCATTTAGAAGAGGGCCATAACCGTCCTGATCGATAGCGGAAGCACCAATAGCTTCCTCGACGCAAGCGTGGTCCAAGGACTCAAACTTGCAACCGTGCCCACCATGGTCATGACTGTCATGGTGGCCGACGAGGAAAGTTTGATGAGTTATCAGAAGTGTACGGTTAGATGAAAGGTGCAAGGCACCACTTTCGTTGATGAGCTACGGGTCCTAGAGCTACGAGGAAGTGACGTGGTCCTAGGCGTGGACTAGCTACAACCCTACGGGCCGGTAACCATCGACTTCGCCAACTTGAAGTTTACTTGCTTCAAGGAAGGCAAGGTGGCGCACTTACAAGGTTCGTCTGAGCAAGCTTCTCTACAATCAATCTCGGAGCATGGCATCACTCAACTTTTGAAAAAGAAAGTCGGATGCCTCATGGACCACCTCTTCAAAACCGCCGCGGTAGAAAAGCACGAAGCATACGTTCCTCTGGAAATTGAGCACCTCCTACCCTAATTCGAGGACGTGTTTGAGGTTCCGAAGTCCTTGCCTCCGCCTCGCACACATGATCACCACATTCCCACCATGCCCGAAGCAAAGCTCGTCAACATCCGTCCTTATCGCTACTCCCATAGGCAAAAAGATGAGATCGACAAGCAAGTAGGGGAGATGTTGAAGGCCTCCATAATACAACCAAGCAGGAGTCCCTTTGCCTCACCGGTCTTACTTGTCAAGAAGAAGGACAGGTCCTACCAATTTTGTGTAGATTATAGACAATTGAACCGGATCACCATCAAGGACAAGTTCCTGATCCCCGTGATCAATGACCTACTAGATGAACTCAAAGGAGCGGTCGTGTTCTCCAAAATTGACTTAAGGGCCAGGTACCATCAGATTCAAGTAAGGAAAGACGATCGCTTCAAGACCGCATTCTAAACGCATCAAGGGCACTATGAGTTCCGGGTCATGCCATTTGGATTGATGAATGCCCCGGCCACGTTCGAAGCCTTGATGAACGAGGTCTTCGCTCCCTACCTACGTAAGTTTGTACTTGTGTTCTTCGACGATATATTAGTTTATAGCCCAGGGATGAAGGCCCACCTTACACACTTGAGTAAGGTGTTGCAAACCCTTTGCACGCACAAACTTTACGCAAAACGAAGCAAGTGTGCCTTTGGTCAAGATCATGTAGAGTACCTAGGGCACATTATCTCACAAGAGGGAGTAGCAATGGATGCGGGCAAAATCGAGGCAATGCGAGATTGGCCTGTGCCCAAAAACATTAAAGGCCTCCGTGGGTTCCTGGGCCTCACGGGGTACTACCGCAAATTCATAAAGGGCTACGTAACGATTGGCAAACCATTGACAAACCTCCTCAAGAAGGGGGCCTTAGGTTAGAACCTAGAAGCATAGCGGGCCTTCGAGGCCTTGAAGATAGCAATGATGTCGGCACTGGTCCTAACCCTTCCCGACTTTAACAAACCATTCATACTAGAAACCGACGCATGTGACACGGGAATAGGAGCGGTTTTGACCCTTGTCCTACCTAAGCAAGGCCCTTAGCCCACTCCACCTTGGGCTATCCACTTACGAGAAAGAGCTCATGGCGGTGCTAATGGCCGTAGAGAAGTGGAGACACTACTTGTTAGACGGACACTTTATCATCAAGACTGACCACTCTAGCCTTTGCCACCTTCTAGAGCAGAGCATCACCACCAAATTACAACAAAAAGGGGTGTCCAAACTCATGGGCCTTAGCTATGGCATATTATACTGAAAGGGCACTGAAAACCGAGCTGTAGACGCCCTGTCCAGAGCTACCGAGAACTAGGACAGCGCATCCTGTGCACTCATGACAACCACGGTTCCCCTTTGGATGCACGAGGTCATGGATAGCTACGAGGGAGATGCTCAAGCCTCTCAACTCCTTGCCCTACTTGCAGTAGATCCGAATGGGCAAAAGCCCTACACTCTTGACAAAGGCATCATTCGATACAAGGGGCGTATTCATGTAGGAGAAGGAACACAAGTCCGAGAGGTTGTCTTCTGCGCACTTCATGATTCTCCAATTGGGGGACATTCCGGGGTGATCGGGACTCTCATGTGCATCAAATGCATGTTCCATAGGCCACGACTACAAGGAAGCATCCAAGAGTGGGTCAAGAGCTACGACACTTGCCAGCGCACGAAAGGAGAGAACATGCTTTATCCGAGATTACTCCAACCTTTGCCCATGCCCGAGCAAGCTGGGGAAAGCATTAGCCTCGACTTCATTGAAGGGCTACCTAGATCTCACGGGAAGGACGTCATCCTAGTGGTTGTGGACTGATTCACCAAGTATGCGCAATTCATGACGATGATGCACCCATACATGGCAACGCGTGTAGCACAAGCATTCGTTGACAATGTGTACCGATTGCATGGCCTACCAAGGAACATTATTTCCGATAGAGATGCGTCTTTCCAAAGCCTATTTTGGAAAGATCTCATGCGCCTTGCCGAGGTTGACTTGCACACAAGTAGCGCCTACCACCCTCAGATAGACGGACAAACTAAGCGAGTGAATCAATGTCTTGAGAACTACCTCCGCGCCATGGCACTGCACAAGCTCACGCTTTGGGTCCAATGGATTCCCTTGGCCGAATTTTGGTATAACATGAATTATCACTCTTCACTCAAGACTTCTCCGTTTAAGGCATTGTATGGTATGAGCCTTGCCTTCTAGCATGGGACATCCCTTGTGTCTCATCTTCTCCGGACGTGGAAGACTTCACAAGCAAGCAGAGCATCATGATCAACCTCCTAAAGGAGAACTTGAAGGAAGCGCAACATAGGTACAAGCAACAAGCGGACCTAAGGAGGACGGAGAGAACGTTTGAAGTCGGGGATTGGGTTTTCCTTAAGCTCCAGCCTACCGTCAAAACCTCCATAGCTATGAGGAGGAACTTGAAGCTTGCAACCCGTTACTATGGGCTGTATCAAATCTTAGCTAGGATCGAAGAAGTTGCCTACAATCTCGCACTACTGGAAGGATCACGAATTCACCCCGTGTTCCACGTTTCAAGACTTAAGAAGAAGATTGGGCAACAAGCACATACAAGCACCGACCTACCGAATTGTGATCAAGATGGCAACCCGAATGTGACACCGCAGGAGGTGCTCAAGCAACGCACCGTGACCTGGGACAAGAAGAAGGTTGATCAAGTCCTAATTTGATGGAAGAACTTGCCGGAGGAAGAAGCCACTTGAGAAGATTGGTCCTTCATCCGAAGGCAATTCCCGCACTTCGATCCTTGAGGACAAGGATCGTTTGAAGGGGAAGGCAATGTCACGATCGCAAGGGCACACTAGGAAATCAGCCCAAAATTCATATTTTCGTTTCCCGCCTTTTATAATTTAAATTTCGTTATTTTAGTTTTCCCTCTTATTTTAGGCGCCTAATTTTAGATATTATTTTCCTTGTTAAATTAGAACTTTCCCTTTATAAATAGAGGGCTTTAGGTTGTAATTTGGATCATTGAATTTTATGAATGAAATTATCTCTATTTTTTTTTCTCATCTCCAATTCTCTAAATTCTTCTCATTTCATACTCTAATTCTACTGTTCTTTTATCATCCCGTACTCTCAAAACCCTAAAACTCCCTAAGTCACTGAAAGTGACCTTGGGCCCTAAGTCACGCTAGCTACAATGTGACAAAGGGTCTGCTGAAGACGTCTTTTATGCGGTTGGGGGAGTGATAGGTTGCGTTGGCGGTAAGGATGGTGAGTGAGATCTTGGCGGCAGCTGAGGAGACGAGCTTGGTGGATACGGAGTCGCCAAGTTTGTATCAATGCTGCCCCCTTGAGAGGATCCTCGTCCTCAAGGATCGAAAATGGGGAAAGGGAGCTAAAAGTCATGTAGAAATTCCCAAGTGGCATCAGCAGCACTTTGGCCCACCCACTGAACTAAAACTTGGGTGGCAGCAATTCGGCGGCGTTTGACCATTTGTTGATCTAAAATGGCAGCAGGTTGAGGTAGGGAAGTAGGTGGCGGTGAGGTATTAAGCAACGGAGTACTGGTGGCGGGAACATGGAAGCATCGTTTCAAGAGGGAAATGTGTACTGTATGGTGAATGGCAGAGTGGGCAGGTAAATGAAGGTGGTAAGCAACATGGCCTACTCGATCCAAAATGCAGAAAGGGCCATAATAATGTGGTGTGAATTTGTGGAATCGCTTGATTCCACACTTTATTAGTGGTAGGGCTGCAGCTTGAGCCATACAAATTCGCCCATCTGGAACTCTCTTTCAGTGCTATGGCGATCAACCAACTGCTTCATGTGATTTTGAGCACAGAAGAGGTGATGGCAAAGGCGGCTTATAGTTTTTTCTTGAGCTGTTAGGCTGCGATCAACGGCATCAACCGAAGACTCTCCCGGTAAGTAAGAAAGATGGACTGGGGGAGGCTGACCATAGAGAAGCTCGAATGGCGAAGTCTGGGCTGAAGATTGGAAGGTGGTGTTGTACCACTATTCCGCAAAGGAAAGCCAATGAGTTCATTGGCGAGGTTGTTCACTGACCATGCAGCGTAAGTAAGTCCCCAAGCAGCGGTTGAGAACCTTCGTTTTCCAATCAAATTGTGGATAGTATGATGATGAGAGGTTGAGGTGGGTGCTTAGACGGGAGAAGGGTTCTCACCAAAAGATGCCGGTGATTGCTGGATCCCAATCACTTATGATAGTTTCAGGTAGGCCGTGAAGGCGGCAAATTTGATTTTAAAATATACGAGGGAAGCTGACGGCTGTGTAAGGGTGGCAAAGGGACATGAAATGGGCATACTTGGTGAGGCGATCAACCACAATCTGAATAACCGAATGACCCTCTGATGCCGGCAACCCCTTAATGAAGTCAAGCGATATGCTATTCCATACGGATATGGGAACCACAAGGGGCTGGAGGAGACTAGCTGGCGCCGTTGTCTCGTATTTGTTTTTCTGACAATTGGTGCTTTGGCGGATGTAAGTCATAATATCCCGACGGAGACCCTTCCAGTAAAACAATGGCTTAATATAGCGGTAAGTAGCATCAATTCTGGAATGTCCCCCTTGAGGGGAATCTTGAAGCCAAAAAAGGATGTCATGGTGGAGGTTGGCATCATTGCTAACGACGTGACGGCCGTTGTACCATAAATGGCCTTGGCACTAAGAATAGCGGGGATGAGACAGAGGTTCCAACATCTTATCGGAAATGATGCGTGATAGAACCAGGTCAATGGCCGGGCTATGATGCCATACTGAGCAATAAACCAGCGATAATAACCGGATAGCCCCAAGAATCCCTGAAGTTTCTTCAAGGTTTGGGATCCTGGCCAGTTGGCTACAGCCTCAATTTTTTGTGGATCGGCAGAGACTCCATTACCGAAAACGAAATGTCCCAGATATTCGATATGCCGAGTACCAAATGTGCATTTGGCATGATTGGTGGTCAGACGATTGGCATGGAGAACGCCCAGAACTGTCTCGAGATGAGAGATATGAGCAGGCCATGTTCTGTTATATACAAGAATGTCATAAAAAAAAAAAGGATGAATTGCCAAAGATACGGGCAGAAAATGTCGTTCATTAGACTCTAAAAAGTGGACGGAGCGTTGGACAATCCGAAAGGCATCACGGTGAATTCATAATGGCCCGAGTGCTTAAGGAAAGCCATCTTCGGAATGTCCTCAGTCACCATTTGGATATGCCAGTAACCAGATTTAAGGTCTACTTTTGAGAAGTAGGAGGCGGCATCCAACTCATTAAGCAATTCTTCGACAATGGGTATAGGGAATTTGTCCTTAACAGTCATTTTGTTAAGTGCTCTATAGTCAACACATAGGTGCCAAGTACCATCCTTCTTCTTGACTAGCACCACGGGGGAAGCGAAAGGCGAGGTGTTATTCTGAATGATGCCAACTTGCAACATCTCTTTAAGCAGAGAATCAATGATGTCCTTTCGAAAAAGAGGATAATTGTAAGGTCGGATGTTGACGGTATTACTGCCATCTTTCAGCGGGATCCTGTGATAAAAAAAATGGGCGAGATGGCGGAAGTCCTACGGTAACGGTGAAACATCCTCATAATCGCCAAGAAGTTTTTCAAGTGCAGGTGGTAGGGGTTCACCAGGCGGATCCGTTTGTACCGAGAAAAGAGAAGGCGAGTCTGTGCGGTTGTGACTGATAAGGCGAAGAAGGAAGCAGGGGTGGATAAGAGCGAAGACAACTTGCTGTTGTTAATGGTCTTCAAGAAGGAAGAATGAATATTGTGAAGAGTGCAACGACGCCAATGAAGTGTAAATTCCATCAACAGCTAAGAAAAATCCCAAGTAACTTTGCCAAGGGTGCGCAACCACTAAATTCCCAAAACCATTTCACACCTGCATAAGGGAATAAGCAACATGTCAGAGGTGAATGGCGCATCAAGTAGGCACCAAGAAAAGTTGCGACAGATACCCGCACAGAACACCTGCTTACCGTCAACTATAGTAATCGTGGAATGAATGGCAAAATCAATCGGATACCCCAACAATGGTGCAAGGTTGCAGTCCAGGAAGTTGTGAGTACTGCTACTATCGATAATGATACTTAGGGAGCGCTTAGGGCACTGCCCCATGATCCGCATTGTCTAGTATTGTGTGATTCCCTCTAATGCATGTACAGAGATATAGGGGTCCGTAACCGAATCGGGGTCTGGGTCTATATCTAGCGCCATCGAATTAGTTAACGGTTCTTCCTCGTCTGCCTCCAACCCGAATACCTTGGCGCGATTGCGCATGGGGCGTTGATGCCCTTATGTGAAGCGTTCACGGCAATAGAAACATAGATTCCGGTTTCGGAGATCATCAAGTTTTGCTGGCGTCAGACTTAGCTGGCCCTGAGGTGATGTTCGGGGTGTGCTGCTAGTTGGCGGCAATAGCCGCTGTGGTGCGCAACGTGGTGGGTTGGCGGGAAAGGCCGTCGAGGGGCTTGGCTTGGGTAGTATTGGCGCTGATCTCATAGAACTCTTGCCAGATATTTTCTCAAGGTAGGCGCAATTGCGTTCTTGCTGCCTACCCAATACTATGGCGTCATGCATCGTTTAGGGCTTAAACATGAGAATGCCTCCAGATATGTCTTCATGCAACTCGCCTAACAGTACACTAACCTTCTGTTCCTCTGTTAACCCACACTTATTCACTAGTGACTCAAATCTGCTCAAGTATTTGCCAACACTTCCCATTTGGCGGAGCTTTATGAGCTCCGTGAGGGAGCTATCAGATGATTCCGCGAATCTAGCTTGGATTCGTAGGGCATACACATCCTAAGGTACTACCACATCCCTAGGCAGAGTCATGCCATTCTTGGGCGTCACCCTCCATGGCCACACTAATGAGCATGACCTTCATATCTTCGGGGGTTTTATCAATAATAAAGTATCTTTTGCAGTGATGTAGCCACCCCTCCACACCTCTACCACTAAATCTAGAGAATTCAATCTTAGTGAATCAAGTGGGAGCTTGATAGTTATCTCTCGTGTTAGCCAGGAACACCGTTCTGGCGTCACTTGCTCGAGGAGAAGGCAGGGCTGTGGAGGCGGGAATTGGTGACCGAACTTGATTGGTCACCAAGTGAGCGAGACCTGCAACCTGCACCGAGATTCCATTAACAACCTCTCGCAACTCTTCTTGGAGAGGTCATTAAACGACCTCTCCAGTGTTGTATGGCACCGGTCATTCGACTCCTCAATCTCTCTCAAGGTCACCTATGACCTAGTTCCTTCTGCCATGGCCGATCGTCGATCAAAACCAACAAAAATCTGGGCCTAGAATGAAGTGCTTTGATACCAATTGATACGAATTTAGATGAAATCTAGCTCAATCAATCGAAATCAAAAGCAAGTATGGCTACGAGGCAATAAACGGCTGCCTTGTTGTGTGTGTGCGTGTGTGTGTGTGTGTATATATATATATATATATATTTGCAAGTATAAGCTCCAACAATGGAGGTTTTTACATAGAAAAGAGAGAAGACATAGATAGAGTTTTGGGGAGAAGAAGAAAGAGGCACACATTCATCACATGCCCAATCCTAATTAACTCCCTACTATTTATAGTGAAAATATCTAGTAAACTATCTTGGATGACGTGGCAGAGAAAGGGGTTGTTGATGACGTCTTTTATGCGGTTGGGAGAGTGACAGGTTGCGTTGGCAATCAGGATGGCGAGTGAGATCTCAGCGGCAGCTGAGGAGACGAGATTGGCGGATACGGAGGCGGCAAGTTTGTATCATAGTGACAGTAGAAACCTAGTAAATGATATATATAGTTAGTAATTTGAGAGTTAAAGTGATAAATTTAGCAGAATATACAATATGGATATTTGATTCAGTTGTATGTACTAATTATTTACAATTACAATTTACTTTTTAAATGAGAAAAATACGGATATATGTTATAATATGTGTATGATACGAGTAACATCAAGAAAACGCATTCTCACCATGTTATAATATGTGTATTAATACATTAATACATGTCCAATATGTGTATTATGCGTGAATTTTACTAACAAAGCTTGAAATAACTAGAAATTGAGGGTATAGTAATAGCATTGTTGAGATCAAGGTTGGACATAATTGCTTAGGGCCTTCAATTTTTAGGAGTTGCAATTTTTCAAGTATCAGTTATTAATATTAATAAGTTTTATTACTAAAATCTTAATATCTACTGTATTAGTATTATGTTGATATGAAAAATGTTATTATATATGAAAGGCTTCTGATATTTTTGCTTGGAGCCTTGAAAAATTAGGACTGGTCCTAGTTAAGATCGTGTTTTGTGGAGCGTGAGTGTTTTGGGGCTGAAAATGCATGTAATTTTATCACCTAGGTATGTTAGAATTTAGTAGTTCATGGACTTGATGCCTAATATTTAATATGTACAATGAAATATATGTTAGAATTCAATAATTCATGGACTAGATGTCTAATATTTTAATATGTACAAAGAAATATTTTGGGTGGGACCCAACTTTTGACAAAAAGAAGAGTAGATTTACATTGTTGGTGCCTTATGTTTTTAAATTTATTTAAATTACTGTATCATCTTTTTTTAAATCAAAATGGTCCCTAATAGTTGTAACTTTTTCCAAATTAGTTTTTCATCTTTTCTTTTGTTCAAAATGACCCGTAATGTTTTGTTTTATGACAAAATAATCCCCAATATTTGTAACTTTGCTTGACAGTAAATGTTGAAGTTCGTGATGCCGGACAAAGCATAATTCACCTTTTCTTGTTTCATATGAATTTGAGCTGGGAATCTAGAAAATTTCTAACTCTCTTTGATGTGTGAACAATTGAATTATCCAGCCTACAGCTTAGACTCACCGAAACATATTTACATTAATCAAAAACATCCAATGAGCAAGTATCAAGAATCATATAAAAAACCGTCATCGCGTGGCCAGACTCAAAGCTTTTGTTTTCGATGGCTGCCTAAGCTAGTGAAACTCCTCGAACTTGTATGTTAATCCAGGAAAAGAGCTTGCTTTTTATTAAGGATTCTATATTTGAGTATAGTAGCAATAATCTCATATCACCGTTCCAATAGGGAACTTTATTTAAACTTATATGTGGATATCACATGCCAACTCCTTTGGTGAAGTCAAGGCCCCAACGTCTTTTTGCCCTTTGATTGATGTTTAACCTGGGAATATGAATGGCGAAGCGTACTTTGTTTATAACTAGAAATTTCTTCAATTTACTCTTCAAGCTTATGGATTGATAGTAAATATAGCAACTATCTTATCCTAATCTCCAAGCATTTATAGTTACCTACTGAAAGCTAACAGGAAATTATTGCAAATGACACGAGTTATGACCTTATTTGGTGCAAAAACCGTAGGCATGTGACCATATAAAGAAGCTGTTAAGTGATTGATTTTGACGTAATTGTACTTCTGTAATAGTGGCCCTGCGCGTGCGCACATATGAATATATATTTTATTGGTAACAAGATGTTTATAAGTGTTAAAACTTACCAAAGGATGGCTATTCATTCAAATCTGTAAATTCAGTTAGCACCCAAGTCCGATTTTTATGCGGTGCAGGTATTGTTTGTACACAAGTTCAGTGGGGGAATGGCACTTGAGGCTGCCATCACCGTCTCTCTCAGCTACTTTGTCGGGACTGCAACCATGATCTATGCGCAGCACCTGTCCCGGGACCTCCCAGAGCCATCTATCAATCTCAGGTACGTACACAGTGTTGAGTCCTATCAAGAAACTAGCTATTCTAAAAGTTAAAGTTAATATGTGATAGCCTACGAATAGTTCTATACTCTATAATGCTCACTGATCCAAGTGTTTATTGGACTTGAAGCGTGGATAATGCACAAACTCATCTTATACCTTGTGCTTGAATTATGTTAATATTAAGAGTGTGCATTGTCAGGGTTTGAACTGTGTGACCTCAGTCAACATATCTTTGATGTATGTCAAGTAACCAACCATCCAGAAGCTTAACCTAATGATCAATAGATGTCTAGAAATATTTTTATACTCTAACAGGTCCAACTCATTTCATTAGGACGATCGCCCCTGTGAATTTAAGTCTGTCCATTATTCAACTCCTTGACATTCGCCCTTGATGAATTTGTTTAAAGTTCAACTGTAGTCTGTCCATTATTCAACTCCTTGACATTCGCCCTTGATGAATTTGTTTAAAGTTCAACTGGCGTATGGTACTTTGAATATTTTTATTTATATTACTATTAGCCCAACAAACCATAAAAATGAGACGTGTTACTTTTTTTTTCGATAACTAGCCAAAAAAAAAAAAAAAATTGCAACACAAAAGCCGACACAAGAAAAATGAGTACATATTACTAATTTATACATTGTTCATATAAGCAATATATTTGTTTAAGGTTATCTTTGAGCTTCTTTTTCTTGGATATTGATCGCGCACGTGACTGACTATGAAAGATAGATCCGAATAATGATATCTCTATCTCGAAGATTATATACAGGGAATAAGATTTTCCTTAATCAAACAAAGAAAACCGTTTCTAGATTACTTTTTTCTTAGGGAAAATATTCTCCACCATTAAATATTTTCCGATGAAGATGACTTCTCCATAATCAAGCATAACCTAAATGCCAATCCAAACGGTATAAATTAAGACAATATTATTATCAAAACCTAACCCACATCCTCACTAAGAAAATTTCCTGGATTTGCTACTACAGTTATCTTGGAGTCGTGCTATTTATACTAGGAATGAGTGGGAATTTCTACCATCATTATGCGCTCGCTACGCTAAGGCGAAAGGGAGAGAGAGAATACAAGATACCAAGAGGAGGCTTATTCAACAAGGTGATATGCCCACACTATCTCTTTGAAGTTGTGGAGTTTTGGGGAGTTTCTATGATTTCACAAACACTATATGCCTTGTCCTTCACATTGGGCACTACACTTTACTTGATGGGAAGAAGTTATGCCACAAGAAAATGGTACTTGTCCAAGTTTGAGGATTTTCCTAAGCATGTCAAGGCTATGATCCCTTTTATTTTCTAGATTTGTAGTAAAAATACGGCTCGGGTTTTGCTCTTGTTTGGTGTTGTTTTCTGTAAATAGTTTTGGTTTTTATGAATAAAAAAACTAGATGGTGGGAATGACTCTTTCTTATCTTTATATTTGGTATTTGGTTTTTGCACAAGCGCTTTAAAAACCAAAAACAAGAGGCTAATTGGTTTTCTTTTGTTTTTTAAGTATTTAGTTATTGAGAAACTAAGAGCTAGCTTTTGTAACCTATTTTTGCTCGTTTTTGGTTTTTCTGTTTTCAATTTTCAATCAAACAAAAAAACAAAGGCGTAACAAAAACCTCAAAAACTAAGAACTATTAACAAAATAGAACCATACCGAACAAGCTCTAAAAACAAGAAAAAACTCATTTTCTCTGCATAGTTTATGACTTTTCGAAACAAAAATGTTGAAATAGAAAAATGATACCAAACGTACCTGTAGTTTATCTATGTTAGACCTCCCAGGCTCTCCTTTTAACAATGGTCAAAGGTTTGAGTCTTATTTTTTTTTCAGTAAGTTATTTGTTTTGTTGTATGGCTTTTTTGGTGTAATTCCTTGTTCTATGCAATTCCAGACTTTATTCAATGTAAACTGGGGATCTATTGAATAGATTTGGTCTTTGTTGCTTATTCTTCAATGATAACAATGTGCACATTGGTTCAAAATCGGATCAAATTGGATCCGTTTGGACCGAAGATAGAACTATTTATAACCATGTGATCATGGACCGGACTGCCAAATATCGGGTCAACCAGGTCTAAGATCAATTAGAAATTTGAACGGATTGATTTGGATCAATTTTCTAGCCAGTAACAAGTGTAGGAAAAAAACTTTCCAAGTAGAAACTAGGCACTTAGAAATAACTAATGCAAAATTAGGGTTGATTGGTCCTTGGTCTGAACTTCGAGTTTTTGGGTCGTGGATCGGACCTGACTGAAGACATAACAGGCCCATATACAAGCATCGAAGACTGGACGGACTCCTTGCCTGGAATGGCTGGTATGATCCGGTATATACCAGTCTAGATTGATATTTGTTTACTCCTACATATCAACGATGACTCTATCTAGCATTATTGTTAAGTGTTTTGAATTTTAGCTGGAATAGTGATGTTTCTTGTGGATGTGTTGTGTTGTGATGTCATGTACTATGACCAAAATGAAAAGGTAAGGGGATAACGGATTCCGTTGTCGGAGACCTCTAGAAGGAGCAAATTAATTGGCTAGTTGATTGTTAATTAACAAAGAGAAGGAGACCGTGAATAGATAATGCATTATCCAATTGATGATCCATTCATCCTAAAGCCCATTCATGACAATACGTTCCCACTTAATCGATCATACGCTTTCTCCACACCTAATTTGAGACTATCCAACCTGTCTTACCTTGTTTTAGCCGAAAGGCCATCATAATTTTATGTGCTGTGAGGATGTTATCTTGAATTGATATGCCTTGCACAAACACACCTTAAACTAGGTGAATTAACTCACTAAGGGCAACGCGAAGATGATTATGCAACACTTTAGCTAGAAGCTTATAAATCACATTACATAAATTGATAGCGTGGAGCTAGTTTAGTCATCACATTGCACTGGCTTTAGGCAGGAGAGTGATAAACGTTTGATTGAATTCCTAAATAATTTTCCATGGGGCAGAAAGACACAGCGTTTGTTATGTCTTGCTCTACTTTGTCATGGAGTTGTTAATAGAAGGATGCACCAAAGCCGTCCAAACTACAATGATAGGCTAAAAGGAACATACATACCCAGTGTCCCAAGGGTTTTCACCTAAGCAGGGTCTGGAGGGGCGGATATAAACAGCCTTCCCCCTTCAGGTTGTTACCCTGAAGAGAGGCTGTTTCCGAGTGCCCTCAACCTGAGGGATGAGAACTTCCCAGAAAGTCACCCATTCTGATATTGCTCTCGTCCAAGCATGCTTAACTTCATATGCAGACTAGAATGATTGGCTCAATGTCCTAAATAGATAACTAATGAAGGGTATCAGATGTAAAATGAATCCTAAACTCAGATAAAAATTGAGTCTTAATGCATGCTAAACCTGTATTCTAAACCCACCCTCCCTAACTATCTTTCAACCTGATGATATGCCATCGTCTTTTTATATGATTATTGATCATAAACCAGGCACTAAGGCACCGGATTTCATTAGAACTTCGAAGTTAAGCGTGCTTGGGCGAAAGTAGTACCCGGATGGGTGACTTCCTGGGAAGTCCTCGTGTTGCCAATCCTATAAGGTTGGGGGTCTGTAGAAATTAGTATTTCATATTTATGTCCTCGTATTTGTATTTGTATACTTTGGTATTTGTATTTATTCTTAGCATATTCTTTATGTAATTAGTGAGTAGGTAGATATTTATTTCTCTAGATATTTAGTCACTTCCTCTCCCTTCCTCTCCTTCTTCCAACCGGCCAATTAAGGCCTTTACTACTAGCTTTTATGTAATTTTTCTTTTTGTAACTCTTTGCTTAGGAAGATGATTGGGTGTGTCCTTCATATAGTATAAATAGGTTGTCTTGTTTTGTTTCTTGATCATCCAATACAACTTTCTTTTCCCATAATTTTACCTTGAGCTTTACATTTTTATTTTTAAGTTTTTACATGGTATCAGAGCAAGTTTCGTTCTTGCATTAAGTGGCATTTTTTCTTCCTTGCTTCCTCACTGCCGCAGCACTCATTGGAGTGCCCTTTTGTGAGTTGTTCTTTTCCCTTCGCTTCTTGTGCTTGTTTTTGTGTTTTGGTTTGGTAGAATATGGCGGGTATTAACAATAACGAGACTACTCAAGCAAACAATGATCAAGCTATCATGCCGGCTCTTCCGACAGGGGGAGTCATTGATGTTAACTCACCGTTTTACCTACATCCCTCGGATTATCCAGGCTTGATTTTTGTCCAAAACACTTTAACAGGACCTAATTATCCTTCTTGGAGAAGGGCTATTTTAAAGGTTTTTGAAGCAAAGAGAAAAATTGGTTTTCTTGATGGTAGTATTACCAAACCGGATGAAGATTCACCAGACTTTGAAACTTGGAGTGCTTGTTACTCCATGGTTGCAACTTGGCTCTCAAATTCTGTGTCGAAAGAGATTAATGAGAGTATTACTTATTTAGAAACTGCACATGATATTTGGCTTGATTTGCATGAGAGATTTTCTCAAGGTAATGTCCCTTGTATTTACGAATTAAAACGCGAGATCTCGGATTTGAAGCAAGAAAATTTGCCTGTTTCAACTTATTTCACTAAGTTGAGATCCTTTTGGGATGAGTTATACACACTAGTCGAGATACCGCCGTGTACTTGTAGACACGCCAAAGCTTTCTTGCAAATTCGTGATATGGAAAAATTGTTGGACCTTTTGATGGGTCTTGACCCTTCCTTTTCAACTGTGCGTTCACAGCTTATGAACACTAAACCTTTAACCTCTGTGGGAAGTGCCTATTCAGTGTTGTGTCAGGAAGAGAAGCAGCAAAGCGTGGCAGCGGGCTCGTTCGTGACACCCGAAGCTGCGGTCTTGGCAGCGAAGGGGCCGGGAGGTTCTCCAATGGGAAATAATTCCCGTCGCACTAACCGTTTTACCTGTTCTCACTGTAAGAAACAGGGATACACCAAGGAGAGGTGTTTTGAATTGATTGAATACCCCAAGCCGGAAGCGCAGTAGCAGCCGCGGTTCACTGCGGCAGTGAGGAACCGACTGGTGACAGCCCTATTGTCGGGCTTTCCGCTAGCCAATATCAGCACCTCTTGTCGCTACTTGGACAAAGCTCGGTCTCACCTAGTATAAATCTGACAGGTCAAGTTTTCATTTGTAATCAAAGTTGGATTATTGACATCGGGGCTACTAATCATATGGTTTCTTCTCTATCACTCATGTTTGATGTTGTGCCAAACAAGGTCGTTAAACCCGTTAAATTACCAAACGGGACAACATTGACGGTGTCTCACATTGGGAAAGTTCGGATTTTTGATGATTTTATTCTCCATGATGTGTTATACGTGCCGGATTTTTATTGCAACTTGTTTTCAGTGAGTAAACTCACACGTTATGAAAATTGTACGTTAACCCGTTATCTTGATTTTTGTTACTTTCAGGACCAACACTCGAGGAGGCTGATTGGAGTGGGTAGAATGAGAAATGGGCTATATTTGCTCGAGACGCAGCCGGTTGCTTCCTCGGCTCACGTGGTTCAGAATAATAAAGAGGCAGTTTTGTGGCACTGCCGTTTGGGTCATGTTCCTTTCAACAAGCTTTCATTTTTTCCGCATTTAAACATTAAAAGGACTAATGTTATTTGTGATACTTGTCATCGTGCGAAACAAGCACGATCCCCTTTTCCTTTATCTGTTTCTGAAACTCAGGTTTGTTTTGAGTTAATTCACTGTGATATTTGGGGGCCCTATAGAATGGTTTCTTTGAGTGGTGCACGTTTTTTTCTTACCATTGTTGAAGATTATAGCCGATGCACATGGGTGTATCTTATGAAAGAGAAATCCCATGCACATGGGATTCTCATGAATTTTTGTCGTATGGTGGATACTCAGTTTGGTTTGCAGGTCAAACAAGTCAAAAGCGACAATGGTCAAGAGTTTAAGTATGGCCCGTTGTTAGACTTCTATGCGAGACATGGAATCCATATCAAACTTCATTGACCGGGACACCTCAGCAAAATGGAGTTGTTGAACGTAAGCATAAGCATTTGTTGGAAGTTGGGCGAGCACTTCGATTTCAGGCAGGGCTTCCTAAGAGGTTTTGGGGTGAGTGTGTTTTAACGGCTGCCTACTTGATTAATTTGATGCCTTCTTCATTGCTTGGTCATAAGAGTCCTTACGAATTGTTAATGGGCAAACCCCCATCTTATAATCATTTAAGGACTTTTGGATGCTTATGTTATTATCATGTTAAAAATCGCACCAATGACAAACTCGATAAACGTGCTTCACCAGGAATATTTGTAGGGTATCCCCATGGTCAAAAGGGGTATAAAATTTATAGCTTGGATGAACATAAGATCATTGTTTCTAGGGATGTTCGATTTTATGAAGACAATATGCCCTATTTAAAAATTGATACTTCGGGGCATACGCGTGAAAGGCATAATAGGGTCCTACGGAACGATTTTTTGACCACCGACAGGGCAGCACCGGTCCCGACTGGACCGGTACTGCAGCAGCACCAGTATGTGCCAGAACCGGTCCCGACTGGACCGGTTCTGCAGCAGCAGCAGTAGATCGTCCTTCTTCGGGCCGGTCCAGCAGAACAAGAACCGGTCCTCGGAGGACCGGAGGACAGTCTGGCCGAGGGGCCTGCAGCACCGATAGAGGGGGTTCCCCTCGATGAAGAACGGGTCGAAAGAAGAAGTGCTAGAATTCGGTCTATGCCTGTCAGATATCAAGACTATATAACAGAGGTTCCGTCTTCTATAGCCCATTCTCCCGCTCCCACTCCATCAGTCAACTCTGGTATTTTATATCCTCTCTCAAACTTTGTTTCTAACGTACAATTTTCTAACGCTCACTCGACACTTTTAAATGCCACCACTTCATGTGATGAGCCGAAAAATTTCAATCAGGCCGTCCAATATGAGGAATGGAGGGAGGCCATGGAAAAGGAGATCAAGGCTCTTGAACAAAACAATACATGGACGCTTGAGGCTCTGCCAACTGGAAAGAGAGCTATAGACTCAAAGTGGGTCTACAAAGTCAAATATAAGTCAGATGGGACAATTGAGAGGTACAAGGCTCGTCTTGTTGCAAAGGGATATACTCAGGTAGAAGGTATAGACTATCATGATACTTTTGCCCCTGTAGCTAAACTCGTAACTGTTCGTTGCGTTTTAGCCGTAGCCACGGCTCGAAGTTGGATAATCCAACAATTGGATGTAAATAACGCTTTTCTTCATGGGGACTTGGATGAAGAGATTTACATGAAATTACCACCGGGTTTTGAACGTAAACATGAAGGCAAGGTTTGTCGCCTTCGTAAGTCCCTTTATGGACTTAAACAGGCCTCACGCAACTGGAATCAGCAATTCTCCTCAACCTTAATTAAACTTGGTTTTCAACAATCCAGGGCTGACTATTCTTTATTCACTTTTGTGCGTGGGTCAACATACACTGCTATTCTCATTTATGTTGACGATGTCCTTATAACTGGAAATGACATGGATCATATTGCAGAAATCAAAAATGTTTTGAATAAAACGTTTGGGATAAAAGACTTGGGTTCAGCAAAGTACTTTTTAGGGATTGAGGTCGCTCGTTCCAAAAGGGGATTGATGTTGAGTCAAAGAAAATATGCCCTTGACATTATTAGTGAGACCGGACTCCTAGGAGCAAAACCTGTTTTTACACCGATAGTGCAGAATCATGGGTTAGCAGATGGGGTAGGCAAGCCCGTGGAAGATGGGGGTCAGTATAGGCGGTTAGTTGGGCGGTTATTGTACTTAACGATCACTCGTCCTGACATTTGCTATGTTATTCGCATTTTGAGTCAGTTCATGCATGATCCTCGTGTACCCCATCTTGATGCCGTTATGAGGGTCCTTCGTTATCTAAAAGGGACTCCGGGTCAAGGAATATTTTTTCCATCTGCTTGTGATCTTAAACTCCGTGCTTACTGTGATGCTGATTGGGCTGGTTGTCCCACCACCAGACGGTCAACCACAGGTTTTGTTGTTTTCTTGGGTGATGCGCCTATTTCATGGAGGTCCAAGAAACAAACTGTTGTTTCCCGTTCTT